>CM073491.1:38072500-39346250 GCA_037074585.1 Biancaea sappan | reverse complement strand
TATACCTTAATTCCTCAGCAATAAGATCTTCCTCATGTGCAACTTCAAGAATTTCCCACATTTCTTTTGCAGTTGCACAGTTGGAGATTTTGAAAAATTCATCTTGACTCAATGCACAAGAAATAATCAATTTTGTCTTAGCATTGAGTTGCATTAAACTTCTTTCAGTATCATTCCATTCACTCTTGGGTTTTGGAATGTATTTTCCTTGTTCTTCCTTGACAGGCATATCAAAACCATTTTCTATAACTTCCCAGAGTTTATGGTCTATTGAAATTAAAAACATTTTCATTTCATACTTCCAATATTGAAAATGATTAGCATAAAAAACTGGAGGTTCTGTGAAAGAACAATTTTTAGAAATAAACCACTCACTAGATCCAACCATGTTTACTCTTAGACGGTTAAGTCTCAAATCAAGAGCCCAAGCTCTGATACCAATTGAAAGAAATGGTTGGATCCCAAGAGGGGGGGTGAATTGAGTTTTATAAAAATTTTCACAAAACTTAATTGGAAGTTAAAATGATTTTCTGAAATTGGATAATGTTAAAGATAATAATTTAATTCAGAAAATCAAAATGTTTATCAAGATGAATAATTTTATAGTGCAAGGAATTAAGGAGCAAATATAAATCTACACAAATTAATTAATACTTGAGGTAGAAATCAAATATAAACGCAAAGCATTAATTAATTAACTTCAAATGTAAATAGAGTAGGGATAGAGAAAGCAAACTCGGAGATTTATACTGGTTCGGCTAATCCCAAGCCTACATCCAGTCCTCAAGAGACCACTTGAGTATTTCCAGTATAATTGCAAGTTTAATCCGGGTACTTGCAAACCACTACAACATACTTTTCTCCCTCAAGGGTGTCTCTCCCCCTTACAACGTGTTTTCTCTCAAACACTAACTAAAGGAATCAATCCTTGAGAAACTAAATTTAAAGGCTTAAGGAAAATAATGGTAAACACTCTCAAAGTGTAGATAACACAGAAATTAAGCTCAGAATATTTCTTTAGCAATTTAGAGAGAATGAAACTCAAGATAATATGAGAAATGAACAATTGAAGCTTGATGCAAATGGTGTTGTGAAGTCCCCTTTATATAGTGAAACCTTGCTGCTACAGTGACTGCTTTAGTCAAAATTGCTACAGTAAGCTTCATCATCATTTTTCAACCTTTCTACAACAACCAAAAAACTTTATCAATCCTTTTCAACAATCAATATTCTTTTTCAAATTTGCTACAGTAAAAAGTATTCTTTTTCAAAGTTTATTACAACAACTAATAAACTTTATCAACAATCAATTTATATTACTATATATAAATATATAAAGCATTAAATATATTTGGGCCAAGAAAAATTGAATCATGCATTTGGGCCAATAAGATTAAATCATACATTTGGGCCAAGAAAATTAAATCATACATTGGGCCAAGAAGATTAAATCATACTATAATTCTCACATATTTGTCATCATCAAAACTTATAGCATAATACATTAGGGCTAACACATACAAGATTCCTCTAGAACAACCTAGATTCATCAAGGACATTCAAGATATTTCTAGAGTCTCAAAATAAAAAAATAATATAGACTAACATGGAATTCTCTAGAATTATCTATACCATTCTACAACATTCTACACTTATCTAGGAAATTCAAGAATATACAAGATATCTGTAGAACATACAAGATTCCTCTAGAACAATCTAGATTCATCAAGGACATTCAAGAGATTTCTAAAGTCTCAAAAAATATATTAAATATTTAATCCATAATAATTTGGGATGTTACAACTCACCCCCCCTAAAATTTGAATTTTGTTCTCAAAATTCGGTAAGCATATAATTAAAAGGATTATACATTAGAAATTTTAATTACCTAGTGAAATAACTTAGGATAATGTCTTCTCATGTGTTCTTCAGTTTCCCATGTTGCTTCCTCTTGGGATAATCCTCTCCAGACTACTTTAACTAGAGGGATTTACTTATTTCGCAATGATTTGAGTCGTGTATCAATGATTCTATATGGTCTTATCTCTACTGTTATATTCTCTTGTAAATGTACATTCTCATGTTCGATGACATGTGAAGGATCTGGGATGTACTTTTTAAGTTGAGACACATGAAAAACATTATGAATATTTGCCAAGTTCGGGGGTAAGGCTAATTTGTAAGCAGTGTTGCCAAATTTTTCAAGGATTTGGAATGGGCCTAAGTATCTTGGACTAAGTTTCTTTGACTTCATAGATCTTCCAACTGCTGTAATTGGTGATATTTTAAGAAAAACATGATCACCTTCTTCAAAACTTAAGGGCCTTCTTCTCTTATCTGCATAGCTCTTTTGTCTACTTTGAGTTGTAAGTAATCTATCCCTTATAATTTTAATTTGCCTTGAAGTTTGGTCTACTATTTCTGGGCCTATCAATGCTCTTTCTCCTAGTTCAACCCAACAGATAGGTGATCTACACTTCCTTCCATATAGAAATTCATATGGGGCCATCTTGATACTAGATTGGAAACTGTTATTGTAGGCAAACTCTGCTAATGGCAAGAATTTATCCCAATTCCCCTTGAACTCAATCACGCAAGCCCTTAACATATCCTCTAAGGTCTGGTTTGTCCTTTCTGTTTGACCATCTGTTTGAGGATGATAAGCAGTGCTAAACTTCAATTTTGTACCCATGGCATCTTGTAAAGATCTCCAAAATCTAGAGGTAAACCTTGAGTCTCTATCTGATATGATGTCACATGGAACACCATGCAATTTGACTATCTCCTTTATGTATAACTCAGCATACTTATCTAGGGTATAGGTAGTATTGACAGCCAAGAAATGTGCTGATTTTGTCAATCTATCTACTATTACCCAAATGGAATCATGGCCAGAAGAAGTTCTAGGTAGTCCTACAATGAAATCCATTGAGATGCTATCCCATTTCCCTTTTGGGATTTCTAAAGGTTGCAATGAACCGCCTGGTCTTTGGTGTTCAGCTTTTACTTTTTGACAGGTTAGACATTTACTAACAAATTCTGTTACCTCTTTCTTCATTCCAGGCCACCAAAAATTTCTTTTTAGGTCATGATACATCTTTGTTGTTCCTGGATGAATAATATACTTACTTTGGTGTGCTTCTCTCAAAATATCTTGCCTAAGGTTTCCTTGATTGGGAATATACACTCTTTCTCCAAATTTGAGTAATCCTTTGTCGGTGAATTTAAGATTCTCTATTTTACCTAAGGCCATTAACTCTTCTACTTCTTTGATGTAAGGGTCTTTAGGTAAAGCTTCCAAAATTAAATCCTCTAGTTCATTTCTAATCACTAGGGCACTTATTTTTAGACTCTTACGGTTAAAAGATACTTTAAGACGCATATCTCTGAATTCCTCTAAGAGTTGTTCTTCTCTAAGCATCATAATAGCTAAATGAACAGATTTTCTGCTTAAAGCATCAGCTACTATGTTGGCTTTACCTGGGTGGTACTTAAGAGTGAAATCATAGTCCTTCAGAAATTCAATCCATCTCCTCTGCCTCATGTTAAGCTCCTTTTGGTCAAAAAGGTATTTAAGGCTCTTGTGATCAGAAAATACTTCAAAACTTGCACCATATAGATAATGTCTCCAAATTTTAAGGGCAAAGACTACGGCTGCTAATTTTAGATCATGAGTAGGGTAATTTTGTTCATGTGGTCTTAGTTGTCTAGATGCATAGGCCACTACTCTTCCTAGTTGTAGTAGTACACAACCTAAACCTTTAATTGATGCATCTGTATAAATTATGAAGGTTTTTGAGGGTCAGGTATAATTAGATGTTAATCTAGCCTTTAATTCCTGAAAACTTTCTTCACACCTATAGTCCCAAATGAAAGGTAAATTTTTGGCCATAGGCAATACTCTTGCCCGAAGGCGATCCTTCTTCCTTAAGACGATACAAGAAGCTGAAGGCGTCATATAAAAGGAAAAATCACATGAAATTATTACATAAATCTCTAGGAAGAATAATCCTAGAAAATGTGTTAAGTAAATAACATACTCCTCACGTATAATTATAAAATAATTATATATAAAAATTCCTCTCACCTCAATGACTCATATAGAGTCGTACCCCTTTAATGATTAGGACAAACCCATAGTTTTCCATGTATAGGTTCATAAAATACTTATTTAGCATTCCTCCATAGCTCAGAAGTGCAATGAAATATCATTTTAGTAACTCTGTTCAGTCAAAAAGGTATTACCATACTCTGCTTTAGAATTTCCATAATCAAGTATGAAATATAACAAGTCCAACATTTTCTCATTCCTCAAGTTCTTTCAGTAAAAGGAATTACTTCAACAAAGAAGATCTAAATATAAACTTTAAATTTTATTTCTAGTACATAGATAATTTTAATACGTGAAGCTTAGACCAAATATAGCTTTAGGTACAAACAAAAGAAAGAATAAATTAAGGACGAGGAGGCTTTTGAAATGTAAGAGGTGCTCCGGGTCTAGAAGAGGAAGGTGCTTCAGATCTTAAGGAGGAAGCTAATCGTTCTAGCCTAGAAAGGGTTTCTGGAGGAAGAGCCTGAGAAATTTGGCGAAGAGCATAAGTCACTCCGTTCATACAGTCAATACACCTTGCTTGTTGGTCACGAAAATTTTGAGTTGCAAACATTGAATGTCTATCAACTCGATTAGCTAGTTCCCCGAAACGACGGTTTATCAGTTTCTCTTGGTTTTCAAAGAGACGATTTATTAGTCGCTTCTGGTCCTCTGTCTTGTATTCCAGGCTCTCTATCTTACGCTCCAGGTTTTCTATCTTACGCTCTAGGCATGCAAGCTTATTTTCTAAGGATGCTGCAGTACTGTCCTCCTCCAACTCTATTACATCCCTCTTTCTGTTCTTAATTTCTGGTGACCTGTCTACAGGTCTCTTCCCTTTGTTGTCTCCAAGACTTAGATTTAAATCAAGTTCTACGTTGCCAGTCTCAAAATTCAAGTTGAAAGACTTATTATCGGCCATTGCTCTAGGGATTTCAGAAAAAAGTTGAAACGAGAAAGGAATGAAGATTGAGGAATAGGTATGTAATGAAAGAAGTTTGCTTGGTGTGATGAGTGGGGTAACGGGCGTACAAGATTTATAGACAACCCGAAGCCCTTGGAGCTAAAGCCACCACAACCTATACGCCGCTCGCTAGGAGGTTTACAAATCACATACGTTGCAATGCCAGCAATTAATGTCGGACATGCAGATAAATAGTAAATATAGTTTAATGCAATTAACATAAGTCAAAGATTTTCTGAAAAATTTTCGGCTAATCTTGTCCTTTCTCAAAATTTTGACTAACTACGCTCTTTAGTCTGAGATTTTCTCCCTCTAAACTTGTTTTCTCTTATAATCCCATATCACGTTGTCCCTCTATGATCAGGTAGTCTCATATTAGCCTTATCTTAGATTCTAATTGGTGTCTTTACTCTGGACTTACACATAATATATATATATATATATATATATTTTTAAAACAAAATTAACTACTTACGGCACATGTATCAAGTATTATCATGATGCAAGGAAATCATTGCCTTTCATTTGCCCACGAGAGCATTATATGTAAGTATGTGTAACCATGAAGATGTATCATCCTCTACATATTTCATTCTATCCAAGTCATTTTGATTTCTCATTCTCTATGAGTATATGTAGGATCATCACATATTCTCCTTGATCGTAGCCTTCACTCATTATGCATGTATAACATACATACATGTAATTACAACATGATTCAATCAATTATGTATATTATACTCAACTGAAGGCTCTTAAGAACAACACAATAAAACAAAGAAATGCATTTCAGTTCATCATAAAAGCATCCAAGGCAATCTTTAATGGCTATATCGTCAACTTCTTTGAATTTCGGAAAATGCCAACGGGAAAAATGGGAAAATCAAGTAAAATCGGCCGCAAATCCACCAAATATTGACTTTCATGGTTTTGGCATTAATGCAACGCGCTATTAGTGTGCACGCCTACCCTAGACTTCTGGCTTCCAGCTTGTAGAAATCCATAGGTTGATCGTGTAGGGGTGCGGTGAAGAGATATCTTCTTTGTCTCTAAGTCCTAATTTTTCTCTATAAAAACCTTCTCAGTGTTCTCAGTTACCATACCACAAAGAGTAATAATCTCTGAGCCTGCAATCTCCCAGCATTCCTTTCGCCTCATACTCTTACAAAAATTTCTAAATTTTCTAAATCATGGCCACAAGAAAGTACATTGATCTCACAGTAGAGGCTAAGGAAGAAGAACTTGACTTAAACTTAAGTTTAGGTAAGGACAAGGGCAAAAGACCTCTCGAGGGATCTCAAGAAAATCAAAAGGAGAAGAAGATGAAGAAGAATGAGGAAGCCGAGGAGATTAGTACAGGCCATACCTCGGAGGACAAAATTGCCTGTTTAGAGTAGGAAGTGAAGATTCTCAAGAAGATGATAGAGGATCTGAAGAAGTTAACCAAACGCAATAATGCGGCAATGACTTCAAGAATAGATAGATTCTTCTATTGGTCCACCCAGTGCTTCTGCAATCAACAGCAAAGAAGTGTTGATTGTATGAATGGAATTTACACTACCCTCCACGACATTGCTCTGTCTCTTGCTCCAAGCAATGGTCGAGGGGTGATGATACAATTCAACCCTCCTAATCCAAGACCACCTCGCCTTTAGATTACTCATGCATGAGTAAACTTTTTTTTTTGCAATGTAATCCTTCAGTTTTTTTTAATGCAAGTGGTTTCTTTTATTGGCTGGTACCCTAAAATAATATAGCTACACAAAATCAATCATGAATTTAGCTTATAAAACCCACCATATAAAAATTTGATCCGACAGCAACGAAATCAAAACAAATAACAAGTTTTCCTTGACTAAGTTCAAAAGTGTAGCTACATCTATCTAAAACTTAAAACTGAGAACATAATTCCTAAGAAAAGATAAGTCTCGGAGGGAAAGGAAATGAAAATGTCTTACAGGACCTTCAGTAGAGCCATCTCTCTATAGTTGTGCCTGGGTTCATAACAATATAGGAGGTCCTACTAAGGTTACCTTGCTCTGTAATCACTAGGAGACCTAACAACCATTGCTCCAAAAATTTTCTCAATTTGATCCATCCACTCTTGGGCTACGTCTAGGTCATGAGATCCCTTAAATGAAGGAGGGTTATTCTTTCGAAATTCCCCTAGAATCCGGTTAATTGAGTTGCTAGTTTCACCTTCCTTTCTCTTTCCTCTACCCTTTAACTCATTGGTCAAGAGTTTTAGAACTTCAGTGGTGGCAGCCTGATTGTCTTCTTGTCGATCTGCCCTAGCCACCAAGTGTTCTATGTTCTGAGTAAGGGTTTCCAAGATATCGACTTGGGTTCTCTTAAATGAGGCCATTTCTACAAGACACTGAAAAGATTGTATTTCTAAATCATAGAAACAAGCTAATCAAACATATAGCAAACATCATCAAAATATCCTAATTCTACCCATAAGGTGCCCAAATCTTTGCTTTGATACCAAATTTTTTAACGTCCTTATTTTACTATACTAAAATCTGAATTTTTTTTAAATTCTAATGCTTAATACTCGTACCTTCAAAAAGAACAACATTCTTCAATTGTTCTCAGTACAAATCATAATTGGTTATACATAATGATTGAAATTCTAAACATAAGATAATAAATTACAAATCTGTCATACATAGTAATTTGATATTTAAACTTAAAAAAAATTCTATAATTCTAATACTTAATAGACTTGAGTACTCTAAAAGTGTTCATCAATCTTTACACCTTTCCCCTTATACTTAGCCCCTGAAATGGTCAGTTGGAAAAACACAAAAATGTGAGATAAGGGTATCTCAGTAGCTAGCATAATTTTATAAACATTTATAAATATACCATTTCAGTCATAAAAAGCACTTATATCATAAAAATCAGTCCATGTAATATAAATTCTCAGTTCAGTGTAATAGGTTGATGAAAAATTAGCAAGCTGATATATGAATAAATCATGGAATCAAGAATAGTCGGTGGCACACTCAACGACATGGAAAAGATAGTCTGCAGAACTATTTTTCCAAGCTAAACATGAGAAAAAGGCTACTGCAGTCCTTTAACTCAAGCTAGAAAGATTCCAAGCTAAAACATGGAAATATAATTTCCAAGCTGACATGGAAATAGAATTTCCAAGCTGACATGGAAGCAGAACTCCCAAGCTGGACATGGAAGTAAACTTCCAAGCTGATATCAAGCTAATTTCATCATGAAAAATATATTTCACTTCAAATAAAACTTCATAGACATAAAATATTCAAGTAGTAAAACAAGCTTTTATGAATTGCTAAGCTACGCTACCTATATTTGTAGTCTGACTTTTTAGCTCAAATAGCTATTCAATTCGTTTCATGATTTTTGACCGTTGACCGTGGGGTAGTTTGCACTGGTTTTGGTTCTGATTTTTGCTTCCTATTCACTGCCACTTCTCCCTTAACACTTGTGCGGGTTAATAATAGAAGAATCTCCTCAAAGTAGCTCAGAAAAATCGAGTTTAACGTTGCTATTTGCTTCTTCGAAAAATCTCTATTTTATGGTTGAAAAAACAGAGAATGTTTTTCTGCTACTGTCCAAGCTGCTGTACTCTCTTTTTCTCACTCTCTCTCGGCTGTGAATGGTGCAAGGAAAGGGGAGGAAGATGTTGCTATTTATAGCTAAAAATTTCTTTTGTCTCTAAAGCCTAGAAATGTTTAGAAAACTCAAGATAACTCAAGATAAACCTAGACTAACCTGGAATTCTCTAGAATTATCTATACCATTCTACAACATTCTACGCTTATCTAGGAAATTCAAGAATATACAAGATATCTCTAGAACATACAAGATTCCTCTAGAACAATCTAGATTCATCAAGGACATTCAAGAGATTTCTAGAGTCTCAAAATAAAAAAATAATATAGACTAACCTGGAATTCTCTAGATTCATGTGACATCATGTGCATGGAAGGAAGTGTAGATCACCTATATGTTGGGTTGAACTAGGAGAAAGAGCATTGATAGGCCCAGAAATAGTAGACCAAACTTCAAGGTAAATTAAAATTATAAGGGATAAATTACTTACAGCTCAAAGTAGACAAAAGAGCTATGCAGATAAAAGAAGAAGGCCCTTAAGTTTTGAAGAAGGTGATCATGTTTTTCTTAAAACATCACCAATTACAGTAGTTGGAAGATCTATGAAGTCAAAGAAACTTAGTCTAAGATACTTAGGCCCATTCCAAATCCTTGAAAAAATTTGGCAACACTGCTTACAAATTAGCCTTACCCCCGAACTTGGCAAATATTCATAATGTTTTTCATGTGTCTCAACTTAAAAAGTACATCCCAGATCCTTCACATGTCATCGAACATGAGAATGTACATTTACAAGAGAATATGACAATAGAGATAAGACCATATAGAATCATTGATACACGACTCAAATCATTGCGAAATAAGCAAATCCCTCTAGTTAAAGTAGTCTGGAGAGGATTATCCCAAGAGGAAGCAACATGGGAAACTGAAGAACACATGAGAAGACAATATCCTGAGTTATTTCACTAGGTAATTAAAATTTCTAATAATCCTTTTAATTATATGCTTACCGAATTTTGAGGACAAAATTCAAATTTTAGGGGGGGTGAGTTGTAACATCCCAAATTATTATGGATTAATCCTTTTAATAGGTTGATGAAAAATTAGCAAGCTGATATAATGAGGTGGCTGTAGGTTGACTATAGTTGTTGTAGGGTCATTAATGAGGTGGCTATAGGGAGGCTGTAGTTGTTGTAGGCTCATTAATGAGGTGGCTATAGGTTGACTATAGTTGTTGTAGGCTCATTAATGAGGCAGCTGGCTTTTGTTATCTATAAAAGGGAACTTGCCCCCTTGTAGCAAGATAATCAAATTTGAGTGAATTATTTTTCAGATTGCTTTGTGCACATCTATCTTCTCTTATCTAACAATTGTGTTAGTGTGGCAAGAAAATCTTAGAATTCTTATCACTTCCATTCCGTTCTCTAATCTGGGGTGTGGCGAATTCAACCCATCTTAGCTTGATTGTGGCGCCATAGGCTTATCAATTTAGTTGAGTTGGTTTCTTCTCTTTATTTTCCTTGTGGTACAAATTGTGACTCTTTTAGGCACATCACTTAGGGTGGCTTAAGTAATTACCATACATAAGTTCCTCTACCACTCAACCTCGAAACGCCCACATCCAAAAGCATAAACAAATAAAATAAATAAATAACATGACCTTGGGATAATTATCCTATATGGTATCCGGTCGTCCCAGAAGCATATGTACAATATGGTATCTTGCTCATGATTCACACAGAGCGTATCTTGATACCATTATGTACTACCTTTCAATCATTAACCTTATAAATCCTACACGTTATATTATAAGCACCACAAACATAATCCACACGCATATATCACAATAATATAAAATATATGCACTCTGCCCGAAGGCGTCATCCCTTGATTGGCAGGTCGCCCTTTGGGTATTAGACTCAACTCGGGCTTCCATATTACCATCATGTCCACTATCCACAGCCACAACAATAAAAATAAATTATTTAAATAAATAAAAAGGAAATAAATTATATATAAAGCCACATACGTACTATATAAATAATCCTCCCATAGATCTACGATTCCATGGGATACCTACTCAAGAGTCCTATCACATGAGTTTGTGATTTCACGGACTGGATACCCCCATAAGCCTATTCCTCAACCTTTTTTGCTTTCAGGTGCATTCCCTATGGTCATAGTCCTTGTGTTCTATATCAGCAGTCACCGATTTTTGACCTCAAGAATACACTTGAACCACACCCACATCGCTAACTAATGATTATCTAATCAATACAAATCTCATAAAAAGAAGCAGGTCCCAACTTTCATTCCTTTCTGGACGTTAACACTTGAATTTCCACAATGTCAAGTAGCTAAAGTCATAGGAATGATTACCATGAAAATCCAGCTCATGAAATGAATTACTCCCTTGATTTCTAAGGTCAACCCCTCCACTCTAAGTCTTATTAGACTCTCATGTACACTAAACCTATCCCATTTCTCAGTTCGTTGAGTCATGTCCATGACCAACAATAGGTCAATAAGAACATGTCCGCAACTAAAACATACTAATTTACAGGCCAAAGCCTCTACCTTAGTCTATGAAATTAAACTAAGCCTACTCCCACATTTTCCCAAAGAAATTTATATTTGGGGTCTTACAAAACTACATATATATCCACACTCCACGTATGCTCCTATGTGCGTCATCGCATTTCCACACACACCCAAATGCATTCCATCTCAACTAACGTACATGCTCCTAAGGTACTCACTCTAGCACCAATGAGTTTAGGTTTAACCTAAACTTATCCCAAGCCATTTTCATGGCACTATTCCCTTACCCTCAATATAGAACACCCTTGATGCTGACTCCCTCAACATAGAAAGATCCTCAATCATCCTCGATCGAATTCAACCTACAAAGCGTGTTACATAATCACAAACATGTACACACTATGGGCCATACCTCTTATTAACTTACAACATCAAGCATCCACCATCAATTCTAGCCAACGCAAATGACACTCAAGCAAAAAGCCTACCCACAACACACTCAGACCATTTAAAAGTCATGAGGTTTCCACACCCTAACTGAGATAGAAATGCTCATAAACTACCCTCTACCTATCTGACCTTCTCAGGTAAGGACTTCACGCAACTTCACATTCCCACACCGACTGTATCCTCACCCATTGACTCTTGAGAACTTGTTTCATGAGTCCTTTCTTCTCTCAAAGGCTAATCCTACCTATTTAAGCACACTCACTGCACCGTATGATTACTTACATACCTCCAACCATACAGGTGCAACCTAGTCAAGTTGTCTCAAAAGATTTACAACTTACTCCAATCACCCTTATATCGCCTTCCATCTTACTAAGGTGTCTATCTCAAGAGAACTACATAATTTGTGCTAGTTCCCTCAACCTGACCTCCCATACTACTAGATTTCTATGAGATATATACTCAAGTATGTATCCCAACTCTAACAACTCATGTTCTCTCCTCCAGATTTATCTTAAGGTACGCCTTCAGACCGTAAAAGAAATAACCTTAGCCTACTACTTACTAATAGTACTCACTTGAACTTCCACATTTCAAACATCAAGATTGCTATCTTCTAGCCTGAGAATTACCCTGACTAGAAGAACTACAACCACTTCAATTCTCAGGATGGAACCTATATCTTAGGCCCTAGCACTTCACACATAAGCATTCTTCCCTCTCCTACTCCCTTCTTCCTAACGGCTCCTATGTACTTCAACCTCCACCATCCAACTTCAACTCAAAATAACTTAGTTGAAGTACCTGCTTACACACAACCTACCTAGAATGCCATCAACACTTAGGAGGATGGACTATACGCCCGTCCACATAGGTATTGATTCATAAAATCCTAAGTAATCACATAAAAGCACCTAAAAGAAGCCCTAAACTCTCAGCCACCAACTCCTTCTTGGCACCTGAGGCACCAAGCCCAAACCCTCAACAGAGAACCTGGGTTTTCTGCTCTTCACAGATTTTGGGAAGAAATTTCCCAAAAATCTATTCTTTATGCTTTTCCTCTTCTTTCTTTGGTTTGCTAAGTCAAAATAATATTCGTGAGGCAATTTAAAGCAATTAAATCTGAAAACAAACAATTTTCATGAATTTTCCCAAATTCTCTAGAAATCCCAACAAGAACTTTCTTTTTATCCATGAAAATAGTTTGTTTGCCACCATGAACTAAATTGTAGCAAAACCAATAAAAGAAATCCCTCACTCCACTTAACTAATAACCCAAACTACAAAGAATGCCCACACACCCCTCGTGGGTATGCATTTCCTAACCACAGCAAAATACAATACATACATGCGTATACGTAATGTATTTAGGTTATAGATATAATATAACCATTTCCCACTTTTCTCCTAATAACCAAAATTTCAGAATTCATTAAAAATATATAAATGAAAATTTGTGCAAAATATAAACAGAAACCCAGCATAAGAAATCTCAGCAAGTTTTCTCTAACTTCCTAATATATATAAATGTACTCATAAAATCACCACATATTGACAAGATAAGTCTTATCATACCATCCAAATTAATAACCGATATCTCGGTTTCTCACTTACCACTTACAATCCCATTACATATACATATAAACATATACATACCTTTCAGTAAACAACTAAGTTTACATACCAAATCAAAAGAAATAAAATATCACAGTTAACCACACATCACATGGAAATCCCATATTTCCACAATATATAACACACGCACCCACATACTGATCAAAATACCTAGAACCACCTTAGTGGTAATATAGCAAAGCTACATCTGGATTAAGCTTATGAGCTCTCTATGCTCCAAGGATTTCTCCTCTATCTAGAGCCAACCACATGCATGTAAACACTAGCACTTTATATGATAACAAGATTATTTGACTCACTCCACTGAGAAGAAAGTCACAAAAGGAGAACTTAACATCCTATAGTGCCTTTTATGGAACCTAAACCCATGGTCATGCTGCATAGTTCACAACAATGGGGAAGGGCCCACAAAGAACAACATTACTCTGTAATCTATAAGAGACATAAACTCAAACCTCTCCTCTGATACCATTTTGTCACGCCCCGAAAAACGAGCATATTAATAATCATACAAACCTAGGAATACCTCAGTGGTAGCCCATAATTTACAAAGTAAATTACAATTAAATAAATAAACCCCTCTAGATATAGTAGGACCTAGGTGGCCTATAAGATTACAGAGTGTTTCTATAGGTTCAGGTAGAACTCTCCGACTACGTGGAGTATGTCTCTAAGCCATTAACTTCCAGTGGTTTCCCAACCTCCTCAGTTTCTAAATTTGAAACAACAATAGAGAGTGTGAGTTTTATAAAAACTCAGTGAGTAAATGATTGTGCAAAGAAATAGGGCACAAATGCAAATACCAGCCTCACTACCATAATTAGAATAAAAACCATTATCACAAAACAGTACGAAATATAATATATATATATATATATATATATAATGTACCTTACCACGCAACCAAATCTCCCGGTTCAACGTGAGTCTACAATTTCACAAACAAACCATAAAACAATCCTCAAATAAATAAAAAGTATAAGTAAACAATCACACCAAAATGCATTATGTAATGCATGATGTATGTTTGCATTTGCCATACCCTTTCCCATAGACCACATTGAAGACTGAGCCTCAATGAGTTTTCCCTCTTGTGATGTGTACAAATTGGTTCATGCCACTACGATGCCGAATCGCCCAGAATTGAATTCGTGGCAATCTTACGGTATAGTGGTCTCCAAGTCGTATTCACTCAAGGAGCCTCACTTCTAATTACTAATTAGTTATTCTGAACACCTAAACACTAATTAAAAGCACATAAACGTGGGGGGGTTTTGTTGACAGTAATAACAGAAGTGGTAACAAAATAGCAACAATGAACAACAGCAGCAAAATATCAGCAGAACAAGTTTAACAATGACAGAAAACCATGCAACCAGCCATTAGGATTTATGGGAGTGTAATCATCATCACTTAGCTCATTGATTCAGTTTTGTTCTCATTTCACCACTTGGTTCTTTATAAAAAAGAATGAAAGCCTTAACCAAATCAAGTTAAATATCATCTAACTAGCCATTTCGTTTCACTCACTTTTCTAATCAGTCAAGCAAGGTTATATCTCATATATAAATCTGTTTATGCTCTTTCAAATTCAAACCAAAATCTGACAGCAACATAAACATATAAGCAGAACAGAAACGAAATGAGATGAAATGAAGAATAAAACACTTATCTTGCACTTTCAGTTCAAGCTAAAACATCCCAAGGTCCTAGTGACTGATTACAATGGAGATTTAGCCCTCCATGAGAGCAGGACAGCAAAATAGAAGAAGGAAAACAGAGTGAAAGAGAGAGTTACGAAAATTGCTAAGTTCAGAAAATAAAAGTGTCCTCTGATTTTTAAAACTGATGCCTTCAATGCCTTAGAGAATATTCTACCCTAGATGCCTCTTGGATGCTTCCTTGGTGCTTCTTCCATGATGTGGCCAGCAAGACAACAGCAGAAAAGTGGCAATAACAGTAGACAAATTACTCTAATGCTTTGCTGTTTCTGTCTACTATTGATTGCTGCAAGAGGTCCATGCTGTCAAAACAGAAATTACATCCCCCTTTGCTGTAAAGTGTAGAACAATGGGGACCAGAAATCCAGTCAGCCTTAGTCAACCATTCAATGCCCAGTCAGCATGTCCAGGTAGCCTCCAAGTAAGCAAAACATCCATGTCAGCATTTTTCTCTCCAATAATTAGATCTGAAATTAAGCACATGAATTAATTGGGATAAAATTATGAATTTGAATCATATTAATTCTATAATTAATTTACACCCAATAAATTCAAAATATAATAAAATAGGAGAGTTGGCAACATTGAAATAGCAATAGGACTAAGATAGGGACTAAAAAGTATATAAAAATGACCGATATCAAATCCCCCACACTTAGCCTTTTTGCACTCCTGGGCAAAATAATATTCAGAACACCAAAAGACACCAAAGGAAAAGCATGGAAAGCATACTAGAATGGAATAATTAAAATTTTGAAAAGATTTAGCACTTGAAGAAAATTAATCTTAAATTTCTAAGATTCCAAGCATCATGGCAATTTAATTTGATACGAATGAATTCAAGTAATTAGCCTCCTCACCAGAAATGTGTTTTCTCTCTATTCTCTCAAGTATCTAGGGTAAATCACTTGAAATTCAACTTATCACAGAATTCACTACCATAAGCTTGTCAAGAATCTAAATCTCCACTACTTGAATCACATACATGCTTGAATTATTAGGACTTTGGAAGGGTGTAAGGTTGGGTGAAGGAATAATTGGGAGGTAGAAAGAAATACATAAAACAAAGTTTAACAAGAACTTAAAGAAATGAAGAGCATCAATCAATAAGGTTACAAGAGATTGAACTTTGAAATTTGGGCTCAACAATGCTACTTTTCTTTTCTCCTTCTTGCTCTTTTGGTTTTTTTTTGATCTCTATATGGTATATTTTTTTTTTATGAAGAGTTGCCAAAATTTTTTTTTTTTGAGTAGCAAGACTGAAATTCAAAATAGCCCACAAATCCTTCTTTTTGCACATGCTCAATTCAATCTATTTTCAAAAGAAAGAGGTTTCTAAAGCTCTTCAAATCTTAAGTTTGGGGAAAAGAAATGAATTGTTTTAAAGTGGGAGAGAGCTAGAAAACACAAGAAAGAAAGGTGGAAGTAAGGTACAAAGTGGCACACAATGGAAACAACACATAAGATGGCTATTTGGCTAGAATGGTTACAAGAAACAAATGCCTAAATCATTTCCAAGCATGTACATGTAATGTAGCCTTAACAAAGATTCAAGACAAATTCTGGAGTAAAAATCATGAAAGGGAATACACACAGCAAGAAAGAATATTATTTTGCAGTGAAGGCTCAAATTCTCACGGTTTAAAGACTATTACTAAAAATTCATTAAAAACAACGTCATTGCCATTTTACTTGAGTTCCTTAGAAAAAGAAGACTGAATTCTTTTCATGCTAAGTCAATTCACAACTTAAGCTATTTCACCATGCATGCTTTCACACAAAAACTTCATCAAATTTTCAAAAATAGAGTATCAAATTCGGACAGAACAGAGCAGCAAAATTCTGCACTGCAGAAATTCTGACGACTCAGCTTTACTGATACAAAACTACACCAAAACAAATGCGAAAGACACCAAATAAAATTCTACAGCTAGAAGACATATAAAGCTTTAAAAACATGTAAAGAAACTAGAAAAATTCGTAGCCAATCAGTACAGAAAATTCATGCAAGACAGCTCAAAAGTTCTGGACAGAAACAGAGAAAACAGAGGAGACAGCAGGAAATTTTTTTTTTTTTGAAAATAAGCTCCAATTAAATTCTCTCCCCCCACACTTAAACATTGCATTGTCCTCAATGCAAATTATTACCAAACATCAAATAAAATGAAGATGACATAAATTAAAAAGGAGGGAAAGAGTACAGCCTTATCATGGAGCCGGAACATTGTAGAGTTGGATTTCCTCTACAGTTTCTTCTTTGAAGCCCTCGTAGAACTTCTTCAACCTGTGCCCATTTACCATGAACTGCTTATTGGTGGCCTCATTTTGAATTTCTACTGCACCAAAAGGAAAGACATTAGTAATAACAAAAGGGCCAACCCATCTAGAGTGAAGCTTACCGGGCATTAGCTTGAGGCGAGAATTATAGAGAAGGACTTTGTCTCCTACTTGGAATTCTTTTTTCTCAATTTTCTGATCATGTAAAGCTTTTGTTCTCTCTTTATAGATGCGCGCATTCTCATAAGCCGCTAGCCTTAGTTCTTCTAGTTCTTGAAGTTGCAACTTTCTTTCTTTACCGGCTAGGGTCATGTCCATATTGCATTGTTTAACGGCCCAATATGCCTTGTGTGCAATCTCCACTGGCAAGTGACATGCTTTACCAAATACCAAGTGGTATGGAGACATGCCGATGGGAGTCTTGAAAGCGGTTCTATAGGCCCAAAGCGCATCGTCAAGCCTTTTACTCCAATCTTTTCTGTTGGGTTGCACGGTTTTCTCTAATATTTGCTTTATCTCTCGGTTGGAGACTTCTGCTTGCCCATTGGTTTGGAGGTGGTAAGGTATAGAGGTTTTGTGCACCACCCCATATTTCATCAATAGCCCTTGCATGTTTCTATTGCAAAAGTGTGATCCTTGATCACTGATTATGGCCTTGGGGACACCGAATCTACAGAAAATATGTGAACGAAGAAAGTCTACAACAATAATAGAATCATCAGTTCGAGTGGCTTTTGCTTCCACCCACTTCGACACATAATCCATAGCAACCAAGATATACATAAAGCCAAAAGAAACAGGAAAAGGACCCATGAAATCTATACCCCAAACATCAAAGATATCACAAAAGAGGAGAGGTTGTTGAGGCATTTCATTTCTTCTAAACACATTTCCAGTTCTTTGACACCTAGAACAGTTCTTGCAAAAATCATAGGCATCCCTAAACAAAGTAGGCCAATATAAACCAGAATCTAACACTTTTCTAGCTATTCTTTGGGGACCAAAATGTCCACCACATGCAAGAGTATGACAAAAATTCAGCACAGATGCAAATTCATGATTTGGAACACATCTCCTAACAATTTGGTCACTACAAATCTTCCATAAATAAGGGTCATCCCACATATAGTACCTAGCCTCACTTCTTAATTTGTTCAACTGATATTTATTTTGGTATGCAGGCAATTCAAATGCAACAAGATAATTCACTAAATCAGCATACCAAGGCTCACTAATACCATGCAAAAGGAGGAAAACTCATCTGGAAAATTGTCTCTTACAGGGAGATGTTCCAATGGAAGATCAGAAAGCCTACTCAAGTGATCTGCTACTACATTCTCTGCTCCACTCTTATCCTTGATTTCCACATCAAATTCTTGGAGAAGTAGCATCCATCTAAGCAATCTTGGCTTTGCATCCGGTTTCTTCAACAAATATTTCAGTGCTGCATGGTCAGAAAAACACAATTACTTTGGAGGCAAGCAAATATGATCTAAATTTTTCTAAAGCAAAAACAATTGCTAAAAACTCCTTCTCCGTGGTTGTGTAATTTGATTGAGCTGAATCAAGGGTGCGGGACACATAGGCTATGACATGCAACTTCCTCTCTACTCTTTGTGAAAGTATTGCTCCCACAGCAAAATTTGAGGCATCACACATGAGCTCAAAGGGAAGCTCCCACCGTGGAGGTTGGATGATAGGAGGGGAGGTAAGTTGCTTCTTCAACTCATCAAAAGCTGACCTGCAAGCATCATTAAAAATGAAATCAATTTCTTTTTGAAGGAGTTTAGATAGGGGTAGAGCGATCTTACTAAAGTCCTTGATGAATCTTCTATAAAATCCTGCATGGCTAAGAAAAGAGCGAACTTCCTGCACAGAAGCGGGGTGGCCTAGGATAAGATAACATTAACTTTGGCTTTATCTACTTCTATGCCACGTGATGACACTATGTGGCCTAGGACTATTCCTTGCTCTACCATGAAATGACATTTTTCATAATTCAAGACCAAATTTTTCTCTATGCATCTCTCAAGTACCCTCTCCAAATTTTTCAAACATGCATCAAATGAGTCTCCATAAATAGAAAAATCATCCATGAACACTTCCATGCAATCTTCTAACAAGTCAGAAAATATACTTATCATGCATCTCTGAAAAGTGCCAGGTGCATTACAGAGACCAAAAGGCATGCGTCTATATGCAAAAGTACCGAAGGGACAGGTGAAGGTAGTCTTCTCCTGATCTTCAGGTGCAATGTGAATTTGAAAATACCCAGAAAAACCATCAAGAAAATAGTAATGAGACTTGCCAGCAAGTCTCTCAAGCATTTGATCAATAAAAGGAAGAGGAAAATGATTTTTTCTAGCTGCTTGGTTCAACTTCCTATAATCAATGTAAACACGCCAACTATTTTGCACTCTAGTGGGTACTAGCTCATTATTTTCATTTTCTATAATAGTTACCCCGGTTTTCTTTGGCACTACTTGTACTGGACTCACCCACTTACTATCAGAGATAGGATAAATAATACCAGCTTGGAGGAGCTTACTTACCTCCTTCTTGACCACATCAAGAATCATGGGGTTGAGTCTTCTTTGGGGTTGCCTTACTGGTTTTGTCTCTTCTTCAAGGAGAATTCGGTGCATACACACTGAAGGACTAATCCCAGGAATGTCTGCTAGAGTCCACCCAATCGCCTTCTTATTCTTTTTCAGCAAATTGATCAATTTTTCTTCTTGATTGGGATTCAAGTTATTGGCCACAATGACTGGAAGTTTGTCTCCTACTCCCAAGAAGGCATACTTGAGGTTTTCTGGTAAAGCCTTCAACTCCAATACAGGTGGTTGGATGAATGATGGAATCGATTTTTGTGGAGTCACATCCAAGGAGGCATTTACAAATTCAGATTACTCAAAGACAAAATCCTTGGCTAAAGAGGAGGAAGGGTTAACAGCACAAGAGGAAAGAGATGAAGAATGTACACCATTACAGTTTAAATCACTACACCTACAACTACCTAAAACAGAAATAGAATCTGAGTCTAAGCTAGAGAAAATTGTAGAATCAGAATGCACATCAGAATCCAAACCGTTATGTAAATTAGAATGCAATTTAGAATTGTCAGCAATTAGAGAATTTTCAATTTCAGTGCAAGCATGACAGAATTCAGAACCAGCACAATTGCATTCAAAGGCATCTACCAAATCAGAAAATTCAGGAAAATCAGAAATTAATTCAGTTTGGAAATCATCACATGCCTCATCAACTAAGTAATACAAAAAGTTAACCACATGCACATTGGAATGATTTTCCATAGGATGTTTCATGGCATCTAAAATGTTAAAATCAATTTTGTTGCCAGCAAACTCCATTGACAAAGTCCTTTCATGCACATTAATAATGGTTTTTGTAGTTTTCAAAAAAGGTCTACCAAGTATTAATGGTGCATGGCCAGGAGTATTATCATTTTCCATATCAAGCACATAAAAATCAGCAGGAAAAATGAGATCTTTAACCTTTACCAGGACATCTTCTAGAACTCCTGCTGGATGTGCTGTGCTCCTATTGGCAAGTTGGACAATCACTTCAGTTGGTGAAAAAACACCAATCTTGAGCCTTGAGTATACTGATTTGGGCATAACATTGATTGAGGCTCCCAAATCCAACATAGCATTGGAGAACTCTATGTTGCCTATTGTGCATGGTATTGTGAAAGTTCCAGGGTCTTTGCACTTGGGTGGCATAGGTGGTTGGATGAGTGCAGACATATTTCTCCGTAAATTGACTCTCTCATTACCCCTTAAAAGCCTCTTATGAGTGCACAACTCTTTGAGGAACTTGGCATACTTGGGGATTTGCTTAATGGCTTCCAAAAGTGGGATATTAACCTCTATTTTTCTGAAGGTCTCCATGATCTCTTTGTCCATGTCAGATTCAGAAGCTTTCCTTGATTGAGTGTGCCTATTGGGGAAAGGAAGAGGGATTTTTTGAACCACTTCTTCATCCTTTTTATTTTGCTCACTGGTTGAAGATGAAGGAACACTTTGCTGGATATTTGATTTTTCTGGTTCAGATTCAGAAGTTGGACTGTCTACTTGCTTGCCACTCCTTAAGATGATGGCACTCACATTGCCTCTTGGGTTGATACTGGTTGGGATGGCAAACTCCCTGAACCTTGACTTTTCAGCTCATTGACTGTTATGGCTAACTGACCAATCTTAGTCTCCAAATTCTGCATATTGGTTTCTGTTCTCTGTTGGAACTGAAGAGTATTGGCAGTCAGTTGCTTCATTAGATCCTCAAGACTAGGCTCAGGTTTCTTGGGTGCTGGAGGAGGTGTATGGTTAGGTTCAGGTTGATTGTATCTTGCATGGGGTGGTTGGTAAGGGGGGTTGGAGGTATTCCCATACTTGAAAGCTGGATGATCACGCCACCCAGGGTTGTAGGTGGAGGAATATGGGTCATATCTCTGTTGTTGTGGCTGCATAGGTCTACTAGGGAATATACCAGCACATGACTCAGTTGGGGTCTCTTGCAGCTGAGGGCACTGATCAGTATGGTGGGTATTCAGGGAACAAATACTACAGACTGAAGGAGGAAGGGCTTGTTGTTGTGTTATCTGATTTAATGCCAATTGCCTCACCATTGAAGCTAACTCTTTCAATTTATTTTCTATCCTTTGTTGCTCCATGGGAGGTGTTCTCACTTCACTGACAGTAACTACTTCTGGATCATTTGTGCATTTTGGGCCATCTTGGCTAACAATTCATTTGCTGCAGCAGGAGTCTTATCCACTAATGCCCCACCAGCAGCTGCATCAACTATGTATCTGTCCATAGGCAGTAATCCCTCATAGAAATACTGGATGAGAAGCTGCTCTGAAATTTGATGGTTGGGACATTTTGAACACAGCTTCTTAAATCTCTCCCAGTACTATGTAATGATTCACCACTTGCTTGTCTAATCCCACTGATGTCTTTCCTGATTGCTGCTGTTCTTGAAGCTGGGAAGAATTTTTCTAGGAACATCTTCTTCAGTTCATCCCATCTTGTAATTAAGGCAGTGGGCAAGTAGTAAAGCCAATCCTTGGCTACCCCATCCAAAGAGAAGGGAAAGGCTATCAATTTGATTTGTTCTTCTCTAACTCCATGTGGTCTCATAGTAGAGCAGACAACGCGAAACTCCTTCAAGTGCTTGTGCAGATCTTCTCCTGCAAGACCATGAAACTTAGGCAACAAATGGATTAGACCAGATTTCAGTTCAAAATTAGCATCCAACTCAGGATAATTTATGCACAATGGTTGATAATGCACATCAGGTGCAATCAACTCTTTAATGGATTGTTCTTGTCTATTTTGAGGTACTTGTGCATTTTGATTATCCATCCTAGTTGTCCCAGTTGACCCAAAATCAGTTGACTCAAACACAATATCAGATTCAAAATATGATCCTACTTCTATGCTATTGACAGCAAGCTCAACAATTTCAGAAACAAGTTTAGAAACTATACTAGTCCTAATGCTATTGCTTCTTACTAGCCTATGGAAGGTCCTATCAATTTCTGGATCAAAAGGTGGTAAGTCCACGTGACTAGACCTTCTCATATACTAGGAAGGGCAAAAATTCACAAGAAAACAATAAAAACAATAAAAACAACTAATTCACTACAAAAGACTCTAACTGATGAAAATCACCAAAAATTTAAGTATCTCAGAAAAATCTGATTTTTCATGGAAAAATTCTTCAGAAATTGGAGAGATAAACAAAAAAAAAACAGAATTCAAAAATTCAAACTACAAAAATCACACTAAAAATCAAAATTAATTAGAAAAATCAAAAAAATATTAAAAAATAGAAAAGGAGGCCTAAACGATGGAATTTGGCAAAATGGCCACTCGAGATGATCCTTTGGATAATCGGGTGGTTGGAATTTGCTTAAAATGTTGAAAACTAGTGGTATACCAAGTTTGAGGTCAATTGGAGGTAGTTAGTTTTTTGCTTATAAATAGTAACCGATAAAAACTCAAAACTTGTAAACCGTTTCAGCAATATTAAATAACTTAAAATTAAACAAAGAAACACTTAAACAACTAATTAGATAACTTGGAAGTGAATTGGCTCCCCGGCGATGGCGCCAAAATTCTGGTTCATGCCACTACGATGCCGAATCGCCCAGAATTGAATTTGTGGCAATCTTGCGGTATAGTGGTCTCCAAGTCGTATTCACTCAAGGAGCCTCACTTCTAATTACTAATTAGTTATTCTGAACACCTAAACACTAATTAAAAGCACATAAACGTGGGAGGGGGGTTTTGTTGACAATAATAACAGAAGTGGTAACAAAACAGCAACAATGAACAACATCAGTAAAATATCAGCAGAACAAGTTTAACAATGACAGAAAACCATGCAACCAGCCATTAGGATTTATGGGAGTGTAACCATCATCACTTAGCTCATTGATTCAGTTTTGTTCTCATTTCACCACTTGGTTCTTTATAAAAAAGAATGATTCCAGAGTAACATCCAGAATTTAATACTATTAACTATAGCCAAGAATATCTTTATTAACTATAACTAGACGCATTTCAAAGGAAAGCCTCAACCAAATCAAGTTAAATATCATCTAACTAGCCATTTCGTTTCACTCACTTTTCTAATCAGTCAAGCAAGGTTATATCTCATATATAAATCTGTTTATGCTCTTTCAAATTCAAACCAAAATCTGACAGCAACATAAACATATAAGCAGAATAGAAATGAAATGAGATGAAATGAAGAATAAAACACTTATCTTGCACTTTCAGTTCAAGCTAAAACATCCCAAGGTCCTAGTGACTGATTACAATGGAGATTTAGCCCTCCATGAGAGCAGGACAGCAAAACAGAAGAAGGAAAACATAGTGGAAGAGAGAGTTACGAAAATTGCTAAGTTCAGAAAATAAAAGTGTCCTCTGATTTTTAAAACCGATGCCTTCAATGCCTTAGAGAATATTCTACCCTAGATGCCTCTTGGATGCTTCCTTGGTGCTTCTTCCATGATGTGGGCAGTAAGACAATAGCAGAAAAGTGGCAACAGCAGCAGACAAATTACTCTAATGCTTTGCTGTTTTTGTCTGCTATTGATTGCTGTAAGAGGTCCATGCTGTCAAAATAGAAATTACATCCCCCTTTGCTGTAAAGTGTAGAACAATGGAGACCAGAAATCCAGTCAGCCTTAGTCAACCATTCAATGCCCAGTCAGCATATCCAGGTAGCCTCCAAGTAAGCAAAACGTCCATGTCAGCATTTTTCTCTCCAATAATTAGATCTGAAATTAAGCACATGAATTAATTGGGATAAAATTATGAATTTGAATCATATTAATTCTATAATTAATTTACACCCAATAAATTCAAAATATAATAAAATAGGAGAGTTGGCAACATTGAAATAGCAATAGGACTAAGATAGGGACTAAAAAGTATATAAAAATGCCCGATATCACAAATGCAATATGCAAGGCCTATCCCCCCTCTCTACTCATTGAAGACCAACCCTCAATGAGTGTATTCCAAAGGCACACACCTTTGAATATATCCACCATTTGTAGAAGACCAACCATCTGCTTTCCACATTTCTTTTCTTTTCTTTTCTTTTTCAAAAGCAATATAAATGTGCAGATGATGATATGTGATGCATTTTCCACACAACAATCCATCCACTCATTCCACACACATTCCATACCACAACAACGATAAAAATTCCACTTTCTAATTAATATAATTAACTAAAAGTACAAACAAACATAAACTTTCAAATTCATAGAATAAATTCCATAAATTAAATCCAACAATCATTCAATGAAATTCTTAGTCTAGTTATTTCCACTAACTAGGAAATTTCATTGATGAATTTCTAACTATGGTGTCAATGGGATTTATATTGACTTGGCCAAATAATTTAATAAAACTTAAATGGCAAGGTCATCTACTCACCTCGATGCCGATAAGGTTTACCACATAAGAAGTCCTAGGAGACAAAGCCAAAGAAGCTCCCAAGACACCTAGAACCAACCAAATCAATAACTACACAAAACAAGGAAAATCTTCACCATTAATCCTAACCTTTGGTCATTCATTTAGTCATAACTATCATCCAATAAGTCATTTGAAAATGAAACTTACCATTGGAAACTAGACTCAAAGAGCTTTCCAACGATATAAAATTTATTAAAACCAGAGTCTGGATGAAAGAGTTATGGCCATTTGAAAATGGACTAATGGGGTTGTCCGATGGCTGGCGCCTTGGGTGCCAGACACCAAACTTTCTACCCAAATTAAAGGGCTTGGGGTCCTGAGGCACCCCACATGGTGCTCGGGGTGCCAGGACCTCTCTTGTCTATACAAGGATGGCGTCTTTGGCTTAGATCCGGCCGATTCTCGACCGTTTTCCATGATTTCTTTCATGGGATCTCATCCTTGATGTCTAAGGAGTATTTAGACACCAAAAGCCCTAATTTTCATCTAGAAATGAAGTTGGAATCTCAATTTTACCCCATATATCCCTAAAGCTAGAAAATAAAGGAAATGTTCGGTGAATCGAAATCCTTACCTTGATTCCTTGCTATCCCTAGGTTGTTTAGCCTCAAATGGCTTGCCCTACCACCAGAGAAAGGTTCTCCGAAGCTCGGTTGAAAAGGTAGAGATAGAGTAGAGAGAAGGCAGAGAGAAAGAGAGAAGAGAGAGTGAAGAGAGAGAGAGAGGAAAGTGAGAAATAAGGAAAAAGGCGTGGAACCGCCTATATATACCTGCCTAGGGTAAAATTACTATTTTGCCCCCAGGTAACTCTTGGTTAACTTTGATAGTGGCAAACTCATAATTTCTCCAATTTGGATATTTTCTATATTTTAAATACCACCTAGTTCCTCATTTCACTAGTCCCTCTTTAGACTTCATAAAAACCCAGCCTTCTCTTTACCTTATGATTATTCTCTTTTTATTTCTAGTCTCTCGACTCTATTTCTACGAAATTTCCTCTTTCTTTTATCTTTCCTCAATTCTTAAAAATATCATCCGCACTAAAATACCTGGTCCAATTATTTATCTCTACTTCCATAAATAATACACAAAAATAATAAATTAAATATAAAAAATTAAAATTAACCCAACAATTCCATTAAAAAAATGGAAATTTTCATTGCAACAACTGTAATACCGCCAATTACAAAATTTCAAAATTGGTGGGTATTACATCCGCCTTTCCCTTCCCTCACAGTTCATTGGCACTATTGTTTATAAATTCATCCATCCATCACACACGATTCACAATCTAGCTCTGAAATCTAAAACATCACGGTGGCCGATGGCATCACCCCTCGTTAGTCATCAATGATCCACTCTCTTCTCCTCTCGACTCTTATCAATCGTCTACTCATCTATTCTTGACTCTCATGTTGTCTCTCATTTCCAATTGCCCTCTCCTGCTCTACATTTCATGTCAGTATTTATTTCTCTCTTCGACTCTTTGTTTCCTCCCTTTCCCAATTTTCTTGTGCCCTAATTCCTCCCCCCTCTTTTGCAGTCAGGCACACATGTTTAGAGAGATGATGGAGGGCATGACAATGTTGTAGAGTGAAGATGCACTATGACTTGTACTTCCTTTGCCTCGAAGCTTCATTGAAGTGCTAATTTATATATCTAAGTTGAAGGTTTTCCTCTTCCTCTACTTGTCTTATTTCTCTGTATTTATTTTGATCAAATTGCTAGATACCTATATCTCCTTTATTGTCTATCTATCTTGTAATTATAGTGGTGTGTTATTTGATTTTTTTTTAAGAAAAAAGATCCATTTTAAATGTTCTTTGTTGAGTGGTGCTTGCTCTTATTATTGTTTCAAACTTCAAAGTAGGGCCTTAAGAGAACTTAATTCCTCACTTATAATGGTAGCTTTGAGGCCTTGCTTATTTCCATAGAAGTGGTGTCAGATTTTGTTTGGCTAGGCAAGAATGCTAAAAATTACCATTACTAATAGAATTTAGATATCATTTGAGCTTTGGAATGTCTAATGCTACTAGTACAGCATAGAAAAAAAATGGAGAAAAATATACATCACCTCCCTTAACAATAACTTAATTTCAATTTTAGTTTGAATTTCAAAACATAAAACTTTACCTACCTTGTCATGAATATTGTAGTATTGTGCAGTGTTATATCTATCAAAACTATTCCATCTCCACCAAACATTATATTTATCCCTTGATACGAACTTTGCCAACTTGTGACGAAACTTGTAATGAAATTTAGTGCCTAGGACCATTCTACTATAGATTTGGATGGAAACCATAACCCAATACCTATAAAGAGATGTGAACCTTGGTATGATGAAGACGCCACAATCAAGAGATGCAAACTCGATTGATAAGTCAAAGTATGAACGTCATAGACAAAATCTGATAAGTTGAAAAAGTTCTTCAAAGAACCAAAGAGAAATTTATCCTCACAAAAGTATTCTGATTTTTATTAAATGAAAAGGCTTATTTAAAGGCATTACAAAGGAAACTCTAAAAAATCGAAAAAGGAAACTAATAGCTAAAAGGAAACTAATTCAAAAGGCAATAAATCAAATGACATATGCCTTATTTGTGTAATCTCAAAATAGAAACCAATCCCAATGCAATATTAGCGATTAATCCCACAATATTTGAAATCATTAGCTGGATTATTCTAGAATGTTAATCCTGTTTACACATCTTTATTGATCATACAGAACATG
Source organism: Biancaea sappan (assembly GCA_037074585.1). Classification (NCBI taxonomy): domain Eukaryota; kingdom Viridiplantae; phylum Streptophyta; class Magnoliopsida; order Fabales; family Fabaceae; genus Biancaea; species Biancaea sappan. The sequence goes on along the minus strand of CM073491.1, from coordinate 39,318,223 downwards.
TTCCATGGGCCTACACAAAATAGCTTGAGCCCAATCCTCTTGCATCAACCCATTCAACACCTCCTTGAATCTCTTTGCTTTTGCTCTTGTAATTGGACCAGGTGGTACTTCAAGTGGGTCCACACTCCATTTGATAACAATATTTCCATCATTCCCCTCCTTTTGAAAAGGATTTGTCCTCAAATCTTCACCTACATCAAAAGGACTTAAATCAGACACCTTAAAAGTAGCATTGACATTATAATCACCAGGCAAGTCTAGCTTGTAGGCATTGTCATTGATCCTTTTCAGTGACTTGAAATGGATCATCTCCTTGAGGTAACAACTTATATTTTCTTTGTTTTGGAAAGCGCTCCTTTCTTATGTGCAATTATACCCAATCACCAAGCTCAAAGATCTGCTTATGATGCCCTTTGTTGGCTTGTTTAACATATTGTTCAGTTCTCTTTTCAATGTTGAGCCTTGCTTTCTCATGAATTTGTTTAACAAAATCTGCTCTCTTTTTGCCATCTAAATTAACATGCACAGTCACAAGTAAAATAGATAAATCCAAAAGAGTTAATAGACTAAAACCATAGACAATTTCAAATGGTGAAAATTTAGTAGCAGAATGAACAGTACGATTATAAGTAAACTCAACATGCGGTAAACAATCTTCCCATGTTTTGATGTTCTTTTTTATGATAGCCCTTAATAATGTAGACAAAGTCTTATTCACTACTTTGGTTTGACCATCAGTTTATGGGTGACAAGTAATAAAAAATAACAACTTAGTGCCTAACTTACACTGCAAAGTCTTCCAAAAGTAACTCAAGAACTTAGCATCTCTATTTGAAGCTATTGTTTTAGGCATCCCATGTAATCTCACAATCTCCCTAAAGAAAAAATCAGCAACATTGGAAGCATTATCCATTTTATGACGTGGAATAAAGTGTGCCATCTTAGAAAATCTATCGACAACCACAAACACACTATCCCTTCCACGTTTAGTTCTAGGCAAACCTAACACAAAATCCATTGAAATATCAATCCAAGGTGCACTAGGGATGGGTAGTGGTGTATAAAGTCCATGGGTCTGCACTCGAGATTTAGCTTGCTTACAAGTGACACATCTACTACAAAGTCTTTCAACATCTCTTTTTATATGTGGCCAATAGAAATGTTCTTGTAAAATACCTAAAGTTTTAGCTACCCCAAAATGACCCATCAATCCTCCACCATGAGACTCCCTCACTAACAAATCCTGAATTGAACAATTTGGAATGCATAATTTATTTTCTCAAAACAAAAACCCTTCAAACCTAAAAAACTTACCATATGCCCTTTCACACAAAGCATACTCTTCTCTAAAATCTTGGTCTAAAGGATACAACTCTTTAATATGTTCAAAACCAAGTAATTTTGCATCAAGAGTAGAAAGAAGTATATACTTGTAAGAAAGTGCATTGGCAACCACATTCTCCTTACCTTGTTTATATCAGATGACGTAGGGAAATTATTCTATGAACTTCACCCAATATGCATGTTCTTGTTCAACTTGTGTTGACCCTTTAAATGCTTCAATGACTCATGATCAGTGTTGGTCATCAACTCCTTAGGCCAAAGATAGTGTTGCCAAGTTTCTAAGGCCAGTACCAACGCATATAACTCTTTGTCATAAGTAAAGTACTTTAAGGCAGCTCCACTTAGTTTCTCACTAAAATATGTAATTGGTCATCCTTCTTGCATAAGAACAGCGCCAATACCTATACCTGAAGCATCACATTCAATCTTAAAAGTTTTTACAAAGTTAGGTAATGCAAGTAAAGGAGTATAAGTTAATTTTTTTCTTAAGCAGTTGGAATGCTTTTTCTTTCTCTTCTCCCCATTTGAACCCAATATTCTTTTTGATGACTTCAATTATTAGTGCGGCTATGTTACTAAAGTCTTTCACAAATCGCCTATAAAAACTAGCTAGTCCATGAAAACTTCGAACATTACTTACACTTGTTGGACTTGGCTACTCTTGGATTGCACGAATCTTTTCTTCATCAACCTGTACTCCTTGTGCACTCACAATAAACCAAGAAACACAAGCTTATCAGAGCGAAATGTGCACTTCTTTAGGTTAGCAAATAATTTCTCTTTCCTAAGCACATCAAGCACAAATTGCAAATGTATCAAGTCGTCGTCTAAATTTTTGATATAAATGAGAATATCATCAAAATAGACAACTACAAATTTTCCAATAAAAGCATGCAAAACATGGTTCATTAATCTCATGAAAGTACTAGGAGTTTAGTTAAACCAAATGTCATAACTAACCATTCATATAAACCATATTTTGTCTTAAATTCAGTTTTCCATTCATCACTTTCTTTCATTCTAATTTGGTGATACCTATTTTTCAGATTAATTTTAGAAAAGACACAAGAACCATGCAACTCATCTAACATATCATTTAAATAAGGAATAGGATGATGATACTTTACTGTAATATTGTTGATTACTCGGCAGTCTACGCACATCCTCTATGTCCCATCATTCTTAGGAACTAAAATCACTGGAATAGCACATGGACTCATACTTTCCCTCACATATCCCTTTTCCAACAACTCACCTACCTACCTCTGTAGTTCCTTTGTCTCCTCAAGATTACTCCTATAGGCTGTTCAGTTTGGAAGGGTAACACCAGGTACAAAATCAATTTGATATTCAATCCCTCGGATAGGTGATAATCCATTAGGAATTTCCTCGAGAAAGACATCCTCAAAATCCTGCAAGATAGAAATAACTGAACTAGGCAAAGTATCATCAAATTGGTTAGTATTCAAAAATGCCTCTTTGTACAAAAATACAGTCATAGGCTGATTAAGAAACACTGCTCTCTTGATTTCACTCACCTTTGCATAGACATTTGTTTTTCTCTCTTCTTTTCTCTCAACTTTTTCAGTCTTTCTTTCTGTTTCTTTCTGATTGTCTCTTAATTTCTTTTTACCACACTCTCTTTCACTCTTTTTATTTTATTCACTCTCCTTTTGTAAACTCACTTCATCTTTATAACCTATTTTGGTGTCAAAGATACAAGAGTGATTGATCTTTGATTATGAACAAATGAATACTTGTTGGTGAATCCATCATGCTTGACTTGCCTATCAAATTGCCATGGTCTTCCTAATAACAAGTGCCCAGCTTGTATGGGAACTACATCACACATCACTTCATCTTCATACTTTCCAATTCAAAAAGGAACAAACACTTGTTTATTCACATTTACCTCTCCACTATCATTTAACCATTGCAATTTATAAGGTCGAGGATGCTTAATTGTTGGTATGGCTAACTTTTCCACCATGGTAGCGCTAGCAACATTAGTACAACTGCCTCCATCAATAATCACACTACATACCTTGTTTTGGACATGGCATCTAGTATGAAATATGTTATCCCTGCACTTTATCATCTTTAGATTGCAAACTCAAAGCTCTTCTTGCTACCAACAATTCACCTTGGGCAGTGTACTGTTCATCATCAGCATCCTCCAATGGTGGCATAGAGTCGTTGTTCGATTCATTGTTAATTTCAATTTCACCATCATCTTTCATAACCATAACTCTTTTGTTCAGACATTGACTAGCTATGTGACCCCTACCTTGACATTTAAAACACTTAATATCACAATTACGAGTAATGGAAGAATATGATTTTCCTTGAGTTCCTTGGCTAGCCACTGCTTGCTTTTGCTCAGGTTTTGGCTTCTGAGTAGAAATCTTTTCATCTTGCTTCCACTATTTTGACTTCCAAGTGGATGTACTTTGGCTATGGCTTGTACATGTACTGCTCCCCTCTTGAGTTGACTCTCAATCTTAATAGTCATGTGTACATATCCTCCAACTCCACATAATGTTGCAATTCCACCACATTTTGAATTTCCCTATTCAAACCAGTCAGAAACCTTGCCATAGTAGCCTCTCGATCCTCTTCAATGTTCACTCAGATCATTGTCACTTTGATCCCTTTGTAATAATCCTCTACACTACAATTTTCTTGCCTAAGGCTTTGTAACCTATTATACAACTCTCGATAGTTGTAACTTGGCACAAATCGCTTCCTCATTATAGTTTTCATTTCGTCCCATGTCTCTATTGGATCTTCCTTATTTCTCCTCTTGTTCAACAATAATTGATCCCACCAAATAATAGCATAATTTGAAAATTCAATGGTAGCAAGTTTTACCTTCTTTATCTTAGAATAATGGTGGAAATTGAATACTAACTCCACCTTTTTCTCCCATTCAAGATATGCTTTTGGATCATTCTTCCCTTGAAATGATGGAATCTTCATCTTAATACTCCTAAAATTATTATCTTCCTGATTCCTTGCTTCTCTAAACCGCTCACCATATCTTCTATGGTTTCCTATTGATTCCCAATCATCCTCTTCATCAAAGTCTTCCCTAAAATACTCCTCATTTTCAACTCTGACTTCCCTCGGTTGAACTCTCTCCCCTTATGCATACAAGGTAACTCCACACATGTATTTTCTACTTGGTCTAACCTTGCATAAACTGGTTGCCTTTAACATTCTCCCTATCTCTCTTGTCAAAGCCTCTATTAACAACTTTGTATCAACCTTACCCGTTGCATCTTTTGAAGTACTTTCTTTAGACGCGTTTTTGCTGCAAAGAATACGTTAGTACAAAATAAAGGACCTTACTTTACACTTCTCACGTATTTCACTCAAAGAATAGTTCACTCAATTTCACTCATATTTCACACAATAATTTTGGCCTTTACCTTCTTATATGTTCACCATTATTGCCTTTTTCCATTTATAATTTCTCAAAAGTTCTTATCAAACTAATCAAACAAGGATCAAATTTTTTTTTTGCAACAATATACACCCAAACATCACCAACCAAATTTGGATTCTACAAGCAAGAATATAATGATAAAAAATGGCTAGGTTTCCAATAATACAAAATTTCACAATTTTGAGTAAGATCAAATTTGGACTCCCTAGAACATGAATAATGTAAAAAAATTTAAGAGGTGTTTCCAAACTATTTTTTTTCTTTTTGCTTGGATCCCCTTTCTTTTTTTTGAATCCCCTACTCCTTTATTTTTGGATCCCTTTTTTTTAACTCTCTATTTTTTAATCAACTATAGAATTTTTTTTACCCAAAAAATTTGCATGAACAGTAACAGGGATGAACAGTAACGTGAATGAACAATAACGCGAATGAACAGTACAGACAAAAATTTTTTTTTTTGGAAAAAGAACTAGAAAGATGAAGAAAGCTAGAATTGAGATAAGCACAAAGAAAACACAATAAATGATAGGCAAACCTAAGACTAGAACCGGGCTCTAATACCAAATGATACAAACCTCACCAACTTGTGACGAAACCCACAACGAAATTTAGTGCCTAGGACGATTCTACTACATATTTGGATGAAAGCCACAACCTAACACCTATAAAGAGATGTGAAACTTGGTATGATGAAGATGCCACAATCGAGGGATGGAAACTTGATTGATAAGTTAGAGTATGAATGCCACAAATAAAATCTGATAAGTTCAAAAAGTTCTTTAAAGAACCAAAGAGAAATTTATCCTCACAAAAGTATTCTGATTTTTATTGAATGAAAAGGCCCATTTAAAGGCATTACAAAGGAAACTACCAAAAATTGAAAAAGGAAATTATTAGCTAAAAGGAAACTAATTTAAAAGGGAATAAATCAAATGGCACATGCCTTATTTGTGTAATCTCAAAATAGAAACCAATCCCAATGCAATATTCACGATTAATCCCACAATATTTGAAATCATTGGCTGGATTATTCTAGAACATGAATCATGTTAACACATCTTTGTTGATCATGCAGAACATGTTCCATAGGCCTACACAAAATAACTTGAGCCCAATCCTCTTGCATTAGCCCATTTAATGCCTCCTTGAACCTCTTTGCTCTTGCTCTTGTAATTGGACCAGATACTTCAAGCGGGTCCACACTCCATTTGGTAACCATATTTCCATCATTCACCCATTTTGAGCTATATCCAGGATGTAGTTTTTGGGCAGTGTGAAGTATTCCATGCTCTTAAACTTACCATAGGTGAAGAATTATTGTTTATTCTTTGCTAGTTAGTTATTCTGACTTTCATTCTACATTCTGTCAAGAATTAGATTTATAAATTTGTCATTGAATTTGCCAGTCACGATTAATTTATTTTCATACCCAAGAAAATGTAAGGGCCTGTTTGGTTTAGGCATTTCCTGTTTTCATTTTCACTGAAAATAGAAAACGAGCTTGAAAATGCGTTTGGTTGAGTTTAATGAAAACATTTTCTTGAAAATATTTCTGAAAATAGGCCCAAAACTGAAAACACCAAAAAGATGTTTTCAGTGTTTCCTTTTCAAATTTTGAAAATAAAGAAATGAAAAAGTGAAAACAAGGTGGCATTTCTGTAAATAAATTGAAAACTATTGGAAATGCGGTGGCATTTTTGTAAATAAATTGAAAACCATTGAATTGAATCAATGAAGACCAAAGACGACGCTTCTGTTCATTCTTCCACCCTACTTTATCCAGTTCTGTCGTGCTCCTCCCTCTCTTGCCGCCGTTCAAGTTCAGTTCACCGCTTCTAGTATGCTCTTTCTTGTGGTGTGCTCTTACTGCTTCTAGGCGCAGTCACTATTTTGCTATCTACTCATCGGCACAATGACATTCAGTCTTTTCCAGTGCTTTTATCTCTCAAATCCAGCGAGGTAAGAATGTAGTCTTGATTTTAAGCTTGCTTCTTGATATAGCTTCGCTTGAACCTAGGGTATTTACATATTCTTTTATTTTAACATTAGTTCTTGTATTGTCTCTACATTTTAAAATTAGGTCAGTTGATGTTTGCTACCTCGCAATACTCTTAACCTCCATTGAAATAACTGACAATGAACTGGGAATGATGATGAGAAAGAAAAACCTATTATTTTGGGAAGCTATGAAATGGAGGGAGTTTATAGGGAGCAAAAGGTAGAAAAGAAAGTGAAAAGGGTGCGGACCACAGGTTCCATGTTGGTGATAGTATCAAAACCTTTGTTGGGCTTTCTGCTTGACACTCCATTTTTTTCCTTGTATTAGTAAGGGGTGAGGCAATAGTGCATAGAGGAGGGTTTTGTAAGTTAAGATAAATTAACATAGGAAATTTTGGAATCTTGCAAAAAGAGGGATGTAGGGATGGGTTTTGTGTGAATGATGTATTAAATTGGAAAGTGATAGGCTCACAAATAACTCCAAGCGTGTCAATTCTAAATGCTTTATTTTTTATGCTAAAGGAAATATGAACGGGAAAAAGGAGGCTTCTGCATTTTGTTTATTCTTGTCATTTGTACATTGTCAAACATTTGAAGGCATTTAGGTAGCCCGAGTCTCTTTCTGTTTTACTTGGTTTTACTTTCTTTAGGGTCAGTATTGTACCTGTTTTTTTTAATTGATTGAATTGTAACCTTCACAGTCATAGGTCAGCTTTAGTCACTTTTTTCAATTTGGTGTTCATTAGAGACATATACATGAATTGATAGTGTGTTTAGGTTAAACTTGTCCATATTGACATTGATCATTATCACTTGTATTTGAATAATTCACTAATTGGTGAATCCTCCAAACATATCGATCACCTACCAAATGGTTTTAAGTGTGGCTACACTCTGCATACGTAACATAATTGTGTCTTCATAACAAAGCTAGTGTGGAGTGATATAGATATCTGAAGCCTCCTTCTAGCTAGACTGCTATATTCCTAAGCTATGTACTGTCCAATTCTTCAAGCTTGCCTTTTTTCTCTATCATTCCATTTCTCTTGTTAGCTAGCAAGCTCCATATATATATATATATATATATATATATCCTTATGCATCATATATATTTCTACAATGAGAGACAGAATGGAAAGGCTTATGATTCTTCCATTCTCTGTTAGGTGTTTCTCTTAGGCCAGTGTTGTAGTGGGAATTCCGTAGCTAAGAAGATCAAAACCAGACACCATGAGCCCTCATTATTGTTATTTTAATGTAATATATATCCTTGTGCATCATATATATTTCTGTTGGGTGTATAACTCTTAACCAATGTTGCTATTTTAATGTAATCCTACTTTCTCTCCTTCATCCACTGTGCGTACACCTCATCAGCTATCAATAAATCAATTATTTTACTTCTTTTTAATATGAGAGTATGAACCTTGGGTATTCAAAATGTTTTTTTGTTTGATTTATAATTGTCTTTTAAATTGAGGTTTGAATAACATATGTATATTCTCTTACTGTTATCATTATTGTAACTTTATTTATTTTAATTTTTTATAAAAATATTATTAAATGATAGTATTATTAAATGTCTTAACCTTTTTTGTTTAATGCTATGTGCTGCAAGTGTTCATAGAAGTTTTGTTGCCTTATGTATCAATTCTATAGGTAGGGTTTTATTGAAAGAATAAATTTGGCTGAGACTTCTTTTGTACATTTGAGCCTTGTAGACTTGTGGGTTCCCAAGAAAGATGATGTAATAGAGACTTTTTGGATTAGAAAGTTGTTGTTGTTAAATGATAGTATTTAAAAAAAAGGAGAAATTAAGAATAGAAGGCCTTAATATATGGGCTTATGATTATTTTTTTTTTGTTAAAGGCTCTAATTTGTATTTGGACAACAAGTTACTGATGGTATTTACTCTCTTCAAATTTAAATCAATTTTTTTTGTTGATTTTTTATCATTGTTAATAGATATATTGTTAGTGTCCCATTTTCCCTATTTAGTACTTTATATATATTTTTAAATATCCCATGAAAATTTTCTTGATAAATTGAAATTTCATATTATGTAATTAGAACAAAATGGGAGGAAAAAGTGAAAAAGGAGATACTATGGAATGGTCAGTTCAAAATACAAAAGCTTTCATTCAGCTAATATATGATCAAGTGAAGAACAATAAATTGCAATCATCAACATTTAAGTTGAAGATTTGGAATGAAGTAAATGATGAATTGACAAAAATCATTGGACAAAATTATGGTGTTGAGAGATTGAAAGGAAAGTTTAACCGTCTTCGAATTCAACATCGAGAGTTTTCAACTTTGTTGGGTCGCACTGGAGTTACATGGGATATGGAATCAAATCGTGTAAATGCTAATGAAGAAGTTTGGCAAAACCTTATTCCAGTGCGTGCAAAATTTATTGATTATTTTTATTATATTTACAAATGCATTTTAATAAAATTTATTTCATTTTTTTATATAGAAAGGATGATTCTACTGGCAATTCAAGAGGCATGGTTTTAAGCACAACTATGAAATCTTAGGTGAGATATTCAATACTAGCACTGCAACTAGTGCGTTAAGTCATGCCTTCACTCAAGAGCCACCAAATTCAGATGAGGAGCAAGAACTAGAGGAAGATTTTCTTTCAAAAGGTGTGCATGTTGTTGATCTTGAGGATGAAGGCTCTAAGGAGGGTAGTAAAAAAATAAGGCAATTAGTTCATCAAGTGAATGTCGACGAAAAGAGCCAAAGATATCGAAGTTAGAAAAACTAGAAGCATCCTTGGAACAATGGTCTGAAACAATAAGTGCAAGGACAGAGGCGAGTAAGGCTAGGGCAGAACGATATAAAGCACAAGAAAATCCCGTAATTGATCCATATTCTATTGATAGGTGCATAGAGTTATTAGACTCTATGGATGACGTTTCAATTTTTTTGTACAACAAGGCAACAAAAATATTCAAGGATCCAGATTGGAGATGCATGTTCATTAAGATGTCAGCTTGTAGATGAAAGGGTTGGCTAGAATCCTTTGAGTAGGATGCGTTGCTTGATTGTAGAACTTATTAATATTATTGTTATTTCTTATCATTTTGGCTTTTACACATTATTTAGTACTTATAAATTGTATAACTTTATTATACGTAATCGATATATTTGAAGTGATTATGCTTACTACAATTATGTCTATGTTATGCTAGTTTTACATGTTTTAATAGTTTAGTATTAATTTATGTTAAACTTTTGAACAGATTAGTATGTCCATGGATGAAAATAGAGATAATTTACTCATTGAGAGTAGTACGGAGTCAAGTGATTTAGATGATGATCTAGGAGACTTAATTATGATTCAATTAATCATGGAGTACCAACAGTCTTTTATTGACAAGGTGCCTTGTAGAACTTCTATGTTGACAGGAAAGATGTATACTCTTGAATTTTTGGTTGGCCATGAAGCTAGATGTTATGAAAGTTTTTTGAATAGATAAACATGTATTTCTAGACTTTTGTGATGTTTTAAAAAATGTGGCGAATTTCAAGGATGGTAAAAAGGTACGTGTAGAGGAAACAGTGGCAATGTTCTTGATCATAGTTTGTCATAGCTTGCGGCACAAAATTGTTGCAGAGAATTTTTAACATTCTCTTCATACAGTAAGCAAATGGTTTAGAAGATTACTTCGGGCTGTTTGTGTGTTGGGCACAACAATCATAAGACCTAGAAATCAAGGGAGTACTCACAGACGCATTTTGGAGAATCGAAAATACTTTCCCTATTTTAAGGTAAACTATTACTTATGTTGTTATTGTATTTTAGATAATGTGTTTTTTTAAGTTATAATAGTTAATTTTTGTTTCAATTATATAATTGCATTGGTGCTATTGATGGCACACATGTTGCTGCTTGGGCTCCTACAACAAAACAAACTGCCTTTCGTGGAAGAAAAGTTTTAGTGACACAAAACATCATGGCAGTATGCAATTTTGATATGTTGTTGACCTTTGTATATACTGGATGGGAAGGGACAGCAAATGATTCAAGGGTGTTTTTAGATGCCTTGAAACCCAAAAACAATTTTCCGAAACCTCATGGAGGTATATCAACATATTAAAATATTAGTAGTTAAATTAATATTTTATGAACATTTGAGTTATCTCATGAAATCATTTGTTTTTCTTTTAACAGATCAATTTTATCTTGTTGATTCTGGTTATCCTAATATGCCTAGATATCTTGCTCCATATCGTGGCTAGAGATACCATTTACAAGATTATCATGGACAAAGTCGACCTAGGGGCAAGTATGAATTGTTTAATCATAGACACTCTTCATTACGGAATGTTATTCAAAGGTGTTTTGGAGTATTAAAGGCAAGATTTCCCATTTTAAAATTAATGCCAAATTATCCAATACGAAGACAAAGACAAATTCCTACAGCATGTTGCACTATTCATAACTTCATTAGGATGCAACATGCTACCGATAGGCTGTTTGAAGATTATTCTCAAGAAGGTGCAACAATACTAGGAGAACATAGATTAGGACACCAAGAGGGCATTGCTGTTGATGTTGCTCAGACTGCTCAAATGGCACAAGTTAGAGAAAATATTGCCAATGAAATGTGGGCAAATAGAACTCATTAGTATTATTTTTACATAAAAAATACTCTGATTAGTAGAGCTAATTTTATGTATTTGATATGATTTGGTTAAGTTTAATTAAATATATTATCTTATTTGGCAATCTATAAAGTGATTTGTAAAGTTGAATAGATTTGTTTTTTGATTTCTTTATATGTGTGTATGTGTAAATATGATAAAAAATTATTTGAAACCTTAGTTGAAAATTGATAAGAAAAGAATCGAAAACACATTAACCAAACATGTTTTCAAAATTTTCATTTCCAGAAATATTCATACCAAACATGTTTTCATTGTTTTCATTTTTTGGAAATAGTTTCAGCTTTACAAACCAAACAAGTTTCTTAAAATAATAAAAACTGAAAATGAAAATGCATTTCAAGAAATAAAGACTGGAAATGAAAACAAGAAATGTTTGCACAAACCAAACGGGCCCTAAACTTTTGTTTTTTTCTCTTTTTGCTTTCTTTAGATTATGGATTCAGATTATGTTCCTCCACCTCAAAGTGGTACTCAAAGTGCAAATCTTGAGTCCGCTACTTCTAGTTCTCCTCCATCTAGAAAGAGAACTACATCTAATGTATGGTCTTGTTTTGCAAACTTGGGTGTGGGTGAAGATGGAAAACCTAGAGAAAAATGTAAGGGATATAGGTTTGAATATATAGCAGGGGGTAGCACTCATGGTACTTCATGTTTGACCCGTCACTTATCTAAGTGTCTGAAGTTAAACAATTATAGGGATGTCGGTAGCCTACTTGTTGATCAAGCAAGAAAACTTAGAAGTCGAAAGATTTCTCAAATTGTTCTTCATGAGAAAATAACTACATTTATTACTAAGCATGATCTTCCTTTTTCACTTATGGAGTATGATGGATTTATAGATTTATTGACTTATTGCAATCTAGATATCAAATCAGTTACTAGGACCACTACTGCTTTTGATATATGGAAATTGTATAAGTTTAAGAAAGAAATTTTGAAGGAAGAATTGACTAGAATTCCTAGTAAGATTTGTCTTACATTTGATGTATGGACTTCTTACGTAATCGAAGGATATATTTGCTTGACTGCACATTATGTTGATGAAAATTGGACATTAAAGAATAAAATTCTTGCCTTTTGTGATATGCCTCCTCCACATTCAGGGCATGAATTGTCTAGGAAAGTGATTGAACTTTTAAAAGAATCGGGGATTGAAAAAAAGGTTTTTTCCATCACTTTAGACAATGCATCAAGTAATAATAGCATGCAAGAATTATTGAGGGAGCAATTGGGTTTGCAAAATTATTTGCTATGCAATGGTATTTTTTTCATACGAGATATTATGCCCATATTCTTAATTTAATTGCTCAAGAAGGCCTGAAAATAGCCAATGAAGCTTTGCACAAAAAGAGAGTGTAAAATATGGAAAAGGGTTTAAGGGATGAAAGAAAAAATTTGATGAATGTGTGCGAGGAGTTGGTTGTAATACCCCAAGTATTACATAGTAGGTAAAGAAAGTATTTTTACACGTGAAAATTTTTCACGTTTGTATGAGCACTCAGGAGGAATTTGAGGGCTCTAGAGGTTATGATAAGTATGAGTTGTGTATCGGTCTATTGGTATGTGGATGTGTTGACTTAGAACTTGCTATGGGTGCTTGTTGGGATGATGGAACCTTTAGAAAAAAGACCAAAATGAATAAATATTACATCGTCGATTCGGAGGTTAAAAGTGTGGAAATTGGGATGATTCCGTGGGGAGAGTTGTCTTCATGAAGTGAATGTGGTGTAATGTAAAAGTGGTGTTTTAAAATAAGTGTATTTAACAGTTCTGCCAAATGCCTTGCATCCATGGAGTAACATAATAAGCCATAATGGGCAAAATTAGGAAAAGGGAGACATTTTTATTCATGCTGACCACTATCCCTCACCCCATTCACACACATAATCTCTCTTTCATGCATCTCCATCATCACACCATCTCCTCACTTTTCCTTAGCCAAACCTCTATCTCTAATAATCCTCCAAGCTCCCATTAGCATTCCAGTGGCAGCAAGGCTCCACGTTTTGCCAAGAATAGAGTTAGGGTTTTGAATATCCGTAGATTTTTGGATGTGTGGTGAATCCTAGCTGAAAATTTGCTTTTAATGTGTGTATTTGAGGCCCTATTGTGTTCCCAAGCTTTCCCTTCCACTTGGTAGTGAATCATTGGAAAGATTTACATGATTCAAAGATGATTTTTGGTTGAAAAATTAGAGTTTTCGTCCATGCTATAGATGTGTACGATTTCCCACTTTGAATCCATGATTTCAATTAAATCCCTTCAAAATACCCTTGAGGGGTTTTGTAGAGTTAAAAAGGTTGGATTTGATGTAGGAAAGTTGGGAATTTATTGCTATATGGAACGGGGTGGATTAGGACGAAGTTAGGAAGCCAAAGGGAGCCATTTTCACGTGATAGAAAAGCTTGCTGTTGTTCGCCGCTACTGTGGAGTCCCTTAAGGGTGCAACGTTGACCACTACAGTGGCCAATGGCAGAGAAGTGGTAGTGTTCTGGCTCTGCAGTGCTAGTTACAACGTTACAGTGATAGAACAGGGCATTTATTTTCCAAAGTTAGGTTTTTTATCCTTTTTTCATGCACAAATGTTAGAGATTGGATTCAAGAAACCTTGAGTGGTTAGTTCTTGCGAGATACACCATGAACCAGTGGAGTTAATTCTACTTAAGTAAACATAAGATATTATTGTGTTTTAGTTCATTTAAATGAGTTGTGTATAATTAATATGTTCTATATTAGAAGAGAAATCTCTCAATGAGATTAGTTAATGACATCTATGATGTGCATAGAGTTTTATAAAACAACTTGCATGATGGTTCGCACCACTACGATCACCGAGTCGTCCAGAATTAGATTCATGGCAACTTGCAGTATAGTAGTCGTCCCAAGTCATTTCACTCTTGGAGCCGTGCTTCTAAATTACCTAATTAATTGTTCTAATACTAATCTATGCTAATCTACCCTAATTATCACTAATGATTACGCCTAATTACCACTGGGGGGTGATTGCAGATTTAAGCTTAAAATAGAAACTAAACCTAAACTGAAGCTAACAAAAACATAATGGAATGGAATAGATATAGAAACAAAATTACAACACAAACACAGAAAATGCAATCAGCCATGGAGTCCTAGAATTGCAACTATCATTATTCTTGTCTTCAAATTAATTTAAGTGTTCTCTATCATTAGGTTTTCTAACTAAGGTTTCCAAGAAATCTCCTAGACTACATATAAGTTAAACCTAACCATTTCCAGTCTACTTACTCTACCAATCAGTAAAAGCAAAGGACATCTCAGATTCAAGCATCTAAACTAGCCATTATATTCATATAAATTTGACCAGAAATAATACAAACATAAAAACAGAGATAAGAGGCAAGAGCAAAAATGAAACAAAGATACAGCAAGAAAATTATCTAATTTTAAGCTCCAAGAACTCATGTTACAAAGTCTAGTTCTTCCATGGACTGATTGCACAAGAGTAAGTTTTAGCCTTCCATGGTGGCTGAAACCCACAAAACAGAAGAGAAATACAAAGGAGGGGGGAAATGAAATACAGAGAAATGGAAGAAGAAGGATCTCTTCAACAGTTGTGAAATGAGGTTCTGTTCTATCTTTAAGCTTCCAGGAGAGGTAGACGAAATTTGGCCTATGGAGTCATGTGATGTGCTGTCATTTTCTTCTTCTTCTTCTGCTGCCTTGCCATTTCTTACTGCTGGTTGCTTTTCTACAGAAAGTTACTCTACTACTTTACTATTTCTGTCTGCTACTGGTTACTGCAGAAAGCCCATGCTGTTAAACCAGAAGCTGTTTTTCCCTTTGTTGAAAAGTGCAGAACAGTGGGGCCCAGTAATCCAGTCAGCCCTAGTCAACAGTCAATGCCCAATCAGCATGTCCAAGTGGCCTCCAAGTAAGCAAAACGTCCATGTCAACATTTTTTCTCTCCAATAATTAAATATGAAAACTAAGCACATGAATTAATTGGGATAAAATTATGAAATGCATATTAATTCTATAATTAATTTACACCCAATAAATCCAAAATATAATAAAATAGGAGAGTTGACAACATTGAAATAGCAATAAGACTAAGATAGGGACTAAATAGCATATAAAAGTGCCCGATATCAAATCCCCCACACTTAGCCTTTTGCACTCCTGGGAAAAATCATATTCAAAACACCAAAAGACACCAAAGGAAAAGCATGGAAAGCATGCAAGAATGGAATAATTAGAATTTGAAAAGATTCAGCACTTAAAGAAAATGAATCTTAAATTTCTAAAATTCCAAGCATCATGGCAATTTAATTTGACAAGAATGAATTCAAGTAAGTAGTCTCCTCACAATGGATGTGATTACTCTCTATTCTCTCAAGTGTCTAGGGTAAATCACTCAAAATTCAACTTTTCACAAAATTCACTACCATAAGCTTGTCAAGTATCTAAAATCTCCATTACTCAATTTCACATGCATGCTTGAATCAAAAGGACTTTACAAGGATGTAATGTAATGTTGGGTGGAAAACAATAGAAAGGAAGAGAGAAAAACAGAACAAAGGTGGAAAACAACTCAAGAAAGTATGTGAAAGAAACAATTGACAAAATGAAGGGGATCAACTTAAGAAAATGAAGAGTATTAGTATAACAATGTAAAAGATTGAATAAAAACAAATTTTAGGTCTAAAAAGTTCTATCTACTCCCTTTTCTTCTTTTTTTTTTCTTTTTCTTTTTTTCAATGTTGACATTTTTTTTTCAGTCACAATATTCTATTTTTCTATTTTTTTCTTGAATGGCCATTTTTTTCTTTTTGCTTAGGAGTACAGAGAAATATTCATTTCAAAGCATCGTAAAATTCATAAAAATTTTCAGCACATCAAATCTATAAAAGAATTTAAACGCTCTTCACTTCTCAAATTGGGAGGGAAAAATTCTAGTTTGGGAAGAAAAAGTGGTAGAAAATGCAAGAAGGAAAGTGGATACAAGGCATAATGGAAACAACACATGGGGTGGCTATTTGGCTGAAAGTGGCTTACAAAGAAATGCCTAAATCATCTCCAAGCATGCACTTGTAAAATATAGCCTCAACAAGATTCAAGACAAGTTCTAGAGTGAAAATTCATGATAAGTGCAGCACTCAACAAGAAAGTAGCATATTTGCAATTAAAGCTCAAAATCCTCACAGTTTAAAGACTATCACTAAAAATTTATTGAAACCAAATTTATTGCCATTTAAGCTTGAACTATAGAAAAGCAAGGTTAAATTTCTAATCATGCTAAAACAATTCAAACCTAAACTATTCCATCAAGCATATTTCCACAACAAAATTTTCTTCCAAAATACAAAAAAGAAAGCACTAAAAACTAAACTAAAAGCAAACTAAAATTATGCACCAAAAACACAAGCTAATTACTCTAAAAAGTGCAGAAAAAGGCTAGAAACATAACAAAAAGCCAATAAAAACAAAGAAGAAAAAATTTAAAAAGTGCATGAAATTTAAAAAGCAAAGATAAAGACTATTTTGTTCTCCTCCCATACTTAAATTTTGCATTGTCCTCAATGCAAACAATTATCAACACATATCACTAAAGAGACATAGAGGACATGAAAATAAAAGAGAGAAAAGGAAAAAGAAACAACCTTATCATTAATGGCACACCTTTTTCGCGTCTTCCAATTGTGTGGCACTGGCTTCTTCCAAAAGTTTTTCTTAGCAGCAGGTTGAATAATGGAAAGAATTGATTTTATCACACCAACTTTAAGAAAAACATAAGAAGCTCTGCTTGTTATGAAGGGTTGAGAGGAGCCAAGAGAACAACAAAAAAAAAGGAGAAGAAGGACAATGACTAACTAAAACACAATCTAAAAAAAAAGAGCTACTTTCTAAAACAGAATCAAAATTAAAACTTCTAATCATACTCCTACTCCTACTCCTAATAGAACAACAATTAAATCTATCATCTAAACAAGAATTACCATCTAAGACAAAACTATCAACAAAAAGAGAATTATCATCTACAACAAAACTATCACCGAAAACAGAACAATCTAAAATAGAATTAAAAACAACATGGATAGAATCAGAATTCACAATAGAAACAGAGGGAGGATTAGAGTCATATGCAGATGCAATTGCACATGCACTATCAGATTCAAATGCAATTTCAGATGCATTTACACATTCAGATTCAGAATTAATTGCACATTTAGATTTAAAAGCCTTAAATTTAGGTGCAGGTGCAATTGTAATTTCAAATTCAGATTCAAATGTAAGTGCATATTTAAGTTCAAATGCATGTTCAGATATAGGTGCAAATGCATGCAATTTAGATTCAAGTTCAGATGTAAATGCATTCAATTCAGGTTGACGTACAGATTCAAGGGCAAGTGCATCCAATTCATGTTCAACAAAATCATCACAACTGCCAAGTTTCAAAGCTTTTTCTATCTCAATGCAAGTATGGCAAGTATGACAATCACAATCAAAAGTAAAATCTCCCACAAACTTTGACTCTTTCTCTTTCTCTAGCCATGGTATGTCTACCTCTTCTTCTCTTAAGGTCTCTATCTCTTTTTCTAATTCAAGGTCAAAAATCTCAGGTTGCATGACCCTATTTGGACAAGGTAATGATCTATGAAGGAAAAGGAACTCATCCTTATCAGCTTCCTCATTCTCATTTTTCTCACTTGTGCTACTTGAGGAAGAAGACTCCCTATTTTGCCCTTCCAAATCTTCTAATTTAGGTTGGAGGCTTAGACTATCTAACTGAGTGCCTTCATTCAAAAAAATGGCACTATCATTGGCTCCTAAGTCGGTCATGTGTGGAGAAAGTGGACTACTATCAAACCCCTGATGGATCATCTCATTAATAGTGCAAGCTAGTTGGCCTAATTGAGATTCTAAACTTTGTAAATTCACCTCAGTTCGCTCTTGGAACAGCAAGTTATTTGTGGCCAACTGTTGAATTATTTCTTCTAAGCATGATTCTGGCTCTCTAGGGGAGGCTGGAAGGGGTAATTCACTAGGGCAAGGAGCATGAATTTCATGCTCATATGATGGATAGGATAAGCTCTCATACCCTAGATTTGGATGTTCAAATTCAGAAATATAAGTGGTAGGGTAATGTGCATACTGTTGAGGATCTTACTAAAATTTCCTAAGGCCATGGTAAACTCCTATATAGGACTCTGTACTTTCTTAGAAGTGTGGATGGTGGTCAGTCCTAAATGCAGATAAGGAATCTATGCCACTCATAAATGGAGAAGGTGGATGGGGAAAGTGTGGTGGCTCTTGTTGTTCTTAGCTAAGGGTTAGATGCCTTAATATGGATTCTAGATCCATGGTCAAGGTCCTAATTTGACTCACTAGAAATAACGTCAAACAGAATTAAATTCTAATTCTATGCCAAAAACAACAATGCTACATAAAAGAAGGAAAACTACAACAATTACAACAACTACATTATAGACAACAACAATTACAATACTCCTAGAACAACTACTCTAACTAGCCTACAAACAGGGCCTATCCAATGTTGGGATCAAAAATTGCTAATTTAGCTTGACAGACCTTCATATAGACTAGAAAGATGAAATACACAAGAAAAACACAAAGGAAACTACTCCTAATGCTATTGCTTCTCACTAGCCTATGGAAGGTCCTATCAATTTCAAGATCAAAGGGTGGTAAGTCCACGTTAAGAGACCTTCTCATACACTAGGAAGGGCAAAATTCACAAGAAAACAACAAAAACAACAAAAACAACAAAAACACTGAAATCAGAAAAAAAAAATCGACATACTAGGATCCAACTAACGAAAACAGCCAAAAAAAATGAAGTATCTCAGAAAATTCTGATTTTCATTGGAAAAATCCTTCACAAGTTAGAGGAACTAATGTAAAAAATAGAACTTAAAAATTCGATCTACAAAAATCACATTAAAAATCACGATTAATTAAAAAATAAAAAACATTAAAAAATAGAAAAGAGGGCCTAAACGATGGAATTTGGAAAAAAAAACCACCTAGTTTTAGGCCAAAAGATAAGTAAGGGTTACGACTTGCTCGAAACGTCGAAAACTAGTGGTCTACCAAGTTTGAGGTCAATCGGAGATAGTTAGGTTTTTTGTCAATAGGAAAATGACTAGTTTTAACTAGTTTCCGAAAAAACGACTCAAAACTTGTAAACTACTCCAGCCAATCGAATTAGAATCAAACAAAGACACAAATAAACAACTAGTTGGTGATTAAGAAAAAAAATTGGCTCCCTGGCAATAATGCCAAAATTTTGGTTAGCGTCACTATGACTACTGAGTCGCCCAAAATTAGATTCGTGGCAACTTGCAGTATAGTAGTCATCCCAAGTTATTTCACTCTTAGAGCCTTGCTTCTAAATTACCTAATTAATTATTCTAATACTAATCTATGCTAATCTACCCTAATTGTCACTAATGATTATGCCTAATTACCATAGGGGGAGGGGGTGACTACTGATTTAAGCTTAAAATAGAAACTAAACCTAAACTGAAGTAAATAGAAACAGAATGGAATGGAACAGAGATATAGAAATGAAATTACAACACAAACACAAAAAATGCAATCAGCCATGGAGTCTTAGAATTGCAACTATCATTGTTCTTGTCTTCAAATTAATTCAAATGTTCTCTATCATTAGGTTTTCTAACTAAGGTTTCCAAGAAATCTCCTAGACTAGATTACATATAAGTTAAACCTAACCAACATGTAATCTGATTAAACCCAACTTAATCAAGTTAGATAATCATCTAATCTAGCCATTTCCATTCTACTTACTCTACCAATCAATAAAAGCAAGGGACATCTCATATTCAAGCATTTAAACCAGCCATTATATTCATATAAATCTGACCAGAAATAATACAAATGTAAAAACAGAGATAAGAGGCAAGAGCATAAACGAAACAGAGATACAGCAAGAAACTTATCTGATTTAAGCTCCAAGAAGTCATGTTACAAAGTCTAGTTCTTCCATGGACTGATTGCACAAGAGTGAGTTTTAGCCTTCCATGGTGGCTGAAACTTACAAAACAGAAGAGAAATATAAAGGAGGGGGGAAACAAAATACAAAGAAATGAAAGAAGAAGGATCTCTTCAACAATTGTAAAATGGGGTTCTGGTCTATCTTTAAGCTTCCAGGAGAGAGGTGGATGAAATTTGGCCTATGGAGTCATGTGTTGTGCTATCATTTTCTTCTTCTTTTTTTGTTGCCTTGCCATTTCTGATTGCTAGTTGCTTTTCTGTAGAAAGTTACTCTACTGCTTTGCTGTTTCTATCTGTTGCTAGTTGCTGCAAAAAGCCTATGCTGTTAAAGCAGAAGCTATTTTTTCCTGTGTTGAAAATGCAGAACAGTGGGGCCTAGTAATCTAGTCAGCTCTAGTCAACCAGTCAATGCCCAGTCAGCATGTCCAGGTGGCCTCCAAGTAAGCAAAACGTCAATGTCAGCATTTTTTCTCTCCAATAATTAAATATGAAAACTAAGCACATGAATTAATTGGGATAAAATTATGAAATTTAAGCATATTAATTCTATAATTAATTTACACCCAATAAATATGAAATATAATAAAATAGGAGAGTTGGCAACATTGAAATAGCAATATGACTAAGATAGGGACTAAATAGCATATAAAAATGCCCGATATCAGTGAAAGAGGTCTAGTGAGAGCATGCATGTACATATGAGAGCATGTGAGGTCTAGTGAAAGAGGGAGTAAATCCCTTCTTCGTAATTCACGTTAGCATCACACGAGAGTAGCAATTTAACATCATGCATGTACATATGTCATGCTTGGAATTGTAGGCACCCTTATTGCAAACCCATAAGAGAAGGGTTAGGTGTAATTTATGAGAAAGGCATGAGTGTAAATGATGATGGGTGGTCATTTATGCATAGAGGTGTAAGGCACTATGACTAAAGTGTCACCAAGGTGAGTTAACCACAAAGGTATGAGAAACCACATATGTGGCAACACATTTATTATGTTGCCTAGGAAAAAGGAAGAGAGATATATACAAATAGCATGCCACGTAGTTACACGGGTAGTGTGTTGAGTAAAAGTGCATTGCTAGAGTAATATACCCATATTTAAGTATCGTAATGTGGAGAGTACGTCACTTCAAGTTGTCTCATAGATAGAGAGTTTATGCCCAAGCTTAGCAATGTAAATAGTGGGGTGGAAAATCCACTTAGGTATGACCTAGATAAGGAAAGAGAGCATATCCCTCTGCGAGTAGCGAAAAGTGTAACACACATGTATAGGTGAATGTACATGTGTTATATATATATAGGTTCAGTTGCTTATTTAGAAGGCTTAAGACTAAGTGACCCTAGAATAAGGGTGTGGCTAAAAGCTCGAGCTAGCAAGAGCTTATGACCAAAAGACCTTAAAGTAAGGGTATGATCAGGAGCTAGAGCTAGTAGGAGCATGAAGCCAAGGGACCCTAAGAGTAAAGGCACAGTCTAGAGTCAATAATGCAAGAATATAAAATCAAGAGACCCTAGGGCCAGGATGCAGCCTAAGGCCAGTAAATGTCTTAGCTTGAGACCATAGGGTGAACATGGTCTAGTTCAGGGTAATTGATTTACTTGCATATAGAAATGCATGTGTCATGCATAGATGCATGCTTAGGATCAATGTGATAACTTGTATGTAATGTTCGTATGGGAGTGTACCACATATCTATGATTACAAGCTTAAAAGGTTCAGTGATCATGGTAGCTTTAAGTGCTAGATGACCACAGAGACCAATGATGCTTAGTCATCTATAGAGACCTAAGTATTTTAGTGGATTAGAATGTTGATACATTGCATCCATAGAGGCCATGAGGCTCGGTGAATCTCCAAGACCCAGTTTTTGAGGTTTGTTGAATTAAACCACCTTTGGGGGTGAGGATTCATAGAGACCTAGATGTATGCATGAGTAGGTTTTAAGGTTGGATGCTTATGTGTTTGCATAGATGAACTAAGCGTTTAAGGGGTTTGTTGAACCATTAGAATTGAATGTTGTATGGGTTCATAGGGACATATATATATATATATGTAAGATTTCCTAGTGTAGTTTCATACGTGTGTTGTGTTGAATTGAATGGTTTACTTTTAATATTTTGTAAGGATATATTAGTCCTAATTTTGAAACCAGATTATTCCAACTTTGGCTGATGGCCTATGGGCAGATGATTCCAGCTTCGATAAGGGCCTTTGGGCAAATTAGTCCAGTTCGGCTGAGTACCTTTAGGTAAATTATTCTAGCTTCGGCCGACGGCTTACGGCAAATAATCTAGCTTCAACTAAAGGCCTACGGGTAGATGATCCAGCTTCAGCTGAGGGCCTACAAGCAGATGATTCTAGCATTGCTGAGGGTCATGGTTGAGAAATTCACTAGTCAGAAGAGTCGAGAGGCTAGTCAACCATAGAAACTTAGAGATGGAGAACCGTTGAACCTTAGTCGCTTTTGCATGATGGTTCATAGATATGTAGGCATGAGTTATTTGAGTAGCATAACTAATTACACAAGAAATTGATGACTAGAATAAGAAAATCATAGTGTGCAATCATATAGCATAACTAGAATAAGAAAATCATAGTGTGCAATCATATAGTAAATTGATGACACAAGAAATTGTGTAGCTCATTATATGTAGGCATGAGTTATTTGAGTAGCATAACTAATTACACATCTACACACATGAAATATGCAGAAAATCAGCTTGCTTTGTCGAATAAGCTACGTAGTGTCCAAGTGACCATGGACTAGTAGATGGTTAACTATGTATCCTGAGTATTAGGATAAGACCAATTAGCACAGTGAACGTTCCTTTCATGCTTTGAAAGGTAACAAGTAACACACATAGCCAGGGAAACCAGGCTAATGTGAGGTTATTCTATACCCACATGAGCTTGTTATTGGTGGTGTTAGCCACCTTGTATACATAGGAATGTCTGGTATTAATGTTATCTACTTGCTGAGTTTTATACTCATTTTATAGTTAACTTTTTAGTTATAGATTAGAAGAAGAGTAATCGCTCGAGGAGTGATAGAGGCTTAATAATGCCCTTTTTCTTTGGTGAGTTCCTAGTCTTTCTAGAATAGTATTATAGTATACTCTATAGCCACATAGGTCTCCTCGATCCTGATGTTGTTTTTTATCAGTGAAAGATAAGAGATGCTAGTAAATACAACATAGTAGGCTTACGGCCTAGGGAGGGCATATCCCTAGTCACGTGCCGATCACGTGCCCAGATTTCAAGGTGTGACATTGGTATTTAGGAGAGTGTTTCTTTGTGATTAGATGTATTAACTAGATGGAATTCAACTAACTTGATGCATGAAAGTGTGATAAAGTATAAGCGTGCATTTGGTATTTTTCAAATAGAGGATGCAAATTATATGCATTGTCCATCATCTGAAGAATGGGATAAAGGAGAGAAGATGCATATTTTTTTTGGCAATTTTTTGACATCACAAAATTGATGTTGGGTTCTGCTTATCCAACATCTAATTTATGTCCAGGTGGTGGTGGGAATAATGATGTATTCTTGTGCTTGCACTTGGAGCAGTTCTCGACCTATGAGTCAAGTTTACATTATTGGAGGGTTGTTATAACAAGATTGGTCCTACTACTTCCAACTCAAGAATAGGATTTGTGAAAAGTAAATTGTTTCAACTCTTTGATGCATATTCAAACTACTCAATCAATCAAACATCTTTTTTGTCAAGTCAAAATACATCATTATTCCCACCACCACCTGGACATAATCTTAATGAAGGTGATGATGATGAAGGATTATTGTCATCTTTAATGGTAAGTTATAATTTTTTTGTCTTATCTTATTATTTTATTTTATTTAATATTTAATTATTTATAAATGTTTAAATGTTTTGTGATTTGTGGAATTGTGGATTATTTTTGTTGTAAAGGCCTTTAAGATATGGATTCCCAAATTGTGAGTGAAGTGAGGAAATCTCAATTGCAACTTTATTTGGGGGAATCAAAACTTGATTTTCGTCACTTACTAAAGTTAGATATTCTACAATTTTGGAAGGACCACAAGATTAGGTTTCCAGATTTATCAAGGATGCCATTTGATATATTGAGCATACCAATAACCAACCATAGTGGCTTCAGAGTCAGGTTTTATTATTGGTTCTCATGTCCTTAACAAATACCTTAGTTTTGTCCTTCCAGACAACATGCAAGCTTTAATTTGTACACGGAATTGGTTGCTTGGATTTGTTTTTGAAGGTACTGTTTGACTATATAATTTATAATTTAGCTTTTATAATGTATTTTGGTTTATTAATAACTTATCTAAATTGTTCTTCTTTATTTCTGTCACATCCCAATTTTGGGCATTTGAGTAATTCTATAAACTTGAGGGTATACCTCTATGGTATCCCATAAATCTTTGATCAGTACAAATGCATAACGTAATTTTTCAGGAAAGAGATTTTTGCATATATACATATAAAAAGTTCAACATAATGAAACAGTAAACACAAGCCAAATATCATACAGTATGATACAATTTTCTAAGCCTAGGTGACCTATAGAGATTACAGAGTATTTCCTAAGCTTTTGGATTCTCAAGCTCTCCAGACAACATAGAAAGTATCCTTAAGGAATACTAATCTTCTTGCAGATTTCCTTCGTTCTCATCCACTGTATCTAAAAAAAAATATTCATAGAGAGTGTGAGTTCATCCAAACTCAATGACTAAATGACTGTGTAATAATAAATGTGTCACAAGTACAAATACCATAATCATTATCACAATAAGAATAGTTATATTCACATTCAGGGTTTCTATACCTCTATATTTGGTTTATGTTTAGGGATTTAGTTCCTGTTGTAATTATGTTCACAATCATTACATGCATTGGTATCTCAGGGGATCAAGCCCTCAACCATTCCATGTATATATTTACATACATTGGTATCTTGGGTCAAGCCCTCAACCATTCCATGTGTATATTTTCAATCATAATTTTCATCAACAAAACAATAAATTCTATTATCTAGTTATCATCATTAAATAGAGAATCTGATTGCGATATGAGGTGGAATTTATATTGTACTTAAAATAAAAGTAAATAAAATCGGTTAGCAAGGTCATCCACTCACATAGATTCTGTATCCAAGTCACTTTTCTAAGTTTCTATAGAGAATAGCACATAGCTGAATTTTAGGTTTTGCTATGAAGATTTTCACGAAGATCAGATAAAAAAGGTCAGAGTTGCTTTTGTACAAAATACTATTCATACGTATGAATACTATTTATGTCTATAGATACTATTCATAAATACGTATACCATTTTTATGTGCAGATACTATTCATATGTATAATACTATTCATACTACAGATACTATTTATATGTATATGGTTACTATTTATATGTACAGATACTATTCATATCGGGAATAGCGAACATAAGCCATAAAAGAGTACACCAAAAAAGTTTCTAAGAAAGAGTAGAGGGTCGCAATGGACACACTTAAGTACCAAGTTTTTCCTTGGCCAAAACTTTCCTAAATATGTATTCTTCACAGTTTATATTCTATTTTGGTAATCAAAAAATCAAAATAACATATAGGCAGCTAAGGATAGTTTTTCTAATGTGGAAGATTAGCTAAAGTCACAACCACATAGCATACTTAAAAATATAACTTCTAAAATTTAAATGACATAAAAAGGACATAGTATCCTCACCTTAGATCTAGGCTAAGGAGGAAAGATCTAGAATTTTAGCTAAGAAGGAAAGACCTAGAATTTTAGAGCCCTAACGTCGAAGCAAGAGAGTTTTGAGGAGAGGAGAGAAGAGAGACTGAGGGAGTAAGTTTAAAAGTGAAATAGAAGGGCCTATTTATAAGAGAAATCAGAGTACTGTGCGCTAATAAAATATTCATTTTACTATGCGCTTTAATAATTTGGTTTATTATGTGTACATGATTTTTTCAACAGCGACAAATTATTGATTACTATTGGAAACTAAAGGAAAAATTATCCTTTTTCCTAAACCTTTAAGTTTCTTTTCACTTTTGTCCTTTTCAATTTAGTCCCTAAGTGTAATATCCCAAATTATTATGGAATAAATATTTAATATATTTTTTATTTTTTTTGAGACTCTAGAAATCTCTTGAATGTCCTTAATGAATCTAGATTGTTCTAGAGGAATCTTGTATGTTCTAGAGATATCTTGTATATTCTTGAATTTCTTAGATAAATGTAGAATGTTGTAGAATGGTATAGATAATTCTAGAAAATTCCAGGTTAGTTATGTTCTAGAGATATCTTGTATATTCTTGAATTTCCTAGATAAGTGTAGAATGTTGTAGAATGGTATAGATAATTCTAGAAAATTCCAGGTTAGTTATGTTCTAGAGATATCTTGTATATTCTTGAATTTCCTAGATAAGTGTAGAATGTTGTAGAATGGTATAGATAATTCTAGAGAATTCCAGGTTAGTCTAGGTTTATCTTGAGTTATCTTGAGTTCTCTAAACATTTCTAGGCTTTAGAGAGATGTTGCCTCCCCTTTTTAGCTATAAATAGCAACATCTTCCTCCCCTTTGCTTGCACCATTCACAACCGAGAGAGAGTGAGAAAAAGAGAATCCAGCAGCTTGGACAGAAGCATAAAAAATATTCTCTATTTTTCAACCATAAAATAGAGATTTTGGAAGAAGCAAATAGCAACGTTAAACTCGATTTTTCTGAGCTACTTTGGGGAGATTCTTCTATTACTAACCCACACAAGTGTTAAGGGAGAAGTGGCAGTGAATAGGAAGCAAAAATCAGAACCAAAACCAGTGCAGACTACCCCACGGTCAACGGTCAAAAATCGTGAAACGAATTTCAAGACAGATTGAATAGCTATTTGAGCTAAAAAGTCAGACTACAAAGTACAGGTAGTGTAGCGTAGCAATTCATAAAAGCTTGTTTTACTACTTGAATATTTTATATCCATGAAGTTTTATTTAAAGAGAAATATGTTTTCATGATGAAATTAGCATGATATCAGCTTGGAAGTTTACTTCCATGTTCAGTTTGGGAGTTCTGCTTCCATGTCAGCTTGGAAATTTTATTTCCATGTCAGCTTGGAAATTATATTTCCATGTTTTAGCTTGGAATCTTTCTAGCTTGAGTTAAAGGACTGCAGTAGCCTTTCTCTCATGTTCAGCTTGGAAAAAGTAGTTCTGCAGACTATCTTTTCCATGTCGTTGAGTGTGCCACCAACTATTCTTGATTCCATGGTTTATTTATATATCAGCTTGCTAATTTTTCATCAACCTATTACACTGAATTGAGAATTTATATTACATGGACTGATTTTTATGATATAAGTGTTTTTATGACTGAAATGGTATATTTATAAATGTTTATAAAATTATGCTAGCTACTGAGACACCCTTATCTCACCTTTTTGTGCTTTTCCAACTGACCATTTCAGGGGCTGAGTATAAGGGGAAAGGTGTAAAAATTGATTGAACATTATTAGAGCACTCAAGTTTATTAAGTATTAGAATTATAGATTATTTTTTTAAGTTTAGATATCAAATTACTATGTACGACAGATTTGTAATTTATTTCAAACGAATGTAAAATTATCTTATGTTTAGAATTTCAATTATTATGTATAACCAATTATGATTTGTACTGAGAACAATTGTAGAATGTTCTTTTTGAAGGTACGAGTATTAAGCATTAGAATTAAAAAAAAATTTTCAGATTTTAATATAGTAAAATAAGGACGTTACAAAATTTGGTATCAGACCAAAGATTTGGGCACCTTATGGGTAGAATTAGGATATTTTGATGATGTTTGCTATATGTTTGATTAGCTTGTTTCTATGATTTAGAAATACAACCTTTTCAGTGTCTTGTAGAAATGGCCTCATCTAAGAGAACCCAAGCCGAGATCTTGGAAACCCTTACTCAGAACATAGAACACTTGGTGGCTAGGGCAGATCGACAAGAAGACAATCAGGCTGCCACCACTGAAGTTATAAAACTCTTGACTGATGAGTTAAAGGGTAGAGGAAAGAGAAAGGAAGGTGAAACTAGCAACTCAATTAACCGGATTCTAGGGGAATTTCGAAAAAATAACCCTCCTTCATTAAAGGGATCTCATGACCCAGACGTAGCCCAAGAGTCGATGGATCAAATTGAGAAAATTTTTGGAGCAATGGTTGTTAGGTCTTCTAGTGATTACAGAGCAAGGTAACCTTAGTAGGACCTCCTCTATCGTTGTGAACCCGGGCACAACTATAGAGAGACGGCTCTACTGAAGGTCCTGTAGGATATTTTCATTTCCTCTCCCTCCGAGACTTATCTTTTCTTAGGAATTATGTTCTCAGTTTTAGTTTTAGATAGATGTAGCTACACTTTTGAACTTAGTCAAGGAAAAGTTGTTATTTGTTTTGATTCCGTTGCTGTCGGATCAAATTTTTATATGGTGGGTTTTATAAGCTGAATTCATGATTGATTTTGTATAGCTATATTATTTTAGGGTACCAGCCAATAAAAGAAACCACTTGTATTAAAAAAAAACTGAAGGATTACATTGCAAAAAAAAAAAAGAAGTTTACTCATGCATGAGTAATCTAAAGGCGAGGAGGTCTTGGATTAGGAGGGTTGTATTGTATCATCACCCCTCGACCATTCCTTGGAGCAAGAGACAGAGCAATGTCACGGAGGGTAGTGTAAATTCCATTCATACAATCAACACTTCTTTGCTGTTGATTACAGAAGCATTGGGTGGACCAATAGAAGAATCTGTCTATTCTTGAAGTCATTGCTGCATTATTGCGTTTAGTTAACTTCTCCAGGTCCTCTATCATCTTTTTCAGATTTTTCACCTCTTGCTCTAGACAGGCGATTTTGTCCTCTGAGGTATGGCCCGTACTAGTCTCCTCAACTTCCTCGTTCTTCATTTTTTTCTCTTTCTGCTTCTCTTGAGACCCCTCAAAAGGTCTTTTTCCCTTGTCTTTGCCCAGACTTAAGTTTAAGTCGAGCTCTTCTTCCTTAGCCTCCATTGTGAGATCAATGTACTTTCTTGTGGCCATGATTTATAAAATTTAGAAATTTATGTAGGAGTATGAGAAGAGAGGAATGCTGGGAAGTTATAGGTTCAGAGATGATTACTCTTTGTGGTATGGTAACTGAGAACGCTGGGACAGTTCTTATAGAGGAAAAAATTAGAACTTAGAGACAAAGAAGATATCTCCTCGCCGCACCCTACCCGCTTAACCTGTGGATTTCTGCAAGCTGGAAGCCAGAAGTCTAGGGTAGGCGTGCACACCAATAGCGCGTTGCATTAATGCCAAAACCACGAAAGTCAACATTCGGTGGATTTGCAGCCGATTCATACTTGGTTTTTCCATTTCTCTTGTTGGCATTTTCTGAAATTCAAATAGTTGTTAATGTAGCCATTACAGAGTGTCTTAGATGCTTTTACGATGAACTAAAATGTATTTCTCTGCTTTATTGTGTTGTTCTTGAAAGCCTTCAGTTGAGTATAATATACAAGATTGATTGAATCATACTGTGATTATATGTATCTAAAAACATATGATATGTATGCTATTCATGCATAGTGAGTGAAGGCTATTTGTTATGGCCAGGAATAATATGTAATAATCCCACATACATTCAGAGAATGAGAAGTCAGAAATTTAAAAGGACTTGAATAGATGAAAATATATAGATAATGATGTATCTCTATGTTTATACATATATACATATATGTTCGTAGAGGCAAGTGAAAGGTAAAAATTTTTCTCACTTTATGGAACGCTTGATGTGTAAATGTGAGAAGTTTTTATTTTAATATGTATGTTTGAAAATGTATAAGCCTAGGGCAAAACCACGGATTAGAAGCCTAGATAAGGCTAGTATGAAGCTACCCATTCATGGAGTAATATCTCGATTTAGGATTATTGGATAAGACAAATACAGAGTTAGGAAGTCATAAATTGAAGCGGCGATTAGTTGAATAATTTGAACAAGAGTCAAAAGTTAGCCGAAATTTTTGAGGAAATCTTTTGTATTAGATTATATTTTGTTATTTTCTGGCATGCTTATCATAGACCGACGGATAAGGTCTGTAGGCCATCTTTAGAGTATGATGTAAAGGTTTTTGTAGCCCTAAATTTCGTCTATATATATAATGGATGCCCCATTACACTGCTCACGACACTAAGAGTTCATTACCTATAAGTTTTCTAGCATCAAACTTCTCCTTTTGTACAATTTTTATAGCTCAGAAAAATATGGCCGGCAATAAATCTTTCAATTTAAACTTTGAAGCTGGCAAGGTGGAGCTGAATTTAAATCTTAGCCTGTAGAATTATAATAATAAGAGATCCATGGAAGAGTCACCAGAGGCTAAGAAAAGAAAAAGGGATGTAGTAGAGCTAGAGGATGTTAGCACAGCAACATCTTCTAATAATGAGCTTGCGCTTATGAGACAAAAGATGGAGGACTTGGAAAAATTGATAAACCGCCACTTCGAGGACCAGGGGAGATTGATAAATCGTCTCTTTGCAGAACAAGAGAAGCTTTTGAATCGTCATTTTAGGGAATTGGCGAATAGAGTTGATAGACATTCGATGTTTGCAACTCAAAATTTTCGTGACCAACAAGCAAGATGTATTGACTGTATGAATGGAATGACTTCTGCACTTCGCCAAATTTCCCAGACATTTCCTCTAGAAACTCTTTCTAGGCTACAACGATTAGCTTCCTCCTTAAGGTCTGAAGCACCTTCCTCTTCTAGACCCGGAGCACCTTTTACATTTCAAAAGCCTCCTCGTCCTTAATTTATTCTTTCTTTTGTTTGTACCTAAAGCTATATTTGGTCTAAGCTTTACGTATTAAAATTATCTATGTACTAGAAATAAAATTTAAAGTTTATATTTAGATCTTCTTTGTTGAAGTTATTCCTTTTACTGAAAGAACTTGAGGAATGAGAAAATGTTGGACTTGTTATATTTCATACTTGATTATGGAAATTCTAAAGTTGAGTATGGTAATATCTTTTTGACTGAGCAGAGTTACTAAAATGATATTTCATTGCACTTCTGAGCTATGGAGGAATGCTAAATAAGTATTTTATGAACCTATACATGGAAAACTATGGGTTTGTCCTAATCATTAAAGGGGTACGACTCTATATGAGTCATTGAGGTGAGAGGAATTTCCATATATAATTATTTTATAATTATGCGTGAGGAGTATGTTATTTACTTAACACATTTTCTAGGATTATTCTTCCTAGAGATTTATGTAATAATTTCATGTGATTTTTCCTTTTATATGACGCCTTTAGCTGAGAGTATCGTCTTAAGGAAGAAGGATCGCCTTCGGGCAAGAGTATTGCCTATGGCCAAAAATCTACCTTTCATTTGGGACTATAGGTGTGAAGAAAGTTTTCAGGAATTAAAGGCTAGATTAACATCTAATTATACCTGACCCTCAAAAACCTTTCATAATTTATACAGATACATCACTTAAAGGTTTAGGTTGTGTACTAATGCAACTAGGAAGAGTAGTAGCCTATGCATCTAGACAACTAAGACCACATGAACAAAATTACCCTACTCATGATCTAGAATTAGTAGCCATAGTCTTTGCCCTTAAAATTTGGAGACATTATCTATATGGTGCAAGTTTTGAAGTATTTTCTGATCACAAGAGCCTTAAATACCTTTTTGACCAAAAGGAGCTTAACATGAGGCAGAGATGATGGATTGAATTTCTAAAGGACAAACCAGACCTTAGAGGATATGTTAAGGGCTTGCGTGATTGAGTTCAAGGGGAATTGGGATAAATTCTTGCCATTAGCAGAGTTTGCCTACAATAACAGTTTCCAATCTAGTATCAAGATGGCCCCATATGAATTTCTATATGGAAGGAAGTGTAGATCACCTATCTGTTGGGTTGAACTAGGAGAAAGAGCATTGATAGGCCCAGAAATAGTGGACCAAACTTCAAGGCAAATTAAAATTATAAGGGATAGATTACTTACAGCTCAAAGTAGACAAAAGAGTTATGCAGATAAGAGAAGAAGGCCCTTAAGTTTTGAAGAAGGTGATCATGTTTTTCTTAAAATATCACCAATTACAGCAGTTGGAAGATCTATGAAGTCAAAGAAACTTAGTACAAGATACTTAGGCCCATTCCAAATCCTTGAAAAATTTGGCAACACTGCTTACAAATTAGCCTTACCCCCGAACTTGGCAAATATTCATAATGTTTTTCATGTGTCTCAACTTAAAAAGTACATCCTAGATCCTTCACATGTCATTGAACATGAGAATGTACATTTACAAGAGAATATGACAGTAGAGGTAAGACCATATAGAATCATTGATACACGACTCAAATCATTGCGAAATAAGCAAATCCCTCTAGTTAAAATAGTTTGGAGAGGATTATCCCAAGAGGAAGTAACATGGGAAACTGAAGAACACATGAGAAGACATTATCCTGTGTTATTTCACTAGGTAATTAAAATTTCTAATGTATAATCCTTTTAATTATATGCTTACTGAATTTTGAGGACAAAATTCAAATTTTAGGGGGGGTGAGTTGTAACATCCCAAATTATTATGGAATAAATATTTAATATTTTTTTATTTTTATTTTTTGAGACTCTAGAAATCTCTTGAATGTCCTTGATGAATCTAGATTGTTCTAGAGGAATCTTGTATGTTCTAGAGATATCTTGTATATTCTTGAATTTCTTAGATAAATGTAGAATGTTGTAGAATGATATAGATAATTCTAGAAAATTTCAGGTTAGTTATGTTCTAGAGATATCTTGTATATTCTTGAATTTCCTAGATAAGTGTAGAATGTTGTAGAATGGTATAGATAATTCTAGAAAATTCCAGGTTAGTTATGTTCTAGAGATATCTTGTATATTCTTGAATTTCCTAGATAAGTGTAGAATGTTGTAGAATGGTATAGATAATTCTAGAGAATTCCAGGTTAGTCTAGGTTTATCTTGAGTTATCTTGAGTTCTCTAAACATTTCTAGGCTTTAGAGAGATGTTGCCTCTCCTTTTTAGCTATAAATAGCAACATCTTCCTCCCCTTTCCTTGCACCATTCACAACCGAGAGAGAGTGAGAAAAAGAGAATCCAGCAGCTTGGACAGAAGCAGAAAAAATATTCTCTGTTTTTCAACCATAAAATAGAGATTTTGGAAGAAGCAAATAGCAACGTTAAACTCGATTTTTCTGAGTTACTTTGGGGAGATTCTTCTATTACTAACCCACACAAGTGTTAAGGGAGAAGTGGCAGTGACTAGGAAGCAAAAATCAGAACCAAAACCAGTGCAGACTACCCCACAGTCAATGGTCAAAAATCGTGAAACGAATTTCAAGACAGATTGAATAGCTATTTGAGCTAAAAAGTCAGACTACAAAGTACAGGTAGCGTAGCGTAGCAATTCATAAAAGCTTGTTTTACTACTTTAATATTTTATGTCCATGAAGTTTTATTTAAAGAGAAATATGTTTTCATGATGAAATTAGCATGATATCAGCTTGGAAGTTTACTTCCATGTTCAGCTTGGGAGTTTTGCTTCCATGTCAGCTTGGAAATTTTATTTCCATGTCAGCTTGGAAATTATATTTCCATGTTTTAGCTTGGAATCTTTCTAGCTTGAGTTAAAGGACTGCAGTAGCCTTTCTCTCATGTTCAGCTTGGAAAAAGTAGTTCTGCAGACTATCTTTTCCATGTCGTTGAGTGTGCCACCAACTATTCTTGATTCCATGGTTTATTTATATATCAGCTTGCTAATTTTTCATCAACCTATTACACTGAATTGAGAATTTATATTACATGGACTGATTTTTATGATATAAGTACTTTTATGACTGAAATGATATATTTATAAATGTTTATAAAATTATGCTAGCTAGTGAGATACCCTTATCTCACCTTTTTGTGCTTTTCCAACTGACCATTTTAGGGGATGAGTATAAGGGGAAAGGTGTAAAGATTGATTGAACACTATTAGAGTACTCAAGTTTATTAAGTATTAGAATTATAGATTATTTTTTTAAGTTTAGATATTAAATTACTATGTACGACAGATTTGTAATTTATTTCAAACGAATGTAAAATTATCTTATGTTTAGAATTTCAATTATTATGTATAACCAATTATGATTTGTACTGAGAACAATTGTAGAATGTTCTTTTTGAAGGTACGAGTATTAAGCATTAGAATTAAAAAAAAATTTCAGATTTTAGTATAGTAAAATAAGGACGTTACACTAAGGGGATTTTCTCATATAAAATATTATTTTTCTTCCAGTTTCCTCTTATGCTCAAGCCATATTTTATCCAAGAGATAAATTTCATATCATAACATCCATCATATCCCACAATTTATGCAATCTATGAATAAAAATCCGTATTTTCAACAATATGCACAAACAAGGATACAAAAATTAAACAGATAAAGAAATTATTTTTTCCAAAATAAATTTATCGTAATTTTTGAATACTTATAACTTTAAAATATAGTAGGTATTACGATTTCAATAAAAATGGTGTTGGTAATGTAATTGACGAAAAAATGTGCCTACAACTTCAATGGTAGACTCAAATCCGATATTCATAGAAGATGTTGATGAGGATGAAGAATGATGATCAAGGATTAATGTACTTATTATTTGTTGGTATCTTTTTATTTTTTTGAAGATTTAACATGTAATATTATAATTATTAATTAACTTGTAATCTAATTAATGTTTAGGTGACTTTTTTTTATTTGGTGGGTGGCAATCAAAGGATGGTAGCACTGGCAGGATCATGAAATGGAAATGGAATGATCAAAACTCTTCACTATGTTGTTTCATTGTTTGTTATTTTCATATGTTGTTCGTCAAAACTTTTTATTATGTTCCTGAATTGTAATTTGTTTTGTATGATTAGAGCTTTGAAGTTTGATTGTTTGAATCTTATTTTATGTTTGAGTTCTGCTTGTTTGCATTGCAATGCTATTAGTCTTGGTGGATCCATTAAGCTTTCAAGTTTTATGTTTGAATTATATTTGAATCTTTTTTTTAAAGATTCTACTTGTTTGAATCTTAATTTGTCTACAATGCTATTAATCTTTATCTTATCTTATATATTTGTTTCATCATATCAAGTCTATCTTACAAAATTGCATACTTGATTCTCTTGAATCTTGATGGATTACAATACAATGAGGTAAAAATATAATCGGGATGGCCCATGAGCCCGTGAGCCAGTCACGAACAGACCTAGACTTCAAAATTCAAGCCCATCCAAAAACAGGTCGGCCTACTTTGACAATACTATAACTTGATAGGCTGAACTAAAAAATAAAAAATTAAAAATTTGAGTCCAAATAGAAAAGCATGTTTTTAGAAAAGTTCAAAAAATTTAGGTTGGGCTTGGGCTTTTTAAAAAGCCTAGCTTGAATTTTACCTGAATTATTTTTATATATTTTAAAATAAAAGATTACATATTTAAACAATAAAATATTATATAAATGTTATAAATTATAATTCATAATATTTAATGAAATTAAAATGCATAATTTATATAATATATATTTTTACTTTTTATTATTATCTAGAGAATTATAATGAAATTTTAAAATTTCTATAATTAAAGTTATATATTTTATTTTAATTGAATGAGAGAACTCGTTTAGTTATTATTTTTAATTTGATCACAGCTCTATCATTGAACTTGTAACTTAAGTAATATTGTAAGGTTAGAGGCTAAAATTTATCATTAAAAAAGTTTATCAAAATTTTTTATGACATTTTTAATTATATAGCATTATTACTGATTTCATTTGTTCAACGCAAAAGTAAGATTTTTTTGTATGTGATTTTTTCATATGTTAGAATATAAAAATATGTCAAAAATAAGGACACAAACAAAAAACAGGCCCATAACTAAATTATTTAGGCTAGTACTGGGCCTACTTTTTGTGTTGTTGGTAATTACATATCAAAGCTTGGTCTATTTTCCAAATGAACCCAGCCCATAATCAAGTCTACAGGGCATGAATCTATAACAAATCAAAACAAATTTGGCCCGATCCATTCCTCCATCTCGGCATCCCCCTATTTTCTTATCTTTAATGTCTTTAAAATATCCAAAATGCAGAAAATATTAATAATAATAAAACCTATAGCTCCTCTTTTAACAAAAGATTTGGCTTTCTAAACCTAATATATATATACTATCCTTATATTTTGTTTTCCTAAATATATTCTAAAATTGTTTCTCTACATATTCTTATTTTTTTCTTCCAAAGCAATACGTCTAAAGCCTTGATGATTTACTTTGAGTGTTTATTCTTTTTATTCCATGAGATGTATGAATCTATGACAAATTAGACTGATTTGTCACAGAGACAGATAAACAAGGCCTGGCAGACGACATGGGTTATCCCTTTGTTTTAAAAGTTGACATCTTAAAGTTTCAATTTTGTATACCATACCCCTTTATTGACTTTTTCACTTAAAACCCTAAAATTACTTATACATGCATGCTAATAAAAGCTAAATTGAGAAAAGGTACATTCAACCTATTCTTCTAATTGGCAAAATAATAATTTTTTTGTCATTTTCTTAAAAACAAGTTAGATGCATGTTTCGTTAATTTGATCCTTTTCATCATTTATGGACAAATAGAGTAAGGGTTGTAGATGAAAAGAAAAAATAAATAGAGGGTTAAGCTGTACAAAATTTAGGGAAGTTTTATTTTAAACTTTTAAAATTAAGGGGGGAGAGTACACAACTCCCTTAACTGAGGAGGATTCTTTGCATTTTAGATACTTATTAAAATAATAGTAATAATAATATATAAGTTGTAAAGTATTATAATTATATAATTTTAATAAACAAATAACATTTATACATATGGCTTAAACCTCCACAATAGGTGGTTCCCAGTCCCAAAGTGTACCCTCCTAATCCACATTGAGTTTCTCTTGGGTCATAAGGGTTGATCCTCTTCTTTTGCTTCTTCTTTTTCATCTTGTTGACCGTTTATGTATAATTACTATACCAGACAATTGAAACTGCATGATCAGCTAGCTCACCGTACTCCACATTGAATGTTAACTGATCACCAAATACATTCATAAATGACACTGTACAGTTCTAGTTTTAGACTTGGCACCTAGCGTTGTGATATTAGCATTGGGCGATACGGATATCATACCGTTAACTCTGTTTTCTATTTTTTTGTTTATATCATTACTCTGTTGGTTAGCTTGAGTTCTCTATTTATATTGAACACTGTGTACCGTTCAGTTTGCGATAATAATACAGAAGAATTTCTTTCTTGTTTCTTGTATATACCTTGAATTTGTTCATGGTATCAGAGCCTTCTGGTTACGATCCGTAAAATACTAGAAGTTTTATCTTTCTTTCCTATTTTCTTTTCTCTTCTTCCTCATGACGAGCAAAGATGATAGTCATGGCAAGGAAGATCCACTGTTTCTCCATAACTCTGATCATCCCGGTATGTGCCTCATCACATCTTCTCTTACCGGGAACAATTATCTTACTTGGAGCCGCTCAGTCAAAATTGCATTAGGGGAAAAACCAAGTTAGGTTTCATTGATGGAAAATGCAAACAACCTGGCGAAAGGGATGCAAAATATGAGCTGTGGTTGAAAGTTGACTGCATGGTGCGGTCCTGGATTCTAAACTCCATTTCAAAAGACATAGTGGAAGCATTCCTTTACACCAACACAACAAAAGAACTATGGGACGAACTGAAAGAACAGTTCGGTGAATAAAATTGATGTGATCATGAAGACTGTCCTTGAAGAACAAGAGGCTAAATCTATACTTGGGCCAATAACACGTTCAAGGGCCAAGAAGCATCAAATGGGATTGACTTGGGTTTCTTTACTTGTGTGTAATGATGAGCTGGGCCAAATAGAAGCTTGGACTTAGAAGAATAAAAGAAATGCAGATTTTCTTATTTTTTTAATAATTTTCGTGCATGAATTTTTGGGATACAGAATCTGATGTAATTTAATGTTTTTAGAGTTGCTGTAATGTCATTTAGCTTTCCAAGTGGTTGTAGTTGTTGTTGTTGCATTAATGAGGTGGCTATAGGGTGGCTGTAGTTGTTGTAGGCTAGGTTCATTAATGAGGTAGCTGTAGGGAGGCTGTAGTTGTTGTAGGCTCATTAATGAGGTAGCTGTACTTTGACTATAGTTGTTGTAGGCTCATTAATGAGGTGGCTGTAGGTTGACTATAGTTGTTGTAGGCTCATTAATGAGGTAGTTGTGGTTGCATTAATGAGGGAGCTGGCTTTTGTTATCTATAAAAGGGAACTTGCCCCCTTGTGGCAAGATAATCATATTGGAGTGAATTATATTTCAGATTGCTTTGTGCATATCTATCTTCTCTTATCTAACAATTGTGTTAGTGTGGCGAGAAAATCTCAGAATTCTTATCACTCCCATTCCGTTCTCTAATATGGGGTGTGGCGAATTCTACCCATCTTAGCTTGATTGTGGCGCCATAGGCTTATCAATTTAGTTGAGTTGGTTTTCTTCTCTTTATTTTCCTTGTGGTACAGATTGTGTCCTCTTTTAGGCACATCATATTGGTATCAGAGCAGTGGTTTCTTGTGGGAAAACTCTTGTAACTTGAGAGTAGAACACTTATAGAGAGAGATCATGTCTGGAGAAAATAGTTCTGAACCTCCAATTCCAATGGGGCTTACTTTAGAGCAAGCTCAAATTCTGAAGTTGGAAAGGTCTCACAGTCAAATGGAGAGATCTCAACAACAAATGATGGAGCAGTTGAATCGTTTGGTAGAACAAATGGAGAGGTTAAACCATCAACCAAGGCATCGGCAGCGAAGAAATAGAAATGAAGAGCAATCGGACCAAGAAAGCAATACAGAAGATGAAAGGTCTCCAAGGCCAAGGAGGCAACAAAGAGAGCAAGAATTGAAGATTAAGATGAAGGTCCCTACTTTCAAGGGAAGTAGCTCTCCAGAGGAATTTTTGGAGTGGGTGCAGCGTGTAGAGAAGGTCTTTGAGTGCCATGAGTACTCGGAGGCAACCAAATGTCGTCTTGCAGCCCTTGAATTCACAGATTATGCCAATTTATGGTGGGAGAATTTGAAGAACCAACGGAGGAGAGATGGTGAGGAAGAAGTCAGAAATTGGAGGCTAATGAAGAGATTTATGCAAAGAAGATTTGTGCCAGAATATTACAAGCAAGAGTTCTTCTTCAAATTTCAATCTTTGAGACAAGGAGGTATGTGTGTAGAAGACTATGTGAAAGAGTTTGAGATGCTAATGATTCGATGTGAACTGAATGAACCTCAAGAGCAAACAATTGCAAGGTTCATTGGTGGTTTGCATAGGGAGATTGGTGATTTGGTGGAACTACAAAATTATGTAACCTTAGAGGATGTTATTAGACTTGCAATCAAGGTGGAGAGACAAAGGAAGAGAGTTTCTAGTAAGCAAATGTCACAGCCAGCTAGAAACAAAATCACAAATTTCTCTACAACACCATCATGGGTTGCATCTAAAGGAGAAGAAAGAAAGGTGGAGAAGAGGGAGTCTTCAAAACTTCCATCAAGTTCATCAAAAGGGAAAGAAAAGGGAGCTGATTCAGAACCTCCTAAAAGGAGTAGAGATGTAAAGTGCTTCAAATGTCTTGGTCATGGGCATTACGCATCTGAATGTCCAAACCGTAGGGTAATGATTATCCAAGACACGCATGGAGAAGTGGTAAGCGAAGATGAGGCAGCCATTGAAGGAGTTATGGAAGAATGTTCTGATAAGGAAAACATGGAATATGCTGATGAGGGAGAACTCCTTGTCATAAGGCGTGCTCTAAATTTGCAAGCTAAGCCTAGTGATGAGCAAAGGGAGAACATTTTTCACACAAGGTGTACTGTTGAAAAGAAGGTTTGTGGTGTAATTATAGATGGAGGGAGCTGCACAAATGTGGCTTCTACTACGTTGGTGGAGAAGTTGAATTTAGCAACAACTGAACACCCTCATCCTTACAAATTGCAGTGGCTAAATGAAGATGGAGTTGTGAGAGTCACTAAACAGGCTGTTGTGCCATTTTCTATTGGGAAAAATTACAAAGATAAGGTACTATGTGATGTTGTTCCAATGAGTGCTAGTCATTTGCTCTTGGGAAGACCATGGCAGTATGATAGAAGAGCTTTGCATGATGGGTTTAAAAACACATATTCCTTTGAGAAAGATGGAAGGAAGATTGTGTTAGCACCATTGAATCCTCAACAAGTGAAGATGCATCAACAAGAAGCTGAAAGAAAGGGTAATTTACTTGCCAACAAAGGAGACATTGAGAGAGCTTTATCCAGCTCTAATTTAGTTCTTTTATTGCATTTGAAGGAGATAGTACCAGAAATTGTGGGATCACTTCCACCACAAATTCAAAGGCTCTTGAAAGAATTTCGTGATGTATTTCCAGAAGAATTACCAATGGAATTACCACCAATTCGTGGTATTGAGCACCAAATTGATCTTGTACCAGGAGCTGCCTTACCAAATAGGCCAGCTTATAGAATGAATCCGGAGGAGGCAAAGGAGTTGCAACGTCAAGTAAATGAGTTGCTGGAAAGAGGATATGTGCAGGAGTCCATGAGTCCTTGTTCAGTACCGGCCTTATTGGTGCCAAAGAAAGATGGGACCATGAGGATGTGTGTGGATAGCAGAGCAATTAACAAGATTACAGTCAAGTATCGTTATCCCATTCCAAGGTTAGATGACATGCTTGATGAATTACATGGCTCCAAAGTGTTTTCAAAGATAGACTTGAAAAGTGGTTATCACCAAATTCGTATGAAGGAAGGAGATGAATGGAAGACAGCCTTTAAGACAAAACATGGGCTGTATGAATGGAAGGTCATGCCATTTGGATTATCCAATGCCCCAAGCACCTTTATGAGGCTAATGAACCATGTGCTTCGGAAATTTATAGGTATGTTTGTTGTCGTTTATTTTGATGATATTTTGGTTTATAGTAAAAATTCTGAAGAGCATGAAGAGCATTTGAGGCAAGTATTTGAAGTATTACGAGAACAAAAGCTATTTGGCAATTTCAAGAAGTGCCAATTCTGTCAAGACCAAGTTATTTTCCTTGGTTATGTTGTCTCTCAACATGGGGTGCACGTGGATGAGGAGAAAATAAAAGCAATCAAGGAGTGGCCAATTCCTAAAATTATTTCTGAGGTACGAAGTTTTCATGGCCTTGCTTCTTTTTATAGACGATTTGTGAAGAATTTTAGCACTATTCTTGCACCATTAACTGCATGCATCAAGAAAAATTGTGAGTTTAAATGGACCGAAGCTACACAGAAGAGTTTTGACTTAATCAAGGAGAAATTGTGTTCAGCACCTATTCTAGCTCTTCCAGATTTTTCAAAGGTATTTGAGATTGAATGTGATG
This sequence comes from Biancaea sappan, assembly GCA_037074585.1. Classification (NCBI taxonomy): domain Eukaryota; kingdom Viridiplantae; phylum Streptophyta; class Magnoliopsida; order Fabales; family Fabaceae; genus Biancaea; species Biancaea sappan. Next base: position 39,276,247 of record CM073491.1, on the reverse strand, counting down.
CATCTGGAGTAGGGATTGGAGCTGTCTTAATGCAAGATAAGTGTCCCATTGCTTATTTTAGTGAGAAGCTTGGTGGAGCAAGTCTGAATTACTCAATCTATGATAAAGAGTTCTTTGCACTAATTCGAGCTCTTGAGACATGGCAGCATTATTTATTACCAAAGGAGTTCATCATTCACACCGATCATGAGTCCCTAAAGCATTTGAAGGGGCAAGGGAAGCTGAATAGAAGACATGCCAAATGGGTGGAGTATTTGGAAGCTTTCCCCTATGTAATCAAATACAAAAAGGGAGAGACGAATGTTGTGGCTGATGCATTATCTCGGAGGTATGCTTTGATTTCTCTTTTGAACACTAAACTATTGGGCTTTGAACTTATTAAGGAGCAATACTTGCTTGATCCTATACTGGCTAAAATCTATTCAGCTTGTGAGAAAATGGCCATTAAAGGGTTTTATAGGCATGATGGTTATATGTTCAGATTTGGGAAACTTGTGATTCCTAATTGTTCTATTAGGGAATTGCTTGTTAGAGAATCACATGCAGGTGGGCTGGCTGGACATTTTGGTGAAAAGAAGACATTTGAAATGTTGAAAGAGCATTTCTATTGGCCAAATATGATGTGTGCATCGGATTGTAGAAAGATGTGTTGCTTGCAAGAAAGCAAAGAGCAATGAGGCTGCACATGGCTTGTACATGCCATTGACTGTTCCAGATCAACCATGGATGGATCTAAGCATGGATTTTGTGCTTGGATTACCGAGAACAAAAAGGGGAAAAGATTCAGTTATGGTGGTTGTTGATAGATTCTCAAAAATGTCTCATTTTATTTCATGTCACAAAACTGATGATGCTTCTCATATTGCTGATTTATTCTTCAAAGAAGTTGTGAGATTGCATGGCATTCCAAAGAGTATTGTTTCTGATCGTGATGCCAAATTCTTGAGCTATTTTTGGAAGACATTATGGATGAAGCTTGGAACAAAGCTGCTATTTAGCACAACCTGTCATCCTCAAACTGATGGGCAAACTGAAGTGGTAAATAGATCTCTTTCCTCTTTGCTTAGAAGTATAATCAGTAAAAACTTGAAGATTTGGGATGAGTACTTGCCGCATGTTGAATTTGCTTATAATCGGAGTGTTCATAGTACTACAAAGAAATCTCCATTTGAGGTTGTGTATGGATTTAATCCTAATACACCAGCAGATTTGGCACCTCTTCCAATTAATGAAAAATTTAGCTTGGATGGCAAAAGTAAAGCTGAATTCATGAAAAAAATGCATGAGGCAGTAAAGAAGCAAATTGAGAAGAAGAATGCTGCCTATAAAAAGTCAGTAGACCAGAAGAGAAAGCATGTTCAATTTAGCCCAGGAGATCTTGTTTGGATTCACCTACGCAAGGAGAGATTTCCAAACAAAAGGAAGTCTAAACTTATGCCACGAGCTGATGGTCCTTTTCGAGTACTAGCAAAGGTAAATGACAATGCGTATAAAATTGATCTCCCAGGAGATTATGGTGTTTCAGCAACATTCAATGTAAGGGACATAACCCCTTATTTGGAAGATAACATGGAGCTGGATTTGAGGGCAAATCCTTGTCAACCAGGGGAAGATGATGTGATCATGAAGGCTGTCCTTGAAGAACAAGAGGCTGAATCTATACTTGGGCCAATAACACGTTCAAGGGCCAAGAAGCATCAAATGAGATTGACTTGGGTTTCTTTACTTGTGTGCAATGATGAGCTGGGCCAAATAGAAGCTTGGACTTAGAAGAATAAAAGAAATGCAGATTTTCTTATTTTTTTTTAATAATTTTCGTGCATGAATTTTTGGGATACAGAATCTGATGTAATTTAATGTTTTTAGAGTTGCTGTAATGTCATTTAGCTTTCCAAGTGGTTGTAGTTGTTGTTGTTGCATTAATGAGGTGGCTATAGGGTGGCTGTAGTTGTTGTAGGCTAGGTTCATTAATGAGGTAGCTGTAGGGAGGCTGTAGTTGTTGTAGGCTCATTAATGAGGTAGCTGTACTTTGACTATAGTTGTTGTAGGCTCATTAATGAGGTGGCTGTAGGTTGACTATAGTTGTTGTAGGCTCATTAATGAGGTAGTTGTGGTTGCATTAATGAGGGAGCTGTCATTAATGCAACCACAACTATTTAGCACAACCTGTCATCCTCAAACTGATGGGCAAACTGAAGTGGTAAATAGATCTCTTTCCTCTTTGCTTAGAAGTGTTATCAGTAAAAACTTGAAGATTTGGGATGAGTACTTGCCGCATGTTGAATTTGCTTATAATCGGAGTGTTCATAGTACTACAAAGAAATCTCCATTTGAGGTTGTGTATGGATTTAATCCTAATACACCAGCAGATTTGGCACCTCTTCCAATTAATGAAAAATTTAGCTTGGATGGCAAAAATAAAGCTGAATTCATGAAGAAAATGCATGAGGCAGTAAAGAAGCAAATTGAGAAGAAGAATGCTGCCTTATTTTCCTTGTGGTGCGGTCCTGGATTCTAAACTCCATTTCAAAAGACATAGTGGAAGCATTCCTTTACACCAACACAACAAAAGAACTATGGGACGAACTGAAAGAACAGTTCGGTGAATAAAATGGTCCCTTACTCTACTAGATCCAATGGGAAATCTCTACTGTCAATCAAGGTACTATGACTATTGCCCAATACTACACGAAATTGAAGAAATACTGGGATGAATTAGCTTGTCTCACACCAATCCCAGAATGTACAAGCGGTTCTACTAAAAATATGGCTAATACTATTGAATCAAATAAATTGATTCAATTCTTGATGGGTCTTGGTGATATATCTATGACTCCATCAGAGGCCAGATCTTACTCATGGAACCTCTCCCAAATGTTAACAAAGCCTATGCCATGATATTATGTGTTGAAAAACAAAGGGAGTTCCACCTATCGTATATAGGGGCACAAGAAAATAATGCTCTCCTAACAAGAACCTAGCAAGGGACATATGGAAAAGGCCGAGGTAATAATCAGAATAAGGGAAGAGGAAATCAAGGTATTGGAAAAGGAGGAGGCCGAGAAATTGACAAAGCTTCAAGATACTGTGATTACTGTAACACGCCTGGACACACAAGGGAAACTTGCTTTCTATTGAATGGCTATCCTGAGTGGTACTAGCAATATAAAGGACAAAAGGAGAGTGAGAATGTGGTTAAACCTGAAATGAGTAAAACACCTTTTGATTTTACTGAGGAATCAAATACCAAACAAAGCTCCATCACCAACATTCTACAAGGTTTGCTGCAAAAACTTGATAAGATCAAAGGTAAAGTACATAATGAGAACCATGTTGTCAACCTGACACAGGTCAATCAATACTCAAGTAATAAATCCCCAAGTACTATTTTAAATTTTCAATCTATCTTGACTACTTTTCATACTGCTTTAAATACTCTTAGTGGCATAGGACTTAACTCTTGGGTCATTGATACCGGGGCTAATACCCACATGTGTACCAATTTCAAATCTTTACTTAATCTTGCTTATACCAATCAACCTATTTCTATAAAACTTCCTGATGGCAGTAACAGACATGTTACTCAAACCAGAGATGTCAAATTAACCTCATCCAAACTATTTTTAAAACACGCCCTTTATACCCTAGTTTTTAAATTCAATCTTATTTCTATAAGTAAGCTTACCACTGATGCTAATATAAGATGTATCTTTTATGATTCATATTGTTTGTTACAGGACTAGAAGACTAAACAAACTATAGCTAAAGGGAAAGTTGTTGACAACTTGTATGTTTTGGATGATTCTTGTATTGATGTTAAAAATTCTGAGGCTTATGATTGTAATACTGTTGATTGTAATATGATTCCTATACCAAGTCCCTTTCGGTTTGTAACAATAGTAATGATTGTTTTGATAATAAACATTGTAATAGCATTTCAAATAATTCTACTGCCAATGTTTTTGGTTTTAAAGATACACACATATGGCATAAGAGGCTTGCTCACACATACCTGAAAATGTTTTAAGACATTAAATCTTCCGATGTTTTTATGCCTTTTAATGAAAGAGGAAAAGATATTTTAGAAGCCTGTGATGTTTGTCATAAAGCAAAACAAACTAGAGTCCCTTTTCCCTTAAGAACTAACTGTAGTTCTACTATTTTTGAACTCATTCATATGGATCTTTGGGGTCCTTATTCTCAGTCTTCCCTCACTCAGACCAATTATATATTAGGGCTGTTTGGATTTATCTTTTACAACATAAATCTTAGGTTGTTACTATTTTTAGCTCTTTCATAAATATGGTTAAAACTTAATTCAATAGCAAAATTAAAGGGGTTAAAACTTACTATTTTTAGCTTTTATTAATCTCTTAAATGAACATGGTATATTACATCAGAAAACATGTGTTTATTCCCCTTAACAGAATGGTATAATTGAGAGAAAACATAGACATCTCCTTCAGTTAGCTAGATCCTTCATGATACAAGCTTCTTTACCTATGTATTTTTGGCCCTTCTTTCTTCTCATGGCTACTTACATCATAAATAGAATACCTACTCCTGTTCTTAAATGGAAGACTCCCTATGAGTTACTGTTTTGTAGGCAAACTGATTACTCTAATTTCAGAGTCTTTGGATGCCTTTGATGCTACTAATACTAAACCTCACAAGCACAAGTTCGAAACCCATGCCTCTAAATGCGTTTTTCTCGATTTTCCTAATGGTCAAAAGGCCTATAAACTTTATGATCTTGAATCTAAACAAATCATAATTTCTAGAGATGTTGTCTTTTATGAGTATATTTTTCCCTTAAAAGATGATCACAACAATGTTTCTCCTCCTATACCAATTGTGAGTGATCCTTTTAATATTAACATTGATGATACTAATTCTCAAGATAACACCCAAGCCTTTATGGAGCAGTCTACTTCGTTGACTATTTCTAAATCCTCTAAGGAGGTAGGTGAGATTTGCGAAATAAGCAGATATAGCAATAGGCAGAGGAAGTCACCAAGATGGCTGGATGATTTTGTGGTTAATGCTACTGTTGTAAGTAAATCTGCTCGTATTGATAATGGGCCCACTAACTTTAAAGCACCTACTATTTATACTCCTCACACTTATCCCTACACTAGTTCTTCTGGTTTTAAAGATAAGTACATGTGTTTTTTAGCTAATGTTTCTATTGAAAGTGAACCTTATTCCTACGATCAAGCTAAGAAAAGGGATGAATGGGTTAAAGCCATGAATGAGGAAATTACTGCCCTGGAGAAAAATGAGACTTGGATACTTTCTGAATTACCACAAGGTAAAACTGCCATTGGTTGTAAATATTGGAAAAATAATGTTTTGATGAGATTGATATTTCAAAAGAGTTTTTTTAAAAAAAGGGATGAGAAAATTTTAATTGCTTTTAATATTTCGTAACAACTATTTAATTGATGTTAATTGCCAAGTTTTAATAGCTTTTAATATTTTGTAACCGTTTTGTTAATTGCTATTAAAAGTCTTCTATATACTGTTTTTTACTGTTACATTTTTATGCTTGTAAAAGTGTCACATCCCAAGACTGAGCATGTGACTAGCACGGACGGCATATCACCTATACCGCCGCAAGCCTATTATTTCATCAACTAACCCAAACGAGGTATATATAAAACCTAGGTGGCCTACCCGATTATAGAGCAATACTAAAAGTTAATATAGTAAATAAAAGGCAAATACCTTACCTTAGACAAAGGGGAAGCATCATTGATACTCGAACCATCAAAACAAATGCCTCTAGAACCTAAAACTATGAGGTAGTGAGTTTAATCTACACAAATCACTGATGAAATTCTACCTAGCATAATATACATCCAAATGAACTTAAAAGCAATAAAAGACATCAAAACCAAATAATTATAACCAGAGAGTGTGCATGGCACCCTACAAAGAATCCTAGCACTCCTTTCCAACCAACCAAGGTCCATTTCTCCCATACCCCTTGGTTCCCCAGTACTATCATTTCCACATGATAAGGAAAACTATAATCTAGCAATACATAACCATCCACAACTACATCATCTAGAAGCAACTCATAGTAAGTGTCACAATATAGCATGAAATAAATATGACAAGTGCCTTACACATGCCATTACCCGGTACTATATCAATCCTTATCACCACACATGCTAGTACTTGGCAGTATATCAATCATTATTTCTACACATGCTAGTACCCGGCATTATATTGATTATTATTTCCTCGCATGCCAATACCCGACACCATGTCAAAAAATATAACCACATGTGCCAGTACCTGGCACTACATCATAATAACCAATTCCAAAAGAGTACTCAATAAGTCAATTAAGTAATATAAGATAAAATAAGGAAATAAGAAAGCACAACGACCAAATCCCTCATCAATCATGAGCTCGAACCAATAAATATTCAATAAAAGTAAAGTCCACATCTAAATTTAAGATCAAAATGAGTGCCAATAACTCCGGCATAAAAAGGGGTGTTAACGAGTGCCAATAACTCCGACACAAGGAATAAGAGTAAATGCCAAAAACTCTGACATATCTCATTTTTTTAGAATACAACAAGAGACTTAACCTACAACAATTTTTATCGAGCAAGGTAATAAAACTAATTAAATCTCACTTCCAATTGGAAAATCATAATAGCATTTTCAAAAGGAAGAGCACAACCCATAAGATCAATATAATTAATTTGCTACTCTTGAATATCGTTACTGAATTAAGTACATAATTATGTAAATCAACCATGCATCACAACCAATCCCAAGAACCTTAGAGATAAAGCCACTACATACACTTAATATAATAGCATTAATTCATCACCATTAATTTTCACCATAAAATTTCCTTTGAAAATTTAGGTATGTCTATATGTACATATACACACTTCAATATAAATATAGGAAATGTACATTTATGTAGATATATAGATACTTAAATAGTGCTTAATAATTTATTTAAAGGATCATATACATTTGTTATACGGTAGCATCACTTGGCTAAAGCCTTCAACCATCATTCATAATCGCAAGAATCAAGAATTAATAATGAATGAGTTATCATAAGTCTAAAATATTTATTTACCTTCAATTTATATATTTTCAACCACACAAGAGTATATCCTTTCACTTCAACATCCCACACACAAAGTTCATTGGACTCAAGCACATATCGTTGCCTTCAACTTATATTCACCATACAATTCAAAGTAATAATGGATATTATACTCCTAATACACACACAAACATATATATATATTCTAAGAATAATGACAAACATTAACAACCAAGTAAAGTAGTTATTTCCTTCACCTCAATTCCAAGCCAAGTCTTCCCACAAGTATCTGAAAAATGAGTATGTGTATATGTGTATGTACATGTATCTTGTGACCAAATGAGTATATATATATATATGTACCTATATTTACTTTATAATTGTATGTATATATACATAAACACATTTATCTTCTTAAAATCACAACATTAAACTCCATGCAATAACATGTATACATATATATATATATACACACACACACATCTATATTTCTTTGGTCACATTGCACAAGAATAGTAAATTGTATATGTACATACACTCCTTTTAAATTGTCTGGAAAATCAATCTAATATGTGAATATATACACCCACCTCCCTTCATAAGAGAACATAATCACGTATTCGTATAATTACACAAATTTTACAATTATCCATATCTGGATATTCTACTCAAGATACAATGACAACATGATTACGATATATCTTATATAAGTTAATCCCCCTTCCTTTTAAATTTGGATGCATCACATGCTCTCACATTGATGCCAATGATTATAACAAGATAATTAGTCATAAGAAGTTATTCATATGTACAAACATGTGAACATAGCTTCTCATTGCTCACTAGGCATTTATACATGCATTTGCAAGAGTCTTAAGAATAACAAAATAAAATAAGGTGAAAACTCCCTCACCTCAATTCCAAGCTAGAAAATTCTCTTCAAAACATAAAAGGTGCTTTAAAGGATTCATCCCTATAAAGTAACCATGTAAAAACATGTTTAGGTCACAAAACGAGGGACTCTTTATCACTAGTTTTGACCCTTACTCACTCTTTTAGTCTTAACTCTCAAATGCTAATGGATTTTCAATTGATTCTTATTCCATGAGAAACTAGACTCAAATACATTTCTAATGATATAAAATTTACTAAAAACAGAGTTTGGATGAGAGAGTTATGACCATTTGAAGACCATACTAGAAAATAGAAAAGTTCTGCCTCCCACCGCTGTAGCGCCGGTTTTTCACTGCTTCAGTGGTAAATTGTAGAACAGTAGCAACGAAAAACACAATTTTTGTCCATTTTCTTCCTCTAACCTTTTTCCCTTCAAACCCAAACCAAAATCAAACATTTCCCAAGTATTTTGGCCGTCAACGAACATGTTTAATCCATAAAAATACATCCACAAACTTATTTTCATGATAAAATTTAGGAATCAAATGAAGGTTTACTAAAAACCCTAACTTCTTGCATTTTTTCTGATATGGCTTAAGATTCACCATGGAATTCAAGTTTCCTCCCATTCTTTGATAGTCAAAACATCAAGGGAAGAGGGAAGAAGGATTAAGGAACCAAAACATATAATTTATCGCCATAAAAACATCCATCTTACTCAAATCATCAATTTTCAGCTTAAGCTTTTAAGATTTTCGAAAATGGAAGAGATTGAAGGAAACCTAACTCTTACCTCTCTCCTTGAAGCTTTTCAAAGTAAAGGTGAGCCACTGGTTCTTGGAGAACGAACATCCACTGGAGAGAAAGCCATGTTTGAGAGCTTTGGTGAATGGAGTTCAAATACCCCATGAGAAAGAGAGAGGAAGTGGCAGACGAAAATGATGAGGAAGGGGAGGGATGAGAATATATTTCTAAGTGTTGGGGGAAGCAACTGGTTAGAGCCACTACGACTGTTAATTCGCTAGAATTGGCAACTTGCAATAGAATGATCGTCCCAGGTCGTTTCACTCTTAGAGCCTTGTTTTAAATTGCCTAGTTAATTATTCTTACACTAATCTACACTAATCTACCATAATTATCTATTAATTACCATTGGGGGATGATTGCAGAATTAAGGACTAAAATAGAATGTAAACACACTACTTAAGCTATAACAGAATCTAAGACACAGAACAGATCAGAAGCACAATGACAGAAACGAAATTACAAAACATGTAATTAGTCATTCAATCCTTAGAGTTTGCATCCATCATCATCTCATCCTTGGTTTACTCTGATTTCATCATACCATTCAGTTTCCAACTAAAATTCCTAGAAGACTTTCCAAGACTGAATCATATTAGAATCATAATCACAACCTAATATAATTCGTTTGAGCCCTAATCGAATCACGCTTGATAATCACCAAAGGTAAGCCATTTTGTTCTACTTACTCCACCAATCAATTAAAGCAAGGTTACACCTCAAATAAGAATCATAAAACTGAACATATGCCTAATTCAATCATAATAGAGCAGAGATAAACATAAGAACCAGAGGCCAATGTAGAACAGAAATGAAATAGGATTAAAACTAGAAAACTTATCTGTTATTGAGCCAAAGATTCAAGATACACAGCTCCAGTTCATTGATATCTAGCATTTTTATATACATTTTTACTCCTATCTTGTTCTATTTGCATTTTTATCTATGAGAATTCTCCAATTTTATTACAGTTTGTAATTTATTAGGTCTAAATCAATTTTGGATGAAAAATGAATTATTTTTGTATTTCAGGACTTAAATTATAAAGGACTTAATTCAATCCATTTTGTGTATTTTGCAGAAATTAATATTGGAGATTTCTTGATCATGTGGCGTTGACATGGCATTCTTGCTGAGATGGACACTGATGTGACACTTTTTTAATGAGTAGGATGCTGACTGGGCACCTATTTTCTGCAGATTTAATGACATGGACGTGTGGGCTCTTATCTCAGAATTTTTTAGCCCTTTTTGCCATGCATGCAGCCCCTCTCTTCCCCAAACTTTGCTAGAAATAGAAGGCCTTAGATTCTGCACATAAAAGAGCTCTTCTGCTGCACCTATTTTGTGCTTCTGCTACTTTTCTGTTGGCTGCCTCCTTTGCAGAAAGGAAACAGCCACACCTCAGCCCTTTTTTGAAGGTCAACTGAAGGCATCTAGGGTAGAATATTCCTTAGGTTTAGTGGGGCATTAATTTTGTATCTCAGATCATTCTCTTCTACTATAACTTAGAAAATTCGTAGGTCATTTTCTCTCTGCTTTTCTCTCTTCTGTTTGGTTGGTTTTGCTCTCATGGAGGGCTAAACTTCCATTGTAATAAGTCACTAGGACATTAGGATGTTGTAGCTTGAACTTTTAATGCAAGATAAGTGTTTTATTCTCCATTTCATCTCATTTTCGTTTCTGTTTTGTTCTTGTGTTTATGTTGATACCATAATTCTAATATGAACTTGTATAAGCATAAACTGATTTTTATTTGAGATAAAACCTTGCTTAACTGATTGAGAAAGCAAGTAAAACAAAATGGCTAGGTTAGATAATATCTAACTTGATTTGGTTGAGATCTTTTAAACTTGTATCCTGCTATAGATTAATGAAGTTTTTCTTAACTATGGTTAGAAGTATTGTAATTTCTGGAAGTTCTTCTAGAATACTTTTCATAAAAACCAAATGGTGAGATGGGGATAAAACTAAATCAATGAGTTAAGTAATGATAGATGCACTCCCATAAATCTTAATGGCTGGTTGCGATTCTCTGTTACTGTCAATACTCTCTGCTAGTTTGCTGCTGCTATTATCCACTATTGTTTTGCTTCTGTTTTATGCTTTTGTCTTAAACAACAAAACTCCCTGTGTTAATTAGGTCTTAATCAGTGTAATTAGTGCTAGAAACAATTAATTAGTAGTTAAAAGTGAGGCTCCTTGAGTGAATAGGACCTAGGGATCACTATACCACAAGATTGTCACGAATTCAATTCTGGGCGATTCAGCATCATAGTGGCATGAACCATTCATGTGTAACTAATTACAACACTCTTTAGCGAGGCCAAAATACACAAAGAAGGGGAGGGGTGAGAAGAAAAATGAAAATGTAGAGGAAAGGTGGAAGAAAAAACTCTTCAACCTCAAAAAATGGAGTCTGAATGTGTTCTTAAACTTCAACCAAGGAGGGAAGACGAATTTGCATGCTTGAGCTGTCATTTTCTATCTGCTTTTGACTAGAAAGTTCAGCACCTTGGGCAGAAGCATATCACACAATAAATGTTGCAGAAATTCCCTTTTGCTGGTGTAGAAAAGTGGTTTCTATTTTTGGCTTCTACTGCTTTTTCTGATGCTGCTGTTGCTGTTGTTTTTTATGCTATTTTCTACTGCAGATTTCTGGTTTATGTAGAAATAGTGGCCCCCAGTCCAGTCAATGTCCAGTCAGCCTTAGAATGCTCCAAGTCAGTGCCACATCAGTAAATTCTTCCATGTCAGCATCTAGGTCAGCAAATTACTCTCTAATGAATTTAATTTTGAAAATTAAACACAATAATTAATTGGGATAAAATTATGAAATTGAAGCAAATTAATTCTATAATTAATTTACACCCAATAAATCCAAAACATAGTAAAATTAGAGAGTTCACAATATTTAAAATGCAAACAAGACTAAGATAGGGACTAAATTGTATATAAAAAATGGTCGATATCAGCAACTTTTCAAAAATTGCCCATAGGTCCTCCCTTGATTTCTTCTTGAATTTAAGGTGAGGACTTAAATGCAATTAAGCCATTTACTCAAAAATCAAATAAGTTGTCTTTCTTAAAATGCTCCCTACACTTAATCACTCATCATCTTCATATTCCATTTACTCCCCTACACTCCTATTTTATAGAAATTATAATTTTTCCCCAAAGTTTCAAATCCTTTCATTTAGGTCCTTCTCATTAATTGCTTATCATACATATCCTATGGAAAATTTTCCTTTGTTTTAAATATCATATTTATACATATTTATAAGCAATAAATTCGATCATATCCATCCATTTTCCTCTTAAGCAAGTGAAAAATTTTCTCGCATTTTTCCATGTTTATACTGATATTTTCAAAGAGAGACAATGAGAAGTTGTCTTCTCTCTTCTCTTTTTCCTCTTAAACTTTTTGGGTTACATGTTTTTATTTTATGCTATTATGGCACCTAAGTGTTCCAATTCTTGAAAGAACACTTAGAAGGGTCTGTTTAATCCTAGAGGAAGTTTTGTAGATGTAGAATAATTTTTGTAGTTGTGAAATAATTTTTTTTAAGGACAGTGTTTCTTAAAATGTGACTCAGACTATGTTGGTGACAGTACATTTTACAACAATCTTAAGGAAAATTAGTCTGCCAACGTTGCCATAGTTGTAACTTGGGCAGAGTGTAATATTCACAGAGGTAATATCATATCTTGCCAAAGGCATGAAGCTTATGTTGGAGTATTATTATAATTTGTTTTTTTTTAAAAAATGTTTCAAAGACTATTTCTTACCGTTGCTTCATGTTGGCCTCTTGAATCCTATACATTGATGATGATTTATATTATTCTTGATGCTTTCAATGTTTTGTACGAATTAGCTTATTAAGTGGAATGGAAAGCTAATTAAAATATTATTCATGCCTTCAATATTTTGGAAACCGTGGCTTTGGTGTGTCTTAATGTGCATGGATGTTACACATTGATATACTCATCAATTGTTTTTTTGTGCCCAACGGATCTTTTAGTAGAAGGAGACTATCATATATATATATATATATATATATATAGCTGTTTTGGTACATATACAAAATAGAAAAGTGTGTGAAAAAAAAAAAATATATATATATATATCCGTTGGTCCTTTACATAATTAATTATTTATTACCAGTATATATTTACAACATTTATATGTGTGTATTTATATATTAACTGAGCGCCAATGTGATTAATTTATACATTGCTTTTTAATATATTTATACGTTGATACCTTTTAATATATACAAGTTGGCGCCGTTACCACATGGATGCATCAAGAATATATATTAATGAAGGTTTCAAGCATTTATATATAGTTGCAATTTTTTAATGATATTTTTATGGTTTTGATTCGTTGATGTCCGTTGGTCTCAATCAATTGGGAGTCGATGGCATGACAAATTGTTTTTATGAGAGCCAACATATAGTAATAGTACAAGCCAATGGATTCCAATTGCAAATGTATTTATGTGAGAATATTTATAATCGTGGGGCTAATGTATATGTTATTTTAGGTCTATTTTTGGCATGATTTATTGAAATGCTTGGAGAAGAGCCAAGTTAGTGGATAACCATGAGGGAGAATCTTTAAGTTGCAGTTCCAACAACTTTAAAATATTCATGAGTAGTTAATTGTTGCTCATAAAGAGAATTTGAAATGGTAATTTCTTATCCTTACACTATAAAGTATGTGTTGCTACCTTACTTTTTCTCATTATATGAGAATTTATTATTGGCATTCACAGCTTTTATTTCTATGAACGTTGCACAATTCACCTTTATAGCTCTTAAGTTGCTTAATGTGCATGTGTGTAACTTTTATCCTTCATAGATAAAAGAAGTTTTAACTCCTCATTGACTTTCAGTTTCCATTTCCTTTAATGTTGGCATTTGATATACATTAAAGCAATTTTCATGCTGCATACGTTGAAGTTGTTAACTTGATTTATGGGTCTCATTTAATCAAATTAAAGACTCATTCATGTGGAATGATAGAAGCCAACATATATAGCATGTACATGAAAAGCCAACGTATATTCAATATATATATATATATATATATATACGAGGTGGAATGAAATATATATGAGATATATATTATATATGTGTGATATTTTGGATAGAAAAAGATGTGATTATAATTTTTTTTAGGAAATTCACATATATAAATTGTGATTATGAAAATTAGCTTTACATAAATGGTGATATCATATACAATATTTTTATAGCACCACAAAATATTATATATTTTGGGTAAACAAAAGTTTATGAAGTTCTTGAAAAAAAGGGCAAAATAGCTAGGTTTAGAATTTGAGAATTCAAAATGGCTTAGTCGAAGCTTTTGAGAGTTTTCTTTTGGACCATAAATTTTTTGTGGTTTTGTGACCAAATTTGTGGATATTGGCAAATAAAATTTTGGGCCAATTTGAAAATTAAGAAAACTATCATATTGAGATGATGATATATTGTCAATTTTCAAATTGAAGAAATCATCTCATTGAGATGATGATATGCCATATATATAAAAATTGGAATTAGCATTTTGTAATGCTAATCAATGAAAACACTTCTGTAGTATAAAGAGGTATAATGTTGTTAAATTATTGGTCACAAAAATGATACTGAAAAGTTCTGAAATAATTCTGTGAAATTATTTTTTTAAAAATAATATTATATGGTAGATGAATATAGATGCACATATATGTTATGTGTTTAATGCTCATCTATAATAATTATGATGTTTTATATGAGTTGGGTTGCCATACTTTTATAAATTTAAAATATTTAAAAGTGTAGGGGTATTTTGCAAAATATCATTACATAGCAGAAATTATTATCTGGTATTTTTATGAGCATAACTCATTTTTTTCTCTTGAGTTCCAATTTTAAGTGATTATCAAGTGATCAATTTTTGCTCATGAAGCAAATTTATGTAATGACGATTTCTTCTCCCTACATCATAAGGTATGTTTCATTATTTCAATATTTATCTTATTTTTTTGGTATTATCTTATAACAATAAGTGGGGAATATAAGTGTGTTGTTATAAAAATAAACAAAATTTTGGTAACGTGTTTTATGGTCAATAGTTAATATTGTTATGGCTTAATAGAAATTTTATGAGTTTAATATCTGAGTATTGAGTATATCCTATAAATTTCTATTGACATAACTATTGATAATATGAAAAGGCTTTCTTAAAGCTTATATGTGAACAAATATTCAACATTTTAATGTTGAAAATTGTGTTTGTGAAATTTTTTGAAATTCCACAATAAAGTTTTATGGTCATATTATTGTGAGCTTTTTAAAGCTATGTGCAATATAATTTTTTATGGCCATATTGTCATGAGCTTTCTAAAACTATGTGAAATATATTTCACTTTGTGGAATTTTTTTAATTCTACTATTGTGGGCTTTACAAAGCCACGTGAAAATTTGTACTTTGTAGAAAGTACTTTAATTTGTGAAAAAATGAATATATCTAGTTTAGATATTTGATGACATGTTCATATGAAAGACATAGGTGAAGTAAAAGCGATTTTGGGATTAAAACCATAAGGAAAGGTTGATAATATTTTGCTATCACAAGAACGTTATGTTAAAAAATGGCTTAAAAGTTTGATTATCAAGATGACAAACTGGTGAAAAATTCCTTATGATTTTAACATTCAAATAAGAAAAAACGGAGTTGAGTCTGTTTCATTTAATGAACTTCACTAGCCTGACATAGCATGTGTTGTATGTCAGATGAGGGTATATACGAACACAATACAATGGATTATGATATCATGAATTATGGTATCATATAAAGTGAATTTCCCATTGTATTAGAAAAATACAATGATCTTAACTGAATCTTTAATTTAGATGAGATAAAGTCCAATAGTGGTTAAACATTAACCTTGGTAGTGGGACGTTATTTTAGAGAGAGCAACCATACAAATTTATAGGTTCACTATAAAATCAGAGTTTAGTGATATAGAGTTGGCTGAAAAACAAGACTAAGTGGTAAGAAAAACTTCTTAGCAAATTTTTTAGTTAGGTAAGAGCCCAATGATGTCAGCGTCTGTGTTTTACGATTGCTAAGCTGCAATAGCCATTGTAAAGAACACGACTTTCAATGGTAAGAGTAGACACTTGTGTTGAGATACAAAGTTATCAACAATTACTAAAAAATGAAATTTGAAGTATACTGATCAGTTTTGTACAGTCAAAAGTGAATTTGGCCAATTCACTGACTAAACATGCATGTAGGAAGGAAATTAATCCTTCACACATGAAGGGAATTGGAGTTAAGCTAATAAGACATTCACAGTGGCAGGAACCCAACCTTTGTGATGGAGATCCCATGAAGAAGGTTCATAAGGATAATAACAAGTTGTCTATTAATTCTACTAGCACTATTTTCTCAGACCATTTCCTATTGTGTTAAGTGTGAAAGTGCTAGAATGCATTGATTGGTGGGTTAAGCGTAAGTTCTTTATGATCTTCATAGCCCTACATTAAGGGTGGTGTATTTATTGCAGATACACTTGATGAAATCTCCTATATGAATATGGAGTGAGGACACTCCCATGAGATCATGGCGAAATCTCTAGAGCACTAATGAATACCAGGCACGCGCATGGCCGAAATAATGTGCACAACGGCATTAATAACAAAAATTGTGGGGGATGAGATGTGACTGTTAAGATCCTATCTCACAACTAAGAGTAGTTGGTTCATACAAGCTATATGCTTTACCGACTACTGTGAGTTAAATCTTATCAGTCTAGATCAAGTTCGTAGTCTAAATAAAGACACCAGATTAATGCATCTACACCTATGTACGTAATCCAAAAGTTTTTCAAAAATATCTTTCGAAATGTGTGAGGGATTGATGGAAAAATAATGTTTTAATGAGCTTGATATTTCAAAAGAGTTTTTTAAAAAAGGGGATGAGAGAATTTTAATTGCTTTTAATATTTCGTAACAACTATTTAATTGATGTTAATTGCCAAGTTTTAATAGCTTTTAATATTTCATAACCATTTTGTTTATTGCTATTAAAAGTCTTTTATATACATGTCTTTTACTGTTACATTTTTATGCTTATAAAAGGCTCCTTCCCCTCATTTCCAAAGAGAGACAGTGAAAAGTTGTCTTCTCTCTTCTCTTTTTCTTCTCAAACTTTCTGGGTTACATATTTTTATTTTTTGCTGTTCTGGCACCTGAGTATTCTAATTCTTGAAAGAATACTCAAAAGGGTCTATTTAATCCTGGAGGAAGTTTTATAGACACAAAATAATTTCTGTAGTCACAGAATGATTTTTCTTAAGGACAGTTTCTCTTAAGACTCAACTTAGACTGTGTCGGTGATGGTAAATTTTACAACAGTAAATAGGTGTATATGATTAAAAGGCACCCAAATGGAAAAATTGAATGTTATAAACCATGATTAGTGGCGGAGGGATTTCATCAAACCAAAGGTATAGATTACACTGATTCTTTTTCAGATGGGGCCAAAATTGTCACTGTTAGAGTCTTGCTGACAATTCCAACTGCAAAAGGTTGGCCTATTCATTATGTCGACATAAATAATGCCTTTCTCCATGGGACTCTTGATGAAGATATTTATATAACTCCTCCTCAAGGATATGCCAAAGCCAAGCTAGGACAAGTATGTAAGCTAATTTGGTCTTTGCATGGCTTGAAACAAGCCAGACGACAATGGAATATCGAATTGTGTTGTAAGTTAATTGATTTTGGTTTTATGCAATCCTTTTCAGATCATTGCTTTTTTACTAAAACTACTTCCAAAGCTTTCATAGTTTTATTGGAATATGTAGATGATTTGCTTATTTTAGGAACAAATGAAGATGATATTATTACTGCTAAGAATTATTTGCACAATATTTTTACTATTAGCTCGTGGTTTAGATGGTACTTATATAAATCAATGTAAATATGTATTAGATATTCTTATAGATATAGGATTAATTGGTTCAAAACTGGTGGTTGCGCCTTTGCCAAGGGGGTATAAGTTTTTTGAAGAATCAAGTCGTCCTTTTCCTGATCCTAACAAATATAGAAGGCTCATTGGACGTCTCCTGTACTTGAATTTCACTAGGCCTGATATCACTTTCGCTGTTCAACATCTGAGTCAATTTGTAGGAGCTCCCAGCCAATTGCATTGGGATTTAGCTATTCATGTTTTAAGATATTTAAAGGGTTGTCCTTTTAAAGGACTTTTTATTCCTAATGCTGACGACTTACAGCTTTCTGCTTACTGTGATGCAAGGTGGGCATTGTTCCTAGAAACCAAAAAATCTCTTACTGGTTTTTGTATATTTTTAAGACCATCCTTAGTCAGCTAGTATACTAAGAAGCAGAATACTGTATCTCATTCATCCACTGAATTTGAATATCATAGCATGACCTCTACCACTTGTGAAGTTCAATGGCTTGCTTATCTACAACGAGATTTACACATGGATTTCAGGCTGCCCATTGATCTTTGGTGTGATAATAAAGCTGCCTTACACATTACGGCTATTCCTATTTTTCATGAACGCACCAAACATGTAGAAATAGATTGTCCTATTGTGCATGAAAAATATTAGCTTGGTCTCATTGTGCCTTGTCACGTTACTTCAAGTTTACAGTTGGCTGATATATTCACTAAAGCTTTGGGTAAACCTCAATTTCAAAGTATATTGTCTAAATTGGGGTTATTTGATGCTTTCCAACTACAAACTTGAGGAGGGGATGTACAGTTCTGGTTTTAGATTATCTAAGGCAATATGGATGTGCAAGGAAATGGCTAAACAACTCCAAAATATGCCTAAGGCAACACTTAGTTGTAGTATACAAAGAGGATCCAATACCTTTAGAGTAACGTGCATATTTGTGAACCTTGTCATTGTTATCAACTTATCATCACCATCCGCAATAAGCATCCTCAACATCATGAACTGTTAGCCTAGGAATCTGTAAAACTGAAGAGTAAGGTTAACTACATTGAAAACTAGGCTCTCTTAAGACACATAATATATCCCTGCAAGCCTATATGTAAAAAACATTAATTGGCATTGTAATACCCGTTAATTTCAGAATATAATTCGCTTAATAGTATTTTAGAATTCTACAATGTTACTTTAGTTATTTATTTTGGTCATTTTTAATTTTCATATTTAATTGTTCTCTTTGAATATTATTTATGAAAATTGAGTTAAATGACTGGACTAAATATTTGCACAATGAGGGATATATTCTAAGAATGGTGAAATTCATGGAAAAGTGGTTTCAGAATGGTCAATTAGTCCATTTATTGTAAATTGACTGGATGAGTTTGGATGTTGGGTTATGGATACCCATGGGTTATTGAATAACCCATTAGAAATATTTAATATAAAGTTTCAATAGTATCCCTCATTTTTCACTCAGCCGAAGGAAGGCAGAAAAGCATTTCTCTCTCAGTTCTTCAGTTTCTTCTCAAATCCTTTCCTTGATCTTCAGAAGTTCGATTATTTGTTCGGTTCAAAAGCTTTGTAAGGATCAAAGGTAAGCTTTAATCCGATTATTTTCTTTAAATTTCAGTTTATGTAGAAGATCAGAGGAGGTTTTGTTCTTGAAGATTTTGATGATAATTCATGAATCTCAGTTGTTTTAGAAGTTATATTTGAGTTATAATCGGTTAAAAGAGTTGAAATTCTGGTTTTGAAACAAGAAAGGAAAGGATGAAATTATTAGAAATTTCTGCAAAAACCGAGTTACTGTAGCAATCAGAAATTTCGAAACAGAATCTGGAAAATTTTCTTCGGGTACTGTAGCAGTATTGTAGTGTCGGCAGTCAACGGTACTGTAGCAGTCAACGTTACTGTATCGAACCGGCACTGTAGCGAACCGTTACTGTAGCGAACCGACACTGTAGCAAACCGTACTGTAGCAACCCGTTACTGTAGCAGTCAGAAAATTTTATGTATTTTCGTGATTTTGTTTCCTTTCTTATAATTCCTTGTAATATATTTTACTAGGAAATTTTCCTACACAAATTCTAGTATGGAACAAGGTAAACTTGGACAAACATCAAGGTGAGTGAATAACCTTGCTCAGCTAATTTGATATTACTAGTCAAAGTACAATATAAGTCTCATTTACAATATTATTTAGATAATAAGCAATTAATTTTTCATATGGGAGTATATGATGATCAATAGAAATAAGAGTATGTAGAAATTATTTATTTCATGACAATTGTATTATGTGATGAATTCTCACTATCTTATTAATGAGTAAAGATCTACGGGATCTAATACACGAGTGTGAAAGGGTTAAAGTCCCATACTACTCGGTGTATATCTAAGAAATCTTATACACGAGTTTGAAAGGGTTAGAGTCCCATACTACTCAGTGCATATCTATGAAATCTATACACGAGTTGAAAAGGTTAAAGTCCCATACTACTCGGTGTATACCTATGAGATCTTATTCACGAGTTTGAAAGGGTTAGAGTCCCATACTACTCGGTGTATATCTATGAAATCTTATTCATGAGTTTGAAAGGGTTAGAGTCCCATACTACTCGATATATAAGACAATTAATTATATGAGTAAATATGGTATTTGTACTTTTGATATTTTATATAGTACAGTTATTTACTTACTGAGTTTTTAAATAAACTCACACTCCCTATGATTATTTTTTTTCAGATACAGAAAATAAAGAACAAGAGTATCCGTTTGAAGATTAGAAGCCCCTTGGGATTATTCTCTATTTCTGTCTGGTGGGACACCAGTACTTATTAATGTGGATATTAGAAATGCTCTGTACTTTCTATAGGTCTCCTAGGCTTGCGATGAGATAGAAATATCATACTATGTATGTCTATATTTGCTTATCAGAAGAATATAATTCTGTAGTGTGGAATGAATGATTAAGGTTGAATGTAAAACCTTACAGAATATATGTATATAACGTATGTTTGAGAATTATATCAAATGAGTAGTATCTTTTCACATGCTCAATTTTTGGGATGTGACAGGCATGATGTTTTAAACTTAACTACGAAGCTTACAAACATGTCCTATGCTTGAATCCATTTCTTGGTGTGCTTCCAATACCATTGAGTTGTTATATGTAATCTTGCAAAGGAGACTACCAAAAATATAATGTTCTATAGCATATTCTTCTTTTGCTCATAGATCAAATTATTCTTAGTCTTGCTAATTGCAATGTGTGTAAGGGTCCTAAGTAAACCAGTAGATCAAGAATTGATATAGCACACGGTTGAGTTAGTACCAATGTTTTAAAAGTCGGACTAGTCATTGAACAAGTTAAGGTACTGGTCCACAAGTCAATGATCTGACCGAGGTCAAATCGATGTCGAATTGGCGATAATTCAATATTAATATATATATATATATATATTTAAAAAATTCAAATATTAATTTTTAAATAAAAATTCACTTTTTATACAAAATTACAAATTATGAATATACTTTTCTTTACTTTCTTACCCTCTAGATGTGTCTTTCTTTTTTTTTTTTTGTTTCTAATACTTCATGAATGACATAGGCTTCATAAGCATGAGAATAAAGTACACCTATACCCCCTACCTCTCTTTTTGTTTTGTTTCCAATGCATAACAAATGGCATAGGCTTCATGCGTCCTTCTCTCTCATTTTTTCCTTTGGAGCTTTTTATTCTTTGTCTCTATATTCAGACTCCTCTAAGTCATTTATCCATGGGTCTTCGCTTTCTCTCATCCAAAGCTTCATTTTTATCTGTCGTCATCTCTCTCTTAGTAGTCTGTAGTTGTCTCTCTCTCACTTTCTCAATCCCTCTAGTGCTCTACTCGTCTCTTCGATCCTACTCAAATCAACAGTGTAGTCTCCTCTACAGTCTACCTCACTGTCACTCTTTGTCCCTTCCTATCTGGACCTCTCTACCTCATCGATCAATGACAAGTCGACAACAAAATGAAGATGAAGAAAGACAAAGAGTGATTTTGAGATTCTAACTTATGTTTCTCCTTTCCTTCGATGCTACATATTTGCATCTTTTTCTCTTTTTTTTCTCAATCAATAAAACCGGTAAATGGTCAGTTCCACTAGCATGGGCAGTCCAAAAAGGAAATAAGGGAGACATGAGAGAACCACACATTTGTCCCCTCTCTAAAAATACTTAGGAATTTGGTGATGCATGACATTAATTCCACATGTACAAACTCCATCTATATTATCTATTAATGTTTTCTTTTAAAACTAGTAATAAGAAAACAACATAGCTAGGCAGGGATTAGATTGTGTGTGAATCACATTCTTAGAGAGGCAAACCAGATGGCTGATTGCCTAGCAAATGAAGCTTAGAAGCTTTCGAGGGGATTGAACATTCTGCCTTAAACCACCCCCCCCCCCCCCAAAAGAAAACAAAACAAGAAAAAGTGGAATTGTTGAGTACTTGCTTGAGGATATGTCATGAGTTGCATTTCCTAGAGATGCCAAGGCGTAGACTGTTGTAGTTTCTTTTCTTTTCAACAAAAAAGATGCAACAATATATAGAAAGCATGAGACTTAGAACAACATGCTAATGTGTCAATTGAAACCTATATCACATCATCGCCCATCTAAGCAAGCAAATTTTGATATTTTTTAGATGTTCCCTAAAATCTTGTCAACTTTTTGAAATCAATAGTAAACATGTAATTCAAAAATCGAATTATATAATGGACACCTAAACATTTCATACTTGTAGTCTAATGGCAATGGTATAAGGTAGACAACATTCAAAGGATCAACAAGCTTTGGTTGTCTGGGGACCAACTCCAAAAAGCGATGACACATATGTGCAAAATAGAGAGGCAACATGCTATGTCCTTCTGTTGCGAATTGGTATTGGTTCACAGCTTTCTGTATAGATGTGTCACCACTAATCCCCAATTGAATTTGCCAGCCATTTGGAGGTTGGTCAACAATAGATTAAGGTACATGAGGTTAACTACAGAGATTCTAATTTAATTACATAAAATTATCATAATGAAAAATAATGCTTGCAAATTTGCTATTTAGTTCTAATGTGATATATTATACAAAATAGAGTTTTCCTATCTATCTTTTTCAGTTTGTGAAATTATTTTGAAATATTACTAAATTACCTATATACAAAAATAATAGACATATACATGTATAACTATATTTATCATGAGTTGAATATTAAAAAAAACCTCAATACATAAACATACATGAAAATATATTAAATAAACTTCTATTTTAAATTAAAAAGACTACTAGCGTATAGGCGAACATCCTACCTAGACATTATGTTACATACGACAAATTTAATTTAATCACGTCATCCAAGATTTAATGAAAAATCATGCTTGCAAATTTCTTATTGAGTTCTAACGTGATATAAATTATACGAATAAAATTTTCCCTTACCTATCTTTTTTTACTTTACATGTTATAGAATTTTGACTTGAACGCATAATTATATTTTTCTATTTCAAATTTTCATTTTTTTAATGTGAAATTGTCTTGGTCTTGGAATCCTTCTAAGTATATACATGTATACATAAATAATGGATAACATGGATATATAACACTAAAAAGTTCATACCCAGACATATCATGAGTTGCATGCAAAAAAATTAATATTTTAACCATATATTATTATCATTCACATACATGTAAAATGAAATAAACAAATTTTGCAAGTCACATGTTTATTTCATGTTAAAAAGACTAATCTAATTAAAAGCAATATGTTCAAGTGTTTTCAACATTAGTTGGGACAATAGCAGGACTCTAAAGATAATCGAATCTACTACAAGATTAAGTAAGAAATAGAGATGTCAAAAAAGGGTCATCTTGACATAATTCGCTAACCTTAATAAGTCTTAACGTTGTTAGGGTTGGGCTGGGTAGGAGCTATTTAAATATGGATTAAAGAATTCCAACCCAACATAGACCTATTAGGGCTTATGGTCATCCCTTAGGGCCTAGTTTTCTTTTTTTTTTTAATAAACATTATATCATGCTTCTCGTGACTAACTAATACCATATGTTTGTGTGTATTTTAATATCAAAAAAAAACTTATCTACTTGTCAAAGTCAATAAAATGAGTACTCAACATATCAAATATTTAAAATAACAACTATTCATGTCTCGCTAATCTCTCAAGCATTTGGTATATAAACGTGAAAGGGAAGTGGTCTTTCCTAGTCTCCTTATTTTTTAGCCTACAGTAATCTATGCACATTCTCCATCTTAGTAGATATAATTTATTTTTTCATTGGTCACAACAATCATCCCTCCTTTATTAGGGACTACATGCACTAGACTTACCTAGGAGCTATTAGATATGGGGTAAATGATACTCGCATCTAGGAGTTTAACTACCTCCTTTCTCATGGTAGGGTTTGGGGTTGAACTACGTGATTAAAATCATCTTCCATTAATATCTTGTGTATACATATGGTAGGACTTATTCCTTTAATATTGTCTATCATCCAACTTAAGATTGTTCCGTGTTTTCTTAAGTATGATAGGCTCAGTTAGGTCTCCATTTATGAGAATACGATAGTAAAACACTAACAGTATTTGCGGCCAAAGAAGAGGAAATTCCATACAAGATAGTATTGCTTGAATAAAAAGCCACAAGACCTTGTCAAATGTAACATCCCAAATTCTTACATTTATTAAATATAGGCAAATTAGTGTTTGAAGGACTATTATGAAATGAATATTTTTAAAGGAGAAAATTTGTAAGTGGAAATAAAGTGACTTTTCCATAATTAGAGGTTGGAGAAAAGCTGGAGAAAATGTTAGAAATAAATTTTGGTATCAAATTGAAAGCTTTCCTATATGACCAAGGACTAAATTGCAAGGACAAAAAAGTGTGAAGGGCCTATCTAGAATTTTAGCTAAACCATTTGAGATGGCATTTCAGTATTAAGCTACGTAACAAGGCCTGCACTTGTGGCTTTATTCCTCTTATCACCGTAGCCTTGCACCAATAGGAAAAGACCACACATCACCTATCCGCCTAAGTTTTCTCCCATCCATGTGGCATCACCTCTAGCACCTTTCCTTGTGCTCTCGGCCATGTGTAGATGATGAAAGCACATGACTTCAATCAGACTTTCTCCTTACTTTAACAGAAGTGTGCACTCCACTTTCAAGTCAAGGAAGTGTGAGGACTAAAAAGGTAGTGTAGGATGTCATAACTTTTGTCTCTCGGCCAACCAGCAGACCATGATGTTCTTTCCTTCTCAACCGAGCATGTTTATATGTGAAGCAGGATGTTGTGTCTCAGTTAGAGCTTAAGGAGCCTTGGGACAGCCACGTTAAACACCCCTCTTTACTGTCCAAGCCTTAGAGAGCCACCATGAACCTAAGAGACCTCCATTTACTGCAACACGTGATGCTGCACTACTCGAAGAGTGTGAAACTGAGAAAGAGAGGAATTTGGTGCAGTAAACTCGTGGTTGTCTTCTCCTTTTTCTGCAACCACGTGAGGCACCTCTTATGTTATTAAAAATATGACCCTTAGTTGCATTTTCTACTGTCAAAACTGAGAGGAAGAGTGTGAGGTTTTGCTACCATCAAATATTGGTTTTCCTTGAGGATTTGGAGTGCTACCCGTGAGCTTCAAGAAGGAATTAGCAAACCAGAAAAACACCTCTATTTTGCTGCTCAAAAATAGAGGAAACCGAGGGTGTTTTGAGTGGTTTTTCAAGGTTCTTTCTTTCTCAAAAGAACAAGCAATATTGGGCAACTTTGGTGCTGACCAAAGGGACATTTTAGCAGAGGAATTTGAGGTTCCAAACACAATTTCACAGCATCAAGGGAGTATAAAGTATAGTGCAGAAAATTCAAGGAGAAAAGTGAACTTGAAATCTTGGGTAAGCCTTAAATCCTTTCTTTTAGGTATGCATGTGTTTTAGAAATGATTAAACATGGCTTATAGAGTCCTTAGATGAGTTTGGGAAAGCCATGAAACAAAAAGAATGGAAAAACATGGAGTTTAGATGTATACATGCATGACAGGGACTAAAGTAAATAAAATCAAAAGTTTGTAGGAGTAGCTATAATTTTGGAACAAGATATATTTGTGACCTATAGACTTAGATGAAACTAAATGTGGTCTTATGTCATGAAAAAGATAAGGGAAAAATAATTATTGAGGACCTAAGTGAATGAAATGAAAAGTTGGAAGGAAAGAGTAAAATTTCTGAAAATGTCAAGATTTAGTATATATGGGATTTTAATTAGAATTTGATGGAATTTACCAAATTTTGAAGGTTATTTATATGGTTAAAGTTTGCATTAAGGACTAAAGTGAATTAATTCAAGGTTGTTGAGGAAAAAGGAAATAAGTTGGAAATTGGAAGAATAAATTAGAATATTTTTAGTTAGTTATATTTATTTAAATTTGGGATTAGAAATAGGATTACGAATAACACGTGATTAGTATTTAATGCACAAGAGTTGCATTTAAATATGGAATAGTATTTTAAGGTATTCCATATTAAGATTTTAATAGATAATTTATTTTACCAACACATTGGAATAATTTTGAACGGAATCGGTACGAGACGATAAATTCAGGTAGCCAGTTACATTTCATAAAAGCGTTGTTCATATATTTTTGAAATTGTTTTATACTGAAAATGATTTATTGATGACTTATGTGATATTCAACTCTATGCAATGTTATGTATGTATATGTATTATTATGATACTCATGTGCTAAGGTAGTGTACGCCAAACATCTGGGGTACGATGGTACGCGCCAATATAAGACTCGCCATGGTTAGGGCCGAAGCAGCTATGCATGACGATGCTAGTATCAGTCTTGCTGACCTTTGGCTACAGGATATAATTAAACTCTGGTAGTAAGCACTGAGATGAGTGATGATTCTTGGCGCCATTTGAGGTGAAACAAACTCTTGGGGTACTAAGACCAAGTATTAACCCTTGGCACCACTAGAGATGAAAAAGACTCTTGGGGAACTAAGACCAAGTATTAACCCTTGGCACTACTAGAGATGAAAAAGACTCATGGGGTACTAAGACCAAGTGATGATTTCTGCATGACAGTGGCATAGATGAGTTGAATTGAATGATGAATGGGTTTATGAACTGACCTATGAAATGATTTATGAGATAAATTATGATGAACTTGCTTTTATGACTGGGAATGGTTTTTATTTTCAAATATTAACTATTGGCTATTGAGATTCCTATGTCTCATGATTTTGTGCTATATTAACCATTTCCAGGTGCAAATCAAAGTGGAATAGCGGGATTGCAGTGGGGAGTCAGTAGCTGTAGCCTAGATTTTATAGTTATTGTAAAATAATTAAGAATTGATCTCCAGTGATGTATATGCCTGTCATAATGACAGTGACGTAAGACCTAATATGATAATGATGGTTCCTAGTTGTTTATAAATATGGATTCGAGATCCTTAAAATTTTAAGGTTTTGAAAATTGTCGTAATTATTTAATAAGGAACCTTATCTTAGAAGTCCTTTAGGCTGGAGATAGTGTTGAGTGATTTTGAGGTGTTACGTCAAAGCTTTATGAAAATCAACTTTGTAAGCGGCCCAGAATTTTTTCTATTTCTTTTGTTTCCTGATTTGATGAAAAAGCTCAACAGTGAGAATAATATTATCAAAAATAAGCCTCCCTTGTACAAATGCATTTTGGTAGCTTGAAATGATCTCATGCATAATAGGCTATAGCCTGTTAGATAAAACTTTAGAAAAAATTATGTAGGCTGCATTGCATAGATTGGATTGTAGTCTTTTAATGTTTTTGGATCCTTAACATTTGGAAGGAGAACAATATTTGTTTGGTTGAGCTCTTTGAGGAGATATCCACTGTTTAGGAAGGAGATAATCATGTTAGTGAGGTCTTTGCTCACTGTCTCCTAGGCATATTGGAAGAAGGCTTCCGATAGTCCATCATGACCAGGTAAGTTGTTAGATTTCAGCTGAAAAATTACAGTTTCTACATCAAACTTAGAGAAAGGCTTATGTAGATGATTTAGGTGTTGAAAGTAAAGCTTAGGTATGCCAGAATTTTGAAGATAAGAGAAAATACTTTGTAATTGCTCCTCCCTTTGAGTGTTATAGAGCTAAGAAAAAAAATTTGTGAGCTTGACCCTTAATCTTCTCATGATCTGTGAGGCAAAGACCCTCTGAGGAATTTAAAGAATTAATTCTGGTTCTGCTCCTCCTAAAATTTACAATTGTATGAAAGTAACGCATGTTCCTATCCCCTTGTGATATCTAGCATTTTATATACATTTTAATCCCTATCTTGGTCTATTTGCATTTTCGTCTATGGAAATTTTCTAACTTTATTACACTTTGTGATTTATTGGGTCTAAATCAATTTTGGATGGAAAATGAATTATTTTCATATTTTAGGACTTAAATTATTAAACAATCAATTTAATCTATTTGGGTATTTTTCAGAAATTAATTTTGGAGATCTCTTAATGATGTGGTGTTGAGGTGGATGTTTTTGCTGACATGGATGCTGATATGGCACTTTTAGGATGAGTAGGATGCTAACTTGTCACTCTTTTCTACTGATCAGATGACATGGATGTGTGGAGCCTTCATTTTAGATCTGTCTAGCCCTTTTTGCCATGCATGCAACCACCTCTTCCCCAAACTTTGCTGGAAATGGAAGCTTCCCTTCTTTCACTTTTTCTGCGCTAAGAAAGCATTTTTTGTTGCCCTTAATTCTTGATTCTGCATCGGCATTTTAGATCTCTTTTGGTAGCTGTAGAACAGCAACACTTTAGCTCTTTTGAAAGTCAACTTGAGGGCATCTAGGGTAGAATATTCCAAAGGCATAAGGGGCTTCAGTTTTGTAATTCAGAACATTATTCTTCACGGTTGTAACTTAGAAATTCATAGGTCACTTTTCCACTATTTTTCTCATTACTGTTTTGCTGGTTTTGCTCTCATGGAGGGTAATCAGCCTTGGTTGGAACTGAACTTGTAATTTGAGTTCATGTGCTTAATGAGATAAATATTTGTCTATTTATTCCATTTCCATTTTGTTTTGCCTCTGGTTTGTGATTTATGTTGTTATGGTTAGACAGCATTTTCATTTACTGGCTTTTACACTTTGCATTTGAGGAATGTTTACAATATTTGGTTGAAATAGTAAAAGAAATGGAAATGGTATGTAATGTTGGTCACCTTGCATGAATCTGATTACATTTGCTAGAGTTACATTTAGGTTATGCTAGAGGAGTTTTTCTTGATCATAACTTGGTGTGATTTAGTCTAGAAGTTTCTTTTTGGACATTTTATTATTTATATAATCAAATGATAAATAGAACAAGGACTTAGCATTCCAAGAGAACTAGGAAGATTACATCTCTAGGAAAGACCAAGGTTGGTTGCATTTTTCTATTTGCTATCAATTTTCTCTGTTATTGATTTGCTGCTACTTTGTTGTTGTTTACTATATTTTATGCTATTGTCACAACCAAAACCCCTTGTTTATGTGTTATGTTATTAATGTTTGAGTGTTAAGAATAATTAGTTAATGGTTAGAAGTGAGGCTCCTTGAGTGAATACGACCTGGGAATCACTATATTGCAAGATTGCCACAAATTTAATTCTGAATGATTCGGTATCGTAGTGGCTTAAACCACCTTGGAAACGCCAAGCCAACTTTTCCCTTTGAGACCACATGATCTGCTCAGAATTTAATAGGAAATCAAGTCTCTTCCTCTGGATAATCTCTTTCTATTCCATCTCTAGATTATTTAGGTGCTAAAAGTGCTGTAATTTATACTCAATGTCTATTATCTATTTATTTATATTTCCAAAATGAGATTTGTTCCACGAAGTGAGTTCTCTTGCAACATTTTTAGTTTTGAAAACAACATTATAAGCTGCTGATCCAGCTAGACATGTCTCTATGAAGATTTAATGACATCCAAGCAACATCAATCTTGTAACCACATTTTTTTCAAATTTAATGAATTTTTTATGCTAGGAAATCTTAGGTTATGTCTCAATGATGATTGGAGCATGCTTAGAAGCAACAACAGTCAAAATTGTAATTGTAGTAGTAGGAAAAGAGCAAATCCAATGGTTACCAAAACATCTGTCAAGCTTTTCCCAGATTTTGTCTTCACCCTTTCTAAAGTTAGACCAGGAAAAATGATAGCCTCTTGAAGGGACTTCTATAAGATTATGTTCCTCTGTTACTTCTTTGAAAAGGTTCACTCTTCTAAGCTGAAAGCCAGAGTCAAGCTTATCACAGTTATAGATGACTTGTTTAAAATCACCAAAAATTAACCATGGCAGTGTTCCATAGTCAACCGCTTTTAAAAAGTTCTAAAGGATAACTCTATTTTGAAGTTTTTAGGGACCATAAACACTAGTAAAGAGAAAAAGGCTCCCTATTTTTATAAAAGCCAGCCCTATGGATCTAAAATCTATCAATAGAGAAAACATTAATATATAAAGAGGAAGACCACAAGAAGAGAAGGCCCCCACTTCTGCCTATAGGGTCAACTGAAACATAATTAGAGAAAATGCCCAAGTTCATTAAAGAAGGAAACTTTTTTCTTGTACAATGAGTTTCTTGAATGAAAAGCAAATTAGGATTGTATTTTTTGCAAAGCCTTTTTAACCATTGAATTGCCTAGCACTGACTAATTCCCTAGTAGTTCTAGCTTATGACTATCATGGCTCCTTTAAATATTCAAGCATGTTTATAACTTATTCCAAAATTTGTGAGAGAGCTTTAGTTTGTGGAAAGTCAAGTTGAGTTCTAAGTGAATTAGGCAACCTTATGATGTCTTCATCTTCAATTTCTTTAAGGGAAATCGAGGCCCTCTTTTTCCATCTATATTGACATTGAAACTTATTGGGAAAACCTGAGTATGTAATGATAAGAGGATGGTCCTCTGCTTCTTTATGGTAGCAATGAAAAGGGAGTTTAAGTCATCATGGTTTCTCTTCTTGCTTTTCTGCCTTAAGGCATAGTCTTCTATTACATAATCAACCATATCAATCTCTTCAAGTCTTGATGAAGGAGGCAAGACATCCTATGAAGTAGGTTCTTCCATAACTTGAGAGAATCCTTTAGGCAAAAAAGCAGAAATACATTCTGAAAGCTTTAGCAGAAAGTGCTAGAAAAAATCATTAAGAAAAGGCACAAGCTAAGGATATGACATGATTAGGAAGATAGGAAGGCTCTAGGAGAATTATTAGTATAATTAAGGAGTAGTTAATGAGCAAGAAAGAGGGGGCATAATTCACAAAGATGAGAATATAGTTAGGGTGGAACTAGACATTATGGTATGGCCCTGGCATGGTAGAAACAACTTGATTGATGTGAACATCTCCGAACAATGCTGTGAGACCCAACAACAATATGTTGATTCACAAACTCGGATCATCCAAATACAGATTTAGAACTCAAAGAAAATATAATTTATTAAATAAAACAGAATCATAACAAATAAAATAGAGATTATTGATCCCGTGGTTATACAAAACCAGGAACCAATAATATAGACTCTTGAACCTAGACCCATTGACTATAGAGATCCAAGAACCTAAGGTCTAATCCCTAAGAGGAAGGACTAATAGACTCTTGAACCTAGACCCATTGGCTATAGAGAGCCAAGAACCTAAGGTATAAACCCCAAGAGGAAAGGTTGAATACCACAAGGATCTACCCTTGATAAGTTAGGAGATTCTTTAAGAACCAAAGAGAATGGTCTCTCACAATGACATTGTCTTCTAATCCATGAGTTGATCTTCTCCTAGCATAAGCCCCCTTTATATATAGAGTAGGGAAGACATTACAAAAACATTAGGAAACCCTAGCTAGAAAGGAAATAGAGGGAAAAAGGAAACCAAAAAAAAAAAGAACTTTCCTAAAACATAAAAAGGAAATAAAATTAAATCATCAACTTGGACACCAAGATAGTTTTCTTTTTTTGTTCTTCTAGGCTTCCTTCTTTTTTTATTCTTCTAGGCTTCTCCATGAATGAGCTTCAATTTGGGCCATCAAATTTAACAAAAAGCCTAAATACATTAAATTAAAATAAAAGCCTTTAATCTAATCTTCTTTGGTCAACCACTGTCTTTATTTCTTCTTTCAGTATGGTTGTAATACTCGCCAATTTTTGGGTCACGTGATTGGCAGTATTACAGTTTTTATAATGAAGATTTCTATTATTTCAATGGAAATATTTGGTCAATTTTTAATGTTTTCATATTTAATTTATTCTTTTTGAATATTATTTATGAAAATGGAGATAAATAATGAGATCGGGTATTTTATTGCGGATTATATTTTTGAGATTTGAGAAAAGATAAGAGGAAGAGGAAATTCCATGAAGATAGTGTTAGGGGACAGGGAACGGAAAAAGGGTAGTCATGAGGCATAGAGGGAACCAGATATCTACGAGGTCTAGAGAGGGATTAAAGTGAAATAAGAAACTAGGGTGGCACCTAGTGTCACATCCCAAGACCAGGCATGTGACCGGCGCAGACGGCATATTACCCATACCGCTGCAAGCCTATTATTTTACCAACTAACCTAAACATGATAAATACCAAACCTAGGTGGCCTACCTAATTACAGAACATACTAAAGATTAATATTGAGAATAAAAGACAATTACCTTACCCCGAACAAAAGGGGAGGCATCCTCGCCACTTGAACCGTCAAATCAAAACATCTCCATAACCTGAAATGTGAGGGGGTGAGTCTAATTCACACAACTCACCGATAAAATTCTACCTAGCATAATATACATCCAAATAAACTTAAAAACAATTAAACATATCAGAATCTGCTAAATAAAATGCATATAAATTTAACTATCATGCATCCGTAAGTAATACAATTATTACTATTCAATGTCGGTAGCTTAATTTCATGCTTACCATGCACGGTCCATTATCACAATATCACATGCTAGCAACTCCTTGGTTTCCATCGTTCCCGTATATCTCTCCATACGTAGTTTGAGTATATATATATATTCTGACTAAGCACACAAACCACACATTCTGAGTATTTCCACATGCCACAATATACCAACTAAATAATCACATAACCAATCCAAATCATACCAATCCACAAAGAGACACAAGAAATCAAGGTAAAATACCTTGCCCAACAACACCATTTCCATGATCCTAACTTAACTAATATATTTCCAATGACAAGTAAACTTCATATGTAAATTCATGATCACATCAAGTGCCAATAACTCCCGCATTGTATAGAAATAACCCGGATACCACTCACAGTTCCAGTGTCATGGGTACCACTCACGACTTGAGTGCCATGGATACTATTCAAGGCTCAAATGCCGTGAAACAAATGACAAAAAAATTTAATGTAGATTGATACAACTAAATAAGGAATTTCAATTCACATTACCCAAGGAGATAATAAAATGTTACAGAATAGCTACCAGTAA
Source organism: Biancaea sappan (assembly GCA_037074585.1). Lineage (NCBI taxonomy): Eukaryota > Viridiplantae > Streptophyta > Magnoliopsida > Fabales > Fabaceae > Biancaea > Biancaea sappan. The sequence goes on along the minus strand of CM073491.1, from coordinate 39,242,956 downwards.
AGATAATACCTATCACAAACCATTAACTTCTTTTAATGAGTAAAATTTTCCATCTCGAGTTCTTCTCTACATATAGATATGCTCAAACACTCAACAAAATAAAATATAAGTACAAGTATGTCATACTAAATAATATGAGTAATCAAAGGACAAGATATAACTAAAGAAAAGCCTACCTTATAACTCTTTGGATGTAATGATAACATAACCTCATCCTTATGCCTTCGTTTAACCTCCACACATGCCAGTACCCAGCACCATATCAACTAGTATAATTAAGTCCCAATACCCGGCACTATATCTAAACCCAAGTTATTACTTGTGCCAATACTTGGCACAAGATTTAATTCTAGTTATATTACATGTGCCAATACCCGGCATAATATTCAAGCCAACGTAGATCACAAGTGCCAGTACCCAACACAATATTTAAACCAAGGTATATCATGAGTTATCTAATCTATTTATCATAAGATAAGTGATATCGCCACAATCAATGTTATCCCTCACAATATATTACTCATTCTTGTACCTATAATTCTGTTATTATTCATAATTTCACTCAAGTTAGGATCCAGTGGAATTTGGTAAGAATAAGTTATTCTACCACAGTATTATACATTAGCTCAACCACAATTAGGGTATATGGCTACCACAACAATGTCATCTATCGACCACTTTCCTCAAACACTAAAACATACTCTAATCCAGATAAACACATATTCCTCCCAATCCTTCCTAAGAGTAGCATGGTGATGTATGTTAGAAAATATACAAATCCTTCTCAAAAGATTTGGATATAACGAAGTCGTTCCAATGCTCAGAAAAAGTAAGTGTACAAATATGTGTGCCAGGGGTATTAATTTATCGGTAGACTAAACCTCATATATGCTTACACGATCTTTAACCGATTTACAGCACCATAAAAGGTGCAATAGCATCTATATGTATAGGCATATATGTAGGTGTTGCCTCAACTTTACTTAACGGTGAAGAAGGGGTCCACATGAATGCACACACTTATTAGGTACCTTTGCATCAATGCAGTATGGATTCATACATGTTTCCGCATACAATCAACAATATCTCATCATAGTGCAATTTGCATATATTAACTAGTGGTCATAGCCTTAGATAAGAATTTATACAATCAATGTACTTAGACTTATCATACTACCATAATACCCACCATCACACATGAAAAAGGTATTGATGATATTTTCATATAAGGATCACTTTCATAAAATCTTCCTAGCATATAATTTCTTTTATGTCACCTTAATCCAATTTTCCCAATCATAACTAAATTCACCCAAGCATACTTTATAGGCGAGGGTTTTAACACAAGTGCAATGTCATATTCACATTGTCATAGCAAGACCATTTATTTTAGTTACTAGTTATACCAGAATAACAATATGAAGGGAAATAACAAGAGCAAGGCAGAGAAATCCCTCACCTCAACTCCAAGATATCCATTCCATCCCAAAATGGGTGGAAGATACATCACAGAGTCCAATCCTATAAGAAAACCATGCCAAAACACATCAAAGACACAAGGTACAAAAATACTTCGCATTAACTCTGACATTTGGTCACTCTTTTGGTCATAACTCCCAAACTAAAAGGAATTTTCAAATGAATCTTGTCTCAGTAGAAACTAGACTTAAAGACCTTTCCAAAAATATAAAATTTACTAAAAACGAAGTTTAGATGAGAGAGTTATGACAGTTTGAAAACTAGAAGGTAGCAAAAGTTCTGCCTCCCATCACTGCAGTGACGGTTTTTCACTGCTACAGCAGTGAATGGCAAATCAGCAGCGATGAAAATGTGGTTTTTTTGCCCATTTTCTTCCTCCAACCTTCTCCTTTCAAACCCAAACCAAAATTAAATATTTCCCAAGTGTTTTGGCCATCAAAGACATGTTTAATCCATAAAAACACATCTACAAATTTGTTTTCATCATAAATTTCAAGAATCAGGCCAAATTTTCTCCAAAACCCATGCATTCCCAATTTTTCTATCATGGCCAAAAAACCCACCATGAACTCAGATCTTTTCCACTTATTTAGCTTGCTAGGATTAGGGGAAGGAAGGTTAAAGAACCATAATCTAGCACAATACTCCAAGATTTCAACTAATTCTCACCAAAACCCAAACTTTCAGTACTTAGGGCATGAAATCCAAAAATCGATAAGAGATCAAGAATCTAGGTCTTACCATGGTCCTTGAAGGTTCCCACCACAAGAATGAGCCATCGGTGACCAGAAATTAAGCACCCACTAGAGAGGGAGCAAGGATTTTGGGAGATTGGGTGAAGAAAAGTGGAAACACCATGAAGGAAAAGAGAGAAAGAGAGAGTTGTCGAGAGAGAGAGAAGATGAGATGAGAATGAGATATCTGATGGTTTAAGTGTGGGGTCAACTTTTAGAAATTGCACTTGGCTCCTCAATTGTTATTTCTTTCATAAAACAAGAAGGGTTAAGTGCAATCTTAGGTATTTTCCATCCATTACTAATCAAATTATTTTCTCTCTAAAATATTTCCCCACACTTATCAACTTTCATATCAACACTCCCTTTTTTTTACCCAACACCACTATTTTTTAGAATTCAAAATTTTACCCCAAAACTTTAAATTCTTTCACGTAGGTCCTTCCCTTTAATAATTCGACTATAACTAAATTTCTCCAACTCAGCACACATATCCAATAAATAATTTCCATTGTTTTAGACATCATATTCATGCATATTTATAAGCAATAAATTTGATCATCTCCCTCTATTTTCCTCTTAAACAAGTTAAAACATTTTCACATTTTTTCACATCTAAACTAATATCTCTCCAATAACAACACCCAAAAACCAGGGATGTTACACCTCGAGTGTAAGAAATACCAAAATTGGAGAAATTATGAATTTGCCACTATCGAGGTTAACTGGGAATTGCCTGGGGATAAAGTAGTAATTTCACCCTGGGTGGGTATTATAGGTGGCTCTATTCCTTTTTCCTCATTTCTTACTTTTCTCTCTCTCTCTCTCCTCACTATCTCCTTTCTCTTTCTCTCTTCCTTCTCTCTACCCCTCTCCACCCAAATCTTTCAACTGAGCTTCGGTGAACCTTTCTCTGGTAGTGACGAGAGCCATTGGTGGCCAAGTAATGTAGGGAAAGTAAGGAATTGAGGTAAGAATTCTAATTTCTTGAACTTTTCCCTATTTTTTAGTTTTAAGGGTATTTGGGGTAATGGTTCAAGCCACTACGACCATCGAGTCACCCAGAATTGAATTCATGGCAACTTGCAGTATAATGGTCGTCCCAGATTGTATTCTCTGAAGGAGCTTTGCTTCTAAATTGCCTAATTAATTGTTTTAACACTAATCTACCCTAATTGCAACCTAATTACCTACTGACTACCACTGGGGAGTGATCGTGTAATTAAAACATAAATCATAAACTAACTACAACATAATAGAATTAGAAATAGAACAGAACGTTGACAGGAACAAAAAAAATGAAATTAAACAGAACACAAATGCAATCAGCCATAGAGTCTTAGAAGTGCAACTATCATCATTCTTGTCTTCAAATTAATTCTAGTGTTCTTTATCATTAGGTTTCTAACTAATATTTCCAAGAGACTTCCTATAACTAGTTACACATAAGTTAAACCTAACTACATGCAATCTAATTAAGCCTAACCTAATCAAGTTAGATAATCATCTAAGAAAGTCATTTCCATTCTACTGCTATACTAACTCATATCAGAGCAAGTATTAACATAAAAACAGAGGAGAAATCAGAACAAAAATGAAATAAAAGAACAAGAAGAAACTTATCTCTTTTGGCTCCAAAAATTCAGGTTATAACTTTAATCATCCATGGACTGATTACAAGAGACTTCTAGTCTTCCATGGAGGCCAAAATACACAAAAAATGGGGGAAGAAGACCTACGAATTCTATATAAATAAAAGAAGAAATATCTCTTCAATAGCAAAAAATAGTAGTATGAAGTGCTTTTTATCTTCAATCAAGGAGGTAGGATGAATTTGACTTTTGGTTAGCTCCCTTTCAGCTTTTGTTTTGATTAGAAGAGTACAGCAAAAGTGCAGAATGGATTTATGGAAATAGTGCTGCAGAAACTCTCTTTTGCTGGTGCAAAAAAGTGGTTGCCATTTTTTATTTCTTTTGCTTTTTCTGATGTATGTTTCAGCTACTATTTTTTCTTTCTAGTTTCTACTGTAAAGTGCATAAACAATGGGCCCTAGTCTAGTCAATGCCTAGTTAGCCAGTAAATGCCTAATCAGCATCTAGGTGGCACCAGGTCAGTAGACGACTCTCCAGATATTTATCTAAAAAATGCATAATTGAATTAATTAGGATAAAATCATGAAATTGAAACATATTAATTTTATAATTAATTTACACCCAATAAATCTAAAACATAATAAAATTGAAGAGTTTACAATGTTGGGAAATGTAAATAGGCTAAGATAGGGACTAAATTGCATATGAAAATGCCTGATATCAGGTAAAATTGAGTTTCTAGCTTCATTTGTCAGTTAAAATTAGGGGTTTTGGTGTCTAAATACTCCTTAGACACCAAGGATGAGAACCCATGGAAGAAATTATGAAAAATGGTGAAAATTTGGCTAGATCTAACAAAAAACTAAGGCCAAATTGCGTGGATTGCGATCATGGCACCTAAGCACCATAATTCAGAAGGGGAATGGGAGAAAAGGGCTTGGCACCCAGGCGCCAAGTGTATGTGTGTGGCGCCTAGGTGCCAAGGTGCTAGCCATACTGAGATTCTTGGTCCATTTTCAAATGGCCATAACTCTTTCGTCTGAACTCTATTTTTAACAAACTTTATATCGCTGGAAAACCATTCGAGTCTAGTTTCCAATGGTGTGAGTTTATTTATAAACTCTTTACCAGCTAAGAGTTATAGCCAAATGAATGACTAAAGATCAGAGTTAGTGATGAAGATTTTGCTCATTTTATTTATCTATTGATTATGGTTTGGTTTTAGGTGCTCTTGAGGGATTTAGTAGCTATGTTTTCGGGACTACTTTTATGATAAATCCTTGAAGGCATCGAAGTGAGTGGATGACCATGCTACTTGTTTTTATTAAAAATTTCACAAGTATGATATAAATCCCATTCACACCACGAATGAATTTAAATTCATTAAATTCCCTAGTTAATAATGTTACCTAGATTGGGGAATTTTCTTATGTCATTGGAAATTCTTTTTATGAATTGCCTATAGGAATGTTATGGGGTGAATTGTGTGGATTTTTGGAAATGTATTTGAGATGTTGAGTTGGTTCTGGTGTAAGTTGTATAGTGATTTTTGAGACTGTTATGTTGAATATGTATGAGAATAGTAGATTGATTGTTGGTTGTGGTATATGAAATTGCATCATGTGATTACATTTCATATGAAAAAGAATTATGAGAATGTAGATCCATGAAAGCGAACAAAGTAGTGGACCTCTGGAATAAACCCATTGAGGGGTAGTCTTCAATGTGGTAAGAGCGGGAAAAGAGTAGGAAATACATCATATATCGTGCATTGCATATTCATATATGAGAGGGAACAAAGGGGAAAACCTTTGAGATAAGGCCGTTGAGCAATTATTATCCGAGGGGAAATTCTGGACTGGAACTCAACAAGGCAAGCATAGGAAAAATATAGCATGTGGTTCCCTACATATTTATTATTTGTGTATGGCTATTTATGCTTATACGTGTTTGGAATGAGATTGATGTGGATTGCGAGAGTTTCGACTCACAAGGATAATAGGTACACTTGGGTTTGAGTATCTGTATATACCTGTACATGCTAGAGGTAAGTATTCATTTGTGGTTGTGATACTGATATTTGTACTTGTGCTTATTTAATTGCATAGTCATATACTTACTAAGTTTCTATAACTTACATTCTCTGTGGTTATATTATTCAGATATAACAGTTGAGGAGGAAGGGAAACCACAAAAGTTTAATGGCTTGGAGATATTCTCTATTTTGTAGGAGGGTTCTTGGTGAACTAAATTTTGGGCTTTATGCCGATAGAATGTTCTGTAAACTTATAGGCCACCTAGGTTCTGCTATGTTATAGAATTTATTTATTGTAAATATCTCCCAATTTTATGGGAAATAAAAGAATGTATTGTGTAAATTAATTTTACTTTGTAAATTTACATTTTGTGTAGTTGTGGATATTAGGATTGCTCAAGAATGTATGAGCTACCACTAAGGTACCCTAAGATTATATGTTAAGTCACATGCCCATTTTTGGGGCATTACAATGGTAGTTGGGTTCATATCATTCTCCCCCCTCTTGAAAGAAGATTCATCCTCGAATCTTGAAAATAGGTTGCAAATAATTTTTGCAAAATATAATTGACTTCTGCGTCTTCTTGGGACATATTGAAACCTAAAAGAGAAGATTAAAAGTAAAGGAATCCTTACTCTCTCCCTTACGTGTTTCACTTGTATAATGTCACACAACCACTCGTGTTTCTCTCAATTTTTTTTTCTATTCACTCTTTTTTTTTAATCTTTTAGTAGACAGTCAAAACATGTGAATAGTAAACCGAGTATGAACAATGAAAAATGTGTGAATAGTAAAACATGTGAATAGTAAAACACACTTTTTTCTTTTTAAAATCTGAAGAAAAGATGAACAAATGAAGAATGAGATGAACAAAGATGGAAAATAAAGATAGTATAAGAACACTGAAAGTAAAGAGTTAGAAATTGAGAAAGATGGATCGGAGAACACAAAAATGAAGAACACAACAACAACAATAGTAGCATGAACTTTACAGAACGAATTTTTTTTCAGATGTGCAATTTTTTTTAGGGAAGATGAACAAAAATGAAGAACAAAAAAGAAATAATAGAACCTGATTTGGAGTAGCTCTAATACCAACTAATGTGAACCTTGGTATGATGAAGATGCCACAATCAAGGGATGGAAACTCGATTGATAAGTCAGAGTATGAAAGCCATAAACAATGGTTCAAATCTCAAGTTTGCCTATCATTTATTGCATTTTTTTTTTCATGTTTATCTCAACCCTAACTTTTCTTCTTCATTCCAGTTCTTTTAAAAAAAAAAGAGTCTGGAAACACCTCTTCAATGTAAAAAAATAATAAAAAAATTAAAAAGGTATTTCCAAACTCCTTTTTTTAAAAGAACTAGAATGAAGAAGAAAAGCTAGGGTTGAGATAAGCATGAAAAAAATGCAATAAATGATAGGCAAACCTGAAACTAGAACTATTGTCTATGGCGTTCATACTCTGACTAGAACTGTTGTCGTTGCTGCTATGTATCAAAAGCTTCAGAAATGTGCTTTGGGATGTTAAAATGAAAAATGACATTTCCTTCATCTTGAAGATCTTCTATTAGTTCTGTTCCTTTCTGTGGGTATATCATGACTGTTTAGAGCACCTTGTTGTTCTTCAGGCAGGCCTATACCTATCACATCCCAACTTGGGAACATGACTGACAAGGAGGTGGACTTCGTCCATCGCCGAAATCCTAACCTCAAGCCATTAATCACATGGAGTAAATATGACATATAAAGGTTCTTTTTCAACATAATATGATAATTTCATTAAACGACCATTTCATTTAAAAGAATAATCGTTCCACAAAACCTTATTCATTCCAAGAACAATTAATACATGAACATAAATTAAAACATGAATGTAATATTATGTTCCATTTCATAACCAGTATAAAATCCCTAGGTGTTCTATCTAACTATAGATCAACTCAACCCACTGCAACAACCATAGAAATCCAACATTATGAGTTAAAGGAATATGGACCCATAGACTCCGTTACTCCTTGTATGGAGGCTCACTAACTACTCGAGGAACCTGCAAGGGGTATAAAAGAGAGAGTGAGCATAAAACTTAGCAAGGGAAAACAACATTCATGAATAAAATACAAACTAGGTACCCCTCACAGGGGTAGGACCATAAGAGGATCCCACCAATGCCACCAACTCACACCACACTTATGGTCAACACATGACCTATACTCAGCATATATAAGTATATATATGTAAACAACCAATGCAATGCCACATCCACAATTCAATATAGCCAACAATTTCCACACAATTCTATGAAGTGCACATTGCATAAATGAATTACCACAAGTAAGGACACGGTATAAATTATACACGAAATCCAACTTCCACATAATAAGAAATTACTCCACCACATAGGTGCCTATGTTGCCCTACACAGGGGTTTCTGTTTGTCACATCGGTCTCCAATTGATTCTAGGGCTTTTCCCACAATGCACTGTCTCAAGCAATTAGGGTGGGTCACCTATATCCGAATTGGTCACTTGACTTCTATTAAAATTTTAGGTTTTTTCCCATAATGCATTGTCTCAAGCAATTAAGGTCGCTTGTACTTACTTGACCACACGAGTCTATATTAAATAAGCTTAATAATTCACTATTTATAGTCCAAGATGATAAATGGGTCTAACATATAAAGAAAAATCCATGCACAACAATGTCTACCAAAGGAGAACAACAAGAGCTCCTGTTACGATAGATTAATTTCACACATATCATGACTCCTATAAATATCACAAGAAATTCAAACATCAAATAGGCAAATCACACAAACATAGCTACCGTAATACCACACATTAATTACATGCAACAATTTGTTAACCATGCCAATTAGTTGTTTTAGGATGTGTCTGTCATAGGCAATGTACTTCTCATAAGCATAGCCATTCCCATACATGCAAGTGGGGCCTTTTATAAACCACGTGCCTCTCATAGGTTTCACACACAATTTACAAGAATTATCCTCATTGCAATTCAAACCATAACCCCTCAAGCAAAATATTTCACTTACTATGAGGTCACCAAACTTGTAATGTATCCATGCATCATTTACACATCAAACCGTTCAATACAATATAATAAAGATGTTAAGGAAATAATAGTCTCATCATCATTCACAAAGTTTATACCTATGTATTCCAACCTAAGCAGACACAGTAAAACATTTGTCACATCCCAATCTGGCATGTGACCGGCACAATGAAAGAGAGTTACTCTTCCACCGTAAGCCTAGATTCTCAATAAGACTCAAGACAAGAACAAGGATGAATAAACGTAATTTCCAAGTTTTACAAATATCGCCAATTACACGTAAAAGTGCTTATAATTAACATTTACATCAAGGATAATACACCTTCCAGGATGGTTTACTATACATACAAGTATCCTAAGTATCTTACGAGTTCACAGAGCGACTCTAAAGTTTGTAAGAAATTCCTTTCCAGAGTAGACCAAAGAAATAAAGATCATCCCGGAACCCAAGTAGATGATGAGTAAAACGGGGCTGCCACTCTCCTACCAGACCTCCCGCCTCAGCTACTAACTGGAATTATTCAAATAAACAAAATGACTAATTTAATTACTCAGTGGGATTTTTCCAACTAAAAGAAAGTAACCACATGAAGTTAAATACAAAACCCGCAGTGTAGCTTGTGGAAGTTAACAATTTCCAAACCTTAGCGTCTGAACACACGCTTACAGAGTGGAGGAAATAGCCAAATCAAATTCCTAGTTATAGATGTCAACTTACCATCCTAAACAATTATTCAAGCTAGGTAATTCATTCCAAACAATTATTATAACTACATATGCACATGTATATATAGAAATATCATTATATACAATGTTCCATAACTATATACTAAAATCCAAATAATTAACCATAATCATACCAATACCTTTATATTCATAACCATAGTAACCATAAATGTCATATTCTAATAATTAATCACCACTAAAATTTTAGAGTCAAGAAGGCATAGAAGAAGTATATATAAGTAAATGGTCCAAAGCTTATATCACCCAAGAGGAAATAAGGAAAACAAGAATATTACTTGCCAATAAGAATCTAATCCAATCCATTATCTATATAAATGAATGATAACTACTATTTCCAACCTGTTAACTACATATACACGAGTCCATGTATCCAACAGCAATTATTCATGAGTACAAAGATACCATAAAAATAATATATAAGCAAATCAGAAGTCAAGATATAACTATATATATAAATAATTGTAATTAAAAGAAAATCCCCATCCTTATGTCTCCAAGTATATAATAAAATCCCTACCCTTGTATCTCTAATAAATATAAGAATATCCCCATCCTTATGATCCCTCTTGGCTTAAATGCCAAAGATATGCATATATCCCAAATGTATACCTAACCCCATTCCTATGCCTCCGATAATCCTCCGAACGTGCCAGTACCTAGCATTGTATCAACCAATATAACTAATCCATCATACCAGTACCTGGCACCATATCAAACAAGATAATCAATCCAATCAATTTATATTAATATGTAGATAATTTAGGAATCAAGACTTTACTGTATAACCCAAATATACATTTATCCCAATGTAAATGGCAACTGACTTTCTTTGAAACTTGAAATGAATATAAATAATTGAGAGATGATAGAAATTCATTTCCACTTACTTTGATAGGAACTTAAGGTTACCCTAGAATTCACCAACGGGTCAAGAGAAGGATTGGAAATTGACTCCCTAGAACAAAAAAAAACACATGAATAAATAAAAGAGAGATCTCAAGGAAGATAGGGAGAAGATGCAGCAACCAGCTGCAACTCTCGGCCAGGTGCCTATTATGGCAAGTGTGGATGCTCGCTTAGGCAGGTGTAGTAGTAGCAAGACTGCTGCTCTGCCAGCCGCATGCTGTAGTAGGCTAGCAGCTCACTACAACAGGCTGGTAGCTACAGTAGGCTGCTACTGTCCTGCAGCCCCCAACCCACCGAATTGACCTATTTTCCACCATTAATGTTTCCTTACCACTATGAACCTAAATCAAGATTTAATCTATATAAAAAAAAACCCATACAACTGAGAAAGAAGATCCATAACTCAACAATGCCATCTATGACCAAAACAAGCCTTATCCTTCTCGAGAATAATTGCCAAATTGCAAGAAGTTCTTCATATTTTTCTGACTAAATGAAATCAACCCAAGAATATGGATTCTCATCCTAATATCATCCAAACCAGTTCCTAATATACTGATAACAGCTCAAGAACCAAAATAGAATCACTCCTAACCATTCTATTATAGAATTTCTCCTATCCCTAAATCCCTAGGTTCACTGTTTTAGCAGAAGGAGAAAGAAGGGGAAGAAAGAGAAGGAATACAAAGAGAAGAGAGGGAGATGGTCCTACCTCAAAGAGAAGGGGTCGTTAACAGTAGAGGTGATGGCCGACGATGATCTTCGCAGCCCTTCTTCTCCTTGCTCCTCTAACTCTCAGTTTCTCTCCCTTTTTCCATACCCTTGACCGAAAATGAGTATATATATAAGTGAAAGAATTGTCTAGAAATTTTTAAGGGACTAAGTGAAGGCTTCAACACGTGGCTAAATCTTAAGTGGGGGTTAGGACACATGGTATAGTCTTTATATGCCACCTCACTCTTTCTTGCTAAAAATAATACAAGGCAACTTCCCTCAAAACAAGCTTTCATTTGGGTACAAAAATTTTATAGAAATCTCAAATTTGACCCAAAACTCATAAATTTCATTTCCTTGTCTCACTTCTCCCTTTAAAATGATTTCCTTATTAAATTTTAAAATTTTCACATAGGTCCTTGGACATTATTTTGTTTTACAGGGAAATCTCCAATTTATCTTCACTTGTAGATTTTTAATTAAAAAAAAGAGGATTCTTAGGTTAATCTAAAATTCTGGGATATTACAACATATAACCACCAAAATTCAAACTTAAGGGTCCTTCTCATCATATGAGCCTATACCACAATTGAATTTGTTCATTTTGCACAAATTGTAAACCATTATTGTCACCACATATATTCATCATCATATAATACAATGGAATGAAAAAAACAATTACCAATCTACCAAGAATAATAATTACCCTCCACACAATACTTGAGATAAACCAACATCTTTTTTTTCTTTCACTAAGATGTGAGGGTCTACACATACACTTCATTGTCTTTCTTGAAGTAGAATTCCCTTTCACACACTAGCCATGTTGATGTATATACACAAGCTTTTAACATATGAGAAAAATTAAATATCATTATGACACAAGCATAGAAACCATGGTAAAAGCAAAGTTAGTCCATTACATTTAAGTTTGGCCATAATAACACTAATTCTATGTTATATGTATATCTATATATATTAACCCAACCAGGTTACCACCACATATCATAAGAATCCCTTACTATTAGAAATGAAAAAGCTATGCACAATAACCTAGATTTTTGTAATATCTGTCATTTTCAGATATTAATTTATTAGAACTTCTTGATGACTATTTTAGGTACAGGAAATTTTTTTCACATTAAATTATGAGCCTGATGCCTTAAAGATGAGGAATCTTAGATTAAGTGGAGTTCAGACACTGAGAAGGACAAAAGTGAACAAAAGGCAAAATTTTAGTATTTTAATGAAGATTAGGATGCGAGGAAGTATGTTAAAGTGAAATTATAATTGGGTCCCCTAAATGTTCAAGCTTTTCTAGGCTCCTTGCAAGTCTTAACTAAAAGAGGGAATGGTTTCAAGAAAGACCAAAATGAAAGAAAATGGTGGGGCCCACATTATACTAACTTAAACATTCCTCTTCCTCCCTTGCCATTAATTTTCTCTTTCCCCTTCTCGTGGCTCTCATCTCCTCTCTTCTTGTTAGCCTTCCAAGCTATTTTCCTCCACAATCATCTATGCTCTTTGCTTGAAGGAGGAAGGCATCAAAGCATAGAATGATTGGTGTGTAGTTCTCTCCCTTCTCTTTTTTTTTTCTTCTTCTTTTCTTTGAAGGGCATAAACCCTAGATTTACATTTAGGGAAAATTTATAGAATGTTGTTATTGATCTTTGGTGTAGCTGTTGATGCTCTAAAGTATTGATAGAAGAAAACCATGGATAATTGTGGTAAAATCTTTGGAAGATAAGTTGGTTGTTGAAAAGGTGACATTTGAGATGATTTCTTGAAAATCTTTATTCTTGGTAGATTGCTTTTAATTTTTGAGTTTTGTGGCTATTTAGAGTGTCTTTATTTATTACCCTAGTTGAACCCTTAAAGTGTTTGGAACCAAAAGAAGCGATTTGGTGCATTTTGGGAGCAAAATTACGGAGGTCCACATCTGCCCAAACTTGGCCGCCCTGGACTCGCTCAAACCCGTGACAATAAGGGGTTAGTGCCTTGGGCACTAGGATAGGTACCCGAGGTGCCAACTATTTGATTCTTTATTGTATGGGTGCCATGGTAGGCACATAGGGCACTACCACCTGCTATATGCCCAAAAATGATGATTTTAATCCCTTTCTTATGTTGTCTTAGACCCTAGGTGTTGGATGATGCTTTGGTGTTTCTTGAGGTGCCTTTGGACTTGCAAAACTACCACAAAGAGGTGAAGTTAGTAAGGAAGAGTAAGCAAAGGTGAGGGATAATTCATTCTTTCTTTAAGCTTTTGACAATATATATGTGAAAATGCCATCTTACTTCTTGGGATTTTCATGTATATATATATGTGTGTGTGTGTGTGTGTGTGTGTGTGTGTGGTATTCTCTTTGGATGATCCTAGTTTACTCATGAAAATACCTTGGTGGAAATTATTAATTAGAAATGAGTATCATTGAATTATAATCGTTGGAAGAGCTTTATTTACATCTCCGTATTATGAATTTCTATGATTCTATTTATAGAATTTAGATGACTTATTTATGTGAGGATTATGATGGCATATGTAGCATGTTAAATTTCTATTTATCCTCACCTAATCAGAACATCATAATTGCTTAGGGAGAATGAGCGCAAGGAATAGTAGGAAATCATTGATGTTGTGCAGATAAGGTCAATGATCTTATTTGATGAACACAAGCGATGTGAAAAATTTGGTTATATGTGATTATTAAGTTTTGAATTGTTCCTTGGATACCTTAGTGTGGTCATATACACTTAGACGATACAAATAGAGGAAGTCATCTTGGCAATATCATGTAGTAGAAAATTTAAAGCTCCCTAGTGATGAAAATGCTAAATTAATTATTATGAATGATGATCTTTTCCTTTCTTGAGATGATAAAAATCTTACTTATTATAACGTATTGAATTCCTATCCCATGAGTTGATGATGTACTTGAATTGTGGGATAACTAGAGATGGAGAAAGTTTAACAGAAATTTGTGGTTTCATGTGAATGTGTTGGGTTTATTAAATCTTTCACTATTTCTAGACAATTAAATATTACTTTATGGTTCACATCATGTGGATGAACAACTCTTATTATATTACATCTACTGTTTAGGTGCTTAATATGTAGATATGCATAGGCATCTTCTACGTATTGGTTGTTCTTGTGTGTTGGTGATAAGATTGTCTGGTGCTTCGATGAGATGGTTATTCTTCATCATACATGCTCTATATTTAATATTATGATGATATAAAGTGAATTCATTTATACTTGACATAATTGTGCATGAAATAAAGATCTTCGATGGTAGACCTATATGGTCAATATAATTTACGGGTGACCCCAATTGCAAAAAGAGGATGCATTGAGGGAAGAGCCCTACAATGATGCTGGAATGTGCATCATTGGATTGTTAGTGGAACAGTCTGACAACTAGTCGCAATGTGGCTATACGACCTTATCCCTCGAGAATGCCATACTCAAGGATGCCACCTATGTGGAAGGAAGGCGATGAATATTAAAACCCTTGTGCATGGTACTGTGGAGGCCCATGTGGCCAGATTAAAATTCTGGTGGAGGGGAATGTGCTATGGCCTCAATAGTCTTGTTATTATATTATGGCCTTAGTGGTCTTCATATTGCATTATGGCCTTTGTGGCCTTTCTTTATGAATAAAAAGTTCATGTTATGTGTGTTGGGCATGGATGTGTAATTATGTTTTGTTTGATGAGTATGATCATATATACATATATATATTCTATCTGGTAGCCAAAATAATCTTGTTTCATCAGGTTGGTCTGGTTAATGATATGGATGGGACACTATTCTAAATCCCTCTCTTGCGAGTGTTGTATAGTTTACAATCATATTGGTATTGTTCTCCCTCACTGAGTATCTCTTGTATTCACCTTTTTGGTTATACACCCTTGCAAGTTTTCGTTTGGCTGTGAGTCTCTATGAGAGGAGTAGTAGGGTCTCTGAGTTTACAACCCATTTTTATTTTGGGTTGGTGATGATACATCTGGGTATGTGCGGGTTGTCTTGATGCTCTGTAGTGAATAAATCTTCTAGGTTTATGGCGAATGTTGTGATTGAATGGTTTCATATTATTTTTATGTTTTGTTGTGTGTACTAGCATATGAAGATAGGCTTACGGTGGCGGTATAGACCCCACCACCATGCCAGTCACATCTCATTTGGGGCATGACAGTTTGTGTCCGTCCCTCACCTTAAAGCCTGGGTCACCGAATTAGTTAATTCTTTCGTGAAAAGCTCACAGATGCTTACCCAAGATGTTTAAGATTGAAGTCCTACGATATTGGAACAAAAGAGCATTTAAAATTCATGGCATAACATAGTTCCTATCACTGCAGCGCTAGAATATAGAACCAAGCACTCAAAGTGTAGGGCCACTACCACAGCTCTAGGAGCATGCTCTACCGTTGCAGTGCTCAGCAGTAGCGTTGCAGCAGCACATATTAGAATCCAGCCTCGAGTTTGCACCAAACCATGTTTAAATGTCCCTTTCTTATCCCTAAACCTCCATGGGTTGATTTCCATCACTTCCATACACCAAAATACCCCATAAACCATCCCAAAGACCTTTCAAATCATCAAAACAAAGTTGGAATCTCTCATTCATGAATTTTTCCCCAAATGACCACAAAGTTTTCTTTAACAATCACAAAGTTCTTATCACTATCTCACCAAGTTTAATTCGTGATTAGGCATTATAAATCATCGATTTAAGTTTCCCAACTCATTACTTTACTCAAGAAAAGACTAAAAGCATTAGTTTACCCAAACTTGATAATTTCTCATTAATCCAACCCTAGGGTTTTGAAAATTTGAAAAAGGAAAAGGAAAAAAGGGGAAATGTTGAAACTTACTTGAGGTTGATCCTTCCTTGCCAACCTAAAATCCAAATTTCCTTAGAGTTCAAGAGTAGAAGAGAAATGGAGAGTGGTGAAGGAAAGAGAGACATGGTGTGGATGGAGAAGTGAGGGTGGTGTGGGGACCATAGGGTTGGGAGGATTTTATTATCCTCAACTTTGCAAAATTACCATGTCACCTCCCCATCCTCTCACATAAATCTCTAACACCCAATCACAAGGAGTTTCCATGCCTAGCAAAATGAATTCTCAACTATATTCTTCCCACACCTTTAAGCCATATAAACATAGAATTTCGAAGAAATATAAGTAACACAAATAACCATGTTTCACCAGTATAATAATTTTCCACATTTAAATTCACACAGGTTCCTATCCAAGGCCCCTTGTCATAAATTTCTCAAACCAAGCATGATGCCAACCAAATTTGCCAAAATCCATGAGTATGTTATTAATGTTTTAAAATTACAGGAGAACACCAATATCACACTTAACTTCACTACTCCAATTTTATCTATTAAAGGAAAATTTTTTAATCCGATCCTAGGAATTTCTTTCATACAAATAGCAGCTCAGATTCCATTATCCAAGGCACCTCAAAAACCACGGCATTACAATACATATCTTTGATGGTTGCATGTTCCATTGCTCATCCAAAACTCCCCAAGGATCAAAGGTAAAATCCATTAGAGGGGCATGCCAAAATCCAGGCCTATCGAGGTTAGAATCATGAAGATATCTATTGTTCTTTGTGCTATGTTATTTTGGAAGCATGCTGCATTCGAGACGAAATGGATCCTTATTGGGATGAAGCCAATATCGGTGTTGAAATTTTGGTGAATCCATTATATTCGAGCATATGTTGCTATATCAATATTTGTGTCATTTTGTCTACAACCATCCAGGCCCTATCCAATGTATTCGCATGTGAGGCAAATACAAAAATCTCTCTCATATTTAATTTCAATCCACATAAGGTTCCCATCATTTGCTCTTAGCATTGACCCCACTAGGAGTGGCTGATAGGTAGCAACCATTATTCTAAGGCATATGAAGCATAGATTACATGGGAATGTAGGTGTCTAGTCAAATATCCTGCACTGCTCCAATCATTTCACCAATACCTTAGGCAACTCTAGGTAGTTGATATTTGAGCAGAAGACCCCATAATTGTACCTACTTTGGAATTTGGAATGGCAAAGCATGTCCAAGAACAACTTTAGGCACTTAGTGTGAGACATGCATGAGAACACCATGAACAGTCTATTGGCCTGCGATAAGGATGAAGTTTCTATCTTCTTGAAACTCAAAATGTAGGACGAAGTTTGGCCCATGTCATTTCAATCTCAAGCTAGCAACATAAAGCAGACCAATGTTATCAAACTCAGCCCGACCATGGACCTAGGCAAGCATTCAGGTCAATGGGTTATTAGTTCAACTGCTGGGTCACTGGATCAATTGTTGACTCAGCTAAATAAATTAACAAAATTTTAAAAAAAAAAATATATATATATACATATATATATATATATATATATATCTTTACAAGTAAATTCAAAAACAAGTAAAATAAATAATTTATATACAAATTTCACACTTTAAAACAATATTTTAAAAACAGGATCGGTCATTGAACCAGTGAAGTACTGGCTCAAAGTTCAATGGTCTGACCATGGTTCATGGTTGAACTATGGTCAAATCGGTATTACTTAAAATATAATAATTTAATATATATATATAGTCACATAATTAAACTCATAAACTAGTATTAAATTTTTTTCTTAATCATAAAATTATTAATTTTTTTTGGTCTCATTCCCACTTTTTCACATTTTCTCTCTTCAAATATATTCCCACTCTTTATCCTTACAAATTACAATATAAATTATTGACTAATAGTCTATAAGGAAAATATTGTGTCAGACGTGGAGTTTCAGGAAAAATGGGCCAAACCGAACTAGCCTGTTTTTAAACGGGCTGGAAAATAACTAGCCCGATTTATGCTTGTATGGGTTGGAGAGCCAAACAAGCCATCCCGCCAGCTCATGCAGTATTTTTTTTTCTATTCTTCTACTAGCCCATTGGCATTTCCACTATACCTATCCATAACATAAATGCTGGCCCGTGCTTGTGCTAGTTGGTTTTGGGCTTGAATCATTGAATGGCCCTTTTGTTGTTTTGTTGCTACTGCTAGAACAAAAAAAAAGAAAGGTCATCAGAGGCTTAGGGTTCAGAGAGAGATGGATGCAATGTAGAGATAGAGAGACTGAGGGATGCCAGACGCACGGGACGATCACCAACTCAAAGAGTAGAAGATAAGAGAAGACACGAATTCAAAGGTAAAGCCGTGAAGATCTATGATATATGATCTTAATCTCCTCTATCGCTCATGGGCAGAGGAGCCAATCTCTGATGTTGGTCTGTGTGTGTGAATGGAGAAGTCAAGAAAAGGAGATGCCATCTATGATCTCGATCTCTGATCTCCTCCATCACTCTGTGGCTCTGTCAATTTGGCCCTCCCCCTTTGTCTCTCTCTTCTCTTTGGTCTCATTCAACATTCATCTCAGACCCTCCCACTCCTGAAAGAAATGGTTGGATCCCAAGAGGGGGGGTGAATTGGGTTTTATAAAAATTTTCATAAAACTTAATTGAAAGTTAAAATGATTTTCTGAAATTGGACAATGTTAAAGATAATAATTTAATTCAGAAAATCAAAGTGTTATCAAGATGAATAATTTTATAGTGCAAGGAATTAAGGAGAAAATATAAATCTACACACGTTAATTAATACTTGAAGTAGAAATCAAATATAAACGCAAAGCATTAATTAATTAACTTCAAATGTAAATAGAGTAGGGATAGAGAAAGCAAACTCAGAGATTTATACTGTTTCGGCTAATCTCAAGCCTACATCCAGTCCTCAAGAGACCACTTGAATATTTCCACTATAATTGCAAGTTTAATCCAGGTACTTGCAAACCACTACAACATAGATCTTTTTTTTTCTCAAGGGTGTCTATCCCCCTTACAACGTGTTTTCTCTCAAACACTAACTCAAGGAACCAATCCTTGAGCAACTAAATTTAAAGGCTTAAGGAAAATAATGGTGGACACTCTCAAAGTGTAGATAACGCAGAAATTAAGCTCAGAATTTTTCTCTAACAATTTAGAGAGAATGGAACTCAAGATAATATGAGAAATGAACAATTGAAGCTTGATGCAAATGGTGTTGTGAAGTCCCCTTTATATAGTGAAAACTTGCTGCTACAGTGACTGCTTTAGTCAAAATTGCTACAGTAAGCTTCATCATCATTTTTCAACCTTTCTACAACAACCAAAAAACTTTATCAACCTTTTTCAACAATCAATATCTTTTTCAAATTTGCTACAGTAAAAAGTATTCTTTTTCAAAGTTTATTACAACAACTAATAAACTTTATCATACTTTTTCAACAATCAAATTCATTTTTCAAAAGTGCTACAGTAAAAGATATTCTTTTTCAAAGTTGATTACAACAACCAATAAACTTTATCATACTTTTTCAACAATCAAATTTCTTTTTCAAAAGTGGTACAGGAAAAAGTATTCTTTTTCAAATTATATTA
The DNA here is from genome assembly GCA_037074585.1 of Biancaea sappan. Classification (NCBI taxonomy): domain Eukaryota; kingdom Viridiplantae; phylum Streptophyta; class Magnoliopsida; order Fabales; family Fabaceae; genus Biancaea; species Biancaea sappan. The sequence goes on along the minus strand of CM073491.1, from coordinate 39,223,183 downwards.
GAACAATCAATAAACTTTATTATACTTTTTCAATAACCAATAAAGTTTATCATACTTCTTCAACAATCAAATTTCTTTTTCAAAAGTGCTACAGTAAAAATATTCTTTTTCAAATTATATTATAACAACCAATAAATTTTATCAAAAATCAATTTATACTACTATATTTAAATATATAAAGCATTAAATATATTTGGGCCAAGAAAGATTGAATCATGCATTTGGGCCAATAAGATTAAATCATTCATTTGGGTCAAGAAGATTAAATCATACTATTTGGCCTAAGAAAGATTAAATCATATATTGGGCCAAGAAGATTAAATCATTCATTTGGGCCAAGAAGATTAAATCATTCATTTGGGCCAAGAAGATTAAGTCATACTATAATTCCCACATATTTGTCATCATCAAAACTTATAGCATAATACATTAGGGCTAACAATCTCCCCCTTTTTGATGATGACAAATCACCAAAGAAAAATATGTTACAATGTAATAATCATTATACAATATACACATATTTTTCTTTCCATATTCTTCTCCCCCTATTTGACATCAACAAAAAGGTATAAGGAAGGCAATATATAAAGGCTAAAGCGTATTCCTTCTTTAAGCAAGAATATCATATGACGTCATGGGGTAAAATTTCATCAAAACTTATCATTGATATGCCAAAAATATATAGTTAAGGAAAACATTGCATCTCATATAAAGTGACCCTAAAAATATAGAGCATTTAAGTATAGATTAGGCTCCCCCTCAATCAATGCATATTAAACAAATGTAATTTTCAAGATGTATTCATATATGTATCTTGAGGATGAGCACCTACAAAAATTTTGACAACCACTCCGATGCTTAAGTTAGTAATGTAAATCAAGGATTAAAGGCAAAATTAACTACTTACGGTCGCATGCATCAAGCATTATCATAATGCAAGGAAATCATTGCCTTTCATTTGCCCACAAAAGCATTATATGTAAGTATGTGTAACTATGAAGATGTATTATCCTCTACACATTTCATTTTATTTAAAAAAAAATTTTTTTTTGACTTCTCATTTTCTATGAGTGCATGTGGAATCATGACATATTATTCATAGCCTTCGCTCATGATGCATGAATAGCATACACAACATATGTTCTTAGATACATGTAATCATAGCATGATGCAATCAATCATGTATATTATACTGAAAGCTCTCAAAAACAACACAATAAAGCAGAGAAATACGATTCTGTTTATCACCATTTTATTAATCCTTAAAATTTTTAATCAAAACAAATTAAATCAGCCGTAAATCCACCGAAAATTGACTTTCGTGGTTTTGCCATTAATGCGACGCATTGTTGGTGTGCATGCGTACCCTAGAGTTCTGGCTTCCAGCTAGCAAAATCCGTAGGATAAGCGTGTAGGGGTGCGGTGAAGAGATATCTTCGTTGGCTCTAAGTCATCATTTTCTCTCTATAAAGACTGCCCAGGATTCTCAATTATCACACCACAAAGAGTATTCATCTCTGAGCCTACAACTTTCTGATATTCCTCTCTCTTCATACTCCCACAAAAATTTCTAAATATTCCAAACCATGGCAGCAAGAAAGTTCATTGATCTCACAGTAGAGGCCAGGGAGGAAGAGCTCGACTTAAACTTGAGTCTAGGCAGGGACAAGGGTAAAAGGCCTTTGGAGGGATCTCAGGAGAATCGAAAGAAGAAGATGAAGATCGAAGAAGCTGAAGAGATTAGTACAGGCCATACGTCAGAAGACAAAATTACTTGTTTGGAGCAGGAGGTGAAGAAACTCAAGAAGATGATAGAGGACCAGGAGAAGTTAGCTAAACGCAACAATGCGGCACTAACTTCAAGAATAGATAGGTTCTTCTATTGGTCTACCCAATGCTTCTGCAATCAACAACAAAGAAGTGTTGATTGTATGAATGGGATTTACACTACCCTCCGTGACATAGCTCAATCTCTTGCTCCAAGGAATGGCCGAGGGGTGATGATACAATACAACCCTCCTAATCTGAGACCACCTCGCCTGTAGGTTGCTCATGCATGAGCAAACTTTCTCTTTTTTTTTTGCAATGTAATCCTTCGATTTTTTTAATGCAAGTGGTTTCTTTTATTGGACGATACAAAAAAAATAATAATAAAGAAAGATAAAAGAAATCAGCTACACAAATTTAGCACAGTATATATATATTGAAAAATATATATCCATTTTAAAGATAGAAAGAATTTTCTGGCATGGACATATATATCATTTCAAAGCAAAAGCAAGTTACATACTTATCAAGATAAAACATATTATAACCTGAGTATGTAGTACAATAATTGAGGTAATATAGATTAATAAGATATAATCAGATATAAACTATAATTCATAAACAATCGTTCATAAGCTATAGCTTATACAAAGGATATGACATGCATAATGCTCAAACCATGATGTATTGAATATTTAAAAATAATTTAAGTATTTAACATATTTTTATATGCAATGATATTATCAAATATGTAAGATTTCGTAAAATAGTATATCATTGCTATGAAAATATGTCAATGATAACAATTTGCTAGTATAGCTAATTAAGATCAAAGAGTATCATTCAATTAAATAATAAAGTAGTAGCGGATAGAGATACTCATCAATTTTGGCAAACTCTTGTTACTTCTTGAAGTCCCTCCTTAAAATGTTGATATCTTTATTTTCTTCATTGCCCTTCTTTTGATCCTCTCCTTTTGCAATTTTAATGGTCTTCATTGATTGATTATTTGCAAGATCCTCTTTACTTAGCGTCTAGTGTTGGCATCTGGCGTTAGGCGTTGGTTCACAGATTGACATATATAAGTCTTGCTGGTCAACCACTGATGAGCTAGCTGGTCGACCAACCAACTGCAAGACACTTTTAATGGAGTACTTTGATTCTCAAATTAGTGATGTTCAAATAAATCTTCAACCATCAGGAGAAACAATACATTATGTTCAAAGTATGCCATGCTTCCATAAAATGCATTTGTGTGAGGATTTTTGATTTTATTGAAAATATTTAAATAAGATTACAATAAAGATAAACATTACAAGTAAGAGTAATCTTATTGATGTGAAACCAAGGGAAATATGCATGTAATGAAAGCAAGTTGTCGTGATGCGATAAATAAGAAAGTCCAAGCTAAATTTAGAAGAAAGATTTTAGCTCAAAGCAAAAATCATATCCTTAGGCCGCACACCTAAGAATCATTTTTAGAAATAGCATGCATGAATATCAAAGATAGATGAAAGGCATGCTAGAAAACAAACATAAGCATTTGATACAGTAAACATATCAATCAAATTTCTTACAATACATTCCAGCTTATATGTTTACTTGTCCATTGCCTCCTTTTGATGCAAGAGAGTGGAGTTTGAATGATGTAGCCATTGAAAAGTCATTTCCGCTCCTTGCTTCGAGGCAAATCTGCAAATTAATCCTTTGTCTTTGGTACCCAAATTTCTTTGGGTCCGCCTGGGTCATGAGTTCCTTTTTGAACCCATTTCATTTTAACTCCATGAACAAGATTTTTCTTATAAAAGCATGAGTAAGATTTGTGTCCTTTTAGTCCACAATAAAAACAAGTGCAAGTTGGACTATTTGACATCTTTACAGAAACAAAGAAGTTTTTAGAATGCTTTTGGTTTGATTTCTTTTTAGAAACAAGACCAACTTTGTTAAACATTCTTCTTTGTTTCAAAACTGAGGTATTTAAAATTTCTCTACCTTGAGAAAATTTTGCAAGTGTGTTTTTAAGATTATTATTTTCCTTTTTCAAAGAATCACACTTGGTACAAAAGCAATTTTTGTTGGTAGAGATATTTGCTTTTAAAATCAAATTCTCTTCTTGCAAAGTTTTGTTTTGATTTTCAAAAACAAAATTCTCTTCCTTGGAAATAGAAAATTCGTTTTTCAATGTTTCCAACTCATTTTCAAGAGAAGAGTTTTTCTGTTTTGAAACATTTAGTTTCTTTGCAAGTATTAGAGATTCTTTATGTAAATCATCAAAGGCATCTTCTAATTCTTCAAAAGAGTAGTCAAATGAATTTACCTCATCTTTATTTCTGGCCACAAGACAAGTGTTGGCTTCTTCATTTGTGTTCTCCTCATCAGAATTGCTATTTCCCCAAATGGAAGATAGGTAAGCTTTCTTTGATGATTCAACTTTTGGTTGTGGTTTCTCTTTTTCTCCTTTTTCTTTTTCTTCTATCTCCTTGGTGATTTGAGATTTTTCTGTAAGTTCAACACCAAGAGCTTGCAATTGATTAAGCACAAGTTGTATCTCATTAATGGTTTTACAATTGTTCATTTGAGCAATTTCAAGTTCATTAATGAAACTTCTATACCTTAATTCCTCAGCAATAAGATCTTCCTCATGTGCAACTTCAAGAATTTCCCATATTTCTTTTGCAGTTGCACAGTTGGAGATTTTGAAAAATTCATCTTGACTCAATGCACAAGAAATAATCAATTTTGCCTTAGCATTGAGTTGCATTAAACTTCTTTCAGTATCATTCCATTCACTCTTGGGTTTTGGAATGCATTTTCCTTGTTCTTCCTTGACAGGCATATAAAAACCATTTTCTATAACTTCCCAGAGTTTATGGTCTACTGAAATTAAAAACATTTTCATTTCATACTTCCAATATTGAAAATGATTAGCATCAAAAACTGGAGGTTCTGTGAAAGAATAATTTTCAGACATAAACCAATCATTAAATCCAACCATGTTTACTCTTAGACGGTTAAGTCTCAAATCAAGAGCCCAAGCTCTGATACCAATTGAAAGAAATGGTTGGATCCCAAGAGGGGGGGTGAATTGGGTTTTATAAAAATTTTCATAAAACTTAATTGAAAGTTAAAATGATTTTCTGAAATTGGACAATGTTAAAGATAATAATTTAATTCAGAAAATCAAAGTGTTATCAAGATGAATAATTTTATAGTGCAAGGAATTAAGGAGAAAATATAAATCTACACACGTTAATTAATACTTGAAGTAGAAATCAAATATAAACGCAAAGCATTAATTAATTAACTTCAAATGTAAATAGAGTAGGGATAGAGAAAGCAAACTCAGAGATTTATACTGGTTCGGCTAATCTCAAGCCTACATCCAGTCCTCAAGAGACCACTTGAATATTTCCACTATAATTGCAAGTTTAATCCAGGTACTTGCAAACCACTACAACATAGATCTTTTTTTTTTCTCAAGGGTGTCTATCCCCCTTACAACGTGTTTTCTCTCAAACACTAACTCAAGGAACCAATCCTTGAGCAACTAAATTTAAAGGCTTAAGGAAAATAATGGTGGACACTCTCAAAGTGTAGATAACGCAGAAATTAAGCTCAGAATTTTTCTCTAACAATTTAGAGAGAATGGAACTCAAGATAATATGAGAAATGAACAATTGAAGCTTGATGCAAATGGTGTTGTGAAGTCCCCTTTATATAGTGAAAACTTGCTGCTACAGTGACTGCTTTAGTCAAAATTGCTACAGTAAGCTTCATCATCATTTTTCAACCTTTCTACAACAACCAAAAAACTTTATCAACCTTTTTCAACAATCAATATCTTTTTCAAATTTGCTACAGTAAAAAGTATTCTTTTTCAAAGTTTATTACAACAACTAATAAACTTTATCATACTTTTTCAACAATCAAATTCATTTTTCAAAAGTGCTACAGTAAAAGATATTCTTTTTCAAAGTTGATTACAACAACCAATAAACTTTATCATACTTTTTCAACAATCAAATTTCTTTTTCAAAAGTGGTACAGGAAAAAGTATTCTTTTTCAAATTATATTACAACAATCAATAAACTTTATTATACTTTTTCAATAACCAATAAAGTTTATCATACTTCTTCAACAATCAAATTTCTTTTTCAAAAGTGCTACAGTAAAAATATTCTTTTTCAAATTATATTATAACAACCAATAAATTTTATCAAAAATCAATTTATACTACTATATTTAAATATATAAAGCATTAAATATATTTGGGCCAAGAAAGATTGAATCATGCATTTGGGCCAATAAGATTAAATCATTCATTTGGGTCAAGAAGATTAAATCATACTATTTGGGCTAAGAAAGATTAAATCATATATTGGGCCAAGAAGATTAAATCATTCATTTGGGCCAAGAAGATTAAATCATTCATTTGGGCCAAGAAGATTAAGTCATACTATAATTCCCGCATATTTGTCATCATCAAAACTTATAGCATAATACATTAGGGCTAACAACTCCGTCACTGTCTGAATATTTGTTCTCTTTTCTCTTTAAGTCTCTAGTTTGGTCTCATTCATCTCTTAACCCTCCCCCTCAATATAATATACATCTATAAAAAAAAGTATAAGGGCGGGTTGGGCTGGCAGGTCTAGAAAAGACACTCATAGACTAGTAGTCTATATACATTTCCCAATCTCACTTTTTCCATCTGTCCAATTCCCACTTTTTTGTTTGATAGCCTTCTCTTTTCCTCTTGAAACACACATTTTCCTCTTAAAAGTTGAAACACACCATCTGTAACTTTAGAGTTCGCCCTCCCTCCTCATCTTTCTTTTTTCATTTGTAGATTTGCTTCAGCTTTCGTCTCTCTTTCTTTCTCTTACCGTGCGACACACCTTCCATTGACTTCAGCCTTCATCTCTCTCTCACCGTCTCAGTCCCACCATCTTTTGTCGACATAGTGTCCTCTGCATCTCTCTTTTTCTTTTTCCCTCTTCTCCTTTGATTCATCGCTCTAGATCTCTTCTTTCTCTTTGAAAATCGAGCTTGTAATGATAAGTCTAAAGCAAGGAAAGGGATTTGGAATAGTATCAGCTGCTGAATCATTTTAAGCTGGGTCATCAGGTTACTTGGTCAGTCCAAGTCTAATAACATTGGAGCAGACAAATATCCAAATATTTTCACAGCAAACCGAGACCATACAGTAGGAAAAATATAGAAACATCTCATAAGAACACAACACTATTCAATAGCAAAAACAAAGAGAGCTTTCCTACCAAAACAACAATATACAATAGTAGATATATGCACAATTCTAATACCTAGACAGCACCATGTAAGAGCAAAAGATGTAGAAATTTTATATGCCAAATCCACATTGTAACAAAAGAGCTCTATGTAGCATTTCAATATTAAAGTAACATGAAAGAAAAACATTTGGAATTCATGTCAAAACAACTGACTAAAAAAAGAGAATTTTTTGAAAGACATTCAAAAGGCTAAACCTAAATTTTCATGAGTACGCTTCAAAGTCAAATAAAAAAAATGTACTCAAAAATTTGATTACTAAAAAAGAAAGATGTATTGTCATATTCCAAAACTCGACCACATGACCGACATGACATATGGTGTTTCCCCTACGCCATAAGCCGAAGCCTTCTAGATCCCGATACCCATGCAGTATTAAGTGTGCATGACCATAGATACAAATACTAAAAATATGCAAGTAATAACATGCAACATGCCATGATAGGAACTCCCTACATGCAATCCTACCCTCTTAGGTGTCCTATTTGACTACAAAGCTTATAACAGCAATAACAACATACCAAGACAAGACCGACAAACTTCGACTTTGAAGACATGCAATGCTGGAATCCCTGAACCTTAACTATTCCTTGGGTGGCAACATCCTTGCTAACGCAACCTGCAAAATGCAACAACAGAACGGGATAATAATCTCAATGAGTAGACACTTCCTCATTTTACCTTTTCACAACTTGATGTCTCCACAAATTATGTAACCTAGCATTATAGCTCCAAGATACATACTAACCGAGTATGAGAATGCAAAACAATGAAACTCTATACTAATATACAAGTTACTCCAGCTTTTTCAAAGTAATCTAATCCCTCCAACAAAGATAGATTCTCACTATCCAATGGTTGACATTAACTCTAACCCGTAGGTTGTTAGCATCTTTAAGTCCATAGGCTAAAGGTATTCACAGGTCCCTGGACCGGTAATATCTCCAGACCAATCACTATCACATGTATTCTCAGGCCAAACCCACAGAACTAATCCAACACAACTTAAATAAACTTAGGCCTCACAGCCCCTCAAGGAAATCCTAGCCCCTAAGTTGTACTAACTCCCGAGCCATAGGTCGTAGTGTTTCCCGACTCAAAAGTCATTAAGTATGCAATAAACATGCACAATAAAATTTGTAATTTCACTCTAAGCAATACATGTCAATCAAACTCCATTTCAAACATAAAGGTTAATACACATTTAAAGCAATCCAACAAGGATAACATCTCCATGGCCAGAAAGCCATAATACTCTCTTAGTCATAAGACCATAATAACTCCAGCCCGAAGGCTCAAACAATTGCTGCCTCAAAGGCATGTATATCTTTAACCTGAAGGCTCACACAAAAACGACCTCAAAGGCATATATATCTCTGGCTTGAAGGGTCACACAAATATGACCTCAAAGGCACAAACATCTCTAGTCCAAAGGCTCACACAAATACGACCTCAAAGGCACATATGTCTTTAGCTCGAAGGCTCAAACAAATATGGCCTCAAAGGCATGTATATCTCCAGCCTGAAGGCTATATATCTTTAGGGAATATCACATCACCCCGCAAACAGTTCATTCATAGTACAAGCACACACAAAAATTAATCATAGTCAGACTTAACCACAAGGATCTCCAACCACTCCCTATAAGAAGGAAGTTACCTCACACTCCTAACATCACAACCAAGTGAGTTCACATCTCACCCAAGATTAATATCATGAAAAGAAAATGTAAAGTACATACCACACAAAAAGGGTACTCTAGGCCCATAGGCTAATTGATTTTTCTCTCCCCAGTAAAATGTTGTTAAATTGCAGGGCACTAAAGCCATATAAACTAATTTGCATGAAGCCTCATATTCTCCATGATATGAGTAATGCATATACCATTGTCCAACACAATCATTTCTTTTTGAAATAAAGATGACAACCATGCTTGCCAATTGTTAATCAACATTAATTCTCTATAACTTAAGTTCCAAGGAACTTCTACTAGGTTTACAAGCATTCAACCAAATTGTTTAACCAAAACATCATGCATACAAACAAGTATTATTTTTACAAGGAATAACACTTAGGCTACACTAAGTAGAGTTATCTACTATCCTGGGAATTTTAACGTAATTACTCCTTCAAAAGTGGTTCCCAATATCCATATATGTGCACGACACCTACGGAACCAAGCCACAATGAAATTTAGTACACAAAAGCAATAAAAGGGGATGCTCAACTGGTGGCACCTAAGGCAACCCAAGTTTCCCACAAGACCCCTTCTCCCAGCCTATGGCGCCTTGGACGCCTAGCATAGCACCTAAGGTGCCACAAGGCTCCTCAACACCCTTTCCACATTCAAGCCATCATGCCTGAGGTGCGAAAGCCTAAACTCTTGGGTTCAAGCTCACAAATGTTGCACCCTGGGTGCCAACCTTGGCTCCTGGGCTACCACAACTGGACGTCTTTGGGCAACAGTGTTTTGCCCATCCAAGTCCTTTTCCAATGCTTCACTTTGATCCCAAAACCCCTCCCAATCATTATAGGTCATCACCCATATGATTATGCACTCAAAAACCCTCTAATTACACTCATAACAAGTACCAAACAAGATTCAATAAAAATTGACATATTCAAGATTAACAATCAAGCTTTTCCGATTTAGTTTCACTTTTAAGTCTAATTTTTCTCCTTTAAATCACATCCCTATCCAAAATCTAACTTCTCTAGCAACAAGAACTGAAGAGGAAGTATTTTAGAAATAAACATTGACAACAACATCAAGAATTCACCAAGAACCACTCTAGGGTATGGGAAAAATGAAAATGGAAAGGAGGGGAGAAAAGCTTGCTCTTACCTCAACTCAAGTTCTCCTCCGGTGGTACAGGTGGTTGTCAGAGAATGAAGACTTTGCCAGAAGTGGTAGTGGGCACTGGAGTTAGGCTACCATGGGTGTGAAGGAGAGGGAGTGAAAAAGAGATGGAAAGTGGCATGAAAGTAAGCCACTAAGTGTGTTGAGTATGTGTTATAATATATTAGCTCTTAATCAAAATTACCATTTTACCACTCCATCAAAATTAGAGATCAAAGGAAAAATTGGGTATCAAGTTAAAACATTTGCTACACACATTTTGGCTTAACACTGTCACAACCTGGACCAAGGGCTATGACCAAACAAATCAAAGATATAAATTCTATGTAGCCTACCCGATTACAGAGCATACTAAAAGGATTTAACTTTAAAATTAAAACACAAATACCTTACCCCAGACAATGGGGAGGCATCATCGCTACTCGAACCACTAAACCACATCGTCTTCAATACCTGAAACTGTGAGGAGGGTGAGTCCAATCCACTAACTCACCCAAAATCTCTACTTCACACATGCATAAGACAATATTATATCAAGATCAAATAACAAATTTCATAGACAAGTCATATAGTCAGAACAGTATGCACAGGAACCCTGTAAGCAACCCTAGCACCCTTTTTAACTCGTATGCTTAAGTATAATCATTAACAATCTTTACTAGATCAGCATACATATTTACACAAACATATTTATATATGTATATAGACATAACTCTGGCACCCACATGCCTATCCGTAATCAAGAGTCTACCCTAATGGTTTTCATGCAAGGATATTCCCATCCCCTATAAACATCTTGAACCACCCAAACCATAACATCCTCGTATATTACATATCACATAGTGCAACTATATCATGCACAACATTTACAAATGTTACATTCACACACCAACACATCAGAGCACACAATGATCAAGTACTCACGGCCTTCTCCACAAACCATATCTCATACTAGCTCGATAACTACTAGTAACTGATCCCGAATCTATCCCTTAAAGGTTTTAGCTTATGCCCACACTGACTCAAGCTATTGACCTCGAGGATGCTCTCTTGGATCCTGGTCTATGCCTCATACTCGCTAACCCCCAGGCACAACTTTTATTATGAGTCCTGGCCCACATGCCCTATCCAGGCAACTACCAGTCTGACACTAAAAGTGTTCCACTAGATCCTCTATCCATCAGTCCCTAGGTACAACTCTCATTCTGAGTCCTGGCCTACATGCCCTATCCCGACAACTATCAGTTTGACCCCAGACTTACCACTGGGCCTTATCCTCTAACCCCCAAGTGCTCCCTTCTTGGTGCTAGCCCGCATACTCTATCTTAGCAACTACAGGTCTCTGATGTCAAGAGTACACTACTAAGCTCATCCAAACACAAACACAAACACATCATAATAACACACATATAATCATCTGTAACTCATAATATCGCATTCATACTATGATACACATCAATCCAAACCATATATTGCAGCAATTTCCCCATGGTTGAGATTCCTATGAGCTCTCATTCGCCCCATCGGGCTTTATCAGCTCATGGACCCACACATCTCATCACAAATTATATGTGTCACAATCATCACAATATCCCATAATCAAGGTATATCATAATACCTAAATTATCCTATAAAGCATCAGCATTGCTTACTAGATCTTTACCAATCATGCTACGGATTAACCTCCCCCAAGTTGCATACCATTCGAGAATTTACCTCGAGTGTGTTGTAAGGTGTGTGTGTATACAAGTCTATTTATGAAAGTGGTGTGAAAGAAGCTTGTTGAACTCTTAAAAGTATGGGTTTATATGTATACATACATACTCTTAACAACACCTCCCATCTTGCGTTAAAACACACACACTTTCATTATTGGTCTAAGCCTTAATTCTCATCCACATAACCAATCCACATATGTTCATTCATGTTTTCACACACATACTTATAATGATATATACACTTGTGTCTAGGCATCTGACTCATTCATGCATCATAGTTAACTTTACTTAATTTCCTCCTAGCACATAGTCCCCTTATTACTCAAATTCCATTTCACAATTAGTCTTCTCTCAATGTGTCACATGCACGAGGAATTCATATGCATATGCATACATATATGTATGCATCTACATCACCATAAAAAACAAATTATGCACATCCTCAATGACACTAAGAAAAACAATCTTAGTATGAAAGGATAAAAGAAGTAAAGTAGCGAAGTCCCTCACCTTGATTCTCCACTCATCTACCTTGACTAGTCCCAAATGATGAAGATGCATTAAAGGACTCATCCCTATAAGATAACCACGCAAAAACATGTCAAAATTACAAGATAGGGAAAACATGTTACTCATTCTAACCTTTGCTTACACTTTCAATCATATCTCTTAAAGGGTAAACAATTTTCAAATAAAATTTACTCATTAGAAACTAAACTAAAAAATCTTTCCAACGATATAAATTTTGCTAAAAACAAAGTCCAGATGAAAGAGTTATGACCATTTGAAGTTAGCTTGAAAACAACCAACAATTCTGGAAACCAGTACTACAGTGCCAGTTTCCATCACTGCAAGGGTCAGCAGCACTACTGCAACAATGAAAGGTAGACCTACAGTTCTACATTCGTGAAAAATGGTTTCTTTTCATTTTCTCTCATTTCCAACTTAATCCTTGATCATTTTACATGATTCTTTCCATCAAACTTCAATTTTCAATTTTAGAAAACATCCCCAAACTTGAAATCTAAGTTATTTTCAAAGATTCCACCCCAAATCATCATTTGCTCCATCAAAGCCTAGCTCTTTCTCTCAAATTCTAATATAGACTTCAATCTACTCAAAATCCTTCTTTTGAAATGATTTTCTACGAATATCTTTTTCCAAATTCATCAATATAGCTAAGGGAAGGATTAAGAACAACACCCAAACCAAAACACTTCCATTAAAGACCCAAATCATCCCATTTTTCCCCATATTAGAAAATGTGCAAAAAAGGAGAGGAGTTAGGAATTTATGTCACATCCCAAAATTGGCATGTAAATAACGTTGTAACATCATGAGTGTACCTCCGTCGTATCTTATAAAATTCCTAAACAATTTTAATATCCATAACTAAGCAAAACATAATTTTTCCAATAAAACAAGTTTTGCATAATTATTTATAAAAGTTCAGAATTTATACCTTTTTCTCAAAATAATAGGAAATTCAATCAATAGTGTTAAAATAGAAACCATATATTACACAGTACATCATAACTTTGCAAGCCTAGGTGACCTATAAGAATTACAGAGTGTTTTCTAAGCTTTAGCAAACTAGTTCCCAAGAACCCACCAGACAAAGTGGTATATAATTCCAAAGGACCACTAATCCTCTAATGGAAAGTTCTCCTCTTCAACCACTGAAAAAAGATAATCATAGAGAATATGAGTTCATCAAAACTCAGTGAGCAAGAGAGTGTGAAAAAAATTAGTATTACTAGTACAAATACCATAATCACAATTACAATATTTATCACTAATCATGATATATAAAATCACATTAAGCAATTTCAACATTTCCAAGATAATTCTGTTAAGTTGCCCATTAGAAACTGAATTCAACCCGGGGCCTCCACATTACCATAATAAACTAACTGCCCCTTGGGAGTTGGACTGACCCTGGGCCTAAACTATAATAAATTATCTGCCCCTTGGGAGGCGCACTCACCCTGGGCCTAAACTATAATAAAAAAAACTAGTTCAAATCAATATAATCCAATATCTTACTTAATTTTCAAGCATAGTATGCGATAACAATGCCTTCTTAATTCTTTATCACAATTGTACATTAACTTCCGATATTTAGTTGAAATCACTAACTAGGGAATTTAATAAATCTACTTGCAATTACCATGTTAATGGGACTTATATTGTACTTGAATTTTAAGTAAAATTATTTAGCAATGTCAACCACTTACCTTGATGTTTGTCCAAATTTACCTTAATCCTTACTAGAAGTTGTGTAAGATGATAGGGGAAATTTCCTAAATTTCGTATTAGAATTACCCTTCTAGATTGTTACAGAGAAGAGTACGTAGTTGGATTTCAGATTTTGCTATAGAGAGTTTCATGAAAGATTAGAGAGATAAAATTAGTGTTGTTTTATAAGTACTATTCAAGGATGCATATAAGCACTATTCATACATACGATTACTATTTATATAGTTACTATACATATGTAAGGCACTATACATATGTACAATTACTGTTTATATGTACAAATATTATTCATACTGAAAATATAGAACATAAGCTATAAAAGAGTACACTAGGAAAGAAAGGTGGGTAACAATTGACACTCTTAAATACCAAGTCTTTCCTTAGGCACACATTTTCTAGACATGTATTTTTCACAGTTTTATACTCTATTCTAACAAACAAAATAATTTACAAGTAATCGAGGATAATTCTTTTCTGATGTGGAGGATTAGCTAAAGCCGCAACCATGAAGCATACTAAGAATTTAACCTCTAAATAATTGCAAGAAATTAAAAGAGCATAGTATCTTCACCTTGGATCTAAGCTGAAAAAGAAAGGCCTAAACTTTCAAAGACATAGTGCCAGAGCAAGAGAAGCTTGAAGAGAGAAAAGAAGAGAAGCTAAAGGTGAGTTTAGAAGTGAAATGGAAAGGCCTATTTATAGGAAAAGTCAAGGGTATTATTCGATACTATGTGCTCATAAAATAATCAAATTACTATTTTATGAAAATAACATTTCGTTTAAAATAATTCAATTTACTATGCACTTTAATAATTTAGTTCACTGTGCATCCATGTGCAGAACGAGGGTGGCTGAATTGTTAGTTATTATTAGAAAAAACTATCTTTTCTCCTTAAACCTTTAAGTTTCTTTTTACTTTAGTCCTTTCATTTTAGTACCTGAGGGTATTTTTTCCCATAAAAAGTCATTTTCTCTTGCACCAAATCCACATTTAATAGAACTTCCATAATTATTATTCACACAAAACAAAAAGACTACAGAATATATAAAAATAATGCTATAATTACCAAAAGACCCCCAACGTATAACCCCAAATTTGGCATGTATTACATTCTACCCCATTGATAAAATTCGATCCCTCGAATTTAAAGCTCACCTCAGGATTCAAACAAGTGTGGATACTTCATCCATATTTCATCCTCTGCTTCCCATGTGGCCTCCTCATAGGTATGATTCCTCCACATAATTTTGACAGAAGGAATTTCTTTAGTGCGAAGTTTCTTAACTTGCCTATCGAGAAAGGCTACTGGCACCTCTTTATAGATGAGAGTTTTATCAAATTTTACTTCATATGGTTGGATGATGTGAGAGGTATTAGGAAGATACTTTCACATCATCAACACGTGGAACATCAGATGCACTCCCTTCAGGTCTGAAGGTAAGGCTAAGCGGTATGCCATATTACCTAATCTCTCTAACATCTCATAAGGACTGATATATCTCAGGCTAAGCTTTTCTTTCTTTCCGAATCTCATTATTTCCTTCATCGGTGAGATTCATAAGAAAACCATATCACCTATGGTAAACTCTAGATCACGACGTCAATTATCTGCATAGGACTTTTGCCTACTCTGAGCGTCAAGTAACCTTTCTTTGATTAACTTAACTTTATCAACAGTCTTCTATACCCTCTCGAGTCCCATCACTTTGGATTCACTAAGTTCAAACCAACTGATAGGTGATCAACATTGTCTCCTATACAAAGCCACATATGGTGCCATTTTAATGCTAGCTTGATAGCTATTATTATAGGCAAACTCAATAAGTGGCAAGTGGTCTTCCCAGCTTCGACTGAAATCCATCACACACACTCACAAATGTCCTCCAAGGTCTAAATAGTTCTCTCATACTATCCATCTATTTGAGGGTGGAAAGCTGTGCTGAAGTCCACTCTAGTACCTAATGCCACTTGAAAAGTTCTCCAAAATTGAGAAGTAAATTGGGGTCCCTGGTCTGATATTATAGACACAGGTACACCATCGAGATTTACTATCTCCTTTACATATAGTTGAGCAAGCTTTGACACACTATTGGTGGTATGAATGTGAAGGAAATGAGCCAACTTGGTAAGTCGATCCACAATGAGCCATATAGGGTCATATCCCTTCATAGATCAAGGTAAACTGACCATGAAATCCATAGTAATCTGCTCTCATTTCCACTCAGGAATTTCAAGCTTTTATGATGAACCAGGTTTTCTTTAGTGTTCGGCTTTGCCCTGTTGGCATGTCAAGCACCAAGCCACAAAATTAGTTACATCGCGCTTCATTCCTTCCCACCAATAGACTTACTTTAAGTTTTGATACATCTTGTTGGCACCAGGGTGGACAACATACGATGAACCGTGAGCTTCTACTAATATTTCCTACCTTAAGTTTCGACGTTCGGAGCACATAATCATCCATCAAACCACAAAACACCTTCTTTGTCCACTGAGAAATCCTATGCTAAGTCTTCCTTCACCTTGTCTCTGGTCTTAACCATTTCAACATCATTCTCTAATGCTACCTTCACTTTTTCCATAAGACTTAACCATCAAATGAGCCAAGAACAAGCTCGACTCATTAATTTCAAAGAATAGCCTACTAGCCTCCAGTTCTTGCAGTTCCTAGATCAAGGACTTTCTCACTGTGGCAATATGAGCTAAACTCCCCCATAGACTTCTGATTAAGAGCATCAGCTACCATGTTTGCCTTACCTGGATTGTAGTCCTTTAGGAGTTCTAACCATCTCCACTACCTCAGATTGAGATCCCTTTATTCAAAAATATATTTGAGGCTCTTATGGTCAATGTAGATCTCATAAGTTTCTTCATACAAATAATGCCTCCAGATCTTTAAGGTAAATGCCATTGCTGCCATTTCCAAATTATGTGTGGGATAGTTAAGTTCATGCCTTTTGAGTTGCCAAGAACCATAAGCAATTACCCTAACATGCTGCATTAAAACATAGCCCAATCCCACCTTTGAGGCATCACAATATACAATGAAACCCCCTAGTCCTGATGGTAACATGAAAACCAGTATAGAAGTCAAATGATTCTTTAACTCAGAGAAACTCTGTTCACCAGTACCATCCCAAACATACTTGATATTCTTTCAAGTCAACTTAGTTAGTGGAATAGCCAACTTAGAAAAATCTTTGACAAAGTGCCTATAGTCTCCTGTAAAACCAAGGAAACTACGTACCTCAGTCACAGTTGTTGGCCTGGGCCACTATTTCACTGCCTCGATCTTACTAGGATCAACTTAATACCTTCCGTTGAAATAACATGTCCTAAGAATATTACTTGACTTATTCAAAATTCACATTTTAAGAATTTAGCATATAACTGATGTTCTCAAAGTTTGTAACACTATCCTCAAATGCTTTGAATGGTCTTTCGGATTCTTGGAATAAACCAAGATATCATTAATAAAGACAATTACAAACCTATCGAGAAAAGGCTTGAACACTCAGTTCATCATAACCATAAATGATGCTGGTGCATTAGTTAATCCGAATGACATTACGAGAAATTCATAATGTCCATACCACGTTTGGAAAGTGGTCTTAGGTATATTTTCTTCCCTAATCTTTAATTAATGATAACCAGATCTTAAGTCAATTTTTGAGAAGCATTGTGCCCCCTGAAGTTGGTTAAACAAGTCATCTGTCCTTGGTAAAAGATGTTTGTTCTTTACCGTAATGTTGTTTAATTTACGATAGTCAATACACAATCTTAGAGAGCCAACATTCTTCCTCACAAAGAGTATCAGAGCACCCCATGGTGAAAAACTAGGGAGAATAAATCCCTTATCTAGAAGATCTTGCAATTACCCCTTAAGTTTTTTCAACTCAGTAGACGCCATTTGGTAAGGAGGAATTGAAATTGGTTGAGTTCTCGGAACCAATTCAATATTGAAATCAATAACCTTATTTAGTGGTAAACCAGGTAAATCTTCTGGAAATACATCTAAAAATTCATTAACAACATGTACTTGTTCCAGACTCTGCTCTTCCTTCTCTACATCTGTGACAAAGGCCTAAAAACCATGCAACCCATTCGTAACATAGGTCGAGCATTCAACATAGATATTATGTTGCAAGGTACCTCACTCCGGTCTCCTTACATAAAATCTTGTCCCCTCGACATACTGAACAAAAATAGCCTTATCGTGACAATTTGCAGTGACGTGACACGAGGATAACCAGTCCATGCCTAGGATCACATCAAAATCTGCCATACTATATAGCATGAGATCCACCTCTGTATCTATAACTTCAACAGTTACCTTGTGAGAGTAGTATCCCAAACTCACCATAAAGGTCTCTCCTATCAGAGTGGTAACCAAAAATGGCTCCTTCAGTTTAACTAGCTCTGACTCAAACCTCTTAGGGCCTGTTTGCTTCACCTTCCTCCCAAGAAATAGACATAGAATTCCCCTCCACAGTGTAGCTACCCGTGTTTGGTTCGTCTCCCGCCTAGCTTTCTTTCATTTTTGTATTGCAACTGCTTTCCATCATTAACTTTATGGCCTCTTCCTCCTCTCTATTACTGGAATCCCATGTTTTCATATGGAAAAAACCATGGATTTTATGAAGTTACCCTTGACAATGGAGAGAATTCCAACATCAACCTCAGTCCAGCTCTGTCTTCTAACTCTATCTTCCACAGAAATTAACTGCATCTTCCACAATCTAACTCTATCTTCCATTTTTTTTATTCATTCGATTCACTCTCATCATCTGTATCCTCAACCCATTACTAGAGCAATTCAACTCTGTCTTATGCAAAAATTAACTACGTCCTCCACAGTCTAACCCACCATCATCTGCGTCAATGATGAGGGAAAGTAGAGGAGATGGAAGGCTATCACAGAGTGTCGATGGCAAGGGGGATAGGCTGTGGAGAGGGTGGAGGAGATGTGGCTGTGCATTAGACGTGTCAGTGATGAGAGAGTGATGATGAGAGGAGAGAATGATAGTGACTGATGAGAGAATGGATATTGGTATAAGATGGGTCAGGGGTATTAGGGTAAATTAAACTTAATAAAAATTACATACTACAATATTTATTTTCTCTCTCATTTTTCCTTTTTCAATCCTTAACTAAACAATTTTTTCCATTTTCCTTATTTCCTTTCTATCCCTCTTTTCCTTTCCATTTCTCTTTTCCTTTCCATTCTTAGTCAATACTGCAAACTAAACAAGCCATTAAAAAAAAAGATGTGACATGTATGAATGTGTGGAACCATAGTCAAACAATATATGAGCAGTAAAAGAATCAACTAATAAAGTAATTGTAACCACAACATTGGATGCTTGAGCACCCTGGCGGTTTATGTCATACACTCTAGTAGGTCCCTTGCTAGTTGCCTGTTGCCTATGAACCCCTTGACTCCTTCTAAATCCTCTGTCCATGCCACCCTCTGCTGCAGGAATAGGTGCACAAGCAATTGGTGCCACTGCTGTCTGAGAATGAGAAAGGTAAGCAAACCCTTGTCCAGGCTTTGTGATGAGCTAAGGACATTGCCTCTTAAAGTGTCCAATCTGACCACAATGAGAATAGCCCAAGCCCCCTGACTTCTTACAATAAACATCAGTGTGAAATTTCCCATACTCTATATACTGTGGTCTTTCCTTCTCTATTTGTGAACCTCCAAGGTTAAAATATGAGTGGCCTCCCCTAGATTCAAATTGAAGCCTAGCCACATTGGCTATGGATGACGATAGCTTAGAAGATGCAGTTGGAGTATACTATGATGTGGTGAAGGGCTCTGAAATCTCTGTGTCTCCTCCCTGGCCAATAGACCTCCTATACCTAGCCTTTTTCTTTTTCTTAAACTCCTCTTTATTCATTGACCTCTTCTCTATTATGTGGGCAACATCAACAACTACAAAGTAAGAAGGATAATTACTCATGTTTGGGCCTATTTATGAATAAAGGGATTCACGAAGTCCCTCCACGAACTTCTCCACTTTAACTCTTTCAGAAGGAATCATTTAGGGAGCATATTCTGACAATTTAACAAATTGAGCAGAATACTGATCCACTGACATAGGTCCCTGTCTCAAATATAGAAAATCTTTTGCTCTTAAACAATAGAAACCCCTATTTGACTTCACCCAAATCCATTTATCAACCAAAAGATATAGCAGTAGCTAGACATTCCAACGAGGCTAGATTGAGAACATAATGGCCGTTGACATGTAGCAAGATGAAATTAAATCCACAATAGAACAGTGGGTTGAAACAAAAACATGAAAATTTAGTTTGATATTGTATATACAAAACGAAACCAGATTTATTGAATCACAAAAAGATACCCTCTAACCAAAATCGATTCAATTAAACATTCAACTCAAGAAATCACGTGAGTATCGATATCTATATAAAATTGAACGTAAGTAAAAAAAAGAGGAAAAGATGTTACCCATTGTCTATTGAATGAGTAATGTGGAAAAACCAAGTCCTTTTACATCCTCATAAGACACCCAAAACTAGAGTTGGCTGTGCGAAATAAGGAAAAAAATGAGTCGAGAAACTCCTCCATTTTGCTGTTTAAACCAATGTTAAGAAAACTCGACCAAACTGGGAGGTTCGCCAAAAAATTGGTAAACTAACCAATCATTGGGTCTAGAACATATATAAAAATTTGGGAAGAACCCATCAAAAACCAAAAAAAAACTAGCTGATAGTCTCGATTAATCGGTTTTGTTTCCAAAATCACTAGTATTAAAGTCTCACATGCATAAAACAAAAATAAAGAACACATACCATAACTAGTAATTGAACATAAAATCTCACAACATTTAGCAACCACCCTCCATGTACTAACGAACTTGCTGAGAAATACAAAACCAAAATATAGACATATGCTACTAAACAATTCTGCATATTCAACAACGAACAATTGTTGTCAAGAAAGAGTAAAAATTAGAAACCTTATTTAACTTCAACCTAATCCATGAATCAACCAGAGATATAACAGCAACTTGACATTCCAATTGACACCAAAATGGTTGTTGACATGTAGCAAGATGAAATTAAATCCATAATAGAAAAATGGGTTGAAAAAGAAACATGAAAACTCAATTTGTTGTTGTATAAAAAAATGAAACCAGATTTATTGAATCACAAAAGGAAACCAACTGACCAAAACTGACTCAACTAAACATTCAACTCAATGAATCATGTCAGCATCAATATCCATATAGAATCGATCTCATGTAAATGATAGAGGAAAATATGTTACCTATTGTCTATTGAACGAGTAATGTTGAAGAATTAGGTCTCTTCGCATCCTCATAAACACCTAAAAAGGGAGTTGGTTGTGCAAAAAAAGGAAAATGAGAGCTGAGAAAGTCCTCCATTGCATTGTTCGAACCAATGTTATGAAAATTGAACCAGACCAGGTGGTTCGACCGAAAAATTAGTAAAACAACCAATCATCTGGTCCAGAACATATATAAAAATCACAGAAAAATTAAACTGGTCAAAAACCAATCAAACCAGTCTGTCATAGAAATTGAAAAAAATCGACTCTGAACTAGGTTAACCAATTTTGTTGGCAAAATCTCTAAGATGAAAGCCCCTTAAGCATAAAACAAAATTAAAGAACACATGTCATAACTAGAAATTGAACATAAAATCTCACAACATTCAGCTATAACCCACCACATAATAACTAACTAGCGGAGAAATCAAAAACCAAAATACAAAAATATACTACTAAATAATATTGCATATTCAACAAGGAACAATTGTTATCAAGAGAGAGAAAATTAGAAACCCTTATTTGACTTCACCCAAATCCATTTATCAACCACAAGATATAGCGGTAGCTTGACTTTCCAACGAGGCAAGATTGAGACCAAAATTGCCATTGACATGTAGCCAGTAGAAATTAAGTCCAAAATAGAACAGTGGGTTGAAATAGAAACTTGAAAATTTAATTTGATGTTGTATTTACAAAACAAAACCAATTTTATTGAATCACAAAAGGAAACCCACTAACGAAAACCAACTCAACTAAACATTCAACTTAAGGAATTAAGTCAACATCAATGTCTATATAGAATTGAATTCAAGTAAACAAAACAGGAAAAGATGTTACCTATTGTCTATTGAATGAGTAAAGTGAAAAAACCAAGTCTCTTTGCATCCCCATAAGACATCCTAAATAGGATTTGGCTGTGCATAAGAAGTAAAAGAGCCAAGAAAGTCCTCTGTTACATTGTTGAAATAAATGTCAAGAAAACTAGATCAGATTGGGCAATTCAACCAAAAAACTGGTGAATTGGCCAATCGTCGATTCCATAACACATATGAAAATCAGAGAAGAATTAAACTAGTCAAACCAATCAAAAATCGAAAAAGCCAATCGAATACCATAGTTAACTGGTTTTGTTGCAAAAAGCTCTAGGATGAAAATCCCACATGCATAAAATAGAATTAAAGAACACATGTCATAACTAGTAATTGAACATAAAATCCCACATTGTCACAACCCAAAACGGGGGTCATGATAAGCACGGACGCTGTAACGTGTAACATCCCATATTTTCTTCATCTAAATTTCAAATGATGATAGAATTAAGTTATTTATACATTTAGCCTAGAAGTAAGTAATCAAAGAAAGGCATAAAAGAACTAGGATAAATAAGCTAGATATAGGAGAAAATTGAGTTTTGAGTGAAATAGTCGACTAACTATAGTTATTAGTCGACTAATAGCAGTTAAGATCAAATCAAATTACTAATATCTGCAATCAGTTGACCAATGGAGAGCAATTAGTCGACTAATTACACAATAATGCTGAAATTTTAGGTTCAATAGTGATCAGTTGACTAATTGGAATCAATCAGTCGACTAATTTGGAGACATCAGTTGACTAATCGTCTACTTAAGTGTGAAAATAAGTTGGTTTAAACTGAAAAATCAATAGATAATTGACTAAAATACCCTTAACATGCCAAGGAAGCTCATAAATAAGCAAATAGGCTTAAAAGAGATATTTTTACATTTAAGAAGCTCCCTAGACCCTTTTAGAAACAAAAGAGAGAGAGAGAAAGATCATTTTCAGAAAAATAGAGAGGAGATAGAGAGGGAAAATGTGAAGGAGAAGAAGAAAATAGAGAAGGGAGCTCTAGTTGAAGATTTAGAAAGAAAACTACAAAAGGTAAGTTTCCTAGCTTGATTTCTATAATTTGATGAATTCTAGAGCTTGAGAATTTGTTGAATAGAAATTTTCAGATTAAAGGAAAAAGAAAAGAAGAAGAAGTGTTCTAAAATTTGAGAAATAAGAGAAACTAGAAGAGAATTCACAAGTTTCAACTCTAAGGAGAATCAAAGGTAGCTAGTTTTTTATAAAAGCAAGTTATTTAAGTTTTTATCATGCTTTTGTATGATATATCAAGTTCTATATTCAAGTATTCCATGAGTATTTTATAAATAAATTTCTCAAGAAAAGTATAGCTTAATTCCTCGTGGGATGACAGAACCAGAACCTTTCCTCATGGGATGACAGAAATTCCTCATAGGAAGTAAAATACTTATGGGATGACAAAAATTCCTCATAGGGAGAAAAATCCTTATGGGATGATAGAAATTCCTCATAAGAAAAAGTTCGAAGTTATAGTGCATTATAATAAAAAATGAGAATACTTTAATCATATGTTTATATGATAGTTCTTATGTTCATGGAAGTGAGAATTATTTATTGAGATTGCTTTTATGACTGAAATGGTTATTATGATAATTTCTTAATGTAAACTAGCTACTGAGATTATATATCTCATGTTTTATATTATGACTAACCATTTTATGAGTCAAATTAGAAAAGCAAGAGAAAGCAAAAGAATAAACCAGTAGAATTATAAGTAGTTATATAGTAAAAAGGAATGCTGTGTCAACTTCCTATGTAAACTTTTCGAGACTTTGCATATTTTGTATGTATGTATAGAAATATATGAGTTTTATGTAAATCGCTTATGTTGTAGTTATTCTAGAAGAAAATTTGCAAGAAATAGTGGTTATTGTGCTATGAAGCATGCATAAATAATAAAGAAGGAGTTGTATTATGTTTTAAGTTACAATTTTCTGAGATTTTGAAGTGTAGGACGTATCAGTCGACTAATTGCCTGTATCAGTCAACTAATACCTCTTGAATTTATGAAGTATACAAATTCGAGGTCTATCAATTGACTGATAAACATGCATCAGTTGACTGATCATCCTCTATCCAGCTTAAAATTTTATATTGCAAAATACTCCAAAATTTTCCTATTTTTATGCAATTAGATATTTTATAAGAATTTTCAAAAAATTCCCATGGTTTAAACCAAGATTTTCACTAAACATATATTACAATTTTCTTAAATTGTATAAGTTTAGCATAAGTCTAGTAGACGTTACATAACGCCTACACTGCCGCAAGCTTAATTTACCCTCAATCTATTCTTAAAAACATACTCTACTACTTAGGTAGTCTATCTGATTACAAAGCATACTGGAGGAATTAACATAAAAATAAATATAATTACCTTGCCTTGAGTAATGGAAAGGTATCCTCAATCCACAAGTCATCAAACTACTCATCCTTCCATACCTGTAACTGTGAGAGGGTGAGTCTAATCCACTAACTTACCTAAAAAATAGCCCTATCTACACAAATATATGATAATACAAATTGAGGGGAAAACTATAAATGTAAATACACACATGCACATTTGTACATAAACACCCATATATATATCACGACAATCAACACATACACATTACCATGCATACAATTCATCCGCCCCACGTAGGTCTATGCTTCTACGGGAAACTCACTTAAGAGCCACAACACCGAGGGTTTCCATTCCCGCGAATGTTCTGCTCAAAAGTTTCATTACTTAGGTATGCATCCTCATAATTCTATTTCTTAAGGCTTCATCAATGCAAGAATACTCTCCTATGGATCTGTCATCGAGATACCATCCCATGGAGCTACTCCTTCACAAACTAACCCTTGGATCCTATATCCACTGGCCCCCAGGTACAACTCTCATTTTGAGTCCTGGCCCATGCCCTATTCCGACAACTACCAGTATTCGACCCCAAGAGTGCACCACTAGGCTCATCCTCTGATCCCTAGGTACATCTCTCTTTGTCCTAGCTCGTGCCCTATCCCAGAAACTACCAATATCTGACCTTAGGAGTGCACCATTGAGTCTCATCCAAACACAGTCACAAACACAATCATAAGCACAAACAATAATAATAACCCTAGCATGGTAAATCCCACATCTAGTGAATATGTCATTGACAAGTCACCCTTTGAGAAATTTAATAACCAACCTTGACATTTCTCAAGTTAGGCCTCACCTTGCCATGACGTTGCCCCTTGAGAAGATTGTATAGCCCATATTGGCTTCCTCAACCCGGGTGCCCTATTACTATCCACTTACATAATCCCAATCAAATCTAATTACGTATGCTACTCACATCTCATCCCAAATTAATCCCCCTATTTTACATCTAGTAAAATTCTTGGGATTGATCAATTAAACATTCCCATTGTCAAGCATGTTCTTATTTTAGGAGTTTACAATTTCCCCTTGATCCACAAAGCAAAGATATGATAAAATCAATCATTTTTATTCACACCTATAGAAATTAATTATTTCCCCATTACTAGTAACATACAAGAATATTCTTCTATTCCTAATCATGAAAAGATTCATGCATACCAACCATATCATCAATTCATAACATACTTTCATAACATAGAAGTTACTAGGCAATAAAAACATAATCCTAGTTAAACAAGCAAACAAAGTAAGGCTAGGTCTTTCGTCTGGAATTGAAGCCCTTCCAATCCTCTCAAGAAGCCTCGATCAAGCCTCGAGTTATAACAAAACCTACGGACCATCACAATACCCGTTTAGTAATTGAATTCCATAAGTTCAAGTTTGCCCAGGTTGTGGCACCTTGGGCACCACAGCCTATGTAACCCAACCCAACTAGACTTGTCAAAACTGGTCGAGCTGGCCTATACATGTTCATGTTAAAAATGGGCCAGGCTAGGCCAGGCCAGCCTGTTTTTAAACAAGCTAAAAAATCCCAAGAACAGCCCTCAACTCTGCGAGCTGGTAGGCCAATGGGCCAGCTTGCCAGCCCACAATTGTTTTTTTTTTTGGATTGTCAAAGTTGACAGAAAGGCAAAATTTTAATTTTAAAGAGCAAATTAAACTAGAAGTAGCACATAACCATTAATGAATAAGCAAATTGAACTACAAGAACTTGAAGAAGACTGAAGAAGGAGATTGCTGTAGAAAGAGACTGAAGAAGGAGATTGCCGTAGAAAGAGACTAAAGAAGCTGAGATGACTGTCAGAGAAGGAGACTAACGAAGAAGGAGACTGTTAATTAAAAAAATTATAGTGTAACACCTCAAAAAATAGGCATATGACTTAACATACAAATTACAAAGGAAATAAATTTTCATATTACATTTTCTTATTTTCCACAACATCGGGAAATATTTACAATGAAAATGCAAAGTAAATTGCAGTCAATTAAATAAACCCCTAAAACATAGCAGGACCTAAGTGGCCTATAGGTTTACAAAGCGTTACTATCGGCATGAAGCCCAAAAATTGGTTCATAAAGAACCCTCCAACAAAAATGGAGTATATCTCTAAAACCGCCAAACTCCCAACAATATCCCATTCTCCTCAGTTGCTAAATCTAGAAAAAAAAAAAAGATAACAATAGAGATTGTGAGTTTATCAAAACTCAGTGAGTAAATGACTATGCAATAAAATAAGGTACAAGTACAAATACCAAAATCACAACCACAATTTAAATAAATACCTCTAGCCCATACCGGTACAGATACACAAACTCAAGTATACCTGCTATTCCCTTGCGAGTCCATACTCTTGTAATCCATATCAACCACATCTAAGCACATATAAGCATAAATAACCACACACACGGGTTATGAATATATAGGTAAAAACATACAACGTTTTCCCACGCTTACCTCATTGAGACCCAGTCCATAATTTCCCCTCGAACAATATTTACTCAATGGGTTTATCTCAAAGGTCCACTCTTTTGTTCCCAATTTCTGACATTCTTCCCAAGAATATCCACATCCTTAGGTTACTAGTTGGTTCCCTCTCATAATATAGATATGCAAATGCAATATGCAATATTTTTCCAGCTCTTTCCCATGCTTACCACTTTGAAGTCCACCCCTCAATAGGTTTATTTTAGAAGTCTACCTCTCTGTTCCCACTTTCCGACATTCTTCCCAGGAATAACTACATCCTTGGGTTACTAGCTGATTTCCTCTCATAATATGAATATGCAAATAATGATATTTTTTTCCCACTTTTTTCCACGCCTACCTCATTAAGACTTAATCCAGATTTCCCCTTCAGACTATTATTGCTCAATGGGTTTATCTCAGAGGTCCACCCCTCTGTTCCCTTTCATTCCAACACAATTTCTTTTTTATATGAAGTACATTAACATGAAAAAATGTAATGCACGTAACAACCAACAATACACTCATCATTTACAAACACATTCACAAAACATTTCCCAAATCCAAATACAATTCAACCTATACACATTCCACATAACAACCTCACAAATCACCACTAATATTCCATAAATTAGTTAATACAACTAATTTAGGGAATTTAATAAATATAAATCCGATTATAGTGTGAATGGGATTTATATTGTACTTGAGCAATTTTTAATAAAAATAAGTAGCAAGGTCACCCACTCACCTTGATACTATCAAGGTTTACATATAAAAATCCTATGAAATGAAGTTAATGAAGCTCCCAAACTATCTAGAACCAACCACAATCAATAATAAATAAAATGAGGAAAATCTTCACCACTAACTCTGACCTTTGGCCACTCATTTAGTCATAACTCTTATCTAGTAAGTAATTTGAAATGAAACTTATACCATTAGAAACTAGACTCAAAGAGCTTTACAACGATATAAAGTTTGTTAAAAACGGAGTCTGGATGAAAGAGTTATGTCCATTTAAAAATGGATCAAAGAATCTTGGTATGGCTAGTGCCACACTTACACTTGGTGCCTAGGCACCAAGGCCTTTTCTCCCTCCTTCTCTTTTGAAGTGTGGTGCATGGGCATCACGATCATGACATCACGCGATTTGGCCTCAAATTTGACCTAAATCTGGCCAAATCTTCACTGTTTTTCATGATTTCTTCTATGGGTTCTCCTTCTTGATGTTTAAGGAGTATTTAGACATCAAAACTGCTAATTTTAACTGACAAATGAAGCCACAATCTTAATTTTACCCCAAATAGCCTTAAAATAAGAAAATAGGAAAAAGTTCAGTAAATTGAAATTCCTACCTCGATTCATTGCTTTCCCTACGTTGCTTGGCCTCTGATGACTTGCCCCACCATCAGAGAAAGGCTCTCCAAAGCTCGTTAGAGATTTCGAGTGGAAAGGACGAGGTAGAGAGAAGCAAGAGAGAAAGGGAGAAGAGAAAGTGTGAAGAGAGAGAAAAGTGAGAAAATGAAGAAAAAGAGGTAATGCTCGGTTAACCGTGATAGTGGCAAATTCATAATTTCTCCAATTTAGGTATTTCTCACACTTTAGGTATCACCCTATTTTCTCATTTTACGTTAGTGCCTCTCTGGACCCCATAGGTACTGTAACGTCCTTATTTTTACTATACTAAAATCTGAAATTTTTTTTTTCAAATTCTAATGCTTAATACTCGTACCTTCAAAAAGAACATTCTACAATTGTTCTTAGTACAAATCATAATTGGTTATACATAATAATTCAAATTCTAAACATAAGATAATTTTACATTCGTTCGAAATAAATTACAAATCTGCCGTACATAGTAATTTGATATCTAAACTTTAAAAAAAATCTATAATTCTAATACTTAAAAAACTTGAGTGCTCTAAAAGAGTTCAATCAATCTTTACACCTTTCCCCTTATACTCAGCCCCTGAAATGGTCAGTTGGAAAAGCACAAAAAGGTGAGATAAGGGTATCTCAGTAGCTAGCATAATTTTATAAATATTTATAAATATATCATTTCAATCATAAAAGCACTTACATCATAAAAATCAGTCCATGTAATATAAATTCTCAGTTCAGTGCAATAAGTTGATGAAAAATTAGCAAGCTGATATATAAATAAATCATGGAATCAAGAATAGTTGGTGGCACACTCAATGACATGGAAAAGATAGTGTGCAAAACTACTTTTTCCAAGCTGAACATGAGAGAAAGGTTACTACAGTCCTTTAACTCAAGCTAGAAAGATTCCAAGCTAAAACATGAAAATATAATTTCCAAGTTGACATGGAAATAGCATTTCCAAGCTGACATGGAAGCAGAGCTCCCAAGCTGAACATGGAAGTAAACTTCCAAGCTGATATCATGCTAATTTCATCATGAAAAACATATTTCGGTTTAAATAAAACTTCATGGACATAAAATATTCAAGTAGTAAAACAAGCTTTTATGAATTGCTAAGCTACATGTACTTTGTAGTCTGACTTTTTAGCTCAAATAGCTATTCAATCTATCTTGAAATTCGTTTCACGATTTCTGACCTATTCAAACAGTATATATAACCTTATTTAAAATCTTAAATAAAAAGATTCTAGAATATCATCTTTCCTGATCTTCTTAAATTCCTAATTCTATCCCAATTTCTATTCATTGGGTTTCATCGTAATCTCATATTAGACCAATATTTTTCATAATATTTTTCAGATGATATGTATAAATAAATATCATTAATTTAAATAACATATACGTATAAATCTAAAAGATCATATTTATACATAGTTAACTTTTTAAAAATAAACATATATGTATATATATACATATATATATATATACATTTACATGTTTATATAAAACTAATTTTGATTATCCATATAAAATATACAACTTAATCAATTAATCAAATACTTATTTATTTGTAAATAATTTGTATATATGTAAACTTATAAAGTTAATACATACACTTATGTATCTAATTATATAGATATATTAGTATTTATATACTAAAGTAGCTTAAGGATATATAAAAATATATGTATCATGTAGCTAAATTTAATTGTCCATATCTGAAAATATATGGCTTAGTTAATCAAATGCTTATAAATTTGTAAATAATAGAATATATATATATATATATATATATATATATATATATATATATATGTATGTATGTATAAATAGAGGTGTAATAATGTTACTTAGCAAATATAAAATATACTATATATGTATAGATAAAAGAATAAATATAATTTTTTTATAAATTTTTACATAATGATATAAATAACTAATTTAATTAAAATAACTTAGTTTTTAGTTAACATAGTACATAAAATTAGATTCTAGTTAAAACTAGATTTTTCTTAAATTTCTTTAATGAGTAATTACAAACTTTTATGTTATTCGGGTAGGTCCCTCTTGCAATATTTTCCCTTTTTCCTTTGCAAGATCTAAGTTCATAATTAGTTTCATCTAGGTCCCTAATCCCAGAATATATTTTTTTCTAAATTTAAAACAGCTTCTATAAACTTTTCATTTCTTTCATTTTAGTCCCTATTTTGTGTTTCACGTTTTTGCTTGAGAGTCAAAAGCTAAAACCTGCCCAGATTTCTTTCTTAGGTGTTTTTAGGACCTATGTAACCATTTTTACCCAAAAACTAAGCTGAAGAAGTAATTACATCAAAAACTAAAATTTTCTAAAAAGTTACAGTTGAACGTGGGGTATTTTGCACTGGTTTTGGTTTTGATTTTTGCTTCCTATTCACTGCTACTTCTCCTTTAACACTTGTGTGAGTTAGTAATAGAAGAATCTCCCCAAAGTAGCCCAGAAAAATCGAGTTTAATGTTGCTATTTGCTTCTTCCAAAAATCTCTATTTTATGGTTAAAAAACAGAGAATATTTTTCTGCTACTGTCCAAGCTGCTGTACTCTCTTTTTCTCACTCTCTCTCGACTGTGAATGGTGCAAGGAAAGGGGAGGAAGGTGCTGCTATTTATAGCTGAAAATGGGAGGCAAGTGGTGATTAACCAAGAGTCAAAAATTTTTGTTGTTAAGTTGGAAAGTCTAGTTGTCATGCATACACTTGGTTTGTCTTGCATGGATTGCGTTTTTGAGTTCAAATTTGCTGCTTGTGCTTAGCCGAAAAGTTTGAAGCTGGAGGTTTGTGGATTTGCTGTTAAACTTTTCTTTTTGAGAGAATGGAGGCTTCTACATTTTGGTTGTGCATGTGCTGTCTTTTTTTTTTCTTTTCGTGTTTTCCTTCCACTTGTTGTCAAGTGCTCCTAAAAACCATGAGCTGTCTTGTGTGTGAGCTATCGTGCTTTGTTCATTTGTCTTTTAAGTGTTGCCTTCTCCAAGTACATATATATGTATATTCTATTATATTTGCTTCATGTGCCTATCAAAATTTCCGTGTTGCCACTTAATATATATATATATATATATATATATATTATATACATATTATTATTACACCAAAAATATTTTATGCACAAGACCAATTAAAAAATACTCAATATTTAATCAATAATAAATTGGGATGTTACAGGTACTTGGCTCCCTGTGTGTCTCATAATTGCTTTCTCTTAATTCCCCATCCCTTAACACTATTTCCATGAAATTTTTTCTTCCTCTAGTCTTTGCTCAACCCTGAAAAATATCATCCACAATAAAATACCCGATCCAATTATTTATCTCCATTTTCATAAATAATAATTCAAAAAGAATAAATTAAAAATTAAAAATGACCAATTATTTTCATTAAAAATAATGAAAATTTTGTTATAATAATCGTAATACCACAATCACATAATTCTAAAATTGGCAAGTATTACAGTCAGTTCGACATATCCCTCACCTGATGCCATGCCACTGTCGGAGAAGGAGACTGAAGAAGATGAGATGATGGGACACTGAAATTTACATTTCGATATTTATGTCTTCACATTGTTGGAGTCCCTTTAGCCTTCCCTTGCCTGCGACTGCGACAGTGAGTGCCTTCGGCCTCCCCTTACAGGTTGTCATCTGCGTGAAGGGAGAAAAACTTAAGAAGGGAGGAGTAGCTGCCGAAGATGGAGAGCGAAGATGCTTGGTCTATGTGATGTGAATGGCCACTAAGAACCTTGAAGCCCTGAACATGATATCAGTATTAGGAATTTAGGGAAGGTTTCTACACACACACACACATGTCGTTGTTTAGCATATATATATATATATAGTACGGATTATACGCGTTACCAGTGGGTTATGCGAGCCAAGCTAGATAAGCTCAGTTCTATGCGGGATGGTAGCCCTCTTGTAATGCGAGTTAAATGGGCTTGGCACTTTGATAGGTCTAAACCCAACCCCTCTTTTCAGCCTTGGGCTGTAATACCCCCAAAAATTCGTTATTTTTGGGTATTACATAAAACTAATTTTTTGGGGGATAATTCAGGCGAAGGAAATTTTTTCATTGTGTAGGAAGGAAAATATGAGGTCTAGAAATGGCAAGGTTATGGGCTTGGCACTTTGATAGGTCTAAACCCAACCCCTCTTTTCAGCCTTGGGCTGTAATACCCCCAAAAATTCGTGATTTTTGGGTATTACATAAAACTAATTTTTTGGGGGATAATTCAGGCGAAGGAAATTTTCTCATTGTGTAGGAAGGAAAATATGAGGTCTAGAAATGGCAAGGTTATGGGCTTGGCACTTTGATAGGTCTAAACCCAACCCCTCTTTTCAGCCTTGGGCTGTAATACCCCCAAAAATTCGTGATTTTTGGGTATTACATAAAACTAATTTTTTGGGGGATAATTCAGGCGAAGGAAATTTTCTCATTATGTAGGAAGGAAAATATGAGGTCTAGAAATGGCAAGGTTATCGAATATTGAGTGGTAGAGAGTTAAAAAGTGTATTGGTAGTACCGAGGGCACCGAGAGAATTAGGAGACTGGTTGAATCTAAGGAAGAACTAAAGTGAAATAAGGAAAAATGATTTAGAAACACCCAAGGTGGGATATTACAGATTTGCTCTTGCCAGTGTTGACCAAGGGTCGACTGGAGGGCAAAGTAGTAATTTCACCATGGGCGAGTATATATAGGTGGCCCTGCCTCTTTTTCCTCATTGTCTCCTTTCCTATCTCTCATTCACCTTCTCTCCTTTCTTTCTCTCTTCCTTCTCTCTACTCTTTCTTTCCACTCAAATCCATCAACCAAGCGACGGGGTGAGCCTCTAGGAGCCAAGCAATATGGGAAAGCAAGGAATCGAGGTAAGAATTCTGATTTCCTAAACTTTTCCCTATTTTCTAGTTCTAAGGGTATTTAGGGTAAAATTGAGATTTTGGCTTCATTTCTTGATTAAAATTAGGGCTTTTGGTGTTTAAATGCTCCATAGACATCAATGATGAAAGCCCATAGAAAATATCATGAAAAACGGTGGAGATTTGGCTTGATCTGAGCCAATTCCGGGAGTAAATCGCAAAGATCGCGATCGTCGCTCCCAAGCGCTAGGTTTCAAAACTTTTGGGGAAGAAGATGATCTTAGCGCCCAGGCACTAGGCATGTATGTGGTGCCCAGGTGCTAGGTGTGACGCCCAAGCATCAGCATCCCAAGTGTCCTAAGGCTATTCTTTAAACGACCATAACTCTTTTATCCAGATTCTGTTTTTAGGAAACTTTATATTGTTGGAAAGCTCTTTGAGTCTAATTTCCAATGGTTCAAAATTCATTACCAGTTAAGAGTTATGACTGCGAAAGTAAGTAAAGGTCGAGAGTAGTATAAGGAAATTTCTCTATTTTGTAACCCTAACGATTTTGCCTGGTTACTTAATAAGGATGGTCGAGGCACAAGGTAGGAGCCGAGAGAGCGTGGAATCTAAGTAAGGGATCTATCTAGCTCTCCTATATACAAATATGTACATATATATATATATATATATATATATGTATGTATGTTTATATTTTAGGAGTTATTCTCTTAAATTGTTATATATACATTTAATTTTTAAATGTATTATATGTGAGGTTTGTAGTGGGGATTATTTGGGATTGTTATATGGAATGTGAGTGGGAATAGTGGATTGGTTATGGTGTTTGTATGAATGCATTGTATGTTATCATCTACATATTTATATTATGAAATGAGAGCGAAACAAAGTTGGTCTTTAGTATGTGGTAGATATTCAGAGGTGTGTGCCTCTGGATTACACTCATTGAGGGTTGGTCTTCAATGAATAAGAGTGGGAAAACATTGTATATTGCATTTGTCCACACCGCGAAAGGGAACAAAGGGGTGGACCTCTGAATAAACCCATTGAAGGTTGGTCTTCAATGTGGTAATTGCGGGAAGATGTGGAAAATGCATCATACATCGTGCATTGCAGAATGTATTTTGGTGTGGTTGTTTATATTATTTTCCGAGTGGGATACATGTTATGGTCAAGGGCATAATCTAAGAGACCATACATATGTTATAGTTCTGGATATGACCTAAGAAGTCAGATACATGATGGGATTTCTTGAGTGATAATCCGTGAGAATGCAAACTCACGTGATTAAACTCTTGAGATGTGGTATGTAAGTGCAGACCCTTGAATAAGGTTACGTGCATTGGAAGTATGGATCCTTATGAAAAGATGCGTGCATTTAATGTGTGGTGTGTGTTTGTGTGCGTTCGAGGGAGAATATGACTGGACATGATACCATGTGTATGCCTTTGAGCAACTTGGTATCATGCGGGACGTGTATTGGAAGCATGGATCCTTATGAAAAGATGTGTGCATTTAATGTGTGGTATGTGTATGTGTGTGTTTAGGGGAGAATATGACTGAACATGATACCATGTGTATGCCTTTGAGCAACTTGGTATCAAGCAGGATAAATTCCCAATTAGGTTTATATATATATATATATATATATATATATATATTGTATATTTGTGTAATGTAGGACTAACATAGGTGAGACCATCGTTTAGACTCACCCCCTCACAGTTGCAGGTATGCAGGACGGTCAGATCGCGGGCTTGCAGATTGAAGATGTCTCCCCATTGTTTGGAACAAGGTGATTTATTTTATTATATTTCTCTAGTATACGCTGTAATCAGATATCTTGCAATAGAAATTTAGGCTTGTGGCAGTTTTGGTAACACATTGTCTGCGCCGGTCACGAACTAGGTTTTGGGTCATGACATGAGCGTTTGAGGCGCCCTAGGTTCCCTTTTCACAGTAGCAGCCATTAGGTGGTGGCGCCTAGGGTGCCACTAGCTGGATGCATGTGAAGCTCTCAGTTTTAGCCCAAAATCAACCCAAAATGTACGTGAATGTTTATTTTTCCACTTCAAACCCTAACTTTTCCTTCTTAGGTTTCCCACTTTAATCCCACTTTTAATCATGCTTAATCCATCAATTCTTGGTTCTAATTTTATTATTGGACATCAAAGGATGTTTTAAATCATTACCTAAGCTCCAAAGATCCCAAATAACTTCAATCCTACCCCAAATTCCTCAAAATCCGAATAAAAAGGGAGGAATTTGGGAGGGAAGGAGAGAAAAATGAAAGAAATTGGGGGTGGCCAACTTTACATACCCTTAAGGGTGAAATTACTATTTTGTCCTCTGGTCAACCCTCAGTCAACTTTAATAATGGTAAATTTGTAATTTTTCCAACTCAAGTATTTATCATACTCTATGCACCACACCCATATTCTTTCAATAACTTCCCCATACTTATCATTATTACAACTTGGTCCCTCCTTAGACTCAATAATCATCTAACTCTCTCGATGCCTTGTGTACATTCCCTCAATCTTTTATCACTTATTACTTTATACACCTTGCCATTTCTTAATCTCACATTCCTTTACTAAGCAACAAAAAAAGTTTCCCCCATATCAGATTATTTATTAAAATCCAAAAATATTAACAACCAAAAACCGCTAGTGTCACACACATCATTCTGCAACAACCCACCATATACCAACTAACTTGCAGAGAAATCAGAAACCAAAATATAGAAACATGCTACTAAACAATAATACATATTCAACAAGGAACAATTATTATCATGAGAGAGTAAAAATAAGAAACCCCTTGTTGACTTCACCCAAATCCATGTATCAAGCAAAAGATATAACGGCAGCTCGACATTCCAACAAGGCAAGATTGAGACCAAAATGGCCATTGACATGTAGCAAGATGAAATTAAATCCACAATAGAACAATGGGTTGAAACAGAACATCAAAATTCACTTTGATTTTGTATATACAAAACAAAACTAGATTTATTGAATCACAAAAGGAAACCCACTAACCAAAATTGACTCAACTGTTAAACATTCAACTTAAGGAATCATGTCAGCATCGATATCCATATAGAATCAAACTCAAGTAAACAAAAGAGGAAAAGATGTTACCTATTGTCTATTGAGAGAGTAATATGGAAAAACCAGGTCTCTTCGCATCCCCTGAAGACACCATTACAAGAGTTGGTTGTGCAAAAGAAGGAAAATGAGAGCCAAGAAACTCCTCTGTTACGTTGTCTGACCAATGTTAAGAAAAATGGACCGGACTAGGTGATTCGATCAGAAAACTGGTGAACTGACCAATCATCCGATCTAGAACATATATAAAAATCGAAGAAGAATTAAATCAGTCAAAGCCATGAAAATCAGAAACATGGGCCAGCGCCACGGTTTACCAGTTTTGTTGCCAAAATCTCTAGGATGAAAGTCCCACATACATATAACATAATTAAAGAACACATGTCATTACTATTAATTTGAACAAAAAATCTCATAGCATTCAGCAACCACCCACCATGTACCCAACTTGCAGAAAAATATGAAACCAAAATATAGACACATGCTACTAAACAATACTGCATATTCAACAATGAACAATTGTTATCATGAGAGAGAAACAATTAGAAACCCTAATTTGACTTCACCCAAAATCCATGTATCAATCAGAAGATATAATGACAGCTTGACATTCCAACGAGGCAAGATTGAGACCAAAATAGCCATTAACATGTAGCAAGATGAAATTAAATCCACAGAAAAATGGGTTGAAACAAAAAAAAAATAAAATTCAATTTGATTACAAAATGAAACTAGATTTATTGAATCACAAAAAGAAACCCACTGACCAAACCAACTCAACTAAATATTTAACTTAAGGAATCAAGTAAACATCGATATCTATATAGAATTGAACTAAAGTAAATGAAAGAATAAAAGATGTTACCTATTGTCTATTGAATGAGTAATGTTTAAAAACTAGGTCTCTCCGCATCCCCGTAAGACACCCAAAATAGGAGTTGGTTATGTGAAAGAAGGAAAATGAGAGCCAAGAAACTCTTCCGTTATGTAGTCCGAACCAATGTTAAAAAAACCAAACCGGACCAGGTGGTTTGACCGAAAAACTGATGAACCGGCCAATCATTTGGTCTAGAACATATATAAAAACTAGAAGAGAATTAAACCAGTTAAAAACCTGTCAAACCCGTCAAAAACTGAAAAAATCAGCCAGGCGCCACGGTTAATCGATTTTGTTGCCAAAATCTTGAAAAAAATAAAAAATATACTCAACTTGACAAAAATACAACACTTAATATCTTTAACTCTCAAATGGGGCTCAACATGACTAATAGTCAAGCAGCCACATAGCCACATATCCCACCAACACCACATATTTATAAAGGTGGGAGCTTCATACTTGGGGCGATGTAGAACGTGGGACTTCTTTGTTTCATACTTTCATTTTCCTATTACCACAACTATTATCATCCCCAAAGTACCACATTATTCCTGCCCCATGCTTTGTTCAAGGTCGTCTTTGAAGGATGTGAGTCTTCCACGGTGGAGGGATCATATGGCATCGTTGTCCGACGACCTTTTGTCCCCGAGAATCAGTTGTATAGGTCAAGTGAAGAGGAACAACAAAATTGTAGGCTTACCCAGTACTTCAAAAGGAAACCCCATAAGCATAATGCCCTCTATCACATCCTCTACTATTATCAAGTACTCGAAGTTGACAAAGGTTTTCTCTGCAAAAAATTTAAGTAGTGCCACTCTCAATACTACTCCCATAGTTTCAAGTTGTAAGAGTAGGAGACAAAAAGTAGGGAGGAGGAATACTAGGAATGAAAATTATGGTGGTGTGGCATGTATTGATGATATGGACATCCTATCTAAAAAATTTGTTGCAAGTGAGTCGCTCTCAAATCTTTTGAATTTTAATTTAATTCTTCAAGAGCACTTTTTCTTTAGAAAGGTCCCTAAATCTTTTTTTTTTTTGTATTATTATTAATATTTTGATTATTTTTCCTTATTTTTTATTTTTATGATTCTTTTTTGGTTTTTTAGTTTTTTAGTTTTTCTTATTTTATATTTCATCTTTATATATATTTTTTTTAAAAATATAGATGCTATTATTATTATTATTATACATTTTGACATATATATTTTTCACTCATTTTTCATTTTATTTTTCCTTATTGAAAATTTTGAATTTCTTTGGGGTGCACTTATTTTATTTTATAATATTTTGGATATATATGTTTAGAATATTTTAATATTATATATTATATATTTTAATATCTATAATATATATATTAATTTTATATTTTAATATTTTAAGTATCATGATCCAACTTCCAATTTTCTAAACCTTGGTCCGAACTCGAAACCCTCCTCTCAAGGAAATATTTTTATGCAAAAATGAGAATTTTAGTAATTTTACTGAAATTATTAAAATATCCTCAAAATATATATTTTTTAGTAATTTCATAATTAAAATTATTTAAATTAATTTAACAACAAAATTGAAAAAACCCTAACTGCTAATCCTCGGCAAGACTGAGCGTTGTTTATCATAATTCGCTTATGTTGAGCAAAATAGGATCTTTTGGACCAGATGTCTAGTGGCTTCCCTAGTTGACATCAAGCGCTTCACCTGTCTTACGTTGCAGAGCATTCTGATCAGACATTGGCATCTTCGTGGACGTGTCACTTTAATATGGAAATGCTGTATGGTGCTCTGTTGTTACCGTGTGGATTTGACAGAGAAAATTTCTGCATCTTTTTCTCTTACATGTTGCTGTTTAGGTATGAGAATTCTGCACATATCTACTGCTGTATCGTGTTGTTTTGGTAGGAAGGCTCTCTTTGTTTTTGCTGTCGAATGGTGTTGTGTTATTATGAGAGGTTCTGTATTTTTCCTGCTGTATGGTCCTTCTTTGCTGTGAAAATATCTGCATATTTGTCTACTCTATGTTGCTGGCTTGAGATTGAAAATTCTGCATATGTTGCTGGTTTCTTAATGAAAATTCTGTATTGGGTTGGGAAGTGTTGCACGTCGTGCTTGGACATCTGTACTAATGCCTTATGCTTGAATTGTTAGTGTGGACTAGTTTTCCGAGATTAATGTATAGTAGGTGTTCATGAGTTCATACTAATTCACTGTTTCCTTTCTTCCATGATTGAACACACATTAATGATGGAGGGGAGCAATGGGGAGTCTCAAAAAGGAGCCTGAAAGTGGGAGGTCATGGATGGGATCCGGTTTCTACTCATTCTTGTGAGTGGTACCTGAATAGTTAATGTTGGTTGCACAAAAATACACATGCCCCATAGA
This sequence comes from Biancaea sappan, assembly GCA_037074585.1. Lineage (NCBI taxonomy): Eukaryota > Viridiplantae > Streptophyta > Magnoliopsida > Fabales > Fabaceae > Biancaea > Biancaea sappan. The sequence goes on along the minus strand of CM073491.1, from coordinate 39,183,535 downwards.
CTGCTAGTTCTCTTTTATATTTCATATATATTACGGCGGCATTTTTTACAGGATGCATTTCTCATGTTGACTTGTTAAGTATGCATCATGTGTAGTTTACTTCCGTAGCTTTTTCTTTTTGGAAGGTGTATTCTATTATTACCTAAGTTGTTATGTGTTAATCCTTTCTTTATGTTGAGGGTAATATTTGAGTGAAGCTTCTTTCATGAAGTTACATGTAATTTGCTCTTTGTTTTCAGAAGTTGAGTGGCATGTGGAAAGCTGCTGGTTTAAGGGTGCATATCCAAGAAGGAAAATCATATAGCAGCAATACTATAGAGTTATAAAGATTTATTGTCAACAGTGTATGTTAATCTTCATTCTAGCAATAGTGGGAGAAAAATGATAGTCCATGGTATCCCAATACAATGCTCAAATCAGAAAGCTTTGCCATGAAACTCTATGCTGAGCTGAATTTTGCTAAAACCAGTTGATTTTCAGATTCTATACTGAATTTTTACTAAATGTTACTTGCATAAGCAATAAAATGAATGTACGTGCACTGGCCAATTGTTATGCAGCCCAACTAAATCTATGCTGTTCTCTCAGCCCCATCAATTGTACCCGAGCACGAACTATCCATGCTCACATGATAGTTTCTGGTTTCAGGCCATGGGGTCACATTCTCAACCGCCTGATTGATATCTATTGTAAGTCATCCAAAATTGGCTATGCGCGCCAACTGTTTGATAGAATTCCCAAGCCGGATATTGTTGCTAGAACAACAATGATTGCTGCTTATTCTGCTAGGGGAAATCTAAAGGTGGCTAAGGAAATATTTAATGAAACCCCATTGATTATGCGAGACACTGTTAGTTACAATGCTATGATCGCAGCCCACTCTCATCATGATGATGGTCATGCTGCTATTGAACTTTTTCGAGAAATGAAGCAAGAGGGGTTCGGTCCTGACAATTTTACCTTCTCAAGTGTGCTTAGTGCATTGGCACTCATCGCTGATGACGAAAAGCACTGCCCGCAGCTGCATTGTGAAGTAATAAAATCAGGAATAGGTTCGATAACATCAGTACTGAATGCTTTAATATGCTCTTATGTTCATTGTGCATCTGCACCACTAGTGTCATCATCATTGTTGATGGCTGCTGCTAAAAAGCTGTTTGATGAGATGCCTGAGAAGGACGAAACATCGTGGACAACAATGATTACTGGGTTTGTGAGGAATGGTGATCTTGTTGCAGCTCGTGAACTTCTTGAAGGGATGACTGAAAAGGTAGAGGTTGCCTGGAATGCAATGATTTCTGGTTATGTGCATCATGGGTTTTATGAATCAGCATTTAAAATGTTCAGGAAAATGCACTCCAGGGGAATTCTAAAGGATGAGTATACTTACACAAGTATAATTAGTGCTTCTTCTAATGCCGGGTTGTTCAAATATGGAAGACAGGTGCATGCTTATATTCTTAAAACAGAGATGCAACCTTCAGTGGACTTTTTACTATCTGTAAATAATGCTTTGGTTACATTATACAGTAAATGTGGTAAACTGGTTGAGGCTAGAGAAATTTTTAATATGATGCCTATAAAAGATATTGTTTCATGGAATTCAATTCTGTCAGGGTACATCAATGTTGGACACATTGAGGAAGCTAAATCCATTTTCAGAGACATGCCAGAGAAAAACCTTCTGACGTGGACTGTGATGATATCTGGCTTAGCACAAAATGGTTTTGGGGAAGAAGGATTGAAGCTATTCAACCAAATGAAGTTGGATGGACTAGAACCATGTGACTATGCATATGCTGGAGCAATTACATCTTGTGCTGTTCTAGGATCATTGGAGAATGGACGACAGCTTCATTCTCAGGTTATCCAGTTGGGTCATAATTCTAGCCTCTCAGCTGGCAATGCATTGATTACAATGTATGGAAGATGTGGTGTTGTTGAATCTGCCTATTCTATATTTCTCACAATGCCTTATGTGGATTCAGTATCCTGGAATGCCATGATTGCAGCTTTTGCACAACATGGACATGGTGTCCAAGCCATTCAACTTTATGAGCAGATGTTAAAAGAAGATATATTGCCTGACCGGATAACTTTTCTTACGATTCTTTCTGCTTGTAGCCATGCAGGCTTGGTCAAAGAAGGACGCCATTATTTTGACACAATGAATGGTTTTTATGGTATAACTCCAGGACAAGATCATTATGCTCGTATGGTTGATTTGTTGTGCCGTGCTGGTTTGTTTTGTGAAGCAAAGAGTGTAATTGAATCAATGCCCTTTGAGCCGGGAGCACCAATTTGGGAGGCTCTTCTTGCTGGTTGTCGCATTCATGGGAACATAGATTTAGGCATTCAAGCTGCTGAACGACTCTTTGAGCTAATGCCACAAAATGATGGAAGCTACATACTCCTTTCCAATATGTATGCTACTTTAGGTCAATGGGAAGATGTTGCCAAAGTGCGAAAACTAATGAGGGAAAGGGGGATTAAGAAGGAACCTGGTTGTAGTTGGATTGAGGTTGAAAACAAGGTCCATGTCTTTTTGGTTGATGACACTGTACACCCTGAGGTGCAAGCAGTGTACAGATATCTGGAGCAGCTGGTACTTGAAATGAGGAAACTGGGGTATGTCCCTGATACAAAATTTGTATTACATGATATGGAGTCTGAACATAAGGAGTATGCCTTGTCTACCCATAGCGAAAAGCTTGCTGTTGTTTTTGGAATTATGAAACTTCCTATTGGAGCTACAATAAGAGTTTTTAAAAACCTGAGGATTTGTGGGGACTGCCATAATGCATTCAAGTTCATTTCCAAAGTGGTGGAGCGGGAGATAGTTGTTAGAGATGGAAAGAGGTTTCACCATTTTAGAAATGGTGAATGCTCTTGTGGCAACTACTGGTAGGCAGTTCTGTTACTTACCGAGGGAGGGTCAAGACAAAAAGTTGTAAATGGATTTAAAAAGTGGAGCCTTTGCTATCAGGGATCCAAAATTGAGACTGACAATGGCCTCAAAATGATCTGTAGAAGATTGCTCAATGGTAATAGGAATATTATTTTATCCCTTGCTTTGGCCTTCATATAACTATTGCTTATGCTGAATTATTACTAAACTGACTCTGCTCACAACAGAATAACTTTTCAATTGTGAATCATGTTCTTCTTAAACCTTGCTGTGATTCTGTGCAATTAAAACTGGGAAAGCCTTTTGTCTACAGATTGTGTGGAGTGCTATGAGTGCATGAAAATATCTGGTCTTAGACAGCTTAGTTAAGTATCACCAAGATGCCAGGAATTCAGTTTTCTACCTAAGCCATCTGTGTCACTTCCTATACAGGGCTAGTGTCTTAGTGGGTGTGCCAAGTCCACTGTGAAGAGGTAAACTTCAGCCTGTCTCTGCAGTCTACACAATGAAAAATTGTCTTTTGCTGATGCACTTACCTTGCATATGGAAGCTGGGGTTGGTTACAAAAATGGCAGGTCACTGGACCTTGGATATATAGAGGCCAGTGGCAATAGAAAGAATAATCAGTTGCTTGGTTATGATGTGGCTGTCAAATGCTTCTTGCACATGATAAGCATAGTCATCAAGAATCTTAAACTGCAATTTTATTCCTACCCTTCACCCCCAATTATTTCAACCTCAAGGTCTCCAATATGGTCAGTGCTACCTAGTAGCAAAATTTCATTTGACAGTGAATGTTGTGAAGAGTGTGTGGTACATGCTTTCCACTCTCTTATTTTGGTATAAAGAAAACCGAAGTAAAGAAGGCAGAAGTTATCATGGGATCACCACTCCAGTTGGTAAGAGTATATTTTTGATAATGACATTTGCTGAAATTTTATATCTTTTACCTAAGAGTAATCTCATATTAGAAGTTATTTTATCTGTTACGTTATATTTTTGCCTGCAAGTATGCACAGCACTAAGACAACTTCCTTTGTAGATAAATTGTTAGTGAAATCTGCAATCATGATTCTTTATGTTGTTTCTTTTTCTTTCTCATGTTATAATGATTGGTTCTTAAGATTTTGTTACAGAGAGCTTGACTTGAAAGGTGGAGCTCATTATGTTGAATTATCTCAATATTTGTGTATATAGCAGTGAAAAAAAATTACTTCGTAAAAATCTCAGTGAAATCTATCAGTGGAAGAGTTTGAGAGGTTGAACTCTTCATGGCTTTACCTTTATTTTTAGCATTATCACTAGGAGTGGCTTAAGTGATAAGCAAGTTTTAATTCAGTGGTCGAAGGGCTTTTACATAAAGCGTCCTGATTGGGAACTAATAAGCAACAACAAAAAATCTTTCTCAAGTCTAAAAGAGACTGTAGCTGATTACAAATGCCTCCCTGACTGAAGTGAGGTCTGCAGTTCTTTGTGAAAAGCTTGATGGTTTCCTAGCTGATGAATACTAGAATGCTTCTTCCTTCAATTGGCAAGTCCATGTTCAGGAGAAATTTCCTTAGGAAGACCAACCAGCTGGTTCCATTCATCGAAGGATCTTCTCTATTATCAAAATGAAAGAGTTTTGGAAGTCCATTCATGACTGTTAGAGCATAGAAAACCCATTTCTTCTTTCTCTTGTATTTACAAACTGGAAAAGCATTCTCATAAGAATCCCTGACTTCATTGAAAACTTTCAAAATGTCCTCCCTTTTCTTCTTGCTGCTTGCTTCCTGAACTTCTTTCAGATTCTTTAAACTAAGGATTTCCTTCCATTGAGCCTTAAGCAAGAGGAGAACCCCAGGGTTAGAAGGTGAATCTGCTTCAAAGATGGCTTTATTTCTGGCCTTCCATAAGTTGTAGTGTAAGATTATAATTAGAATCATTTGATCCAAGAGAGATATTTGATTCTTCCTCCAATCCTTAAATTTTGAACATGGCTAGGTTACTATAGAATCTTGTGTGAGAAAAAGAGGCTTAAAGGCAATATCACAACCAAACCAAATGCTTCTTGAGATGTCACAATTAACGAAAATGTGATCCATATTCACTTGATCAATCTGACAGAAGGGACAGATATCAATTCCCTGAACATGATGTTCTTTGAGAGTGTCTGGAGAGGGTAAGGCTTTGTTGATCAGCTTCCAAATGAAAAGAAGGTATTTTGGTTCAGTCTTCATCTTCTAGAATTCCTCCCAAGGGAAGCATTGCACAGAGCCTCTATTTTCACCTTCTGTGAGAAATCTATAAGCAGAGGCAAGTTTATAACTTCCCCTACCATCAAGAGACCAGTTAAGTTTGTCTTCCTCTCTTGTCGAAGAAGGGGGCATTTTTGTGTGTGTAGCATCCCTTTGCAGTGGCTAGAGTTGCTTGATTAAGTCTTCATTCCTAGATTTATTAGAGGGATTACTCTTTCAATATCATTAGGCAAGATTCCCAGAGAGGACCAGTATATATTGTTTCTCAACAACAATAACAACAAAGCCTTATCCCACTAGGTGAGGTCGACTACATGGATCACACGACGCCATTGAGCTCTATCAATGACCAACTCTTCAGGTATCTCATTTACCAGAAGATCTCGTTCAATAACTTCTCTTAGTGTTCTTCTTGGTCTTCCTCAACCTTTTTTCACAAGACTCCAAACCATCTGCTCAACTCTCCTTACTAGCGTTTCCAATAGTCTTCTTTGAACATGTCCAAAACACCTTAAACGGTTTTCAGTCATTTTTTCTTCAATAGGTGCCACTCCAACTCGCCCTCGTATACAATCATTACGGATCTTATCTCTTCTTGTATGACCACACATCCAACGCAACATCCTTATCTCCGCTACTCTAATTTTATGCTCTTGTTGTCCTTTCATCGCCCAACATTCACTCCCATATAAAATCACTGGTCTTATAGCAGTACGATAAAACTTTCCTTTGAGCTCATCAGGTACTTTTCGATCACAAACAACTCCTGATGCCATTCTCCACTTTAGCCACCTAGCTTCTATCGTATGTGTCACATCTTTAATAATTTTACCGTCATCTTGTATAACAGATCCTAGATAGCTAAACGTTGACACTTGTGATACGACATTATCTCCAATTTTAGCCTCCAACTCGTTTCTAGCTTGTCGCTTGTTAAACTTACAATGCATATACTCTGTCTTACTCCTGCTCAGACGAAAACCCTTCGATTCCAAAATAGTTCTCCATAACTCAAGTTTAACATTAATCTCTTCCTTTGACTCTGCTATGAGAACAACATCATCAGCAAAAAGCATGTATTTAGGGATTTCTTCTTGGATATGTTTCGTCAGAACATCTAAAACCAAGTCAAACAAATAAGGGCTCAACGCAGATCCCTGATGTAGACCAATCTTAATAGGAAAGTCTCTAGTCTCCCCTCCAGACATTCTCACACTAGTTGTAGCCTCCTCATACATATCTTTTATAGCTCTAATATACGCAACCCTTACATCTTTCTGTTCCAAGGCTTTCTAGAGTACCAAGAGAGCACATCTCTTAGTACTCGATCATAAGCTTTTTCCAAATCAATAAACGTTATATACAAGTCTTTTTGTTTGCTCCGATACCTTTCCATCAACCCTCTTAGAAGATAAATAGCTTCCATAGTTGATCACCCTGGCATAAATCCAAATTGATTTTCTGAAATACTCGTCTCCATTCTTAACCTACGTTCAATCACTTTTTCCCATAATTTTAGAATGTGACTTATAAGCTTAATCCCTCGGTAGTTTGCGCAGTTCTGAATGTCTCCTTTGTTTTTGTATATAGGCACTAAAGTGCTTCTTCTCCATTCTTCCGACATTTTCTTGGACCTTAAAATCTCATTAAAGAGCTTAGTTAGCTAGATAGTACCCTCCTCCACTAAACACTTCCAAACTTCAATAGGAATACCATCAGGACCAACCGCTTTACCATTATCCATTTTTCTAAGAGCTTCCTTGACCTCATCAACCTTAATCTTGCGATAATATGCCAAATTTTGTTCTCTCTCCAAGGTTGTTAAATCTTCCATATCACAGGTCGACCCTGCTCCATCATTAAAGAGCTTGTGAAAGTAACATTGCCATCTGTTTTTAATATCTCCATCTGTAACCAAAACTTTTCCTTCTTCATCCTTAACACATTTTACTAGATCCAAATCTCTAGATTTCCTCTCTCTAGTTTTCGCAATCTTGTAAATCTTTTGTTCCCCATTTTTCGTTCCTAAGTCCTTGTAAAACTCTTCAAATGCTTTAGATCGTGCTTCACTTACTGCTTTTTTAGCCTCCTTATTAGCCTTCCGATACCTTTCCCAATTTTTCGAGTTATTGCACAGATGGATAGCTTTAAAGCAATCTCTTTTAAATTTGATCTTCTCTTGAACGGTCTCATTCCACCACCAGGATTCTTTATCTCTTTGTCCAAAACTTTTAGATTCTCCTAAAAGTGCTTTAGCTATCTTTCTAACCCTATTGGCCATCTCCTCCCACATGATGTTAGCATTTTCTAGTAACTCACAAGACCCTTCCTCCAACAGTCTTCTCTTGAAAGTCTGTTGATTCTCCCCCTTTAGCTGCCACCACTTTGTCCTAGGGTTCATCACTTGTCGATGCTTTTGTTTCCGACCCTTAATAATCACGTCAAGGACCAAAACCCTATGTTGAGTTACCACGGGTTCCCTAGGAATAACTTTACAATTTTGACAGATTTTTCTATCTGGATTTCTTATAAAAAAGAAGTCAATCTGTGACCTTGAAACTCCACTCTTGTATGTGATTAAATGCTCCTCTCGCTTCTTGAAGCAGGTGTTGACAACCTTAAAATTATAAGCCATTGAGAAACATAAACTCACTTCATCAAAGCTATATTTACTGAAGCACCACCTATTGAATAAGGAGCTCCTGTTATCCACTATCCTCCAAATTTGCTTAGCCACTAAGGCTATGTTGAAAGCCCCCATTCTCTTAATTCCCAAACCACCTTAATCTTTAGGACTGCAAAGAAGATCCTTTGGGAGAAGATGGATCTCTATCCTTTTCATACCCCAAAAGAAATTAATATTAATACTATCCAATTTCTGTTAATACTTCTTGGGAAGAACCAATTAAGACTTGGGTAGATAGGTAGGCTGAGGTAGGCTTTGGCCAATTGACCTAATGAGAGTGAGCCTACCTGTTTGAGAGAGCAACCTGGCCTGCCTTCCAACCTCAACTTGTTTTCAACTCTTCCCACAACTTGAAAATTTGACTTTTCTTTCACTGAAAATCAGCTCGTTCCCTAAATAATTTCCCAATTTCTTTTTATATGAAACACCAATTACTTTATCCATGATCTTCTTCAATCTGTGATGAGTATTAGGACTGAAAACTAAAAAGGATTTATTTTTATTGATCCCTTGCTGCTATAAGACCTGCGATTTTATACTGCTATAAGACTTGTGATTTTATATGGGAGCGAATGTTGGGCGATGAAAGGACAACAAGAGCATAAAATTGGAGTAGCGGAGATGAGGATGTTGCTTTGGATGTGTGGTCATACAAGAAGAGATATGATCTGTAATAATCGTATACGAGGGAGAATTGGAGTGCCACCTATTGAGGAAAAAATGACTGAAAATCGTTTAAGGTGGTTTGGACATGTTCAAAGAAGACCATTAGAAGCGCCAGTAAGAAGAGTTGAGCAGATGGTTTGAAGGCCTGTGAAAAAAGGTCGAGGAAGACCAAGAAGGACACTTAAAGAGGTTATTGAGAGGGATCTTCTGGTAAATAAGATCCCTAAAGAGTTAGTCATTGATAGAGCTCAATGGCATCGGGCGATCCATGTAGCCGACCCCACCTAGTGGGATAAGGCGGCTGTTATTGTTGTTGTTGATCCCTTGCCCTGCCCAGGTTCCATATTTCTGAAGGATAGAGCTAACTGTAGAATAAGCCTCCAAATTTGCTTGAAAGAAAAGGATCGTGTCATCAACATACATAAAATGAGATATTGCTGGCCCTCTTCTAGCAAAGTGTATGCCCCTTATCTTTTCCTTGTCTTTCAGCATCAAGATCTAGGTAGGAAGAAAGAGCCTATATATATACCCTTTAATATTCCCATTAAAATGACATTGCTAACAATTAATGGCTATTATGTTCTTCTATTAGAAATAATGAATTGGCTATTAAACTATTTATTGGTAATAAAGCACAATATTTTAAAAACTGTATTAGTCATTGAAACGGTAGAGGCACTAATTCAAAAATTAATGATTCAGTTATGATCGAATTGGTAGCATTTAAATATATATGCATTTATTAGAGGGGAGTGGTCTAATGTAAGAGTGAGAGGAAAAAGTAACCAACCTTAGATGACAAATCAATTGTTCAAATTGATACAAAATTCATTAATACGATTTAATAATATTTTCCCTAGTTTTCACAAGAATATGATCAATTTTAATCTGAACCATTGAGATCTGTTTAATTTGTGAAAATAGTTTTTATTTTCATTTTCATCGTTCATTTCCTGAAATATATTTTCATTTTCATTTCTAGTATTTTAAGAAACATGTTTGGTTTGTAAAATTGAAAACTGTTTATAGAAAATGAAAACAATGAGCAAGAACATAGATGAACATAAACGGAAAACAGTTTTTAGTATTTTCAATTTTTTTTTAAAGATGTTCAATTAAAGGGAAGATGAACAGACCAAGAACAGAGATGAAAGAAATGGAAAACAAAGACAGAGAGCAAAATGACCAGAACAATATAGACGGATACGAAATAGAGAATAAGCAACTAAAAAGGAAGATGACAAAGAGAGGGGCTGAGAGAGGGAGAGACTTTTCAAACAAAGAGGATGAAGAGACTTGTTTGGGAGGAAGAGAACAAAAGGTAGTTCAGAGCCAAAAAACATGTTTTTATTATAATTACAAATTTGCCACCGTGTTTTCAATTGTTTTCATTATAATTTTAAAAATGCTACCTCATTTTCACTTTTCATTTTTTTCATTTTCAAAATTTGAAAAGGAAACACTAAAACATCTTTTTAGTGTTTCTAAACTTAAGCTCATTTTAAGAAATATTTTTAAAAAAATATTTTCATTAAACTCAACCAAAAACATTTAAGCTCACTTTTATGGTGAAAATATTTTCTGTTTTTATTTACAATAAAAATAAAACAAAAAATGTTCAAAACAAACAACCCTTAATTTTACTTTTGAGAGTGGTTATTTTCTCTTCTAATTCTCACTTAATAAAAACCAAGTATTATTTCATTATCAAGTATTTTGCTTATTTTACAGTTAATAAAAAGAGCAAGTTAGCATCGGCACCTCATCAATATTAGCAAGAGTCTCATGTACATGTGAGAAATTTCAGTCCCACGAGTCAGAGAACCTAGCAACGGGAAAGAAAGAGAAGAAAGGAGGAGATGAGGCCAAAATGGAGAGAGTCAGAGAAATCGTGTAGAGAAGGAAGGAAGAAAGAAGAGGGAGATGGAAGAGAGGCCATGGCACCTCATCAAGAAATCATGTAAAGAATGAAGATAGAAGAGAGGCCAAAATGAGCAAACAAAAATGGTGGTTAGAAATATCAACATAGTTCCATGAGTCAAAGAACTAGGCAAGGAAAAAGGAAATGTGAGAAATAGGAACAAAGTCTCACATGAACTGCATAAGCTAAACGGTGAGTGCTTTTAATAAACTAGTTAGTGCTAGATTCATTTTAAGCATGAACTATTCGGTCAGACTCTATTTTTATTAGGTTTCACTAGATTTTTAATCTAACAGCTTTTAAGGTGATTAGTACCAAACAGAAGTCCGATTCTAGAAGGTGAAATGATCGCTTCGAATTGGCTTTTAAAACTATGTGAAAACATGTTATATTTATTTGATAATAACTTATCAAAAAAACATATAAAGTAGTACACATCATAATATATACACCTTAGTTGAATTAACATATTTCTTGTTCTAAAAGCATTGTATCTGACTTATATTACAACTGCTTTGGACATATATATATATATATATATGTGTGTGTCATGCTGAGCTCTAACCCGCACAGTACGTGGCCTTGTGCGCATCCTATTTAGGTGGCTATTTGCAAATTTAAAATTCAATATAGGCAAATTAGAAATTATTTACAATATATAGATAAGGTTTCTATTTCAGGTTGATTTAGAGTTTAGGAGAAAGTTTGCAACATTAAGGTTTAAAATGACAAATTTGAAGTTTCTTCTGGGTCATTCAATTCATATGACGAAAGCAAAGCACATTGCACCTTTGCTAATAGTTTGAAACTCAAGTCACTTATACCAATTTTTGTACCACAACATCTAAGTGAATAGTTCCACGGTGAAGTAGGTATTACTCGATTTCCTTCTACATTTCTGTTAATTATTGACCCCAAAAAAAATTAGAAATAGATATATACTTACACATGTATCATGTATTTTAGAAGAAAATAGATTGTCGCATACTAAAATAGATTGTCGCATAAACATGCATATGCATAATGTACAAATTAATAACATTCGTTTAATTTGGGTATATGATTATAGAATATATTCACTGTACTATTTAAAAGCTAGTCAGGCTCAGCCCATTTATTTCCGAACAGAATTGTGTTTGTTTTTAAAACTCGGACTTGTATTCAGACTCTTTAAATAACAAACTTGAACGTGGCCGTCTGCGTCTTGTTTACAGCCCTACCCACGTCTCGTAAATTAGCCAAAAGCACAGAAACATGAAAGATCTACTACCATCTTAATTTGATACAATGAAACAACAAATTTCAGTTATCTCACTAGCAAGGAATCACATTTCAAAATAATCTGCTAATAATAATTATAATAATACAGATTCATTATATGCTTCATGTTTAGTGACAGTTTGTTTTAGTCATTTCCATTAGTGGAGACGGGCAAGATAGTAAGGATGCTGCAGAAATTCGGGAAGAACACTACCTCCACCCAGGTTACCTGAAGGTCCAAAAGACTCAAATCAAATAACCACCACTTCCATTCACTTTCCAATCCACCATATTAGACCAAGCATCAACAGCAACTGCAGCAACTTTCGCTCTCAATCCATCCAATTGTATCTTTGAATACTTCTAGCACTTTACGACTCAGTTGGACCACCTTCGCTAGGCAGACCAAATATTCGAAGATTACGGTCCATTGATCCCACCGCTATATATTTTGCATCTGGACCAAATTTAACGCAGGTGGCTTTCCCTGAGAACAAAATACATGCATCTCAGTAACCGTAAAACATGACACACTATTAGCAAAGCCTGTAGGAAGAATACAACAACAACAACAACAACAACAAAGCCTTATCCCACTAAGTGGGGTCGGCTACATGGATCGCACGACGCCATTGAACTGTAGAAAGAATAGGCAAAAAAAAAAAAAAAAGAAGGAACCTGTTCCAGATAGATCAGGAAAGGTTTTAATACAGTTCCATTCTGATTTCACATTGGCAACTTGGTAAATCCTGCACAATTTACCAGGCACCGCAAATCAGTCTCCAACAAATCAAATTAAATAAAAAAGGTTGATATAACAAAGACAATGCAAAAACTGGTATTAGCCACGTCCAAACAGATCATTTTCAGTTGTTTTCTGCAATCTTGACACGTTTTTAAGGTTTTTGGGTCTCCTGCATTAAATTTTTAAATGTTACTTTTGCAATTTGAAGCCTCTAACTCGTGGTTTTAGGAGTTTTTTTGTTTTCTTTTTTATAAATTTTTGTATATTCTACGCTTTTAAGGTGTTAAATGGTTTTATAACTCATTAGTATTCAAGAAAATAGTCACAGGTAACGAAGATTAAGGAATCAATCTAATTCTTTTTATTGTTACAACTCTTAGTAATTAGTCTTCTCATTCCTATATTACCATATTCAACGTCATACTGACTTAAACTCTTGTTACTCAACTTATGATCAATAGACCCTACTAGATTTTCATGAAGATAAGCATGATTATGCTTACTGTTGTTATTGAAGTTAACAAGCTTATGAAGATACTAGAGTCTAGATGCGTGCATGATAGCATTTGTAGGATAAGTAAAAGAAACAAAGAGTTCACTTAAGCATCTATGAAAAAACAATCAACTAAGGACGAGACAATAAAATTATTAGATTTAGCTACTATAGACTCGTATAAACTTTTTTTTTTTTGGGTGGGGGAGGGGGTGTTTAAATGACCAATTATTATTTAGTGCTGATGATGATTTTATAGAATTTTGGGAAGCAAGAAACAGCACCTGAGCAAAATAAAGCATTGATGTTGAAACTTGAAAGCAAGAGTTGTAGACAGTTAAGTTCTTCAAATTAGAGAGGGTAACAATGCTGATACTGTTGGTGCTTATTCAATGCTGATGATGGTTTTACAGAAAAACTTGGGAAAGAAAGAATGAGCAAATATAGAGCATTGACGTTGAAGGCAAGCAAGCATTGGGCTGAGTTGTTAAAATTAAAGAGGGTAACAATACCGTTATGAGTAAAGAGATCAACAGAAGTGATGCTGACATAAAAGTCAAATTCACTATTGCCTTTCGTATTCTATTCTCCACCCCCACCCCCCCCCCCCCCCCCGCGGGGCAGGGGCAGGTGCTTGTTTCACCCACACTAACAGTGCCCACCAAATTTTCAACTATTTCTCCTTTTCAGAACTTGAAGACAAGTTTTATAATGCATCATGGGAAAAAGACTAAGTACTATTATTGTATTATGATTTAAAGATTCAGATTTAGACTTAGTCATTTGGAATTTAGGGTTTATCTATTAATAATTTGCAATTTTATATTAGCTTGCTTAGTTCTTGGGATATATTATCTCAGAGTAGTGTTCTTGGATAAAGAGATAAAAAATCTTGGTGGTAGAATGAGACCATTCAAGAGAAGATTAAATTTAAAAGAGAATGCTTTAAAGCTATCCATCTGTGCAATAACTCGAAAAATTGGGAAAGGTATCGAAAGACTAATAAGGAGACTAAAAAAGCAGTAAGCGAAGCACGATCTAAAGCGTTTGAAGAGTTTTACAAGGACTTAGCAAAGAAAAAAGGGGAACAAAAGATTTACAAGATTGCGAAGACTAGAGAGAGGAAATCTAGAAATTTGGATCCAGTAAGATGTGTTAAGGATGAAAAAGGATAAGTTTCGGTTACAGATGGAGATATTAAAAATAGATGACAGGGTTACTTTCATAAGCTCTTTAATGACGGAGCAGGGTCGACTTGTGATATGGAAGATTTAACAACCTTGGAGAGAGAACAAAATTTGGCATATTATCGCAGGATTAAGATTGATGATGTCAAGGAAGCTCTTAGAAGAATGGATAATGGTAAAGCCGTTGGTCCTAATTGTATTCCTATTAAAGTTTGGAAGTGTTTAGGGAATGAGGGTACTATCTGGCTAACTAAACTCTAATGAAATTTTAAGGTTTAAGAAAATGCATGAGGAATGGAGAAGAAGCACTTTAGTGCCAATATACAAAAACAAAGGAGACATCCAGAATTGCGCGCAAACTACTGATGGATTAAGCTTATGAGTCTGACACTAAAATTATGAGAAAGAGTGATTAAACGTAGGTTAAGAATAGAGACGAATATTTCTGAAAATCAATTTGGATTCATGCTAGGGCGGTCGACTATGAAAGCTATTTATCTTCTAAGAGAGTTGATGGAAAAGTATCGGAGTAAACAAAAGGACTTGCATATAGCATTTATTAATTTGGAAAAAGCTTATAATCGAGTACCAAGAAAGGTGCTGTGGAAAGCCTTAAAACAGAAAGGTATACGGGTTGCGTATATTAGAGCTATAAAAGATATGTACAAGGAAGCTACAACTAGTGTGAGAACGTCTGGAGAGGAGACTAGAGACTTCCCTATTAAGATTAGCCTACATCAGGGATCATCTTTGAACCCTTATTTATTTAACTTGGTTTTAGATGGTCTGACGAAACACATCCAAGAAAAAATCCCCAAATGCATACTTTTTGCAGATGATATTGTTCTCATAGGAAAGTCAAGGAAAGAGATTAATTTTAAACTTGTTATGAAGAGCTACTTTAGAATCGAAGTGTTTTCATCTGATTAGGAGTAAGACAAAATATATGCATTGTAAGTTTAACAAGCGACAAGCTAGAAACGAGTTGGAGGTTAAAATTAGAGATCAAGTTGTATTACAAGTGTCAAAATTTACATATCTAGGATCAGTTATACAAGATGATGGCGAAATTATTGGAGATGTAGCACATAGGATACAAGCTGAGTAGTTGAAGTGGACAATGGCATGATGAGTTGTTTGTGATCGGAAAGTACTTGATAAGTTCAAAGGAAAGTTTTATCGTACTGCTATAAGACCAGCAATATTATATGGGAGTGAATGTTGGGAGATGAAAGGACAAGAAGAACATAAAATTAGAGTAGCGGATATAAGGATGTTGCGTTGGATGTGTGGTCATACAAGAAGAGATATGATCCGTAATGATCATATAAGAGGTAGAGTTGGAGTGGCACCTATTAAGAAAAAAATGGTTAAAAATCATTTAAGGTGGTTTGGGCATGTTCAAAAAAGACCGTTGAAAGCGCCAGTAAGGAGAGTTGAGCAGATGGTTTAGAGCCCTGCGAAAAAAGGTCGAAGAAGACCAAGAAGGACACTTCGAGAAATTATTGATCGGGATCTTTTGGTAAATGAGATACCTAAAGAGTTAGTCATTGATAGAGCTCAATGGCGTCGTGCGATCTCTGTAGCCGACCCCACCTAATGGGATAAGGCTTTGTTGTTGTTGTTGTTGTAGTGTTTTAATGGAATTCTCTTGTATTTTGGTTAAATTGAAATTGTTTGAGCATTGGCTACATTAGGGTTGATCAATAGCCTATAATTAGAATTCACCCTTCCTATTGAACTAGAATTCACCCTTTACTATTGAATTATTATTAGATTATTGTGTTTAATAATGTACTTTGATCTCTCATTCAGTCATTTTGCATCATCATATCCACCAGACACATCCGAGTGCTCACCTTATATCAGATCCCGCAACTGCAAGGTAGGACCCACTATGGTCGAATTCCACTGCAAAATTCACAAATTACATGAAAACGTTTCAAAATAAGTAGAACTTACTATGCATATTTGCCTCTCGACAAGGTATGAGACAATGAAAATGAATACCAGAGTTCGTTGGTGTGTCTGGCTCATATGGACTGAAGGTCCGGAAGTTTTTCAATTTCCGTAGATCCCAAAGCTTTACACCATCATGAGCTGCAGTCTGTCAAATTTAGGAGAAATATGTAAACAACATTATGAACAAACATTCCACCTCTTCTTTTTATATTGTCACATACCGCAAGGAAATAACCATTCTCGGAAAAGGATATGGCAGTCACAGCCCCTACATGTCCATCAAACCTGGCAACATTTGCCTGGAACAAATAGAATGAACAAAACAAATTATATATATATATATATATATATCACCCACAAACATTGCAAATATCAAGATTAAAATATATGAGAAAGGATAGTATACCTGACTTTTTACATCCCATATCTTAACAAGAGATTCTGCAGTGCCAGTTCCAAGAATGAGGCCATCAGGATGAAAAGCTGCAGATGTATAGCCTTCAGAAGATCCAGACGGGTCTGAAACCTACAAAACTCATCATTTTCACATATTGAGAAATTCAAACAGTCTCTCAACAGTCAACAACTCTACCAAACTATTCCATAGAGAACTTTACATTGGTGAAAATCTAACATTTATATGAGTTCATTTAAATAAATTCTATAAATACGGCCAAAATGAAAATGAGCTTCTTTCTATGCAATTATCCTCATAGATTCTTTCACTCAACTCTTGCATATATCTTGTCCTTATTGCCTGTGTCTGTTCTGACCATACAGTAAAAGCAAGAGAAATCAGACCTGAGTCAGACATGTCCCTGAAGAAAGTTCATAAAAGCACCATGTGTTGTCAAGTGAAGCAGTCACAAAGTAGTTATTGGTAGCATGGACAGTGACCGCTTGCACCTGAAATATTGAAAAGGCATATTATTGTTATAACACGGATAAATGAGAAAATAAAAAAAAAATTCCTAGATTTAAAAGGAGCTTCAGATACATAAAAGCAAATATCAAAGCATTTTGTAACACAAGTTTCCCAATATCATGAAGTCCTTTTACAAGGGCAGATAATATGTATCTTTCTAAGCAGCATTTTTTCATCAATTCTGACAGATTTATCAAACTTGAGAATTCTGATTGTACTTCTTCAGAGGACTTAAGCCTGTTATACAGCCAAAAGTATTTGACCAACTGGGTGAAAGAGGTATTTAAATTTTAATGCACAAAACAGCATATAGAGATATCAATTGTAGTGCAATACTATTAGAAAACATTTTAGACTCAACGACCCCAAAAACGCCACAAAAACTTGAGAAAACTGACGATCCTGAGCAGAAAACAGGGAAACCAATACTATGTAAAGTAAAAAAAAATAGCAGAGACCATAAACCCACTTAGAGCTTGGACTTTTGGATTAATAGGACAATTTCACTATGTCCATGAGACGCTAAAATAAGGAAATTTAGCAGATTTAAAATGCAGTGATGCTCTAAAGACTAGACAAACCTAACACCTAACTTGAGAAAACAAGGCCACTTAATACAGGAAACCCTTTAGAACCCAATTTGGAGTTAAAAGGATAATTTTTAGACAACAAACCACAGTAGACATTAGAGTATAGATAAATAGTGTAATTTAGCTTTCTACATATGTCTACAAAGGAAGGTGGGTTACAGCAGGGATAAGTAGCAATAAATTTGGAAAGAAACCCAACAATATGTTAAAATTCTAATAACCATAACCAGCAAGCGATAATATGATACAACATATCATCTCATTTCACATGCAAAACCTTGTCCAATTCTATCCCAAAATTCTACCTGCCATAAAATGCAAGTACATCAAAATAGTAAGGAGTAGGATCGCAGTCCATATGTAAAATTTAATCTCCAATCGGAAAAATTATTACCAGGATATAAGGGAAATATGAGAAATTTAAGAAGCAAAGACAAAATTGACAAAATTAATTTAAAAAAAAAAAACACTTAGGTCAATGAAGCTAACATTAATGGAAGATGTGAAGCTATTGCAAGCACGTATGCGCAATGAAGCATGCCTTTAACCATAAGTTCAACTACAAACTCACAAATAAGCACTATATAGGCATCTTTGGGATTCTAATTTTTATTCTGTTAGGTGTATATAAACCCTAGTCTTCTTTCTTGTAATTATCAGATTGAATAAAAATAATACTCTTCAATTCTTCATGGTATCAGAAGAATTAGTCTGATCCTTCAGTTTTTCTCTTTCCGCTGGTCTACTGTGCTAATGCCTAGAACCTCCTCCAAGCTTGCGAAGAGGTTTTGGCTGGACCACCTTAGGGTTAGCCTTAGAACCTCGTAGCCATAATGCCTAGAACCTCCTCCAACCTTGCAAAGTCTCTGTCTTGGCTGGACCACTTTAGGGTTAGCCTTAGAACCTCGTCGCCATCATATCCCCGCCGACCGAAGCTTCACCAGACTTCACACGCGCCATCACGTGCCGCCCGTCTTCTCAGCCACGTCTTCCATGCGCCGACACGTGAGAACGCGTGGAGCCATTCCTCCACCACCGGTCTTCACAAAAATGATCACCAGCCATCGTAGATCATTACCCAATCGTTGTTCTGTCTGTTAGGGTACCTGTCCGTGTGTTCTTTATCAACCAGGGGGGATTCCGACGTCATTGCAGCTCTTCTGAAGCTTCAGTGTTGTTCAGAATTCTCTAAAATAGAGTATTGTTCAACTCATTCGTGCTGTCCTTCATCAATCCCAGTAATCGATCTTTGTCACTTTTTTTCTAACCATGGCTACTTATGGATAAACGCATGTTGCGACCAGTGCCCAGAAAGGTATTTTTATAAACGCATTTCAAGGTAAAACTTCAAACCCGACAATATCAAGGTCAAAATTGTTGATGGATCCCTCTCCACTGTAATTGGTGTTGGAAAAGTGAAAATTTCAAACTCTCACCCTCTTAGTTCCAAACTTATCTTGCAACTAGTAAGCTGACAAGGGATACGAATTGTATTGCTAAATTCTCCCCATCTGGTTGTTTATTACAGGATTTAGATTTAGGGAGGGGCAATGCTAAGGAGATTGATGGTCTATATCAAATTCAAGCTGGCAATCAAGTACCAACATGCCATGTTGCGGATAGTCCTAATAGCCCTGATAATGATGAGGTTATGTTGTGGCACCATCATATTGGTCATTCGAATTTTATATATTTATCAAAAATGTTTCCCTCACTTTTCATCAATAAACATCCAAAGTTTTTTGAATGTGAAGTGTGCCAGCTCTCTAAGCATTGTCAAAATTCATATCCTAGTCATACATATAAACCATCCCATCCTTTTTCCATCCTTCATAGTGATATTTGGGGTCCATCCCGCATCCAAAATATATCTGGGACACATTGGTTCATATCTTTTATTGATAATCACACTCGTCTTACTTAGGTTTTTCTTATGAAAGATAAGTAGGAAGCCTCACAAATTTTCACAAATTTTCAAACTAAGTTTTTCTTATGAAAGATAAGTAGGAAGCCTCACAAATTTTCACAAATTTTCACAAATTTCTACACCATGATTCAAACCCAGTTTCAAACAAAAATTCAAATTTTTTGGTCTGACAATGCTAAGGACTACTTCAATTCGGTCCTTAAGAATTTTTTCCTTGAGCAAGGTATTGTGCATCATTGTTCTTGCACTTACACGCCTCAACAGAATGAGATTGCGGAACCTAAAAATAGACATCTTGACGTGGCTAGATCCTTAATTCTTACCCATAATGTTTCCCATCAATTTTGGGGTGAAGCTGTGTTGACCACTACCTATTTAATTAATAGAATGCCATCTCGTCCCTTGAAATTCGACACACCATGTCAGGTCCTCTCAAAGCATTTTCCTGATAATAGACTTGTCACCAATCTTCCTTTTAAGGTCTTTGGTTGTTGTGCTTTTGTACATGTTCCATCTCAGAATAGAGGGAAGTTAGATCCTATATCCAAGAAATGCATCTTTGTTGGGTATGCCCCTAACCAGAAAGGTTACAAATGTTATTCCCCAACATCACAGAAGTTTTATATCTCCATGGATGTTTCTTTCTTAGAACACACTTCTTTCTTTCCCAAGACTCATATTCAAGGGGAGAACTCGACACCAGGAGAATATCAGTTTTTGGACTACCTTACGTGGAATTGGTGCACCTAACTCTGAAAGGTTACCTACCTGCCCTCCTGAATCAGAAGCTCCCAACACTCATAAACAGGAAGGCAATGCAGAATTGAAGGTATAATCAAGGCGCCCAAAGCAATTCTAAGAACGAGCAACAACAGATAATTCATGAAAATTGCCAATCTAACCCAAATCCAACTCAGGGGAGAAGAATCAAGACACTCGAGGTATACCTGAATCCGAATTCTCTACTGATATTATATCTGATCTCTACCTTCCTGTTGCTTGGAGAAACGGAGTTAGGTCGTGCACCAAACATCCCATTGCTAATCATGCTTCATATAAGAAATTATCCAGTACCTTCAAGGCTTTTACAACTAATTTGGATAGCACAAAGCTTCTAACTTGCATAGAAGAAGCTTTACAACACCCAAAATGGAGGGAGGCTGTAAACGAGGAGTTGAATGCCCTAAAGAAAAATGGAATATGGATCCTTACTGAAAAAACCTTCAAGAATGCAATCTGTGGGATGTAAGTGGGTGTTCACAGTTAAGTGCAAAGCTGATGGGAGCATTGATAGATACAAGGCGAGATTAGTGACAAGAGGATTCACTCAAACTTATGGTATAGATTATCAGGAGATATCTGCTCCTGTAGCGAAGTTAAACACTATTCGTATTCTCCTGTCTATTGCTGCAAACCTTGAATGGAAGCTTCTCCAATTTGACGTCAAGAATACATTTCTTAATGGTGATCTTGAAGAAAAAACATGGAGTTACCTCAAGGTCTGAAAAATCCGAATAACTATCCTCATTATATATGTGTAAACTTCATAAATCTCTCTATGGCCTTAAACAGTCTCCAAGGGCCTTGGTTTAAAAGTTCTCTCGGGTAGTCAAAAGGCTGGGATATGTTCAAGGACAGACAGATCATACTCTATCAAATATTCTCCTAGGGGAAAATCACTATCCTCATTATATATGTTGACGACAAAGTAGTCACTGGAAATAATGAAGAGGTGACACTTAAAGAAGTTCCTAAGTAAAGAATTTGAAATCAAGGATCTCGGTCCGTTAAAATATTTCCTTGGGATGGAAATAGCCCAATCTAGCAAAGGAATCTCTATTTCACAGAGGAAGTACACCTTAGATCTTTTGAGAGAAACAAGAATGCTAGGGTGTAAACCTGCTGACACTCACATGGATCCATTCAACAAAATAAGCTCAAAGGAGTCCTCTAGTCCTGTTGATAAAAGGATATATCAATGTCTTGTGGGAAAACTCATCTCTCTCTCATACTTGACTTGACATCAGTCAATAGATGAATAATCCTACTAAAAAACATCTTGAGGCTGTTAATCAGATACTCAGATACTTGAAGATGACACCCGAAAAAGGTCTATTTTTTAAAAAGGGCCAATAGAAGTGTTGAAGTTTTTTCGGATGCTGATTGGGCTGGTTCCCTGACAGATAGGAGGCCCACTTCAGGTATGTGTGAGGTAATCTAGTTACCTGGAGAAGTAAAAAGCAGTCTGTGGTGTCTAGAAGTAGTGCTGAAGCAAATTTCGTGACATGGCACATGGGATCTGTGAAGTAATATGGTTGAGAAGAGTATTGGAAGAGCTTCAACTTCCAATCACCGCCTCCATGAGACTCCATTGTGACAATCAAGCAGTAATCCAGATTGCAAAGAATCCAGTTCATCATGATAAAACCAAATATGTGGAGATCGATTGTCATTTCATCAGAAAGAAGTTGGAGCAAGGGATTATTGAAATAATTTATACTCCTACACATCAACAAACGGCTGATATCCTTACTAAGACTATCCCTAGAACTCAATTTGACATTTACTCCCTAGCTTGAGGGGGAGTGTGAGATTCTAATTTTTATTCTGTCATTATAATTATTGATTTATTTCCTTTCTTGTAAATATTTGTTTTTTGATTTGTTTCCTATTCGTTATTATGATTGATTAAGATTAATTTGTATTTATTAGGGTTGATTATTTTTCCTTTTCTATTGCCCTAGTTAGGTGTATATAAACCCTAGTCTTCTCTCTTGTAATTATCAGATTGAATAAAAATAATACTCTTCAATTCTTCAGCATCTCTCACTTAAATTCACAGCAACAAAACATAAACATAGAGAATACAGAGTAATGATAAAAATCTAGCACATTTTACAGTAGAGTATGGTAACTCTAGAGCAGCAACAATAAGGATAATAACATTCAAAACAGTAACTATAATTAGCTATGGATTGCAATTTACTGCAAGGAATTCATTTACCTCAGCCGTATGATCCTTCAATACATTTCTGCAGATATAGTTACCATCATCTGATCCTTGCCACAAACGAACTGTCTATAATATAAATTAAAATTCAATCACCACTATGGAAGATGCAAAACGAAAACACCAAACTTGAAAAACAAGAATTAAACTCTCAAGCAAAACTTGTATTCACTTAGTTGCAAGGAGCATGCTGAATACACAATAATAACCAAAAAAAAAAAGGAAATAAATCTTAAAAATACTTGGACAAACCCAATTCAATTAGTGCAAGGCCTCTAATCAAATTAAATAATGCCACAAACTATCCGTATAATATAGTCTATCGTTTCAATTGATTCCATAACCACAATTATTAATTGGTAGAGACTGAAAATGGAGTATATCCCTGATTTAACACAACTTTACAATTTTGGTTTTGCTGCCAAAAGTTAAGTGCTTGGAGAAAAGAAGTGACAAATATGATATTGATGTCATCCCCACTGGATCAGCACTAGGGTTAAGAGAGATGGAGGAAGAATTTAGTCTAAGAAAAAAATGCCTAATTAATCATGAAATAAAAAGGAATAACACTTCACCTTATCTGCTGAACCAGTCAAGAATTGATCACCCTGAGCTACAAACTTTACACTTGTAACCTACCAAAAAGAAGGTTAGTCAGTTAAATGATTTTGTCAAATAACTCAAGGAATTCTAACAAGAATAAAACCTTTTTCGAGTGACCACTGAGTGTGGATAATATCTGTCCTGATGGCCGGTCAAAAATCACAGCATTGGTATCAATCCCTCCAGTAGCAATCAAGTCCTGTCAACCAGAAAATGCAATTATCATTGACCAGCACTTATTCATTGTCTACTTCAAATAATTCTAAAGAGGTCCAGAAATAATTGAAGCAGATTATTCAAAATTTTAATACTGACACACAAGAAATTACAAACTTAGCACCAGTCAAAGACAGAATATGGTCAAGATGCCACTACAAAAGATTATACAAATAAATAACTGTCATGTTATTTGAAATGTAAACACAGTCCCAGGAGAATAACTTGATAGCCCTTCACTAAGCTTAAAATATACATCATATGATTTACATTATATTATTTCATTACTCAATATAGCCCCCTTTGCAGCAATAATGAGTAAGGCTTATTAGCCCTTTACACCTCAAAACGCCCACTAAATTCAACCATAAAGACTACACTTTTTCTTCTTCTTTGAACTGTCTCCGTTAGGAAATCAAAAGAACTAAAAAAAAAAAGAGAGAGAGAAAGAAAACCAATAATAGTACCTTATTCCAACATTACAGAGAATTAGACATTCAATGCCTTACCTTAGAATAAAGGATATCCATAGATACAATTCCTGGTTTGTTTGTTTTGTGAAAGGGATGACTAGAAATCTGGGTATATCCCTCTACAGCCTCAACAGAAGCCAAAGTTGCAGGAATCTGAATAAATCAGAAAAACAAAAACAATAATGTGTATGCACTCAATTGCCAATTTAAAATGAGAAAAGTCAAAAAGAATAATTGAATTGCAGTAGAAAAGTCTAAATATTACTCCAATAATTATTTAAATAATGGGAATGGAGTTCTTAAGGAATTTCAACGTTGTCAGGAATTATACCTGCCGCCTCTTCCTCTGCTGCGAGAGAGACGCATTACACTCAGTTAACTCAGAAATTATAGTAGAAGTTATTCCCACATGCATTTTCTTACCACCAGAGGCCAGTTCCTCATCCTCAGCAGCTAAAACACAAAAAGGTACTTCAAATGAGCAATGCAAACATTAGAAGAATCTAACCACAATAGGTGCCATCTCTACAATAATTATAGGGGAGCAGCCAACTTTTGTAAATTTTTTCAATAACATCCACTATTTTTAACATCCTCGTACTTAAGAAGAATTAATCCCAATTTCTCATGTGCTAGCAAGGAAGAAAGAAAGGGAAAGAAATAAAAGAAAACAAGCAAAGCGGTATTTTAATGGTGAAACAGGACTGCAGCCATGGCCTCACAAGGCTAAGGCTGCGGCCTCAAGCTCTCAGATAAGCCTGGGGATTTGGCAGCATGCCTAGCGCCACAGTGCTAGCCTATGGAGGCCACAGCACCCAGCAGGCAAGAACGGATTTTGGCAGGGAGAAAAGCTTGTACAAGCTTTCCCATATGTATGTATTTTAACTTATTCACTTAGCACCATTAACACTCAAGCTATATTACCATATCATTGCCAAAGCATTAACCATCTTCTGCCACATTCACTGAGAATCGAGAGAGAGAAGTGAGAGGTGAAAAAAATTCTGCAACTTTCGAAAGGAAGAAGGATGAGACAGAAGGGTTTTGCATGAAGGATTTTTCTAGCTCATTTGGCCTAGGTAAGTCAAGGATAGTTTTGTAAAAAATCTTGGGGACTATCTATTGGCATAAGCTTCATGCTTATGAAGATAAACCTTGTTGTAGAGTTTAAAAAATGGTTGATGATGAAATCAAAGTTTTCTAGAAGAATTTTCTTGACTAATCTGCTGGGTAGATGAAGAAAAGATTGGTATATATGTGATTTGCAATTTGTTGATAGTAATGTTGTATTTGATACTATATTCTTCTGTTTTTGACTTTAAGCAAAGGAATTTATTGAGTGTTGAGGCTACTAGAAGAAAGAGAACTCTTTAGGTACAAATCAATGACCCCTTGAAGAATTGAGGTAGATAGCTTTCAAATATAAGGTGTATTAATATGTTTTGCTGTTTTTAAATTTGGTTAATTCATGCTTAGCATGTGAGATGGAAGTAGACAAGTTGAAAAGCCCAAGTGTTGCCCAACAAAACATTTCTTTGAACTGAGATACACTCAATGAGAAAGTGAACCAAATTTAAAGTGATATGTGATTGTTCACATAGCATGTGTTTTTAAATACATAGTAGATGCAATCAAATTAGACACTTTGATGATTTTGAAAACTGGAAGTGCTCACCAAATACTGAGATAAACATGTCTCATAATTTTATCTTTAAATTAATCAATTTCCAGGTGATGGACATGAAGGATAAAAGAAGGGAAACAATGTTTAATAATAGTGATCTGATGTAATTTGCCATTGCCTAGTGTAATTATGTCTAAATGGTGCTGTATTCGATGTACATGAGGATGGTGAAGTGTTTGGTTTCAGATGATGCGTATGTTAAATATATGTAAGATCATGGCTTATTTTATTTTGTTCAAGTGTAGTAGTTTCTGAACATTGTTTAGAAGTTGAAGACATCTTGACTGTATGAGTTTAATTGATAGCCGAGAATTCTTAAGTCATATGCCACGTATGTATGTAAATACATATACCAAGTTTGAGGGCACAATGATATATATAAGCATACCTATAAATTCAGAGCTGTGTTTATAAAACAGAACAGTTCAAATGTCCCTATTTGTTAAAAGTAGTTCAGATAGTAAAAGTCTTCTTTATTTATGGAATATTTATGGTAACGGGACAAGGCTTCCAGGAATCATTAGGAAAGTTTTCACAAAAGTTCCAACTAGCTCTAATAACCAAAATTTAGTAATTAAACAGATTCAGAATTAATACAGAACAAATTTGAGAATTGGGCTAAGGGATCAAACCAATGAGTTTTTGTCTAACATTTTTATACATGGTAACTAACATGTTAAGCCTTGAAGCTAGAAAGTTTCATGAATTTACAAAATGTTTTGGCACCTCATTAGGCATTAAAATAGCAAGGATGCTTAGTGAAAGCAGAAACAGAACTATAATGGAAATTGAATCAATTAAAGGGTCAAGTAGAAACATCAACAAAAGATATTACTCAAATCCAAACAGATAAGGCCCTATACATTCACAATAAATTGAGCTATAAAATAGAGATCCACCAGACCCCCCACCCCTTCTCATATGCAACTAAATACTAAAGGCATTGCCTAAAATAAGCTACAGTAGACTAGACAAGATAGATTGAACCACATTTATCCATCTTACTATATATTTATTTTTTTTTTGATAGAATACTATATATTTATTTTTATTCCTTATACAGGGCTAATATTCAACTGGTGGTTAACTAGATGAACATAATAAAATTGTTAGCCAAGTAAGTTGATCCTTCGACCTAGTTTCCTCTTAAATTGTGTTTGTTTAACAAGTAAAAAATTTCATTCTCATCCTAACATTCAGCTTAACATATTTACCTTAGTGGCTTTAACCCCTAGTTACTACCTTTCAATTTAAACTAAACTATAAAGAAAAGTACAATAAACAGAAATGAGAAAAATTTGACCCAAAGAAGATTAAAAAAAAATTAAAAAAAAAAAAAAACCTCTTTTCCCATTGCTCAGAGCAGCATTTGCTGTGACAGCATTTGGTGCAGAAACAGGGAACTGCCTTTCCGCTTGTGCAAGTATTGACCTTGCTTCATCCCTTTCCTTTTTAAGTCTTGCAATTACTCGACAAGCAGCATCATGCTATAGATTAAACTAAATAAGTGCAACTCTAGCAGTGAAAATATAGTAACTAAACTAATTCTAATGTTTTGGATTTAATATCAAACAATGATGTAAACAGAAGAAAAACTAAGCAATTACAATCAGATAAACAAAAATAATAACAAGACTTGAACATTATTTTAGTACCAGAAAATCCGGAACATATTATCCTAAATATGAAACAGGTTCTAGAAAATTTTCTTATAACATATTCTATATATTTATATATTAAGAAACAGAAACAACAAAAATTGTTTTTCAAGAGAAGTTTTTAGATATGCAACAAGCTTTCAATTAATACAAAGTTCTAGTTCACAAATAATGATGACCCACTATGAAAGAATTGAAAATAAATCTCAAATGAAAAAAATTGCCTATCATGCATGATAATTAAGATCGTGATTTTACACAAGATCCAGAGAGATATAAGATAGATCAAATCGCAAGATCAGATCAAACATCATAAGATCTTATGAATTTTTATTAAAAAAATAAAAAAAAAAATATTATATAGTTGACTAAAATTCTTAGACAAGTACAAACTTATCTAAATGTCCATATACATTCATCAAACATGTCAAATATTGCAAAAGGAACAAAATATCATATATAAGTACATCTAAAATTCATCAAAATATAAATTCCACAAATTAAACAAATTATTGAAATATATATACATTAGAACTACTGAACAAGACCTCAATCTCACGAAAATAAATGCTTGTTTTGTCTTTTGGCTATAAAAAATAAAGAAAGAAAGATTAGATGCAGTCGTGATCCTACAGTATCAATCCTATTGTCAAGATCATGATCCTATGCAATCTTGATACAATTTTGATTTTACTTGCGATCTTGCAAGCAAAACCCCCACAAGATAGTGATCTTGATTACAATGCTATCATGTAAATGACAACTTGTACATCTGAAAAGTTAAGGTCCTTTTCAAGAAATTTATTTTGATTTTGTGATAAAATTTCCGCACAAGATATAAGAAACAAAACCATTCAATAATTTACAATATTTATGCTTACAAATCAAGAAATCAATTGCAATATTCAAGGCTATCAGTAGAAGGTAACATGCAAGTTGACCATACTGGATTAACAGAAGAAAAAAGCATAAATCACTTCCTGGCAATAAACTTCTATAAATCCAGAAGAATTTCCTATGTCATGACTTTGTTGCTCTTACTTGATATAGAGCATGACTAAGCTCTTGCCTCGCTGTGTGTAATTGTTGCTCCAATGCAAAATTAGATAGCATCAGTCCATCCCACTCCTATTATTTAGGCAAACCAAATCACAATAAGTGGAAGACTACAAAATGAAGTAGATACTATGCAAAGTGATTTATTTTTAATAATTTCTTTCGAAACCTTGTAGCATAAACCACCATAAAAAGCACGATACAATCAGAATAGCATATATAGAAATCTGGAAAACTTCACATGTTTAGTTGTGAGAACACACAGTAAGAAACAAAGATCAATTGGATTGGATTGGACAAGTCAGAAATTTGAGTTATAATCTAACAGGATGCAGCTAGAGGTAAAAGCAAGAACTGCATTACTAATAAGGAACGTTTTAAGAATCTCAAAAGGCAAATGTCAGTTTCATCTAATCCAATAAAAATCATAAGCTCAACATATTAACACAAAGCATTTGATTCTCTCTTAACAGTGTAATCTTTACACATAATGTAGGTTCAATATCACAGCCCAAATATTCAGTGTTTCATAGAGAAGTGTCCTTTTTGGAAGAGATGTGTACTCTTGCCATTCAGTTTTAAAAAAACAGGATTCTTGTAGAATTTTATATTTGGTTCTATAGGCTAGTTCTATTGAATTGTTACAAGTCTGGTTAAGGCAAATTAGGAAAAGAACAAAGCTAAATCCATTGGGTTTAAGAACCAGCTAACAATCCTCTCCCTATTCTGTGGATCTTGAAGGAGGTGGTAAAGTGAAAACTCTTTGGCAAACCACAGCATTTAGTTCTTGCCTAGGCTTCACACAATACATCACATCCAATTATCATCCTGACTCCTGAACCTGTCAAAGCCAATGTATAATATATACATATAAATATATGTCAATTGAATATGCATATATTACATAATCCCCTATTAGGTAAACTAATACTACTCATTCTAGTCAGTTTCATTGGTATCACTTCATGCAAAAACCGTAACCCCATTTCAAGCTCTTAACTAATGCACTCAATGACCATCAGATCTCTCCTTCCACCAATGATAACTAAGCTTTCACTTCTTCACAAGACCACTCAATTAATATGCCAGTCCAGACTGTCTTGTCATGATAATAAAGTATTATCAACGATGTCTGTAAAATGAGGAAGGATAGTTGTTCTATGAAATAATCATTTGACTTCAGCCTAATTGCTTATTGCTTTCCTCATAGTAATGTATATCAAAGAATGAAAAAGGCCCAAGGCATATTGTTAGCATAGGCCTCTAGTTTTCAAGCTGAATACCATTTATAAGAAACATTATAAAGTTAGATGCTCAATTAACAGACCAGTTAGATGTGCACGCGTCATAGAGAAAAGTAAAAAAAAAAAAGCAAGTGCATATGCCTTTCTAAACACTAATCAAATGAATTTAAAATATAAGTTACGAACATTCTGCCATAAAAAATTTTTCAGTCACATTATCAAATACCAAAAAGAGTGAAATGCACTCCATAGCCTTATAAAGTATAAGCCATACATTTTGGAACATTCCAAGCATGCCTGGGATACTTGCTGCCTGCACAGGCCTGGGCTTCACTATCTGCGTGACAAATAATCCTGAATTTAATCAGCCTATTCATTTTAAAGAACCACAAAGCATGGACAGGTTAGTCTACTTATGAAGTGGACTACTTATAAAGTTTTACTACTGATACGATTACCACATACCTTGCCTGTTCTGATAGGAACAATGTCCTCCAATGTAAGTGGTTCTCCAGTAATTGGGCACTTTCCATAATCCTAATTCAATTTATTAAGAAAATTGGAAGGTGCATAAAAAATCAGATGAATGACAGGTATGTATTTGTAACATTATTTGAAAATAAAATTTTGAATTGAGACCTTTATAGCAACCATTCAATGGCAGAAACAAATTCAAGGATGACAGCAAACGGAAGACATCTTGTAAGAGGAACATCCATTGCTAGACAGTTGATGAATAACCCAAATTACCTCATGTACTCTACAAACTAGTTTAAACTTTTACTTTCCATGTTCCTCAATCAATTTCTAAACGATTGAGGAACTTTAAAGGCAAAACCCTCGCGGAAATGAGGCTGTCTAATATACAAGGCCGAACTAAACCCCAAAAGAAACTTATTTTTCCACTCACTGCTCATTACATTAACTTTTCTCCTATACAACCGATACTCGACTCACCTTCATATTCTTAAACCAAATTGAACTGGGTATAGTAGAAATGCAAACAAAAAGTGGTAGATGGAGATAGAAAAAAGTACCGAAATGTGACTCTCAATTAAACGCTTCTCAAATAGCAACCCGGACTTCTTTGACACCACCGGCTCTTCCGGCACCTCGCCGGAGACTGTAGGGACAGTAAAGAATAAAGAGAATAGAGGAGATCAGCAGAAAAAGAGAGTCAAAATGAAACCAAGCACGCAGCATTAAATCAACACAAGAGAAACGTAGAGAGAGCATTGATAGAAAGAGCTTTACTGGAGCAGTTCATGGTGGCTGCAGCGAAAACTAGGGTTTTGGGTTTTTAAAAAACTGCCAATTCTTCGGGTTTACTATAATGGAGCTCGGTAGGAGAGAGCGCGTTGGTTCGGATATCTTTGGGGAAGTGAGGAAAGCTCGTATTCCCCCTAAATGAAACGACCTTAACTCTGGCGTACTGGACTGATATTGGCCCAAATATAGACCTAGTCGGGTTAGATCCAATTTTGTGTTAATTCCAATGTCCTTTTGTTTTTGGTAAATTACAATAATTTAGTTTGACTAAATTATATTTAATACTCTTCTTGTTTAAATAATATACTCAACCTATCTACAAATTTTGATACATATTCTAAAATAATTTCACTTAATTTATTTTTTATCAAATCAATTAATTTTTTTAGACAATATCAGACTATAATTTTATTTTTAACATAACAATAAAAACAATTAAATTAATGTTAAGCTCTAATATAAAATTATTGTTTTATTTTTACTGTGACAATAAAGATAGTTAAAATAATTTATTACTAGAAGAAACACACATAGTAAAAAAATCAACTTTAATACAAAAAATAATTTAGAAAAAAGTTGAATATAAATTTTGAAATAAAGAGATTGTCAAGTATAATTTAGTCAAACTTCAAGAGAAGTTAATATAATTTATTTCTTCATATATTTTTAAAAATACTTTAATAAATATTTATTTTAGTGATTGAAGATAAATATATTGTTATCTTTTTCATTAAAAATTAAAAATATATAGTAAATAATAAATATTAATATGATTTTGGGCTCTGTGGTCTTTTTGGTCTCAAAGTAACCTAAGAAATAACATAGTATTTTAAAGAAAATATAAATATAAATTATAATCTAAAGGATAGAAGTTAAAATATATGTGAAAGAGTAAGAAGATAATTAACTTTTTTATGCTCGTTTATTGTTTTTAAATAAAAAATACTAACATTTAATTTTTATTTAAAACTAATATGAAAAGTTTATTTGTACATTAGTTCATATTAAGAAACTAATTTGTATAATAACTAGTAAGTTTTGACTTTATTGCATTACAACCTAGTTTTGTGAAATTCAAGTTGATTTAGCTGGACGAAACAATATCTAACTAGGCATAGTCTAATAGCATGTTTAGTATATAGATTTGATGTGATGGAGTGGATGATGTAATAGGAGAGATAGTAAAAAATTGTCTAAATTATCCTCCTCTAAAATACTAAGAATTTGTTTGATTTGTGAAAATATGAACATATTTTTATTTTTAATTTTTATTTCTTGAAATACTAAAAATATTTTTTAGGATTTTGGCTTATTTTAAAAAATATTTTCAAAAAAATATTTTCATTAAACTTAACCAAAAGTATTTTGAAGTTTATTTTCTATTTTCAGTAAAAATAAAACTAAAAAATATCCAAACCAAACATGTTATAAGCTTTCCCTCTTTTTGGAAGTTTCATTCACATTTTTTCCCTTTTTGCCTACTAAACATATTCTAAGTCAATTATAAAACTGATTGACTCATATTGAACCCATCAAATTGGAAAAACTAATATCCTAGAAAAACCTACAACATGTTTTATAAAGTTAGTCGAGTGATTAATAAAAAAAGGCGAATTTAAAAGCTTTTAGTTTTACCTCCCATATTAATGTATTAATTAATATGTTCAACTGCCCAGATTTTCTTATGCACACAGGAGCCTCCTGTGTGCAAGAAGGAAGCCGCTCTCCTAATTATTTCTCCCAAGACAATACTGTTTGTTGAGCTTTAATCACACTTTGAACCAAAAGCTTAAAAGGCAATTTTGGTGCTTAGGACACTATAATAAATAGTTATAACAAAAACCTAAAAAATATAATAATTTGAACGAAAGGGGTAAAAAAATGTTTGAAAACCTACTACACTAAGATCACATTTTCTTTCTCTTATTTTTTCTTTCTAGCAACTAACTACGTTTAGTAATATCAAAATAGGACACGGCTCTCGAAACTAACCCTTTTATGCCATCAATTGGACAAGTTCATAGACAATTTGGCCCACTTAAAAAGGTTTAAATGGCCTAGTTTGTTTTGTCCAAGAACCTTTTTTTTACATAATTTAATTTATTTTATTCATGAATTCTCACATTATTGTATATTATATTCTATAACATTATATTAAATAAATGTAACAAATTTAACTATGCAAAAAAAAATTTAAATAAATATAAAAAATTTCAAAGTTACGTATAATAGATTTTAATTTTTTTTTTTAAATTTGAGGTTATATATAACCATTGTTATATATATATATATATATATATATATATATCTTAGTTGACAGTTATTTCAATGGTTGTTTTGTATATTTTTGGTAAACTGGAAATTACATTAAAGAAAATTAGAGGTTACATCCTTGTTGTCCATGAGTCACTAAATTGAGAAAGTTACAAAAACAAAAAAGAAGTCCAGCAAAAGATAAGTAGACAACAAATAAGAAAAGCAAACAGTAAGCAAAGAGGATCAATTTTGTAGTTCTTGCATATAGGTGCTATAAATAAAGGGTGGTGCTTTGTTGAACGTTGAGTTTTTCTTGCATTTCTAGCTAGAAGATCTACACACACGTTTTTGTTCTTGAGATCTCCAATAGCTTGTATTCTTCAAAAGAGGACAGTAAGTGCTTACAATTTAATATCAAAACAGCCAGAGAATGAAGCTCATTTGTATCATTTTTTATAAGGTTGAAAATTTCCTAGCTATTATTTTCAATTCCTAATTTATGTATTCTAATGAAAACTGCAATCTCTAAATCTTAAAATAAAGACTAGGCTTTGGCTAACTCCATCTTGCCTAATCCTATGAATTTAGTGAAGCATATCTTATAACTCCATCAGCTGCTAAAAGGTTTCTTTTGGTTGAACCATCTACATTCAGCTTGCTCCGTCCCAGGTGCTGGTTTGATCCATGTCAACCTATTGTTTTGAGAATCTAGATATGAAGGTTGGTTTATAGGACTTTTGAGGGGGAAAGAAGACCAAAATTCTGCAGCTCTGAAAAAGGTCTGATTTTTTTTAGTGTTTGTTGGAGGATGATAATTTTGAAAGATCTTTTTATTTCTGAAAAGCCATATTTCTCTGATTGCATAGAGGAAAATGACCTGTCATGGGAAGTTTAAGTTTTTATGTGTATTATTACTGTTGTTTAATTGAAGTCATTCATTGTAATTCTTGTCAAAGAAATCTTGTGGAGGGTCTAGGGAAATCCAAATAGGTTTTGTTTGAATACAACCTCTGAGAATATGTAAATGTGTTTCTAGTTCAAAATGACAAAGAGGACAGATATTGTTGTTAATACAAGTTGCCTTATGAAGGCTAATGTTTGTTGGTAAACCTCTTATATAAGTTTGCCAGAGAAAGAATTTTTTCTCAAGGGTGACATGGAGTTTTCCAAATCTAGGATAGATGTAGATCAAAGCTTTGATCTTGGTTCATTTGAGTACTAGCTAAGTAGTTTAAGATATAATAATAAGCTAATTTGGAGGTGGAATACCATTTCCAATCAAGTTTCATATTTCTTTATCTTTAGGTGGGTGGATATTTTGTGGAATGGGTTGGGACAGTATTTCAAGAAAAATGTTTTTAGGAAATGGGAAGGATCCTTTATATAACAGTAGTTGTGGTTTAATTTGGTTTTGATTATAGTGTCAATTGTTCTCTTGTCTTTATTTTTTGAAAAGGGGCCATAAATTTGTTGTCGAATTGTTTTATATAGCCATGCCTATGTATCATACCAAAGATTGGGTTATTTTATTTTCCCATATTTGTTTAGAAAAATTTGTATCCATGGGTTTATCTGAAAAGTGGTTTAATCTCCAAATTAAGTTTATGATATGAACTTTATTTTGATGTCCAGCCCTTCTAATCCCTAGCCCACCCTAATCTTTTGGTTTACAAATTTTTTTGCAGCTTATTGTAAGTAGCTTCCTAGACTCTAGGTTATGCCCCCAGAAGAAATTCCTTATTTTATTGTCAATCTTTGCAATGATACTTTGAGATAGTAGATATTATCAGTTGTGTCCTACCTACTTTAAATAATACATTTGTCTTACAGCCTTGAAGTTTCTTGTTTAGTTTTTCTATTATAAAATTAAAGTTTGTTTTCCTATAGTTAGGCCTCAAGGGGTATCCAAGGTAGAAACCTAAGTCAGCCAATTGTTTGATGTTAAGTGTATTGTGGAAAAAAAAATAGATGATATTATTGTTGACTGATTTTGAAAATCAAGATCTTGATTTATCTTTATTTATTGTCATACGACTTATCGTGAAGAAAGCTCTTAGAACATCATTAATTGCTTCAATGCTTTGAGAGTTGGCTTTGCTAAAGAATAGGATATCGTCTGCAAAGAAAAGGTGGCAGATAATTAGTTCTTTATTTTTTAATTTAAAAGGGTGCCAAACTTTCTAGTTTATTTTCTCAATTATCAAACTATTTAGATATTCCATTCTTAGAATAATAAGTAGGGTCATAGAGGATCCCCCTATCTTATTCCTTTAGATGTTAAAGGTTGTTTTTTCTTTCCATTTATTACAAGGATGTATTTTATATTTTTTAGGCAAGAAAAGATTAGATTTCTAAATTGTGTGGGTAGATGTAGAAAATTTAGAATTTTTCCTATGAAATTCCAACAGATAGTATTAAAGGCTTTTTTTAAATATCAATTTTAACAATGAACCATCCTTTTTTTGTTCTTTAGTTTTTCAAAGTTTATTGTTTCCTGAGCTATGAGAAAGAAATCTAAAGAGTGTCTGCTAAAGGTATAAGCACCTTGGTATGGAGAAATTAAGGTCGAGAGGAAAGGTTTTAGTTTGTTAGTTATTAATTTTGCAAGAAGTTTATAATGAGTGTTAACAGACCAAGAGGTCTATAATGGGATACTAGATGTGCATTTTCAATTTTTGATATTAGACATGAAGGAGTGTTTCCCCAAGCTTCAGGTAAAGATTTTGTTAAGAATATATTTTGAATTGCATAAGTGATTTTGTGTTTCACAATATCACGGTTTGTTTGATAAAAGATGGTGTGAAGACCATCTTCTCTTGGAGTTTTCAAAGGGCTTAATCCATTTAAGGTGTTCCTTATTTCTTCTTCCTTTGCAAGTTTTGTGAGGTGTGAGTGGTAATCCATATGAAGTTTTGGAAAGTTTGAAACAGAGATATTTCCTTAGTTTGAGGGCTCAGCATGAGGTGAGGCTAAGTGTTTACTAAGTATCTTGTGAATTCATTTTTTATCTCAATTTGGTTTATAATCCAAGGTTGGTCAGGTTTTTATAATTAAGAGATTTTGTTTTTTCTTCTCTTTTTATTAATGTTGTCATATGAAAAAAGATGTGTTTTTGTAGGTTTAGCCAATTAGGTGGTTTTGTAGGTTCACTTCTAATTTTAGAAGTTGAGACCATGAAGTCTTACTTTTGTTCTTATGATGTCCTGAAGAATATTACCGAAAGTGTTTTTATTCTAGTTACTGAGTTCCTTTTTGAAGTTTCTAATGGTAGTTTCTAGATCATTCTGGTTCATCTGCCAAATTGTAGTTGCCAAAGGCTTAAAAGTGTGGCGGTTCATCTAGAAAGGTTCCAATCTAAAAAGTTTAGGTCATATATTATAATAAGGTTTCATTTTTAAAAATATGGGGCAATGATCAAAATTAAGTCTTGGTTGGTGGAAAACCTTTGTTTTAGGGAATAAGTTTAACCAATCCAAATTTGCATGTTTCCTATCTATTCTAGTCTGAATAATGGATCTATCTTGCCAATGTTTGCCCTAAGGTATTATAATATAAGTTTTGATGATGACAAATATGTGAGAATAATAGTATTAAAGATGACAAATATGTGAGAATTGTGTTTTATATATGTCTCCCATGTGCTATAAGTTATAAGCATAATCATATTATATGATATGTAAATGTTTTATACTTGAATCATGCTCTTTACTATGAATTGGACTAACTATTTGATTTGTAAGCTAAATGTTCTTTTATGAAGGTTAGTTCAAAATAATAAAAGTGGGCACTGCATTGAACAAAATAGAATATCAACATCATACTTTACCCAAAAAATAACAAGCAAGAAAGATGCTCTAGGAAATGAAGAATTAGAAGATTTGAAATTTTGAAAGTTTGACTGCATCAAAATAGCCAATGAGCTTGACTAGATATATTTACAATAGGCTAAGAAATTTTAATGTGAAATTCAATGATTAAGAATAACATACAAAAATCTTATTCTGAACTTTAGTCACTATTTTTATCATATCTCCTAAAATACAATGGATATTTAAACAAAACTTGTCTTATTTGAAACTAGAGTAAAGAGCTTTCCAAAAATATATTATTTTGTTAAAACAGAGTTCAAATGAGAGAGTTATGACTGTTTAAAGTAAATTTGAAAATTGTAAGTCAACTAGTGGCACTTAAAAGTCGACTACTTCTAACCTTTGGTCACTTATTTGAGTATATCTTCTACATGATAAAGCATTTTTGAACGAAAATTGTCTCAATTAAAACTAGACTCAGAAATTTCCAACGATATATCATTTGCTTAAGACAAAGTTCAAATGAGAAAATTATAACCACTTAAAGTAAACCCAAAAATTGCAAGTCGACTCATAGCACTTAAAAGTCGACTACTTCTTACCTTTTGTCACTGATTTGATCTATCTCCTAAATGGTAAAGAATTTTTGAACAAAGTTTATTTCATTTGAAACTATACTCAAATAGCTTTCTAATGATAGGTTGTTTGCTTAAAATGAAGTTCAAATGAGAAAGTCATGACTATTTAAAGTGAACTTGAGACTTACAAGTTGACTGGTAGCTTCCAAAAGGTAAGAGGTAGATTGGTAGACCTCCGATGGTTAATCGATTGTCATACGAACAACTTTTAAAAAGTGTATAATGACTTTTTTTGGTCTCTAATGATTATATTTCAAGGAGCTCTATATATATGATATCAAAAACATATTTTTATGATAGACCCAAGTGTTATAATGTGATCTTTCACTTGTTTGATCATCTTTAAGATATATATAAATATTATTGAGCTAACACTTATATAATCTCTATCATTTGAATTTTTAGAGTTTCATCTTATATATCTACTCTTAAAGAGAGCTTGTTTAAGCAATCTTTTTCTTCCAAAAGCTATGTGAGACAAGGGCAGTCCATCCCTTGAGAAAGAAACCTAAAATAAGTAATCTCTTGAACTGATTTACTCTAAGAAGAAAGAAATGCTATATTTTAGAGTGAGAATCAACTCTAGTTTGAATTAGGAATTATAGAGGCTCACAAGTGCCTAATTAAACTTATGGTATTAGTGAAGAAATCTCAAGGGGAAGTCTTGAGAACTGGATGTAGGCTTAGGATTGAAGCCAAATCAGGATAAATCTTTGAGTTTGCTTTCTTTATCCTTACATTCTTTACATTTCAAGTTGATTATTTGATTATTTGTTTTTAATTTGATTTTTGCATCCAAAATTAATCAATTATTGTTTGATTTAATTCCTTAAATCTATTTCAAGTGAACTAATTGGTGTTTTCTTTATCTTCCTTTTAAACCTATCACCACTGGAAGTATTCTTGAAAAAGATTTTTGAAAATAACTTACATTTTTAATAACACCCAACTCACCCTCCTCTTGGGTGTCGTTTCCTTGTCTAACAGCCTAAAGTTTATACATGTAAATCTAGGCCCTACAATACCAAGATCAAGTAGATTTGCTTTGTAAAGGAAGTTATTAAAAGTTTCCATTTTGATTCTACTTGGAGATCTTCCTCCAAAATTTTCTTGAGGTTTAGAGATTTCGTTGAAGTCTCTTAAAAGTAACCAAGATAAATTTATAAACTCAAAAAGATTTGAAAGTTTCTACCAAACCCTAATAGAAAAGATAGGACTTGCGTAAATAGTAGTATGGATAAAAATATGGAAGTTTACCTGGATCTTGAGATAAATTTCATAAAAAACACTCGATATAGGCTTTAATGTTATGGTGTGTGGGTTCCAGAGGACCATATACCTCCAGAGAATCCCATGGAATCAACCTTAACATATCTTTATAAAGCCAATGGAGTAAATAACAATGTTTGCATGATCACTTAAGCCTAGTTTCTATAAGCATCACTAAGTTAGGTATATGGGTGTTAACCATTTCTCTAAAAACCCTCCTAAAATCAATACTTATTGCTCCTCTAACATTCCAACTAATGATGTTCATGGGCATAAAGTAGGAAAAAGGGTTCTCGGTAAAAGGGGAGATAGGCTGGAAATAGGTCTTTAGGATATAGACTTATTGGTAGTCAACATTTTCGATTTCTAAGTTCAAAAAGCACATGACTAAGACATCTATTTGCTCAAATAACAAGTGGAGTGTAAGGGTAGTGGCTAGTATTTGATCTCCTCTCATCTCCATTGTAGTTCCTTGAGTTTCTATTTCTATATGTTCTGGGTTTAAGGCTAGGTGGATTTCTCTCATAGTATTGTTTAGGTGGTGGGGGGTATAACATGAACCAATTGTAAAGGTGAGGTTGGGGGATGGTTCTTGGTGACGAGAGTATGGGGATATTGTGATTCCTCAACTTATTCATGGTTATTCTTACTCTTTCTTTTTTAATGGAGTTTATAAGGATTAAATTCATTAGATAGCTCTATGCCATTATCCAAGAGGTGTTGTTGAGAACTCCTCTCAGGAGGTTTAGCGAAATCAAAGATAATTGAGTTGCTTGTTGGGTGATGTTGGTAAGATTCGTAAAGGCTGGTTAAATAGTAAAGCCTTATATCTTAGGGTGGAAGGTTGTTGTCTATGTCCAAGAGATGGGGGTGGTGCTGGAGGATGCTCTTGTTGCTAGTAGTTTGCCACTTTTGGTCAAGCAAGGTTTTGAAAGTGTTAACCAATTTTAGTTGCGTGTTTGTAAGGAAGGCTCTTTTCCTTGGTTGTCAACTTCACTCATAGTTTGTTCCCATGGATTTGTAAGATTAAGAGGTTCTTGAGGTTTTGTTGGAATAAATGTTGCGATTAGGAGTTTTGGGCTCGAGGTTAGCAATGATTGAGTTTATGTTAGTGTATGTTCAACAAAAGGTGAGCCTGATTCATCCTTTCTAATTCTTTCAATTTCAGGTGGGTGATTTTCAAAAGTTTGGGTTAATATGTGCATTGTTTAAAAGTTGTTTTCGGGTTATGCAATGGTATTCTTAATTCTAGAGTATGCTTAACAAGATTTGGATCTCTCTTGACATTAAATGCATTAAAATCCGATAATGATGAGTGAGATTTTGTTTTAATTACCTTATGCTTTAGTAGATTCTTAATTTTTTTTAACTATTTTCAACTTGGTGGGCTATCAAGTTGGAATTCAAAAAGTTTGCATCGTTATATAGTGTCTCCGGCTGACCTAATGTCAAGTGAGCTGGCCGATGTGCTAAGAATTAGGGAAAACATAGATGAAGAGAAATTGTGTATATTCTCAAAACTAGCTTGGTATCGATGATGGTTCACCATTATCTAAACAGGAAGTACTACTTTTAGGTCGATTTCAATGCAAATTCTTACTTAATGCACCCTTGTAGTATTTCTTACATCCAACACTGCCATTTTCCCAGTGCCAACAATATCTCTAGTGTGTAGAATTCCACCAGTAGAAAATCTTATATTCATCCATGTCGTTTTTACCATTTTTGATGCCTCCTCCTCCACTAAGAAGTTTGGAGTCCATAATCTTACAAGTATAGGGGCTACTCCCAAGCTCCAGGGCCATGCTGCAATGATTCTCATTTTGTCTTCCTCCAGGAGGTCATGAACCAAGAAAAAATGTAATCCTAGTTCTTTGATCTCTATGTTTTCCCTGATCTTCCAAATGCTCTGAAGTTTCGTCTTAAATACTTTTATTTCTCTCCCATGGCCTGATAATTAGTGCTTGCTACCATCTTTGAGCTAATCTTCGAGAGAAATTGCTCGGAAATACAATCGTCGAAATATCCTCCTCTATAGTCCTATTTAGAAGGACTTATTCTTCTGATATCTTGAATTTCAGAAAACTCAATCCCTTTTCTTGTTCTCTTTTTCTTGTTGCCTCTTATGTATCTCTTGTGGCTTCCGATTCTGCTTCTCTTTCTCTTGGCTGGTAAAGGACATCTTTGTAACTTGTTGATTTTTGTCCCTTCGAGTTTTGGACCACTCTATTCTGAGGCTTTTTATATGTACCCTTAGAAGGCGAGATGGTGTTTTTGTTGCCACTAGGCTTGGGGTCATTTGTAATGTGTTTGAAGGGAAAAATTTGGTTTGAGTCATGATTTTTCTTAAATTTAGTTGTCAGTTTGTTTCCTTTCTTTGTTTTTTTCTTCTAATCTGTTTGATTTTGGATGATTTGGTTAGTGTGGTTGTCTCAAACGGCGTCTCCAAAGACTCTTCAGATGGTGAAATAAGGTTTTTAGGGCTTTTTGGAAAAGATGATTTGGTATAATCGGATTAAGTGGAAGTTGGTAATTAGGTGGATAATGTGGTAAATAATTTGAAAGAAATGGTGGAGTTAGAAGGGATAATGGGTATTGAAGGGTTGTCGGTTGCGATTGGGGATCTCTTTATCGTGTTTTTGATGCTCTACAATACAATGTTTTTGGAATCGGTAATATCTAGCATTTTTATATACATTTTAACCCTTATCTTGGTCTATTTGCATTTTCATCTATGAAAATTCTCCAATTTTATTACACTTTGTGATTTATTGGATCTAAATTAATTTTGGATGGAAAATGAATTATTTTCATATTTTAGGACTTAAATTATTAAAGACTCAATTTAATCCATTTGGCTATTTTATAGAAATTAATTTTAGAGATTTTTTGATGATATAGAACTGAGGTGGACATTCTTGCTGACATGGCACTGATGTGGCGTTTTTCTGATGAGTAGGATGCTGACTATGACTCATTTCTACGTTTTTAGCTGACTTGGACATGTGGGGCCCTCAATCCAGATCTATTTAGCCTTTGCATGCAGTCTAGCTCTTGTATATTCCCCAAACTTTGCTGAAAATGAAAATATAAACACTTCAGACTTCTGCATGCACAAAAGAACTCTTCTGCTATGCCTTTTTCCTGTTTGTTGCTACTGTCTACTGGTTGCCTCCTCTGCAGAAGAAACCAGCCACCTCAGCCCTCCTTTTGAAAGTCAATTAAGCATTTAGGGTAGAATATTGTTTAGGTTTTAGAGAGGCATCAGTTTCGTATCACAGACAACACTCTTTACTTCTGTAACTTAGAATTTCGCAGACCTCTCTTCCTTTCTGTTTTCCCTCTTTTGTTTTGCTATTTTGCTCTCATAGAGGGTTAAACTTCCATTGTAATCAGTCATTAAGACCTTAGGATGTTGTAGCTTGAACTGAAAATGCAAGATAAGTGTTTTATTCTCTATTTCATCTCATTTTGTTTTCTATTTTAATTCTTATGTCTTTGCTGCTTTTAGATTTTGATAAGAACTTATAGGAGCTTAGACTGATTTGTATTTAAGATATAAACTTGCTTAACTGACTGGAAATGCAAGTAAAACGAAATGGCTAGTTAGATGATATTTAGCTTGATTTGGTTAAGGTCTTTGTAGTTACATTCAGCTATGGATTAACGAAGTTCTTCTTAACTATAGTTAGAAACATTAAATTTCTGGAAGTTTCTCTAGAAATCTTTTCATAAAAAAAACAAAATGGTGAAATGAGAATAAGACTAACTTAATAAGTTAAGTAATGATGGTTGCACTCCCATAAATCCTAGTGGCTGGTTGCATAATCTTCTGTTACTGTCAAACTTGATCTGCTGTTGATTAGCCGCTGCTGTTGTTCATTGCTACTATTTTAAGTTTTTATTTCTATTATTGTTGTTACAGTCACAACCAAACCCCTCCATTTATGTGTTTTGTTTTTAGTATTTTAGTGTTTAGAATAATTAATTAATGATTAGAAGTGAGGCTCCTTGAGTGAATATAACTTGGGGATCACTATATCGCAAAATTACCACAAATTTAATTCTGGGCAATTCGGCATTGTAGTGGCGTGAACCAGATTTTGGCGTCGTTGCCGGGGAGCCAATTCACTTTTAAGTTATCTAATTAGTTGTTTATGTGTGTCTTTGCTGAATTTTAAGTTATTTAGTGTTATTAAAATGGTTTACAAGTTGAGTTTTTTTTTTCTCAGAAACTAGTCATTTTCAAAATTGGCAAAAACCTAACTATCTCTGATTGACCTCAAACTTGGTATACCATTAGTTTTGGACATTTTAAGCAAGTTGCAACCCTACTTAACCTTTGGCTTAGTACGGGGTGGTCATTTTTCCAAATTCCATTGTTTATGCCCTATTTTCTATTTTTCTATTTTTCTATTTTTTTATTTTTTTAATTAATTGTGATTTTTAGTGTGATTTTTGTAAATCGAATTTTTACATTCTATTTTTTGAATTTGTTCCTCCAACTTGAGAAGGATTTTTTCAAGAAAAATCAGATTTTTCTGAGATACTTCAATTTTTTGTGATTTTCATCAGTTGGATCTTAGTGTGCTGCTTTTGCTGACTTTAGTATTTGTGTGGTTTTCTTGTGAATTTTACCCTTTCTAGTGTATGAGAAGGTCTCTTAACGTGGACTTACGACCCTTTGATCTTAAAATTGATAGGACCTTCCATAGGCTAGTGAGAAGCAATAGCATTAGGAGTAACATAGTGTCTGAACTTTTGTCTAAGTTTATTTATCTTGCTGTCAATAGTGTAGAAGTATAATCAAATTCTGAATTTGATATTGTGTTAGAGTCAACTGATTTTGAGTTCGTTACGACAACTGGGATGGATAATCAAAATGCATAAGTGCCTCAAAATAGGCAAGAGCAATCCATTAAAAAGTTGATTGCACCTGGTGTGCATTATCAACCACTGTGCATAAATTATCCTGAGTTAGATGCTAATTTTGAACTAAAATCTGGTCTAATCCACTAGCTGCCCAAGTTCCATGGTCTTGCAGGAGAAGATCTGCAAAAACACTTGAAGGAATTTTATGTTATCTGCTCAACTATGAGACCACATGGAGTTGGAGAAGAACATATCCAGCTTATAGCCTTGCCTTTCTCTTTGGATGGGGCAGCCAAGCATTAGCTTTATTACTTGCCAAATATTGTGATAACAAGATGGGATGACCTGAAAAATATGTTCTTAGAAAAATTCTTCCCAGCCTCCAGAATAGCAGTAATAAGAAAAGACATCAGTGGGATTAGACAATCAAGTAGTGAGTGTTTGCATGAGTATTGGGAGAGATTTAAGAAGCTACGTTCAAGCTGCCCAAACCACCAAATTTTAGAGTAGCTTCTCATCCAGTACTTCTATGAGGGATTGATGCCAATGGATAGATACATAGTTGATGCAGCTACTGTTGGGGCATTGGTAGACAAGACTCCTGCTGTAGCAAATGAATTGTTAGCCAAAATAGCTCAAAATGCACAACAATTTGGCACTAGACTAAATGATCCAACAGCTAGCGTGAATGAAGTGAGGACATCCCTCATGGAGCAGCAAAGGATAAAAAATAAATTAGAAGAGTTAGCTTCACTAGTGAGGCAATTAGGATTGAATCAGAGATCACAATTACCTCCTTCCACTTTAGCGTGTGGTATTTGTTCCTTGAATACTCATCATACTGATCAATGTCCTCAGCTGCAAGAGACCCCAACTGAGTTATGTGCTGGCATATTCCCTAGTAGACCTATGCAACAACCACAGCAACAAAGGTATGACCCCTACTACTCCACCTATAAT
This sequence comes from Biancaea sappan, assembly GCA_037074585.1. NCBI lineage: Eukaryota > Viridiplantae > Streptophyta > Magnoliopsida > Fabales > Fabaceae > Biancaea > Biancaea sappan. The sequence goes on along the minus strand of CM073491.1, from coordinate 39,139,011 downwards.
CCTGGGTGGCGTGACCATCCAGTTTTCAAGTATAGAAATACCTCCAATCCTCTTTACCAGCCACTCCATGTAAGATATAGTCAACCTGGACTTAGCCATGCACCTCCTCCAACACCCAAGAAACCTAAGCCTAGTCTTGAGGATTTAATGAAGCAACTGACTGTCAATACTCTTCAGTTCCAGCAAAGAACAGAAACAAATATGCAGAACTTGGAGAATCAAATTGGTCAGTTAGCCACAATAGTGAATGAGCTGAAAAGTCAAGGTTCAAGGAGTTTGCCATCTCAACCAGTGATAAACTCAAGTGGCAATGTTAGTGCCATCATTTTGAGGAGTGGTAAGCAAGTAGATGGTCCACCTTTTGAATCTGGACCAGCAAGGTTAGATGTGCAGCAAAGTATTCCTTCATCTTCAACCAGTGAGCAAAATAAAAAGGATGAAGAAGTGGTTCAGAAAATACCTCTACCTTTTTCACATAGGCAAACTCAATCAAGAAAAGCTTCTGAGTCTGAGATGGATAAAGAGAACATGGAGATATTCGAAAAAAAATAGAGGTCAACATTCCACTTTTGAAAGCAATTAAGTAAATTCCTAAATATGCCAAGTTCCTCAAAGAGTTGTGCACTCATAAGAGGCTCTTAAGGGGCAATGAGAGAGTAAATTTAGGAATGAATGTTTCTGCACTCATCTAGCCACCTATGCCACCAAAGTGCAAAGATCCTGGAACTTTCACAATACCATGAACAATAGGCAACATGGAATTCTCCAATGCTATGCTGGATTTGGGAGCCTTAATCAATGTCATGCCCAAATCAGTATACTCCAGCCTTAAGATTGGTGTCCTCTTACTAACTAGAGTGATTGGCTAACTTACAACCAGAGTACAGCACACCCAGCAAGAGTTCTTGAAGATGTCTTGGTAAGAGTTAAGGATTTAATTTTTCCTACTGATTTTTATATTTTGGATATAGAGAATGATAACACTCCTGGCCATGCACCATTAATACTTGGTAGACCTTTTCTGAAAATTGCAAAATCCATTATTAATGTGCATGAAGTGACTTTATCCATGGAGTTTGCTGGCAACAAAATTAATTTTAATATTTTAGATGCCATGAAACATCCTATGGAAAATTATTCCAATGTGCATGTGGTTAACTTTCTGGACTATTTGGTTGATGAGGCATGTGAGGACTTCTAAACTGATTTGATCTCTGATTTTCTTGAGTTTTCTGATTTGGTTGATGCCTTTGAGAGCAATTGTGCTGGTTTTGAATTTTGACAAGCTTGTACTGAAATTGAAAATTCTCTAAGTATTGACAATTCTGAGTTGCATTTTGATTTGCATTATGACTCTATCATTTTCTCTAGCTTAGATTTAAATTCTGTTTTTGTTTTAGGTAGTTATAGGTGTAGTGATTTAAACTATAACGTTGTACATTCTTCATCTCTTTCTTCTTGTGCTACTGACCCTTCCTCCTCTCTAGCCAAGGATTATATCTTTGAGCAATCTGAATATGTAGGTGCTTCCTTGGATGTGACTCCACAAAAGCTTATTCCATCCACCATCCAACCACCTACATTGAAGTTGAAGGTATTACCAGAAAACCTCAAGTATGCTTTCTTAGAAGTAAGAGACAAACTTCCAGTCATTGTAGTGAATAACTTGAATCCCAATCAAGAAGAAAAATTGATAAATTTGCAGAAAAATTGATAAATTTGCTGAAAAAGAATAAGAAGGCAATTGGGTGGACTTTAGTAATCATTCCTGGGATTAGTCCTTCCATGTGCATGCACTAAATTCTTCTTGAAGAACAGGCTAGACCAGTAAGGCAACCCCAGAGATGATTCAACCCCATGATCCTTGACATGGTCAAGAAAGAGGTAAGTAAGCTTCTCTAAGTTGGAATTATTTATCCTATCTCTGATAGTAAGTGAGTGAGTCCGTTACAAGTGGTACCAAAGAAAATCGGGGTAACTGTTATAACAAATGAAAACAATGACTTAGTCCTCACTAGAGTCCAAAACAGTTGGCGTGTTTCCACTGATTATAGGAAGTTGAACCAAGCAATAAGAAAAGATCATTTTCCTCTTCCTTTTATTGATTAAATGCTTGAGAGACTTGCTCGAAAGTCTCACTACTGTTTTCTTGATGGTTTTTTTGGTTATTTTCAAATTCACATAGCACCTGAAGATTAAGAGAAGACCACCTTCACCTGTCCCTTCGGTACTTTGGCATATAGACGCATGGCATTTGGTCTTTGCAATACACCTGGCACTTTTCAAAGATGCATGATAAGTATATTTTTTGATTTGTTAGAAGATTGCATGGAAGTATTCATGGATGATTTTTCTGTTTATGGAGACTCATTTGATGCATGTCTAAAAAATTTGGAGAGAGTACTTGAGAGATGCATAGAAAAGAATTTGGTTTTGAATTATGAGAAATATCATTTCATGGTAGAGCAAGGGATAGTTATAAGCCACATAGTGTTATCCAGTGGCATAGAAGTAGATAAAGCTAAAGTTGATGTTATTGCCTCTTTACCTTACCCCGCTTCTGTGCCGGAAGTTCGCTCTTTTCTTGGCCATGCGGGATTCTATAAGAGATTCATCAAGGATTTCAGTAAGATCGCTCTACCTCTATCTAAACTCCTCCAAAAAGAAATTGATTTTGTTTTTGATGATGCTTGCAGGTTGGCTTTGATTAGTTGAAGAAGTAACTTACCTTCTCTCATATCATCCAACCTCCATGGTGGGAGTTCCCCTTTGAGCTCATGTGTGATGCTTCCAATTATGTTGTGGGAGCGGTACTTTCACAAAGACTAGAGGGGAAGTTGCATGTCATAGCTTATGCTTCTCGTATTCTTAATTCGGCTCAGTCAAATTACACAACCATAGAGAAGGAATTCTTAGCAATTGTTTTCGCTTAAGATAAATTTAGATCATATTTGCTTAACTCTAAAGTAATTGTGTTTTCTGACCATGCAGCATTGAAATATTTGCTGAAGAAGCCAGATGCAAAGCCAAGATTAATTAGATGGATGCTACTTCTCCAAGAATTTGATGTGGAGATCAAAGTAAAAGTGAAGCGGAGAGTGTAGTAGTTGATCATTTGAGTAGGCTTTCTGAGCTTCCTTTGGAACATCTCCCTATTAGAGACAACTTCCCAGATGAGTGCTTTTTCCTTTTACATAGTACTAGTGAGCCTTGGTATGCTAATTTAGTGAATTTTCTTGTTGCATCTGAATTACCTGCATACCAAAATAAACATCAATTGAATAAATTAAAAAGTGAAGCTAGGTACTATGTGTGGGATGACCCTTATTTGTGGAATATTTATAGTGACTAAATTGTTAAGAGATGTGTTCCAAATCATGAGTTTGCATCTGTGCTCACTTTCTATCATACTCTTGCATGTGGTGGATACTTCCCCAAAGAACAGCTAGGAAAGTGTTAGATTATGGTTTTTATTGGCCTACTTTGTTTAGGAATGCCTATGACTTTTCTAAGAATTGCTCTAGGTGTCAAAGAACTGCAATGTGTCAAAGAGAAATAAAATACCTCAACAACCTCTTCTTTTCTATGATATTTTTGATGTGTGGGGTATAGACTTTATGGGTCCTTTTCTAGTTTCGTTTGGCTTCATATACATTTTGGTTGCTGTAGATTATGTGTCGAAGTGGGTGGAAGCTAAAGCCACTCGAACTGATGATTCTGTTATTGTTGTAAATTTCCTTCGTTCACATATTTTCTCTAGATTTGGTGTCCCTAAGGTCATAATCAGTGATCAAGGATCACACTTTTGCAATAGAAACATGCAAGGGTTATTGAAGAAATATGGGGTGGTGCACAAAACTTCTACACCTTATCACTCCCAAATTAATGGGTAAGTGGAAGTCTCCAACCAAGAGATAAAGCAAATATTAGAGAAAACCGTGCAGTCCAATAGAAAAGATTGGAGTAAGAGGCTTGATGATACACTTTGGGCCTATAGAATTGCCTTCAAGACTCCTATCGACATGTCTCCATACCGCTTGGTATTTGGTAAAGCATGTCACTTGCCGGTGGAGATTCACACAAGGCATATTGGGCAGTTAAACAATATAATATGGATATGACTCTAACCGGTAAAGAAAGGAAGTTACAACTTCAAGAATTAGAAGAACTGAGGCCAGCGGCTTATGAGAATGCACACATCTATAAAGAGAGGACAAAAGCTTTACATGATAAGAAAATTGAGAAGAAAGAATTCTAAGTGGGAGACAAAGTCCTTCTCTACAATTCTCGCCTCAAGTTCATGTCTTGTAAGCTTCGCTTTAGATGGTTTAGCCTTTTTGTTGTTACTAATGTCTTTCCTTTTAGTGTAATAGAAATTCAAAATGAGGCCACCAACAAACAATTCATGGTAAATAGGCAAAGAAGAGTTGAAGAAGTTCTACGAGGGCTTCCAAGAAGAAACTGTAAAGGAAATTCGACTCTACAATTTACCAGTCCATGATAAAGCCGTACTCTTTTCCTCCCTTTTAATTTATGTCCTCTTTAATTTTCTCAATGTTTGGTGCTGATTTGCAGTGAGGACAATGCAATGTTTAAGTGTGGGGGAGAGAATTTAATTGGAGAAAGTATTAGTTTTTGACTTAAAATTTTTCTGCATGCTTTTCACTGTTTTCTCTGTTCTATCTAAAATTTTTGAGCTATCTTGCACTAATTTTCTGTACTGTTTGGCTATGAATTTTGTTACTTTCTTTACATGTTTTTAAAGCTTTATATGTCTTCTAGCTGTAGAATTTTATTTAGTGTCTTTCACATTTGTTTTTGTGTAGTTTTGTGTCGATAAAGCCGAGTCGCCAGAAATTCTGCAGTGCAGAATTTTGCTGCTCTGTTTTGTTCGAATTTGATGCTCTCTTTTTGGAAAATTAGATGGAGTTTTTGTGTGAAAGCACGCATGATGAAATAGCTTAAGTGTTGGATTGATTTAGCATGAAAAGAATTCAGTCTTCTTTTTCTAAGGAACTCAAGTAAAATGGCAATGACATTGTTTTTAATGAATTTTTAGTAATAGTCTTTAAATCGTGAGAATTTGAGCCTTCATTGCAAAATAATATTCTTTCTTGTTGTGTGTATTCTCTATCATGATTTTCACTCTAGAATTTGTCTTGAATCTTTGTTGAGCTACACTACATGTACATACTTGGAAATGATTTAAGCATTTGTTTCTTGTAACCATTCTAGCCAAATAGCCATCCTATGTATTGTTTCCATTGTGTGCCACTTCGTGTCTTGCTTCCACCTTTCTTTCTTGTGTTTCAACCCCTTTTCCACCTTAAAACAAATTCTTTCTTGTCCCCAACTTAGGATTTGAAGAGCTTTAGAAATTTCTTTTGAAAAGAGACTAAGCATGTGCAAAAAGAAAGATTTGTGGGTTGTTTTGAAATTCAGTTTTACTACTCAAAGGAAAAGAAAAATTTGACATTTCTTCATGAAAAATATACCGTATGGAGATAAAAAAGAAAAAAATAGAAAAAGAGCAAGAAAGAAGAAAAGAGAAGTAGCATTTTTGTGCCCAAGTTTCATAGTTCAATCTCTTAATGACTTGATTGATTGATGCCCTTCATTTCCTCAAGTTTTTGTTAAACTTTGTTTTGTGTTTTTCTTTCCACCTTCCATTCATTCCTTCACCTAACCTTACATCCATAGTAAAGTCCTAATAATTCAAACATGTATGTGATTCAAGTAGTGGCGATTTAGATTCTTGACAAGCTTATGGTAGTGAATTTGTGATAAGTTAAAATGTGAGTGCATTACCTTAAACACTTGAGAGATTAAAGCGTGTACACCTTTCCTTGTAAGTAGATTATTGCTTGAATTCATTCGTATCAATGAAATTGCCATGATTCTTGAACTTTTTAGAAATTTAAGATTTGTTTTCTCCTAGCGTTAAATCTTTTCAAGCTTGAACTATTTCATTGTTACATACTTTCTACATGCCTTTATTGTTTTTAACTAATTTTGCCTAGGAGTGCAAAAGACTAAGTGTAGGGGATTTGATATCTAGCATTTTTATATACATTTTAACCCCTATCTTGATCTATTTGCATTTTCATCTATGAGAATTCTCCAATTTTATTACACTTTGTGATTTATTGGGTCTAAATTAATCTTGTATGGAAAATGAATTATTTTCATATTTTAGGACTTAAATTATTAAAAACTCAATTTAATCCATTTGGCCATTTTGCAGAAATTAATTTTGGAGATTTCTTGGTGATATAGCACTGAGGTGGACATTTTTGTTGACATGGCACTGATGTGGCACCTTTCTGATAAGTAGGATGCTAACTGGGACTCATTTTTGCGTTTTATGCTGACTTGGACATGTGAGGCCCTCAATCTAGATCTATTCAGCCTTTGCATGCAGTCTATCTCTTGTATATTCTCCAAATTTCGCTGAAAATAGAAATATAAACACTTCAAACTTCTGCATGCACAAAAGAACTCTTCTGCTGTGCCTTTTTAATATTTGTTGCTGCTGTCTACTGGTTGCCTCTTCTGCAGAAGAAACCAGCCACCTCAACCCTCATTTTGAAAGTCAACTAAGCATCTAGGGTAGAATATTCTTTAGGTTTTAGAAAGGCATCAGTTTTGTATCACAGACAACACTCTTCACTTCTGTAACTTAGAATTTCGTAGACCTCTCTTCTCCTCTATTTTCCCTCTTCTGTTTTGCTGTTTTGCTCTCATGGAGGGTTAAACTTCCATTGTAATCAGTCACTAAAACCTTAGGATGTTATAGCTTGAACTGAAAGTGCAAGATAAATGTTTTATTCTATATTCCATCTCATTTCGTTTTCTGTTTTGATTCTTATGTCTTTGCTGCTGTTAGATTCTAATAAGAACTTATAGGAGCTTAGACTGATTTGTACTTAAGATATAAACTTGCTTAACTGATTGGAAATGCAAGTAAAACGAAATGGCTAGTGAGTTAAGTAATGATAGTTGCACTCCCATAAATCCTAGTGGCTGGTTGCATGGTCTTCTGTTACTGTTAAACTTAATCTACTGCTGATTAGCCACTACTGTTGTTCATTGCTGTTGTTTTAAATTTTTATTTTTGTTATTGCTGTTGCAATCACAACCAAAAACCCCCATTTATGTGTTTGTTTTTAGCATTTGAGTGTTTAAGACAATTAATTAGTGATTAAAAGTGAAGCTCCTCGAGTGAATACAACTTGTGGATCACTATACTACAAAATTGCCACAAATTTAATTCTGGGTTATTTGGCATTGTAGTGACGTGAACCAACCGGTTCGGTCATTGACCCGGATTGGTTTTTGAGTCACCAAGTCACTGGTTTAACTGTTAAGTCACAAAGTCAATTGTTGACCCTAATAAATAAATTAAAAATCATATATACCTATATATTGTCATAAATAAATTCAAAATAAGTAAAATAAATAATTCATTTGCAAATTTCACACTTTAAAGTCATAAATATCCATAAATTCAAACATAAAGTCATAAATATTCATAATAATTTATGAAATCATAACATCATCCAGACATAATAATCTATACGTTAAAGTCTTAAACATTTTTAATAATTCATAATTATCCATAATAATTTATAAAGTCATTAAAATGCAAATATCCATAAAGTCATACACATTCATAAAGTCATCAATTAACTTAGAAACCCAAAGCTTCTGGGTTTTCCATTTCTCTAGTACAAGGCACGTCTCATGAGTCAATTAGTCGTTTGTTATACTTCATGTTAATAGCTCCCTCAGATAGTTTGCTAACTCTCTACATATTTCTGAAGTTGAAAGCTGTATACATAAATGGAAACTCTGAGAAACAAAATGGAAACCTTAGAATGTTTAAAGGTATATTGTATAGTTTTGAAGTCAATGCTATAAGAATACAATGATTTTATTTTTTTTACCAAAGATATTCTATACTCAAATTATCAATTCCTTTTTTATTTCTATGGTATGCGCTCATAATATAATGACTTTATTAGTACAGTCCCAATACTAATATTTTTTTTAAACTATACTTCAATGAATTGTATATACTATCTCAGTCGATTGTTGGTAATCTTGAATAATTTTGTTAACAAAACAACGGAAATATAATACTGAAATGTTGGAAAAAGATTGGATGATCAGCAATATTGAAAAGCAATTTTAGTATGATTGTTCCTTTTCATGTGCTTAAATGGCAAAGTGGCTTGGGCTTCTGGAAAGCTTTTGTACCACAATATAGTCTACACTATTAAATGAGTTGTATTACGATGTTTATTAAATTAGGTGAAAAATAAAATGTAAATATACCAAAAATTGCACATACTTTAATAGGCTAAACCCAATTAAAATAGGTTTGGATCTAATTAAGTCTAGCAATTTCAATCCATAATAATTTAACTACAAAAGTCCAGTTATCTTATAACTCTCTTATCAAACCTAGTTATTCCACTTTCGACTTACCTAAACAAGGCCTTTAAGTAATTGATGAAGTGAACCCTAGAGCTACTTTGGATAAGGTGAATCGATGGATGGACAGATGAGCTAAAGAAAATTGATGAAAAGACTAAATTGTCAAATCAACAAGACAAAAGAACCAGGCAATCATCACAAATTCAGTGGAAACCACCAAAAGGTGAAATCATCAAATTTAATTCAAATGCAGCCATCAATTAGATAGTAGGAGAAGCATTCCTTGCAGTTGTCACGACCCCCAATTGGGTAAATGACTAGTGCAAACGGTGTCTTAGACTACTTCGCCACAAGCCTGACTTACTCTTAACCCGCAACTCACTTAACTAAACCTTTTTAGTAAAACTTAAAAAAAAAAGAAAATTTATATTTCCAATTTACCATTCAAGGAAACAAATAAAGAAGGATTTATTTCGTTTTACAATCAAACGAACAGGAAGATTTCATCCTCTCAATTACATGAATACATCGCCAATGTGCCATCATGCATAAAACATAACACATGGTCCGTCTACATAACGTAGCATAGCCTACCTGATTATAAAGCCTTTTTAGAGTATCCTATAAAACATATACATTAAAATATAACTACTCTGGTATTACCGTATCCTGAACAAAAGGGCAAATTCTTTGAATGTACGCGACTCCGAGATAAAGGCTCTTAATACCTTAAATTATGAGGGGATGAGTCTAATCCACGTGACTCACCCAAAACATAGCCCTACCTATTATAAACATACAACCATGCATGCTAGAACTTATAACTAATTCATGAATATATGAGCATTAGCAATTAATCATGCACTTTCATCAACTAATAGATGTATATGTGAAATTCTTTTATCATCATCTTGACGTCGTAAAATATACATAATAAAGTTCACGCACATGCAAACATGATATAAAGGAAGCATTCATCATCACTATAATTTTACATTTAAAATGACGTAAAATACATTACTAACACAATAATATAATCCATATTTTCACATCGATACACTTGCAACCACTCGTCTCCCTTTTCTCCTCCACACCTTCTCTTCACATTATACCCTATTATTGCCTCACACACCCCTACTATGTACGTCTACATGTGGGGCACGAATTTTACATAATGACCTTGACTTTATTTGATAATATATAGAATTGTCCCACCCTTATTTCCTTGCACATGGTAAACCATGAATTTGCATGTAATGGTGCCCTTTTGATATTGTGCCCGTCGACACATGTCCTTCAGCATAAAATTCATCATAGACATTTCCCTCTTGATTACCACGATTATTACACAGAATTCTTTATTACATAACATCTCCACACATGCTAAAAATTGAGGTTTTCAAATTTCATAAGGTTCATTACGAAAATACACAATGCCTCAAGCACTTAGTATGCAATGGTTACCTCATGCGTTACCTAACTTCATGGACCATGCGTAAATGCATCGAAATGTACTCTTGGGCAACCAAGAGGGGAAATGTGGAAATTTGATATTAGCCTGGAGGCCATAACATTGCCCGAAGGCCACATATACATTCACAAGCATATAAGAAGGTTTATCATCCCATTTTGAGCTCAAATAAATCATTCAAGGCATAACACATACTCACGACAAGTTCTTCCAACGGTTTCCTTAGCACACTTTTGTGAATAGATTCCTTTGATTATACATAGGAACTTGCATACGCAGACCATTCGCAATACTAGACTCAAACTATAATAAAATTCAAAGATCTCTTCCAAATTCTTACTTAGTGCATGAATAATTTTTACATACATCACATGAAGTTCCACACTTGCACAGCCAAGCAATTTAATAATTCAATCATTCACAAGATAATTTTAGATGTCATTAAGAGAATATGCAAGATTTCTCTTCAACAATAGTACACTTCGTCACATTTTCAATTAGCTAGCTCTAAATGCAAACTTATTAATTTAAATACAAACAATCAAGGTAGAACTATCTCTCACTTTTGCTTGATCTATTCCAACAACTTGTCCTTCTTTAAGAAGGATTTACAAGCTCAAAGATACTACAAGGAGCTTTAATATGTCAACCATCACCTAGAGATCAAGAAGACAAGAGAAAAAGGGCCATAAAACATACTTGGGCATGCTGCAGGGGGTGGAGCCTGGGGCACCCACCTTGGCGCCACCCACACAAGTCTCAATCTGGTTGGTGCCTTGGGTGCCCATCCTGGCACTCAGCACGCCAACCCTTAAGATCACAAATAAGGGGATGCCAGCCTTGGGGGCCAAGGCTGGCACTTGGGTCACCTAGAATTGGGCTGAGGCGAGACTCCACAATTTTTCCCTAAAAAGTTCCAAACTCAAATCTTTTTTTGGTCCCAACACCTCATGGGTTCAATTAAGATGATCTTAGGCAAGTTAGTGGCACTCTAATTGGCCCTAAAAGTCAAAAACTTGAAACAACAATCAAGGGAAAAGAAATTCAAGAAAACATCTCCAAGGTTATATTTTCAACAAACAATTTTCTTCCAATGATTCATTACTTAAAACAAGGTTTTTCTTTTTCTTCTCTATCAGCCGTTTAAAACAACAATTCCATGCCAATTGTTCAAAATAAACTCTATGCATAAATTTTCCAAATCATAACCAAGGGTTTGCTTCTTGAAGAAAGGAAGAAGATGAAGATGATGATGATGATTATTCACGTACCATACTCCCAATCTTCCCAAGCTTTTGTCCTTGAGCAAAGATGTGGATGGATGATGGAGATGGGGCTTCAAAAGTTGCTAGCCGACTGGAGAAGGGGAGAGAGTAAAAAAAAGAGAGGGAGAGAAAATGAGTAGGGAAAAGGTGATGGGGGTTTAAGTGAGTTGGGCCCCACTTTTTTTTTTCCTTCAACTTGATCCCCTTTAAAAGAAATAACTTTAGTTAAGGCTTGTAAGAAACAAGAAAATCTTGATTATACAAAGGGTACCCAACAACACTTCCACTTAACACATTACATCTCATTCCATATTTCCATTAAATATTAAAATCTTTTTTCTTTCACTTTAGTCCTCACACATTCCTCTTACATTCTCTAATTATGTTTTTCTCTTTCGGTGTAATTTCACTTGACCAAGGGCAAGTTTTAGTCCCTATTGAGCTTCAGAACCCTTCGTTCCTCTAGTAGAGACTCCTTAATAAGTGCTAAAAAAAAAGAAATAATAAAAAATTTTTTACCCCCATAATTATGTACTCTTTAATTACATAGTAATACCTGGGGTATTACAGCAGTTGTGCCTCGAGACTCATAGGAGGGTTTGTGGATGGAAACATGATGATTTCCCCTAAGTTAATCCCCGGCAAAGCTGAGGTAGTGGCAATCGTTGAATCTTTTACCTTAGTTGCGAATTTGGAATTTCAATCAGTTTAGAATGAGTCAAACAATCAACAAGTTATTTTAGCATGTAAAGGTGATAAGAAGTTATGGAAGGTGAAACGGTAACTGTCTATCTTCAAGGATTTTAGTGGATACTTTGATCAACTATCTTTTTGTTGGGTTCTATGGATGACAAATGAAGTGGCACACAAAGTTGTAGAAATGAAGAAGGGTCAGCTTGGCCGTTTGTGGGTTTCTAGAATGCCAAAGGGTCAACTTGGTTGTTGGTGGTCGTTGAACAAGGGAAGAAGAGGGTTCAAAGATGAAGCTGAAGTTGTATCTACGCGATTGAGTGACTATGTCTCTGGATCTCTACATTTGCATATCTAGTAAGTTAAAATTATTAAAAAAAAAAGGAGAATTGGCCAACTTAGTCAATGGGTCAGTGGACCAGCTAAGACCTGACCGAGTTGATCGGGTCTTAGTTGGTTCACTTGCAGGCTAGTTTGAAATAGTGACCCAGATCAGTCCAACTCTTGGGTCGCCGAGTTCTAGGTCAACCTGTCAAGTTGGTCTAGGTCTTGATTCACTGTTACAATCAATTATTCTACAATTTTTTTTTCTCTTTTTGTCCTTGCTTTTTTCAATGGTTGCATTAAATTGCCAATAAGTGTATTCAATGACCATCTTGTAATTATTGCTTTGGTAGTCAAAATCCCTGTTAACTGTAAATTTAACCACCACTAAGGTAATTTAAAATTAAGTAGGAGTTTTTACTTTTTAGTTTTGACATTTAGAGCATCTACAATAATGATTCTTAAAGGGTTCTTAAATTTAAAAATCGGTTCTTATTTTAGTTCATCATTATAATTAGTCATGCTAGCTGCTGTTCGTAGGAATGTTTCTTATATAAGAACCGATTTTTATACAAAAAGTAATAATAAAATAATCAACTTATAATAAATATTAGTAGAGAGTAATAAATGCTAAAGTAGTGAAGAGTTGATTATAGAACCTATTTGTGAGTTATTGAGAGGTTTACCATTATAATGGAGAGTTGTTTAAAGTGATGAGTAGTTATTTAATATGATGTAACACTATAAAACTCACAATAAAAATCAAAGTGAGATTCACACTGTAGATGCTCTTAGTCTAAAATGTTGTTTATCCTCGTTTTACATTATAGGGTTATAATAGATATATTTTTAAATTTTTATTGGTAACATTAATATTTCAAATTTAGTTAAGATATAAATATTTTATTTGACATCTTTAATTTATAATAATCAAGTTTCTTTTAAAAGTATTTACTTATTTATTATATTATTGTAGTAATAAAAAATTTAATACTACTATTTATATTTTGACATATAAATAATTTTCGACTAAAATTTAAGATCTAGCACAATTATATATTATTAAAATAAAATGTGTTTTTATTCAAAATTAAATTAAATTATGTGACAAAATATAAATGACATTAATATTAAGTATTTAATGTTATGTGAATATTTAAAATGAATAAATTTGTTTTGACTTTCAAAAAGCACTAAAAAATTACTCAACAAAATTAACCAAACATTAATTTATGACTTTTACTTAAAATCGCATTTCTAAAATAAAACTCGACAATTCCAAAGGACATGAAGCATACACTTTTTTTTTTTTGGCTCAACTCAAAGTTTATACCTTATAAACATGATTCAACATACTTGGTTGACAAATTTGTGTTACATTACTCGATATATTTTATTAGAAAGTTTACATAACTCTTTTTTTGTTTTGTATATTATTGTCATTATATATAGCATATTGTGATTAATAAAATAAATTAAGTCTTTTTTAAATAATACAATGAAGAAGAGAATGTTTTAGCATGTCATTGAACAGAATAAAGGCTTGGTCGCCCAATTCTACTCCTTGCCGGTTTCATATTTTTGAACAGGGTCTTCATGAGTTCAATTCAATAATTTAAGTAAATTAATTGATTTAGTAAAATATTAACTTCATTTAATTTTTTAAAATAATTCAATGAAACCAAACCAAATCATTAAAATTCAAATAGGTTTGATCCAACCAATTTTGGTCTTCTTAACTTTTTTTATTTAGACGCATTTTCTTAAATTATTATTGATAAAGTCATACTTTTACCAAAAAAAAATTATATATATATATATATAATTATAAAATTCGATATATAACATAAAATTTTAAAATTTAATAAATAAAATAAAATAAAGTATCTTCAATATAAATATAAATTTAAAAATCATGAAAATATGTATTCTAACTAGTTTGCTGGAATTAGTTTATTCTTTGAGTGAAACACTGAAACCAAACCAAATTGTTGTATTTTCATCCAACGAACAATGAAATACATTGATCCTATTCAATCTTTAACTTTTAGACCAAATTACTAGTTTGGTATTTAAAAAATTAAAGTGTCTCATTTTCTTAAAAAATTACTAGTTTGGTCCTTTAAACATCCAAATACATTGATTCTAATCAACCTTTAGCTTTTAGAGTAAATTACTAATTTGGTCTGCAAAACATTATAATTGTCTCAATTTTATTCTTGAAAAATTGAGTGTTTCAATTTAATTTTTGAAAGATTAAATATTTGAATTTAGTCACTCGAAAATACATTGATTCTAATTAACCTTTAGTTTTAGAGTAAATTATTAATTTGGTCTTCAAAACATTACAATTGTTTCAATTTAGTCCCTAAATTTTTTTTGTTTTAATTTGGTCCCTCAAACAATGAAATACATTGATTCTGATCAACCTTTAGTTTTTAGAGTAAAATACTAATTTGGTCTTCAAAACATTATAAATATCTCAATTTTATCCATGAAAAATTGAGTGTTTCAATTTAGTCTCTGAATGATTAAGTATTTCAATTTAGTCCCTTGAACAACGAAATACATTGATTCTAATCAACCTTTAGTTTTTAGAGTAAATTACTAATTTGGTCCTCAAAACATTACAATTGTTTCAATTTAGTCCTTGAAAGATTAAGTTTATCAATTTATTTCCTAATAAATTGTTTGTTTCAATTTGGTTCATTTTCCTAACAAGGAGACTTTTAGCAAAAAAAATTTTGAAATTTAGCAACGGTGAATCTTTTTGATTTAGCAACGAAAAAAATACAAAATTGAGACAAATGTAATCTTATAATAACTAAGTTGAGATACTTGATATTTCAACTAATAAATGAAAAAAATATAATGTTTCACGGAGTTAAATCAAAATTTGGTGTAATATTTTTCCTTTGACTTTCCAATTTAGCTTGGTTTAGTGTTTTGAACACATGGTTGAATAGGCTAAAAATAAGAATTAAGGGTAACGAAGCGCGGGTCCAACTGGAAGCGCTGCCACATCATCCAATCATAAGAATTAAGAGGTCAATGCATGGCTTTCCGTAACTGTCGCGTTGACCCCAAATATGACCAGGCTGACCGTTATATACATACACATTTTAGAGTCTTTGACACCCTCATACACCCCATCATCCTAGCTACCCTACCCATCAATTTCATCATAACTACTCCTAATCCTAACCCTAACCCTAACCCTACCCCGTTTCTCTCTCTCAAACTTCCTCCATCTCTCTCTCTCTCTCTCTCTCTCTCTAGCTATTTCAATTTGTGATATATTATGGGCTCTTGCGGTGGTTCATGCTTTTTTATCACTAAACTCAGGAACAGAGGTGTGGGATAATACCCATTTTCATTTTCTTCTTCTAAATAGGAACATTGAAATCTATACATCATATATATGTATATGTACAGTGACGAGGCTTCTTTGTCTAGCGACACAAATACGATGTCGTCTCATCCACTCCCACCAACTGCACCGGAGGAACAACTTTCCATTGTAATCCCCTCAATCACATTTTTAAATAATCAATGCATATATACATATTTAACTTTCTGTTATTCACGCTTATATATGCATGCTTTTGCTTATTTTCTTATGTCTATAGGATAGCCTTCACATGTTTACCGCTTCAATTCATTCTCTGCTATGTCTGAAGTTGAGGTTGTTACTCACCCTCCAATCTGCATTGCTTTTCATGCATTAATTAATGGGCTTTCTTTTCTTTCTCAAAAAATATTTGTCTCCCATTTGATACTCTAGGAAATAAATTGCTGGTTTAGTTCTTGAAAAATTACAATTTTTTTAATTAAATTTTCATTTTCTTATTAAATCACAAATGTATCATTATTAAATCTCAAATTTTTTATTATTAAAAATTATTTTGATAAAAGAGGAACTAAGTTGAAATAAACATATTCTTTTAATGATTAAATTAAGATAGTTAATCTTTTAGAGACTAAGTTAAAGCAATTAAAATCTTTTGGGACCAAATTAATAATATACTCCCATAGCTGAAAGGCAGCTAGTTTTATTAATAATTTACAGAAATCATAAACTATATTGCAATAAGATTGACAGATATATATAGGACAGGAATCGGGATACGACAATAACACAATAAGATAACATTTATATGCAATTTGAGAGATCATTTTGAAGTATGGGTGCCTCATAGTCAAAACCCATCTTCAATTTTAGAATGTGTTGGACAAAACGTAAACGTTTAGTTTCTTTCGTCTCTATATATTGTTGAAGTACAAAAGCTAGCAATATGCTTGTTGGATGGGAATAAGACCTAATAGGAGACTCCGTAAGAATTAGGCTTTGTCCTGTTTGATATTATCGAATCCAACCATACCGTCATTTTCTGAAGGGCATCATCGTGAAAGTACAGTAATCTCAGATTCTGCATTTCCGTAACACTAATTTATACTTGTCTTTCGCTATATTATTGCCCAAGATATATATCCTTTTGTGCTTCTGATTTAAGCTTTTGCAAGTTTTGATATTCTTATTCAGTTAGATAGAACAGAGAAAGGGGATTGATCACTCTAATTCAATGACACTTTTAAGTGCCTGTCAATTTTTCCTTCAATTGGAAAGGGATATATATATATATATATATATTTTTTTTTTCATATACTGAGAAAAACAAAAATAACATACCATAAGCTTCCTTCTTTGTCTATATAATTTTCTTTCACTTCTACTTGTCACATGGAAGCATAGATGCATATCTTTTTCTGCCATACCCCAAAAAAGTCACAAAGCCTTTTGGAGCATATCTTATCTCTTTATGACCAGATTTAGATATCACTGAATGGGCTCCGCAACCAACCCGAATTATATTTGGAATCACCCATTGGTGATTAGTAATTTGTGACCAAAACGCTATATTGGTTAATTAATGCGGTTTTAATTTTGTTCCCCAGTGAACATTACTTTCAATTTAGTCCTCCAATCATTAAAATGCTTACAATGTGGCACTATTGAGAGAGGAAATCAAGAGAATTGATCTTAGAGAACTGAATTAAAAATCTACCGACTTATTAAGGACCAAACTGAGAAGTTTTTTTTTTTTCTTGATGTATTTCATTTTCTTATAGACAAAGAGGAGGTAGTGTTTGTGGGGGGTACTGTTATAAAATGACTTGTTGCTTACTTTAGAATGCCCACTATTTGACAAAGACACATATGAAAACCAAAGTTTAGTTTGATTAAAGAATATTAGCTTTTGAATTTTCAAACGATAGGATTTCTTCTCTGTTCCAAGTGATCAGATCAGACTGATGTCTATCACCAAAAAGGGGAATTGGATTCAGACTCCCATATTGAAAAAGAAAAAAGAAAAAATCATTGAGAATCACGCTTCTTGTTTGTTTTAAAAGGGCCTTATCTATCCTAATAATCATTCTCAATTATGCGTTACATTACATTACACTAGTTCTGTGTTTGGTAGGTAGTCATGTTGTTCACGTTGCTCTTATTATATCATCTCTTTCAGGATGAAATCTCAAGCCCAATCAGTGCTCGAATTTTGGAACTTTGTGACCCTGATTTGTTCCCAGAGACCCTCCAGAACTCAGAGGTCACCTCCAGTTCAAACAATTGTTGCTATGAAGAGAACTCATCCTCCTACCCTTTAGCCACTTCAGATGTATCAGACAGTCATAACAACTTGAATGACAATAACAAGGATACTACCGCCGCCGCGACTGCAACCGCCAACAATAACAATAACATCAACATCTTTGAGTCGTCCCAAGAGGAGATAACAGAGAACGACATCTCGGCATCGATAGACTTCTCATCATCATCTCAGTCTTTCTCTGTGCCTTCGTCTCTGCAATTTGATTTCCCCAACATATTGCAGCCAGGTGATTGTTCAGTTGTGGCTGGGCTTCCTCCTCGTTATCCCGCCATGGCGGCTTCATTTTTCGAAGAGGATTGCTTGGGCTCATCAGTGTCACTGCCTTCTTATGTGCCTTTGAACCACGCTTCGTCGTCTTGCACTTATCTTGGTCCTGCAGGGATAGGACCCTACATGCCTCCTCCTCCTCCTCCTCCTCCTGCAGGGCCCATTAACCCCAATGCCTTCCTTCCTGGCACTTCTGGGATCTATGCAAGGACCATTCTTCTGGGCTCTGAATTGCAGGCACAAGATTTGGAATTCCAGGGAGAAAATGGTGCAATCTATTGCCCCGATTCCAGTTCACGGGTCTTTAACCCTCCCGACCTTCAGGTATCACCAATATTAACTACCCTTTTTTCTTTTTCTTTCTTAATTTATATTACTTTTGTTTTAATTTGGTGTTTAGTAACATTGTTAAATCTTAAAATTTTCATTGCTAAAAATTATTTTGATAAAAATAGAAGGTTAAATTATAATTTTGGTTATGTAGTTAATTTCACTAAAATTGTAAATTGGTCCCTATATTTTATTTCTATGTAAAATGGTTCCTATAGTTTCCTCATTCATGTAAGTTAGTCATTGCCGTCAGTATGGTTAATTTTGCTGTTAAAATGGTCCTACATGGTAGCTTATGTGTACATTTGTGAATATATCAGTATGTTCAATCATTAAATTTTGTACAACTCAGCTGCCATGTCATCAAAATTCAATGTAGACCCTAGGTTAGGGAATTTGAAAATTAAGGGCAAAATAAAAATTTTGTTGACATGGCGGCTAAGTTGTGCAAAATTTAATGACTGGGTATATTGATATGTTCACAAATGTACACATCAGCTATCATGTAAGATCATTTTAACAACAAAGTTAATCATATTAACGACATTGACTAACTTACATCATATTAACGACATTGACTAACTTACATAGATGAAGAAACTATAGGACCATTTTATATAGAAATAAAGTATAGGAACTAATTTACAATTTTGGTGAAACTATATGGATCAAAATTATAATTTAACTAAAATAGAAACCAAATACTAAATTGAGATGCTTGATGTTTCAAGGATTAAATTGTGACAATTATAATCTTTTAGGGACCAAATTAATAATTTACAAAATTAGTACATGAAATTGTAACAAAAAACCTTCTTCAACTTTGAACTAAATTAAAAGCATTAAATCCCATATATAGTTAACCACAACAAGTTATGTCCGTGCTTGAATTCTATGCATGGATGGAATCAAAATACAACCTACAACATGGCCTTCTTGCGGTTAATATTAATTCAAAATATAACATTTTCATCTCAGTCCTATGTTTAAGGAATTTATATATCTCTCTCTCTATATATATATATATATATATATTTTAATATTCATGTACTAGTTTTGTCATTAGGCATCAATTTAAGGAGAAAAATGTAGTTTATCCTATGCATTTTAGTCCTCAATAATTGTGGAACCAAATGAAAAAACAAACACTCCACAATTCACATCAACATGTTAAAGAGTAAAGGGGGGAAAAAAAGTCCAATTGCTAAAGGAAATTTATTTATTGATGCTGCACGGAAGTCTGGAAAGAGTACATCAGTGAGGCTCTTAACGATTATAAGATTTTATGATTCATATAAATGAGAATTAGTTTAAGATTTAAATTTTTATTGAGTGAGATATCTACATTTAATGCATGATAATACTTTAAGCTCAATTGTCTCCTGTACTGTGAAAAGACAAAAAATGTTTCACGATTCACAAGTATCTAGAAGAGAATGACTCCTCTATATTTAATTGTTAAAAATATAAAATTAAATTAAAATCTCATTTATTTAATTATCAGATGAACGATTCAGATTGAATAGATACAATTAGAGACATAAATTTTTATTTATTTAATTTTTTAATTATCTATTTAATAATTAAATATTTAAAATTTCAACTTAATCCTATATTTTTCACAACACAAAAACCGTTATCTGCCCAGAAACCCCGTATGGATGTGGGCATTACAATCTCACCGGCAATAAAAAGTGGCATAACTTTAGGATAACAGGAAGGAATGCCACTTTTAGGATAACAGGAAGGAATTCTCCACTTTTATAGAAAAATTAGGAAAAAAAAAATATCAACAACAGTATCATGTCACGATGAGAACATAATTAAGAGACCAACCTTTTGGATGATTCTGTTCGTACATCGCTTTCTCCATCCTCTGTTTGAAGTTGACAATAGTACGGAAATTACAGAATTTGATTGAATTAATCTGTTGGATTAATAATTAATTACTGATCTAATTCAGTTGGCTTAAAAAATTATCTAGTTAAAAAATTGGTAAAAAATTGATGAATTAATTTTTGTAAAAAAATTTGAAAAAAAATAAGAAATCTATTTTTAAAAAATATAATTATTTCTCATGTTATATTAAATTTAGTAAATTTTTATTTTTTTTATTTTTTTATCATGTTATATAAAATTTATTAAGATTAAGTATAAAAATATTTATTAATTTATTATATTATATATTTTTAAGATATAAAATTAAAAAATATATTTAATTATTACTAATTCAATCATAACTTAACTAATTTTATATTAATGAACAATTCAATGATTAATTCAATTTTTAAAACATTGTCACTGGCTTTGGTCCACGCCTAAAATCAAATTTAAAAAAATTTATTTATTTCTTTTTTTATTATTATTCCCTTGGTGTTGAGTAAGAAATTTAATTAACAGATATTTGTAATTTTGTATATATTTTTGTGGTGGTAGGGACTTAGCAGTGAGGGTCAGCAATTGGTAGGTGGGCCTGGGAGTTCCACCAAGTTGACGCCAGAAATTTCAAACTTGGAGGATTCCAGCTTCAAGGTTGGAAAACTTTCGGTTGAGCAAAGGAAAGAAAAGATTGATAGATACATGAAGAAAAGGAACGAGAGGAACTTCAACAAGAAAATCAAGGTAATATCTTGGTTATCATTGTTATAATTTCTTACTTTGATTCTCAACAAATCATTTCTTTTCATTTACTCCCTCAATCATATTCAATACCTTACAATATTATTCTTTTATTATTTTTTTAATCTAAAATTAAACGCAAAACTTTAGCCTACACGTTGTTTGTTTATCTGTTAACTCTCATCAAATTTAGCATTCATGTTATTAGATTTAGCTTTGAAATATGAATGAAAATGCACTAGAAGACATAATTGTAAACATTTTAATGATTAAAGATTTAACTTAAAAAAATTGGTCAAAATGCAAAACATTTCTCTCAATTCAAGGAGATCATGTATGTGCAATTTATTTTCTTAACTTTAAAACTTGACTATAAATTCTCCTAAATTTTTAATTTTGTATAACATAATTTTTTCGTTGTTTTTTTAATCTAAAATCCTAATGCCACTTTTTCATACTTCATATAGGTTTAAATAAGTCAAATCAATAAAAAAAAGTACATTTAATTTATTATCTCAAGGGACAATATAATGATACTTTTGTCATTTTCTCTCACATTTTTGCAACAAAGATAAAAAAAAGATGATAGGTTAATTTTTTTTTTGTCAGTTTGACTTCTGTTTTTTGCCAATTTGACTTTTGTTTTTGCCTACATTTACAAGTAGTACAAAAAATTTGAAGGAAAAAGTAAACAAATAGGTCATTTATGTTGTACAAAATTAAAAATTTAAAGAGATAAATTTTTTGTTAACTTTTAAAATTAAAATGATAAATTGCATAGCTCCTTAAATATAGAAGATTCTTTATATTTTGATATATATATATATATATATCAAGGTTTTCATATCCGGATCGGTCATAAAATTGGAAGGAATACTAGTTCAAAATTCAATAGTCAGACCGTGGTTGAACCGTGCTGGAACCTGTGGTAATTAAAAAATAAAATATAAAATACATACATAAAAATAGTAAAATAACTATATAATTACATATCAACATATCATAATTCATATACATGAAAATACAAAATTAATTAAAAAGGTATTTTGACAAGATAATATATTCAAATAAATGTTTACAATTAACAACAAAAATAAACTAATTAACCAAAAAAATTATCATTTATCAATTATTATTTCATCAATTGATTCTATAATTGGTTGGTCTTCAATTTCTTCAACACTTAATTATAAAATTAAAAAAAAGCAAAGTGACCAGGAAAAAAAAATCGATCAAACCATTGACCTGACCGGTTCGGTTGGTTCCACCGGTTCAAAGCCGATTGAACCGATTCTTGGCCAGTTCAAACGCTCTCCGGTTCAAAAGGGTTAAATGAACCGATTCTATAGCCGGTTCTTGGTCCGACCAATCGAACTGGCCAGTCTGATCCTGTTATGTTATCAAAACAGTGATATATATATATATATATATATATATATATATATATTATGAAGGGACAAATTAAAAATCTTATTATTTATTAAAGGATAAGACTTATATATAGTTCTTTGTAATGACTAAAACTTCATTTGATCATTTATATATTTCTTTTTTTCAATTTGGTCCCTCATAGATTTTTATTTTCAATTTGGTCTCTCACAAATTGATATGCTATTAATTTAGTCCCTCAAAGATTTTTTTAGTCCTCATAGATTGATTTGTTATCAATTTAGTCCTTACAAATTTTTATTCTGAATTTGGTCCTTTACAGATTGTTATGTTATCAATTTAGTCCTTTGTATTTTTTTATTCACAATTTCATAACATATCAATTTGTGAGGGACTAAGTTGATAACATATCAACTTTGAGGACCAAATTGAGAATAAAAATATATGAGAGACCAAATTGTAATAAAAATCTATGAGGGACTAAGTTGATAATATATGAGGAACTAAATTAAAAATAAATATTTGTGAGGGACCAAATAGAAAAAAAGAATATCTATGAAGGACCACATTGAAATTTTAGTCTCTTCGTAACTTTGCTTTTAGGTTTATCATTAAAAATTAGAACATGTTTTAAAAATGTCTTAAAAAATAATTATGTAATATTGAGTTATAAGAAATATAAAATTATTTTTTAGAAATTATTCAATCCTAGCCGTATATTTAAAAATTGAACGGATAAAATTTCAACTTTACATTTTTTGTCACCGAATATAAAGCAGTCCTTCTCATAATTTGGTATGTTAAAAGCAAGCATGCATATACACAATTGTTGAATTGATGGCGTAAGCAAAAGTGCAGTATGCATGTCGCAAAACTCTGGCAGATAGCCGACCCCGAGTTCGAGGAAGGTTTGCAAAAAATGATGAATTTGGAGAGAATCATAGACCTTCTTCAAGCAATCACGAAGAAGAGGATGAAGAAGAAGTAAGATTCAGATTTCCCAGTGCACATTATTTAATTACTAATTAAACCCATCACATGCACTACATTCTCAACTTGCCTAGCAAACCCTACAACTACGAAATTCCCTTACCAATTATTTGCTGCCTTAATTATTCCCTAATCCTATATATATTCCCAGGTGGTAGTGAAGCAAGAAGAAGACATGGTTGATTCCTCAGATATCTTTGCCTATATTAGTGGGGTGAACTCCTTCAAGTGCAACCAATCCATCCAATCCTGGATTTGACTTTATATATACATATACACATATCTAGTTTCACCACTATTTGTACATTTTGCTTTGAGAAAGTCAATAATTGGTGTCCTCATACCATATCAATAACTGAGTCAGGAATATAATATATATACAAAGTAAGCAGCTGTATACAATTTTGTGGACACTACTATACGAAAATGGATTCTCTACTTAGCTAGGATGCTTGGCCTATATGGCCCGTTAATTATCATAATTGACAATTTAAATTTTAGGATCTTATTTTTATTTTTTTCTTTTAAAATTGTATTATAAAATCTGAACAATTAAATGTGAAAATTAACGGTTTAGATAGGCTAAATACAAAGTCAAACAGAGAATTCGTTTCCAATACTATATTTTTTTTTCGTGACATATGCATGCCTACAGAAAATCATAATTAAAAAAAATTGTTCTTTTCCCACAAACTAGGGATTTTACAGGATTTGTTTAGTTTCTCATGATCTCAGCCTCTTAAAAGTATAGGACAAATCTTGTTTGGAATATTACAAATGTTCCTTGATCGGGCACTATAATTTTTTCTATATTTTAATTTTTGTTTGTTACAACTCACAACATTTATTTTGTTTCGACATATTACTGTCCATAATTCCTTTTAAGAAACCAACAATGGATAATTATATAACTTAAAAGCACATCAGTTCAGTGTTTCAAAATCGACTTATATAAGACCATCGATGAAGATTCCTCGCAATTCAGCAAGGAAATTCTTAAGACAATTAATGAACTTTCCCACCCACTAGCAAAACCTTTTGATAGAATTAATGCATCATAATTACTACTATGATTGTGAAGATCAATGGAGACCGCTCAGATCCATTCAAGCCTCAAGTTGGCCTTCATCAAGGACTCCCCTTGTCTCCTTACATTTTCATCCTATGGACAAATTGTCACGTCCCAAAATCTGAGCACGTGACCGGCACAGAAAGTGAATTTCATTTCACCTCCGTAAGCCTATCTTTCTCTTAAGCATCATATCATTCTTTTTCATGCAACCAAATCGAGTTCTCTATACACACTACAGTCATTCACATTACATCACTGAATGAACCTACCCGATTACAGAGATTTCTAGATTTATACAACTTAGAATAAAACTTAACTATTATACCTTTATCCTGAACAAATGAAAAGGTAATCATGGACTAAAGATCCATAATTCCTTGTACAGATATTTACCTTCAGCTGTCAACTCTAAAAAAATGTTAATAAGAGGGGTATGAGCAAACCACGTGCCTAGTGAGCAGACAAGACAACACTACGACAAAAAAATATCATGCATCATAATGATAACATGCAACAATCATACGTAATCGATCATCATATAATATAATATAATTCATAATACTTCACAACAATATCCAAGTAAATCAAATACATTTCAACATAATTCACAACAGCAAACAGTGAAATCAATTTCACACATTTTCCGTACCAACTGGGTCGTCCAGGGTACCTCTGGATCGTTGCCCGCGGCCACGCCGCATCCACCCTTATCGCTCTATGTATATTCTCCACCCTTATAGCTTCACGTAGATTTCTCCATGGGGTGCACCACCATGCCTTTCCTTTCTAGTCAAACACAATCACAATCACATCTAAGAGCATCCTCAATCATAATCATGAGCCACATATACAACTCAGTCATTTACAATTCAAGTTACAACATAAACAATATTGTTCCAGCAACATAGCATGTATATAACATAACCCATAATATAGATCAATTATTCAACAATAACATACTTCAACTATCCGCATATGGATGAACTCAATAATCAGAGTATGACACATTTCAACTCAGTTCACATGCCATTCACAATCCATCATATAACCTCCATTCATGAGAAAATAAGAATCACCAGGCAAGTTCCACAATTGTTTATGTCTCATTGTCCCATTCAAGCACAATATAATTTAAACATATAAATATATATATTTGAGTCATCATCCTCTTCAAACTTGGATATACAACATATTTTCACTATGATGCATAAAGTCCATAACAAAGATATTTAATCATAGCAAGCAACCTGGATTTCACGCTCTCGGCACTCCCACCTTGCACGTTGACCATTCCTATTGTAACCAGATAAAAACCATCAGGGTTACGAAATAGAGAAATTTCCTACCACTATTCCCGACCTTCACTTACTTCTCAAATCATAACTCCTAACTGGTAATGAATATCCAGATGAAACTTATACCATTGGAAACTAGACTCAAAGAGCTTTTCAACGATATTTAAAAAAAAAAAAAAACTGATGCTACAGTAACAGTCAACGGTCAACACAGCTACAGAACGTTGACCGAGTCAGCGCTACAGTAACTTTGACCGAGTCAGTGCTACAGTAGCCGAGAAAATCTGAAAAATTTTTTCCGATGAACAGTATTTTATGGGGAAAATTCTCGGATGTTCTTCGTGTTCTTCATCCAAAAATCCTAAAATCATATCTAAAACAATATTTCTTTTAATTTCTTCCATGGGTTTTCATCCTTAATGTCTAAGGAGTGTTTTAACACCAAAACCCCTAATTTCTACCAACAATCCAAGCTCAAATCTCAAATTTTCATCAAGAACACTAACTTTTTTTCAAATATCCAAATTCTACGAATTTCTTCTGGTTTTCTCTAAATTTCTTGTTCTAATAACATCATAAACCACCTAGGATTGTTTTAGATTAACATCCACACTTAAATTTATCCATTAAAATATTCTACAAAAATTTTGCAAAATGATAACCAAGGATTTGGTCTTGTAATAAGAGGAAGAAGAAGAAGAACATCAACTTACCAAGCATCCTAACTTTCATAGCTTCCTTCCCCATGCAAAAATTGCATAAATGGTTGATGAAGAAATTCGATGCATAACCGAGAGAGAGAAAGTGAGGAAGCTACGGGAGAATGAGAGAAAGAAAAGAATAAGAGAGAAGTGTATACGCGTGGGCCCCACCAATTTCTTTTTCGATAAAATCGCTCATAGCCACCTTAGCTTATAAGATTTGTTCACTTTAATCCCTCTCGATGTCTCAAATACCACTTTAACCTCGAATCCATTATCTTTTCGGTACCGGACTCATAATTCATTCTCATAAGCTTTATTCTTCCTCTCAGGTTCCTATTTGGTCATTTCTCAAAAGTAATCCATATTTTCTTTTCTTTTCACTTTAGTCCTTGAGAATTTGTAAAAATTTCCTAAATTAAAAATTAAAATTTCTATTCCCAGATTTTCTTCACTAATTCAAAAAGCACATTTTCTACGTAATTAAATTTTTCACTAAACTTCAAATTAGACTTTAAATATTCATATAAATTCTTGGGATATTACACAAATATTCTATCAAACCACCTCATTAATTCAAACAATAACAAAAGCACCACTGGGATGAAAATAGGCTAGCTTGCATGGACACGGAATAAATCATCTTCTTTATGCAAACCACCTCATGCTTTTCTTCAAAGCTAACTTAAACTCCTACCACGCAGTCAGAAATCCATTGGACCAATTTGGGAACATTTCGGGCTTGAAAATATATGCACACAAGTTAGAAGTCAAGTTCAACCCAGATGCTCCATCAAAATTCTTCAAACTGATGAGCAGAAGCTTGGGTAACTATTAGATAACTACACAACTAAGGAACACCTTGGAAGTTACATTGATCAAGATAAAAGGGATAGACAAACTTTCACCATCATTCTTGTGTCGTATAAATTGAAGCAATTGTGGAAAATAAATGAAACCGAGGTATTAGAACATCAAGAACTAAAATTAAATAAGTAACCCAAAATATTATAGTAGTCTCTCTCTTGTCTCTCCATCATTCCTCTACTAAAAGGTTATACATTTTAAAGGATAATAATAGCCTTGATAACTTACTAGAGATATTATAGAGATAACTAGTATTGTGACTCGTGCGATGCACGGATTTTATCAAATAAATAAAAATAATTAAAAAATATATAAAAGAATACATGTATAAAAATAATAAGACATTCATGTCATATTAAGACACATATAAGATGATTCATGGAATACAAATACCTTAAAGATTAAATGTGAATAAGGTCAAATGAAAATAAGAATAAAAAATAACGTATTATATGAATTAATTTAGATAAATATATTAATTAATGATAAAAATGATTTAAAATAAAAGTTACTAACTTAATAGGTCTGCTAGAATCAAAATCATTGTCTTCCTTTGACTGTTTCTTCTATTACTGCAAATATATATTTAGATTAGTAACAATAAGTTTATTAAAATTTAAAATATAACTTAGATACCCATAAAATCTTAAAACAACAAAAAAAAAGATAATCAAGGGAGGAAATATACATCACATCTCAACTTTAAAATTTAATGCTTTAAATCCTAAATTAGCATTCAATCAATCCGCACACATGTAATCTCGGCATTGCCTGAAATTTCTCTTCATAGGGAGGGCTCTACCCTTGCTCACATTAAGCCTAAAAAGGATTATTCATTAATCTTATTAGATGAGAAAATTAAAAAAAAATTAATTTAAAAATAGTCAAGTTATATTATTCAAATAGTAATTACCTCAATGACATCATTTTTTTCTTTTAGGTTTTGATCTTTCTCATGGTCTACTTTCCTTAAAAAACATAATGATAGAAACAGCAAAGCGAAACTGGAATTAGAAAATCAGAACAATGTAGAAATGAAATACAACAGTCAAGAATAAAAAAAAAAGAAGACCAAAAATAGAAACATAGATGAACTAGAAACACAAAAAACAACAACAGAGAACGAATACAAAAATGAAGAAAGTAAAAAAAATGCAGGAATGAAAGAGAAAAAGAAAATCAAAAATCCCAATCGAATGAATAGTAATTAGAAATGTGAACAGTACATGAACTGCATAGATCAGAAAAAATAAATAAAAAGAAAATTGAACTATGATACCAAATGATGTGAGAGAAACATCACTTTAAAACTTTGATGATAAATCGTCATTACTGTCCTTCATCCATGTAAAGAAAAAAAAAGCAAAATTGAAGAGAAAGAGATATGTAAATATGGATGAAATCTTCAAAAGAAATATATAAATATCTACATTGATTTTGAATTTTAAAATTTTAATTTTGAAAAATGAAAAGGCCTTCAAATTGGCCAATAGTAATGGTCACTTTTTAAAAACCTCTACATGAAGATAGGAGATTGGCCATTGATGATGGTGCAATAAAGAAGTTAGCATGCTTGTATAAAAAAAAGAAAAGAAAAATAAATGTTAATTTATTATTATAGTTTGAGCTGATGGAGGTAATTTTAAATTTTATTATAATTATTTAAGAAGAGAAATAAATAATATAAGCACTTGTAGGTTAGTTTTTATATAGCAATTAATTATTTGATTATTTGTATATAATAAATGTTAATTTACCAAATAATAACATATTATATTTCAATTGAAAAATTTACCTTATTAATTATATAGTAATTATAGCAATTACATACCAATTATATAGTAATTTACCTTAATTTTTTTAAATTCATTTAATGTGATTATATAGCAATTATATCAATTATAACCCAATTATATAGTAATATATCCTAATTTTTTCAAATTTATTTAATGTGATGTGATTAATTTACTAAATTTATTCATTAAATTTATTCATTTAAATTTATTTTATTATAATAATTTAATAATCTACTGACAATTAATGCTCTATAGTGGAATTGTTTTAGTCTATTATATAGATGAGAGGTTACACTAGGATTTTTTAGGAAATTATGGTAGTTATAGAAAGAGTCAATTTAAAATATTTAATTACAATAATTTTTAATGAAGAATTATAAATGGATTGCTACCAAATAATAATTGACAAATTTAAGTTTGAAATATTTCTTTTAAAAACATTTTCACAACAATTTTAAATATTCTTGAATTCACGCACGATGCTATTATGCAATGTACATAGGCATTGCTTATACAGAAAAGATGGAAAAGAATGACGCAAATTGGTGGTGGGCCCCAAATAAATTGTCACATCCCAAATTTGGGCATGTGAGTAACTCCGTAAACTCAAGGGTATACCTCTATGGTGTCCCATAAAATCTCTTATCAGTACTAATATATATAACAAAACTTTCCAAAAAAGATATTCATGTATATATACATATAAAAAGTTCAGCATAGTGAAACAGAAACACAAGTCAAATATCATACAATATGATACAATTTTTCAAGCCTAGGTGACCTATAGAGATTACAGAGCATTCCTAAGCTTTTGGATTTATAAGCGCTCCAGATAAAAAGTATCCTCGAGGAATACTAATTCTCCTGCGGATTTTCTTCATTGACATCCACTGTATCTAAAAAAAAATGTTCATGGAGAGTGTGAGTTCATCAAAACTCAGTGACTAAATGACTGTGCAATAATAAATGCTTCACAAGTACAAATACCATAATCATAATCATAATAAGAATAATTATATTCATATTCAAGGATTATATACCTCTGTATTTGATTTATATTCAGAGATTCAGTTCCTATTGTATTTATGTTTATAATCATTACATGCATTGGTATCTTGGGGAATTAAACCCTCAACCATTCCATGTGTATAATTTCATACATTGATATCTTGGGTCAAGCCCTCAACCATTCCATATATATATAATTTCATGCATTAGTATCTTGGGTCAAGCCCTCAACCATTCCATGTATATATTTGCAATCATAATTATCATCAACATAACAATAAATTTAATTATCTAGATATCATCATTTAAATAGGGAATCTAATTGCGATATGAAGTGTGATTTATATTGTACTTGGAATAAGAGTAAATAAAGTTGGTTAGCAAGGTCATCCACTCACATAGATTCCGTATCCAAGTCACTTTTCCGAGTTGCTACAAAGAAGAGTACGTAACTGGATTTTAGGTTCCGCTACGGAGATTTTTATGAATATCAGATATAGAAAGTCAGTGTTACTTTTGTACCAAAACACTATTTATACATATAATCACTATTCATATGTATGATCGTTATATATACGTACGATTATTATTCATGTGTACATTACTATTCATATGTACGGATACTATTCATATATACGGTTAATATTCATACATACAGATACTATTTATATGTATGGATACTATTTATACGTATGTATAATTCTTTTCTGATATAGAGGATCAGCTAAAGCCGCAACCACAGAGCATACTAAGAATTTAACCTTTAAATTTTTGTAAGAATTTAAAAGAACACCATAGAATATTCCCTCACCTCGACTTTAAGCTATAGAGGAGGACTTTTATAATAACCCAGAATCTTAGCACCAGAATCAGAAGAATCAGAGCAGAGGAGAGAATAGAAGATGAAGGTGTGAGTTTAGAAGTGAAATGGAAGGACCTATTTATAGGAGAAGTTATGGTACTATTTGCTACTATTCCATCTACCGTTCTCCTATATTATGGGCCCGTTTGGAAGAGCTTATTTTGAGCTTATCTTGCTTATCTTATAGCATAAGCGCTTATGTATATGTTTGGAAGAGCTTATAGAAATAGCTTATGGCATGAAAATAAGCTGTTTTCAGCTTATTTTCATAAGCTGCTCTAAATATCTTATGAAAATAAGCTGAAAACAGCTTATGTGAAGTTTGTCCTCGTAAATTCTTTAATTATAAAAATAGCTTATATATAAGCGCTTATTCTATAAGCACTTAAATAAGCTGTTTACCCAAACAGGGTCTATTTCATCTACCAGTTTCACTTACCAGTTTTCATCTATCAGTTTCACTTACCAGTATTCATCTACCAGTTTCACTTACTAGTTTTCATTTACCAGTTTCACTTTCAACTATTCATTCTAGATTCCACTTTTGAACTGTATTTTTACTTAATGGGATTAATTCCATATCGTATCATCTATTATATCCCACAATTTATAGAATCTATAAATAAAAATTTATATTTTCAACAATATGCACAAATGAGTATACAAAAATTAAACTGATAGGGAATTCATTTTCTCCAAAATAAATTTATCATAATTCTTGAATACTTATAACTTAAAAAATATAATGGGTATTACATAAATATTCTCATAATGGAAAATCTGAAAATAACTACACAAATGGGGTAGAATAGTAATTAAATTTGAAATTTAAGGGAAGGAGAGTAATTTGAAGTGTGGCTCATCATTTTAAGAATGAATCTGAACCCTCCAATGATGAATGACTGAGATTGAATCTGATGAGATTCACTTTTACGCTTTCAAAAAGGCATTTTTACTAAAGACAAGGTGAGCCTTTTTTTTTTTAACTACATGTGCTTCATTATATTTCATCTAATCAAAATATGCTCACTGCCTTTTACTATAGCAATTCGAAAATGTTAATAAAAGAGATAAGGCGAGATGAAGAGAAGAGATATGAGGAATAAAGATAAAGAGATTTGAGAAAAATAGTGATACGAGGATAGAGTGAGAATGAGATTAGAGAATAAGAAGTAAGATAAAAGACAAGTTCTTAATTTATTTTCTTGATTTTTTTGAGTACATTCTCAATTTATACTATCATTCTCTCCTGATAATTCTTCTGCCTATAACAAAGATAGTGGAGTAATTTTCTCACAATTGAAAACATGCTGACTGTAATGGTTCATGCAATAGACAAGGATAACTATTTTTTTTGGAATTATCATAATTTCCCTAATGCTTTGCTAAAATTAATTAATTCTGCAAAATAAAATATCTTAAGCAATAAATGATGATTATTTATTTGAGGCATGTGATGACACATGACACTCCCTCCCCCTTAGGAAGTTCTTATCTCAAGGACGAAATGAAGGGTAGCTTCACAACAAAATTTTTCCTTCTAAATGACTACATTATGCAATTACGTCATCCTCATTAGTGTTAATCTCCTCGTCCAGATAATTCCCTTCAATTTGATGTAAAATGTGAGTCTTGCATTGATGTCCCGATGCCCATTTCTCACTACATTTGAAACACTCCTTTTTTGAATTCTTTGTTAGTTTTGCTCATCTTCTGATTGAGGGTTGAGTTGGGAGTAGTATTTGCTTTCTCAAATGGTTTGAATTGTTGAGTAAAATGATTAGGATCTGTACTATAGCACACCTTTCTCCTTTGATCCTCCATCTTTTTCTGTTTATTTTTTACTAATTCATAAACAACATCCAATGTTTGTGGCTTAAACATTGACACTCCATGTTTAATCTCCTCCTGTAAACTACTGATAAAACTATGCAGAAAATGTGATTCAGTTAACATAGGATTAAATTCTAACATGTTAGCCCTCAAATCTTCAAAACTCTCAATATAGGTCTCCAATCTTGCAGTTTGTTTTAATTTATTAAATTCACCAACCACCTGTCCATAATCTAACTTATCATATTTAGATAAGATAGCACTAGATAACTTAGCCCATGTAATATGAGGTCTACCAACTAAATAATTATAAAAACCACTTTTCAACTTTCTTTTCAAAATATAGTGTTGTAACTAGTATCTTGTCTCTTTTTGTAGTACTGTAATATTCAAAATACTTGTTACATTGCCGAATCCAATACCTAGTATTTGACCCATTGAACATAGTCAAATCAACCTTAGGTTTAGGTTGGAAATGATGAGGCTTGCCTATTTCAATTCCTGCCTGATTGCTTGGTCTGCCTTGTGATGGATTATCTGCCTGAGGTTTGTGCAGAATGCCCCTCTCAGATATTGAGGGTAAGCCTACTCCTTCTTGTACATTACTTTCCATCTGTTTGGCGATCAATTGCTGAAAGTTGGCAAGCACTTGATCCAATTTGCTGCCTTGTGCTCTTGTTGCAGACTTCTCATTTGCTGATTTAATTCGTTTGACAATTTTTGCATTTTTGCCTCCATCGTCTGTTCGAGGTCAGCTGGCTCCATACCCTTGTCAAATGCTCTAGCTCTTTCTGTTTGTGATGATCTGGTCCTTGCTTGTGTATTGTCCCAAAAACTGCTCTGATACCACTTGTGATGGCCCAATTTAGTGGTGGGCCCCAAATAAATATTCTCATAATGAAAAATCTGAAAATACTACACAAATGGGGTAAAATTGTTATTAAATCTAAATTTAAGGGAAGGAGAGTAATTTGAAGTGTGGATCCTCTTTTTAAGAATGAATCTAAACCCTCCAATGATGAATGACTGAGATTGAATCTGATGAGATTCACTTTTACTCTTTTCAAAAAGGTTTTTTTTAACTAAAAGACAAGGTGGGCCATTTTCTTTTTGACTACATATGCTTCGTTATATTTCATCTAATCTAAGTATGCTCATTGCCTTTTATTGTAGCAATTTGAAAATGATAATAAGAGAGATAAGGAGAGATAAAGAGAAGAGATACGAGGAATAGAGATAGAGAGATCTAAGAAAGATAGAGATCTGAGGATAGAATGAGAATGAGATCAAAGAAGAATAAGATAAAAGATAAGTTTTGAATTTATTTTCTTGATATATTATTTTTGAGAACATCCTCTCCTTTTTATACTGTCATTTTCTCCTAATAATTCTCTTCTCTGTAACAAAGATGGTAGAGTAATTTTCTCAAAATTGAAAACATGCTGGCTGTAACTGTTCATGCAATAGACAAAGATGACTAATTTTTTTGGGAATTATCATAATTTTCCTAACGCTTTGGTAAAATTAGTTAATTCTGCAAAATAAAATATCTTAAGCAATAAATGATGATTATTTATTTGAGGCATGTGATAACACATGAAACATACCCAAAGAGGCGGAATACTTACTGGATGAAAAGCTAAAACACAGAGGACGGAACGGAAAAGAGAAAGAAAGAAAGAAAGCAAAGAAAAGAAAACCAATAAAATAAATAATAAAAACTTACTAATATGGGCCTGTTGTTGGATGGGCCTAGCCTAAACTGAACCCGAACCCAACTTTATACTGCTAAATCAAGTTTTAATTCTCTTTGAAATACTCTAATTTTCACAAGATCTTGATCACCTATAATGTAAACTGCAAGGGTGAAAGCCAAAATGCTATTGCAGGCTAAAAGACTTACTTTCATACATTCGGTCCTCCACAAATCCAATTTTCCACCTATATATTTTCAACTCATAGCTATTGATGCAAACCGTGACAAATTTGCTGCGGGACTTGACAACAATACTTTAGAAATTAGTTCCCAAATTATACAAGAACAAGATTTCAAAGGAAAAAGGTAGAATATTCACCCATGGCTATAAAAAACTAGAAACCAATAATATAAAGGATAGGAGATTACAAGTTTCACACTTGAAATCACCAATACTTGCTAAAGAACAGCAACAGAGAAATAACCTCTCAAGATATTATTACTAAAAAATCGATGTGTTTTCTCCTAAGCATAAACTTCCTTTAAACAATAATGAAAAATGAAATCCTAAACCCTAAACTAATACTACAAGAAAGCCCTAAATTAGAAAAGAAAATTAGAGATGGAATACAATTCGTCTCAAATTTCATCTTTGAAATGTTGCAAATCCGTCCCAAAGTTTGATATGAAAAAAGCCACAATTCGAGAGGGAATTTGAGATAGAAATTTCTGTCTTCGACAAGTCCATCCCTAATTTCGTCTCTAATATATGATTCAAGTTTTGTTTTTATTTTTTTTCAATTTTATGTAGAGATGGAATCATCCACGCTTAATCCATCTATGATTTGAATATAATATAGTAAAATATTCCTTCAATTTGAAATGGATTTGGGTCGTCTCAAAATCCATTTCAATCTATTTGAAATCTAATGAAAAATTAATTAAAATAAAGACTTCCTCCCATTCTATCATCCTAATTTCTTCTGTAGTTTTAACTTTGAGGTAGTTTAAGTTAGGATGTTACATATTGTATTTCCAAGAGATTATAAAAAAAAAAGGTACTTAGAAAAATAGATAAAACGCCTCCCGTACAATAGATAAAGGCATCCCGTACCTAAAGTATCAAGTGAAATCCCAAAATGGAACCAAAGTGAAAAACTCAATACTTGATATGATTCAAAATGTAAATATATAAGGAATAAAATGAAAAAAATTAAAAAAAAATCAACCAACAATTTAAGCTGACCACAGAATTAGGGACTAAATTGAAAATAAGATAGAAAAGAAGGGCCAAACTAATAATAAAATAGGGCACAAAATGAAAGGAAAAGTAAAACATGAAGCCAAGTTCTAATTTTGACAAAAATATATGGGATCAAGATTGCAATTTTCTTGGGGTAAAAATGCAATTTCCCCAAAACACAATTCAATTTCTGTCAACTTCTTTTCCAACCTTCACCGTTGGGAAGGACAGCCAACATATCTACGTTTTACATATATATGAAGACAACAAATAGACTGTTTAAATTACTATCACAATATAATAATTATCTACATACCTGCGTTTTACATTATTTGAGTTTGGAATTTAATGTTTTTCTTTTGCGATAACAAATTCAAGAAAGAGATGTCCCTATCAAGTATGAGTTTCTTTTTTTTTTTTTTGATAAAAGTAAAAGTTTCTAGTCATAGCATGCATGCAGACTTTTTGACGGCTGGTACTTACTTTTTTAACTTAAATTCTCAAGGTGCTCTATATTTTTTAATTTACGAAATTAACCTAATTTTATTATTTTATTGTTAAGTCACCCTCTGACAAGACAATTTAGATACACGTAAGTCGCTCTTCTGATAGACAACTTAAATGCAGTTGTGAGTTGTCCTATCAAGGACTACACAAGTATAAATTTTAAATTCTCAAAATATGACAAGGCGATTTAGATGCATGGAAGTCGCCTTACGTGTGTTTGAATTTTTTAAAATTTTTTAACTATTTTTTATTTTTTATTTAATTTAATTTTATTGTTAATTATAATATTATATGCATCATCTTAATATATTATATTATATTATATTATTATTATTATTAATTGGTAATAATAATAACGGGTTGGCTCAATCCAGCTCTTTTTTTGCCAAACTTGAGACGGGCCAATCTATTCCATTTTGACAGTTTTAGCAACAAGTGTGCTTAACGGTCATCTATCACAGAATTTTGAAGAGCAATTTATGTGTAAACTCAACCTGACTAACTGTGACAATAAAAAAATATAAAAGATTCGATAAAAATTGACAATATTAACATTACTTTTACTTAAAATAATCTTATAATTTGTTTGGAAATAAAAAAATTACCTGAGTAGGAAGACATTGAAAGTGAGAGCAACTGTGGAGGAAGAAGAAAATTTGCAGGTAAAGAAGAAGAAGAAAGCAAAATGGAATGTGAGGGACCACAAGAAGAGGATAAAAAATAAGAATGTGTTCGACAAACGAGCTTATAGTTTATAAACTAGCTTATAACTTATTTGACTAGCTTATAAGTTCGTTAAAAGTGTTCGATAAACGAGCTTATTTGAATAACTTATAGCTTATTCTGATAAGCTACTTTGAGTAGCTTATAGCTTATATCTTATAGTTTAAAGTTTTTTATTCCTATTTTACTTTTATTATTTTTTTAAAATACCCATTATGCCAATTACTTTATTATATCATATTAACTCATCTTTTATTATATTTATATTTATTATAATATGTTATACATATATAATATTATATATATATATATATATGATAAAAATATATAAATATTTTATATATGTGAAAATATATTATTCATATATAAAATATATACATATATATTTTTAATGAATTTTATATTTATAATAATTTGAATTAAGTTAATTAAAAACAAAAAATAATATATTTATTTATATTATTTTGAAATTAAAAAATATATGTCATTTTATGTCATTTTATACTTTTCAGCTACTTCAACAGCTACTTTTACTGAGTACTTCTTATTCAAATAAGCTAGCTTATAAGTTATAAACTATCAACTATAAGCTAAAAATTAGTTTATAAGCTATCAGCTAGCTTGTAAGCTATCCGCTAGCTTATAAGCTAATTTTGTAGAATAGAGCCTAAATGGTTTTGAGCGGATAAAGTGTGCTATGCTTATAAGGAGTTTAGGGTTTAAGGCGACATAGCCATGTGTCGTTTCTGTGATTGTGAGATGTGTCACATCTATGATAATTTAATTTTGTTGACTCGTTTAATTTATTTTTTAAAAATATATTATTTAGTATAAATAATATCACTTTATGATATTTATATATTTTAACAATACTAATGGTCATCTACCGCATGAGTTGGAGTTTACACATTTGTCGTTTTTTAAAAGGACCGGGTCGGACTAGCCCGTTACTATTATTAACAATTAATAATAATATAATATAATATAATATATTAAGATGATAATATAATAATTATAATATGAATTAAGATAAATTATAATTTATAATAAAATAAAATAAAATAAAAAATAAAAAGTTAAAAAATTCAAAAATTTTATATGCATGTAAGCTGCTTATCAAAAGAGTAACTTTGCAGTACAATAATTTTGTTATATTTTGAGATTTTAAAATTTACATGTTTATCGTTTTTAGATAGGACAACTCAGAACTATATGCAAGTTATCTATTAGAAAAGTGATTTATATGTATCTAAAACATGCAGTAAAATAGTAAAATTTGATTAGATTCATAAATTTAAAAAAAAAAAGCCACCTCAAGAATTTAAATAAAAAGTGTGTCCAGCGGTCAAAAAGTCGATGCATGCATCCCAGCCATGGAGTCATGTCAGGATATGTCTTCTTGTGTTGTTTTTCAAAGCATGCGCTTAAACGACACCGAATTGGATATAAATAAATGTCCCAAGTTCAATGTACTTCCATTTGGTCAAAAGTGTACAGAAGAGATTATCATGAATCTTAGCCATTCTAGCTTATCCTCTCATTTGGTAATATACTGAGCCAAAAAAAAAAAATGATAGCTTTCTCCAAAGTGAAAATTTCAGTAATTAAATTATTGTCATTTTAGAATTGGCACTACCGTTGTAACTAACTAATTTTGAGTGAGATATATTCTTGTATATTCATGTTTTGTGACTTAAATTGTATGGCGACTCAGTTTATAACACGACTAAGTTTAATTTCGTTTGTTTGGAAATTACTGATTGCACAATATACATCTAGTTTGAGAATTGAATTTTTTCCATTCGATTAAATTTGTGTCCTGTACGCATAGCATGAGGTTCTACAAGACATAAATGGTAGAGTTGGTGTTATTTCTTGATTTTGGTAATTTGAGAGAATTTAAGTTAATAAAAAAAATTGTTAAATGCGACTTCAATTGTATGAACGACCGATTCATAACTCGACCTAGTTCAATTAGGTAGTTATGTTTTGTTCAAGTTTATATCATTGTGTTGGTTCCTATTGTACAATACACTCTCATCTTGTTTACAGAAATAATAAAGATTATCGTTCATTGATTGAACTATATAAATCCTGCTTTTTCTCTTTAATTTCATGTTTTGTTATTGCGTAATTTCCTTAATAAGTAGAAAGATATCTGTTAAATGATTTTAAATAAAATTTTCTTTTGCATATTTAAAAGATCATAATAATTTAAAGATAGAAAATGTAGTGTAAATTATACCGAATTTCGGAAAGCACCATAAAAATGCGAGATATTTTTTTAAATCTAATACAAATATGACTTGTCACATCCGCCATCCAGACCACTGAAGCAAAATTGACATTTTGTATTGCAAAATGTTTCAAAGAAGGGAGAGAGAGAGAGAGAGATATAAGAGAGACACAAAAGAAGCGATGAACTGAAATTGAAGGAGTGGGAAAGAAAAGATAAGATGGAGAACAAAGAGGTGAAGGTGTTGAGCTTTTGGGTGAGTCCATTTGGGTGCAGGGTTGAGTGGGCTCTGAAACTGAAGGGCGTTGATTATGAGTACATTGAAGAAGATATCTTCAACAAAAGCAGCCTTCTTCTTCAGCTGAATCCTGTTCATCAGAAGGTTCCTGTTCTCATTCATCATCAAAAACCCATCGCTGAGTCATTCATCATTCTTGAATACATCGATGAAACTTGGCACCACTATCCTTTGATGCCTCCCCACCCTCATCAAAGAGCCCTTGCACGCTTTTGGGCTAATTTTGCTGAAGAAAAGGTCATATTTCAATTTTAGTTCCTAATTTTATTTTCACCACAGTACCATTTTTATTCTTAAATTTTCACTCAAAATTTAATTTTATCCTTCTTGTCTTATATTTTTTCAATTTTAGTTTTAATTTTTTTTTAAGT
Organism: Biancaea sappan; assembly: GCA_037074585.1. Lineage (NCBI taxonomy): Eukaryota > Viridiplantae > Streptophyta > Magnoliopsida > Fabales > Fabaceae > Biancaea > Biancaea sappan. The sequence goes on along the minus strand of CM073491.1, from coordinate 39,099,044 downwards.
TATTAAGATGCGACTACTTTTGTTGCATATATTAGTATCAATTCATTAAGATACATGTTTCAAATTACATAAAATTGATTTTCTTTATTAACTTTGTCCTTTTAATTTTCTTGAACAATAGAGGGTGTTAAGCTTAAAGACCAAATTGAGACTAATTAGAAGGACAAAATAGATACAAAATAAAGTTTTAGGATAAAATTGAAACTTGAGTCCAAATTTAGAGACCAAAATTGTATTTTATTTCCTTTTTTTTTTCCATATTCTCCCTTCTTTGATGTTCATAAATAATTTGATGATCTGGTTCCTTCATGTCGTAAACATTTTGATTTGTGACAATGAATATTTTAGTTTTCAAACATTAAGACATGATAAATAACAGAGCAAATTAATGTCCTTGAAAATTTACAAAAAATTATTAATTTAATTCTATGAAGTGCCTCTTTATAAGTTCAATCCCCAGTGATTTATATAATCATTTTGTTTGTTTGTTTTTCTAGACAATATTTCTCTTTGTTTGTTTAACTAACGTAAATTTGACTAAAGTTGTAACTTGACTTAAAAACATGCTTATGTACCTGTTCTGTGAGGTTATCCTTAGTGTATAGAAAAGTTATAAAAAGTCTAGGAATAATTGATGAATACAATACTTTTTTTTTTTGGGACACTAGACACGGCCATTTAGTGGTTTTAATGGAATTTTTTTTATTAAGCTAATTTAACAACTCAGTTAAATTTATGTTACCTTACAATTATAGAGACTAAATTGACTGTATTGGGAGATAAAATTAAGAGTCTTACACTTCAGAGAACTGAAGTAATACTTACTCTAAATAATATTATCACTGATTAACCAGTGCCATTAATAATTTAAAAGTTCATTTTTGCTCAAGCTATTATTGCAATATGCTTTGATTTTCATTAGTTAGTATCTTAACTATGTATGTTTAATCTGACAAGTATATTTATATTATTATAGTAGTTTTCGATTGCTAATGCATACAATAATTTTATAATATTATTTAAAATAACATATACATAAAGTAAATTAAAACTAGTAGAAGATATTAATCTATTTTAGTATGCCAACGATTTTTTTTTAATTAAAATGAAGACATTTTTTATGCCTTACATGGACTTATTATTTAAAAAAGAAAAGAATCAACTTCTTTTAAAAAAGCTTGGCCAAACATGAGGCGAGTCTGATTTTATCAAAATAGTATCAAACTTTTATCTTGTTCTTAGACATATAATCCAAATTATATATCTATTCAATGATTGGTCAAATCGGTTGAACAAAGCCTGACTTGAAAATACTTAAGTTAAAACCACTATTTACTTTTATAAATAATATAGGTTTTGGACACTGCATGGAAAGCTATGTGCTCTAACGGAGAAGAAAAGGAAAATGCTGCAAAAATAGCCAAAGAAGCAATGGAGAAGATAGAGGAAGAGATAAAGGGGAAGAAATTCTTCGGAGGGGAAAATATAGGGTACCTTGACCTTGCATTGGGATGGATATCCTATTGGCTTCCTGTCTGGGAAGAAGTTGGGTGCATCCAAATAATAGACTCTTTGAAATGTCCAGCCATCACTTCTTGGATCAACAATTTTCTCGATCACCCAATCATCAAGGACACTCTACCCCCAAGGGACAAAACGCTCCATTATTACCACCGTCGCAGAAATGAAGTATCTTCAACTTCTCTTGGCGTGTTGAAGGCTCAGACTTAGTTATCTATTCATCTATATTAGGGTTTCAGAAAGTGCACTTCCTAAATTATAAGCTTTGTTTTATAGTCATTACTAAACTCGTTTTTAATGTTGGGTTTAACATTAATGTATTTTTGATCAACGTCAAAGATATAAAATATGTGTAACGTCATTATTGCAAGTTAGAAAGACTTAAAATCCAAGAATGCGAAGTTTGTATGAATTTTGATTGGTATGAAATAATATATTATGATGTCTTTTTATATATTTTTATTAGTATCTTAATTATTGTTCGTGGTATCTTCAATATTGTTGTACCAATTCAAACGTCTTATATACATTTTGACGTATAATATTGTTGTTTATGATGTTGTGGAATAAGAAGATCTTTTACTTTTTTTAAAAATTAAGTACTTTGATTGTCTCTTTTTGGTCGTTGGATCTGTGGATTTAACGATTACCAAAATTTTTTTTTCTTTATGCACTCTTTTTTAGGGATATCTTTGAAATAAAAATTTATTTTCTTGATATATTATTTTTGAGAACATCCTCTCCTTTTTATGTTGTCATTCTCTCCTAATAATTCTCTTCTTTGTAACAAAGATGGTGGAGTAATTTTCTCAAAATTAAAAACATGCTGGCTATAACTATTCATGCAATTGACAAAGATGACTAATTTTTTATGGAATTATCATAATTTCCCTAATGCTTTGCTAAAATTAATTAATCATGCAAAATAAAATATCTTAAGCAATAAATGATGATTATTTATTTGAGACATGTGATGACACATGACACCTACCTAAAGAGGCGGAACACTTATTGGATGAAAAGCTAAAACACAGAAGACGGAATGGAAAAGAGAAAGAAAGAAAGCAAGCAATGAAAAGAAAACCAATAAAATAAATAATAAAAACCTACTTGCTGATACGGGCCTGTTGCTGGATGGGCCCGGCCTGAACCGAACTCGAACCCAACTTTATATTGTTAAATCAAGTTTTAATTCTCTTTGAAATACTCTAATTTTCACAAGATCTTGATCACCTATAATGTAAACTGCAAGGGTGAAAGCCAAAATGCTATTGGAGGCGGAAAGACTTACCTTGATACATTCGATCCTCTCTCAAATCCCAATTTGCCACCTATCACATTTTCAACTCATAGCTATTAATGCAGACCTTGACGAATTTGTCACAAGACTCGACAACAATACTTTAGAAATTAGTTCCCAAATTATCCAAGAACAAGATTTCAAAGGAAAAAGGTAGAATATTCACCCATGGCTATAAAAAGTTAGAAACCAACAATATAAAGGATTGGAGATTACAAGTTTCACACTTGAAATCATCAATACTTGCTAAAGAACAGCAAAAGAGAAATAACTTCTTAAGATATTATTACTAAAAAATCGATGTGTTTTCTCCTAAGCATAAACTTCCTTTTAATAATAATGAAAAAGGAAATCCTAAACCCTAAACTAATACTACAAGAAAGCCCTGAATTAGGAAAGGAAATTAGAGATGAAATACAATTCGTCTCAAATTTCGTCTTTGAAATGTTGCAAATCCATCCCAAAATTTGATATGAAAAAAGCCACAATTAGAGAGGGAATTTGAGATAGAAATTTCTACCTTCGACAAGTCCATCCCTAATTTCGTTTGTAATATATGATTCAAGTTTTGTTTTGAATTTTTTTCAATTTTATGTAGAGACGAAATCATTCATGCTTAAATCGTTTATGATTTGAATATAATATAATAAAATATTCCTTCAATTTGAAATGGATTTGGGTCGTTTCAAAATCCATCTCAATCTATTTGAAATCTAATGAAAAATTAATTAAAATAAAAACTCCTCCCATTCTATCATCCTAATTTCTTCCGTAGTTTTAACTTTGAGGTTTTTTAAGTTAGGATGTTACATATTGTATTTCCAAGAGATTAAAAAAAAAAGGTACTTAGAAAAATAGATACAAGGCATCCCGTACCTAAAGTATCAAGTGAAATCCCAAAATGGAACCAAAGTGAAAAACTCAATACTTGATATGATTCAAAATGTAAATATATAAGGAATAAAATGGAAAAAATTAAAAAAAAGTCAACCAACAATTTAAGCTGACCACAGAATTAGGGACTAAATGGAAAATAAGATAGAAAAGAAGGGCCAAACTAATAATAAAATAGGGCACAAAATGAAAGGAAAAGTAAAAATGAAGCAAAGTTCTAATTTTGACAAAAATATGTGGGATCAAGATTGCAATTTTTTTGGGGTAAAAATGCAATTTCCCCAAAACGCAATTCAATTTCTGTCAACTTCTTTTCCAACCTTCACCGTTGGGAAGGACAGCCAACATATCTACGTTTTACATATATATGAAGACAACAAATAGACTGTTTAAATTACTGTCACAGTATTATAATTATCTACATACCTGCGTTTTACATTATTTGAGTTTGGAATTTAATGTTTTCCTTTTGCGATAACAAATTCAAGAAAGAGATGTCTCTATCAAGTAAGAGTTTCTTTTTTCTTTTTTTTGATACAAGTAAAAGTTTCTAGTCATAGGATGCAAGCAGACTTTTTGACTGCTGGTACCTACTTTTTTACTTAACTTCTTAAGGTGCTCTATTTTTTTTAATTTATGAATTTAACCTAATTTTATTGTTTCATTGGTAAGTTACCCTTTGACAAAGTAATTTAAATGCATGTAAGTCACTCTTTTAATAGACAATTTATATGTAGTTATGAGTTGTTTTGATCAGAGGACATACTTGTTGTTCTTCAAAAGGATTGGGCTAGACCAGTCCGTTATTATTATTATTAACAATTAATAATATAATATAATATAATATATTAAAATGATACATATAATAATTATAATATAAATTAAGATAAATTATAATTACTAATAAAATAAAATAAAATAAAAAATAAAAAGTGAAAAAGTTCAAAAAATTCAAATGTACATAAGCGCTTGTCAAAAAGGTAATTTATGTGCACTACAATACTTTTGTTTTAATTCAAAAAATTCAAATTTACACATGTGTGTGATCTTTTAATAGTACAACTCACAACTATATATAAGTTATCTGTTAAACTTATATGATCTAAATTGTTTTATTAGGAGACGATTTAGCAGTAAAATAATAAAATTTGATTAGATTGGTAAATTTTAAAAAATAGGTCGAGAATTTAAATAAAAAGTATGTCCAGCAGTCATAAAGTCGATGCAGGCGTCCCGGTAGAGTCATGACAGGATATGTCTTCTTGTGTTGTTTTTCAAAGCATGCGCTTAAACGACACCGAATTGGATATAAATAAATGTCCCAAGTTCAATGTACTTCCATTTGGTCAAAAGTGTACAGAAGAGATTATCATGAATCTTATCCATTCTAGCTTATCCTCTCATTTGGTAATATACTGAGCCAAAAAAAAAAAAGATAGCTTCTCCAAAGTGAAAATTTCAGTAATTAAATTATTGTCATTTTAGAATTGGCACTACCATTGTAACTAACTAATTTTGAGTGAGATATATTCTTGTATATTCATGTTTTGTGACTTAAATTGTATGACGACTCAGTTTATAACACGACTAAGTTTAATTTCGTTTGTTTGGAAATTACTGATTGCACAATATAGAACTAGTTTGAGAATTGAATTTTTTCCATTCGATTAAATTTGTGTCCTGTACGCATAGCATGAGGTTCTACAAGACATAAATGGTAGAGTTGGTGTTATTTTTTGGTTTTGGTGATTTGAGAGAATTTAAGTTAATAAAAAAAATTGTTAAATGCGACTTGAATTGTATGGACGACCGATTCATAATTCGACCTAGGTCAATTAAGTAGTTATGTTTTGTTCAAGTTTATATCATTGTGTTGGTTCCTATTGTACAATACACTCTCATCTTGTTTATAGAAATAATAAAGATTATCGTTCATTGATTGAACTATATAAATCCTGTGTGCTTTTTCTCTTTAATTTCATGTTTTGTTATTGCGTAATTTCCTTAATAAGTAGAAAGATATCTGTTAAATGATTTTAAATAAAATTTTCTTTTGCATATTTAAAAGATCATAATAATTTAAAGATAGAAAATGTAGTGTAAATTATACCGAATTTCGGAAAGCACCATAAAAATGCGAGATATTTTTTTAAATCTAATACAAATATGACTTGTCACATCCGCCATCCAGACCACTGAAGCAAAATTGACATTTTGTATTGCAAAATGTTTCAAAGAAGGGAGAGAGAGAGAGAGAGATATAAGAGAGACACAAAAGAAGCGATGAACTGAAATTGAAGGAGTGGGAAAGAAAAGATAAGATGGAGAACAAAGAGGTGAAGGTGTTGAGCTTTTGGGTGAGTCCATTTGGGTGCAGGGTTGAGTGGGCTCTGAAACTGAAGGGCGTTGATTATGAGTACATTGAAGAAGATATCTTCAACAAAAGCAGCCTTCTTCTTCAGCTGAATCCTGTTCATCAGAAGGTTCCTGTTCTCATTCATCATCAAAAACCCATCGCTGAGTCATTCATCATTCTTGAATACATCGATGAAACTTGGCACCACTATCCTTTGATGCCTCCCCACCCTCATCAAAGAGCCCTTGCACGCTTTTGGGCTAATTTTGCTGAAGAAAAGGTCATATTTCAATTTTAGTTCCTAATTTTATTTTCACCACAGTACCATTTTTATTCTTAAATTTTCACTCAAAATTTGATTTTATCCTTCTTGTCTTATATTTTTTCAATTTTAGTTTTAATTTTTTTTTAAGTTATTAAGATGCGACTACTTTTGTTGCATATATTAGTATCAATTCATTAAGATACATGTTTCAAATTACATAAAATTGATTTTCTTTATTAACTTTGTCCTTTTAATTTTCTTGAACAATAGAGGGTGTTAAGCTTAAAGACCAAATTGAGACTAATTAGAAGGACAAAATAGATACAAAATAAAGTTTTAGGATAAAATTGAAACTTGAGTCCAAATTTAGAGACCAAAATTGTATTTTATTTCCTTTTTTTTTTTCCATATTCTCCCTTCTTTGATGTTCATAAATAATTTGATGATCTGTTCTGTGAGGTTATCCTTAGTGTATAGAAAAGTTATAAAAAGTCTAGGAATAATTGATGAATACAATACTTTTTTTTTTTGGGACACTAGACACGGCCATTTAGTGGTTTTAATGGAATTTTTTTTATTAAGCTAATTTAACAACTCAGTTAAATTTATGTTACCTTACAATTATAGAGACTAAATTGACTGTATTGGGAGATAAAATTAAGAGTCTTACACTTCAGAGAACTGAAGTAATACTTACTCTAAATAATATTATCACTGATTAACTAGTGCCATTAATAATTTAAAAGTTCATTTTTGCTCAAGCTATTATTGCAATATGCTTTGATTTTCATTAGTTATTATCTTAACTATGTATGTTTAATCTGACAAGTATATTTATATTATTATAGTAGTTTTCGATTGCTAATGCATACAATAATTTTATAATATTATTTAAAATAGACATATACATAAAGTAAATTAAAACTAGTAGAAGATATTAATCTATTTTAGTATGCCAACGATTTTTTTTTAATTAAAATGAAGACATTTTTTATGCCTTACATGGACTTATCATTTCAGTATGTTTTCTTGCCATCCAATTAATTGGTAAATAGACTTGAACGTGGGCCAGATTTGATAGGACTTCATCTTCTGTAGAATTTTCTCAAGTTTAAATTTTTTTTGTGTTTGGGGTTCAAATAGGTTTCCAGCTTGAACTAACGAAAATAAAATTAGTACTACCCAAAACTGTTTTTCTCTCTTTTTAGTGACGTTTTTGTTTCGTGATGCATTAGTGGCCTTTTATTTTGGTAAGAATCCTACATTCCATTTTGAGCTACATTGCTTGGTGGACTTTTTTCATGAATGCCCTATATTCTAATATGCAAAATTGCTCGGTGGGGTGGCCTAATTTTATAATTATTTTATCCTTAAGAGTCTATTTAAAACTGTTACGACTTTTTACTTATTTTAAAAAAAATGGTAGGTTAATTTTATAAAAAAAATGGTGGTTAATGATTTAAGCGAAAGTATTTCTTTTAATAACTTTTTGCTTCTACTTTTGCTTTTAAAAAGAAGCTCCAATTTCACGCTTCTTTTTAATAGTTAAGGTTATTAAATATCTACAAGTTTAGATAAACTCATGAAGAGGGGGTGTGAACTCATAATATAAATTTGTAAGAGTTTATCTTTAATTTAATCTAGCTATTTAATATATATATATATATATATATATATATATATATCATAAATAACACTTAACATAAAAATTCAAATCACATTCAACTACAATTTATAACATAGTAATTCACATAAAGAAAAGTATTCATATTTCCAACTACTCAACATAGAAATTCAGATAAAATAGTCATATATGATTACAAGATATTATAAAAATAGTATCAAAAGAAGAGAATCAACTTCTTTTAAAAAAGCTTGGCCAAACATGAGGCGAGTCTGATTTTATCAAAATAGTAGCAAACTTTTATCTTGTTCTTAGACATATAATCCAAGTTATATATCTATTCAATGATTGCTCAAATCGGTTGAACAAAGCATGACTTGAAAATACTTAAGTTAAAACCACTATTTGCTTTTATAAATAATATAGGTTTTGTACACTGCATGGAAAGCTATGTCCTCTAATGGAGAAGAAAAGGAAAATGCTGCAAAAATAGCCAAAGAAGCAATGGAGAAGATAGAGGAAGAGATAAAGGGGAAGAAATTCTTCGGAGGGGAAAATATAGGGTACCTTGACCTTGCATTGGGATGGATATCCTATTGGCTTCCTGTCTGGGAAGAAGTTGGGTGCATCCAAATAATAGACTCTTTGAAATGCCCAGCCATCACTTCTTGGATGAACAATTTTCTCGATCACCCAATCATCAAGGAAACTCTACCCCCAAGGGACAAAATGCTCCATTATTTCCACCGTCGCAGAAATGAACTATCTTCAACTTCTCTTGATGTGTTGAAGGCTCAGACTTAGTTATCTATTCATATGTATTAGGGTTTCAGAAAGTGCACTTCCTAAATTATAAGCTTTGTTTTATAGTCATTACTAAACTCGTTTTTAATGTTGGGTTTAACATAAATGTATTTTTGATCAACGTCAAGATATAAAATATGTGTAATGTTATTATTGCAAGTTAGAAAGACTTAAAATCCAAGAATGCGAAGTTTGTATGAATTTTGATTGGTATGAAATAATATATTATGATGTCTTTTTATATATTTTTATTAGTATCTCAATTATTGTTAGTGGTATCCTCAATATTGTTGTACCAATTCAAACATCTTATATACATTTTGACATATAATATTGTTGTTTCCAATGTTGTGGAACAAGAGCGTTCAGATCTTTTACTTTTTTCTAAAAAATAAGTACTTTGTTTGTCTCTTTCTATTGGATCTATGGATCCAACGACTACCAATGCTTTTTTTTTTCTTTATGCACTCTTTTTTAGGGACCTATTTGAAAGAAAAATTTGAGAAAAGTCCCAACCCCTCATTTTTTTTTCAGAAAGACCCAGCTCCTCTCTCAACTCTTAGCTCTTCTTCTTCGACAACTCTTCTCCCACTACCACCTTCATTTGCTCGCCATCAACTCGCTGGTACCTTGCCGAAGACCAGACTCTAACTGCAGTTTTCAACATTGGCATGGCTTATAACATGTTTCCCTTTCGGTGTTGCCGTCGCTCTCTGGTCATTCTCCTACGACGATTGGGCAGTTGAGGCAGTGGTTCGGCAAAGACGAGTAACTTCAGGTTATTGATGAAAATTTTCACTATTTCAAAATTTTGTCTTCTCCCTTCTCAGTTTCAACTTGTCTCTCTTCTCCATGTACTGTCCTCTGCATGTCAACAAATTCCTCTCGAGATGGTGGTCATGGCAGCAGAGGCAAAATTTTTGGAGCTGGAAGTTGAGCTTGTTGCTCGAAGATGTTGTAACCGAGAGCTAGAAAGAGAGAAGTAAAACAGAGGTCAGGCCATAAGGTAAGGAATCAATTTGTAGTTATGTACCTCCTTTGCGTTGTAAGGAATCAAATTCGCAGTTGGAGTTTGGTCTCGGTCAAGGTTCCAATGAGGCGGTGGTGAGTAGACGGAGGTGGTGGTAGGAGATGAGCTGTTGAAGAAGAAGAGCTGAGAGTTGATAAAGGAGCTGGGTCTTTCTGAAAGAAAAAAAAATGAGGAATCAAGGCCTTTATGAAATTGTTTCCTTTAAACAGGTCCCTGAAAAAGAGTGCGAAAAAAAAAAGCATTAGTAGAGACAAGCAGAGTGCTTGTTTTTTAAAAAAAGCAGAAGATCTAGACGCGAAACAAGATGGGAAGGCTCTAGCATGAATTTGGGGCAAGTTTATTTTTCAAATATTAAATCTCAAAGTTTTAAATAGATTTTAGGGTGCAATCACACCTATATTAATGCATTGGATTCCATCAAAATTCTAACGTGTTAAGCTCATAGTCCAAATGCCTAAAATTAAAAAAAAAACTACCAATATGGAAGGTGGGAAGCTCCATGAAAGATCAACAGAGGTCCAAGATTTCTTGGAATTCAACATTAAGAAATTTTAAGATAAGGTGCCACAAAGAGGAAGATGTGAAAGCAACAAGGGACACTCAAGGAGGAGAAAGAAGAACATCCTATAGGAACAAACTATCAGGGTGAAGTTTCAACAAAGATCTGTTGATGGATGGTGATCTTTCTTCAAATGAGAAAGAGAATTTGGATACAAATGAGAAGTCTACCATAGGAAATGATGATTAGGATAAATCTGAGAATGAAATAAAGGAGTATTCAAGCGAATCGAACAACCCAACAGAAGGAGGAATACAAGAAATTATGTGAACCATGGAGGAACTCTTTGATCATCAAATTACTAGGAAATTAAACCACAATTGGAACATTTATGGAAAGTCTAGAATGAGTTGCAAATTGTCAACATTGATAATGATTTTTTTTAATCTTTTTCCTCAATTGATGAGTTCATATTTACAAACTAGGAGGGCCCATGGATGATAGCTAACCACTATATTTTGGTTGTTCAAAAGATGGTGCCTAAATTTCAATTCATAGAACTTGGACAAACTAACAAAGATTGCCACTTGAATTAGAATTGTTGGGCTACCAGTAGAATTCTACAATGCACATCTCCTATGGAGAGTATGGAATCTTGTGAGAAAGACCATCAAAATTGAACCAACCACATCGCTCACCACTTAGGGTTGCTTTGCTAGAATTTGCTTGGAAATAATTTAAAAAAAAATTCTTACTAGTGAAGATTAAGGAAGTTTGAGACTCTTCTGCTGCTTTGTTATTGTCTGTCCTCTTCTTATATCCAACCTTGGGGTATCACACACTACAACATAATGTTGTGTGCTAAAGCAAGTCAAGGTGCAGGTGGTGTGGGCTTGCTCTTGGGTTTAAAGCCCTATGGTGTGCAATGGTTGAATGTTGTGGCATGCAGTTTCACCTAGGCGTGCGAGTATGCTGCTCTCTTTTGGAGATTCACACCTTGGTGGACATGGAGGCACTGAAGCGAGCGAGGAAATGGGTAATATAGTCTTTTACATTGATCCATTATTAGTTAATTGGTTTTTTGTGTATAAATAAACATCAAATGCGAAATTTAGTAGGTGAATTTTTGTATCTTTCATTGATGAATAAAACCTATCTTGATTCAATACAGGTTGCTTCCTTCCCATCTCTCTCGGTCTCATTTCTTCCTTCTCGTCTCTCTCTATCTCTTATTAAGCTACAATGGGCTATTTTCTATATCGTATAAGAGCCTAGTTCTATAGTAGCTTAATAGGGTTTCTTTCTTCTCCTTTTCTTGTTGCCTTCCTTGTGTTCTTCCTACATGAAATCCACAAGTCAGAATGTGGTCTTTGTCGGGCTATTAATGCCAAAATTGGGCATATAGTTGGCATGACAAGTAGGGATAACCCCATTTATGGTAAGTCTAAACAAAACTAAAACATCCACAAAGAAATAAAAGCATACATCATTTCGAAACATGTAAGATAAATCATAGTCACTCATTCAAAAAGATGAGTTCATTTCCAACATTCTTTACCATGTTTCTAACTTCTAAGTATTCTCATAAGCACCCAATAATCAATGATTGGAATATCTAGAAACATTGAACACAAAAGAGCCAAAATATTTCTATCCTTTAATAATCAAGCTAACACAACACATAAATATCATCCTAGGAGTCTTATAGGACCATAGAGTGACTCTAGAATTTACAGACCAAAAGGAAGAGTCTACACAAAAAAAAGCAACCCTAGAAATAAAAGGGGTCTTGAAAACAAGAACTCCGCTACTCCTTAAGTGGAGGCTCCTCGTCTAACACTGTCTTTGAAAAGGTTATGTAAAAGAAAGGGGTAAGTATAAACTTAATGAGAAAATAACTCTACCTATTAAAGAAATATATATTCATATAAAGCTCATAAATGCATATATGACCATTGAGTGAGAAAATTCAAATCATTATGATATATGAATCAACATACATTGCAAGTTCAAGCAATTTCATGCAATCACAAGATTCCCAGACCCACTAGGACATCCACAATACCGTGTCTGTTTCCCGTAGACCCAGCCACATCTAACCCTTATTGCTCCGAATGTAGTGTCTCCGCCTTTATCACTCCATTTTTCATATCAATGCCATTTCAGGCTTTCTCATCCATATCCCATGGGGTGCATCACCATGTCCATCCATAATCATATACACAATTAATTACAAGTCATAAGATCATATCATACAGCTCAAGTTCAAATAAGATTCATAGATTTCATTCTAACTTTCATGATGTAAAACGTAAGTTTGAAATTTTCAATATCCTCATCCAAAGCATATAGCAACAATTCAAATCAAGCAAAGCATGATTTTCCAAGATTTCTCATGATGAAATGAAAATAGAATAGTTTAAAAAAATTTAAAAGTAGGGTTATCTACTCACCTTGCAATCTAACTACAATGATTCACTACAATTTCGAGGAAGAAACACCGGAAGAACTCATATATCATCCTATTAAAACAAGCTAATAATGGAAAAAATTAAAAATGAAAATCTTTCGAATCACTGAGTTGCGGCACCTTAGGCGCCACACCCCTAACTCTCTACTTGGATGGTGCAAGACCCTGTAGGCTCGGCCAGATCAGCGTTTGGGGCATCGAGGTCTGAGTTAACCACACACCTTCGAAAAACACCTTCTTCTACACTTTTCTCACAAAATCCCTCAACCCACCTTTTTAAAAACCCCATCAAGGCTTCAAGTAAGATCCCAACCTCCAAAAAAACATATGCAAATACTCACCTAACAACAATCTAAACTATAAACACTATGATTATAATATTTCTAGTTCATTTACCTCTTCTTCCTGAAATGGAGACCACTCTAAAGCACCATCATATAAGCTTTTTTCCATTATTTCTAGCATGAGAATGCTCGCTCCCCAACAAACAAGAGTACTAGGAAGAGAAACTACAAAAAATTTCATGAAACACCCCAAGGAAATCTATGCCTAGGGTTTAGGTTACATGAAAATTCTAAGAGAAGGAAAGGAGGAAAAGTTACCTTAGCTTTCTTTGGATATTCCTGTCACGACCCCAAACCTTGTACATGACCGGTGTGGACGATGCCTTAAACATACCACCGCAAGCCTAGTTCCCTTAACCCACATTTGCTTTTATTAAATAGAACAATACAACATTCCTCAAGTGAAACCAAAAAGAAATCTTATTAATACGAATTATGAATACCATTTTTCATTCTCAGTATTCTATTCTCACATTCTTAATCAATAGATATCTCATAAAATTATTTACATCAAGTAGCGTAACCTACCCGATTACAAAGTCTTTCTAGAATCTCCTACTCCTTACATACATAATTAAATCTATTTGCGGCAATACCGTATTCTGAACAAAAGGGAGGCCTCTGAGCACACGCACTTCTGGGTATTAGTAACCACCAACCTGAAATTGTGAAGGGGTGAGTCTAATCCATAAAACTCACCACAAAATCATATCTATACACAAACATAAGACGAATATACTACAACACTAGAAATAACGATAATGTAATAAAATTTTTAGGCAAAAAAATTCATCATGATTTCATAATAACTTGGTACAATACAAAGAACGCATTTATAACATTCAATCTTTACTCATTTTTCGTCATTTAATATCCGAAAATAATAATTCTCACACACAAAAGCAAGGTTACACAATCCATTAAAACTATGCCCACACATGAGTCAGTAGCCAATCGACTCCTCAGTAACTCAATGACCACAACGCACCATCCATGTGCGTGTAGCAACAAGAGACCAAAGATGACGAAGCCCAACCATATCACATTCAAACAAAAAGTTGGAAGCCACTCGATTCCAAGCAATTCACGACCACAAACCATGGGCCCATGTTGTGTGGTAGCAACACAAGGCTGAAGATATCGAAGCCCGACCATATCTCAACCACAGTCATAAACAATTTCACTCAATCACAGTTCATACTATATCATCATTCATTATGTATAATAAACATAAAGATTCATGATTTATTCCACATGATACTCACAACAACTTCTAATCATTATTCTCACAACATTTATAACAATAAGGAGTGTGTATATCTTGACTTCGATATACATATATATGTATTTACACATATATCCACACTTACATACTTTAGTAAGTTCTAATATGTGGGAGAGGTTATATATATATACATACCTCAAGTTATTCCTGTATCACTAGGTATATATATATATATATATATATATATATATATATATGTTTTCATGAATACAGGTACACATATCAAGCGTGCGTACTTCGCCATAGGCAACTTATATACATTAGTGAACACAATTATTTCGTAACCGAATCCCAAACACTTTTATTAGGTCTACGCATAGGTACCCACATTCATCAAACAATCACTGTCCTTTAAGCAATTGCATACTTCCATTCCATAACCCAACAAGGGGTCTAAAACATTGTACATAAATTGATAAAGTTGTAACTATATTTTGAAGAGTACATCTGAGATAAGATATAGATTCCCTTCCTGTGCCTATCCATGAGAGCATACATAAGTTCTTTTATACTAAGATTAAATGTTAATCATATTCATCACATAAGGTCATTTACCTTTACCTATGCCATATGCATGATTTCCATCCTTACTTACACTTCTTATTCCAAGCCAACATTGTAATTTAATTCATATAAGAACAATTAAAGTCCTAACATACCATACATCTTAAGAGACTTCACATAGTTACATTAACTCTAAACACACATCTCTAGAGTAATAAAATACAAGAGAGTTGGCTCCTTCACATTGGTTCTTGCATTAATCAACCAATAAACTTGGTTTAGAGTACATTTTCACATTTCATTTACATATCACCACCTCAATTCAAAAATAAGCTACTTCTATTACATAGGTTCCCAATTAACCGACATCTAGATTCATATACTTGACCATCTATAGCCTTAGTGACACAATTGTTCTGACCTCAACATTTGCTTGGAAGTTAACACAATTGTACACTTCCTTAAATGCTTACCTTCATGAATTCCTTATTTCGATTGGCACAAGATATACATGCATAATTATTTGATTCATGTGATGGTATAGACATACATTAATTTGTTCATATTTACTATAAGGGAACACACAAGATAGGATAGGATTCCCTCACCTTGACCCGGTCTTTATAGATGACATCGCCCTTTAAAAGTATTTTTGCAAGCTTCCCAGAGTCCAAGGATGACCCAAGGCACCATCCAAACTTCAACCAACAACTAGGGTCTATGACAACATGAGAAAGAGGTCAAAGAATCATCATTTTAGGCATGCTATAGGTAGAGGCGCCCTGGGTGCCCACCTTGGCGCCACACATCAGCATCTGGAAAGGTTAGCGCCTTGGACGCCCACCTTGGCACCTAGGGCGCCAACCGTTGAACTCACTAGTTCAACGTCAGTTCAAGGCACCCATGGTGCTGTAGCTAGCATTGGGGCGCCTTGGTCTGGGTGATGCGAACCTCCATGATTTGGCTTCCAAAAATGTACCAAAACATCCCTTGTGGTTCCAATCATTTCAGGGGTCCATTAAGGGTGGTTTAGGCAAGTTAAAGGCATAAGAATTGAGTCCCAAAACTCAGAAATCAAAGGCACACTAAAGGAGGAAGGATTTTAAGAAAACCTCCTCAATTCATCCTTTCAACATATGAAGTTTTCCTCCCAAAATTATAACTGCAATAGACAAGGGTCTTCGTCTAACATTATTTTGGAACATTAGCAATACATTAATTTGCTCAACAGAAGCATTATAACATTTCGCCTAAATTTCTCTAGCCTAGGGTTTGCTCTTGCACAAGGGATGAAGGAAGAAGAAGAAGAAGAAAAGAGAGGGAGAAGAATTCACTTACCTTATTCTCCATCTTCCTCCATCTATGGTCGGCCGTGATCAGCAAAAAGGAGAGGAGAAACACGAGAAGCTTCTGGATAAGGGAGAGAGAGCTGTGTGAGAGAGGTCCGAAATGAAGGGGGAAAGAGGCATATAATATTGTGTGAGTGGGGCCCACACTATCCTGTTCAAATTGGTCCCTCTTAGTAAAACAATTTTAATTAGTACCCATCAAGAAAATTAACATAGCCCTTGGCTTATAATTAGGGTATCCAATTATACTCTCTCAATAACGCATGACATCACATTAAATTTTCATTTAAAGCCCAAATTAAACATTTATTCACTTTAGTCCTTAAGCATTTTTCCTACACTTGCCACTTGTGTTTTCTGTTCTTTGGTGAAACTTTTACTTAGCCCAAAATTTGTCTTATTCCTTAATGAGTTTTACGACCCCTTGTCCTTCCAACCGAGCTCTTAGTTCATGAAAAATTTTCACTCTCACAATTTTACTTATTATTATTATATCGTAATAATAGGGGTATTACAATTCCGATGGAAAGGAGGTTTGTCAGAGGTAGTTCCTTGCTGAAAACTTGGGTGGAAGAAAGAGGTTGAAGGAGTTAACTTCAAGCCAAGGACAAAATTGGAACTTTTCCAAAAACAAGAAAACCACACTTACAACACACAACACATTGATACTACAATATCATACTGGCTTAACAACATATATACTCATTAACATGGTTATCAAGATGTCAATATAAATCTTAAAATCTTATGATCTTACGATTCCAAACAACCTGAACGATCACGATCCTATGTAAGATCTAAATCTGTTAGGATTTTGATTAAATCTTAAAATCTTACGATTTTTTGATTTTATCAATCCTATAACATTTTGAATTTTTTTTCATTTTTTTATTTGTTGATATGTTTATAATCTATTAGGTCAATTAGAATAGAAAAAAGTCATTAAACTTTTTTAAGTCTAGACTAATACTATACAATTATAATCTTACCACTCATAATTTGTTCAATTTTTAACTTAGTTTAGTGAAAACTAACAATGAGATATAGTATTATAAGTTTTAAAGAAGACAATATTTATTTGATGAGAAAAAAAGAGTTTTCTAAATATAATAGAAAGTGAGGATTGCTTTCTATTTTTTTTTTTTTACTAATTGCATGACATTTGAGCTTGTTTTATTGAAATATAATGAGACTTTGATGGTTTTATATTATTTACAGATTCATATCATTATATATTTTTATATTTTTGATAGGATCTTATAATCTTACGATTTGATCAATCTTGTGTCTCTTCCGATCCTACATAAAATCTCGATTTTGATAATCATACCTATCAATATATCAACTTTCTCACCATGCATTTCACACCAATCACTCATGAATATACAGGGATTGTAATACCTGTAATAATTTTGTATAAATGTGTGTTCACAAACTACGGTTACTATTATAATATACAGTACTATTCACATATATTGTACGGTTTACATACATAATCATCTTGTCAAATATAAGATGTGATTTAGGCTTAAAGGGATCGTAGGAAGAAATTGGGAAACCAAGTGATGTTTTATGTGAGAAAATCCCTTAGGGACTAAACTGAAATGTTAAAAGTGGAACTGGTAGATGAGACTGGTAGATGAAAACTGGTAAGCGAAACTGGTAGATGAAAATTGGTAAGTGAAACTGGTAGATGAAAACTGGTAGATGTAATAGTATAGGAGAACGGTAGATGGAATAGTAGCAAATAGTACCATAACTTCTCCTATAAATAGGTTCTTCCATTTCATTTCTAATCACACCTTCAGTTTCTCTTCTCTTCTCTGCTCAAAAGTTCTCTTACTCCGACGTTAGGGTTCTGAAATTCTAGATCTTTCTTCCTTAGTCTAGATCAAATGTAAGGATATTATGCTCTTCTTATGTCTTTAAAATTTTAGAGATTATATTTTTAGGTATTCTCTATGGATGCGGCTTATACAACTGTATATATGAATAGTAATTGTACATATAAATAGTGCATGTATATATGAATAGTAATCGTATGTATAAATAGTACATGTATGTATGAATAGTAACTGTACATATAAATAGTGCATGTATGTATGAATAGTAACTGTATGTATAAATAAATAGTAACTATATGTATAAATAGTATATATATATGTATAAATAGTAACTATATATATAAATAGTATTTATATATATTTTTGAATAGTACATATACGTGTACATATATATATATATATATATATATATATATATATATATATATATATATATGAATAGTACACATACGTATACGTGATTATATGTATTAAAGAATTGTATTAATTGAATCCATTAAATGTAATTGTGTAGATTAAAGAAGATATAGTAACTTGGATTTCAGGTGAGTAGCTAACCTACTTGGATATTTATTTAATTATATGAATAGTCCAAGTAATTTACATATTCAGAGTATATCTACTATTACCTTTAACTGAATATTTCAATTAATATGAATATGGCTGTGTGCTGAATATGATTATGGTCATATGCTATGGCTGTGTGCCGAATGTGAATATGGCTGTGTGCCGAATATGATTGTGGTCATATGTTATGGCTGTGTGCCGAATGTGAAGATGGCTGTGTGCCGAATATGAATATAGCGGTGTGCCAAATATGATTATGGTCATATGCTATGGCTGTGTGCCGAATGTGGAGATGGCTGTGTGCCGAATATGATTATGGTCATATTCTATGGCTGTGTGTCGATTATGAGTATGATATGATTACAGTTACATGCTAAGGATCGAAAAATTTTACTTATGTATTTTATACATATACTTGTGTATTGTTAATCACTTGATGATTATTTGTAATTAAGTTTCTATCCTTGTAACGTTATCTATTCACTGAGATTATTATCTCATATTGTGGTGGATATATTTTTTTCAGATCCTGAGGTTAACGAAAAACATCCGCCTGAGGAGTAGCGGAAGTTCAATATCCTAACCCTCTTTGCTCCAAGGGTTGGTGTTTATTTGAATTAAAGCTATTTCTTCAGTTTTAAATTCTAGAAAGCTCTGCAGTCAAATAGGACATATAGGAGGAAGTGGTTATTGTACATAATTATGTTATTACAATACTTTAAGTTTACTGTATGTTTTGTGAGATTGTAGCTTATTAAGTAAAATCAGAGTGTTTAACTAAGATAAGTCTTTGCTATATTATTACTCTCACATTTTAGAATGATTATTATATGGAGCTAAAAGCATAGGCTTACAACTAGAGAGTATCTCTAAGTTGTGCCGGTCACGTACCATTTTGAGGGTCGTGACAGGGATATCATGAACATTCATTTTTAACTTAATATTTCTCAATTGACCACATAAATCAATTAATCATTGATTACAAAATGGTCTCGACATACACACATGTACACATAAGTTAAGCTGAACATAAATGCTAACATGAAATTTATGGGTATTACACGGGTAACCTCAAGGGATTGATTACAGCCATCCCCTTTTCCTTCATCCATTTGATACTCCAAGCATGGTCTTGGTTTCACAACCTTTGACAAGGCTTGGGAACTATGTTGTGTGGATTTCGTGCCATGTAGATTGTTCTTCTTGTAAAAAAAAGGGTTTGTGGATGGATCTTGCATCAAAGAAAAGCAAGACTCAGCTTTTCAAAGCCAATGGGAACATTGCAATGCAATTATACTCTCTTAGATCTTGAATTTAGTTATGAAAGATATTTTCTCAAGTATTGTCTATTTCACCAATGTTTTGCTCTGTTTTGGAGGACTTGAAAGAGAGATATGGGAAGGTCGGTGGCACAAGAATCTTTTAGCTTTATAGAGACATTCACTCATTTTTGCAAAGAAGTTATTCTATTTCAACATATTTTTCAAAGCTCAAGGAGTTCTGGGATGAGTATACTATGTTGGTGGTTCAACCTACATGTAATTACTCAAATTTGAAGGTGTATATCAATCAGATTTAGCAGCAGAAGTTTTTGTAGTTCTTGGTGGGATTAAGTGAAGAATATCAAAAGGCAAGAAGTCAAATCTTTCTAATGGATCCTTTTCCAAGTGTTCATCAAAGGGCCATCATTTCTCCTTCCTCTTTGTTTCCATGAGTAGTGGAGACAATATGGCTTTATTAGGAAAAGTCAGACCTATCAAGAGAATCCAAGAATAAAGTTTAATGGAGAATGCAATCATTATCACATGATGGGATACAAGAAGGAGAATTGATATAGGCTCATTGGTTTTCTATCAAATTTCAAGTTTTCTAAACAAAGAAAATTAGAACATATTGCTAACCAAGCTAGTGGAGAAGTTGATAAAGTTCTGCGATCAGTAAGTCAGCCCTCCTTCACTTAAGAACATTATAATAAGATTCTTCAACTCTTAAAGAAGGATACGAAGGAGGAATAAGTCAATATGATAGGTACTATCTCCTGTTTTGTCTCTAAGGAACCCCATGAAGGGTTGATTTTGGTTACGGGTGTGACAAGTCATATGGTATCTAATATTAGAAGGCTTAGATCTATCATAAATTGCCTTAACCCATAAAATTTTGTCACTTTGCCTAATGGAAATAAAGCCAAAGTAACCAAAATTGGGGAAGTTAGACTCTCTTCGTAAATTACCTCAAGAAATTTTTTGTTTGTACCATATTTTCATTTTAACGTCATCTCCATATCTAACCTTACCGAAGACACTAGTTGTTCGATAAATTTCTTTCCTGACCTTTGTATTTTATAGAACCTTCGGAGTAAAATGATCAAAGGGTTTGTAAAGAAGAAGGAGGACTATTATTTCAAGTTTATTAGAGATGGTGCCCAAGATTTTTTTTGCTACTGTTGTTAACCCTCATGAGACACCAGTTAAAGCTTTGCAATCAGATTCATGTAATTATAATAATGCTTTCCTTTAGCAAAGAAGATTGGGACACATTCCCTTGACAAATTAAAACAGCTAGATGAAATAAAAGCTAAAGTTGATGATGTTTCATCCTTAGATTGCCATGTTTGTCCACAAGCTAAGAAGGTTAGATTGCCCTTTCCTAAAAGTAACCCTATTACTAAATATTGTTTTCAACTTTTACACATGGATTTTTGGGGACCCTATCACACACCTATACATCAAGGGAACAAGCATTTTCTTACTAATGTTGATGAATTTTCAAGAGCCACATGGGTTTTTCTTGTGAAACAAAAAAGCTAATTTTCCTTTATTCAAAATCCATTTGGAAAGAGGGTTTTAATTGTCAAAACTAACCATTGCCTTGAATTTTACAATCAATATTTTTATAAGTTGACTAGTACTCGTTGTATTTTGCATGAGAATTCATGTAGCTATGCTCCTAAAAAAATGACATTATTGAAAGAAAACATAGGCATCTTCTAGAAGTGGCAAGAGGTTTCTTATCAAAGTAAGATTCCGATTCGATTTTGAGGGGAGTGTATTAAAACCGTTGCATATTTGATCAATAGGATACCCATTGTCAAGTTAAATATTAGGTATTATTTAAGTAATATTTTTATTATTTCCTTTAGATTTGGTTATATCGTTTTAGTTTTATTATTATTATTTAATTATTCTTCTAGAAGCTAGACTAAAATATTCTCTTTCATATTGATTTATCTAGTATTTAATTAATTGATTATTTATATTAGTTTTAGAATATCCTTATCCAAATCTTATTTAAAGTCTTCTTAGGATTTAAGTTTATTATTATTATTATTATTATATTATTATTATTATTATTATTATTATTATTATGGGCTTCATGCCTAGTAGTTATAGTTGGACCTACTCCATTAGTTTGTCACCCCACTTTATTCTAAGTGGTTTCCGGGCCTATCTGTTGGACTTTTAATTTGGGTCTTCTAATTAATACCGAAGTTATTTATATTGGGCCTAGCTTATCTCATTTAATCAATATTGGGCTTAGTTTACTGTAATATCCCAGATATTTTTTTTAGTGGTGTAGTGGAACTTTAAAATTAACTAAGAAAAGAAGGATTGCAATAAATCCACAAGCCCCCACATTTTCGGCCATTAGCTAGATAATTGATAGTGGGCAACAATTATTGGATGATGTTTCTTTACACATTTAACTACCCACACTTTCGGCCAAAGGATAGCACTTTGCAGCAGAAAAATCTTATCAAGTGGTCCCTTACGCTTTCGGCCAGTAGAGAATACAATGCAGCAAATAATGGAAGACCAAAGCACATGCAGCAACATGATGGAAAGTATATGACAGCACTTGCAGCAAAAATCGTGAACCATCCTTCTCCTTTTTGCTGCAGAAAACCCTGCCGATGTCGCTGGTTGCAGTGGTTCTTCACCATGAAAGGTGTTGGAGCAGTGGGTCTCGACAGCGAAACCATCTAGCAAGGGGTAAGGGCGAATAGAAATTGGTTTTGTCTGGGATTTTCTTTCTTTTTCATGCTATAGCACATGTGCCAAGAGGAGTTCAGTTCTCTTTCTTTTAATTTGTGTCTTGGGTAGACAGAGGATGTGTTGAAGTTGGGTGAAGGTCTATAACAGAAGTTTTAGCAGAAAGAAAAATAAGAAGAAAAGGATAGTGGAAATTGAATCATGTTTGTTGTCACTTACTGCTGTTAATGTTTTTGACTGTTTGTGGTATGAAATTTGCTCAGATGATCGTGAAATTTGGTATCCTAGTTGAAATGGTGTCCAAGAGTGTGTCCAAATTATTTTGGAATTTTCTAGGTTGATTTGGTATCCCTAATGCACCAAAAACAGTAGCTGAAGTTTGATGAATATAAAAAATGAGACTGTTATGGCATGCTGCCGTTTTTGTGAGTTTTGGATAACTAAATCAACTCCTAAAATCATGAAATTTTTGTGAGAAATTCTTAATATAGTGGCAGTGTGATCTGGAAAGTTTCATGGTCATTAAAATTGATTTGCTTGGTCAAATAGGCATGGAAACAGCACTTGTTCAGTGTAGAGTAAAGTTTAGGCAATTTAGGAAATTGGTTTGGTCTTGGTAGCTAAACATCTCTTTTTGATCTGAAGTTTTTATGGTATTTAGCTAAGACATGAAACCAATGATATACAAAATTTTATTTGCATTTGGATATGGTTAGGATGGTCTTTCAAACAAAAACGCAGAACCTATAGCACAAGTAAGCAGTTCTGATGTAATGGTACTAAAGTGATGATTTGAAGGGCCAAATGGTGGATTTTTGGGCTGAAATTGTTATCCTATCATATTAACACATGAATAAAGATATATGTCAAGTATCATGAATTTTAGAGCTATGAATTGGTACCAGCAATTTTGTAAAGTTTAGTACAGAATTTAGCAGAAAAACAGAACAATGTTGAGTGCTTGGTGCGTTAAATTCTAAAATGGTGTTTTTTTTCTTTTGTAGTTTATTTTCTAGGCCTCTTATAAGGTTTTTGGCATCTTTCTCCAAATTGAAGAGTACAACTTAGCTAGAAATTAAGGTGAGTGGGTTAATACTTGCTATGATTAAATATCTGTTATTGACTTTTTGTATCATAGTGGAAATATGTTGTATATCCAAGTTTGAAGAGGATGATGTGGAACGATGAGGCATAAACAATTGTGGAACGTGTCTGGTAATGTATATAATTATATTTTCTTATTTTCTCATGAATGGAGGTTATATGATGGTTTGTCAATGGCATGTGAACTGAGTTGAAATATATCACACTTTGATTGTTGAGTTCGTTCATATGCGGATAGTTAAAGTATGTTATTGTTGAATAATTGTTCTATATTATGGATTATGTTGTATACATGCTATGTTGCTAGAACCATATTGATTATGTTGCGACTTGAATTGTAAATGATTGAGCATGTTCTTGGGTGTGATTGTGATTGTGTTTGACTAGAAAGGAAAGGCATGGTGGTGCACCCCATGGAGAAATTTATGTGAAGTTATAAGGGTGGAGAATATAAATGGAGCGATAAGGGTGGATGCGGCGGGGGCCGTGGGCAACGATCCAGAGGTATTCTGGACGACCCGGTTGGTACGAGAAATGTGTATAAAATTGATTTCACCGATTGCTGTTGTGAATTATTTGAAATGTATTTGATTTACTTGGATATTGTTGTGAGGTATTATGAATAATATTATATTATATGATGATCGATTTACGTATGATTGCTGCATGTTATCATTATGATGCATGATATTTTTTTTGTCATAGTGTTGTGTTGTCTACTCACTGGGCACGTGGTTTGCTCATACCCCTCTTATTGACATTTTTTTTCAGAGTTGATAGCTGAAGGTAAATAGCGGTACAAGGAATTATGGATCCTTAGTCCATGATTACCTTTCATTTGTTCAGGATAAAGGTATAATAGTTAAGTCTTATTCTAAGTTGTATAAATCTAGAAATCTCTGTAATCGAGTAGGTTCATTCAGTGATGTAATGTGAATAATTGTAGTATGTATAGAGGACTCGGTTTGGTTGCATGAAAAAGAATTGTATGATTTTTAAGAGAAAGATAGGCTTACGGAGGTGAAATGAAATTCACTTTCCGTGCCGGTCACGTGCTCAGATTTTGGGACGTGACATTTACATTTAATTAAATAACTATACTTGGGCCTTAGATTATTAATTCATCCCTACTATTTATTTATTTTATCTAATCTTTAGGGTTTTCTTTTTGTGAGTTTGACTATTTTTAATTTTCTCCCAATCTTGACACTTTTTATCCCCTAGGGTCTCACATTTGCCTTACTATAACATTTCCCATCCCATGCCGTAAATTGAAGTCTTTTTAGTTTGAACTCTAGCCATCTTTTATTTTTCACTTTAGTCCCTAATCTTTATTTTTCACTTTAATCCCTTTGTACCCCAGACCACATAATATCATATCTTATCACATATAACTCGTCATCCCACATAATATGTACAACATGGACGTGTAATGCATGCCTTTTTTAATCGTACACATAGATAAGTTTCATACACATATTATGCATATAGAAAAATTAATAATCAAGGAAAATTCATCCATGGGTATCACAGTATTACCCCCTTTAGGAAATTCAGTCATCTGAATTTATATTACCTCTACTGATAACTAGGTATGGGTATCTGCTTATCTGCCACGGTCTCCCACATGGCCTCCTCATTAGATTGGTTCCGCTACAACCTCCTGACCGATGGAATCTCCCTAGACTGGAGTCTTTTCACCTGGATATCAAGGATAGCTACAGGTACCTCCTCGTATGACAAGTTCTCATCTAATAGATGGTGTTCTACTGAAGTATGTAAGGAGGATTAGGAAAATACTCGTTTAATCATGAAAATTTCCACATGCTTGAACTCATGTTTTCTTTCAACATCATAATAGCTAGGGTATTACGTTACTTCTCCTTTAAAGAAATTCGGTCCCCGAATTTCAACTACCGCTAATTCCTTCTTCACTGAAGTTACTCCATTTCACCAAATCCCCATCTGTTTCCTAATTTTTAACTATAATTCTTCTAGCACATTACTAACTAGAGCTTGCCCTCTTATCGCGCCTATTCCGATCTAAGTTCTGTATCATCTTCTCTTTATTGGCCTTGAAGACGTGTCTATGACTTGTGCTCTTTTACCAGCACTGACAACGATTTGCCACTAAGGTTATCTTTTTTTCCACTTCTGCTTCAGAAACTCTAAATTGTAGTAACTAATGTGCCAGTTTATTCATGTCTTGACTTCTTGTGCATTTTAATGATTCACACAAGTCCCCTCAGGGACTTCCACCTTAAAGGGTCAACCTCTCATTACGCCCCATCGACCCTCAACCTACATCACATCAATGTCTTGTAGTCACATAGGCTTATTCCGCCATACTGGTTCATCATGATTACTTAGACTCACACAATGTACATAGTATGCTTCTACATACATTGCACTGTTGTGACGAGTTTTTATCGTCACTTGAACATTTCATCCCCTTAACGACATGTTCCACCTTCCTTCCTATCTTTCAATTAAGATTTCTCACTTATGGTGACACCTGTAAAGGTGCCATACTTTCAATCCATATTAAACCAAGGCCTTGGTTGGATAGAACAAATATTGATGCACTATCGAGATTTGAAAATTTCCAATGTGCCAATAATCCTAGTGAGTTGCAGTGCAACTAGTGTTCTATTAGGAAAATACACCACCACCATCAACTAGTTTTACCATAGTCTATATATATAGGGTTGTACCCTTAAAAGAGGCTAGGTGATCCAACCACAAAGTCTTTCAAGATTTACTTTCCTTTAAGGTCCTAAATCACCAACACTTATCCATCCCCAAGTGCTTAACCACTGGCGCAATCGACTCGCAATGGCTTTTGGGGCTACAATCTAAATCCTCATGGTCATGTCAACATTTGACTATCTACTTCACAATTTAATACCCTTATGTCTACACCACACGTATAATTATTGACTAAAACACTAATTACCACCTGATTCACATTTCAAGCCTATCACTCAAGGTAATTCTACACTGGGAACTTCAAATTAAATTAATTTACTACATATATATAGTTTCAAGTTTTGATCCTGTTGGGTCATACCCTCAACCGTATCAAGCATCCTGGTCTTGTTGGGTTATCTTCAATTTCATTGGTATGTTGGGTTTCACCTTCAATCATAATCTATAACACCCGCAATATAATTCAAGTTATCACTAAGATAATTTAGGGATCATCCTATTATTCAATCCATTATGGCTAACGATGGCACATCACTCCCACGAAGGTAATTCTATTATGATGGTCTCTATTCTCTTTAAGACTGAGTTATAGGACCCTACCACTACTTCCGTATTGCTTCAAACTTGATATCACCACATACCATCAACATCCCAAAGCATTTAAGATTAGGACAATCATATGATCAAGTTAAGATAACATTACTCTTTTGATATCGGGCATTTTTATATGCTATTTAGTCCCTATCTTAGTCCTATTGCTATTTCAATGTTGCCAACTCTCTTATTTTATTATATTTTAGATTTATTGGGTGTAAATTAATTATAGAATTAATATGCTTTAATTTCATAATTTTATCCCAATTAATTCATGTGCTTAATTTTCAGATTTAATTATTGGAGAGAAAAATGCCGACATAGAAGTTTTCCTTACTTGGAGGCCACCTGGACATGCTGACTGGGCATTGATTGGTTGACTAGGGCTGATTGGATTAGTAGGGCCCACTGTTATGCACTTTCCAGTAAAGAGAAACAACAGCAGAATTACTTTTCTGTAGCAACCAGAAACAACAAAGCAGTAGAGTAACTTTCTACAAAGAAGCAACCAGCAGATAGAAATGGCAAGGCAGCAGTAGAAGAAGAAAGTGACAGCATAGCACATGACTCAAGAAGCCAAATTTTGTCCACTTCTCTCCTGGAAGCTTAAAGACAGACCAGAACTCCATTTCACATCTATGAATGTTAAGTCTATCCCATTATATTTGAACTCACAACCTTTTTCCTAGGTTTCTTAATGTCCAAACTACAAGCCTTTCACAACTCAACCAAAAACTATCCTCATCCCAAACCTTTTCACATAATAAGAAGGACCTTGTTGACTCATAAGGATAAGCCCAACTTCTTTCACATTATGAGGACATATTTAGTGTGTCTAATATAATTTAGTCCTGAAATCTTATGACTAATCCACCTGACCTACTAAGTTGTCACCTAACTTCCATCATGCCCATTTAGGCGTTATAACTCTTATCATCTCTCTTAACACATCGAGTTCACCACTCGTATCCAAGCGCTATACAAAATCTCATCCACTTATATTCAATCATTATATAAAATAGTTATTAGGTGGTCCAGAAAATAGGTCCTTGCCCTTACTCAACTTATAGGTAGAAATTTACCCTTTACTAGGTTTAAACTTACGACTTTACTTTCAAGTTCACTAATATCCAAATTGTAAACTATTCGCACCTCAAACGTTTCATATAAGAAAGATCTTTCCAACTTATAAGGGAAAGATTAGTGCAATAAGGACATATCTGGTGTGCCCTAACATAGTTTAGTTGTAAAATTCTTATCCTTAAATTCACCTTCGTTAGGACTTATCTTCTAGGCACTCTTAAGGTGTCAATTGGCAATAAGTGATATAATTATCGCCATTTCCTCAAGTAAAAGCATGATTACACCTCTACCCACCATATTACAATTCAAAATGCCCAAAAATTGAATGATACCTATGCCATAATACATATATTAGGATGATATGAACTAGATTTTTACACCGGTCAATTAAATGAGTACTCACCCTTTTCCATTGAATTTTAAAGCCTTGACCAATCTTTAACCATATTTGAATTTATCAACTTTTTATTAAAGCACTATAACTAAAACACATGTTTATCCTTAAAAATAGATTCAGAGGATGCTAAGATAAGTTGAGGTATCTTTCCTTTTTAAGCAAGCATAATTCCTTATTCTTTTCCTCTTTCCCCTTTCCCTACTATTATTCACATGCTACACTAAGTGTAATGGAATGAAATCTTTCTACGATCAAGGTCATGTCCTCCATGTTTTAAAGAAGGTTTTTATATTTTAATGAAATTACCATTAATTTACTAGGGAGTCTAAATGATATCTTTTCACAATTCCATGTTATCTCAATTTCCCTATCGTCATACCTCATCTAATTAACCAACAACGACTTCTAATAAGTTTGTACATCTTACAATAATGCTCCATCTGTAAGGCGAGTATGACAAATGTTATTTCTTATATGTTTTAAGAGAAATGGAGTGTCCAACTCACTCCAAGTTACTCATTTACTAGCGTAATAGTGCCACGCAGATGCTGCCTTATGATTTACATGTTTAACCAAATCTGATACCCTTCGTGTCCTACCGGAGGCCACAATGCTTTTACTCTAAAAGCACTCTACTCAAGGTAGAGAAAAGCCTATATGACTACTATTGAGGAGAATGACATGAAATAAATAGGAATAAAAATAAATCTATAGGGCCTTTTGTGGATCCCCGTCCTATGGTCGTGCTCAGTCACGACAATAGGGGAAGGCTCACTAAAGATGCCTTGCTCTGTAGTCACTAGGAAACCTAATAACTAGGCTTTGATACAACTTTGTCATGACCCGCTACCCAGACACGTGACCAGCATAGTGATGAGTTCGCATCACTGTAAGCCTTACCAAGATCCTACGCACGAGTTATATTACCAATGATTTACTTATTTTATTTCAGTTATTTCATTCCCATATTTAAAAGATAACTATTCCTTATCCATTTTTCATGCCATTAATTCAAATGAAGTATACCTGGTTTCCTTACTATTTTATCTTAAATAAAATACACATAATAAAGAGACAACATACCTGGCATCCTCGCCACACCGTTACTTAACAAAGTAATAACTTTCATACATAATAATAATTTATATTTCAAAATAAATATTCCATTTATATTAAATTGAAATGATAAGTCTTAATTCAAAAATATTTCGAAATAAATATGTTTAATTATGTTATAATCCCAACCCCATAACCTAGATGTCCTAAACGATTACAGAGTGACCTAACAACATAAACTAAAACAAATGAAAGGCCTACCCGACAACGGGAAGGTCCAAAGTAAGCTACTTTTCTCGCTGACAACTTAATCTAAAAAAACCATGTAAAGGAGAGCATGAGATAAACATCTCAGTGAGAGTTAATCCCTGCCATAATAAAATCCAAATATATTAAAGAATAATACAACAATTCGAAGGTATTTATCATGAAATCACAAGGAATACTAGAGAGAATGCAATTCAAGTCAAGCAATCCAAACCAACATAGTTAATACTCATTAATGGCCAAAATACCCATGAACATACATAGGCCGACTCACCAATCATCAAATCCCGCCATAATGCATAACCTCATTCTCTACGGTTAAACTAATACTATAAACTAAGACCTAAGACTAAATTAATCCTAATAATGAAAGCCTAGGGTTGATGGGATTGACTTCACTTGACTTTCAGTATGACTAATTCATAGACAAATTAATCTTTGAGTTGACAAAGAATGATTCACTCTAATTATAAATCCTTTTGATGTTGGTTAAGTTCTCAAAATTGTTTGAATCCAATTCCTCAGAGAAACAAACCTACCCAACCCAAAGGATTGTCTAATTCCTTAGTCCATAGATAATTAAGATTAGGAACTCGTAAAAATCACATAAATAAGATTATCTATCCTTAGATTAATCAAATTTATTGTAGAAGTTACAAGGTTAACTTTATATCAAGCTATTCCTAGCATAGATACAAAATCCAAATCTCATTGAATGGTAGTTAATTATTCAAGAGATATTAAAATCAGTAAAATCCACTCCAAAATACGAAATGTAATTGAAAATAATCATTCAATAACAAAAATTCATAAGAAATCAAGTTACATCAACCTCCAAACCTTTCATCTCTCATAGGTTTCATTATCATTCTCTCACTCATGTTCTCACCGATTGTACATGCTAATCTAGGGCACAAATATTCTTAGAAGGATTTTCCTAAATCTCAGCTAAGATAAAATATTACATAATTCCTTATGTGAAAATCAAGTTAATTTTCCTATGACATTAACAAATCAATCTCCTTACTTTTAAGGCTCAAGAACCCATACTATTCATCCATTGGCCTAGTTTCTACTTTCCCTTCCCAAGTTCAGCACAAACACCATAACAATCCAAAAATTGGCCAAATTAAAGGAAAGCATTAAGATTAGAATGAATAAACCTGCATTAATCAACTCTTGATTATGAGAGTTTGATAAATTTCATGAATCCTAATCCAAAATCGAGTTCATAACAACCCTAGAATTGAAAACTAACTACTTAAATAGTAACAATAGAAATAACAATAGAAAACATGGAGCTTATGAAGGAAATAAAGAGAAGAGAGGAAGAAAGGCTCCCAAAACCAAGAGGGAAGACATCCCCTTAGCCTCTGAAGACCCAGTCACAGCTCCTCTGTTCTTTCCCTAGCCAAAAAAAATTGACCTAAAATCGCAACTTAAACCTATTTATAGCAGCTTAGCACGTGATAGTAAAAGAACCATCGCTTAGCTAATGGTTTCATCACTTAAGCTATGAAATTAGGACAGAGACTTCAAAATTACAATTTCCATCGCTTAGGCGATGGTTTGAAGCGAGGAGTTTGGCAGAGAGCTTTCAATGTCTAATTCCTATCGCCTAAGTGATGGAATTTGACAGAAACGCTTCCAAGATATATGTCCATCGCCTAAGTGCATGTTTTCATTTCTGACATTTCATGGCAACTTGGTCCTTCTAGTTTTTGGACTCAAATTCTTTTACTTTAAAATATTCTCTCCAATGTTTCTTTCATTTGGATCTGTCGAAACACAAGATAGCAAAGATTACTAAATTGAAGTCCAAATCATGCTATTTGTATTAGAATTAGCAAAGCAAGGGCTATGAACACAATTTGCAACAATTTACACATTTAGCCTCCAAATTGGTCTAAAATGAAATGAAAGTGCAGTGATTTCACCCATAAATACTATGGAAAAAAATATGAATATTAGATATTTATAACCAAGGTATCTCACGGGTCCCAATCTTGGATCTGGGCTGATCTCCCTACCGAGAGAGTTATTGTCTCCACTCTTAGAGGTCAAGACACCATATCACTTGGGTTTCCCGCCTTGACATGAGAGGGGTACTATATCGCTCAAATACAATCATGAATCAATCATCCACAACATAACCAATAATCACATTTAATCAAACCCAACAAAGATAGACGTTATTGCCTCAATCATAGATGATATTCATCAAATATCACATAATCATCTTTTCCCCTAATGTTTCCCATTTAGCAATTTTTTTTCAACACTCGAATCTATGCTTAATAACTTTCTTGAATTCCAAATTGAATTCTTTCTTTCCTAACTTGAGTTTGCCTACCTTTCTATTTTATTACTTTAACACTAAGATGATATTAAAACAATGTTAATCCATTCACCTAGGATCCTGACGATTCCTTCCAAAAGCACGAACGCTTTTCCTACGCATATGGACCCAAATCGCTACAAAGAAGGGCCTTTGGAAAATATATGGATCATATTATACGATTCTTCTAAATCTAGTTCATTAAATTTTCATGCTAACCTCGAATGCCCTTAACTTAATTTAATATCCTAAAGATATAAATTTAAATAAATTAATTAATTAACCTAATACTGTAGAAATTACAAATTAATAATTAATTAATTAAGCTAATATCTAGAAATTATAAATTAAATTAATTAATTAATTAGCCTAATATCTTAGAAATAACAAATTAAATAAATTGATTAATTAACCTATTATCCTAAAAATAACAAATTAAATAAATTAAATTAGGGTTGTAGGGCTTACCTTTAAATGAGGCCTGTATCTGTCACGGTTAGGGGAGAGAGAGAGAGAGAGAGAGAGAGAGAGAGAGAGAGAGAGAGAGAGAGAGAGAGAGAGAGAGAGAGAGAGAGAGAAGACTAGAGAGAGGAGAGGGAGGAGAGTGTGTGAAAAGAGTGAAAGCCTTGGGATCTATTTATAGATAAAGGTCAAGGCTTAGATAGGAGGGAGGATTTAAATTTAAACTAGATTCTGTAGATTTTTATCTAAAGTTTATTTATTTATTTAGGGGTTGTAATGTGTATTCATTATTATTGTGAATTAAAGCATATTCTGGTTATATATCAAATAAGTATGTAACGTAAATTACTCCCAAATTAATATACATGCTTTAATATACATTTAGTGACGTGGAATATCATGAATATATGATGATTAGTTTTCATCATTCCATGATGATTGCACCGAATACTCTCTTGGTGATATGAATATATGAATTGGTGAATCATGATTATATTTTCAATTTAATTGGTGATCTTGATTTTTCACAATCTAAATCTACGTCATGTATGTGTATATCTATATATATGTCAATGACTGAGCCCCTACAATTAAGATATATATATATTATATATATTATATCACCAATCTATATATATGTCAATGACTGAGCCCCTACAATTAGATTGTGAAAAATCAAGATCACCAATTAAATTGAAAATATAATCATGATTCACCAAATCATATATTCATATCACCAAGAGAGTATTCGGTGCAATCATCATGGAATGATGAAAACTAATCATCATATATTCATGATATTCCACGTCACTAAATGTATATTAAAGCATGTATATTAATTTGGGAGTAATTTACGTTACATACTTATTTGATATATAACCAGAATATGCTTTAATTCACAATAATAATGAATACACATTACAACCCCTAAATAAATAAATAAACTTTAGATAAAAATCTACAGAATCTAGTTTAAATTTAAATCCTCCCTCCTATCTAAGCCTTGACCTTTATCTATAAATAGATCCCAAGGCCTTCACTCTTTTCACACACTCTCCTCCCTCTCCTCTCTCTAGTCTTCTCTCTCTAAATATATATATATATATATATATATAGATATACACATACATGACGTAGATTTAGATTGTGAAAAATCAAGATCACCAATTAAATTGAAAATATAATCATGATTCACCAATTATATATATATATATATATATATATATATATATATATATATATATATATATATATATATATATATATATATATTTATAATACTTTATCTTAATTATCTTATCTTATCTTCATTTATTTTATTTCTAGAAAGTTTAGTCGTGTATTTATTTATTTATTATTATTGACATGGTTATTATTATTTTCTTGTTTAATATTTTAAATTGTGATTTTCAATTAATAGATATGTTAGGTATTATTTAAGTAATATTTTTTTATTTAATCATAATCCCTTTGGTTATATTGTTTTATTTTAATTACTATTATTTCATTATTCTTCTAGAAGCTAGACCAAAATATTATCTTTTATATTGATTTGTCTAGTATTTAATTAATTGATTATTTATATTAGTTTTAGAATATCCTTGTCCAAATCTTATTTAAAATATTCTTTGGATTTAAGTTTTATTATTATTATTATTATTATTGTTATTATTATTATTAAGGGCTTCAGCCTACTAGTTATAGTTGGGCCCACTCCATTAGTTTGTCAGCATACATTTATTCTAACTTGTTTCTAGGCCTACCTATTGGATTTTTAGTTTGGATCTTCTAATTAGCACCTAACTTATTTATATTGGGCTCTAGGTTATCTCACTTAATCATTATTGGGCTTAGTTTACATTTAATTAGACAACTATAATTGGGACTTAGATTATTAATTCATCAATATTGTTTATTTATTTTATTAAATCTTTAGGGGTTTCTTTTTGTTACTTTGACTATTTTTAATTTTTATCCAATCCTGACACTTTTTATCCCCATAGGGTCTCACATTTGCTTTACTGTAACGTTTCCCATCCCATGCTGCAAATTGAAGTTTTCTCAATTTGACTCCTAGTCAACTTTATTTTTCACTTTAGTCCCTTTGTACCCTAGACCACACAACATCATATCTTATTAGATATAACTTATCATCCCACACAATATGTACAATATGGACATGTAATGCATGCCATTTTTACTCATACACACAGATAAGTTTCATACACATGTATTATGCACACATAAAAATTAATAATCAAGGAAAATTCATGCACGAGTATCACATTTTGTCTTACTATTCCCCCATATCAGTCCACTTTAGAGCAGCCTTGCTCTTTTACAGGCATAACTAGTCCTAAGTTCTATGCTACTAATTCTTTGTCATATTCCCATCTTGTTCCTTCATATCAATGCTTTTTGTCTTCTATTAATTCTTCATTTGAACCTTCGAGCTTCCAAGAGGCAGTGAAATATAAAAATTGGGTTAAGGTAATGAAAAATGAAATTAAAGTGTTAGAAAATAACCATATTTCTACCACTAGAGAAAATTCCTATAAGTTGAAAATGGGTGTATAAAGTGAAATATAATGTGGATGGGACTTTGGAGAGATATAAAGTAAGTCTAGTGGCGAAAGGGTATAATCAAAAAGAGGGTATTGACTATCATGAAACCTTTTCCCCGATAGTGATGATGGTGATAGTAAGAACTGTTATAACCTTGGCATCGATTAAGAAATGGTTTTATTTCAGATGGATGTGCATGATGCCTTTCTTCAAGGAAATCTTAGTGAGGAAGTTTATATGAGGATACCCGAAGGATTTGGCAACAAAGAGGAGTAGAGAGTATGCCAATTGCATAAGTTATTATATAGTCTAAAGCAAGCTTTGAGGGAGTGGAATCAAAAGTTAACCTCATATTTTCTTTCATTTGGTTTTGTTCAAAGTATGCACGATTACTCACTTTTCATCTTAAAAAGAGAGAGTCATGTAACAATTGTTCTCATTTATGTTTTTGATTGCTAGAGATTGTATGGAAGAGATCGAGAGTGTTAAGACTTTTCCACATGGGCAATTCAGCATGTGGGACCTAAGGGAGTTGAACTACATTCTTGGGATTGAATTTTCAAGATCGTCTCAAGGGACATTGTTGAATTAGAGAAAATATGCCTTTGACCTCATTAGTGATCTAGGTTTGGAATGTGTTAAAGCAGGGGGAGTTCTGATGGGTACCAAGAAGCTAGGAGAAACAATGGACAATTAGTTACTTGATGATCCAGGAAGTTATCAGAGGTTAGTAGGAAGATTGATTTATCTTACAATGCAAGGCCTGACATTAGTTTTAGTGTTTATTCCGTGAGTCAACACAAG
Organism: Biancaea sappan; assembly: GCA_037074585.1. NCBI lineage: Eukaryota > Viridiplantae > Streptophyta > Magnoliopsida > Fabales > Fabaceae > Biancaea > Biancaea sappan. Next base: position 39,063,020 of record CM073491.1, on the reverse strand, counting down.
AGTAGTCCTAGAAAGTCCCATATGAATGCAGCCATCAAGCTGCTTAAGTATCTCAAACAAGAACCAGGTTTGGGTTTGTTTATGAAGGTTGATAGTAAAATGTTAATGAAATGTTACTATGATTCTGATTAGGTGTCATGTAGTGAGAGTAGAAGAGCAGTGAGTGGCTTTTTTGTTAAGCTTGGAGAATGTTTAGTCTCATGGAAGTGCAAAAGGCAAGGAGTTGTGTCTGGGTTTTCAATAGTGATGATGGTGATAGTAAGAACTGTTATAACCTTGGCATCGATTAAGAAATGGTTTTATTTCAGATGGATGTGCATGATGCCTTTCTTCAAGGAAATCTTAGTGAGGAACTTTATATGAGGATACCCGAAGGATTTGGCAACAAAGAGGAGTAGAGAGTATGCCAATTGCATAAGTTATTATATAGTCTAAAGCAAGCTTTGAGGGAGTGGAATCAAAAGTTAACCTCATATTTTCTTTCATTTGGTTTTGTTCAAAGTATGCACGATTACTCACTTTTCATCTTAAAAAGAGAGAGTCATGTAACAATTGTTCTCATTTATGTTTTTGATTGCTAGAGATTGTATGGAAGAGATTGAGAGTGTTAAGACTTTTCCACATGGGCAATTTAGCATGTGGGACCTAAGGGAGTTGAACTACATTCTTGGGATTGAGTTTTCAAGATCGTCTCAAGGGACATTGTTGAATTAGAGAAAATATGCCTTTGACCTCATTAGTGATCTAGGTTTGGAATGTGTTAAAGCAGGGGGAGTTCTGATGGGTACCAAGAAGCTAGGAGAAACAATGGACAATTAGTTACTTGATGATCCAGGAAGTTATCAGAGGTTAGTAGGAAGATTGATTTATCTTACAATGCAAGGCCTGACATTAGTTTCAGTGTTTATTCCGTGAGTCAACACAAGAGTAGTCCTAGAAAGTCCCATATGAATGCAGCCATCAAGCTGCTTAAGTATCTCAAACAAGAACCAGGTTTGGGTTTGTTTATGAAGGTTGATAGTAAAATGTTAATGAAATGTTACTATGATTCTGATTAGGTGTCATGTAGTGAGAGTAGAAGATCAGTGAGTGGCTTTTTTGTTAAGCTTGGAGAATGTTTAGTCTCATGGAAGTGCAAAAGGCAAGGAGTTGTGTCTGGGTTTTCAATAGTGGTAGAATACAAGTTATCTGTAATACCGACTGTTTAATTTTCTTATAAATTGTTGAATTTTATTTCACATGTATTGATTTTTGCAAATTGTGTATGTAATATGTGTGCATGACATGATATTGTGATGTGATGATGCTATGATATGCGATTTCGGGATGTAGGTTTGCAATATGTAATGCTAAGCTGTACAGGCGCTAAAGTGAAAATTGCAGAAACTAAAGTGAAAAATGAAAAGTTTGTTGGGGTGAACCGAAAGGTTAAATAAAAGGTGGGAAATATTCTAGGAAACCTAGATGTGAAATAAGAAATTAAAAATGACATCTAAATTTTAAGATATTGTTGTCAGAATAATTTTTTTAATTTAGAAATAATTAAATATAAATTGGAGGAAACTAAATAAAAGGGTAATTAACAAATCACTTAAAATACAAAAAAGGGGGGGGGGTAAGAGGGAGACGTGCAAAAGTGATCGGCAACAATTAAAAATAATAATGATATTAGTAATAGGAAATAGTTAAAGGATAATGCATTAAATAAAATAAAAGAAATTAGTAATTATTCAAAATAACCTAAATCTAATATAATGATTTAATATTAATGATTTAAAGATAGATAATCCTAATGAATAAATCTGAAAGCACCTCCCAAGATTTGAATTAAATCATAGATTGTATTTAGAATAATCCATGATTTGGTTAATTACATTAAAATTTTCAAATTAAACAAAAGAGATAAATAGGAACACAAACCTTAGAAGATAATTAACAAAAGAATGGATAATTCAAACAAGATCCTAAAGCTAATAGCTACAGGAATTAGAAAATTTAGAAATTAATACATTTAAGGATATAATAATGAAGCAAAACAATATATAATAGCTATAGTTAGAATAAGATAATGCAATTAGAATTAATATTAAATCTTTCCAACTAACACAATCTTACAAATAAGATTTAGTAATCCAAATCAACTCCTAATAATATTTTAATCAAGAGCTCAACGCTCGAATAGTTAAACATATAAAAAAATAGTTAAACTAAATCCTTATAACTAACAAATCTTATATAATAAGATTACCTCTTAAATAATCCTATTAATCATTATAATATTTTACCAAAATATTTATCAAACTATTCTATTATAAAAAGAACGATAGTTCAAATTATACTAAAACAATTGTCTAACTAGTTAATTTAAATTTCAAATCTATTCAATTAAATTGCTTAATTAAATTAACTAAACACAAATCTAGATAAAATTAAACTAAACTAGAATAAGACTTAATAGAACTAAACCAAGTAAAAATCCCTAGCTGCCACCCACTCCTCATACCCTTACGGTTCATTTGGTTTGCAGTGTAGAATAGGAATTGAAAGAAAAAGAGAAATAAAATGGAAAGCATAATGGAAAAGAGAAAAGGAAAAAGAAAAAAATTGTTTGATTCGCAATAAAAATATTGTATAATAGAAAAGAAATGTGAGTAAATTTATTATTTTACCCTTTGATATAATTTTCTCATTTTACTACAAAAACCTCCAATTCCATCACAATTTCTACAGATTTTGTTTTAATTTCACCATTTACCCAAAATTTTTCTATTTATTCACTTAGGTCCTTAGATAAAATTTTTCTTTGGTCCTTTTCTTGATATAAACTCTTATATTACTTCGTACAGGTCCCTATTTTGAGAATATGTTTTATTTTTTGATAAAATTAACCCCTATAAACTTTTCTATTTATTTACTTAGGTCCCTAGGTAAAATTTTTCTTTTGTCCTTTGCTTGATATAAACTCATTTGTTACTTCATTTAGGTCCCTAGTTTAATAATATATTTTTATTATTAAAATTGACCCCTATAAACTTTTCAATTTATTCACTTTGGTCCCTTTTCAATTCATCCCTCTCTCTCTCTTTTCTGTTCATCTCTCCTTCCCTCTCTCTCTTAGAAGCCTAGTTTGTTCCCCTGTTTATAGATCTCTCTCCCTCACTCCCCTATTCACTTTGGTCCCTTTTCAATTCATCTCTCTCTCTCTCTCTCTCTCTCTCTCTCTCTCTCTCTCTCTCTCTCTCTCTCTCTCTCGTGCATTTCTGTTCATCTGTCCATCTCTCTATCATGCAACTCTGCTTCTCCCTCTCTTTCTCATAAGTCTAGTGAGCTGAGAATGCGAACATCGACCAAGAGCCCACTAAATCCAAAACTTCAAAATTGAAGCACGATAGCGTTTATGGCTTCAGAATTGTAGAGCAAAGTGGAGAAGCACGATAGCGTTTGAGGGCACAAAGGGAATTTCAATTGTTTTCCATAGCTGCTCCTAGGGGAAAACAAGGAGGAAAAAATGGAAGCCACGTTAGCATTTTTTCTACACTGGAATGAAACCTCTCCCGCGTGTCTTGCCAACCAAACACGAGAGATTGCACTGTTGATAGGATTCCCATGTTCCTTTCCTGTGCGTCTTGCCAACCAAACAATCCATTAGACATTTGAAACCCCTAAATCCTTGATTGTTAAAGCTTGCACTAAGGAAACCCCAAAGTCAACACGTGGGAGCTCAATGTTTTCACCTGGAGAGGCATTTTGGAATGAAGCAATTCAACTATTCCTCTTAGCCTAGCATGAACTCTCACATCCGTGGCCATAATCATGAACTTCAAGGGCAGTGGCGGATCTTGAACAAATAATTGAGGGGGCAATGAGACACATAGTAATCAATAGAAAAAAAATTGTAATGATATACATCTTTTTACAATATTCATACTTAGAGACCAAATACATCATATATTAAAACATTTCTTCACAAAGATAAACAATTGTATTGCATAAGATAAAATACATACTAACCTTGATTTGTTGTAGATGTCATTTTAATTGTGAAAGCACAAAAAGATACCATGAAAACCAAAAAGATAGATCACTGTATAACATATTAATGTATTAAAATTTAGAAATGTGGCAACACAATTAATTAATGTTAAATGAAATAACTAGAAATTACCTCCACTTAAAGTGCTGCTCTCCTCTCTTTTAGTGAATTGAAATCATCAATAATATAATCAAAGGTAAAACTTGCAGCTATTTCTCTCTCAATATAAATTATCATATTATCTACAAGAAAATCATCTTCCATCTTATTATGCAACCTTGTCTTGATTATCTTCATTGCTGAAAATGAGCGTTCTGTTGTAGTTGTAGTAACTGGAAGAGTCAAGATGAGCTGAATCAACAGACCAATCAAGTAATACACCTTGAATTTCTCTGTTCTTACTAAAGCACAACACAATTCATGTATAGTTGATAGATTCTTCAAATCCAGATAATTGGAAGCATCAATAGTAAAGTGCTACAGTTGAGATTTCAAAATCATCTTCTCTTGCTCAGTAAAATCATTAGAATAGTACTTTCCCACAAGAGTGCAAAAATTATCAATGTTGAAAGCTTTATAAGCATCCTTAAGAACTAAATGATAGCTAAGTGTTAAAAGCTCCAATGCTTTATCATTAAACCTATTATTCAATTCAAGCAATTGATTATATATTGTAGTAAGAAATATTTTCACTCTATATTATAGTACTCCACTGTGATATGATCTTTTTTGTGACGGGAGCGCCCTTGTTGTGAGACAAAAGGAGCACTAAAGTCAGGATCATCAATATCATGTTGCTCACAAAATAATGTCACTTTGTTCAACAAATCTTGCCAACCATCATCTCTCAACTTTTGGGTGAGAACTTTTCTAGTATGAACTAAATTTATTGCATTAACTATATCTTAAGATTGTTCTTGCAAAGCTTGACAAAGAATATTTGTTATTCCCATGAGCTCTTTCATCAAGTGTAGAATAAATATAAACTCAAATGAGATCAAAATATTACAAGCTACATCAACATCTCCTCTTTGAGAATAAGTTGACCCATCAACAATAATCTTCTGAAGAACTGAACAAATTGCAGAAAACATATTTATCATACTACAAATTGAGTTAAAATGAGAGCCCCAACGAGTATCTCCAACTCGTTTCAAAGTGTCAATTTGCTTTCCCCCTTTGCTAGTTTCAAGTCCACCAATATGAAGTAGATGTGCAATTTCATCTAACTTAGTAGCTTGCAACTCATCATGTCATTTACTAGATGAACACATGATATTAACAACGAAAATCAAATTTGAGAAAAATTGATGAACTCGGATAACCTCCCTAGAAGTAGCAAGCAATACAAGTTGTAATTGATGGGCATAACAATGCACATAGTATGCATAAGGACAATGTTTAAGAAATAGTGCTTGCAATCCATTCCATTCTCCTCTCATATTACTAGTGTAATACTCCAAGAATTTATATGAATATTTAATGTCCTTTTAGAAGCTTGTTGGCAAATTAATTATGAGAATATATTTATTTATTTATTTTTATTAAGGATTTTATTTGAAAGATTAATTAAGTAGTCTGGAAATATAAAATATTGGGAATGTTAGAAGGACCCAAGTAATATAGGAAACTGAAGGAAGGGAGTTGAATGAGATTTAAGCAAAGGAAGAGTTAATGGGAGACACATGTGCCATTTTTCCCTTAGACATGCTAAATATTAAGAAGCCATAACAAAATAACATATAATAATTAAATAAAAAAGGGGAAAACATGTGGCAGATTGTGAGTCATCGTCCACCATAGAATTAAAAAAAAAAAAGATTTGGCTTCTTGAAGAAGCCTTCCCTTTATGCATACATAGGAAAAGAAATTGGGGGAGAGAGAGAGAGAGAGAGACAACATCTTCAGCATAAGTGGGGGGTTCGTCTTCATCAACCATTATCCATGGTTGTCTTCCCAGCAGTCAGTTCCACTGTCGATCACTCCAGTTTGTTCAACGATGAGAGCTTTCCTTCCTTTCTCTAATGATTCTTCACCTGAATAAATCTTTGATCTAGTACCCATACCTTATTCATCTCCCAAACTGAATTTTAAGCTTAAATCCCTCTTAAATCTGACTGTAAATGTTTTGTATTTAGATTCTTTAGTTGAGAATTTTTATGGTGGTTTGAGTTTACTATTTCTGTTTCCAAGGGTTTTTTTATTGAAAATTTTGGGTAAAATTTGTAAACTTCTAGAGATATTATTAGTGCATGTGAAACTGAAATGATGACAGAAAAATTTGAGGGGAAAAAGCATGATAGTAAACTATAGGGACTAAATTGAAAATATTGAAAAGTTTTCTGTGGTTGATTTAATTTTATAAGAGAATATATTTTTAATCTATGGACCTAGTAGAAGTGAAATATGAGTTTAAATCAAGTAAAGGAAATAAGGAAAATTTACTAAGGAGCTGTGAAGGGAAAATAGGATAGTTTTAAATGCATATGGTTTTATGTGTTATTGGATGACCAAATCAACTCCTAAATTCATGCAATTTTGTGGAGAGATTCTTTTTATTGTGATAATCTGATCTGAAAAGTTTCAAGTCTATTAAAATTAGTTTGCTTGGTCAAATAAATATGGGCACAATACTTTATTCAGTGCAGAGGAATTTTAAATAGGTGTGAATTTTGGATTTTATGCAATAACTAAACGACCTTATTTTGACTTAAAAATTTTATTAAATCTAGATAAGAACTCATACTAATTGTCTACCAAATTTTATGGCATTTGGCTAACGTTTGATAGGCTTATTAAATAGAAAGTCATAACCTATACAGATTTGGACAGTTCTAACCTTTGGTTAATAATAGGGTCTTTAGAGGGGTCAAAAGATAGAATTAAATTATGAAATTTTTATTCTAGTATTTCAACATACTAGTAAGGCTTTGTATCAAATTTCAAAATTTTTGGACATATGGATTAATACTAGAATATTTCTAAAGTTTGGTTCTGATTTTAGCCTTAAAACAGAACAAAGCTAGATGATTGATAGCCTATGTTCTGATTTGCTATTATCTCTTTGCATGGCTTGTTCTTTAGGCCTTTGATAAGTTCCTTGGCATTTATCCTCTGATTTGAAGTGTAGAATTTTATCTTGGAATTGAGGTGAGAGATCCTACCTTACATTGTTTTCTTATTTTTATGTATCTATTAAAGGTGTACTATAAATATGTATATATGACATAAAGTTGATGCATTCATGTTATGCATTGAAATGTGAAAGTGAGACTCTTGTGACTTCATTTATAAATTTGTCAGCATGAGAATATATTTATAAAGTTCGGATGTATGATGATAAATATCATGAAATGGTCATGAAATTGGATATGTGTGGTTGCTTATATTTGCGTGATGTGATTGATGGTAAACGTTACGGGGATGGTTCCCTGTGTGAGAACAAAAAGGGAGGAGCATGAGTTAATAAGGGTGGAATGAAACCACTGTTGGCCACGTGATATTAAATATGATATTCATCCCTTTAAGGGTGGGGTGAAATAGGTTGGATTACAAATTCATCCTTTTGAGGGCGAGGGTGAAATATGGGAAGATGGGCGAGGGCCGAGAGGCAATGGCCATTTTATATAAACGGGACTCGAAAAATGTCTGGGAACTTAAATTATAATTATATGAATTGTTTGAAATGTGATTTGACTTGATCTTAAATGTGTTTGTTAATAATTCCAAGATGATTTCAATGTATGTGTCTTGATAAATATCTTGTACAGCAAAACGTAGATGATTGTACTGTTAGATCAAATATGTATATTTGTATGTATATATATACCTATATTGTGTGTGAACGTGGTAGAATTCTCTCAAGTAGAAGTTATCTTCAGTTTCAGATATGGAGGATTTCATAATTTGATGACGTTCATACCAAGATTACCTCCCAATTTGTTTAAGATAAAGGTATAATGTTTAAGCCTTATAATAAGTTGTATAAATCTAGAAATGCTCTGTAATCGGGTAGGTGATATTAGGATGATGTATTTGGATATGTTTGTGAGGTACCTTAAGAATGTTTGTGCAAATATCAATGGTGAATATTCTTAAATACTTATTTAAGATGAATGAAATATAATTTTTCTTTTTTTTCAAGAAGCGTTGTATTTTATACGCAGAAATTATTTATATATAAAATGAATATGTTTTTGGTAATCGATGGTCGAGTCAAGCTTACAGAGATGAGGTGGAATTCACCTTCTATGCCTGTCACATGCTCGGATTTTGGGGCGTGACAACTAGCTCTATCATAACCTTGAATATTAGAAACATCAAGACGATGTTGAGAGAAGATATCACGCAACACTTTCTTAATGTTTAATGCTATAGTGTCTTTAACATGCACAGGATCAAAAAATCTTTCTTGTATAAGACCATTTTTATCAACAAACCTTAAAACAAGAGCCATTTGCTCACTTTTTGGATTATCACATGATTCATCAACAATTATGCAAAACTTAAAATCTCCAATTTCTTCCTGAATGTAATGACAAACTTTACTTCAGAGGATATGCAAAATTTCCTTTTGAATTGCATGTGAAGTATATTTAGAGTTATATGGTGCATTTTCTAACACAACTTTTGCAACTTCATCATTGAAGGATGCTAAGAGTTTTATCGTCTCAAGAAAGTTACCTTTATTTTTTGCTTTTGAAGTTTCATCATGGCCTTTGAAAGCACAAGCTTGAAATGCTAACCAATGAACTGTAGCAATAAAGGCCTTAAGACGTAGTCAATTCTTCAAAATCTGATCTGAACTTTGCACATTAATAATATTGTTGATGTGTCGAGACTGATCCAATAAATCTTCACAAGCTTTCACTACTTCAATATGTGGTGAGGTAGGGTCTCCTCCTATATTGTTGAGAAAAGCATAATCTTTTCCATCATTGACCTTTTTCCAAGATTGAAATCCTTTAAGAGTAAAAGCATATGCCCCAGGACGTCCATTTGATTTTAGACTAAAAAGAAAACAAGGTAAGCAATAAGTAGCATCTGTAGTAGGACTATAGGATAGTATTTTAACCAAGAAGGAAAGATGCTAAACCAATTATAGACAAATCTCCTTGAATTTTTATTTCCAGTAAGAGGATAACTTATAAGTTTAGGTTAGTATGGAGCCCATTTTAAATAAGCCCTTTGGACTTCATCTCTTTGGTTCACAAGATATTACCATATTTGAAGGCTTTGGCCTAGGTCATGCATCAAAGAATTAATATCAAATTCATTAGAAGTAACCTTCAAAATCTTAGAAGGTTGTTCCTCACATACATGTGTTGGAGCATTATCAGGACAACTTTTTTCATGGGGTGAACATGGAAAAGGAGAAGCTATGCTACTTTCCTCTTTGTCACTAAATTTTATCTTGAAAAATGCATTAATTTTCTTACTCTTCACCATCATGTTATTTTAGGATATAAACTAAAATAAAATTCTTGTTTATGTTGAATATTGAATAATAAATAAAATATTTTTTCACCTATTTCCATATTTTGGTTGATTGCTCTTAGGGGTGAAACCATGAAAGACGAAAGCAAAAAAGAGAAAGGGACATGGAAGCTGCAAATCATGGGAATTGGGAAAGAAGATAAAGAGACAAGGAAAGAAGAAGATAAAGAGACAAAAGTAAGGAAAGAGAGTGCCTTATGGTTTACGAAATTGGTAAAGTGAAAAGCATTAGTTCAGTTTTCCTTTATATATATATAACTAATTTTGAAAAGTGGGCTGAGTGGTAAGATGGCTATTGCACTTGGGGTTAGATTTGTAGTTGTAGAAGTGGGCTTAAACATTTTATTATTATTATTTTTTTGACGTGGCTATATTTAGTTTATAAAAGAAAATTGATTTGGTAAATATTTTTTTTAGAATATTAATTAAGAAATTTATTTTGAGGGGGAGGTTACCCCCTGTTTGAATAAAGATCCGCCCTTGTTCAGGGGACCTTCTCTCGGAAAGTTAGACAAACAAGGTGGGTCCTAAACTAATCATTCACCTTAGGACTTTGGATTTATTTGAACTATAATTAAAAAAAAAAAAGGAACCCTAATGCTACTTTTTTTCTTTTTAAAAAAAACATAATTTCGTAGTATCCCCGAATTCACTTTCACACTTCCAGTTAAAGCGTTCGGATTATGGAAGGATTCATTGGAATCTAGGTAAGTGACGTTAACCCCTCTTTAATATTATCTTAGCATTAATATAATAGGGTAACAAGGTAGGCGATTCGTAAACACATAGGGAAGGGGGAATTCATGAATGGAAAATTGAGAGAATTTAATTTCAAGGTGCTATCTTATGGTGCTAACGGTGAATGTTAGGGGAAAGGAAGTATTTGGCATGCCTATGATTATTTTTTATATTTTGAATCAATGATACTAGTTCAGATGATGCTTGATTAATGGATGAAAATTCGATCGGTTAATTGCATATGTGTGGTGCTTGATTGTGATTTTCATAATTGTGTTTGAACGAGATAGTACCCCATCTCATGTCAAGGCGAGAAACTCGGGTGATATGGTGTCTTGACCTCTGAGAGTTGAGACAATGACTCCCTCGATAAGGAGATGAACCCATGCTCAGGATTGGGACCCGTAAGGTGCCCTGGCCGTAGTGGACGAGGTTGTGCGTTATGGCGGAGTTTGATGATTGGTGAACCGGCCTATGTGTGCTCCTGAGGATATTTGTCATTGACGAGTACTAGTTTCGTTGGTTGTTGTTTGGACTTCGACTGGTATGTGTTTATTCTCTTTTGTGTTTTATGATGAGGGCCTTCGAGTATGCTTTATTATTATTGATGTATTTGGATTTTATTAATGCGGGGATTGAGTTGCTCATTGAGATGTTTATCTCATGCTCTTTTTACATGTCCTTCAAATCAAATAGCGGACAAGGACTTTTCGTTAGAGTAGTTATTGTGTACCTTTCCTATTTGTTGGGCAGGTCCCATGTCATGATGTTATTTATTTTTCTTAAGTTTAGGAAGCTCTGTGGTCAACTAGAACATTTAGGAAGTCTTGGGCAAACGGTTCATTTTATTTATGATGTGTTATTACACGATTAATTGCATTTATTTCTCTAGAACTTTATGGATTTAATCCTATTGAATTACGATGATTTACTTGATTAAACAAATTGCAAAATTATGTTTTCCTTGGATGAAATCATGGTTTTAAATTAAAATATTAATTTTTGAATTGTGGGAGATTGCGAGGGATCATGGTAAGTTGTCATCTTCCCTTGTGTGCATGTATGGTACATGGTCATAATAATTTATATTATCTCTAGCTTTATTTACCATATATGATAATGTCTTTTACATATATTAAGTATATATATATATGGTAAACCACCATATCTTTATGAGATAATGAAAATATCGGAATATCTAATAATCTAAATAATTAATTTATACATACCCAATTACTTAACTTATATGTATATATCCTAAAGATATTAATCTTTATTTTATATTATATTATTTATATATATATATATATATATATAATATTTCAAACTCTGAATTAAACAATTGAAACTATTTAAATTAAAACGTGTAATAATGAAGGGTACTTGACTAGAATTGGTTCTGGCTGGGAAAGACTTGGTATTTAAGCAGTTCATTGTGACTTACCTTTCTTTCTTGGGAACCTACTTGGTACACTACCCACATTATTTCATGTATTTTCTGTAATAAAAAAATTTTGGGAATAATAATCAAGCCAAAAGATTTTGTGAATTTGTGTCTGTCATATGCATCTTGTGTGTTATCTTCCTAGTGAAGTTTAAATTATTTGAAATAAGCATATGATATCTCCTAGCTACAAATGAATGATGTATTATGCTAAAGGATAAACATAATTAATAAAAAGAGTTAGATTAAGTGAAGTTGGGTAGGCTTATGGTGGCACGAGACTTGTGCCACTATGCCGATCACGTGCCTGGAATTAGGTTGTGATATGAGTAAAGTTGTTTCAGAGGTGGTGTGGTTATTAAAATTACTGGGATACTTGGGTGTTAAAGGTCTTAAACTAGTAAGTTTGAAGTGTGATAGTAAAGCATCTTTGTATATTGCCTCAAGTCTAGTGTTTCATGAGAGAACTAAACATACTGAGATTAACTATCATTTTATAAGGGAAACATTGCTTAAACGAGTGATAAAAATATGCAAGTTAGGTCTTACATCTTCAAACCTAACTTGAGGAGGAGTGTTAGAGATTAAGGAAGCTTGAGACTCTTCTGCTTCTCTGTTGTTATTTATCCTCTTCTGATATCCAACCTTAGGGTATCACACACTATATTGGAGTGTTGTGTGCTAGGGTAGGTCAAGGTGCAAGTGTAGGCTTGCTCTTGGGATGAAGCCCGCCATGGTGCATAGTATCTCATCATGGCGTGTGATGGTCAAACACTAAGGCGTGTGAGTGTGCTTCTTTTTGGGAGATGCACACCTTGGCAGGTATGGAGGCGTTGTAGCAAGTAAGGAAATGGGTAGTAGATTCTTTTACATTGATTCATTGTTAGTTAATTGGCTTTTTGTGTATAAATAAATGTAAAATATGAAATTTAGTGGGGGAAGTTTTTGTATCTATCATTGATGAATAAAGCCTATCTTAGTTCAATATTTAGTGGGGGAAGTTTTTGTATCTATCATTGATGAATAAAGCCTATCTTAGTTCAATATAGGTTGTGTAATAACTACGGTGTTGAGGTACTTTGGATGATGTGTTGTCTTATTATTTGCATGAGTGAAAATTTCGAAGGTCGAATTAAAAAAAAACTTTTATTTTATCAAATAATTGTGGAATGTGAAACCTTGTGTGGGTGTTGTTATCTTGTGTATATGAATGGTTGTGGGCATAAGCACACCAATGGTTAGTGGTTGGCTATTATGGAATGGTTGTTATGGAAAATATTTTATAGAGGTCCTTATGTAAAGAACAAAGTGAAAAGAATGTGGAATTGATAGGTTGAATGGTAAAGCATGGTAAAAAATTGTGTTTTGTGTAATTTGTAATCTTGGGATGACAGTGAGGCTGCGGTTCTACATAATTTGTGATGGGTGGTAATATATTTTATCTTAAAAGAGTTTCCCAATATGCCTTAGAACCAAGATGTGAGTTTTGTGAGGGTTGAAAAGCAAGATGATAAATTGCGTTACATATAAATAGGAATCCATCCACACTTCATGCCTCATCTCTCTCTATGTCACACGTCTCCCATCTCTTCCATTTTCCCTTCACTCTCCAACTTCTCCACCTTTACTTCCACTCGGATTTTTAGCAAGGGCATGGCTCCAGTGACCTTCCTCCAGCTAAGAATCATGAGTTACTTGGAAAATCTCTCCTCTTCCCCATTTTCGTAGACCACAAACCCTAGGTGAGTTTGACGGGGAAATTAGACTATTTTGGTTAACCTATGCCTCTAATATTCTCCCGAAAGTGTTTTGATGTGTTTGGAAATTTAAATCTATGGGTTATAATGACTAAATATGGATTTAATGTATAGATTTGTGGGGAAAGAAAGTGTGGTTGCTGTCATGAACATTTTGCTATCATGGAATGGAAGTTTGTAAATTATGGGAAACCTGTCACATCCTAAAAATTGAACATGTGAAAAGATACTATTTCTAGGAAAACCTCAGTGGTATCCCAAAATCTTGGACAATCTTAATATCCACAACTACTCATTTGATAAAATTCTTAAACATGAGTTATTCACATATATTCTGTAAGGTTTTACATTCAACCTTTATCATTCATTCCACACAACAGAATTATAATCATCTGATAAACAAATATAGGCATACATAATTTGATGTGTTTATCTCATCGCAGGCCTAAGAGACCTATAGAAAGTACAGAGTGTTTCTAGTATTCACATTAAAAAGTACTGGTATCCCATCAGACAAAAATGGAGAATAACTCTAAGGGGCTTCCAATCTTCAATCGAATACTTTTCTTCCTTGTTTACTGTATTTGAAAAGATAATCATAGGGAGTGTGAGTTTATTTAAAATTCAGTAAGTAAATAACTGTACTATATAAAATATCAAAAGTATAATACCACATTTACTTATATAATTAATTGTCTTATACATCGAGTAGTATGGGACTTTAACCCTATCAAACTCGTGAATAAAATTTCATAGATATATACCGAGTAGTATGAGACTCTAACCCTTTCAAATTCGTATTTATAATTTCATCTATTTATACCTAGTAGTATGGGACTCTAACCCTTTCAAACTCGTGCATAGGTTTTCATAGTTATACACTGAGTAGTATGAGACTTTAACCTTTTCAAACTCATGTATTAGATCCCGTAGATCTTTGCTCATTAATAAAATAGTCTAAATTTATCATATAGTACAATTACTAAGAAATAAATTAATTTAGACATACTTTTATTCTTTTGAATTTCTATAAAAAAATATACCAATTATCATATAATATCATCTGAAAGATTGATTACTTAATATCCAAATAATATTGTAAATGAGACTTATATTGTATTTTGACTAATAAAATCAAACTAGCTTAGCAAGGTTATTCACTTACCTTGATATTTGTCCAAATTTACCTTGTTCCATATTAGAATTTGTGTAGAAAAATTTCTTAGTAAAATATATCACAAGGAAAAATAAGAAAGGGAACAAAATCATGAAAATATGTAATATTTTCTGATTACTACAGTAATGGTCAATGGTCAACTAATTGTTGCTACAGTAACCGCTAGCTATAGTAACTGTAATACCCATTATTATTATTATTTTTTTAAGTTATAAGTATTTGAGAATTTCGATAAATTTATTTTGAAGAAAATAAATTCCCTATCAGTTGAATTTTTGCATACTCGTTTGTGCATATTGTTGAAAATATAAATTTTTAATTATAGATTCTATAAATTATGGGATATAATGGATGATATGATATGGAATTAATCCCATTAAGTAAATATACAGTTCAAAAGTGGAATCTAGAATGAAAACTGGTAAGTGAGACTAGTAGATGAAATAGTATAGGAGAATGGTAGATGAAAACTGGTAAGTGAAACTGGTAGATGAAATAGTATAGGAGAATGGTAGATGAAAACTGGTAAGTGAAACTGGTAGATGAAATAGTATAGGAGAATGGTAGATGGAATAGTGGCAAATAGTACCATAATTTCTCCTATAAATAGGCCCTTCCATTTCAATTCAAAACACACACCTTCAGTTTCTCTTCTCTCCTTTCCTCAAAACTTCTCTTACTCCGGCGTTAGGGCTCTGAGATTCTAGGTCTTTCTTCCTTAGCCTAGATCCAAGGTAAGAATACTATGCCCCTTTTCTGTGCCATTCAGATTTTTAAAAGTTATTTTCTTAAGTATGCTCTGTGGTTGCGGCTTTGGCCGATCTTCCACATCAGAAAAACTGTCCTTAGCTACCTATATGTTGTTTTGATTCTCTGATTACCGAAATAGAATGTAAACTGTGAAGAATACATGTCTAGGAAAGTTCTGGCTAAGGAAAGACATGGTTGTTAAGTGTGTCCATTGGGACTCTCCACTCTTTCCTGGGAACTTACCTGGTGTACTCTTTTACAGATTATATTCTCTATTTCTGGTATGAATAGTCCTTGTACGTATGAATAGTAACCGTACGTATGAATAGTAACCGTACGTATGAATAGTAACCGTACATATGAATAGTAACCGTATATATGAATAGTAACTATACGTATAAATAAATAGTAACTATATATAAATAGTATTTATATGTATTTTTAAATAGTACATATACGTGTATTAAAGAATTATATTAATTGAATCCATTAAATGTAATTGTGTAGATTTAAAGAAGATATAGTAACTTGGATTTCAGGTGAGTAGCTAACCTACTTGGATACTTATTTAATTATATGAATAGTCCAAGTAATTTACATATTCAGAGTATATCTACTATTACCTTTGACTGAATATTTTAATTAATATGGCTGTGTGCCGAATATGATTATGGTCATATGCTATGGCTGTGTGCCGAATGTGAATATGGCTGTGTGCCGAATATGATTATGGTCATATTTATGGCTGTGTGCCGAATGTGAAGATGGCTGTGTGCCGAATATGAATATGGCTGTGTGCCAAATATGATTATGGTCATATGCTATGGCTGTATGCCAAATGTGGAGATAGCTGTGTGCCGAATATGATTATGGTCATATTCTATGGCTGTTTGTCGATTATAAGTATGATATGATTTTACTTATGCATTTTATACATATACTTGTGTATTGTTAATCACTTGATGATTATCTGTAATTAAGTTTCTATCCTTGTAACGTTATCTATTCATTGAGATTATTATCTCATATTGTGGTGGATATATTTTTTTCAGATCCTGAGATTAACGAAAAACATCTGTCTGAGGAGTAGCGCAAGTTCAATATCCTAACCCTCTTTACTTCAAGGGTTGGTGTTTATTAAAGCTGTTTCTTCAGTTTTAAATTCTAGAAAGCTCTGCAGTCAAATAGGACATCTAGGAGGAAGTGGTTATTGTACATATTTATGTTATTACAGTACTTCAAGTTTACTGTATGTTTTGTAAGATTGTAGCTTATTAAGCAAAATCGGGGTATTTAACTAAGATAAGTCTTTGTTATATTATTACTCTCACATTTTAGAATGATTATTATATGGAGCTAAAAGCATTAGGCTTACAACTAGAGAGTATCTCTAAGTTGTGTCGGTCACGTACCATTTTGAGGGTCGTGACAAAGTTGGTATCAGAGGGTTGGGTTTTTAGGTCTCCTATTGGCTACAGAGCAAAAGGTGTCTTCGGTAGACCCTCCCCTATTATTGTGAACCGCGGCACAATCATAGGATGAGGTTCCACAGAAGGCAGCATAGGATGTCATTAATATTCCTTTGGTGTCATACTCCTTAATTAGTATTGCGCTCTAAGGTATTCTTAATATCTAAAGGTGTTTGCTAAATCTGTGTAGATTTTGACACCTTTAATGGCAAGAGGAAGACCATCTAACCAAGGTAGGCGTTTGGACTCTAGAAGAGTGCCAACACCTTCCTCCTCAGTGAATGCATCACAAGAAAGCAGTGAACGTACTGAGACTGTAGGTGCTGATGAGATACCTCCTCCAAATGATCCATTTCTAAGGGCTATGTTCAATACTATCCAAGAACGAATGGATAGAATGGAGGCAATGATAATAGGGCAATCTATTCTGAACAATCCCCCAGTGGCACCTCAAACAAATACGCAAGCACCTCTTCCCCAACAAGAGGAGATTTTGACAGAAAAACAACTTACAAGCTTCCTAAAGCTCAAACCTCCATCATTCTCTGGAGAAGATCCAAATGAAGACCCAAGAAAATTCTTGGATGGTATTGAAAAGGCCTGCACAGCTTTGGGATGTTCAAGTGTCCGGAAAGTGGCATTAGCTGTTTACCAATTGAATGGAGTTGCTGAAGAATGGTGGAACAGCTTTAAAGGGGGTAGAGCTAGTAATGCCCCACCAGTGGAATGGGAAGAATTTGAGAGGATGTTCATGGAAAGATTCCTCCCTCAAAGTGTACGAGGCGCAAAAACCCAAGAATTTGAAACCCTCAAGCAAGGGTCTATGTCGATCCACGATTATAACACTAAGTTCATACAGCTCTCTCGATTTGCAGCTAACAAAAATCTTGATGAAAGAGAAAAGATAAGGAGATTTGTCATGGGCCTTCGCCCCTTTTTAAGACAACTTGTGGGGACCCAAATTGAAACATATCCTTCTTATGCCGCAATGATAAGTACTGCAAGATTCATGGAAATGGCAGAAGAGGTGAAGAGTGAACAAAGAACGAAGAAAAAGCGAGGACGGGAAGAAAAGCCCTACAATAGCTCAGCAGGAACACCAAAGCCGCCAAATCGAGGCCAATCAAATCCTATAGCATTTTCGGGGCAAACTATTGCGTCATCCAGTGTAGTACAACCGAGTTTCAATCAAAGGAGGGATGATCAAGCACCAATTCAACAAAGGCATGCTAAGCCTATGTGCCCGCAATGTGGGAAGTTTCATTCAGGAATATGTTATAAAGAGAGCAAAATTTGCTACCATTGTGGTCAAGCGGGTCACTTTGCAAGGGAATGTCCACAATTACTTATTGGGGCTAGGTCTGCACAACCATCATATCCTCAAGCAATGACAACATCAGCTAGTGTAGCTCATTCATCTTCAGGAAGGGGTGGACTAGGAAGAGGAGCCGGAAGAGGAGCAGGAGGAAGAGGGCAGCAGTCTTTTAATCATGGTCCAGCTAGGGTGTTTGCTCTTACCAGACAAGACGCCCAAGCATCTAATGCTGTTGTCACAGGTATTTTGACCATTTACTCACATAAAGCTCATGTATTATTCGACCCTGGATCTACCCATTCATATGTATCTCCAAATTTTGTTAAATACATCCTTAAGAAACCGATAAGTTTAGAACAACCGTTTCTTGTGTCTACCCCTATGGGAGAAAGGGTTCTAATAGAGAAAAAGTATAAAGAATGTAGTGTGGTTGTAGGAGGGCTAGAAACCGTGGCAGATCTTATGATCCTTGATATGATAGATTTTGATGTACTTTTAGGCATGGATTGGTTGGCTTCATGCCACGCAACCCTCGATTGTCATAGTAAATCCATAAAAATTTCTATGCCCGGAGAAGCCACATTTGTATTCCAGGGAGACCAAAGTAGGACACCGCATAACTTGATCTCCCTAATGGGCGCCCAACGATTATTGAGAAAAGGGTGCAGAGGGTTCTTAGCCTTCGTACAAGACGTAGAGAAGGAAAAGCTCAAACCTGAAGATGTGCCAATTGTGAGAGAGTTTTTAGACGTGTTTCCAGACGAATTACCAGGACTATCCCCGGATCGAGAAATTGAGTTCAATGTAGATCTGACACCAGAAACTCAACCTATCTCAATTCCACCTTACAGAATGGCACCGACTGAGCTGAAAGAACTCAAGGAACAACTGCAGGATCTTCTAGATAAGGGTTTCATAAGACCCAGTTATTCCCCGTGGGGTGCCCCTGTTCTCTTCGTAAAGAAGAAAGATGGATCAATGAGACTTTGCATTGATTACAGGCAACTGAATAGGGTCACTATAAAAAATAAGTACCCTCTGCCTCGTATAGATGATCTCTTTGATCAGTTGCAGGGAGCTAAGCATTTTTCTAAGATTGACTTGAGGTCTGGTTATCACCAACTCAAGGTCAAAAAGGCAGATATACCCAAGACAGCATTTCGTACTAGGTATGGACATTACGAGTTCACAGTTATGTCTTTCGGACTAACAAATGCCCCGGCAGCTTTCATGGATCTCATGAACCGGGTATTTAAACCATACCTTGATCGATTTGTCATAGTATTTATAGATGATATATTAGTTTACTCAAGGAGCTCGGAGGAGCACGAGCAACATCTTCGTATGGCATTGCAGAAGCTGAGAGAACATCAACTTTATGCGAAGTTCTCAAAGTGTGAGTTCTGGATTGACCGAGTAACCTTCTTAGGTCATGTGATTTCAAAAGATGGCATACAGGCGGACCCAAGCAAGGTTGAAGCAATCAAGATGTGGCCGAGACCTACTTCGGTAACAGAAATTCGGAGCTTCCTAGGATTGGCTGGTTATTACCGACGTTTCATCCAGGACTTTTCAAAGATAGCTGCCCCTCTCACACAGCTAACACGAAAGAATGTAAAGTATCAGTGGGATGATGAATGCGAGAAGAGTTTCTTACAACTTAAGCTGCGGTTGGTTACAGCGCCAATACTTGTATTACCATCCGGACCAGGAGGGTTCACGGTATATTGTGACGCCTCTCGAATAGGACTTGGTTGTGTCCTCATGCAGAATGGTAAAGTGATAGCATATGCCTCCAGACAACTCAAGAAACATGAGCAGAATTACCCGACACATGACCTAGAAATGGCAGCGGTTGTGTTTGCACTTAAGATATGGCGGCACTATCTCTATGGGGAAAAGTGTGAAATATTCACTGATCATAAGAGCCTTAAATATATCTTTGATCAGCGTGACCTTAATTTACGACAAAGGCGCTGGATGGAATTGATGAAGGATTATGACTGCAATATCCTATACCACCCTGGAAAAGCAAATGTGGTAGCAGATGCCTTAAGTAGAAAATCCTCAGGTACTTTTGCACATATAACTGAGGTAAGAAAGCCCTTAGTACAGGAGTTACAAGAATTAGAGTCTCGTGGGGTATACTTTGAGATATCTGACTCTGGCATGTTCTTGGCTCACGTTAAGGCTAAATCTTCCTTATCCGACCATATTCGTCTATTTCAGAAGGATGACCCAGAATTGGCCAAGATCATGGACAAGGTACACAGTGGAGATACCCAAGAGTTTACACTTGATGACACAGGCACACTTTGGTTTAAAAATCGATTGTGTGTTCCTAATATGCCGGCTCTGAGGAGAGAGATTATGGAGGAAGGACATAACACGGCATACACAGTTCACCCTGGTATGGCCAAGATGTACCAAGACTTGAAACAAATTTACTGGTGGGATGGAATGAAGTGTGACGTGGCAGATTTTGTATCAAGATGTTTAACTTGTCAGCAAGTTAAAGCTGAACACCTGAGATCGGCAGGGAAACTTCAGCAAATTAAAATTCCTGAGTGGAAATGGGAAGATGTGACGATGGACTTCGTAGTAGGGTTACCACATTCTTCTAGTGGCTATGATTCTATCTGGGTCATCGTTGACCGGTTAACTAAGACGGCCCAATTTATACCGGTTAAGACAACATATAGTGTGTCTAGACTGGCTGAGCTCTACATTAAAGAAGTTGTGAAGTTACATGGAGTTCCTTTGACGATTATCTCCGATCGTGGGCCACAATTCACGTCTCGATTTTGGAGAACTTTTCAAGAAGCCCTTGGCACCAGAGTAAATCTTAGCACGGCTTTTCACCCGCAGACTGACGGACAAACAGAGCGGACCATTCAGACTTTGGAAGACATGTTGAGGGCATGCATCCTTGACTTTGGTGGAAGCTGGGAAAAGCACCTTCCGCTAGTGGAGTTTGCCTACAACAACAGTTACCAATCAAGTATCAAGATGGCACCTTATGAGGCCTTATATGGTCGCCGGTGTCGATCACCGATTGGATGGTTCGAGATGGGTGAGGTAAAACTCCTGGGACCCGATTTAGTGCAAGAAGCAATCACCAAGGTAAGAGTTATCCGAGAACGGATGTTAGCAGCCCATAATAGGCAGAAAGCCTATGCTGACCATAGACGAAGAGACTTAGAGTTCATCATTGGAGACATGGTGTTTCTCAAGGTTTCACCCATGAAAGGCATAATGAGGTTTGGGAAGAAAGGAAAATTAAGCCCCAGGTATATTGGACCTTATGAGATCCTAGAGAGAATAGGCAATGTTGCCTACAAGCTAGCCTTACCCACAGAATTAGGGGGAATCCACCCCGTCTTCCATGTGTCTATGTTAAGGAAGTACCTTCCTGACCCTTCACACGTACTTCATCAAGATACCCTCCAATTAGATGAAGATTTGTCATACGAGGAAGTACCGATAGCTATCCTGGATAGCCAGATTAAGAAGCTCCGATCTAGAGAGATTCCATCGATAAAAGTACTATGGCGGAATCAGACTCACGAGGAGGCCACATGGGAAGCCGAGGCTGATATGCGAATTAGATACCCACATCTATTTGAATCTTCAAGGTAATTTAAATTCGGGGACCGAATTTTTTTTAAGGGGGGTAGAATGTAATACCCATTATTATTATTTTTTTTTTTAAGTTATAAGTATTTAAGAATTTCGATAAATTTATTTTGAAGAAAATAAATTTCCTATCAGTTGAATTTTTGCATACTCGTTTGTGCATATTGTTGAAAATATAAATTTTTAATTATAGATTCTATAAATTATGGGATATAATGGATGATATGATATGGAATTAATCCCATTAAGTAAATATACAGTTCAAAAGTGGAATCTAGAATGAAAACTGGTAAGTGAGACTAGTAGATGAAATAGTATAGGAGAATGGTAGATGAAAACTGGTAAGTGAAACTGGTAGATGAAATAGTATAGGAGAATGGTAGATGAAAACTGGTAAGTGAAACTGGTAGATGAAATAGTATAGGAGAATGGTAGATGGAATAGTGGCAAATAGTACCATAATTTCTCCTATAAATAGGCCCTTCCATTTCAATTCAAAACACACACCTTCAGTTTCTCTTCTCTCCTTTCCTCAAAACTTCTCTTACTCCGGCGTTAGGGCTCTGAGATTCTAGGTCTTTCTTCCTTAGCCTAGATCCAAGGTAAGAATACTATGCCCCTTTTCTGTGCCATTCAGATTTTTAAAAGTTATTTTCTTAAGTATGCTCTGTGGTTGCGGCTTTGGCCGATCTTCCACATCAGAAAAACTGTCCTTAGCTACCTATATGTTGTTTTGATTCTCTGATTACCGAAATAGAATGTAAACTGTGAAGAATACATGTCTAGGAAAGTTCTGGCTAAGGAAAGACATGGTTGTTAAGTGTGTCCATTGGGACTCTCCACTCTTTCCTGGGAACTTACCTGGTGTACTCTTTTACAGATTATATTCTCTATTTCTGGTATGAATAGTCCTTGTACGTATGAATAGTAACCGTACGTATGAATAGTAACCGTACGTATGAATAGTAACCGTATATATGAATAGTAACTATACGTATAAATGAATAGTAACTATATATAAATAGTATTTATATGTATTTTTAAATAGTACATATACGTGTATTAAAGAATTATATTAATTGAATCCATTAAATGTAATTGTGTAGATTTAAAGAAGATATAGTAACTTGGATTTCAGGTGAGTAGCTAACCTACTTGGATACTTATTTAATTATATGAATAGTCCAAGTAATTTACATATTCAGAGTATATCTACTATTACCTTTGACTGAATATTTTAATTAATATGGCTGTGTGCCGAATATGATTATGGTCATATGCTATGGCTGTGTGCCGAATGTGAATATGGCTGTGTGCCGAATATGATTATGGTCATATTTATGGCTGTGTGCCGAATGTGAAGATGGCTGTGTGCCGAATATGAATATGGCTGTGTGCCAAATATGATTATGGTCATATGCTATGGCTGTATGCCAAATGTGGAGATAGCTGTGTGCCGAATATGATTATGGTCATATTCTATGGCTGTTTGTCGATTATAAGTATGATATGATTTTACTTATGCATTTTATACATATACTTGTGTATTGTTAATCACTTGATGATTATCTGTAATTAAGTTTCTATCCTTGTAACGTTATCTATTCATTGAGATTATTATCTCATATTGTGGTGGATATATTTTTTTCAGATCCTGAGATTAACGAAAAACATCTGTCTGAGGAGTAGCGCAAGTTCAATATCCTAACCCTCTTTGCTTCAAGGGTTGGTGTTTATTAAAGCTGTTTCTTCAGTTTTAAATTCTAGAAAGCTCTGCAGTCAAATAGGACATCTAGGAGGAAGTGGTTATTGTACATATTTATGTTATTACAGTACTTCAAGTTTACTGTATGTTTTGTAAGATTGTAGCTTATTAAGCAAAATCGGGGTATTTAACTAAGATAAGTCTTTGTTATATTATTACTCTCACATTTTAGAATGATTATTATATGGAGCTAAAAGCATTAGGCTTACAACTAGAGAGTATCTCTAAGTTGTGCCGGTCACGTACCATTTTGAGGGTCGTGACAGTAACTATTGCTACTGTCACGACCCGTTTTCTGGGCACATGACCGGCACAATGATGAATATCCCATCACTGTAAGCCTTTCGATAAATTCTACCCATGAGTTAAATTATTAGTCATTATCTCTATATTATCAAAATAACCATTCCTGAAGAAAATATATCAAATTTTCTTATTTGAAATTCATAGAGATGATTTGCACATAATAATAGATTCTCAATATAAAATATATTATTATGCTGACATACAAACCAAATGCCAAACCCCTGACCTAGATGTCCTAGACGATTACAGAGCAACATAATCTATAACAAAAGAGGGGTCTACCCGACAACGGGAAGGTCCAAAGTGATCTACTCCTCTAGCAGATATTTTTCGCTGGCAACCTGATCTGAACAAAAAGGTTGTACAAACAGTGTGAGCTTTTAAACTCAATGAGCGAATCGGCCTCGCGTTAATAAAATTCAAATACATTACCAGTCATGCAAGCATATCCAAAGGCTCATACTCAACCAATAGACAGAAGATAAAAATTCATCCAATTCAACAAACGTTACTAGTACTCGTCAATGGCAATATATCCCGGAGAGCGCACACAGGCCGGCTCACCAATTATGTATATTTCTGCCATGACGCACAACATCATCCTCTTACATACAAGAAGATAAAAATTCATCCAATTCAACAAACGTTACTAGTACTCGTCAATGGCAATATATCCCGGAGAGCGCACACAGGCCGGCTCACCAATTATGTATATTTCCGCCATGACGCACAACCTCATCCTCTTAGCTAGGGCGCCTCACGGATTTATCACCAATCCGGGCTATATCCCTACTGAGGGAATCGTTGTCTCCACACTCATTGGTCAAGACACCCTGTCAACCGAGTTTTTCGCCTTGCCGTGAGAGGGGGTACTGTCCCGCTCAATCACAATCAATAGCATTTCATATCATAATCAGAAGCTCAATATAATATTCATCCATATAACAGGTATAATATATAACTATATTATAGATTTATAAACCACATATCAAGATAACAATTAATCCGTTTTTGAAAACATTCAACTTCACATCATCATAAGATACTTATTTCTTTTTATCCATACTTATGGATTAATTATCTCATTTAGATTCGTCATTCTGAATCCAATTTCCCCCTATGAATCTTGGGAGTGTCCTACGACATACTTTTTATCACCAGTAATGCTAAAACTCTATTAAAACGGGGTCGTTTCACTCACGTGGATTCCGTACGAATATCGCTTCTCTAAGTCATTACAGACAAGAGTACACAGATGAATTTCAGTATTCCGCTATAGAGATTTTCATGAAAGATTAGAGAAAACAAGTTAGGATTGTTTTCATACAGATACTGTTCATATATATGGTAATATTCATATATACTGTCACTATTCATACGTACGGTCACTATTCATACGTACGGATACTATTCATACATACGAATAATATTCGTACATACGGTTACTATTCATACGTATGAATACTATTTTTATGTATAGATACTATTCATATGTACAGTTACTATTTATACGGTTACTATTTATACATACGGGTACTATTCATACCAGAAATAGAGAATACAATCTGTAAAAGAGTACACCAGGTAAGTTCCCAGGAAAGAGTGGAGGGTCACACTGGACACACTTAAAAACCAGGTCTTTCCTTAGTCAGAACTTTCCTAGACATGTATTTTTCACAGTTTACATTCTATTTCGGTAATCAGAGAATCAAAATAACATATAAACAGCTAAGGACAGTTTTTCTGATGTGGAAGATCGGCCAAAGACGCAACCACAGAGCATATTTAAGAAAATAACTTCTAGAATTTGAAAGACATAGAAAGGCATAGTATCCTTACCTAAGCAAAAAGGAAAGGCCCAAAATCTCAGAGGCCTAGCGTCGAAGCAAGAGAAACTTAAGGAGAGAAGAAGAGAAGTTGAAGGTGTGAGTTTAGAAGTGAAATGGAAGGGCATATTTATAGCAAAAGTCAAGAATACTATTTGATACTATTCGTTAATAAAATATTTAAATTACTATTTATGAAAATGACATTTCTAATAATGCAATTTACTGTGCAAAACACGGCAGGCTGAAAAATATTTTTTTTATTACTATTGGAAACTTAAAGGGAAAACTATCCTTTCACCTTAAACCTTTAAGTTTCTTTTCAAATCAGTCCTTTCAATTTAGTCCCTGAGGGTATTTTCACACATAAAACGTCATTTTCTCCTACGAACTTCTTTCTAGTTGTCTCTTATGACCAAACCACATCTAGTACTAGACATTTTGATTGTATAAATGAACAGTATTGTATACATAAATAGTATTATACGGGTGAATAGTATCATATACTGAAATAGTAACAGTAGTTTGTAAACAAATATTTATATTTTATTTTTCATGGGTATTACAGCTACAGTAACTGTTAATGGTTAACTAACCACCACCGACGCTATAGTACTTTGACCAAAGTCAATGCTACAGTAACTGCGAAAATCTGGAAAAAATTTTCTCGATGACCAGTAACTGTGTTTTTCCCTCTTAGTTTTTTTCATGATTTTGAGATCAAATCTTCATCATTTACCTTGATTTCTTCCATGGGTTTTTATCTTTGATGAATAAGGAATCTTTTGACACCAAAATCTCCAATTTTAACCCACAAACAAAGTCTCAATCTTCAATTTTTCATCTTAAACCCTAAAAACCAAACTTCCTCCAAAATATCTGATAAACTGAAGTTTAAGAAAATCAAAGAGATTGAAGCTTACCTTAGATTATTACAAATCATTTCCGAACAAATGATCAGAATTCTGAATATCAAAGGAAAGGATTTGAGAGGAGGATGAAAAAATAAGAGAAAACTTCACTATTCACTTTTGCCTTGTTTTATGTGCGGGAATTGTTAAGGGAAATTGTAGAAATTTTTTTTTTTATAATTAGGTTAAGGGTTTCTAATGGGTTATTTGAATAACCCATGGGTATCCATAACCCGACACCCAAATCCATCCAGTCAAATTACAATTAATTGACTAATTGACCATTATTAAACCACTTTTCAATAAATTTCACCATTCTTAAGAATATACGCCATATGGTACAAATATGTAGTCCAGTCATTTAACTCAATTTTCATAAATAATATTCAAAGAAAACAATTAAATATGAAAATTAAAAATGACTAAAATAAATAACTAAAGTAACATTGTAAAATTCTAAAATATTCTCAAACGAATTATACTCTGAAATTAACGGGTATTACAAAACCAATCTTGAATCCATTCTTATTCTAAGTTAAAACAAGGTTCTAGTGATGATTTTGAGTACCATTTGACCCTAATGGAGTGGCTAGTAAAGGAATTGAAAAGAGATGGATTGGGGCTGTTTGGGGAAGCTTGGCATAGGGTCTCGGCCATGGCTGTAGCCATGGGAGCCCAAACGCTAGCCTAGCCAAGAGCCCTAGCAGTTGGCGCCCATGCTTGGGCAACCCTTTGCCAAGGTGCCCTAGCCTGGGCTGGGTAGCCCAAAATCAATATCACAACTTTGCATAATGTAGAGGGCATTAAGAGGCCTTTGAGAATGTTATGTGATAGTAAGGCCGCCAAGTTGTTTTATGAGAACAACCAAAGTTCGTCTAAATCTAAGCATATAGACATTAAGCTTCTGGTTGTGAAAGAGAGAGTTCAAAGTTTTATTATATCTGTAAATCATGTTAGTATAGGCATTATGACTGTGGATTTGCTGACTAAAGGGTTTACCACCTAGAGTGTTTCATGAACATATGGCTCCTATGGGTGTGGTGAAACCTTTAGATGATTGAGTCTATATTCAGTTTGTTATGTCTTATGGACAATTTTGTTGGATATCGATTTGTGAACATTTTGATATATGAATTAATGTTATTCATATATATATATTTTTGAGTGTGTGTTGAGTACCTTAGACATAAGTGATTGATTTCTCTTGCGATTTAACATAAAATTGAGAAAGTGTAGGAATCAGTTGAAAATAGGCATGGATAAATATCATTTGCATGTAATTTTCATGCTACATATCCAAACTAGATCTATATCGTTAATTTTATTAGCATTGTGATCATTGTTGGGTTTAGTTTCAATATTACTGGTTATGAAAACATTTTTGGTTCTGTGTTGATATAGTTAATAGACCATATTGTTATAATATATCTAATTAAATAGCAGGTTGTGCATACTAAGGTTTATATAAATGTATAACAAGTACATATGTTATTATCTACTGTTAGGTCCAAATTAATGATTTTTACAAAGCACATTTTGGATTGGACCTATTAGATATATTAAAGTTAGTTTGAGACATTTGTGAATTAATATTATAATATGTGTAGATATCTGCTCCAAATTAATAACGGTGATCGGACGTTATTAATAAATAGAGTCAACCCATTGAGCAAACTTATTGAGCTTGATAAGTTGGCTATGATTTATAGGATTATAAAAATTTGGTTTTTAGGTTTTGAGAAAGTTTATAAAAATGTAAATGTATGACCTAATATCCATCACACAAAATTAAATTTGTGAAAAATCATCCTTACTAACCTTGAAACGCCTAGCCTTTGGAGATTGATTACTATGGATCAAGGTACGTTATTATCTATAATTATTATATAAGTTATTGTTATTATTATTAGTTTGTCTATCAAGATTCTATATATTTACAATCAAATCATCATTAGAATAAATAATTTGTGATTTCTACATTTGAGAATGATCATGAATTTACTTATTTGTGATTATAATTATATTATAACACGTTTACATAAACTAGAAAATGGAAACGTTAGTGTGCATAAGGATAATTTTGGCCCTTGGATGCTGGTTAATTAAAAAGCACTCTCGTCGGAGAACAGCTGTGTTGGAGAAAAGAGGAGCTCAAGGTAAAAGAAATAAAGAGAAGAAGCATGGAGCAAACAAGAATGGGGTGGAAGAAACTAGAGGACAAATTGACCCGGTCACGAACAATGATGTGGGACTCAAAATGACCGAATACGCTAATAAGTATAAAAGAAATCTTGATGACATGATTCAAGCAGAGAAGAACGCCCTTTTAATATAGTGTTTTCGGTGCAAGGAGAGCCCATAAATTAGTCCAATAATTGTTTTAAGGCCCTTGAGAACCTATCAAATATGGAGCTTCGGCCTTCTTTAGGGCTAAGCAAGGAACCGTATAGGATTCAACTGTCCTTAACGGATCTGAGAAGGTCGTGCTTTCTTGCTCTCTCGCCCATGAATCTCCTGTAATGCAGGTGATTTCAACTCATCTTTATGCTTTGATGAAAAAACATCGACTCCCAACTAATAAAGAGTTTAATAATTTGGACAGAAAATGATGATATGATTGACTTGGATTTTTGTGATCCTAAATTCACTTTGAAGAGAAATAACTATGAAAGGAGACTAGACAGGGTCACTGTGAAACTGACAGCTGGTTTAATGCGTCTCTCACTCTTTAGCTTAGATTGAAGCCGAATGGTATTACTTAAAATTCTTAGAATACTTTTTTTTTAATAGGGTGTAAATTTTTTTCTCTATTAAAAAAAGTATTAATTCTGTATATAGATTATAGAGGCATGAAGAGGCTTCGAAAATTAAACATTTTTGTTTAATATGGAATAAAATAGAATAAACGTTTTTCAATAGATAAAATTTAACCTAATTTTTTCATTAGGAAAAATTAAAAGTTTTTCAATATGGAATATACAGAATTTGAAATATTAGGCATTCACATAGAATAATTATTTTCTTCAATTGCAAATAATTTTTAAAAAAATTTTGAAAAATTAGTATACAGCGGGTGAAGATTATCTGTGTATATTGCTCATACAGAGAAATTGAAAAATTAGGACACTGCACATGAGGAATTTGAAAAATTAGGCAGACACAATTCTTATTTTTTTCAATAAGAAATAAACGTTTTAATTTGATAAAACAGTTAATCTTTTATTTCTAAAATTTGTTGTTTTTAGGAGTAGTTGTCATATTAAAAAAATATTGAGTATTAATAATTATTAGTTTTAAAAATCTAACAAATGATTAAATAATGTATAATTTGTATACTTTTCAAAAGTTTTTTAATACCCCTTAACTAGTATTTTAAGATCACTAGTTAGCAAAACTTTTTTTATTTTCCTATTGAGAAAAGCAATAAATTAAAAAAAAATAATGCACATTTTAAAGCTTTTCATGTGTTCAAAGCAAGCATACGTCATCGAATATTTCATTATTTCTAGAAAGCTTAGGGGAAATCATAGAAATTAGAATTAAGGTAAAGAGAGAATCCGACTTTTTTAAAGTAATTTTATTCGAGGGCCAAAAGCCTCTGAAACTTCAAGAAGCACTCCTTTGTAAATATAAGTGTTCATATTGATTTGGATAAGAAAATCGTTAAGTATTTAAACTGGTAAAAAGTTGGTTAAATCAATCGATTTAATAAGTTTATTTTTTAAATTTTTTGAATTTTCACTAGATATTATTATGTATTCTTAAGAAATTTTTAAAAATTTAAATTATTAGGAAAAGATTTAAAATTAGTATAAATATATATCTGTAACATGTGTAAAATATCTTAATATTATATATTATATATTTTAATATTTTAATATATTTTAAATATCACCAATTTAATCACAATTCGATTACGGTTCAACTACTGACCATTGACTCTTGATAAATATAAATTAATATAAAAGCACCATCAACTAGGTTATCAAACAGGTCGGGTCTAGACTGTGTGATAGGTAAAATTTATTTTTTCTAAGAATTTATTTTTAGTTATTTTAAATAATAAAAACAAAGAACATCTCCAGTAGTAGTTTTTAAATAATTTTTAAATTTAAAAAATTAGTTCTTATTCTGGTTCATTACTGGAGTTCACCACGCTGGCTGTCATGCCTAAAAATGGTTCTTATACGAAAAATAATAATAAAATAATTAACTCACAATAAATGTTCGTTGAGAGTTATTTATGAGACTCATTTGTGAGTTCTTAAAAAATTCACTACTGGAGTTGAAATTTGCTTAAAGTAGTAGAAAATTGCTTAAATTGATATAACATTATGAGACCCACAATAAGAACTCAAGTGAGGTTTATCACTAAAGATGCTCTAAGATTAGATATTGAGATTATAAAACTCAAAATTAAACTAAACTTTAAAAAAATTATATTAAATCTTAAAATGGACCAATTTTTCTTTTTTAAAAAAACATTTTTTATTTATTCTAAATGATAGAAATTACGTAATGAGACTGTAAAACTTCAAAAAAAAAATATTAACTAAACTTTTTAAAAAGTTGACTAAATCTTTAAAAAATAAAAAAAAACCAATAAAATAACTCATCTCAGCTCACAAAGGCTCAAAATCTTGGATCAAGC
This sequence comes from Biancaea sappan, assembly GCA_037074585.1. Classification (NCBI taxonomy): domain Eukaryota; kingdom Viridiplantae; phylum Streptophyta; class Magnoliopsida; order Fabales; family Fabaceae; genus Biancaea; species Biancaea sappan. Next base: position 39,031,746 of record CM073491.1, on the reverse strand, counting down.
TTCCCTCCTGTAGTGAGAGTCTGTAGCAAACTGAAAAGGAGCCTAAATAATTATAACAAAAAATAAATTATTCAACTTATTTTTTTAACCGTTAAATTATTAAATCCATACACATAGCCCAACAGTTAGGGGAGCCAAATCTCAAAATTTTTGATAGATTATATAAAGCCTTGTTTAAAGTGCATTATTAAATTAGTAGTATATCCACCTGTCACGAGATTAAAGCGAACCCACCCAATGCGTGAATCCTACTTTTACACCTCTATCGTCAACGTAGGTTCTAGGATTTTCCAAACGACAAAAATGGATCAAATCACTAGTTTACTTTCCTCATGTGGTATCATTTTCCTAGTGTGAGAATCTTTCCCCTCCACAACTCACTGTTGTGAATTTATGTTTGCTGGCGACGTAACACTATATATTTAAAATTGAAGCTATTTATATTTTTTCACATAAATTAATTTATTTTTTAAAATTTTACATAGTTAAATTTTAAATTATAATTGAATTTCAGATACAATTATTTAAAAATAATAATTTTTAAATATTATAAAAAGGTGTACTAAATATGTCTCAGTTTTAACTTTTATGATGCCGACTCTGAGCATGCCAATAAAACCTTGTGAAACAGAGAAAGGCATGACTTATGACTTTGACAAATGGAGGCAGAGAGTTAGGTATTAGTATTATATGTAGCAAATACACACTTAGTTTTGGGAAGGTTTCAAATTTCAAATTTCAAAATTTCAATACGGTAGTTAGTTAGACGGCTCCTACTACAAAAAACAAAGCATTCTTTGTCAGTATAGATTTTAAAGCACCAAATGTTGACTTTAAAGTTTAAACAACAGAAATGTTCATATAATCCAACTTCCACTTCTCCAAGTTACAACTAATTGCCCACTTTCTTCAAATTTTGAATGCTTAATGTCATAGAGATGCCGGGAATTAGGGTCTTTGTGCAATCAATATATATATATATATATATATATATATATATATATATATATATTTTTTTTCATGTTTTTGTACCCAAAATAATATATATTCATGTTTATACAACAACAACAACAAAGCCTTATTCCACTAGGTGTGGTCGGCTACATAAATTGCATAACGCTATTGAACTCTATCAATGACTCACTCTTTAGATATCTCATTTATCAAAAGATCTCGTTCAATGACTTTTCCAAGTGTCCTTGGTCTTTCTCGATCTTTTTTCACAAGACTCCATATCATCCGCTTAACCCTCCTTACTAACGCCTCCAACTGCCTTCTTTGAACATGATCATACCACCTTAAATGGTTTTCTACTATTTTCTCTTCAATAGGTGTTACTCTGACTCTACTCCGTATACAATCATTGTGGAGCATATTTCGTCTTGTATGACCACACATCCATCTCAACATCCTCATCTCTGCTACTCCAATTTTGTGTTTATGCTGTCCTTTCACTGCCCAACATTCACTCCCATATAATATTGCCAGTCGTACAGTCGTACGATAAAACTTCCCTTTGAGCTTATTAGATATTTTTCGATCACAAACTACTCCTGATATTTTTCTCTATTTCACTCACACATCTTGTATCCTATGTGTAACATCTCCATTAATTTCATCGTCATCTTGTATAACTGATTCCATATACTTGAACTTTGACACCTGTGGTATAACTTGGTCTCCAATTTTAACCTCCAACTCATTTCTAACTTGCTGCTTGTTAAACTTACAATATATATATTCTGTCTTACTTCTGCTCAGACGAAAACTCTTCGATTCCAGAGTACACCTCCATAACTCGAGTTTAGATTTAATCTCTTTTCTTGACTCCACCATGAGGATTGTTAGCGATTTAGCAAGTGTACCAATCGCACACGTAATAAAATGTGAGTAAGATATCGTTCCAACTAGGACTAAGTGGCTAACTACCCAAGAAATTTGATGAAATTAGTTAGACGAATTAGTTTGGATTGAAGATAGCTCTAAATAGAGCTAAGACAAGAAAAATTAAATAACAGTAAATTTTTATGAGGATTTACTTCAATGACAACAAACAAACTCACAAGCTGATGAAAATAATCTATTTAAAAGAACCTAGAGTTACTAATCCCTCTTCTCCGTCCTAGAAATTGTAAAACTCCTTTCACGCATTCGCAACTTAATCAACCATATAAGTTAATCCTAGATTATTCTAATAACTTAAAAGAATTCTCCCGAATCTCAATTAAGATACTTAACACCTATTTAATTCCTTAAGTAGGTTAAGTCTATACTAACCAACCTAGCTTTGATTAAACGAGATTAACTAATATTCCTATTAGTTAACAAGCGAAAAAAAACTTAGTAAGGTTCACGCACTTGTCTTCCATAATCAGTGTTCTACTCTCACCTCCCTCTCTTGAGTTCGAAGACAGTAACAAGCATAAATATAGGTTGATCAAGTCTATATAATGTAACAGTAAAATGAATAAAAAGACTTATATTAATTGAAATAAGGTTGCAAATACATGAGAGAATACAAAATCTATTCAGGAGTCGAGTCCATAGTAACCCTAGAAGAAAAATCTAGCTACTCATGAAATTTAAATGACAGAAAGCAGAAAAAGGGATAATAAAAGCCATGAATCTGATGCTGGATGATGGATTGAGCCCCCAAAGCCTTGAAGATCAGGTTCCCTTGCTCTCCTCAGCCAAAACGATGCTTTTTTATCTCTCTCGTATCAGAATTGCCTAAAAAATAACCTCTAAAGCTATTTAAAACGATACTGATGTGGCTGAGAACTAGCTCTAGCGCTGCAATGGTGCAAATTCACCGCTGCAAAGGTGGAAGGCAGATATACAACCCAAAGAAAAGCTTCAGCATGGCATTTAAGAGAGCAGCGGAAGGTCTGGCACTGCAACTGTGCAAACTCACCGCTGCAGTAGTGGGAGACAGAAACCAAATGTTGAAAAACTAGAGTACCTGAGCCGGGAGCTGGGGCAGCCAGCACTGGGTAATGTAATGGCACTGTAGCGGTACTCCTTCTGCATTGCAATGACAGACGGTAGAGTAGGAGCTTTCTGTGCAGAAGTTCCAACACTGGGTGATGGCTACTGATAAAGCGATTTCTGGCTGGGATGCTGCTTTCCTTTTTCTTATTTCCTTGCTCCCAAAGTGGTTTCCTTTCCCTTACTTGATAGTCCTTCTTTGTACCCTGAAATGCAAGATCAAATATCAATGATTAGCATAAAAGTGAGGTAAAAATAGAGAAAATTGTAAGGGCTTAGGCAAATCAGAATTAGAAAATCTTGAGGCAAAAAGGTAATAAATCAATAAAAATCAAGCAATAGTAAGGTCCAGATGTGAAGATAGAATGCACAAAAATCATGTTAATTGGGAAATTAACACTCCCCTAAACCTGAACCTTTGCTTGTCCTCATGCAAAAGCTTCAAATAAGAAAAACTCAGATATGAAAATGTGCAACCAAGAATATATGCAATTAGGAAGTGTAAAGATCTGAAAATATGTGAATTAAAGCAAGCCAAGCCTCATTAAACTATTACTCATAAGATTTAACTCAAGAGTTTAGAATCTTAAAGATTCAATAATAAGTGTTAACCAAACCATAAGAAAACTTGAAATCAAAGCTTCACCTCTTAAAATAGTTTATAAAACTAAATTTACAAAAATTCCAAAAATAAATTACTTATTTGTTATCAAAGGCATCGTTTTATTTCAATTCTCAAGGGCTTCAATGTTTTGTTCTCAAGGGCATTGATTCCTTAATTTCCTTGTTTCCTTTTGGAAATTTTGCAGATTACTCATTTTATTTTGATTGTAGGAGCCTACCCCTTATTAAAACTTTCAGCTATCCCCTTATTGAACCCTTTTTTCACTAGCCCCTTATTAAACTTCCCTTTTTTAAAAAAAAAAAACAAAGAATAAGAACTATAAACCATTCACAAAGGGAAGTGAACACCCCTTCTGTTATTCTGAAGTGGCTAACACACATGAAAACATATGAAACTAAAGATTTGCAAGCTCAAGAGGTAAATCTTAAATATATATATATTTGACATGATTCGACTTGCTAAAGAATTCCCAACTTTCAGATTTCAAAATTTTCAAAAGTTTTCCTCCTATAACACATATATATGGACATATGGATAGCACATATTCAACCAGAATTTTCTCAAAATAGAAACCCACAAACATGCTAAACCTCTCCCGCAAACTTGAATCTAACATTGCCCTCAATGAGCTAAGGAGGGCTTAAAACATGAGAATGCAAGCATCAATTTTCTCTCTCAACACATAGATAGCAAATAGCAAAAATATTCAACATTGACATCACAATAAAATAGTCCAAAAATTGAAATTTCTATCCAACAACCATGCATCGTCATAAGTGTTATACCATATCAAAATCCACCACAGAACATCAAGTCCCAAGGAAACAAAGTTCCACCAAAACAATTTCATAATCACATCAAAGCAATAAAAACTACTAAAAACCAAGCAACAACACAACAAAAAGAAAACAAAACAATTAAAATTAAGAAAGCAAGGAAACTTGGCTTGCCTCCCAAGAGTGCTAAGTTTATAGTTTTCAGTCAAACTTTATCGATTTATCTTAGATCAAAAGAACTCTTGGAAGTCTTGAAGCTGAATTGCCTTCCCTAATCTTGCCACTGTTTTATTTTTTCTTTAATTTGTTCTTTGGCTTTGCATAGAGGAAGTGTAAATTGTTCAACAATCATTGTTTCTTCTTTATGATCACAAGCTTCCTTTTCCACAGGTGATTCAACAATGTCAAACACATTAAAAGTCTCCCTCTCCTTTTGGACTGTCAAAATTAATGTCCCTTGAGCCACATCGATTGCCGTTCCTGAAGTAGCTAAGAATGGTCTATCCAGAATAAGAGGGATTTCCTTGTCCTCCGCCATTGTCACGTCCCAAAATCTGAGCACGTGACCGGCACGGATAGTGAATTTCATTTCACCTCCGTAAGCCTATCTTTCTCTTAAAAATCATACAATTATTCACATTACATCACTGAATGAACTTACCCGATTACAGAGATTTCTAGATTTATACAACTTAGAATAAGACTTAACTATTATACCTTTATCCTGAACAAATGAAAAGCTAATCATGGACTAAGGATCCATAATTCCTTGTTCCGATATTTACCTTCAGCTGTCAACTCTGAAAAAAAATATCAATAAGAGGGGTATGAGCAAACCACGTGCCCAGTGAGTAGATAACACAACACTATGACAAAAAAAAATATCATGCATCATAATGATAACATGCAGCAAGCATACGTAAATCGATCATCATATGATATAATATTATTCATAATACTTCACAACAATATCCAAGTAAATCAAATACATTTCAACATAATTCAAAATTCACAACAGCAATTGGTGAAATCAATTTCACACACATTTCCCGTACCAACCGGGTCGTCCAGAATACCTCTGGATCGTTGCCCGCGGCCCTCGCCGCATCCACCCTTATCGCTCCGTTTATAATCTCCACCCTTATAACTTCACATAAAATTTCTCCATGGGGTGCACCACCATGCCTTTCCTTTCCAGTCAAACACAATCACAATCACATATAATGTAATACCCGTTAATTTCAGAATATAATTCGCTTAAGAGTATTTTAGAATTCTACAACGTTACTTTAGTTATTTATTTTGGTCATTTTTAATTTTCATATTTAATTGTTCTCTTTGAATATTATTTATGAAAATTGAATTAAATGACTGGACTAAATATTTGCACAATGAGGGATATATTCTAAGAATGGTGAAATTCATGGAAAAGTGGTTTCAGAATGGTCAATTAGTCCATTTATTGTAAATTGACTGGATGGGTTTGGATGTTGGGTTATGGATACCCATGGGTTATTGAATAACCCATTAGAAATATTTAATATAAAGTTTCAATAGTACCCCTCATTTTTCACTCAACCGAAGGAAGCAGAAAAGCATTTCTCTCTCAGTTCTCCATTTTCTTCTCAAATCCTTTCCTTGATCTTCAGAAGTTCGATTATTTGTTCGGTTCAAAAGCTTTGTAAGGATCAAAGGTAAGCTTTAATCCGATTATTTTCCTTAAATTTCAGTTTATGTAGAAGATCAGAGGAGGTTTTGTTCTTGAAGATTTTGATGATAATTCATGAATCTTAGTACTTTTAGAAGTTATATTTGAGTTATAATCGGTTAAAAGAGTTGAAATTCTGGTTTTGAAACAAGAAAGGAAAGGATGAATTTTTGAAAGATTTTTCTGCAAAAATTCGAGTTACTGTAGCGACCAGAGATTTCGAAAAAATTCTGGAAAATTTTCTTCGAGTTACTGTAGCAGTACTGTAGTGTCGGCAGTCAACGGCACTGTAGCGAACCGTACTGTAGCAACCGTTACTGTAGCAAACCGTACTATAGCAAACCTTCACTGTAGTAGTCAGAAAATTTTACGTATTTTCGTGATTTTGTTTCCTTTCTTATGATTCCTTGTAATATATTTTACTAGAAAATTTTTCTACACAAATTCTAGTGTGGAACAAGGTAAACTTGGACAAACATCAAGGTGAGTGAATAACCTTGCTCAGCTAATTTAATATTACTAGTCAAAGTATAATATAAGTCCCATTTACAATATTATTTGGATAATAAGCAATTAATTTTTCATATGGGAGTATATGATGATCAATAGAAATAAGAGTATGTAGAAATTATTTATTTCATAACAATTGTACTATGTGATGAATTCTCACTATCTTATTAATGAGTAAAGATCTACGAGATCTAATACACGAGTGTGAAAGGGTTAAAGTCCCATACTACTCGGTGTATATCTAAGAAATCTTATACACGAGTTTGAAAGGGTTAGAGTCCCATACTACTCAGTGCATATCTATGAAATCTATACACGAGTTGAAAGGGTTAAAGTCTCATACTACTCGGTGTATACCTATGAGATCTTATTCACGAGTTTGAAAGGGTTTGAGTCCCATACTACTCGGTGTATATCTATGAAATCTTATTCATGAGTTTGAAAGGGTTAGAGTCCCATACTACTCGATGTATAAGACAATTAATTATATGAGTAAATGTGGTATTTGTACTTTTGATATTTTATATAGTACAGTTATTTACTTACTGAGTTTTTAAATAAACTCACACTCCCTATGATTATTTTTTTCAGATCCAGAAAACAAAGAAGAAGAGAATGTGTTTGAAGATTAGAAGCCCCTTGGGATTATTCTCTATTTCTGTCTGGTGGGACACCAGTACTTATTAATGTGGATATTAGAAACGCTCTGTACTTTCTATAGGTCTCCTAGGCTTGCGATGAGATAGAAATATCAGACTATGTATGTCTATATTTGCTTATCAGATGAATATAATTCTGTAGTATGGAATGAATGATTAAGGTTGAATGTAAAACCTTACAGAATATATGTATATAACGTATGTATGAGAATTATAACAAATGAGTAGTATCTTTTCACATGCTCAATTTTTGGGATGTGACAAATTTGGTATCAGAGGAAAGGTTTTATAGGTCCCCTATAGAGTACAGAGCAAAGTGATCTTTGTGGGCCCTTCCCTATTGTCATGAGCCGCGGCATGACCATAGGATTAGGTTCCATAAAAGACCTTGTAAAGTATAACGTCATTTTATAGATAACTTCTCAGTGGGGCTAGTAAGTGATATTTTGTTTATGTCTGAAAATTGTTTGTTATGTGTGTAGATCTGTGACAGATCAATGTCAGAAGGATCTTCTAATAATAATGAGCATATGGGTCCAAGGAGGGCCATAAATCCACCAGTAAATGTGCAAGATGATCCTAACCGTGGTGATAGTTTACATGCTCAAAGTACTGAGGGCGCAACTAGTGAGCAAGCAAGAAGAGTCGAACCTGATGCTCACGTTGGTAATGCAACTATTGCACATGTGATTCATTTGATGAATGAACGATTTGACCGATTTGAGGCTGAAATGAGAGGTCGAGCTGCACAAGCTAACCTGCCAGTGGATCCTCCTATTGTTAAAGCTGAAAATGTACCACCAGCTCCGTTAGCGGGAGGAGTTAATGTAAGAGAGGTAAGAATGTCTGAATTTCAGAAAATGAGGCCTCCTACTTTTTCAGGGGAAGATCCCAAAGAGGACCCACAATGTTTCCTTGAAGATTGTGAAGCAATCTGTGATGCTATAGGGTGTTCTCCTACTCAAAAGGTAGAATTTACTTCCTTTCAATTAAAAGGTAGGGCTGGTAAATGGTGGAGGAACTGGAAGAAAGCTAGAATTCAAGGCGCACCGCCAGTTATGTGGACAGAATTTTACAGATTGGTTATGGATGAATTTCTTCCGGCAAGTGAACGATCATCCAGGGCCAGAGATTTTCTGTATCTACGGCAGGGAACCATGACTGTTGATGAATATTCAGCTCAGTTTGTTAAATTATCTGAATATGCCCCTGAAATCATTCCTTCTGAAAGGAAGAAAATAGAAAAGTTTGTGGAAGGGCTTCGTGATGCCTTATATGATCAAGTGGGTTCTAATATGAACGATTACTCTTCGTACTCAGAGGCTGTTGATGTGGCCCGAAGAATGGAAAAGAGGTCAAAGAATAAAGAAGAATATCGTCAAAAGAAGAAAGCTAGATATAGAAGATCTTTTGATCAAGGGGAAGACTCAGGGACTTTGAAACCCTTTACTGCGTCACAAAATGCTCCAGCCACTCCTACTAAGTCAACTTATTCTACAGCCAGTGTAGCTAAGCCTCGTTCAGAGAGCAGGGGTGGTTTTAGCTCTTCTAGTAGAGGAGGTACTCAAGGTAGAAGGGAAAAACCTCAATGTCCTGAATGTGGAAAGTTTCACTTCGGAGAATGCAGGTTAAACACTGTTGGTACAGGCTGTTTTCACTGTGGACAAAAAGGACATTTTATAAGGGAGTGCCCTCAGCTCATGACAAGACCAGGTCAAGGGTCTACTTTGCCACCTCGACCACAATCTATTACTCAAACACCAACCCCTTCAACAGGGGGTAGTATGGGAAGAGGTTCTGGAAGAGGCCAAGGTGACCGTGGAAAACAAGCTGCTGACAGAGGAAATGCAAGAGTATATGCTCTAACCCGACAGGATGCTCAAACATCCAATGCTGTAGTTACAGGTATATTATCTGTTAATACTTTTGCTGCACGTATTTTGTTTGACCCCGGTTCTACTCACTCATATGTGTCGCCCCTATTTGCCAAGAGATTTGCATTTGATTCGATTATTCTTAAAGAACCATTCTTGGTTTCCACACTGATGAGAGAGACTTTGATGGTTAAAACATGTTATCGTTCTTGTAAAATAATCGTTAGAGGCACGGAAACTAAGATAGATCTTATGGTTCTCAATATGTTAGATTTTGATGTGATTTTAGGGATGGACTGGCTATCTTCTTGTCATGCTACTATAAATTGTCGTGACAAAGTTATTTCCTTTAATATGCCGGGGAGGAGTAATTTTGTGTTTCAAGGAGATCGAAGTGATGTACCTTGCAACATGATATCTATGTTAAGTGCCCAGCGTATGTTGCGAAAGGGATGTCAGGGATTTCTAGCTTTTATCAAAGATTTAGAAAAGAAAGAACAGAAGTTAGAAGACATTCATGTGGTTAATGAATTCCCATATGTGTTCCCAGAAGATTTACCTGGATTACCGCCAGAAAGAGATATTGAGTTCAGTATTGATTTGGTCCCAGACACAAGACCAATTTCTATTCCACCTTATCGTATGGCTCCTGTTGAGCTAAAAGAACTCAAAGAACAATTGGAAGATTTGTTAAACAAAGGGTTCATTCGCCCAATTTTTTCACCTTGGGGTGCTCCTGTTCTTTTTGTGAAAAAGAAAGATGGTTCTATGAGATTATGTATAGATTATCGTAAGCTGAATAAAGTCACAGTGAAGAATAAGTATCCTTTACCAAGGATAGATGATTTGTTTGATCAGCTTCAAGGAGCAAAATACTTCTCAAAGATTGATCTAAGGTCTGGATATCATCAGTTACGAATTAAGAGTGATGATATACCTAAGACTGCTTTTCGTACACGGTATGGACATTATGAGTTTCTTGTGATGTCTTTTGGGTTGACAAATGCACCAGCAGCATTTATGGATTTAATGAACAGAGTGTTCAAATCATTCCTTGATAAGTTTGTAATTGTATTTATTGATGATATTTTGATGTATTCAAAGAGTCATGAAGAACATACTGAACATTTGAGAATAGTGCTTCAGACTTTGAGAGAGCATCAGTTGTACGCAAAGCTCTCAAAATGTGAATTCTGGATGAGTCATGTAACATTTTTGGGACATGTTATTTCCCAAGAAGGTATTCATGTAGATCCAAGTAAAATTGAAGCAGTAAAACAATGGCCTCGACCAACAACTGTGTCTGAAGTACGTAGTTTTCTTGGCTTAGCAGGGTATTACCGTCGCTTTGTCAAAGATTTCTCTAAGACAGCTCTCCCATTAAATAAGTTAACCCGAAAGAATGTTAAATACATTTGGGATGATTCATGTGAGCAAAGTTTCACCCAATTGAAAGAGTGTTTAACTTCTGCACCAGTCTTAATCCTACCATCAGGACCAGGGGGTTACTCTGTATTCTGTGATGCCTCAAAGATAGGCTTAGGATGTGTGTTGATGCAACATGGTAAAGTCATAGCTTATGGCTCACGTCAGCTTAAAAAGCATGAATTGAATTACCCCACTCATGATTTGGAAATGGCAGCTGTAGTGTTTGCCCTAAAGATTTGGAGACATTACTTGTATGGGGAGACTTGTCAAATTTTTACAGATCACAAAAGCCTTAAGTACATTTTTGAGCAGAGAGATCTCAATCTAAGGCAACGAAGGTGGATGGAACTTCTGAAAGATTATGATTGTACCATCCTTTACCATCCAGGTAAAGCAAATGTAGTGGCTGATGCTCTAAGTCGAAAGTCTATGGGAAGTTTAGCTCACATTGCCACTATAAGGAGGTCTCTAATACATGAACTACAAGAATTGGAAGCTGATGGAGTATTCTTCGAGATCACTGAGTCAGGTACATTTCTGGCTCATTTAACAGTTAGATCATCTCTTGTTGAAAAAGTAAAAGTAAATTTAAAAAATGACATTGATATGGTCAAAATCAGAGATAAGGCAAGGCAAGGTCTAGCACCAAGTTTCTTGGTAGATGAAGAAGAAGTCTTATGGTTTAATGGGAGACTCTGTGTCCCCAACATTGAATCTTTGAAACATGAAATCTTAATGGAAGCTCATGGTTCGCCCTACGTTGTACATCCTGGTGCTGTGAAAATGTATCAGGACTTGAAACAAGTTTACTGGTGGGAGGGCATGAAGCGAGACGTGACTGACTTTGTAGCTCGATGTTTGACTTGTCAGCAAGTTAAAGCTGAACATCGACGACCACCTGGATTGATGAAAAAACTAGATATTCCCGAATGGAAGTGGGAAAGGATCACTATGGATTTTGTAGTAGGTTTACCTCGGTCAACAAAAGGAAATGACTCAATATGGGTCATAGTGGATCGACTTACTAAGTTAGCATATTTTCTTCCTGTTCATACCACTTTCAGTGTAGCAAAACTTGCTCGAATTTATGTTAAAGAAATAGTGAAACTTCATGGTGTACCAATATCCATTATATCAGATCGAGGACCTCAGTTTACTTCTCGGTTCTGGAAAGTCTTTCAAGAGGTTTTGGGTACCAAAGTGAATCTTAGCACAGCATTCCATCCTCAGACTGATGGACAGTCCGAAAGGACAATTCAGACTTTAGAGGATATGCTAAGAGCTTGTGTGATGGATTTCAGTGGAAGTTGGGAAGATCATTTGTCTCTTATTGAATTTGCTTATAACAACAGTTACCAAGCCAGTATTCAGATGGCACCTTTTGAGGCATTATATGGGAGACGGTGTCGATCTCCTATAGGTTGGTTTGAACTTGGTGAAACCAAAATATTTGGACCTGAGATGATACAGGAAGATATAAATAAAGTTAAACTGATCAGAGAGAAGTTGTTAACTGCTCAGAGTAGACAGAAGTCTTATGCGGACAACCGACGACGTGACCTTGAATTTGCAATAGGTGATATGGTTTTCTTACGAATCTCACCTATGAAAGGAGTAATGAGATTCGGGAAGAAAGGCAAGCTTAGTCCGAGGTATGTTGGCCCATATGAGGTTGTAGACAGAGTGGGTAATGTGGCATATCGCCTAGACCTACCTTCCAACCTAGAGGGAGTTCATCCAATATTTCATGTGTCCATGCTGCGGAAGTATCTTCCTGATCCTTCTCATGTCATTCAACCCCAAGAAGTTCATTTTGATGAAACTCTCACCTACGAAGAGGTACCAGTAGCTATCCTTGATAGAAAAGTCAAAAAATTGCGTACCAAAGAAATTCCTACTGTCAAGGTTCTTTGGAGAAATCATTCTCGCGAGGAAGCTACGTGGGAAGCAGAAGATGAGATGTGGAAAAACTATCCACATTTATTTGAAACTTGAGGTAAGATTTTAATTCGGAGGACCGAATTCTTTTAAGGGGGGTAGAATGTAATACCCGTTAATTTCAGAATATAATTCGCTTAAGAGTATTTTAGAATTCTACAACGTTACTTTAGTTATTTATTTTGGTCATTTTTAATTTTCATATTTAATTGTTCTCTTTGAATATTATTTATGAAAATTGAGTAAATGACTGGACTAAATATTTGCACAATGAGGGATATATTCTAAGAATGGTGAAATTCATGGAAAAGTGGTTTCAGAATGGTCAATTAGTCCATTTATTGTAAATTGACTGGATGGGTTTGGATGTTGGGTTATGGATACCCATGGGTTATTGAATAACCCATTAGAAATATTTAATATAAAGTTTCAATAGTACCCCTCATTTTTCACTCAGCCGAAGGAAGCAGAAAAGCATTTCTCTCTCAGTTCTCCATTTTCTTCTCAAATCCTTTCCTTGATCTTTAGAAGTTCGATTATTTGTTCGGTTCAAAAGCTTTGTAAGGATCAAAGGTAAGCTTTAATCCGATTATTTTCCTTAAATTTCAGTTTATGTAGAAGATCAGAGGAGGTTTTGTTCTTGAAGATTTTGATGATAATTCATAAATCTTAGTACTTTTAGAAGTTATATTTGAGTTATAATCGGTTAAAAGAGTTGAAATTCTGGTTTTGAAACAAGAAAGGAAAGGATGAATTTTTGAAAGATTTTTCTGCAAAAATTCGAGTTACTGTAGCGACCAGAGATTTCGAAAAAATTCTGAAAAATTTTCTTCGAGTTACTGTAGCAGTACTGTAGTGTCGGCAGCGAACCGGCACTGTAGCAACCGTACTGTAGCAAGCCGTTACTGTAGCAAACCGTCACTGTAGCAGTCAGAAAATTTTACGTATTTTCGTGATTTTGTTTCCTTTCTTATGATTCCTTGTAATATATTTTACTAGGAAATTTTCCTACACAAATTCTAGTGTGGAACAAGGTAAACTTGGACAAACATCAAGGTGAGTGAATAACCTTGCTCAGCTAATTTGATATTACTAGTCAAAGTACAATATAAGTCCCATTTACAATATTATTTGGATAATAAGCAATTAATTTTTCATATGGGAGTATATGATGATCAATAGAAATAAGAGTATGTAGAAATTATTTATTTCATAACAATTGTACTATGTGATGAATTCTCACTATCTTATTAATGAGTAAAGATCTACGAGATCTAATACACGAGTGTGAAAGGGTTAAAGTCCCATACTACTCGGTGTATATCTAAGAAATCTTATACACGAGTTTGAAAGGGTTAGAGTCCCATACTACTCAGTGTATATCTATGAAATCTATACACGAGTTGAAAGGGTTAAAGTCCCATACTACTCGGTGTATACCTATGAGATCTTATTCACGAGTTTGAAAGGGTTTGAGTCCCATACTACTCGGTGTATATCTATGAAATCTTATTCATGAGTTTGAAAGGGTTAGAGTCCCATACTACTCGATGTATAAGACAATTAATTATATGAGTAAATGTGGTATTTATACTTTTGATATTTTATATAGTACAGTTATTTACTTACTGAGTTTTTAAATAAACTCACACTCCCTATAATTATTTTTTTCAGATACAGAAAACAAAGAAGAAGAGAATCTGTTTGAAGATTAGAAGCCCCTTGAGATTATTCTCTATTTCTGTCTGGTGGGACACCAGTACTTATTAATGTGGATATTAGAAACGCTCTGTACTTTCTATAGGTCTCCTAGGCTTGCGATGAGATAGAAATATCAGACTATGTATGTCTATATTTGCTTATCAGATGAATATAATTCTGTAGTGTGGAATGAATGATTAAGGTTGAATGTAAAACCTTACAGAATATATGTATATAACGTATGTATGAGAATTATAACAAATGAGTAGTATCTTTTCACATGCTCAATTTTTGGGATGTGACATATAAAAACATCCTCAATCATAATCTTGAGCCACATACACAACTCAGTCATTTACAATTCAAGTCACAACATAATCAATGTGGTTCCAGCAACATAGCATGTATACAACATAACCCATAATATAGAACAATTATTCAACTCAATTCACATACCATTCACAATCCATCATATAACCTCCATTCATGGGAAAATAAGAAAATATAATTATATACATTACCAGACATGTTCCACAATTGTTTATGCCTCATCGTTCCACATCATCCTCTTCAAACTTGGATATACAACATATTTCCACTATGATGCAAAAAGTCAATAACAGATATTTAATCATAGCAAGTATTAACCCATTCACCTGGATTTCACGATCTAGGCACTCCCACTTTGCACTTTGACCATTCCTATTATAACCAGACAAAACCATCAGGGTTACGAAATAGAGAAATTTCCTACCACTACTCTCGACCTTCACTTACTTCTCAAATCATAACTCCTAACTGGTAATGAATATTCAAATGAAACTTATACCATTGGAAACTAGACTTAAAGAGCTTTCCAACAATATAAAGTTTGCCTAAAACGGAGTTCGGATGAAGAAGTTATGGCCGATTGAAAAATAAACTAAAATTTCCCGGTACACCTGGCGCATGGGCGCCACCCATGCCTGGCGCCTAGGCGCCACACGTGGTGCTTGGGCACCAATTCCTTCTTCTTCCCATCTCACCTTGGCGCCTGGGCACCACGATCGCGACCCCTTCGCGATTTCTCTCGGTTTTGGCCTAAATCTGGCCACATCGTCACCGTTTTTCATGATTTCTTCCATAGGATCTCACCCTTAATGTCTAAGGAGCATTTAGACACCAAAATCACCAATTTTAATCGAGAAACGAAGCCGGAATCTCGATTTTACCTCAAACACTCTTAAAACTAGAAAATAGAGAAAAGCTTAAGAAATAGAAATTTCTACCTCGATTCCTTGCTTTCCCTATGTTGCTTGGCTCCTAGAGGCTCGCCCCGTAGCCCGAGATCCACCCTCCAAAGCCCGGTTGTAGAGTTGGAGTGTAGAGAGAGAAATTAGAGAGAAGGAAGAGAGAAGGAGAGGAGAGAAAGTGAAGAGAGAGAGAGGAAAGGAGAAAAATGAATAAAAAAATAGGTGAGGCCACCTATATACTCGCCCGGGGTAAAATTATCACTTGCTCTGCAATTGACCCTCAGTCAAGACTAGCAAAAGCAAATTCATAAAATCTCACCTCAGGTGTTTCTAAATCCTAGGTGCCCCACAGATTTCCTTATTTCACTTTAGTCCCTCTCAATATCTCAAACTCCACTTAACCCCAAATCTATCATCCTTTCGGTACCGGACTCATAATTCATTCCCATAAGCTCTATTCTTCTTCTTGGGTTCCTACTTGGTCATTTCTCAAAAGTCCTCTATACTTTCTTTTCTTTTCACTTTAGTCCTTGAGAATTTGTAAAAAATTTCCTAAATTAAAAATTAAAATTTCTATTCCCACATTTTCTTCACTAATTCAAAAAGCAAATTTTCCACGTAATTAAATTTTTCACTAAACTTCAAATTAGACTTTAAATATTCATATAAATTCTTGGGATATTACAGCCATGTCTAAGACCACAAAGTCCACAGGAAAGAAAAAGTTTCCCACTTTGACTAGCACATCTTCCACTACCCCATATGGATGTCTCAATGATCGGTCGGCAAGCTAAAGGATCATCATAGTTTGTTTCACCTGACCAATCCTAAGTCTCTTAAAAATTGATAAGGGCATTAGATTGATACTATCCCTGAGATCACACAAGGTCCTCTTGAATGTAACACTTCCAATAGTACAGGGGATAGAGAAATTCCATGGATCTTTGAGTTTCGGAGGCAACTTCTTATGTATAATTGCGCTACACTCTTTATTCAATATAACTCTCTCATTCCCCATCTTCCTCTTTTTCAACAACATCTCTTTTATGAACTTTGCATAAACAGGCATTTGTTCTAAAACTTCAGTAAATTGTATGTTTATTTGTAACTTTTTAAATACCTCCAAAAATCCGTTGAACTGCTTCTCATTGTTCTGTTTACGAAGCCTTTGAAGAAAGGGCACCTTGATGTGTGGTGTAGCAATACAATGTTTGTCAACTTTCTCAATGTTTTCCTTACTTCCCAAATCACATGGGGAAGTGCTATGAGTTGCAGAATTGTCATCTTTAGTCAACTGCTTACTCATCTCTTTAGCTACCACTTCTTTCCTAAACATAGGTTCTATCACCTTCCTACTCCTAGTGGTTATGGCATTCACATGCTCTCTGGATTGACAATAGTGTCACTAGGCAACGATCCTTGAGGCCTATTGTTCAACGCACTAGCCAATTGGCCCATTTGTGTCTCTAATTTCTTGATGGCAGCACTCTGAGTTTGGCTTATTACCTCAGTCCTCTCCATAAATTTTATGAACATCTTTTCCATGGATGACTTCTTTTCTACCTGAGGTGGTGGAGCTCTGTTCTGAAAAAGATAATTACTCTGATTATTAAAGCCAGGAGGGTGAGATGGCTTACTAGAGGATGACGCTGAGGGATTCAGGCAGTGATTATTGCTCCAAGAGAAATTAGGATGATTCTTCGAGCTCAGATAATATGTGTTGGAGTATTGGTTGTTCTGATCTTTTTGAAAATTACCCATGTAATTTAATTTTTCCATTGAAGGAAATTCCTCACAACACCCATTGACATGAGCTCCTCCATCAAAATCACATTTTACACCTGACATAATTATTGCATTAACCTTCGCCGATTCATTTCATCTTGAGCATAGCATGTCCACTTTCCTGGTTAATGCTTCATTCTGAGCAAACGAAGCATTTAAGGTGTCTAATTCCATGACTCCCCTTCTTGAAGCATTCTTGGATTGGTTGGATGAATTTTGGCTTGCCCCCATAGTATCTATTATCTCTTTTACTTGCACTATAGATCTTGCCATCAAAGCACCGCCAGCTGCGGTGTTCAATTTATGTTGAGTCTCATATGTGAGACCACTATGGAAGATGGTAAGTTGCTGCCACTCTGGAAGACCATGATTAGGACACTTCATCAGTAAGTCCTTGAACCATTCCCAAGCTTCATAAAGACTTTCGCCTTCGTATTGATAAAAGGTGGTGATCTCATTCCTCAATTTAACTGACCTTGAGGGAGGGAAGAACTTATTCAAGAATTTTTTTTTTTTGAAGTTGATCCTATGTAGTAATGCTCCCTCTTGGTTGAGAATTAAGCCAACTCTTCACCATGTCCCTAAAGGAGAAGATGAATAGACAGAGGTGAATAGCATTATCAGTGACTCCGTTGATCTTAACCATGTCACAAATAACCAGAAAATTTTTGATGTGGTTATTCGAGTCTTCCATGGAGCTTCCTCCATATTGATTCTATTGAACCAAATTCAGCAAGACAGCTCTAATTTCAAAGTTGCTAGCACCGAGTGAAGGTTTTACTATACAGGAGGCATGTCCAGCATTACTTGGTGAGGCATAGTCCTATACAGCTCTATTTTCATCTTGTTGCAACTGTGCAACTCTATTTCCCCCATTATTTTCAATACTTCCTAAATTTACATTACCCTCTGCCATTTCTTCTTGAGATCTTTGCCCCTCTTGGACTTTTCTCAACTTAGATACTTTTCGAATTCTCCTTGCAAGCTTTTCGATCTCAGGATCGAAGAGAAGATCAACTTGGTTGTTGGTACCTCGCATACATAGTAGATAGATACGAATTAGCACTGAAAAATGCAACAGTAAAAATCAACACAATAAAAATTAAAATGACTAAAAAAAATCAAACAAAACATAAAAGAAAGAAAACAAAACAAAACGAAAAGCAAAGAAGTGTCTAAGCTAACACTTTCAAATTTCTTTGAATATTAGCTCAACACTTAGTCCCTGGCAATGGTGCCAAAAACTTGTTAGTGATTTAGCAAGTGTACCAGTCACACAAGAAATCAAGTGTGAGTAAGATATTGTTCCCACGAGGAATAAGTGGCTAACTACCCAAGAAATTTGATAAAATTAGTTAGACAAATTAGTTTGGATTGAAGATAGCCCTAAATAGAACTAAAAAAGGAAAATTTAAATAGCAGTAAATTTTTATGAGGATTTTCTTCAATGACAACAAACAAACTCACAAGCTGATGAAAATAATCTATTTAAAAGAACCTAGAGTTACTAATCTCTCTTCTCCGTCCTAGAAATTGTAAAACCCCTCTCACGCATTTGCATCTTAATCAACCATATAAGTTAATCCTAGGTTATTCTAATAACTTAAAAGAATTCTCCCAAATCTCAGTTAAGATACTTAACACCTACTCAATTCCTTAAGTGGGTTAAGTTTATACTAACCAACCTCGCTTTGATTAAACGAGATTAACTAATATCCCTATTAGCTAACAAGCAAAAATACTTAATAAGGTTCATGCACTCATCCTCCCTTATTAGTGTTCTACTCACACCTCCCTTTCCCGAGTTCGAAGACAGCAACAAGCATAAATATAGGTTGATCAAGTCTATATAATGCAGCAGTAAAATGAATAAAAAAACTTATATTGATTGAAATAAGGTTGCAAATATATAAAATAATACAAAATCTATTTAGGAGTCGAGTTTATAGTAACCCTAGAAGAAAAATCTAGCTTTTCATGGAATTTAAATGATAGAAAGCAGAAAAAGGGATAAAAGAAGCCATGAATATGATGTTGGATGATGGATTGAACCCCCAAAGCCTTGAAGATCAGGTTCCTCTTTCTTTCCTCAGCCAAAACGGCGTTTTCCTATCTTCCTCGTATCAGAATTGCATAAAAAAAACCTCTGAAGCTATTTAAAACGATACTGATGTGGCTAAGAATGCGCTCTGGCGCTATAGCGGTGCGAACTCACCGCTATAGCGATGCGAGACAGAAACCAAATGCTGAAAAACTGGAGTACCAGCCCCGGGCGCTGGGCAACCAACGCTAGGTGCTGGGATGATGCTGCAGTGGCAGACGGCAAAGCAAGAGCTTTTTTGATAGAAGTTCCAGTGCTAGGCGCTATATAAAGCAATTTTTGGTTGGGATGCTGCTTTCCGTCTTCTTATTTCCTTGCTCCCAAAGTAGTTTTCTTTCCCCTACTTGATAGTCCTTCTTTGTACCCTGAAGTGCAAAATCAAACATCAATGACTAGCATAAAAGTGAGGGTAAAAATAGAGAAAATTGTAAGGACTTGGAAATCAAAATTAGAAAATCTTGAGGCCAAAAGGTAATAAATCAATAAAAATCAACAATAGTAAGGTCCATATGTGAAGATAGAATGCACAAAAATAATGTTAAATGAGAAATTAACAAGGACTATATCATCTATAAAAAAAATATGCATTTAGGGATTTCTTCTTGAATATGTTCCATCAAAATGTCTAAAACCAAAGCAAACAAATAAGGGCTCAAAGATGATCCCTGATGTAGGCCAATCTTAATGGGAAAGTCTAATATATATTCAAGTTTATATTTAAAGTAAATTTAATTATTTATGTTTTAAAGTTTTTCTTTCTATAAATTTTGTTTTTTGATAATAAAGTTTATATAATTAGAATATGACATGTATGATATTTAAAAATATTTGAGTAACTAAGATATAGACTTTTTAGGTGTTTGTAACTACGGCCAAAAAAAAAAACTCTCAAGCTCATAGATTATAGAACTGGATCAAACCGGTCAGCTCAATCGGGAATCAGTTACTGGTACAGTCCGGTCAACTTAAAAAATCGATCAAAAACAGGTGAACTGGTTTTTTGTATAAAAAGAAAAGAAAAGAAAAGAAAAAATCTATAATTTACAAAATGCAATTATTTCTTACACTATATGGGACTTAGTAAGTTTTTAATTTTTTTTTATTTTCTTATTCTTTTCTATCATGTTATATTTCTTTTTTCTTCTGAATTATTTTTTATGATAATATTATTTTTGCCACAAAAACAAATAAGAGAACAAAAAAAATATAAAAGCAATTACACACATACATAAAATAATAATAATAATAATAATAATAATAATAATAATAATAATATAAGTTTATTAAGATTAATATGAAAATGTTTATTAATTTTTAATTATATATTTTTAATATATAAAAGAAAATTTATATATTTAATTATTATCGATTCGACCATGATCAAACCAATGAAATATAAATTAGTACCTCTACCATTTCAAAGACCGATCTAATTTTTAAAACATTTTCAAGTTGAAACTTATTTTTTGGTCATAGAACTTATAAATCTTTTGAATTGACTATTTTAATTAGAAAATTTATTAGAGGAATTAAATTGATTTTCTTTACCTTAAATTGATATAGAAGTAATTTATATTTCATGAATTAAATTAAAAAAAATTTACCTTTGGAAGAAGCAAATTAAAGAAAAAAAATCTTTCAAATACTATATGTCATTAATTTAGCCTTCTATTTATATACTAATAATATTTTATAGTCTTGTCATGTTCATGCATGTTTATGTCAATGGTTTGGTAGAGGTCGCAATTTCAATGAGTGGTCAATGTATATCCATATATATATATATATATGAGAATTTCTCAATTTAGTATTTACAAGTATTTTTTTAAATTTCGTTGAAGTATACATGCCCCAGTATACGTGTTAAATATTCTATGTAGATTGTATAATTGCATGTGAGGCATGACGGTGCAACAGAAATAGAGATGGATAATCTAACGGGTTCAGAAGGTTGGCCTGTCCCCCAAAATCTGTGTTTCGACTTTTGAGTCAATACAACCAAAAGAAACTGTAATTTACATTAAATTTTAATATATTAATAAAGTAAATCCTAAAAATATAAAATTAATTATCACTATACTAATCATTTAATTTCTAAAAAATAAATAAGTCATGTTTGGTTTTGAAACTTTAATTTACACAAATTAGTTTATAAATATTATAAATTTATTAAACATTACAGTTATATTAAGTCAGTCTTTAAAAAAATAAGTAAATATACAATTCAATTTTGTAAAAGAATTAATTTCTACTAAGTTTATAACTTATAAAAATTAATTCATTAAATACTTAAATTTTAAAAATCAAACAATAAAAAATGTATATTTTAAAGATTAATTTGTGTGTGTATATATATATATATTAAATAAATTTCAAGTGTATAAAGTTTGACAAATCACATCACATTATCAGTTAAGTGTTTAAGTGGTACATACACATGGAGACCATCTTGATAATTGTTTAATCCAGAGAGAGAGAGAGAGAGAGAGAGAGAGAGAGAGAGAGAGAGAGAGAGAGAGAGAGAGAGAGAGAGAGAGAGAGAGAGAGAGAGAGAGAGAGAGAGAGAGAGAGTAACAGGACTGGCAATTTCACCTTATATGTCGCTAATTTGGCCCATCCTGTCCCGTTAGTCATGTAATTTAACTTCTGACAAGACATGGAGAGCAGACCCAACCCATCCTGTCCCGTTAGTCATGTAATTTAACTTCTGACAAGACATGGAGAGCAGACCCAATAAGGCAAGATATGGAGACAGGATCGAGAAATCTTTGGGGCGAATATGGGGCATATGATCCCCGAATACACACACACAGATAGATATAGATATATATATATATATATATATATATTATGAACGAGACTTTGCACCTTTTTTTAATGTTGATGTGTAATGAATATTATGTTTATGTTAGATATGTTAACAATTTGTTAAATATTGTATTTATTTGAATATTGTGTAATGAGATTTGTCATAGCAAATTTATAAATGTTATGTTGTTTGAAAATTATGTTGTTAAATGTTATAGAATGGATGTGGGGCAAAAACCACATAAGACAAGGTTTCGCAATAGAATAGGACCAGTGTTATCAAAACAAATTCGATCATTGATCGAGAAGTCACCAAATCAATTATTGAATTGGATAAATAAATTAAAAAAATTAAAAAATATATATATACTTATATTTGTTTACAAATAAATTTAAAAATAAGTAAAATAAATAATTTTATATATAAATTTTACCTTTTAAAGTCTTAAAATCATAGTCATTAGTTATTAATCATAAATAATTAAAATAAAAATATTCATAAATAATTTTTTCGTCATAAAATTACAAATAATTTTTTACAAATATTTCATTATTATTTTTTAAATTAGATAATTATATAAAATTTTTGATTTATACTCTTCAATTTTGCTTGGTTTAATTTTTTTACATCAAATAATTATATAAATATATTTTTTTTCTTATCTCCTAATTCATTAGTAATATTATACTTATTTTTTATTAAATTAAATATTTTTTCTATTTTAGTTTTTGTCATCTTACCATATGCATATTTTAATTTTTTGGTTAGAATAATATATATATATATATATATATATAATATTTCATCTATATAAATTAAGAAAAAGTTTATAGTAAAAAAGTAAGACACATAACCTGTAGATAAGGGGATAGAATTTGATTCTAAGTAAGTACATTTTTTTCTAAATTTTTAATTTTTCATAAAATTAAAAAAAGAGGCCACTAGTCACCTGAGTTACTTGCAACCAGGTCAAAACACGTAACTCGAACCAGTTTCAGCTTTGGATCATCGAGTCTTAGGTTGACTTGCTAAGCCAGTCCAGGTCAAATAAATATGAGTAATTCTTTGTGAGTTCGGGGAAGGGGGAAACATCATTAGACAACAGAGAGGGGGGCAAAAGGTAGGGGTGCGAGGTAGAGACTAGTAGTGAAAAAATTGACCCTGATTCGCCTCGTTACCATCCCTAAAGAAAAGGGAGGAATTTAAATAAGATTTTAGACCTTAAGAATAGGTTTAGTGTGTGGAGAGGTAAAGAGAAAGAGAAAGAGAAAGGAAAAGCAAATAAAAAGATGATATTTTACTAAAATACTCAAACTTTCAAATATATATATATATATATATATATAGTGTTTTCAAAAATGGTCATTTGAACAATTTCGTACTATCTTTCTTATTCCTTCATTAATTCCAACGTACCCAAGGTAAGAACCCAATGCGAAGCCTATCTAAGAGTTATGCAACTACCTTGAGTCTACAATAGCATTTATCAAAACTACACCTGACGATGAGTTGGACTCGTTTAAAAATAGATCAAACTTTTATACAGTAAAATAAGTTGGACTCGTTTAAAAAATGGGCTAAAAATTTTAAAAAACGAATCAAACTTCTTATTATAGGCCTATATTTTACATGTTTGCTTTCAAGATTTATTAAAAAAAAATTACTTTTGTGTGAAATAAATGACCTTAATAATAATGCTAAACAATTATAATATAAAATACATGATAAACAATTGAATATCAAGTTAAATATGAAATTATTTATATGTTATATATTATATATTAATAAAAAATATATATTATATAAATTATACATTTTGATATTACACATGTATATAGAATATTTAAATATTATAATACATAGTTTAGATCAAATATATAATATTCTATTACTTAAGTATGCACTTTATAATTTTAAAAAAATACATAATTAATTCGGACATATCGAGCTAGAACTAAGTTTGGAAAAAAGTTCAATCCTAACCTATATTTTTTGGATTTTTTTATTAACTTATTTTTAATTTTTTAGGTTGGGCCTATCGAATTGAGAGGACTTTTTAATCCATGATCAAGTCTAATAAAAAAACTTAAGAAAAAAATCATAAAAATGAAAAGGGAGTTTAAAAGAAAAATTGTAGGAAATAAAAGGATCAAGGCGCATATTCCATTCTTTTTAGTTCACTTGATTCTTGATTAAGAACTTTTGTAAGTAACCGTTTGGATAAACAACTTATTTAATTGCTTATAAAATAATCATTTATCATATAAATACTTATATATAAGTTATTTTTACAATTGAAAAGTTTATGAGGGTAAACTTCACATAAGCTATCTTGGATAGCATATATCCTAAGTAACTTATGAAAATAAGTAGAATGATTTATGAAAATAAGTTAAAAATAGCTAATAAGTATGTAATAAGTTATTTTTATAAACTCTTCTAAATACATATATAAATATTTATGTCATAAAATAAATTAAATAAATTTAAAATAAATTCTTTTAAACACACTAAGAATAAAGAGATCAGAGAAAGAAAAAGAACCAAAGAACAAAAATTTTTAAGGTCTAAAGGGATTGGCCATTGAGATACTTCAAAAAAAAAGTGTCTTTATAAATGATTGTAAATATAAATTTCAAGATGCATTGAACCTGTATCTGCTGTTCCCGAATCATAAATTAGACGAGGAACTAAAGTTCTTTATAAAGAATAATATGAAAGTTGACAATGAGTCATGAATACGTTTCCAGCCAATAGACGCTTGACGAATGATAAATAATTGGGGGTTTATTTTCAAAGAAGAATATTATTTAAATTTAGGCTAAATTACAACACTTGCTTCAAATGAAAGAAAATATAATAGAAGACAAAAATTAGGCGTGCATACATTAAATTTGAATAAATTATTAATTTAATCCTAAAGATTATGTCGATTTCAATTGATTATTAAAAGATCAAGTGTCTAAAATTTAAATATTAAAAAATTATATTTATTTTAATTTAGTCACTTTTATTACTAAATTATAAAATTTATTATTATCAAATATTAATTCTTCAATGTTAAATGTTAATTTAACAAATAGAGGAATACAATTAAGACAAATATAATGTTTTAAAAATTAAATTGAGACACATAATTATTTTAAAATTTAAATTGAAACAAATATAAATTTTTAAAATTAAATTAACAATTTATTCATTTAATTTTAACCCTCGTGTCTATTTAGTATAAACAGAAGAGATGCAAATGAATTTTGGTCAAGTTATATATTGCTTTTTATTGTTCGTCACATCATAATCATAAGATTAGTCATGCATTAAAATTATACCGTATGAATGTTACATCGATGGGACTTAATGTAGCGTCGAATTATCTATTATTAATAATTATTGCGTTATTTTTCTTACTTGAAGCTTCTTATGGATAAACCTGTAAATCACGCAGTTATCTTGGCTAGATTTGATTTAAGAAATCATATAATCTTTAAAAATTTGAAAGCATGATTTTTAGAAAAATTGTGATTTAAATATGTAATATTTTTACATTTACTTTATGTAAATATTATTTATTTATTTTTTGTTGTTGATCATTTTTATTTATAATTCAATTTCTTTCTATTCTCTCTGAATAAAATAAAAAAAACCTTGCATTAAATTATTTTCTCTATACAAAGTATATTTTACATTCCATAAATAAAAATAAAAATATCTTTATCTCTGAATTAAACAACTGTGCAGATAAATAGATTATAATGGATTTTACGAAAAAAATAAAATTAAAGTAAAGTATAGCGCAATTTTTAATTCAAATAAAGAGAATACATACTTTAAGAATAAAGAAATAATTGCATAATTTAAAAAAAAACTTGAAAATAAAAAGGAAATGTAATTTACTCATATTGAGTAATTAGTATTCTACCAATTATAATATTTTATCGTATAACTTAATTTGTTTTCTGAAATAAAAATTATGTAATTTAATTTTAAATTGTAGTTATATTAGATCCTAAAATTTATATAGTTATTTATTAAAAATAAATAAAAAATAAATTTTCAATCATACAATACAAACTTAGAGATGTCTGATTAGATTCTCATTAGATAAAGTTTGCATAGGTTGTATTTGTTAGAACTCATCAAATGACTTTATTTGACCAAATACTCTGAGTTTATCTTTTAAGAGCGCACATTTTTTACTTGGCCAAATAAATCATCCAAGCCATCTAATTTAGTTCATATCAAGTGTTTCACCTGTGAAGACTAATCAAATGACCACACTCCGGAGTTCATTTTGTACTACAAATGTCAACTTAGTAAGGAATGGGCAACGGTACTGAACGCCGCCCAGTCTGTAAATAAAGGGGAAAGAAGAATATGACTGTATGAGCATAATAAATAAAGCCTAGTAGTTAATAAACTACACGGCAAATACAGAGCCCCAACAAGAATCTGTGATTCACGTCACATGATTCACAATAATAAATAATTAAATATACCAAGCTACGTGATATATATGTCTTTCTACTCCACGTCAACCCTATAAAAAAATAGAAAATTCAAAATGATTTTGACATCAAAGAATTTTACTAAATGAATCAAATCATCTAATATTCAAAACTTAAACGTAATTCAAATCTGATATATGAAGAGGGGTTGGGTTTAAAAAATGGATTAGTCTCTCACAAATTATTAGGAAAAAGTTTAATTTTTTTTTTGTGGAGAAAATTGTCCATGTTTAACACATCTTCCACCATGTTTTAAGCACAATTACTTTTAGCGGAAGATATTAGCAAAAAAAAAAAGATATTCTTACAATTTTAATTTCCATTATTTTCACAACGGACACATAAATCAATTAATTATATATAAATGATTTCTAGAGTAATTATATGATCAATATGGTTCTTATACTTCCTTACATTTTTAATTTTTGAATTTATTTCTCTGTTCAAATAATTTTTTAAATTTCGTAACTTTTTATATGTGTATACTAAGTTTTTTTTTAAATTAGGTCAATAATTGAACTAACATTTTAGAAAGTGAAAAATTTATAAAGATTAATTTGTATTAAAAAATTCAGATACTAAAATATTAAGAAATTTATTTTTAACAATTAAATTGTGTATTTATGATTTTATTCATATTTTAAAAATTACAAAGTTCAATAAGTTATACGCATACTTATGATTCTTACAAATCTGTTTTGCCATCACCTCCAAATATGAGATAAAAAAAAACTAAAAAAAATATTTGAGGTGAGTGGAATTAGTCAAATCATTCAGCAAGCTTAGTCAATTATTTGTTTACATTCATACATGTTTTTGTGATAGGAAATTTGCTTGATCTCACAAGCAAGTGGCAACAAAGACTAGAAAATGATGGCCATGAAAAACAAAGACTGAAAAATGGCATCTGCGGAAGTATTGCGAGGTGGCGCCTACTTGGGCTTTAGTGGAGTCACATAGCTATCAAGCGTCCCAGCTCAACACGCCTCTCTCTCTCTCTCTCTCTCTCTCTCTCTCTCTCTCTCTCTCTCTCTCTCTCTCTCTCTCTCTCTCTCTCTCTCTCTCTCTCTAATAATCTGAGCATCAAATCGCATGTTGAATCTGAATTCGAGTTGGATAAAGTCACAATAGACGAAAAAAATTTTTTTATCAAGTTTTAACATAACTACATTCTTAAAGATTTAAACTCGATACCTCTGATTAAACTAAAACAACTTTTTATAAGTTAACTTATGCATTTGGTAGTTTAGGGTCTGTTTGGTTTATAAAAATATTTTTTGTTTTCATTTTCAGTCTTTATTTCTTAAAATGCATTTCCTGAAACACTGAAAATATCTTTTTGGTGTTTTCAGATTTAGACATATTTTAAGAAATGTTTTCAAGAAAACGTTTTCAGTTAACTAAACCAAACGCATTTTCAAGTCCATTTTCTGTTTTCAGTAAAAATGAAAACAGGAAATGCTCAAACCAAACAGACCCTTAGGGTCTGTTTGGTTTATAAAAACATTTTCTATTTTCATTTTCAGTCTTTATTTCTTGAAATGCATTTCCTAAAACACTGAAAACATCTTTTTGGTGTTTTCAGATTCAGACATATTTTAAGAAATGTTTTCAAGAAAACGTTTTCAGTTAACTCAACTAAACGCATTTTCATGTCCATTTTCTGTTTTCAGTAAAAATGAAAACAGGAAATGCTCAAACAAAACATACCCTTAGTGTTTAGGATTTAGATGGTTCGTCTTCTCTCTCTTAATTTCTCAATTCTTCACTGATTTTGCCTCAGCACTAGAGAGTAAAGATTCAACACCAGCAGTGAAATGGGTCCCACAACATAACCCTGTCTTTTGGAGAACGTGGCTTCCTTCTAGAGCCTGGAGGGAACAGTTTCCTCCAAATCCTAATCTGGATTTTTGGATGAGATCAGTCAATGGTTTAGATTAATCTTGTATTTTTTTTTAAAATTACATGATTAATTTTTATAAGTCCAATATTGTATTTTTTTTATTTTTTAAAAATTAATCATACAATTTTTTTAAAAAAATGCAAGATTAAACTGGACCGTTTGATGATCTCTTCCAACGGTTCATATCAATGCCTAGAGGAAAGCCACATTCTCTTTTGGGGGCCACAAACTAATATTTTTCCCACTTTTATATTTTTACTTAAAAAGTTCATTAATTTCTATTTTAAAAAATCCTAATTTATTTTTTAAATAAATAATTTTATCCTTTATAATTATAAAATTGATAATCTCTAGTCTATTTTTATATTTTCTATTCAATAAGTTTGTTATAGTTACTTTTTTTAAAGTTTAATAATATAAAATGTCATTTTTATTAACTTTTGGGTGCTTTTTGGAAAGATAATAAAATCTTTTTAGATTAATAAATGGTATTATAATAAAAAAATATGTGATATTTGATTACCAAATATACAAAAAGCATATTGTAATAAGTTTTTCAGATAAAAAATATAAAATGAGATTAAAGTATAATATATTTTTATAGTTATAAAAGAGGATGTATATTTTAAAAGTAATAAAAATGGTAATGCTATGTCAATTCTCAAAAACCGATTGACAACTTTTTTGAAAAATATTATAACTATCATATCTACTGCTTCTTCCATGATTTTGAATTGGACACGACTTTTATGTATTTTTCACACCTTTGTTATTAAATTCTGCATTAAAAATAAAATATGTGTAAAATAATTTTTAAAAACTAATTAAATTTTAAATATCATACATTTATTATATTTTAATTAGATAATTATACACTTATTATATTTTAATTATAAAATTGATAACAAACATATAAAATTTGAATTAATGTTCGGGAACTACTTTCAACAATATACCATGAGTTCTCTTAATTCATCAATCATTGTCACTTTCGATTAATATACTGTAACTTGTTTCTTTCCAATTGTTTCTTTCCGATGTCTTTTCACAACACTACCGGTATTCAGTTTAGCCTAATTTTGGAGACGGAGGACAGGACACAAAAGAACATCAATAAAAGAATTTTTCTGATAACTTATAATACATAATAAAAAAACTTAATTTATTAATTTATTCTTAAAACGTTATAATTATCTCAATTTAATTATTAAAAAATAAAATGTTTCAATTTACTCATTTAAAAGTTATATTTATCTTAATTTGATTTTTCATTACTAATTTATAAAATTTATTGTTGTTAAATTTTAAATTTTCATTATTAAAAATCTTTTTTCTAAGAGAAGCAAAATTAGAGGATAATAAGTGAAGATTAGCTCCATAAGTTATTCTAAATTATTTTAATTTTTTTTATCTCAATCTATTATTTGAATTGTTTGAATTTCTACTTAGCACCAGATTATCTCTTCGTACTATTTGAATTATTTTAAATTTCCACTTAATATATAAGATTATCCCTTCTATCTTGTATAAGAAAAGATATCTTTGAATGAATAGAAGAAGCAAGCCTTAATTTATTTATTTTACCTCTTTAAATTAAATTGAGATATATAGTATTTCAACCATTAAACTAAAATATTTTATCTTTCAAAGATTTTGTAATTTTTTAAAATTAAAGTCAGTAACTTACTCAAAATTAATCAATATTCAATACAAATTGAACGCATTCTAGTGGGATTAGGGGGCGCGCACTCTCTCTCTCTCTCTCTCACTTTCAGCGTGCGATTTTCAACCAGGAAACGTGGCTTGCGAGCCCCATTTTCACACCTCAAGTACGCCACTCTTCCTTTGGCTTAGGTAGTTTACCCCTCTCTCTCTCTCTCTCTCTCTCTCTCTCTCTCCGTAGAATTGTGTCATGTACAGTACATACACCCTTTCCTTCAAAGATTATAAAACAGAAATTTTGAATCTAGTATTATTATTGCCATTACATGTAGAATTTTCGTGCTGATCATTGTTTCCCATTTGCTATCCTGGTCTTCTTCATCTTTTACCTGTGTCCATCCACAGCTTTCTGACTTCTCTTTCAACTTGGGTTTTGGGGACGATAAGCTCACATATTGAGGATTGAAGAGTTTTGTTGTCTGAAGAATCGGCTTCTGCTAGTGGCTCAAGTTTCTCTGGTAATAAGGACTTCTTTTCAATAATCTCACTTTTATTATGTTTTCTGCTTGTTTTATGTATTCTTGCATATAATTATTTATTTTCAGAGTGCTTTCCAGTTTTCTATTTGTTTGAATATAAATTCAGTTGATTCTTTTTTTTTTGGATTTTGCTAACGATTAATTCTTTTTACAGTTGAATTATTTGTGCGTTTTTTTGTACATAGTAATTAAAAAAACACTTCATGCAGAGATTAAATCAATTCTTGATAGCATCCCCTTTTTCTTTCTGAAAGTTGATTGGCTTTCCTTCTTGGTTCTTAAGTTAGTAAGATGTCAAAGACTTCAACCTTCATGCTCTGTTCTTCATCCTTAGTTCCCACAGGTTTTGTGCTTTTAACGAAACAGTAAAGTGCTGTTTAATACTAAGCAATTTGGTCTAATAATTCTGACTTTTATACATAGCACGTATATGGTTTGTGGATTTCTTTGATCGTGTTCCTGTTGTATTATAATTGCTTCTTTCATGGATATTCTCGGCATTCAAATGCCATGGATTTGCATGTGAAAGTAGTTTTCATGAATTTAAGATATATATGCTTCCATGTTTTAATTGTCTCCCAGTGTTTCATTATCAGAGCTATATTTGTTGGTTATTGAAGCAAAACAGCTACTTTTGGATCTTGAAGTTTATTGATTTTGCAAAGTATTTTTCTTTTAGTATTTAATGATTTTTGTTGCTTTTCAGGATAACATTTTAAAATCATTTAGTCATCAATTGAAGGTAGAAGTTACCTGCCATTAATGCGCAAAAGGTTGTTAGAGGCCGAAGATGGAAAATTCGCACATATGGGTTCCAAAAGAGGACCTTGGGAAAAATAATTCACTGAATAGCTTGTGCAAGGATAGGGAATTATCAAGTGAAGACTCTTCAAATTTTTCCGAATCACATTCACAACCAAAGAAGTTGGTTAAAAGGGAAAATACTCGCCGGGCCATGGTTGTAAATATGATCCAATCACAAATTAGTAAAGTTTTCTTTAAGGATTTTTTCTTCCGCAATGTTCCTGGACAACTAGACAATAGGATACCAAAGAATATGGTTCGTGTAGATGAGAAATATCTTCGACGCTGTCTGGAATTTATACACATCAGCGCATTCAAAGGATCTCGGTGCAACATACCTGTGAACTCAACATCTTCAAATATGGGAATTTTTCCTCAAAGCTTGTATTCTGCTAAACTGGTTTGTGGATATGCATGTGACTCAGGTCAATATATGTTTGAATGTCCCGTGGAAGCTGGCACTACAAGTGTAGTTATAAGTCCTAATGTTTTGGAAAAGTGGACCTTGGATACAGTACAGGGGAGTAACAGTATGATAAATATATTGAATAGCTCTCTGTTTAAGCGGTTTGGTGGTTTAAATAACAATGAAAATTTGAGCAGGATGAACTTCACTGATTCTAGAGGATTGATATGCTATGATTACATGGACTCTCCTAGTGGTTTGAGTATCTCTTCGTCATATAAATATGAAAAGGATACTCCAATGATGAAAGGTAAAAAATTTGGCTCTACATTGGTTCATGAAAGGCTTGGTTCTACTTCTAGCACCAACTCTACTTACTCTGATGGGTTGTCTTTTTCATCTCCATTTCCATCTCAAGGAATGCTCCAATGCACATGGAAGGAAGGGATTCCTCATTTTGTTTTTTCAGCAGATGATCAGAAGCAGGTCTACATAACCAAATTGACGAAGGTAGAGCCAAAATATGAGAAGGCTTTGGACTATGTCTACCTGTTTCATTTAGACAAAGGTGATCAAAAGAGCTGTGAAATTAATAATTCGCAACTTGTTGGTAAGATGAATGTATCGAAAAGTTTCACCCTCAGCCCAAACAATGATAAAATTATGGAAACTGAATTTGTTCTATTTGGTAACAATGAAGTGTGTGACAACGAAGTGTACAGCTCAAGCCATACACAGAAGAAAAACAAGGGGCTGTCGAAGAAATTGTCCCAAGTGTTCAAAACAAGTCCATTGTCAAAACATAAAACACCCTCAAAGTCTGGCGAATTGAATGCCATAAAGGAAAGTTGTCCGTGGGAGCCATATGCAATAAGTGGGGCCAGCTTTTTAGAAACTAATATTCCACCAAATTTGGAGTTGGCTGCCATTGTTTCAAAAGACAATATTCCTTGTAACGAGCTAGAAGAAGTAGGAGGTTGGGGTTTAAAATTTCTCAAGAAGTTCGGAGTCAAGCAAACTACATTGGCTTCTGAAAGTTATACGAGAAATACCACTGATTGCTTAACTAACTTGAGCATTCTAATTCCAGCTGGCCTTCATGGTGGGCCGAGAACCAGAAATGGTGGCCCATCAAGTCTCATAGATAGATGGAGATCTGGGGGCAGCTGCGAATGTGGTGGTTGGGATGAGGGATGTCCTCTTACAGTACTTAAGAGAAGATCAGCCAATTCTGAGGTTCTATCAAATGTAGATATGCAAGGCGAGTGTAAAGGTGTTGATTTAGTTACTCAGGTATGTTATCCTCCTTTCTACTACTGTTCTTTTGCCATCCACTTTAAAGACTACATTGAGTGTAGCAACTATTAGAATTTGTTTTTGCCAAATGTATGTTACTTCTTTTGTGTGTGTTTTTCAAACCTTAAATTTTTTTTTTCTGCTTAGTTTCGAGATATTTGAGTTCATATTCTTGCTGTATTCATAATAATCTCACTTAGAGTTTGACTAAATTATACTTGGTACTCTCTTGTTTTTTAAAAAAAATCATTTGGATTCATTGACATATGCTATATATACAAAAACCTTCTTTCAAATTTACTTTTGTTTATGAAGTAAACTTTTTGGATTGTATTATTCCTTACAAAAAATAAAATTACCCAACTCTCTTTGCTTGTTGCCAAAGCTCATGTAATAATTACATAAGCTGTTTTGGAAGTCCTATTTGTTTAGTAGCATTTTCTTTAGTTAAATCTATGCCATTTTATAATTTTTAACATATATGCATCTGCAATGTTGTTGTGTATGCTTTCCATGTTTCATGCTTGCTAAACATTTTGAAGTCTTTATGTAACTATGAAATGAGATGACCCTGCTCTTCAATTTCAGGGTTCAAGGGATTTTATCCCCACGTTGAGGATGGTGAATGTTCATGATGGTTTGTACTTTATACATTTTCGGCCGCCCTTGTCTGCATTGCAGTCATTCTCCATTGCAGTGGCAATAATTCACATGCAGAGTCCTACTCTGCGATCCAATAGTGCACAGGAATTGTGACAAGAGTTATAAATTGAGGTGATTTGGCAGTCATGATTTTCTTAGGGTATTACGATTTAAGAGAAGTTAGGTGTTTGTACATGAATCATATATTTGTTCCTATTTTATGGTTGTTGCTTATTTTAGTGTTAGAGGTTATCCATCTCTCTAGCCTTTGCTCTTCTCACCCTCTACCCTCGGTTTTGCGATTCCTAAACAAGAACTCATGTAGCCATTTTTGTTACCCTTTCTTTTCTGTTTTTTTTTTCTCTTGGAAAGGCTTTTGATGAATAGTGATATTGGATTTGCCGTATTTGTTGACAAGTTGTACACGAATTAGCATTTAATGTGATAAATTTGATGACAACAGTTTACTTATGGATCATGAGACTTTGATTTTGAGCATGTAGAAAATTGTTTCATCTTTCCATTTGGTCCCCCATATTTCTGATTGGAATCTCTGTTCAATGTTACACTTTTTACCAAGATGCTGCATGTTGTGATTCAATTGATACCTATATGAAGTACCCGATTCTTTTAGCATCTGTAGATGACTATGACCAGAATCTCTCGATGGCTGCTCATAAGAAATTTTGTCTACAGTGAATTCAAACTAGTGGGTTTCCATTTTAGAGAAACTCTTCAATTTGACATGCATGAGTCCATGCACATGTTATCTTTGTCTTACAGCTCTTCTTTTCCAAAAGATAAAATAAAGATATAGGGTAAAAAAATTCAACTGGTAAGATCAAGCATGGATTAGAGTACTCTTCTTGGCCATCTTATCTCATCTCATCAAGGTATATGCTTGACATATTCTTTATACAATGACTGAAACGTATTTGTCAATCTGATATCTATTAGTTCCTTTGCAATAAGGGGTAAAACAAGCAAAATTTTTTTTTTAAAAAAATGATCCTAATTAGTCACATCTCTCATCTTATTTATACAGGAAAGTCTGGTTGGTAATCAGCCACATCTTATCTCACTAAAGCAAGTAATTAACAATATCCTCAAGAGCATCAACTAATAGCAAGGGTTCACTTGGCTAGAGAACTCCTTTAGAAAGAAAGGATGGAGATGGATAACTATCGGAATTAATTATATGTCTTAAATACACTTTTATCCCTACTAGTTTTATAAAAGTTTCAATTTGGTCCCCCATTTGAAAATGAGTCAATGTTGCCTTCTTATTTTTTAAACTTATCCAATTTTGCTCCTTTGTCACGTCATTCATTCGAAATATAATATTAAACTTAACAGCTTGCTGACTTAGACATTGTTTGTTACCTAATATTGTTATTAACTCAGACCCAAACTTAGTGTCTTAAGTTAATAGATTTTAATTTTGGTGATAAATTTTGGATAGATCATATTGGGGGAAGGGTAAAGTGGATTATTTTAGAAAATAGGAGGGCAACGTTAGTTAATCTTGAGCTAAAGGAGCCGAATTGAAACTTTTATGAAACCAGACAGTCTAAAACTGTAGTTGTGCCTAATTATATTTATGTAAAGATCAATTTCAATCTAAGTTAAGGTAGATTCCTAAAGAATAGTTTGAGTTTAGTGGAGGTAAGCTCTTTCCTTTTCGTTTACGCAAAGGACAATTTCAATCCATAGTACAGGTAGATTTCCTAAGGAATAGTTTATCTAGAGTGCATGATGCAGATGCTTCTTTAATAAAAGTTTTCAATTTGATGTCGTTAATTAGGGTTTTTGATTTGGGAATCCAGGTTTGATTAGGGATTTGAATTAAGCCTTTTTTAGCTTGAGGTTCCTTTTATCAATTTGGGCCTATAATCTTTTGCCTGTAAATATAACTCTAGTAACTATCCATCTCTTGTCAATATTTAAAAATCTGAATTTTGAGTTGTCTTTCAAGTGTTCTTTTTTTTTTTTGTTTTACTTTGGCTCTATACTAGTGTGCCCATCTTTCTCTTCCCACTCTCCCATCAAAAAAGCAAATGAAAAAGGAATGATAGAATTTACCATATATGCACATTACCGAGGCATAATTTATATTTTATTTCTTTTATAACCTTGACTCTTAACTCATAATATTTCAATCTTATTTGAACTACAAGATTAATTGTGGACATAATATACATTTGTGGAAACCAGAAAAAGCAAAAACTATTATAATGCTATATAGATTCATGATTCATAGTTTTTGAAATAAGTACCAGTTAAATTTTTTAGACATACATCATATATTTTAGATCAAATTTGAGCAAGATACCATCATAAGCAAAGTTCATACCTAAAGTGACTGTCAAATTGTTCATTAATCATGCAAATATTGAATTAACTCTAGATATTGCAGTCTTTCAGTGCTCTTTAGCAAAGCTGTATGGTGGTGGTAAATTAAATTGGTCCAATTTAGGCTTGTGGCTTGAGATTATTGATCTCAGATTCTTATTTGATGACTACATAAGGCCTTCATTGTTTATGTTGTACTTTCATTTATCCATCCATTATGTACTAAACTTGCATGATGTCTGATTTGCGAGTTGTTATTGTTTCCGCAATACCTATGATTGAGGCATAAGGGCTATCACAATACAAACTATATCATACAACTAGTGTGTGCCTGGCACAATGCAGGGGGTTCATTATTCAATGATTATGGTTAAAGTGAGTTGTTAAGAAAGAACGGAATCAGTGTTGGTTTCCTATCAATTATAAAAGTAAAAACTAATGACAATAATTTGCCAAATTAACTGTCTACTAAAATAAACAGTCAAGACACCAATAAAATTAAAAATGAATTCTTGTATTTTATTTAAGGACAATTTAAAAAATTAAGGATAATTCACCAATATCATTAGAACATAATAGCATTTTTTTAGCAAAATAACCAAACAATTAATGAGTACTTGTTAGCATATGAAGAGATGAATTTATTTTACAGATAAATTTTAATTTTAGTCGAAGTTAATTAGTACAACTTGGTTAATTTTTTTAAAATAAAAACTGAAATTTCTTTTCAAAGTTAAGCCTCCAAGCAGCCACCAATTAGTTCCTTAATAAGGTAAAAATAGGAAAATTAAGAAAATAATTCCAATAACCATCATAAAAAATCATCTTGAAAGCTATGCAAATAACAAATGCTTCTTAAACTTTTGCATTACCCATCAAATGCAACTTGTAAGCAATTTAAAAAGAAGTAGATATATTGAATGTTCAACTATTGTTACTCAAGTTCAATCTATTATTTTACCTTTCAAAAACTTGACAAAACAAATCCAATCACTGTTGAAATAATATCATATTTCAAATCTATAGACATTACAATTTTTAATCTTGATGTTGGTTTCCAAAACAAATCCTACTATTGTTGCATTACAACCAAAATATCATGCAATTTACACAACTTACATAACCACAAAATTTTAAAACAACAAAAAGAAGATAGCAAGGGATAAATTGTTTTATCACAAAGATGAACTCTCATTGGAAGTTGGTCTCATTGAAGTTAAGTGTAATAAGGAATGTATGTAGATGGGGCAATATGCCATCGCTAATTGTGTTGGCAAAGTGGCTTGTTATGTAGTACATACTATTGTTGTCGGGGAAGGGATTCCTTTGGCATTGCTTGGCTAAGGGGATGCCAATGAAGCGACCGAGGAAGATTCTAGCAGTGACGATAGCATGCGGGATGTCCACTTGACTAATTTTCAAGATGATATTTTTTATGAAGGCTTTGATGATTATACAAGACATGAGGAAGAGGTTGTTGTTGTCCATGACAGGATAGAAGCTCCCACTCAAAATGCTCCTTTACAGGAAGATATTACTCAGTCCCAATTGTTAGTTCAGGTGGTTGAGGACAATGATGACATTGATGCGTATGAGTCAGAATGTGTGTACTCTAATGACAGAGACTTTGATGATGATAGTCGAAGGGGAATAAGGTACCCATGGTACAATCCTAGTGATATGTGCAAGAACTTTAGATTTGAAATTGGAACGGAATTTAATTCCATCAAGGAATTTAAAGAAGTTATCCAAGAATAGTCTCTGTTGAATGGGTTTGGCATACACTTTGTGAAGAATAATAAGGTGCGGTGTCGAGCTAGATGGTAGTGATGGATGTGAGTGAGAGATATTTGTTAGTAAGGTAGGAGTATCTCACTCTTATAGATTGAAGACCTTGAAGCCAACCCACACTTGTAGTTTGACTTTTAATAATAACATAGCATCTTCAAAGTGGGTGGCGGGGAAAGTTGTGGATGCAATGGGGACAAATTTGATTATGAAAGTTTCCCAATTAATAAAGGAGGTTAGGAAAAATTATATAACTGAGGTGTCTGTGTATAAAGCATTATATGGTAGGAGGCTTGTAAGGGAGAAATTGCAGGGTTGTTTTGCAAAGCAATATAAGAAACTTTGGAGCTATCATGTAGAGATGACAAGAACTAACCCAGGCAGTACATTGCAAATTACAGTGGATAGAAATAGTGATGAGCATCTAATATTTAAAAGGTTTTACATGTGCCTAGAGCTAGTGAAAAGGGTTTTCGTTACATCGTGTGGGCCCTTAATTGGATTTGATGGCTGCTTCTTGGTTGTGACTATAGTTGAAAGTAAGACCAAAGATTTTTGGTTATGGTTTCTAAACTTGCTAGTGAAAGATATTGGGGGTATGGCAGACCGAAAATGGATGTTCATCTTTGATCAACAAAAGGTGAGATCATTAAATTATATTTCATTACCAATCCTAAATGTAATTCACATTCTAAAAATAATTCACATTGTTTCAAGGTTTGCTTCCCATGTTAGATGAGGTGCTTAAGGAAATGTGCATAGATTCTGTGCTAGGCATATGTATGCCAACATATGGAGAAAGTACGGTGGAGGCATGGTTATAAGGAAATTGGAAATAGAAGTGGCAATAGCAACTTATATACAGTAGTGGCAAAGAAAGATGAGTAAGCTTCTGCGGTTTCCAAGGGAGCATACGAGCATTTGATGGAGAAGCCATCTACAGCATGGGCTCAGTCACACTTTGAAGAGTGACCCAAGTGCAACGCTATCACAAACAACATAGCGGAAGCCTTCAATGGGAGGATCTTAGAAGCCAGAGAGCTTCTAGTAATCAATATGCTTGAATGGATAAGATGTTATCTGATGGAGAGATTCGCCATCCAACGATTGTAAGCACAAAAGTACCTTGTTATGGAAGGGAAGGTATCACCGAAAGTAGAGAAGCGCCTTAACTTATAGATTGAGAAAACTAGGAAGTGGGATCCAAAATGGACCGGAGGATTAAAGTTTGAGGTTCTGTGGTTTGAAGAACAATACATTGTGAACCTGCAAGATTTGAGTTGCTCTTGTAGATTTTTGGGGTTGACCAGCTTACCATGTGAGCATGTCGTTAGTTGCATATTCCATCAATATGGATGCTAACTTTAGTTTTCCTATAGCAGCCAATCATATCATAAGTCCTTAAAACCATAACTAGCACAAAATTTGAAATAAGAAGCATAACCAGTTACAAGAATTACATAGATATAAAATTGCGGTTGTAAAGGTGACATGTGAAATCAAATGGCACTAAATGAGAATGGAACACTTACAAAGGGTATCCTTGGTCAAGTGACATGACTACACAATGTCTATTACACTTTATCGCATTAGGAACAGGAAAACCATGTTCCATGTTCTTGGAAAGCATGTGTTATAAGAAAATTAATTACAAAGACAACCACCCAATTATAGAGTCTAAAAAATGAGTAGTAGAACCAAATAGTAGAGAAGAATCTTCAAAAAAGCAAATTTTTAAGGGCAGCAAGCTGTGACAAATATAGCCAGTTATAACTACTACTATGCTTTAGATAGTCACACTTAGATTTGACAACTGTAAAAGAAACTCTACCAAGCCTATGTAACTTCATAGCTAGAACTGTGCCATCTTGACGTGCAACCTCAAAGATATCTAACAGAGCATAACTACATCAGTCAGGAAAGGTTAGTCTAGTATAACAAGTCAAGAGTGTTAAGGTTTAGCAGACTAAAAATTAAGATTTCTGGGATAAATATTGTGGATGGAAGAAGTGCTTTTTTTATATCATCAAAAAGCAAGTACTGAGTTTCTAAGTAGTACAAAAACATACCAAACTCTTTTCCAATAGCAATCTGGTGACCAATAGCTTCAAACACTCCTTTGTTCACATAGCCTTAATGGCAAGAAAATCATAACCAAGGTATGTCAGGCGGAAGCCATCACCTATATGCATAGTAAGTTTCAATTGAATAAAGAGTCATCAATATGAACTTGAAAATACTATATAATAAAGACTACAAGCTACTAACATTTCAAAGAATCATGGTGCAACAACTTATTCTTGAGCAAATTTTTCTAAACCTTATAAGTGCCTCCATCCCTACACAATCGTAGGAAACCATTAAAAAAAACCCAAAAGTAAACTTCAGAAAATAATGAAAAATAAGGTTTTTAATAGAGTATAAAAAACATACTTGAGATGAGCTATGTGGTCAATCAGTTCAGTGGGTACAATTTCATGCTGCATGAAAGAATTTCGGTGAACTCAAAACAAGATAAACCAATGTTAATTAATGTCTTTCCTCAAAAAATAAAAAAAAACTATTTTTATTTGTCTGTATGCACGTAGTGGCATTAAATTCCAATTTAAGCATTTCCAGTGTAGCATTTGAGAGAGATAGATACATTTCTCATTCCCAA
This sequence comes from Biancaea sappan, assembly GCA_037074585.1. Taxonomy (NCBI): domain Eukaryota; kingdom Viridiplantae; phylum Streptophyta; class Magnoliopsida; order Fabales; family Fabaceae; genus Biancaea; species Biancaea sappan. The sequence goes on along the minus strand of CM073491.1, from coordinate 38,991,056 downwards.
CTCGATAGCAATGAGAACCCTAAAATCATCTTTGGAGAGATATCTCAACACATCCACATCAAGCTTCATTGTCTCTCTTCTTACTCCTTGTTCATTTGTGTGATTGGTTCGCTAGTCCTTTGAACTGTAAACACAACACCATCGATAATTTTCAATTTCGGGCATTACCAAAATTAAACTACAGGAGAATTGCAATGTTATATGGTACTGCTTTATGCAGCCTCCGAATATCTAATTATTTCGAGTCAAAAGCTCCCCAAACCCTATCAATATGTAGAAAGTAAGTTGTATCCTTGCAAATACATAAACCAATGAAAAGCTAAGACCCTAAATAGTAAACAAAGTTGTTGGTTTACTTGTTGGGTTATTGCTCAAATAGATAGTACTGAGATGTGACTGCTAATTGAAGAAAATTTGTAAGGACTATATCGAAGGACGACGGTGACTTATGGCAACTTTCTCCTCTGTTCTCCGATGACAGCGAAGGAAGTCAAAGGTGCGATGGAGAAGGACACACATGCTACAAATTTGTGTGTGGAGATGAAGACCCCTTAATCCTCTTGGGTTTTTCACTTTTTCTTTTTCTTTTTTTTTATAAATAATGTTAAATATTTATCATCAATATCAAATAATTAATTTTTAATACAATAATTATAGCATTTAGTTTCAACCATATTAAGATAAATCAAATTTATCAATATAAAAGAAATAACATTAAGATAAAGTATATATATATATATATATATATATATATATTATGTTAATAAGATAACAACAACCTTATCATTGATGGTATATCTTTAAAAACTAACTAAGTTGCATGTATTTGTTAAAAATGTGTAACTTATATGGTAAAAGAAGAAATATAAAATTGAACCATTATATGTTCCAAATTTTATTAAAATATTATATAAGACCTGCTAAACTTCAATCTTAAATTCTTTTATTTTTTTATTTTTTGGTTAAATAAATTCTTTTAGATTAAAATAGAATCCAAGTCCCTATAGTTTTACCCAACATAGATTTTGGTCCTTATTCTTTAAAAATGAAAATTTTGTTCCTTGTAGTTTTTAAAACTCCAAAAAATAGTCCCTGATGTTAGTCAATCGTTAGTGAACGATTAGTATGGTACACGTACCGTTAACTAGGATACTTACATCAGTACTAAATATCATCTCAGTGCCACATCAACATACACAGCAAAATGAGAAGCTGACTAGGTTTTTTTTGGCCACATCATCAGTGCCAATTTTTTTCCTTTATCTTTTTTATCTTCACTTTTCTCTCTTCTTCCTCCCGTGGAGTCGCCTAAACCCTTGTGATGGGGATTCTTATTATTGTTTCTCTTTTCCACAATCTTAGCTGTTGTATCTATTCATTACGTGGGTCCGTCGCCAGTGCTGTCCTGATCCAGTGTTGGTCTCCTCCAGTGACTTTTATGATCTCTGGTGGCTTTCTTCCTTTTTCTGATGTTGATTTTCATATCCGATATTCTAGTTTTGTGATGCTCAACAATTTTATTCTTGATCTTTGTGGTCTTATGTGTTGTTTTCTTCAATTCTATTCTTCTAAGTTGGTGTTCTCGGCTTCCACAAAAATTTGTAGTTCTTGCAGAGTTTCAGCATGGATGTAGCAGGTTATGCTCTGACCAAATGCTAGTATAAAAATGTAAAACAATTGAAATATTGGTCCCAATTCATATGTGTTTGTCCAGTGGTCCCAATTCTTGAATAAAATATATGGGTTGTTCCTATGTGCTTGTCCAGTGGTCCCAATTCGTACAATGTTGAATTAGTGGTCCCAATACCACATTAAAAAAATTGTGTTTTATGATATAGTGCTTCTAATAGTATGATAATAAAGGAGATGATATGTAAACCCTATTTTCTTGTGCAATAAATATTATTTTATTTTTTATCTTTTCTTTTATAATTTATTTCTTATTTTGTTTGTGTTTTTTGACTTAGATAAATTTGTGGTTGATCTTTGGCACGATGGATGCTTCAAGAAGATTAAGAATTTTAAATATGTCGAGGGGAAAATTCACAAGATGATAGTTTGTGATTTGGATACATGGTCTATGCAAGAGTTGACCAAATGTTGAGGGAATTAGGATGTACCAGTTGGATTAAATTTTTTCATCATAAAGATGAACTCTCATTAGAAGATGGTCTCATTGAAGTTAAGTGTGATAAGAAATGCACAGAGATTGGACAATATTCCATTGCCAATTGCATTGGCAAGATGGCTTGTCATGTAGTACATATAGTTGTTGCCGGGAAGGGATTCCTTTGGCATTGCTTGGTCAAGAGGATGCCAATGAAGGGACTAAGGAAGATTCTAGCAGTGACAATAGCATGCGGGATATCCACTTGACTGATTTTCAAGATGATAGTTTTGATGATGGGTTTGATTATTACATAGGACATGAGGAAGAGGTTGTTGAACTTAACGAGATAGAAGCTCCCACTCAAAATGCTCCCTTATAGGAAGATATTACTCAGTCTCAATTGTCAGTTTAGCTGGTTGAGGACAATGACGACTTTGATGTGTATGAGTCAGAGTGTGTGTACTCTGATGATAGAGATTCTTATGATGATAGTCGAGGGGGAATAAGGTATCCACGGTACAATCCTAGTGAGATGTACAAAAACTTTAGATTTGAACTTGGAATGGAATTTAATTCCATTAAAAAATTTAAAGAAGCTATCCAGGAATGGTCTCTATTGAATGGGTTTGGCATACACTGTGAAGAATGATAAAGTGCGGTGTTAAGCTAGATACAGTGATGGATGTGAGTGGGAGATATTCGTTAGTTAGGTAGGAGGATTTCACTCTTATAGATTGAAGACCTTGAAGCCAACTCACACTTGTAGTTTGACTTTTAATAATAACATGGCATCTTCAAAGTAGGTGTCGGGGAAAGTTGTGGATGTAATGAGGATAAATTCGACTATAAAGGTTTCCCAAGTAATAAAGGAAGTTAGGAAAAATTATATGATTAAGGTGTTTGTGTATAAAGCATCATATGGTAGGAGGATTGCAAGGGAGAAATTGTAGGGTAGTTTTGCAAAGCAATATAAGAAACTTTGGAGCTATCGTGCAAAGGTGACAAGAACTAATCCAGGAAATATATTCTAGATTACAATGGATAGAAATAGTGACGGGCTTCCAATATTTAAGAGGTTGTACAAGTGCCTTGAGCCGGTGAAGACGCTTTCGTTACATCGTGTAGGCCCATGATTGGAGTTGATGGCTGCTTCTTGAAGGGCCTTTTCAGAGGAATTCTCTTAGTTGCAAATGAAAAAGACCCCAATGAACAATGCTTCTCATTTGTTGTGGCTATAGTTGAGAGTGAGACCAAAGATTCCTGGTTATGGTTTCTACAATTGCTAGTGAAAGATATTGGGGTTATGGCAGACCGAAAATAGATGTTCATCTTCAATCAATAGAAGGTGAGATCACTAAGTTTTATTTCATTACCAATCATAAATGTAATTCACATTCTAAATATAATTCACATTGTTTGATGAAATTGCAATCTGTAACTATCAAACTTAAATTACCATCAAATATTTTCACATATGACTATCTTATCTCACTTTTCCACTGCATGTTGTTTTTGAATTCTTTTTCTCCAATGCTTTTGATTCTTATCAATTAGTTTGAGAGAAGCAAGTTCCACTTACCCTTTAAGAGCATGTTTTATTAAATCAAAGACAAATGTTATGGTGGAATTGTAAATATTTACTTGTCAAACTGAAATTAGCTTTAATTCTGATAACTATGGAACATCCTTAGAAATTTATTTTGTTTTCTCTATAATTAGTTAATTTATAGCTAATGACCTGTGTCAGTTGGTTCATCAATTATAGCACATCATCTAATAGCTCTACTTAGGAGTGTTTATTGGATTGATCAACCTGCCAACCCGCCAAAACCAATGTAATCTACATAATTGGGTTGGCAGGTTGATTTAGGTTCATTTTCTTTTAACCTACTATTATGGCTTGGGTTGTGGGCTAAGAGAGTTCAACCCATACTAACTTGAACCAACTATCTCAACCCACTACTAACTCTTATTGTTTCAAATGATTCTTATATTAAGTTGATTTAGACTTAAAGGTCGACCAAATTATAAAGACATTATCACTTTTTGTTGTTTTAAATTAACAATTTTAAAATGTTGGGAATGTGATAATTTTTTTTTACTATTAATAACATGTCAACCTAGCAACCTAATCTGAACTAACCCACTGAAGTATGAGTTATGTTGGTTTCGATTTAAGTGATAAAAATTTTTAAATTCAACCCAACACAACCCGCTATGATTTAATTGGTTTGAGTTGAGAAATTTGCTCAACCTAAACTAACCCAACTTGCTAACACTCTTATCTCTACTTATCTACATGCTCATTACTGAATCATATCTCACTTCTCCATTGGAAGGTCCATAATTGCGACTGCACCAGATGCAGGTCAGTTAATGGCCTTGCTTCTAGAGCTATTAAGTCCAAAAAAGACTATTGAAATTGGAGTCTTCACTGGATATTCCCTTCTTCTCACCGCTCTTTCAATTGCTAAGGATGGAAAGGTCAGGTGAAAACTTCATTGTTCGTTGGTATTGCTCAAGATTTATTGAACTTGTTAAAATTCAAAGACTAACTTAAATTTCTCTTGGTAGATAATAACAATAGACTTAAATCATGAGTCATATGAGATTGGACTGCCAATCATCAGAAAAGCTGGTGTTGAGCATAAGATTGACTTCATTGAGTCTGAGGCTTTACCAGGCCTAGATCTGCTCTTGAAAAATGTAAGAATCACTAATTTTGCTTGCATATTAATTTCTAGAGTAAATTACAAATTTGGTCCCTAAAAGATTACAATCATCTCAATTTAATCTATGAAAGATTGCCTCAATTTAGTTTTTGATTAATTTTATTTATTTCAATTTGGTCTCTCGTTTTGTCAAAGTGATTTTTTAGTGATGAAAATTTTGAGATTTAACAAAAAAAAGACTAAATTGAAATAATTAATTTTTTAAATACAAATTCAAAAAAATAGTTATCTTTCAAGAATTAAATCAGTAATTTACTCTAATTTCTATGTTTCCTCATTTGAAACTTGGTTTACTTAAAGACCTTTTACTAACCTTCTCCTACCTCTTGTTCATATATTCCATATTTCTCTCATGCTTAGCTATATTTTGATTTCTTGACTTTTGGGCAATATTATGTTATTGCAGCTTGACAATGAGGGGAGTTTTGACTTTGCATTTGTTGATGCTGACAAATTTAATGACTGGAATAGCCATGAAAGGCTAATGAAATTGGTGAAGGTTGGTGGGATAATGGTGTATGACAATACACTATGGGGAGGATCAGTGGCAATGAGTGAAGAGACCGCTCTGGATTTCAAAAGACCAGGCAGGCACCTCACAATCGAATCCAACAAATTACTCGCAGTTGATTCTCGAGTTCATATTTTGCTTGCTCCTTTAGGTGATGGCATCACGATCTGCTGGCGAATCTTGTGAATTCTTGTGATACTAATGAAGTTCAAATTAGTAGTTTATGCTGTATTACGTAACGAAGAAAATAAAAGAAAATAAATTATTAATTTGGTTTATAAAAGATTACAGCCATCTTAATTTAGTCATTGAAAGATAAAGTGTTTTAATTTAGTATTTGAAAGATTGTATTTGTTTCAATTTGGTCTATTTTTTTTTGTCAAAGTGACTTTTAACAACAAAAATTTTGAGACACAACAATGGTAAATTTTGTAATTTAGCTACGAAAAGGACTAAATTGAGACAAATACAAATTTTCAGGAACTAATTGAGACAATTGATCTTTTGAAGACCAAATTAAAAAAAATTGTAATCATTTATAGAAAAAATAGTATTTTTTTCCAAAAAAAAAAGGGGGGGGGGTTCCATCTTGCAATGTGATGTAATCTTTAAATATGTAATTTTGCCATCTTTGATTTTCAAATTAAAACTGGGATGCGGTCTTTACAATGGAATAATTTGTAGTATCATTCATAATCTTTCAAATATGAAATATCAATGAACCCTATTAAAGATTTTCTTGTAACTTTGAATTGTTTTTGGTTCAACCCAAATATATAATCCCCCAAATACTGTATGATATCATTGTGGCAGTCAGGGGTTGTGGGCTTCGGATGAAATTGAAAAAAAGGTATACCTGTGAATACTAAAGTGATGCAAAGAATTTTTGAAGAACCCAATTGATATCATAACCGCTGCGAGAGCATAAAAATGGATATTTAGTCGAAATATTAATAACATTTGTAACTCAATCCATAATGTAGGGAAAGGGACCATTTAGCCACAAATGATTATCTGACAAGAATTAATGGGTTCGAGATTCAGATCGTTGCCCAATGTATTGTTTTGGGTTTCTGGCTAAATTATTATTTGTCAGAAAAAAAAAAGATATTTTTTCTAGAGATTCAGCTTGTGTAGACCTGCAGAAACAGTTAGAGCGAAATAATTCTGAATTTTTTTTTTCCCAAGACTTCCTGCAAGGGAGTTAATCTACCTTTATTGGCGCCTCTTGAAGGATAATTATCGCAAATGTGCAGCAGTGAAAAAGGCTGGCTAAAAAATTTTATAGGAAAGACAGCCAAAATGAACAATAGTAAGTGCTAAGTGAGTTCGTTTACAATGGACGCAAAGATATATCTTTCTCTTTTTTTATTTTTTCTTTTGGTCAAAGCAAAAGATCTGTCCTATTACAAAATCATGGTCATTCATTTCAAATTAGTCACACTAAAGAAAAAAAATCAAAAAAAAAAAAAGGCAGTCCATGTACAGTCACTCATTTCACAGTCACTCATTTCAACCGTAACCGTCCAATTCAAAAATAAATAGCTATAATTGAATAATGACACTATGCAATTGTGCCAATTACAAAGAGTCCAGATTCGTCTGTAAAGTGGGGATGGTTTGAGATACGGGAGAAGATTATTCTCACGTTGCATGCTAAAACCAAAAAACAAAAATGCCAATATGAAATTAAAACACTTGACTTATTACAATTATTATTATATATATATATTAATGATTAAAACAGTCCGCTTGTTAAAAATAGGTCTATGACGTAAGATTGATGGAATTAAAATCCCAAAATAAAGCATGGATGTGATAAGTGGGAAATGTATTGGTAAATTTGTAAGGAAGAATTATAATTTTAGTTTCCGAAGTTTAGTACGCAACATTTTATTGATCATTTTACTATAAAAGATAAAAGTATTATATATTTTGTCAACATTAACATATAAAAATTATATAATTTTGGAAAAAAAAAACACAAGTCAAAGATCATAAGGAGGAGAAAATTGGAGAAAATGCTTGAGCATAAAATTGACATGTGATAATATTCGATTTGATTGTGCACCTGTATTGATCTAAATCTCCATCTGCAGAAGTTTGAGAGTAATGGAGCAAGACGTGAAAAAAGTGTCGGGTCCTTCAAAGGGACTAAGTGAAGAGTTGTATGAGGTATAATCCCTTTTGATCTCTTTCTTTCACCTATGCTATAGCTTTCTGGAATTTCAGTGTCAAAACTTTATTGTTTGTGCTGTGGTAGTATATTCTGCAGACTAGTGTGTACTCCCGTGAGCGAGAGCCTCTCAAGGAGCTAAGGCATATTACCGCTAACCACCCAAGGTATCCATTTCTCCAATGCTTTTAATTCTTGTTAAACTGAATTGAGAAAAGTAAATTCCATTTACACTTACAGAACATATCAAAATCAATTGAAAAACAAAATACTAGGATGGAATTGCAATCTGTAACTGTCAAACTTACATTGAATATTTCTACATATGACTATCATATCTCACTTCTCTACTGCACTGTTGTTTTTGAACTCTTTTTCTCCAGTGCTTTTGATTCTTATCAAATAGATTCGAGAGAAGCAAGTTCCACTTACTCTTTAAGAGCATGTTTTATTAAACCAGAGACAAATGTTCTGGTGAAATTGCAGATATGTACTAGTCAAACTGGAATTAGCTTTAATTCTAATAATTGTGGAACATCCTTAAAAATTTCTGTCGTTTTCTCTATAATTAGTAAATGTATAGCTAATGACCTGTGTCAGTTGGTTTACCAATTATAGCACATCATCCAATATCTCTCTACTTAGGAGTGTTTATTGGATTGGTCAACCAGCCAACTTGTCAAAACAACCTAATTCGCACAATTGAGTTGGTAGGTAGATTCAGGTTCATTTTCTTTTAACCTACTATTATGGCTTGGGTTGTGGGTTAAGAGAGTTCAACCCATGCCAACACAAACCAACTAGCTCAACCCACCACTAACTCTGTTCTTATTGCTCAAGATTTATTGTACTTGTTAAAATTCACAGATTAACTTAAATTTCTCTTGGCAGATAATAGCAATAGACTTAAATCCTGAGTCATATGAGATTGGATTACCAATCATCAGAAAAGCTGTTGTTGAGTACAAGATTGATTTCATTGAGTCTGAGGCTTTGCCGGTCCTAGATTAGCTCTTGAAAGATGTGAGAATCACTTGTTTCGCCTTTATATTAGTTTCTAGACTAAATTACTAATTTGATCCCTAAAAAATTACAATAGTCTCAATTTAGTCTATGAAAGATTGTTTCAATATAGCCTCTGAATGATTATATTTGTTTCAATTTGGTCTCTCTTTTTGTTTAAGTGATTTTTAATAACAAAAATTTTGAGATTTAGCGACAAAAAAGATCATATTGAGGCGAATGCAATCTTTCAAGTACTAAATTGAGACATTTGATCTTTTAAATATAAAATTGAGAAAATTCTTATCTTTCAAGAGCTAAATCTGTAATTTACTCTAATTTCTATTTTTCCCCGTTTGAAACTTTGTTTACTTAAAGACCTTCTTTTACTAGCCTTCTCCTACCTCTTGTTCAGATATTCCATATGTCTCTCATTCTTACCTATATTTTGATTTCTTGACTTTTGGGCAATATTATGTTATTGTAGCCTAACAATGAGGGGAGTTTTGACTTTGCATTTGTTGATGCTGACAAATTTAATTACTGGAATTACCATGAAAGGCTAATGAAATTGGTGAAGGTTAGTGGGATAGTGGTGTATGACAATGCATTATGGGGAGGATCAATGGCAATGAGTGAAGAGGCAGCTCTGGATTTCAAAAGACCAGGCAAGCAACTCACAATTGAATTCAACAAATTACTCGCAGCTGATTCTTGAGTTCATATTTCGCTTGCTCCTTTAGGTGATGGCATCACCATCTGCAAGCATACCTTCAGTTTGTGCAATTTATCCCTTCTGTCAGAAAATCTATTAGTCAACCTAACGATCAATGTCACGTCAACAAAAAATGCCACATAAGCTGTTGACATGGCAAAAAAATGCCATGTCAACTTCCACCATGACCCACTAATTAACCTAAACCCATACCCCCACCCACTCCATGACCCACCCTGACCCACTAATCAACATGACAATTTTCTTCAGGAAGATGAACAGTTAGAATACGAACGATAGGAATCTGAGCGGCGAGAAGGCAAACAACGAGAAGATGAACAGCAAGAAGGCGAATGAAGAGAAGGTGAACAATGAGAAGATGAACGGATCGACGATGAATGGCAAAAAAGGGGTCGGCAAACAAGATGGAGAGACCATAACAACTCTTATACTATCTAGACTAACTAAGAATGACCATGAGAAGGAACGAACACCACAGAAGATAGATCTAAAAATCACTGTCGAAAATCATGAACCCAATTGGAAACTTTCCTTCAAGGATATTCTCTGTGGAAAAAATCAACTGCCTTTTGAAACCCAAACTCCTCCTAAATCACAAATCATCTTTCACCCACCAGAATAAGTAAGAGAGTGACCAGCAAGTCAATAATTTAAAACATCATTCCTCATTTTAACCCAACTAAAAGTGACAATAAAAATCCATTTAGACAATTGGATTGTTGTAGATTTCTAAGTACAGAATTTCTGTTATTATTTCCAACAAGTTCAGTAGAAAAATTACACGAAAAGAGAGAGTTTAGAATCTAAAATATCCGCTATTATTAATGGTTTCAGTCTCAAACTTCTCCTATTTTCCATCCACATTTCATAGTTAAACCTTCAGACATTGTAACATACACATGCCAACACGAGAGAGGTGAATTTGGTTCTAGATCAGAAAATTCTACTTAACTGGTGAAGCTTCGCTACTCTGTCTCTACCCATGGTTTCTCCTCTCAGTTTCATCTCCCATTTTCGATTTCTAACTCTAATCTCGGCCAAAACCTCTCACTAATTCTGGTATACTAGCTACAACCCAAAATTTCTTGGTTAGGATTTATTTCAGACTCAATCAATCGCACATGCAAGAGAAAAAAGGGAAAGTTTCAAGAACAGAGCAAATCTGATTTTTGCTTACCGGTGCTTCAATTCCTAAATTGTCTTCGAACCCTAAATCACAAAAAGCTATCGATTCCAAACCCATACCCTATCGATTCTCATTTGCTCACCGTCATAGATGGGGAATGATTTACAGTCACAGATGCAAAAGATATTTTGGTTGGGTTATGAGTTTTGGATGTGGGATGGGACAAGCCATCTATGGTGTATGGGTTTGGGTTAATTAGTGGGTCATGGTGGAAGCTGACATGGCTTTTTTTTGCCATATAGCTTATGTGGCATTTTTTGCTGACGTAGCTGTGACACCCCTCATCTAGAGATGTGTCCGGCATGGGTAGAACTTATTTCCACCCATAAGCCTTAACTTAGGAAAGCGATATTGCAATTGTACTTTTAACTTATCTAGTAATAATTCATAATTTGTTTCATATGTAATAGCGTCATTAATCTTTTGCATTTATATTCAACTCACTTATGACATACATGTACTTCCCCCTATTCAAATTCAAGATGAGGATCCTGCCCATGGATATACAAAGCACATCTAGAGTTATTATCCACATTAAACATAAAACATAATATCAGCCCAAAGACAATTCGAGCCTCAAATGACCTGTAGACTTCAATAGTCGCTCAGCATAAGGGCTTCCAAATCAATCTTTACTACCTGGGGAAAAATAAAAGATAGGATGAGTTAAAAAGCCCAATGAGTACTATTACTCATGACAGAATAAGTACAGAGGATATAACTCAGGGTTAAAAATAGGTAGCAATGGTTGGTAATATTTTTCAACAATATAAATTCATATATATATATATATATATATAATTAGATAATATGAAATCACAAAACAGTAATGATAAGATACATTTAAAGGAACCTCAATCAGAAATGTATCATCATAAACATTGCATTATAACTCTCCTTAACACCATTATCATAATTCCATACCATTCTTTTCCTGTATATCATATAGCCTCCCTTCTGTATCTAGCCTTGGATTACTGGACTAGCACACTCCTTCATCCTCTGCTAGTTGAGATTTCATCATTACCAAGGCATGCCAAGGACTACACGTATCACTGTAGTACCGTTGTTCCAAAATAGGTTCCTCTTCATGTATTGCATCATAATGGAATGCTCAAAATAAATCATTTTCCCAAAACATGATGAACCATTGCTCATAAATATTAAATCAAGGAATTTCAAGTCATATAACTTTTCATATCAACATAAATTCAAAGAAAACTCATAGCACATGCTTTTTCATAACATCATGAATATCTAAAGAATGCTTCAAGAGTGTACATATATGTTTCTCAACTTCATTCCAACCCTCAGTCAAAACTTTGGAATAACATATGTACATATATACGTAAAATGAGATATTATAATTTTGTAAAACTTATTGAGAATATTTAGAAACCATTTTCAAGAGAGTGTTGGATTTCATGAAATAAGAAAAATATGTTATACTAAGCTATTTCCAAAAGACTTAGTCTTAATTGAGTAGAGTACTCACCTGAATCGCGACTCTCTTAAATCATCCTTTCACTTATGGGACCACAATACCAAAAATTCCAAGCTCACTTTCTTCCTTAAATTTTTTGCACTTTCTAATCACTTCTCTTGATGCTATAAAGTGTGTTTGGGACCTCAAATTCCTCTGCTAAAATACTCCTTTGGTCAAAACTAAAGTTGCCCAAGGTTGGCTTGATGTTTTGGCAAGAAGAGATTTTGCAAACTTGCTTAATAACTCCACGATTAACTCTATTTTAGGGCAATAAAACAGAGGCAAAGTTCTAGTTTAACACTCCCTTGGTGGCTCACGGACAGCACTAAAACTCTCAAGGAAGCTCACGTTTTTTTGTAGAAACACTTTGTCAGGTTCATCACTCAAATTGGCAAAAGAATGAAGCTGAGGTTCCTTTAAAACATAGAAGTGGCTTCATGTGGCTGCTAAAACATAGAAAACTGATTTCCATTTCACATATTCAGCTCGCGAGATTGACAGTCTCTCGAGTACCATTCAAAACACTCATGGGTTTCTACTGCAGAATCTCTTTCTCTCGGGTTCACTCTTAAAGTGGCAGAAAATGGAGCTAAGGTCACCCCTTTAATTCCATGGGAGGTACCTCATGTGGCTGCAGAAAAAGAAGAGGATATAGCCATGAGTTTATTGCACAAAGCTCCTCCCTTTCTTGGTTTCACACTCCTGAAGCAGGGTAGCATCACACATCGTAGCAGATGGAGGTCTCTTGGGTTCATGGTGGCTCTTTAAGGCTTGGACAGTAAAGAAGGGTGCTCAACGTGGCTGGAGGCTGTCCCAAGGCTCCCTAAGCTCTAACCGAGACATAACATCCTGCTGCACTCATAAACATGCTCGGTTGAGAGGGAAAGGCCATGATGGTCTGCTGGTTGACCAAGAGACAAAAGCTATGGCATCCCACACTACCTTTTTAGCCCTCATACTTCCTAGTCCTCAAAGTGGATTGTACACTTCTGTTAAAGTAAGGGGAAAAGCTGGTTGAAGTCATGTGCTTTCATCATCTGCACATGGCCAAGAGCACAAGGGAAAGGTGCTGGAGGTGAGCCACATGGATGGAAGAGAGCTTAGGTGGATAGGTGATGTGTGGTCTTCTCTTATTTATGCAAGGCTACGATTATAAGAGGAATGGAGCCACATGTGTCTTGATTGTTTTACAGTAACATGCATGCCTTTTTATGTGACTTGGCCACAAAAAAATTGTCTAGCTAAAATTCTAGAAAGGCCCTTCCATTTTTTTCTATTCTTGCAAATAGGTCCTAAAAGGTAAAAATTTCTATTTGTTTCCAAAATTATTTCTGACATTTCCTTATGTTTTCTTTCAATTTTATTTATTGTATATGAAATTTATTTTCATTATTTTTATTCACTTTTTTCTTTTTTTAAGAAATATTCTTTTCAAAATAGTCCCTCTAATATTAAATTGGATATTACAGTAGCATTGACTGTTAGGTTGAATAACGAATTTTCTAACGGAAGGGGTAAATTACACAAACTGAAAAGTTCATGTGAGTTTGTTGTCGAATTTTAAAGTTCATGGAAATTTTTTGCATATTGGGTAAATTTCATAAAGGTAAAGTGCATTTTTCCCAAGAATTTTTGAAGAACCCAATTGATATCGAAACCAGTGTTAGAGCATAAAAATGGATTTTTAGTCGAAATATTAATAACATTTGTAACTCAATCCATAATGTAGGGAAAGGGACCATTTAGCCACAAATGATTATCTGATAAGAATTAGGACATGTTTGAGTAAATAACTTAATTAAGTGCTAAGCGTTTATATATAAGTTATTTCTACAATTGAAGAGTTTATGAGAGCAAACTCCATATAACCTGTTTTTAATTTGTTTTTATAAGCTATTCTAGAGAGTTTATGAAAATAAGCTGAAAATAGCTTATGTACATGCCATAAGCTATTTTTATAAACTCTTCCAAACACATGCATAAGTGCTTATGCCACAAGATAAGTCAGATAAACTCAAAATAAACTTTTCCAAACAAGGCCTTAATGGATTTGAGATTCTTGCCCAGTGTATTGTTTTGGCTTCTGGCTAAACTATTATTTGTTAGAAAAAAAAATTTCTTATGATTCAGCTTGTGTAGACCGACAGGGATAGTTAGAGAAAAACAATCCTGAAATTCTTTTCCTAAGACTTCCTGCAAGGGAGCTGGTTAAAAACTTTTATTTTTCCCAGAAAATGAACTAAATCATGATTTACGAAATTGAATTTCTAAAACAGACCAGGGATAACCTATAATGGGTAGGAACATGGTTATCAAATCGAGATTCGAATTATGAATTGGAAGACCTATTTTTCAAATCGTGAATCGAATCTTATTATGATTCGTAAGATACAAGATCAATAAAAATATAATATTTTTAAATAAATAAGTAACATAAACAAAAAAACCAATAAGCTGATATATCATATATAAACTTCACAGTAATCCAAAATTCAAGTCATATATCAAAAAAACGTCAAAGGCGACCATAATAGAAAAGATAATAGAAAAGTATCAGTGTGTGCCTGTGTGGGGGCCACCAAAAGAACCAAAATAGAAAAGATAATAGAAAAGTATCAGTGTCTGTGTGGGAGGCAACACGTGCACAACAAAGGAGGCAATGCACGCACATTGGAGGAGCCTCAGTGGGGACTGAAATAGCAATGGCCTAGGTGTTTTCTCTTGCGTTTCTTCCTTGGGTTATTGGGAGGGATGATATTCGGCGGGCTCTGTCCAATTTAAGAAGAAAAAAATTTACAAACATTGTGTTCTGAGCAACCGGGTCACGCGACACGAAAGATGACCCGAAAGACGAATCGGAAACCATTGAAGGAACTGTATCGTGCGATTCCTTATTAATCAAGATTCAAACCAGATTCGGGATTCTGTGTGCAATTCTGGTTCAAAACAGATACACCATGCGATCTATATCGTTGAGGTCAAATTTGGTGTCGAATCGGGATATGACTCGTGGGATACATGGGATACTAATAACCATGGGTAGGAAAGACAGCCAAAATGATCAATAGGAAGTGCACAGCGAGTTCGTTTACAATGGAAGCAAAGATGCATCTTTCCCTTTTTTTGTCAAAACAAAAGATCTGTCTTGTTGCACAATCATGATCATTCATGTCAACCCTGAAGCTGATATTTCATCCAGGTTCACGAATTGCCGCATCTAACTTTTTGCTTTCGCATGTCAATTACCTCAATATTCCTCACGCGCTGTATACTTTGCTTTGCAACGCGTGCTTGTATTTTCATTCATTTACTAATATTGTTGACATATTTTACATTAGATTAGACTAACTTCTCATATATTTTTACTAAATTCATTTATCATACTCTAATTTTAAATATTATATTAAGATTTTTTAATTTATTTTCGGTTTTAAAAATTAATTTATTAGACAATATAACAGTTTTGTAATAATAAAATTATGTAAAAATAAAATTACAATTATATATTAAATGTTAATGTTAAGTTAATTGCTTTTATTATTATGTTAAAATTAAAATTATCTCACATTATACAAAAAAAGATTAATTGATTTGAGAAAAAAATAAACTTAAAGATTTTTAAAATATATATTAAAATATCTATTTAAAAACATTATATATATTCTATATATTTTTATTAAAATTTATTGAATAAATCTATGAAAAATTTAAGTTTCCATTAATTAATTTCATAGATAAAGTTTACGAATTTATATACAAATTTTCAATTATGTGTTAAGAAATCAATCTAGCATCAATATTCAAATTTATTTACAAATTCTTTTTGGGATCACGAACGAGAGTCTGCGCTTGAGATACATCTTCGGTGTCCCTTTAAATATAGAAAAGGGCTCTCATGTCAGGCACGTGACATCCTTCTACTAGTGCCACAAGCCCACAACTGAAAGCAGTATCACATACGACGACATACAAATATTTTATTTTATTTTTTAATTAATTTTTATTTTTGAAAGAGAATCTAACTAATAACATATCGAATAGTGACTTTCGTTTGAATTATTTATTGTGAATTTTATAATGACATCTTATTACTTTTAACTTTAAGCAACTCTCTATTTTAATAGTACAACTCTTAGTAATTTACAAATAAATTTCACAAATAAATCTTTATTATTTTAATATTTATTACTTTTCATTAATATTTATTATAAGTTAATTTATTATTATTGTTATTATTATTATTTATAATAACCAATTCTTATACAAAAAAATATATACCAACTAACAAGACGAACTCTGGTAACCCTGATAATGACAAGTTTTTAAATTTAACAACTATATTTAATAACCCTAGGAGATGCTCTAAAATGCTCTCTGCTTCGCCCAATCGATGTGCTCCTACACACCGATCCCGTGCCTCTCCTTAGAGGAAAAAGACAGGGACCCTTCTTAGCGGATGTGGACTGTCGGATTGGTTTGGTGAATAGTGAAAATTTGTTGTTGCTGAAAAGACGTGGGTCTTTGGATTCAAGCAATCCAACAGTCCAAATCATGTGGTAAGGATAAATAAAACGCTGTGCTTCATATGTGGATTTTTTTTTCATGTGGTCGTCTTCTTCACTGACTTCTTCAACTGTTGCGTTCTCTATAAGTGCTATTTGGACAACAATAAGGAAATGAAGAATTGGAGTACAAGAAACATGTAACATTTGAATCATGCAGGAAAATAATCAAATATATGTAATTTTGGCACCCTCATTGGAAGAAATTTTTTACTCAAAAGCCTAAATTGCTTAATATAATTCAAAATCACTTTGCATTCTTTTTGTCATTTCAAATACCCAAAGTGTGTTGCATTCATCTCTTGCCATTGTAAGTTGGGTATAAACACTTGAACCCATGATGAGCCCAATTCCAGTGGAAAGATTCCTGCAGTTGAGCATGTAAGAATAAGTTTGAACTAAGAAATATGAGCTTGCATTTACCTTAAAGAATTCATATTGAGGATGTGAAAGCACTGGCTTGCCATTGTAGGCATTTATAATGTATCTCATCCCCTTTGCCATCATCATGTCTTCTACATGCCATTTGGAGGTAATATATCTCTTCCCCTTTTCGCTTTAGTGTTCTGTAACTGGCTATCATTTGATTGGAACAAAATTCTCATAGGGTTGATAAGTTGACTTCTTGATGTAATCAAGGATAATCCCATTGCAGCCCAAGAAAGGGAGAACACTTCAATTGGGCCTCTAACTCGTTCAAGAGCTAAAGAGCTTGGATTGGGTTTAACCACATTGTTGAAAGTGGAAGAAGTGTGAATAAGATTGCATGTGGGATGGTTGCATTTGTTGAATATAGTTGTAGTCTATTACCTATGCATTTATTGTCTTTGACATTTAGCTACCTACGCATTTATTGTCTTTGACATTTAGCTACCTACGCATTTATTGTCTTTGACATTTAGCTACCTACGCATTTATTGTCTTTGACATTTAGCCTACACTACTTGACTTTTAGTTGATGCATTTAATGCATTAGTTGGAGTCTTTTGTCTTTTGTTTTGGAGACCTTCTATAAAAAGGATCCTTGCCATATGTTGTAAACCATCCTTGAATCATATATGAGATATTGGCATTTTGCTTTCAAGAGGATTCTTGAGTTCTTTCTCTTATCTAACTTGGGTTAGTGGCGAGAGCAGCTAGATTTCTTATCACTCACGTTTTTCTTTCTTGAGTGTGGCGAGATCAACCAATTTCTCTTAGTTGTGGTGCCCTTTGGCTTATCAATTGAGTGATCTGATTTTCTTTGTTTGTTTCTTTCAACCTATCTAGAAAATCGATTAAGTGTTTTCCCTCCGGAAATCACATCATATTGGTATCAAAGCCACTGCAATTCAGGTTCTATTATTTGTTTTGTGTTTTGCCCCTTCGTGGAAAGCTTAATTTTATTGCATTTTATTCTATGTTTTGCCACCTACATGGAAGGCTTAGTTTTCCTTATTTTGTATTCTGCCACCTATATGGAAGGCTTAGTTTTCCTTATTTTGTAATCTGCCACCTACATGGAAGGCTAATTTTCTAGTCTGTTCATCTTTATCTTTATTTCTATTCTTGTGTTGTTCTATTTTATTCTAGCTTTTTTATTTAAAAAATTCATCGTTACTGTTCATTGTTCATCATTACTGTTCATTGTTAATCCGAGTGTAAACACTTAGAGAGTGAACTTACCCTTCACCAAACTCAAACCAACAAATAACAAATCATTATGACAGGAGAAAATAGTTCTGAAGTTCCTTTTGGGCTTAGCCTACAACAAGCTCAAATTGTTGGCCTACAAAGAGGTCAAGAAGAAATGATGGAACAAATAGCTCAACTAACCACTCAAATGGATAGATTTATGGAGCTACAACAACAACAACCAAGAAGAGGAGCTTATGTTGAACACCATGGAGAAGAATCTGAAGCTGAAGAAGGTGAAGAACCTAGGCAAAGAAGGCAACAGAGGGAACGTGATGCCAACATCAAAATGAAGATTCCTCCATTTAAGGGAACAAGTTCTCCTGAAGAATACTTGGAGTAGGTGCAACGAGTAGAGAAGATTTTTGAATATTAAGAATATTCAGAAGCTACCAAATGCCTATTTGCAGCCTTTGAATTCACTGATTATGCGATTCTATGGTGGGAAAATTTGAAGAATCAACAAAGAAGAGAGGAAGAAGTTCGAAATTGGAGATTGATGAAAAGACTCATGCAGAGGCATTTTGTACCTGATTACTACAAGCAAGAGCTTTATTTTAAGCTTCAAAGCTTGAGGCAAGGAGGTATGTGTGTTGAAGATTAAGTTAAAGAATTTGAAACTTTGATGATTCGGTGCGAGCTGACTGAACCCCAAGAGCAAATCATAGCTCGATTTCTTGGTGGTTTGAACAAAGAAGTTACTGACTTAGTAGAGTTACAAAATTATGTTTTCTTAGAAGATGTAATTAAATTGGCAATTAAGGTGGAGAGACAAAAAAAGAGAGTTTATGGAAGAAACAATGGAGTATCTAAACCATTGGGGAGTAAACCTTTCCAAACACTTTCCCAAACCTCAAACACTACCAAAGGGAGTAATAAGGAGATATGGAAGAAGGAGCCAAACAAAACTGAAAGTTCTAAGGGGAAGGAGAAGAGAAAAGACAACGAACCCTCTAAAAGAAGTCGAGACATTAAGTGTTTCAAGTGCTTAGGTCATGGCCATATAGGATCCAAATGTCCTAATAGAAGAGTGATGATCTTAAACGAGAAACAAGGGGAAATAGAGAGTGAAGATGAAGATATTGTGGAGGAATGTAAAGAGGAAGAATATTCTGACAAAGAAGAAGTTGTTGAGTATGCTGATGAAGGTGCTGCCTTGGTTATTAGACGTGCCTTGAATATCCAAGCCAAGGTAGAAGAAGAACAGAGGGAGAATATTTTTCAAACAAGGTGCACTATCGGAGGCAAAGTTTGTAACGTGATAATTGATAGTGGGAGCTGCACTAACGTTGCTTCAACTACCTTGGTTGGCAAATTGAAGCTACCTATCATCAATCATCCCCGTCCATACAAGCTGCAATGGTTGAATAATCATGGCGAGATGAAGGTCACCAAACAAGTAAAGGTACCTTTCTCTATAGGGAAGAATTACAAAGATGAGGTGTTGTGTGACATAGTCCCTATGGATGCTAGTCATCTTCTACTAGGGAGGCCATGGCAATTTGATAGAAGAGCACTACATGATGGCTTCAAAAACACCTATGCTTTTGAGAAGGATGGAAAGAAGATTGTGTTGGCACCCTTAAAGCCAATACAAGTACAGTCGAAGGAGGATGTAATCGAGAAGAAGAAGCCTAGTTGTTTTGCTTCTAAGAATGAGTTAAAGAAGGTAATAAAAAGGGATGACTTCGTCTTATTGCTAATTCTCAAGGAGCTAAACATAGAACTTGCAAAAAAAGCTTCCTAAGCTTGTGAGGGAGTTGATAGAAGAATTTGCAGATGTCTTTCCGAATGAGCTACCTAAGAGATTGCCACCCTTGAGGGGAATTGAGCATCAAATTGATTTGGTGCCCGGTGCTGCCTTACCAAATAAACCAGCATATAGAATGAATCCAGAGGAGGCTAAGGAGCTTAAAAGGCAAATTGATGAGTTGATTGAAAAGGGTTATGTGAGGGAATCCATGAGCCCTTATTCTGTGCCTACATTATTGGTCCTTAAAAAGGATGGCTCTATGAGAATGTGTGTGGACAGCCGCACTATAAATAAGATTACCATCAAATACCCCTATCCAATTCCAAGATTGAATGACATGTTGGATGAGTTGAATCGTTCCAAGGTGTTTTTAAATATTGACTTGAAGAGCGGCTACCACCAAATCCGAATGAAAGAGGGAGATGAGTGGAAGACAGCCTTTAAGACAAAGCATGGACTTTATGAATGGATGGTAATGCCATTTGGGCTATCTAATGCCTCTAGCACATTTATGCGATTGAGGAATCATGTGCTTAGATCTTTCATTGGAAGATTTGTTGTGGTATATTTTGATGATATTTTGATCTATAGTCAAAGTTACGAGGAGCATGTGCAATATTTGAAGGAAGTCTTGGAAGTGTTGCGAAAGGAGAAACTCTATGCTAATCTGAAAAAATGCTACTTTTGTCAAAATCATGTGATTTTTCTTGGCTTTATAGTATCTCAACAAGGAGTGGGAGCTGATAAAGAAAAGGTGAAAGCTATCAAAGAATGGCCCATTCCAAGAACCATATCTGAAGTAAGAAGTTTTCATGGGCTTGCCTCCTTTTATAGAAGATTTGTAAGGGATTTCAGCACTATCTTAGCACCTATAACTGAATGTATTAAAGGAGGAAAGGAGTTCAAATGGAGTGATGCAACCCAAAGAATCTTTGAACTTGTCAAAGAAAAATTATGCAATGCACCCATATTGGCTTTGCCTGATTTTTCTAAGACTTTTGAGATTGAATGTGATGCTAGTGGAGTGGGAATTGGAGCAGTACTTCTTCAAGAAAGGCGTCCCATAGCTTATTTTAGTGAGAAGTTGAGTGGAGTCAGTCTTAACTACTCTACCTATGATAAGGAGTTCTACTCTTTAATTAGAGCTCTTGAGACATGGCAGCACTACTTGTTACCAGAAGAATTTGTAATTCACACAAACCATGAATCACTCAAACACTTGAAAGGTCAGAGCAAGCTGAATAGAAGACATGCAAAGTGGGTGGAATTTCTTGAAGCTTTTCCTTATGTGTTAAAGTATAAGAAGGGAGAAACCAACATTGTTACAGATGCCTTATCAAGGAGATATGCCTTAATTTCCATGATGAATGCTAAATTGTTGGGATTTGAATCTATTAAAGATCATTACATGGAAGATTTGACACTTGCTGAAATTTATCTCGCTTGTGAGAAAATAGCATATAAGGGATTTTATAGATCTGAAGGTTTTTTATTTCGCTTAGGGAAGCTTGTAATTCCAAACTGTTCTCTAAGGGAATTACTTACACGAGAAGCTCACGGAGGAGGATTGGCTGGGCATTTTGGTGAAACCAAGACATTGGAGATGCTGAAAGAGCATTTTTATTGGCCTAACATGATTAGAGATGTGCATCATGTGATTGAAAGGTGTATTGTTTGCAAAAAAAGCCAAGAGCAAGGAAGCAGCCCATAGACTTTATACACCTCTACCTGTTCCAGATCAACCTTGGACTGATGTTAGCATGGATTTCGTGCTAGGCTTACCAAGGACACAAAGAGGTAAAGATTCAGTGGTTGTTGTTCATCGTTTTTCAAAAATGTCTCATTTTATTCCATGTCATAAGACCGATGATGCTGTGTACATTGCCAATTTATTTTTCAAAAAAATTATGAGACTTCATGGCATTCCAAAGAGTATCATGTCGGATCGTGATGCCAAATTTCTTATCTACTTTTGGAAGACTTTATGGAGGAAGTTGGGAACAAAGTTGCTCTTTAGTATTGCCTGTCACCCACAAACTGATGGGCAAACTGAAGTGGTGAGCCGAATGCTTTCTACTTTGCTAAGAACTATCATTGGCAAAAACTTGAAAAGTTGGGATGAATGCTTGGCCTATGCTGAATTTGCTTACAATAGAAGTGTACATGGTACTACTAAACACTCTCCTTTTGAAGTAGTTTATGGATTTAATCCATTGAGCCCACTTGATTTAGTACCATTGCCACTTGAAGCTCGAGAATGCATAGATGGAAAAATAAAGGCTGACATGATAAAGAAGTTACATGAAAACATTAAACAAAAAATTGAGAAGAAGAACTCCATCTATGAGAAGACTGCCAACAAGAGAAGAAAATTTGTTCAATTCAGTCCTGGAGATTTAGTGTGGGTTCATCTTCGAAAAGAAAGATTTTCAAACCAAAGGAAGTCCAAATTAATGCCAAGGGCAGATGGTCCTTTCCATATCATAGACAAGGTAAATGATAATGCATACAAAATTGATTTGCCTGAAGACTATACTGTTTCTACTACTTTCAATGTGAGAGATCTTTCCCCGTACTTAGAAGATAAAGAGGACTTGGATTTGAGGACAAATCCATTTCAACCAGGGGAGAATGATGTAATCAAGGATAATCCCATTGCAGCCCAAGAAAGGGAGAACACTTCAATTGGGCCTCTAACTCGTTCAAGGGCTAAACGGCTTGGATTGGGCTTAACCACATTATTGAAAGTGGAAGAAGTGTGAATAAGATTGTATGTGGGATGGTTGCATTTGTTGAATATAGTTGTAGTCTATTACCTATGCATTTATTGTCTTTGACATTTAGCTACCTGTGCATTTATTGTGTTTGACATTTAGCCTACACTACTTGACTTTTAGTTAATGCATTTAATGCATTAGTTGGAGTCTTTTGTCTTTTGTTTTGGAGACCCTCTATAAAAAGGGTCATTGCCATATGTTGTAAACCATCCTTGAATCATATATGAGATATTGGCATTTTGCTTTCAAGAGGATTCTTGAGTTCTTTCTCTTATCTAACTTGGGTTAGTGGCGAGAGCAGCTAGATTTCTTATCACTCACGTTCTTCTTTTTTGAGTGTGGCGAGATCAACCCATTTCTCTTAGTTGTGGCGCCCTTTGGCTTATCAATTGAGTGATTTGGTTTTCTTTGTTTGTTTCTTTCAACCTATCCAGAAAATCGATTAAGTGTTTTCCCTCCAGAAATCACATCACTTATCCTCATCAATATTGTATTTCCTTATGACTTTGCTCAAGTAGCACTTTGGTTATAGATTAATAATTCACTTATTGCTCCTTTCTGTTTCTGCAGAAGATCGGTGACTCATCTGAGCTATTTATCAGTGTTATTGTCGAGGGAGGGCTTTTTTAGCATTAGAATCGCAAGCATTCTTGATGCTCTCAAGCAAAATGGCTGGATATTATTCTTTTTTCTTTTATAATTCTTGCCTTGCCTAGTTTTGGAAGTTGGAAAATTGTGGGTAGACAGGCTTTTTATTTTTGTAGCAAGCTTTTGAAATTATGTTGCAGTCTTTATATGTAATCTTCTATGGCCAAACAACCTTTTTAACAGTTCTGTTTGTTGCTAATAAGCTTTTGAGGATGTACATATTTTTTAATTAGATGGTTTCCTCTAGAATGAAATGAATTTGATTCATGTTCCCTAAAGCAAGATGAAACGAAATGCTTCTCTAACAAATTTGGGAGTGGGGGAATGATATAACCATTAACTAACTTATGATTCTTACTTGTGAAGTCACTCATGTGGTAATGGTATAGACGTTGTTCTAACTCTCTAGGCAAGATTTAACTTGAATTAGCTTTCTTTTGGATTGCACTCTATGGTCAACGTCGATTATGGCTTAAAAATATCCTTCAGATTAATCCTTTGTTTTTTTAAAAAAAATGCAGAAACACATAGAACAATAACAAAACCCATAAGACACACATCACACAAGATGAAAATAAATTCTCTGTTCAAGAGATGAATGTAGTACAATTTGGGTATTTGAAATGGCAAAAAGAATGCATAGCGGTTTTGAATTATACAAAGCAACTTGGGTTTTTGAGTAAAAAAATTCTTTTGATGAAGGTGCCAAAATTATGTATATTTGATTATTTTCCTCCTTGATTCAGATGTTACATGTTTCTTGTACTTTGATTCTTCATTTCCTTGCTGCAGTCTAAATAACATTTACAGAGAAGGCGAACCATTGAAGAAGCTGGTGAAGAAGACAACCTAAAAAAAAATCTACATATGAAACGTAGCGTTTCATTTATCCTCGCCACATGATATGGGCTGTTGGATCTCGTGGATCTAACGGCCCACATCTCTTCAGCAACAACAAATCTGTACTGTTCACCCAGCCAATCAGATGGTCCATATCTGCTAAGGAGGGTCCCTGTCTTTTTCCTCTAAGGAGAGGTGTGGGATCCTCCTACACATACACGGTTCATTTCTGAGAGACTGAGACCCACACCCTATTTTCATTTTGGGAGTTTTTGCTTCTACTTCAGCTTCGATCTTCATTGTTTTGTTGGGTTGATTGGGGGTTTTTTCGGTGATGACGATGTTATTCAGATCTATGAAAGGTTTAGATTATGGGCTTTCATGTGAGGTCTACTAACTCACTTGCTATCACTCGTAGCATCCATGCCCTTTGCTTACCTTCTTCCACTCGTTCTTCCCTCATACGGGCTGTGGCCACGATATGATTCTCTTCAAGGTGTTAATATATTTTTTGAGCTTGAGTTTATTTTCTTTCTTTGTTTATTTATTGCTCATGTCCTGTTTGGAAGCTCAGAAAGTGTGGGATTTTGAAGATAGAGAAACTCTTTTTTTACGCATATTGTTGGATGTTATAAATACTTACATTATAGATGTTCTCATTTTATTTGTATTTTAGATAGATGTAAATAGTCTTAGGAAATAATTGTCATTCAAATTCATCTTAATAGCTAAATGCTACCAAACTATAGAGTCCGATTGAAATGAAAATTGAAACTGATTGTTTAAGCTTGTTGTGCTTCACATTTTTTTGCAGCCAACAAAGACTGATATTGTCACTAAGAAGTGTATAAAAGCAATTGTTGTTACTCAAAGAGTGGAAGAAGAGATGATCGCAAGTATAGTATAATGAAATATTTGATCAGCTCCTGGGGAATTGAAAAGTTTAGGAGTGTAGTCGAGCAATATTATGGCAAGAAATTTGTAACTTTCCGTGAATTGCCTGAGTAGGAGTTTAAAAGTTATTTGGGGTGGCATGAGCAAGTTGGTTCTTTAAATGAGTGGATATTATTTGATGCCTTTTTTCTTTTCCTTTTTTTTTCTTTCTTTTTGATCTTCTAGGAAGATTTATGGTAGGCCTGCTATACTATTATGTTGTGGTTTGCTAATGCACATCATATGTTTTGAGATTTGCTTGCATAGTAAAAGATGGTTGGTCAGGAGGATTAGACATAAGATATCTTTCATATCTATTATGAATCCTATATCTGATATAATATATCTGATATAATGATGATTATGTTTCACTTTCATCTCTTGGTTTTCCATCTTATATGAAAAAAGTCATAATTGTTTCAATTCTGTTTTGCTTGTAAGGGTATGTTATGTTATGTATAATGTTGATAACTTGATAACATTAGTAGATCAGCTAATATAATTTATAATATTCAAGTTTTAGTATCTTGTAGGTTTCACTTACCTCATGTAAGTTTAGATATGTAAATAATTCCTACTGTGTAAGAATTGTTTCATAACTCTCTTTTATGTGGTTGAGTACTTTCTAGTTCTTCTTTGGCTTAACTATTGTTTCAACTCCTTCATCCATGTAGGCTCATTTGTTAACTTTCTGTTTTACAAGGTGATGGTAGTTTATTTTGTGGGCTTCATGTTGATAATTGTTAAGCTCTAGCATTTAGTACTATTTTGGTGCTAAATGCCTTCTCTTTTAATCTCTTTCTTGTTTATCTTGTGATTCTTAACCCTTGTTTTTAGTATTTTTATGTTTTCTTAGAGTTTAGGTGGTTTAGAGTGATTTCATGACTCAGAGCTGCTAAATAATTAACATTTTATTGTTCTTTGATGTAGGTTGTGTGGAAGGAGCTAACGCAAGAAGTTGGCTTGTGCTACTGCATTGATGAAGGATTTGAAGCCTTTTTTTGCCCTTCACCATTATAGCGGTGAGCCCTGGACCAGCAGCCTTTAAACGCCATTTTCTCTGTTAACCACCGCTATAATGGTAGTTCGCGAATCTGCAGAACGTTGTTTGGTCTAAATAGCAAAAAAGAAGGGTTTTTAGGGTATCCTGAGTTCGAGACAGAGAAGAGGAGGAATCCATCTCTAAATCTTTCGAATCCCGATTCTTGCCAACCCAACCTCGGTTTCATGATGTTTCTTAGATTTTTTGCTGCTTTCTGTATTTTTAAGGCTATAAGTAGCTAATTTCCCATTCTAGGGTTACTATGAACCTAATCTCTGGTTAGGAGTTTGTTTTCTCTCTAACTTTGTAATTTCCATTCAATAAATACATTCCTACCATTCATTTCTGTTGTGCTTGCTTTAAAATTGATCACTTTACAGCTAGCTTGTTACTTTCACTAAAGTTTGGTTAGGGAGGTATCTGTAGAACATCGAATAGATAGGTGAGAGGTTGAACCTTAGGGTTTTTACTTGTTAGTTAGTAGGAATATCAGTTAATCTCGCTTAATGAAATTAGGTTAATGCTTATTTGGCTTAAACTCACATAAGGGATTGTGTTAGAGTTGAATAGCTTAATTTACGTTCGGGAGAATCATTTTAAGCCATTAGAAAATCTAAGATTGAAGTGTATAATTGATTAGAATCACAAGTGTTAGGGAGAGTGATCAATTCTTAGGACAAAAGAGAGTGATTAGTTGCCTTAGGCCATTTATTAAATTAATTTCATCCGTAGTTGCGTGCGTGTTCATTTTTAATTGCGAAAAAGCTTAAGAAAATATCTTGTCTTTGGCATTTTACCTTTCAATTTTCATTCAGAGCTACATTTGATCCAAATTGGGTTGTCTGACTAATACATTTAAATTTTTGGAGTACCTAGTGAGTTAGTCATCGTGGGAACGATAATCTTACTTTTTCACTGTATTACTTGTGTGACTGGTGTAATTGCCAAATTGCTAACAAATTTTTGGCACCGTTGCTTAGGACTAACGGTTTTTAGCTAATATTCTAAGAAATTTAAAGATGCTAGATTAGGCATTCTTCTATTTTGTTTTATTTTGTTTAAGTTTCTTATTTTCTTTATTTTTCTTTAAGTAGACATTTTTGCTTTTAGAATTGTTTTTCTGATTTCTTTTGTCACTTCTAACTGGTGTTTCTTATTGTGTATGCGAGGTATCCTTAATCCTTCTGATCTTCTTTTTAAGCTTGAGATTGAAAGACTAGCAAGAAGAACTAGGAAGGAAGCGAGAGCTAGAAAAACACAAGTGAGCCAAGTTACGTAAGAAGAAATGGCAGATAATAATAGAAATAATGGGGGTAATTGCGTTGGAAAGGAGCAATATGACAACAACATAGCTGTGTGGGATTATGCCTCACTTACTGATGTTGGACACGCTTTTAGTAGTGTGAAACCTCCACTTGAATCCAACAATTTCGAAATAAGGGTGGTTTTGATGAATTTGGTTTAATAGAACCAATTTGGGGAAAGTCCTATAGAGGATCCAAATGACCACATCACAAATTTCCTGGACATCTGTGATATGGTTAAGCTGAATGGAGTAAGTGATGACAATCTTCGTCTTCGTTTATTCACTTTCTCATCGAGGGACGCTAAAAAGAGTTGGTTGACTTTTCAACCAAAAGGGAGCATTACTACATGGGATCAACTCCAGATAAAATTTTTGGACAAATTCTTTCCTCTTTCGAAGCCAGTCAAGTTGAGGAATGAGATCATTGCATTCTATCAACATGATGGAGAAAGCTTATCTGAAGCATCAGAGTAGTTTAGAGAATTGCTGAATAAGTGCCCAAATCATGGCATTCCAGAGTGGCAACAGCTCACTATCTTCCACAGTGGGCTAACTTATGAAACAAGAAATAAATTAGACACTGTAGCTAGCGGTGTTTTGATGGCTAAATCGATCAGGCAAGCTCAAGAGATAATACAGACCATAAGGGCAAGCCAAATTGCTTCTAGCCGAGCAAAAAATGTTTCAAGGAGGGGAGTTATGGAACTAGATACCCTCAACACTATATTGGCTCAGAATAAAGCACTGACCAAGAAAGTCAATATGTTGTGCTCAAGGCAATAAGATATTGCAAGAGTGAATGTAGTAGTCACTCTAGAGGCTAACTGTGATTTTTGTGGTGGTGCCCATACTAATAGGTGTTGTGATGAGTCAATTGTAATTGAGCAATTTAATTACTCGAGTAATGCTTAAAGGAATGAACACAATTCTTATTCTAACTCAAACTATCTAGGGAATAGGAATCACCCAAATTTTTCATGGAGCAACAATCACTACCTAAACCCTACATCTTCTTCATCTTCTAGTAGACCCTCTCAACCTCCTGGCTTCAGTAATCAAAACAACTACCCTCCTCAAAATAGAGCTGTACCCCCTTAAGTGGAGAAGAAACCTTCAATAGAGGAGACGTTCATAAAGTTCATGGAAAGAAGTGAGTAAATGTTTCAAACTCAAAATATAGCCATTAAGAATTTAGAGACACAGATGGGACAGATGACACTTGCTCTAAATAATAGGCCACATGGTAATCTCCCTAGTAATATTGAAAACAACCTAAGAAGGTTAAGTCTTAATGGCAAGGAATGGCAAGGAATGGTAATCTCTCTAATATGAGCACTGTAAGGCTATTACTTTGAGGAATGGCAAGGAACTTCCTGATGTTGTTAAGTCACGTGATCAGCCTAAAGAAGTGATTGTTGAAGAGGAAAAATATTAGGTTGCTCAACCTCAAGAAACTGTAACTGAGAAAGTTGATGCTTCAGAGGCTAAGGGAAAATATGGAAATATGGTAAAAGATGTGAGGGGTAAGAATTTTGTTCCTCCGTTGCCCTATCCTCAAAGGGCTAAAAAGCAAAATTTGAAAGGCAGTACAAAAAATTTCTAG
Organism: Biancaea sappan; assembly: GCA_037074585.1. Classification (NCBI taxonomy): domain Eukaryota; kingdom Viridiplantae; phylum Streptophyta; class Magnoliopsida; order Fabales; family Fabaceae; genus Biancaea; species Biancaea sappan. Next base: position 38,961,979 of record CM073491.1, on the reverse strand, counting down.
AGGTGTTGAAGCAACTGCACATAAATATACCTTTTGCAGAGGCATTGGAGCAAATGCCAAGTTATACCAAATTCATGAAGGATGTTCTCTCTCGTAAAAGGCATCTTGGAGAGTTTGAAACAGTGGCATTAACTTAAGAGTATAGTGCTATTCTACAAAGAAATTTGCCCATAAAGATACAAGATCCGGGAAGTTTTATGGTACTGTGTAACATTGGAAAAAACTTTGTGGGCAAGGCATTATGTGATTTAGGTGCCAGTGTTAATCTCATGCCTCTTTCCACTTTTAGGAAGTTGGGTCTAGGAGAGACACGTCCTACTATGATCATCCTTCAATTAGCAGATCATTCCATATGCTAAATACCTTATAAATGGGGTGATTGAGGATATCCTTATAAAAGTGGACAAGCTAATATTTCCAGCTAATTTCATAGTGCTGGATTTCGAGGAAGATTAGGAGATTTGTTGAGTTCTCAATTTAGTACTATAGTTCTCAATTTAGTACCATTTTGGTGCTAAATACCTTCTCTTTTGATCTCTTTCTTGTTGGCTTGTAATTCTTAACCCATATTTTGAGTAGTTTAGATTAGTTTTAGTTTTCTTTGATCTTTTAATAAATGGAGTGATTTCATGATTCTTTTCTGCGATTTAATAGTTTTATTTGTTATTTTTTATGTAGGTTGAGTTGGTGAAAAGTTTGTGTTAGAAGATGGAATGCTAGAGCTGAAATTCTGAAGATACTGAAGTAATTATTGTCTCCCACAGCTATAGCAGTAGAATCTACCGCTATACCAGGTGGATTGCTGAAAAAAAGTATTTTGGAGCCTTCTTCTCTGCCATCCACCGCTATAGTGGTGAATATAGCGGTGGATCTTCACCGCTATAGCGGTGGAACCTGGAAAAATATATTTTTAAGCTTTCTTCTCCGCCTTCCACTACTATAGCGGTGGGAATTCATTGCTACAGCGGTGGTTCACGATCCTGCACTGATTTAAATGTGTCAGAACAGATTTTCTTAGGTATTTTGAGTTGGAGACGGAGGGGAAGCGCTGATTTCTGCTAGAGGAGAAGGAGGAATCCATTCCCGAAGCTGATCAAGCCCGAATTCCATCAACCCAACCTCAGATTCATGGAGTTTGCTCATTCTTTTACTATTTTCTGTAGTTTTAGAGCCATGAGTGGCTGATTTTCTGTTCTAGGGTTACTATGAACCCAATTTCAGATTAGGATTTGTATTTCTCTTAAACTTGTGATTCTTTTCAATTTAATACATACCTATCATTCATATTTACTGTACTTGTTATAAAATTGGCCACTTTATGACTTGTTTGTTGCTTTCGTCAAACTCGAGAGAGGGAGATGTTGGTAGAACACTGAATGATTAGGGCGAGTGATAGAACTTAGAGTTTTTACTTGTTAATTAATAGGAATATTAATTAACCTCGTTTAATCAAATTAGGTTAACATTAATTCAACTTAAACTCATATAAAGGATTGTGTAGAGTTGAGTAGCTTAATTTAGGTTTGGGAGAATCACTTTAAGCCATTAGAAAACCTAAGATTATTATGTATAATTAATCTGAATCACAAGTGTTAAGAAGAATTAGCAATTCCTAGAACGAAAGATGGGGATTAGTAACTCTAGGCCTTTTATTTGATTTATTTTCATGCGATTCTATTGCAATTTGATTTTACTTTCAATTAGAGCTTTCTTAAATCAAAAATTGGTTTGCTTAACTAATACATTTAAACTTCTGGAGTACTGATCCAGTTAGTCCCTGTGGAGACGATAACTCATATTTCATCACTTTATTACTTGTGCGACTGGTGTACTTACCAAAATGCCCCAACAAGATCCCTATTATTCTAGGGAGGCCCTTCCTTGCAACTGGTAGAGCTCTGATTAATGTCCATAAAGGAGAGCTGATAATGAGGGTCAATGACCAGGAAGTGAAGTTCAACATGAACAAGGCGATGAGAGCACAAAATGACCATGTAGAATGTAGCTTCGTAAGAAGTATAGAATAGAATCTGGACGAACAAATTCTGAATGTTGTGGTAAAGGATGAGTTGATGGATCTCTTGGGTGATGAAGAAGATAGAGACCTGAAAGGCGAACAAGTAGTGATTGATTCTTGTACCATTCCATCTGTGATGTTCAAGCCTAGAAATTACTTTGACTATATGACTGCTAGAGCAAGTTCACCACCGAAGCTTTCCACTGAGGTGCCCCTTGTATTAGAGCTGAAGCCACTTCCTCCATATTTGAAATGTATTTATCTTGGAGACTCTGATTCATTACCTGTAGTAATCTCTAACTCGCTTACTGATGAGTAAGAAGAGTAGTTGTTAAGGGTCTTGAAAAGCCATAAAAATACGATTGGGTGGTCTATTACGAACGTCAAAGTATAAGTCCATCTTTCTACATGCACGAGATCAATCTGGTGTTGAGTTCTAGATTTAGTGTCTTTTTGGTGCTAAATACCTTTTCTTTTGGTCTTATTCTTGCCTTGGCTTGTGAATCTTCAACCATGTTTTGAGTGTTTTAGATTAGTTTATGATTTCTTAGATTTTAGGTTAGTATAAGTAATTTCTTGTCTTTGGCCTGTGATTTGATGTTGTTATTTGTCTCTTGGTATAGGTTGAATTGCGGAGGATGTTACACATGCAAGTGCTACGGTTTTGGAGCTCTGAAGCCTGATTTTCTGTCATCCACCCTATAGCTGTAGACCAGTACCGCTATAGCGGTGACCACTGGAACCAACAACCCCAGGAACCTTACTGTGCCAGCCACCGCTATCCTGGACAAAAATTCATTTAAGCTAGACACTCTGTCTTTCACTGCTATAACGTTGGGAACTCACCGCTATAGTGTTAGGTCGCGATTCTGTAGTTTTTTTAATAATGTCAGAACTGAATTTTTGTGTTATTCTAAGTTGGAGACAGAGAGAATACGGTGATTTCTACTAAAGGTAAAGGAGGAATCCATTCTCGAATCTCTCCAAACCCGATTTCCATCAACCCGACACCCGATTCATGAAGTTTACTCTATCTTTTATTATTTTATGTAGTTTTAGAGCTATGAGTAGCTAAATCTTTTGTCTAGGGTTATTATGAACTCAATTTCAGATTAGGAGTTGTATTTCTCTCTGAACTTGTGATTCTTTCAAATTAATACATTCCTATCATTCATTTATATTGTGCTTGCTTTAAAACTGATCACTTTATTGCTTGCTTGTTGCTTTTACTAAACTCGGGAAAGGGAGGTGTTTGTAGAACATTTAATGTATAGGGCGAGTACTTGAACTTTAGGGGTTTTCGATTGTTAACTCATAGGGATATCATTTAACCTCGTTAATTTAATTAGGTTATTGTTTAATAGGCTTAACTCACATAAAGGATTGTGTTAGAGTTGAGTAGCTTAATTTAGATTTGGGAGAATTAGTTTAAGCCAGTAGGAAAACTAAAATTAAGTGTATAATTGATTAGAATCATAAGTGTTATGGAGAGTTAGCAAATCCTAGGATGAAAGAGGGGGATTAGTAACTCTAAACTTTTTAATTGAATTATTTTCATCCAATTCTATTGTAGTTTGATTTTATTTCTCAGTTCTTAAATTTGAGCAGTCTTCAATCCAAAATTGGTTTGTCTGACTAATGCATTCAAATTTTTAGAGTACTTACCAAGTTAGTCCTCGTGGGTTTGACACTCTTACTCGTAAACAGCAAATCGTCGATACATAGGGACCCACGAACAAGAACATCTCAGTATCTTCATTGTCTTCTTCAATCTTGTCTGCGAACAATACTAATAGACCGCCACTGGGTACGATGACATAGTTGACGCTGGCCATAATGTAGGAATCGCCAACGAAGACTTCTGAGGTAGACCGAAGAGGAAAGAATGACAAGAATAGAGAGACAAATGAACAGGAAGAGCAGAGACAGTGTTGGCTGAAATAGGAAAAAAACTTTATCTTCAGTTCTTTTCTTATATATATATATTCAGTTAGCCATGGGGACAAGGCTGATCTTCAGGAGGGAGTAATGATAGGATACTAGTGTTGGTTATAGTTTGGTCATAGTTTGTTATATGGTTAAGGGGTAATTAAGATATTGTTAGTGGGTGAGTCTCTTATAAATAGGAGGAGAGTGAGAGTGTGAGAAAGGGGAGAAAGAATAATAGTTGCATTGTGTTTAAGAGCTTTGCTTTAGGAGAGTCTCTTGACTCTAGGAGACTTAGTCTCTAGAATTATCATTTTCTTGTCATTCTTGCTATTTTTGTTCTATATTATCACTCATCGAGAAATAATACCTAGTTCTTTCTTTAATCTTTCTTTAATAAGTCTTGGGATCTCATCACTAGATATGTAGATCCCCTCAATATAACTACAATGGCATGCCCTACTTTTCCACTCTGTCCACTGGCAATTACTAAAGCTGAACATGGCATACCAAACATTCTTATGCAGATTCGTGATGTTTTTGAGAGAGTACCATTGCAGACAGTAGTTGAGTAAATGTTTAAACAAAGATCACAATTCTATTGTTAAGTTATTGATTTAGTTCTATTTTGGTACTAAATACCATTTTTTGATCTCTTTCTTGCTTTGGCTTGTGAATCTTTGCCCATGTTTTGAATGGTTTAGATTAGTTTAAGTTTTCTTAGAGTTTAGGGTGTTTTGAGTGATTTCATGATTTAGAACTTATGATACTAATGATTATTTGTTTTCTGTTGTAAGAAGATGCCATAATTCTGAAGTATTTGAATCATGAAATCACTCAAAACACCCTAAACTTTAAGAAAACCTAAACTAATCTAAACCATTCAAAAGATAGGGAAAGATTCATAAGCCAAAGCAAGAAAGAGATCAAAAGACCAAAATGGTACTAAATTTAGAACTTAACAGTCCCCCAAACTTAAAATTTTGCTTGCCCTCAAGCAAATTAACCCTCATAACAGACAAAAGTGCAAAGTAGAAGTCAAATAAACATATTCGCAAACAAGATTTGAAAATATTCGCACTAAGCAAGGGAAAAGTGTGATTTGTACTGGTAAAAACAGAACCATCCTTTAAATTTGAATTCAAGAAATGCTTTTACCCAAGGAAAAACCATATTTGCAATAATAACAAGGGGACTAAATTCAAAACTCAAATAAACACCTTGATACATCAGAAACTTTAAGAAGCAAAAATGTCGTCACTAAAATTATTCTTCTTTTTTATAATTTACACTCTCAAGGGTATTCATTCCAAATTCCAGTGATCCATTCAACAAACCAAATAAGAGGAGATGTAACCAATAAAAAGCAGAGTCCATGTGCTCAAACTACACTGCTCTTCCTCCCCCTTCACACTCAAGGAGAAAATTACAGAGTGAGAGAAATGTCCTTGCGCCAAATGTATACAGCACTTTCCTACCCTTTCATTTTCTCAAACCAACCAAAAGCAAGGTTCATTGGTTGAAAAAGTGTCCGTGTGCCTAATACACATGACGCCATTGCAACATAAACCATATCTTTAAGCCAGTTAATTAATCTTATTTGTATAAACCTCTTTTTTTAAATAGAATCTAGAATCTACACCCCTTATTGAACTTACTTTTGATTTTAGGAAAAGTTAACTTAAACTATAACATTTACTCTCAGCGTTCCTAAACTTCAATTAGCCTAACAAGAATTTTGAAGACAATCTCCTAATATTATTGAAAATAAGACTAATTCTTTATTAAAAGTAGTTTTCAAGAATTTAAATTTTAACAAAATTTTTCAAATTTTTAAATCAATAAACTATCACTCTCCCTCACAAAGACCAAATTAAAAGAGAAAATAAAAGTTTGAAAATCTGCTCTAACTAACAACTATTTGCCTTACACAAATGCGTATGTTAACAAACTAAGTGACAACAAAGATTCCTCTCCCCTAAACTTGAAATTGATAGTATCTCCATTGTCCCATATATGAATAACAGAGGAAAAGAAACACAAAAACAAAAACCAAAGTACAAATGACAAAAAAAAAAAGAAACTTCCATTAGAAATATATCAACTATCATACACATAGATGCAATCACACATCACGAAGTAGTTATGGTTGACCATCAGGAAACAAGCCATCTATATACTCTGCAGTTATTCGAGGTGGCTGCTTCAACTTCATGTCATCCAGAGGGACTTCCTTCTTGATCAGAGAAGCAGACAAAATAAAAGGATATCCAATAACTCCTTTTTTTTGCTTGAGCCAACTCATCAATAGTTTTAGATATTATTCTTCCCAAATTAATGGTAATGCGCTTCATAAGGCAATATATCAAGATAGCCCTCTTGGCAAATACATCTGAAAAGTTTGACGTTGCTATGACAGTGTATTGCATAAAGCTGAACCATGCTTTAGCAATTGGTAAGAGATCTATTCACTTCACCTTGTAAGGGTCTCCCTTTGAATATAGCTCCCAATTTATCTTAAGTTTGAAGATTGTTCAAAGCACATTTTCAAGATCTCAGGATTTTGCAATTGTTAAGCTATGATAGTCTTGATCTCTTGGATTACACAAATCAAAAGCATTATCAATTTCTCCTTCTAAAAATCTAATTTGCTTCCCTTTGACTTTCGTTGTGTATCTTTTTGGAGGATCATCTGTGACTGAATGAATTTGCATAAAACTCCTTACTAAGTCGATGTATTCAAATTCTGGAAGATCACAAATTTTTGTCCAACCCCTATCATTGATCTAATCCTAAATCTCTAGATATTCATTTAGTTTCAAGTTGAACACTTTTTCAGGCAAAACCTTTTTTCTATTTATTTCTTTGTCATATCTTTGTCGATGGGGTCGGAGTCCTAAAAGTGAGATATTAAGCTGATAAAGGCCCCTGGAGTTTCTTTTCTTTTTGTGGGGAGCTTCTTCCTTTTAGGTGTCAACAAAGCCATGAGGAAAGCAAGTACAATCATAAGTCTTGCACACTGGAAAATAATTCTAGCCGCAACAATCAATTACACTTAATTTTATGGCAATTGAAGCAAAATGCACATGATCTCTAATTGCTATCATTGATAAAATGGTCATCCCCCAAAAACTCTACTAAAGAAGACTCAACTCTCAACACAGGTATAGCAAATCCCAGTGCAAAAAGGTACTACATCAAACACTATCTTTCATTTAGGCATTTTGTTAAACACTTTAGGTTCATTTGAAATTCTCAATATTTTTTTGGATATTAACCACCAAAACTCAACAATGCAATCATGGAAATATACATTGGCAGCAAATTCATCAGAACAATGTACAAAATCAAAGAAAAAAATCCATTGAGGCATTTCACCGAACACCTTGTGGGCATAGATTTATGAATATGTGTTGACTGAAATTTTAAGCCTAAAATCCTTCCTTAATCATTGAATCCATAAAAGACAACAATAACAATTGAACAATTTATACAAATCCCTTTAAAACACAAAGAAAAGCCACACCAACAATTAAAACTAAACTACACTTAGTCTCAAAATAGAAGATGAATGAAATTAAAATTAAAACCACTCATTATACCAAAAATGCATCAAACCACAAATAGAAGAAAGAAAACTAAAGAAAAGAGGGGTAAACCACTTATCAAACATCTTGAAGACCCAAGAGAATATACACAAGCAAGGTTGAGGAGAACACCCACAAAGCACAAATTAATTGATGCAAAACACTCTAACCACACAATGATTAGTGGAAATGATGAAAGGCAGGGAAATTTTGGAGGGGATAGGTTGAAATTTTGCTTTGAAGGTTGTTTGCACAGATAGAAAAGAGAGGAGAAATTGGTTCAACGTGAATTAGGGCTGAAATTGAGGTTCAACCCCTTTTGAATGACCACCGCTATAGCAATACAAGACAGAGAGTTTTCCCACATTTCCAAAATTTTTAGATGTTCACCACTATAAGGGTGATGTTCCACCGCTATAATGGTGGAAGGCAGAGAGATTGGCCATTTTTCCAGGTTGTGTCACTATAACTGTACAAGATAGAACCTATCTCTGTTATAAAGTAGAATTCAGTAGAATGAATGCAGGAATTAGTTCCTTACCTCATGCAATGTATGTTGTGACATACCAAGACCTTTAACTCCAATTAAACTGATCGATTCACTAATTTTACATAACAAAACACATTCTTAAACCTCAAAAACCATTCAAACAACCACACAATCAAGATCAATCAAGTTTCACAACAGTATTATCATTTTTCACCAAGCCACACATAAAAACTCATACACAAATAGCAATAGCAACAACAACACACAACAAGACCAAAACTAAAGACAAATTCAAAAACTAAGAAACTAAGAAATTTGGGTTACCGCCCAAGAGTGCTAAGTTTATAGTCTTTAACCAGACTTTATCAGGGCGCCTATGCATTTGGTGATGAAAGAGTAAGAGAAGTTCCTTCCTTTTCACCCTTGTGACCAAGATAGTTTTTCAATCGCTGACCATTCACCTTAAAGCTTCTAGTATTTTCAAGATCAGCAATTTCAATGGCATCATTTGGAAAGACCTCTTTCACAATAAATGGGCTCGACTACCTTGATTTAAGCTTTCCTGGGAAGAGTTTCAACTTGGAGTTGTAGAGTAAAACCTTTTTCTCAGCATGAAAAGAATGAGGTGCAATTTTTCGATCATGCCACCTTTTCACTTTCTCCTTATAGATTCTAGAATTCTCATAAGCTTAAAGGTGGTGATCTTCCAACTCATTTAAAATAATTATTTTTGTCCAGCTTGCTTGAGATCAAAATTTAGAAACTTTAAGTCCTAGAATGCCTTATGTTAAAGCTCGACTGGAAGATAGCAAGATTTACCATATACAAGCTGAAACGGGGAAGTGCCTATAAGAGTTTTATAGACTGTTCTATATGCCCATAGAGCATAATCAAGCTTCTTAGCCCAATCCTTCCTTGAAGCACCCATTGTTTTCTCAAGGATTCGCTTTAGTTCTCTGTTGGACAATTCTACTTGTCTACTGGTCTGAGGTGGTATGGAGTAGCTACACGATGCTTCACTCCATATTTAGCCAAAAGGCTATCTAGAGGCCTGTTACAGAAATGAGACCCTCCGTCACTAATTAATGCTCTTGGCACTCCGAATCGGCAGAATATGTTCTTTCTCAAGAAATTAATGACCACTCTAGAGTCATTAATTTGAGTAGATATAGTTTTCACCCATTTAGAAACATAATCCACAGCCATCAGTATGTACTGATTAAAGAAAGATGATGGGAATAAACCCATGAAGTTAATTCCCTATACATCAAAGATTTCCACCTCTAACATAATGTTTAAAGGCATTTCTTGTCGCTTGGAGATGTTTCCAACTCTTTAACATGGGTTACATCTTTCTACAAACTCTCTAGCATCCTTAAACAAAGAAGGCCAGTAAAATACGTATTCAAGTACTCGGTCCACCGCTATAGCTGTGAACATCTAAAAATTTTGAAAAAGTGGGAAAATTCTCTGTCTTGTATGCTATAGCGGTGGAACGTGCCGCTATAGTGGTGAACTTCAGTATAAACTGCCTAATTCTCTGCCACTTGCCGCTATAGTAGTGGATTCTTACTCCGACAGAGGCGCGTCGTGATTTAAAAGGGGTTGAACCCTAATTTCATCCCTACTTCATGCTAAACCAATTTCTCCTCCTCTTTCTCTCTGTGCGAACAACCTTCCAAGCAAAATTTTGACCTATCCCCTTCGTAATCTCCCTACCTTTCATCATTTCCACTAATCGTTTTATGGTTAGGGTGTTTTTGCATCAATTGATTCATGCTTTGTATGTGTTCTTGCCTCCACCTTGCTTGTGTGTGTTCTCTTGGGTCTTCAAGATGTTTAGTAAGTGGTTTCCCCCTCTTTTCTTTAGTTTTTCTTTCTTCTATTTGTGGTTTTATGCATTTTTGGTATAGTGAGCAATTTTAATTTTAATTTCATTCATCTTCTGTTTTGAGACTAAGTGTAGTTTAATTTTAGTTGTTGGTGTGGCTTTTATTCATGTTTTAAATGGATTTGTATAAATTCTTCAATTGTTATTATTGTCTTTTATGGATTTGATAATTAAGGAAGGATTTTAGGCTTAAAATTTCGGTCAACACATATTCATAAATCTATGCCCACAAGGTGTTCAGTGAAATGCCTCAATGGATTTTTTTTATTGATTTTGTACATTGTTATGATGAATTTGATACCAATGTATATTTCCATGATTGCATTTGTTTAGTTTTGGTGGTTAATGTGCAAAAAAATGTTGAAAATTTCAAATGCACATAAAATGTTTGACAAAATGCCTAAATGAAAGATAGTGTTTAATGTAGTACCTTTTTACACTGGGATTTGCTATACCTGTGTTGAGAGTTGAGTCTTTTTTAGTAGAGTTGTCTTTAAGTTTGGGGGATGACCATTTTATCAATGATAGCAATTAGAGATCATGTGCATTTTGCTTCAATTGCCATAAAATTAAGTGTAATTGATTGTTGCGGCTGGAATATATTTTCCTATGTGCAAGACTTATGATCGTACTTGCTTTCCTCATGGCTCTGCTGGCACCTAAAAGGAATAAGCTCCCCACGAAAAGAAAAAAAACTCTGGGGGCCTCTTCTTCATCAGCTCAATATCTCACTTTTAGCACTCCGACCCATGGATAGAGATATGACAAAGAAATAAATAGAAAAAAGGTTTTTCCTAAAAAAGTGTTCAACTTGAAACCGAATGAATATCCAGAGATTTAGGATCAAATCAATGATAGGGGTTGGATAAAAAATTGTGATCTTCTAGAATTTGCATACATCGACTTAGTAAATGAGTTTTATGCAAATTCATTTAGAGTCACAGATGACCATCTAAAAAGATACACATCGGAAGTCAAAGGGAAGCAAATTAGTTTTTTAGAAGGAGAAATTGATAATGTTTTTTATTTGTGGAATCCAAGAGATCAAGACTATCATAGCTTAACAATTGCAAAATCCTGACATCTTGAAGATATGCTTCGAACAATCTGCAAACTTGAGATAAATTGGGAGCTAGATTCAAAGGGAGACTCTTACAAGGTGAAGCGAACAGATCTCTTACTAATTGCTAAAGCATGATTCAGCTTTATGCAATACACAATCATGCCAACGTCAAACTTTTTAGATGTCTTTTCCAAGAGGGCTATCTTGATATATTGCCTTATGAAGGGCATTACCATTAATTTGGGGAGAATGATATCTGAAACAATTGATGAATTGGCTTAGGCAAAAAAAAAAGGGTTATTGGATACCTTTTTATTTTGTCGGCTTTTCTGATCAAGAAGGAAGTCCCTCTGGATGACATGAATTTGAAGCGGCCACCTAGAATAACTACAGAGTATATAGATGGCTTATTTCCTGATGGTCGACCACAACCACTTCACCTCGTAGGCTGCCCTCGTCAAAGGGTCCCCCGAGCTACCAATGTGACTCTCATGGATGTTAGGACAGAGTTGGAGGTAAAGTAATATGTCACTGAGCTGCAGATGGATATACAATATAGCATGGATTACCATTAATTTGGGGTCAATGATGGCTGAAAAGTTTAGCCTAGACGCCTCGAGATTCCCAGTGTACAAACTAGGTAAGGATTCTAGCGCTCATGGTGAAGAAGATGAGAGGCAGCCAAGGATGAAGACGATGACGAGCAAGAGAAAATGAAGAGATTATAGATTTTCATCTGGCAACACCATTTTTAATTCTATCTTTTATTTTCTTATTTTTGTTGTTTGTTTATTTTTATGAACTGCCAATGAATTTGTATAACTGCTAAATGGTTATTACTTGAGACATGTGAGCATGATGTGTGATTGTATCTATGTGTATGGCAGTTGATATATTTTTTATGGCAGTTTCTTTTTGTGGTTTATGTTTATGTTTATGTTTTTGTTTTTGTGTTTCTTTTCCTCTATTATAGGACAGTGAGGACACTGTCAATTTCAAGTTTAAGGGAGAGGAATCTTTGTTGTTGCTTGGTTTGTTAACATAGGCAATTGTGTAAAGCAGATAGTTTTTAGTTAGAGCAGATTTTTAAACTTTTATTTTCTCTTTTAATTTGGTCTTTGTAAGGTGTTGAGTTCTCAATTTAGTACCATTTTAGTACTAAATCCCATCTCTTCTTGGTCTTTTTCTTGTTGGCTTGTGATTCTTAACCCATGTTTTGAGTAGTTTAGATTAATTTTAGTTTTCTTTGATCTTTTAATAAATGAAGTGATTTCATGTTTTAGATTTGCGATTTAATGATGCTATTTGTTATTTTTGGTGTAGGTTGATTTGGGGAGAAGTTCATGCTAGAAGATGGAATGTTAAAGCTGAAATTCTGAAGATGCTGTAGTGTTTCTTGTCTCCCACAGCTATAGCAGTGGAATCTACCGCTATAGTGATGGAATGTTGAAAAAAAGTATTTTAGAGCCATTTTCTCTGTCAGCCATTGCTATAGCAGTGGATCTTCACTGCTATAGCGGTGGAACCTGGAAAAACAAGTTTTTAAGCTTTCTTCTTGAATTCACTGCTATAACGGTGGTTCGCGATTTTGCACTGATTTAAATAGCGCCAGAACATTTTTTTTAGGGTATTCTGAGTTGAAGACAGAGGGGAGGTGTCGATTTCTACTAAAGGAGAAAGAGGAATCCATTCCTGAAGCTGATCAAGCCTAATTTCTGTCAACCTAACCTCATATTCATGGAGTTTGCTCATTCTTTTACTGTTTTCTATAGTTTTAGAGCCATGAGTGGCTAATTTCTTTCTTCTAGAGTTGCTATGAACCAACTTTCATATTAGGGATTGAATCTCTCTTTGTAATTGTGATTTCATTTGATTAATATATGTTTATTCATTCATTTATATTGAACTTGCTATGATCTTGGCCGAATTATAGTTTGTTTGTTGCTTTTACTGATCTCGGGAGAAGGAGGTGAGAGTAGAACATTGAGTGGATAAGACGGTGCGTGAACCTTAGGGGTTTTCACTTGTTAACTAAAAGGGATTTTAGTTAATCTCGTTTAATCAAAGTTAGGTTGATTGCATTTGGCTTAACCCATGTAAGGGATTGTGTAGGAGTTGAGTAGCTTAATTTAGGTTCGGGAGAATCACTTTAAGCCATAAGATAAGCTAAGATTAACATGCATGATTAATTAGAATCACAAGTGCAAAGAGATTTTAGCAATTCCTAGGACGGAAGAAGGGATTAATAACTCTAGGCCTTTTATTTGATTTATTTCCATTCAATTTTATTTTAATCAGATTTTACTTCTTAGTTCTTTAATTAAAGCTATCTTCAATCCAAAATTTGTTTACCTAAATAATACGTTTAAACTTCTGAAGTGCTTAGCACATTAGTCCCTGTAGAGATGATAACTCTTACTCTATCACTTTATTACTTGTGTGACTGGTATACTTGCTAGAACAACTAACAAGTTTTTGGCGCCGTTGCCGGGGACTAACAGTTTTTAGCTAATATTCTAAGAAATTTAAAGGTGCTAGCTTAGGCATTTTTCTATTTTGTTTTAGTTTCTTATTTTATTTGTTTTTGTTTAAATAGTCATTTTTGCTTTTAAAGTTATTTTTCTGATTTCCTTTTTGTCACTTTTGACTGGTAATTTTCTACTGTGTATGCGAGGTACCACTTACACTTCTGATCTTCTCTTCGATCCTGAAATTGAGAGGCTTGCAAGGAGAACTCAAAGAGAAGCTAAGGTAAGAAAATTTCAAGAGGGGCAAAGTTCTCAAGAAGAAATGGCAGAGGATAATGTAAATCTGGTGTCATAGAAAACAATGGAGGAAATAGAGTTGCAAACTTGCAACAAGATGAAAATATAGCAGTGTGTGACTATGCCTCACCCAACAATGCTGGACATACCTCCAGTATAGTAAAACCTCCACTTGGTGCGAACAACTTCAAAATTAAAGCTATCTTGATGAACTTGGTCCAACAGAATCAGTTTGGGGGGAGTCCCATAGAAGACCCAAACAACCATATCACAAACTTTTTAGATATTTGTGATATGGTTAAACTTAATGGAGTAAGCGATGATTGCCATACGTCTCCGTCTGTTTCCTTTTTCCTTGAGGGATATGGCTAAGAGTTGGTTGAACGCTCAACCGAGAGGGAGTATCACAACTTGGGATAAATTCTAGAAGAGGTTTTTAGATGAATTCTTTCCTCCTTCAAGGTTAATCAAATTGAGCAATGAGATTACACCTTTTTATCAGCATGAAGGCGAGAGTCTTTATGAGGCTTGGGAACGGTTTAAGGATCTTTTGATGAAGTGTCCTCATCATGGTCTTCCAGAGTGGCAATAGTTGACTATCTTTCACAGTAGTCTCACATATGAGACTCAAGATAAATTGGATACCGCAGCTGACGGTGCTTTGATAGTAAGATCGATTGCTCAAGTGAAAGAAATTATAGAGACTATGGGGGCAAGCTAAAATGCTTCAAGTCGGACTAGAAACAATTCAAGAAGATGAGTTATGGAACTCGATACCCTCAATGCTCTTCTGGCTCAGAACGAAGCACTGACCAAGAAGGTTGATATGTTGTGCTCAAGGCAATGAGAACCTATAAGAGTAAATGTTGTAATCACTCCGGGACCCATTTGTGATCTTTGTGGTGGTGCCCATGCTAATGGATGTTCTGATGAGTCAACTGTAATTGAGCAATTGAATTACATGAGTGATGCTCAAAAGAATTAGCAAAATTTCTATTCCAACTCATACCATCCGGGGAATAGGAATTACCCAAATTTTTCATGGAGTAATAATCACTGCCTAAATCCTACAACTTCTTCATCTTCTGGTAGACCTTTTCAACCTCTAGGCATCAACAACCAGAGCAACTATCCTCCTCAAAATAGAGCTCCACCACCTTAAGTAGAGAAGAAACCCTCAATGGAAGATATGTTTATGAAGTTTATGGAGAGAAGTAAGTCAATGTTTCAGACTCAAAATGTAGCCATCAAGAACTTAGAGACTCAGTTTAGGCAGATAACAATTGCTTTGAACAATAGGCCACAAGGTAGTCTTCCCAATAATACCGAGAACAATCCAAGAAGGGAAGGGAGAGAGCATTGTAATGCCATTACCTTAAGGAGTGGCAAGGAGCTTCCAGATAATGTTAAATCACAAGATCCACCTAAAGATGTGATTGTTGAAAAGGGAAGAGATGTGGTTGCTAAACCTCAAGAAACTATAACTGAAGAAACTGATGTTTCAAAGGAAAAAGGTAAATCTAGAAGGGTAGTAAAAGATGTAAAGGCTGAAAGTTTTGTTCCACCACTACCATATCCTCAGGCTCAGAGGCCCAAAAAGTACAATGAGAAGCAGTTTAGCAAATTTTTGGAGGTATTGAGTAAATTACAAATAAGCATACCTTTTGCTGAAGCCTTGGAACAAATGCCTATGTATGCAAAATTCATGAAGGAGATGTTGCTAAAAAAGAAAAAGATGGGGAATAATGCAAAAGTCACATTGAATAAAGAGTGCAGCGCAATCATACATAAGAAGTTATCTCTGAAACTCAAGGATCCAGGGAGTTTCTCCATCCCCTATACTATTGGGGATGTCACATTCAAGAGGACTTTATGTGATCTTGGGGCTAGCATTAATCTTATGCCATTATCAATTTTCAGGAAACTCGGGATTGGCCAGTGAAACCAACTATCATGACTCTTCAGCTTGTCGACCGATCCTTGAGGCATCCATATGGGGTAGTAGAAGATGTGCTAATCAAAGTGGGAAAGTTCTTCTTTCCTGTGAATTTTGTGGTATTAGACATGGTGGAAGATAAGGAAATCCCTCTCATTCTGAGTAGGCTATTCTTGGCTACTTCGGAAGCGGTAATTAATATGGCTCATGGGACATTAACTCTGATAGTCCATAATAAGATAGAGACTTTTAATGTGTTTAACATTGCAAAATCGTTAGTGGAAAAGGAAGGCTATAATAATAGGGAAGAAACAATGTCGATTCAGCTTCAAGACTCTTCCATAGGTTATTGTGGTCTAGGACAAAACCGGTAAAGTCTGGTTGAAGACTATAAACTTAGCGCTCTTGGGAGGCAACCCAAGTTTATTGCTTTCGTAGTTTTTTCTATTTTTGTGGTTTGATGTGCTGCTGTTGGAAATATTTTAACTGCTATTTATTATTTATTTAGAGTTGAATTGATAAATGCTGAACGTGATTATGATTATTATCTTGGTGAATAGCAGTTAAGATTTTGTAATAGCATTTTGTTTTGTTTTGCTTTATTTTGTTTGTTATGTTGTTTATTCTTTTCCTCTGTGTGCTGATTTGGGACAGTGAAGACACTATCAAATTTAAGTTTAGGGAGAAGTTTATCATGTTGATGGGTTTTTTCTTTGAGAAAATTTTGGTTAATTTTGTGTTGTCCATAAGCATGTGTTATAGGAGGACAATTTTTGAAAATTTTGAAATCTAAAAGTTTGAAATTCTTTGGCAAGTCAAATCATGTCAAAGAAATTCTTTTTATGAGTTACTTCTTGAGTTTGCTAATCTTAAGTTTCTCAGAATTGTATGAGTGTTAGCCTTATCACTTCGAAATAATAGGAGTCGTGTTCTTATCTCTTTGAATGGTTTTTAGATCATATTCATACATATAAAAAAAGTTCAATAAAGGGCTAGTGAAAAAAAGATTCAATAAGAAAATAGCTGAAAGTTTCAATAAGAGGTAGGCTCTTATAATTAAAATAAAATGAGAAAATTTGCAAAAAAAAATTTTCCAAAGGAAATAAGAAAAGTAAGGAAGCTATATCCTTGAGAACAAAACAGCGAAGCCTTTGAGAATCAAAATAAAACAATACCCTTAAGAACAAATTAGTAATTTAGTCTTGGAATTTTTGTGAATTTGGTTTTATAAACTGTTCCAAGAGGTGAAGCCTTGATTTCAAGTTTTCTTGTGGTTTGGTTAACACTTGTTATTGAATCCTTAAGATTGCAAACTCTTGAGTTAAATCTTTTGAGTAATGGTTTGATGAGGCTTAGCTTGCTTTAATTCATATTTTCAGATCTTTACTCCTCCTATTTGCACATACTTCTGGTTGCACATAGTTTTCTCAATTTTTCTCATTGAAAGTTTTTGCTTAAGGACAAGCAAATGTTCAAGTTTGGGGGAGTGTTGAGTTCTCAATTTAGTACCATGTTGGTACTAAATCCCATCTCTTCTTGGTTTTTTTCTTATTGGCTTGTGATTCTTAACCCATGTTTTGAGTAGTTTAGATTAGTTTTAGTTTTCTTTGATCTTTTAATAAATGAGGTGATTTCATGTTTTAGATCTGCGATTTAATGATGTTATCTATTATTTTTTGGTGTAGATTGAGTTGGTGAGAAGTTTATGCTAGAAGATGGAATGTTGGAGCTAAAATTCTGAAGATGTTGGAATGCTGAAAAAAAGTATTTTGGAGCCATTTTCTCTGCCAGCCACTGCTATAGCGGTGGATCTTCACCGCTACAGCAGTGGAACCTGGAAAAACATGTTTTTAAGCTTTCTTCTCTGCCTTCCACCACTATAGCGGTGGGAATTCACTGCTATAGTGATGGTTTGCGATTCTGTACTGATTTAAATAGTGCCAGAACATTTTTTAAGGGTATTCTGAGTTGGAGACGGAGGGGAAGCACCGATTTCTGCTAAAGGAGAAGGAGGAATCCATTCCCAAAGCCGATCAAGCCGATTTCCGTCAACCCAACCTCGGATTCATAGAGTTTGCTCATTCTTTTACTGTTTTCTATAGTTTTAGAGCCATGAGTGGCTAATTTCTTTCTTCTATAGTTGCTATGAATAAACTTTCAGATTAGGGATTGAATCTCTTTTTGTAATTGTGATTTCATTTGATTAATATATGTCTATTCATTCATTTATATTGAACTTGCTATGATCTTGGCCGAATTATAGTTTGTTTGTTGCTTTTACTGATCTCGAGAGAGGGAGGTGAGAGTAGAACATTGAGTGGATAGGACAAGTGCGTGAACCTTAGGGGTTTTCGCTTGTTAACTAAAAGGGATTCTAGTTAATCTCGTTTAATCAAAGTTGTTAGCCCTAATGTATTATGCTATAAGTTTTGATGATGACAAATATGTGGAAATTATAGTATGATTTAATCTTCTTGGCCTAAATGAATGATTTAATCTTCTTGGCCCAATGTATGATTTAATCTTTCTTAGCCCAAATAGTATGATTTAATCTTCTTGACCCAAATGAATGATTTAATCTTATTGGCCCAAATGCATGATTCAATTTTTCTTGGCCCAAATATATTTAATGCTTTATATATTTATATATAGTAATATAAATTGATTTTTGATAAAATTTATTGGTTGTTTTAATATAATTTAAAAAAGAATGCTTTTTACTGTAGCACTTTTGAAAAAGAAATTTGATTGTTGAAAAAGTATGATAAAGTTTATTGATTGTTGAAAAAGTATGATAAAGTTTATTGGGTGTTGTAATATAATTTGAAAAAGAATATCTTTTACTGTAGCACTTTTTAAAAAAGAAATTTGATTGTTGAAAAAGTATGATAAAGTTTATTGGGTGTTGTAATATAATTTGAAAAAGAATATCTTTTACTGTAGCACTTTTGAAAAAGAAATTTGATTGTTGAAAAAGTATGATAAAGTTTATTGGGTGTTGTAATATAATTTGAAAAAGAATATCTTTTACTGTAGCACTTTTGAAAAAGAAATTTGATTGTTGAAAAAGTATGATAAAGTTTATTGGTTGTTGTAATAAACTTTGAAAAAGAATACTTTTTACTGTAGCAAATTTGAAAAACAATATTGATTGTTGAAAAAGGTTGATAAAGTTTTTTGGTTGTTGTAGAAAGGTTGAAAAATGATGATGAAGCTTACTGTAGCAGCAAGGTTTCACTATATAAAGGGGACTTCACAACACCATTTGCATCAAGCTTCAATTGTTTATTTCTCATATTATCTTGAGTTCTATTCTCTCTAAATTGCTAGAGAAATATTCTGAGCTTAATTTCTGCGTTATCTACACTTTGAGAGTGTCCACCATTATTTTCCTTAAGCCTTCAAATTTAGTTGCTCAAGGATTAGTTCCTTGAGTTAGTGTTTGAGAGAAAACACATTGTAAGGGGGAGAGACACCCTTGAGGAAGAAAAGATCTCTATGTTGTAGTGGCTTACAAGTGCCCAATTGCATAAACTTGTGGTTTATAGTGAAACACTCAAGAAGTTATCTTGAGGACTGGATGTAGGCTTGGTTTAAGCCGAACCAGTATAAATCTCGCTGTTTGATTTTCTCTTCCCTTGCTCTTTAATTATTTATATGTTCTTTACTTTCTTGGACTCTATATTCATTCATCTCTATATTGTACTCTATATTTATTCATCTTGATCATACTTATTTTACTTTCATAAAAAGCTTGGCATTGTTTTTAAAAATTCTTAAACTTCCATCAAGTCTTTGCAATTTTTTTTTAAACCCAATTCACCCCCCTCTTGGGTGCTAGCCATTTCTATCAATTGGTATCAGAGCTTGGGCTCTTGATTAAAGACTTAATCGTCTAAGAGTTGAAATATGGCTGGCTTTGGTGATTGTGTTTTACCTGAAGGAAGTTCCTTTACCAAACCCCCTGGTTTTAATGGAAACCATTACACTTATTGGAAGTCTAAGATGAGAATGTTTTTCGATGCGGTGGACCTTGATCTTTTGGATGTTGTGGAAAAAGGTCCCTATACTCCTACTAAGGAGGTTGAAGGGAAAGTTATTCCAAAACCCAAAAGTGAATGGGATGATACCAAAAAGAAGCTTGTCCATCTTATTGCCAAAGCAAAGATGATCATAGTTAGTGCTTTAAACCAAGATGAATATTTTAGAGTTTCTAGTTGTGCAAGTGCTAAAGAAATGTGGGATACTTTAGAAATTGCACATGAAGGAACTCTTGGAGTCAAAGAGTCAAAAATAAGTACTCTCACCAATGAATATGAAAATTTCAAAATGAAAAGTGATGAGAGTATTAGTGAAATGCAATTGAGATTCACTCATATTACTAACCATTTGAAAGCTCTTGGTGTTTCTTATTCAGAAAAATCACAGACCACCAAGATTCTAAGATGTCTTACCCCGGAGTGGGAGGCAAAGAGGACTGCGATTATGGAGGTAAGAGGAGAGTCAATGAATTCCCTCATAGCCTTGTTTGGGAACCTCCAAAATTATGAGTCCAAAATAATAGAGATGAGGCAAGAGGAAGAAACAAGAAAAAGAAGACTCTCTCCCTTAAATCATCTTCTTCCAAGAGGGTGGAAATCGATAGTGATGAGGATGAAGAGGAACTTGAAATCAATGATGAAGACATTGGTCTCTTGGTCAAAAAATTTAGTAAATTCTTAAAAAGGAAGAATACAAGAAGATGGAGAAGAGACCAAGATAGCAACAAGGAAGGTCCCACTTGTTATGAATGCAAAAAGGTTGGACACATCAAATGGGATTATCCACAATTCATCAAGAAGCAAGAAGGAAAGAAAAGCTATGACAAAGTGAAAAAGAAAGCATATATTTCTTCTGTATGGGGAGAAAGTGAATCCGATGTAGAAGAAAATGAAGAAGCCAACCTTTGCCTTATGGCAAGAAAAGATGAAGAGGTAAACATTCTTGAACCTTTACACTCTTTTGATGAATTACAAGATGCTTTTGAAGAACTACACAATGAATCTTTAAAGCTTGCTAAAAAGTTAAGTTTTTCAAAGCAAAAAATTTCCTTACTTGAGGATGAAATTTCAAAATTGAAAGATGATCTTATTGCACTTAAAAAAGAAAGGCTTGTTTTTTAAGATCAAAACAAAATTTTGCAAGAAGAAAATGCAAGCTTAAAAGAATTGTTTGTCTCTCCAAAAGAAAATTGTCCTTGTTGTGAATGCATCGAATTAGAAAGGGAAAATAAGAATTTAAAAAATACCCTTGCAAAATTTACACTAGGAAGAGACAATTTGAACATATTGCTTGGAAAACAAAGATGTGTATTTGACAAAGCCGGCTTGGGATATAAGCCCAAAGCTAGTCAAAAATACTACAAGAATTTCTTTGTTCATGCAACTATGTCAAGTAGTCCCTTCACTACTTGTTTTCATTGTGGTTTAAAAGGACATAATTCCTATTCTTGTTGGTATAGAAAGAATATTTCCTATGGAAATAAAATGAAATGGGTTCCCAAAGGAACATCTAACAAAGAAAGACCCAAAGAAATTTGGGTACCAAAAACAAAAGATTAATTTGCAGATTCGCCTCAAAGCAAGGAGCGAAAGACATTTTAATGGCTACATTATTCAAACTCCACTTTCTTGCATCAAAAAGAGGCAATGGACAAGTAAACATATAAGCTAGAATGTATTGTAAGAAATTTGATAAATATGTTTACTGTATATAATGTTTATATCTACTCTCTAGTATGTCTTACATCTATCTTTGATATTCATGCATGCTATTTCTAAAAACGATTCTTAGGTGTGCAGCCCAAGGATATGAGTTTTGTTTTGAGCTAAAATCTTTCTTCTAAATTCAGCTTAAACTTTCTTACTTATTGCATCACAACAACTTACTTCCATTTCATGCATATTTCCCTTGCTTCCACAACAATAAGATTACTCTTACTTGTAAGTTTATCCTTGTTGTAATCTTATGAATTTTTTTTTTCAATAAAATCAAAACTCTTTACAAAAATGCATTTTATGGAAGCATGGCATACTTTGAACATAATGTATTGTTTCTCCTGATGGTTGAAGATTTATTTGAACATCACTAATTTGAGAATCAAAGTACTCCACTAAAAGTGTCTTGCAGTTGGTTGGTCGACCAGCTAGCTCATCAGTGGTTGACCAGCAAGGCTTATATATGTCAATCTGTAAACCAACGCCTCACGCCAGATGCCAACGCTAGACGCTAAGTAAAGAGGATGTTGCAAATAATCAATCAATGAAGACTATTAAAATTGCAAGAAGAGAGGATCAAAAGAAGGGCAATGAGGAAAACAAGGATATCAACATTTTAAGGAGGGACTTCAAGAAGTAATAAGTGTTTGCCAAAATTGATGAGTATCTCTATCCGTTACTACTTTATTATTTAATTGAATGATACTCTTTGATCTTAATTAGCTATAATAGCAAACTGTTATCATTGACATATTTTCATAGCAATGATATACTATTTTACGAAATCTTACATATTTGATAATATCTTTGCATATAAAAATATGTTAAATACTTAAATTATTTTTTAAATATTTAAATACATCATGGTTTGAGCATTATACATGTCATATCTTTTCAAAGCTCTGGTTTATGGACCATTGGTTATGGATTATAGTTTATATCCAATTATATCTTATGAATTCATATCACCTCAATTTTACTACTACATACTTAGGTTATAATATGTTTTATCTTGATAAGTATGTAACTCGCTTTTACTTTGAAATGATGATATATATATCCATGTCAGAAAATTTTTTCTTTAAAATGGATATATATTTTTCAAAATATATATATCCTTCTACTCTGCTGAATTTGTGTGGTTGATTTCCTTTATCCTTATTATTATAATTTTTTTTTGAGTACCGTCTAATGAAAGAAACCACTTGCATTAAAATAAAAAAAAAACAAACTGAAGGATTACATTAAAAAAAAAAGGGAAGGTTTGCTCATGCATGAGCAATCTACAGGCGAGATGGTTTCGGATTAGGAGGGTTGTATTGTATCATCACCCCTCGGCCATTCCTTGGAGCAAGAGACTGAGCAATGTCACGGAGGGTAGTGTAAATCTCATTCATACAATCAACACTTCTTTGTTGTTGATTGCAGAAGCATTGGGTAGACCAATAGAAGAACCTATCTATTCTTGAAGTCATTGCCGCATTGTTGCGTTTAGCTAACTTCTCCAGGTCCTCTATCATCTTCTTGAGTTTCTTCACCTTCTGCTCCAAACAAGCAATTTTGTCTTCTGACGTATGGCCTGTACTAATCTCCTCAGCTTCTTTGATCTTCATCTTCTTCTTTCGGTTCTCTTGAGATTCCTCCAAAGGTCTTTTTCCCTTGTCCTTACCTAGACTTAAGTTTAAGTCGAGCTCTTTCTCCCTGGCCTCTACTGTGAGATCAATGAACTTTCTTGCTGCCATGGTTTAGAATATTTAGAAATTTTTGTAGAAGTATGAAGAGAGAGGAATGTCAGAAAGTTGTAGGCTCAGAGATGAATACTCTTTGTGGTGTGGTAATTGAGAATTCTGGGGCAGTCTTTATAGAGAGAAAATTATGACTAAGAGCCAAAGAAGATATCTCTTCGCCACACCCCGCTCATCCTATGAATTTTGCAAGCTGGAAGCCAGAAGTCTAGGATACGCATGCACACCAACAACGCGTAGCATTAATGGCAAAACCACGAAAGTCAATTTTCGGTGGATTTGCGGCTGATTTAATTTGTTTTGATTAAAAATTTTAAGGATTAATAAAATTGTGATAAACAGAACCGTATTTCTCTACTTTGTTGTGTTGTTCTTGAGAGCTTTCAGTATAATATACATGATTGATTGCATCATGCTATGATTACATGTATCTAAGAACATATGTTGTGTTTGCTATTCATGCATCATGAGCGAAGGCTATGGCTAAGAATAATATGTCATGATTTCACATGCACTCATAGAAAATGAGAAGTCAAAAAAAAAATTTTAAATAAATTGAAATGTGTAGAGGATGATACATCTTCATAGTTACACATACTTACATATAATGCTTTTGTAGGCAAATGAAAGGCAATGATTTCCTTGCATTATGATAATGCTTGATGCATGCGACCGTAAGCAGTTAATTTTGCCTTTAATCTTTGATTTACATTACTAACTTAAGCATCGGAGCGGTTGTCAAAATTTTTGCCGGTGCTCATCCTCAAGATACATATATGAATACATCTTAAAAATTACATTTGTTTAATATGCATTGGTTGAAGGGGAGCCAAATCTATACTTAAATCCTCTATATTTTTAGGGTCACTTTATCTGAAATGCAATGTTTTCCTTAACTATATATTTTTGGCATATCAATGATAAGTTTTGATGAAATTTTACCCCATGACGTCATATGATATTCTTGCTTAAAGAAGGAATACGCTTTAGCCTTTATATACTGCCTTCCTTATACCTTTTTGTTGATGTCAAATAGGGGGAGAAGAATATGGAAAGAAAAATATGTGTATATTGTATAATGATTATTACATTGTAACATATTTTGCTTTGGTGATTTGTCATCATCAAAAAGGGGGAGATTGTTAGCCCTAATGTATTATGCTATAAGTTTTGATGATAACAAATATGTGGGAATTATAGTATGATTTAATCTTCTTGGCCTAAATGAATGATTTAATCTTCTTGGCCCAATGTATGATTTAATCTTTCTTAGCCCAAATAGTATGATTTAATCTTCTTGACCCAAATGAATGATTTAATCTTATTGGCCCAAATGCATGATTCAATTTTTCTTGGCCCAAATATATTTAATGCTTTATATATTTATATATAGTAATATAAATTGATTTTTGATAAAATTTATTGGTTGTTTTAAAATAATTTGAAAAAGAATGTTTTTTACTGTAGCACTTTTGAAAAAGAAATTTGATTATTGAAAAAGTATGATAAAGTTTATTGGTTGTTGAAAAAGTATGATAAAGTTTATTGGGTGTTGTAATATAATTTGAAAAAGAATATCTTTTACTGTAGCACTTTTTAAAAAAGAAATTTGATTGTTGAAAAAGTATGATAAAGTTTATTGGGTGTTGTAATATAATTTGAAAAAAAATATCTTTTACTGTAGCACTTTTGAAAAAGAAATTTGATTGTTGAAAAAGTATGATAAAGTTTATTGGGTGTTGTAATATAATTTGAAAAAAAATATCTTTTACTGTAGCACTTTTGAAAAAGAAATTTGATTGTTGAAAAAGTATGATAAAGTTTATTGGTTGTTGTAATAAACTTTGAAAAAGAATACTTTTTACTGTAGCAAATTTGAAAAACAATATTGATTGTTGAAAAAGGTTGATAAAGTTTTTTGGTTGTTGTAGAAAGGTTGAAAAATGATGATGAAGCTTACTGTAGCAGCAAGGTTTCACTATATAAAGGGGACTTCACAACACCATTTGCATCAAGCTTCAATTGTTCATTTCTCATATTATCTTGAGTTCTATTCTCTCTAAATTGCTAGATGTTGACGGCTTGGCAAGCGTACCAATCGTACAAGTAATATAGTGAAAATTAAGTAAGAGAATCGTTCCCACGAGGATTAACTTGCTAATTACTCGAGAAATTAAGTTATATTAGTTAGACAATGCAAATTTCAATGGTTCTTGACAGAAGGAAAGTGAAAATGTAAAGTTGAGTTAGTAGTGAATTGTAGGTTGTATGAATTTTAAACAAGCACAATAAAAATCACAAGACAAATGCAATTAATTTCACAAGATGAACACAGCCTAGGATTGCCAATCCCCCGTCGTTCTTTATAAGTTTTAATCCCTCTCCCTCTTGTTATCACCGGCCATACATGCTAATCTAGGATACGAATATGTTTAGAAGGATTCTCCCGAATGCCAACTAAAACTCAACCCAAAATATCATAATTCCTTATGTATTCTTAAGTTCCGAAAATGCACAAACCCTAATCTGACTATATGAGGCTAATATCTATATTCCTATGATATTAACGAATCTATCCCCTCTCCTTTGTGGTTCAAGAACTCATACTATCCATTCTATGATCTAGGTTTTACATTCCTCTCCCAAGTACAGCAAAACCACCAAACATTCCATTAAATTGATCAAGTTTAATGAAAGCAAGAAAATGAGAATGAATAAACATGTATTAATGGCCAAACAATCACAAGAGTCAAGAGATTAACAAAACTTAATCCAAACTAAGGTTCATAGCAATCCTAGTACAGAAATTTAGCTACACATCATCACAAAATACAGAAAATGAGAGAAGAGAAGAGAAAACTCCATGATTCCAAGTTGGGTGGAAGAAAAATGGCTTCAATCTTCTCCAAAAGTTGGTTGCCCTAGCTTCTGGAGGTGAATTCGGCGCTCCTCCTTCGGTTCCAGCCCAGAATACCCTAAAATTTCAGTCCAAATTGCCTTTTAAAGCCTTCTGCACGTGACAGTAAATTGGATTTTGCGCTTAAGCGCATGGATTTCCCGCTTAAGCGCGATTTAGGCAGAAACGATTCTCCATCAGCAAGGTGTCACACGCTTAAGCGCATAGAATTCCCGCTTAAGCCTGTTTTGGACAGAATTGAGCCTCCAATGCAGCAAGCTTCACGCTTAAGCGTGAATATATCCCGCTTAAGCGTGAATGTGACAGCAAAGTCTTCATTTTGAGCCTCTTTTTCTTCTCCAAGGTTCCTCTTCACCTCAATTAACTCTTGGCTAATGGATTTCTCATCTTTCAACAACACTTTCCTAGCTGAAATACCTGCAAAAGTAAAATCACCAACATAGTTACAAAAGTAACTCAAAAAGAAAGTGATTAAAAGTCCAAAAATTGCATTAAACAATCATGAAATCACTCCATTTATTAAAAGATCAAAGAAAACTAAAACTAATCTAAACTACTCAAAATATGAGCTAAGAATTACAAGACAACAAGAAAGAGATCAAAAGAGAGGGTATTTAACATCAAAATGGCACTAAATTGAGAACTCAACACTCCCCCAAACTTGAACCTTTGCTTGTCCTCAAGCAAAAACTTTCAATGAGAAAAATTTTGAGAAAAATATGTGCGACCAAGAATATGTGCAACTTGGAGGGGTAAAGATATGAAAATGTGAATTAAAGCATACCAAGCCTCATCAAACCATTACTCCAAAGATTTAACTCAAGAGTTTGCAATCTTAAGGATTCAATAAGAAATGTTAACCAAACCACAAGAAAATTTGAAATCAAAACTTCACCTCTTGGAACAGTTTATAAAACCAAATTCACAAAAATTCCAAAATTAAATTACTTCTTTGTTCTCAAAGGCATCGTTTTATTTCGATTCTCAAGGGCTTCACTGTTTTGTTCTCAAGGATATAGCTTCCTAACTTTCCTTATTTCATTTGGAATTTTTTTTTTAATTTTCTCATTTTAGTTTAATTACAAGAGCCTATCCCTTATTGAAACTTTTAGCTATCCCCTTATTGAATCCTTTTTTCACTAGCCTCTTATTGAACTTTTTTTTTATATATAAATATGAAAATGATCTAAAAACCATTCAAAGAGACAAAAATAAAACTCCCGTTATTTTGAAGTGATAGAGTTAACACTTACAAAATATGAAAACTTAAGATTAGCAAACTCAAGAGGTAACTCTTAAAAAGAATTGCATTTGACATGATTTGACTTGCCAAAAACTTCAAACTTTCAGATTTCAAAATTTTCAAAAATTTCCTCCTACTACACATACATATGGACAACACAAAATTAACCAAAATTTTCTCAAAGAAGAAACTCATCAACAAACCTCTCCCCCAAACTTAAATTTGACAGTGTCCTCACTGTCCCAGATCAGCACAATAGAGGAAAAGAAGACACAACATAACAAACAAAACAAAACAAAGCAAAACAAAATGCTATTACGAACATCCTAACTGCCATTCACCAAGATAATAAACATGACCATATTTAACATTTATCAATTCAACTCCAAAATAAATAATAAATAGCAGTTAAAATATTACCAAGAGCAGCACATCAAACCACAACAAAAAAAAATAGAAGAAAAGAAAAAAAAATTACGAAAGCAATAAACTTGGGTTGCCTCCCAAGAGCGCTAAGTTTATAGTCTTCAGCCAGACTTTACCGGTTTTATCCTGGATCACAATAACCCATTGAAGAGTCTTGAAGCTGAATCGACATTGTTTCTTCCTTATTATTGCCGGCTTCCTTTTCCATCGGTGATTTTGCAATATCAAACACATTGAAAGTCTCTATCTCTTTCTGAACTGTCAGAGTTAATGTCCCATGAGCCACATTAATTACCGCTCCCGAAGTAGCCAAGAATGGCCTACCTAGAATGAGAGGGATTTCCTCATCTTCCGCCATGTCTAATACTACAAAATCTACAGGAAAGAAGAATTTTCCCACTTTGACTAGCACATCTTCTACTACCCCATATGGATGTCTCACGGATCGGTCGGCGAGCTGAAGAGTCATCATAGTTGGTTTCACTTGACCAATCCCTAGTTTCTTGAAAATTGATAGTGGCATAAGATTGATGCTAGCCCCAAGATCACATAAAGTCTTCTTGAATGTGACATCTCCAATAGTACAGGGGATGGAGAAACTCCCTGGATCCTTGAGTTTCGGAGGCAACTTCTTATGTATGATTGCGCTGCACTCTTCATTCAATGTGACTTTTTCATTATTTCCCATCTTCTTCTTTTTCAGCAACATTTCCTTCATGAATTTTGCATACATAGGCATTTGTTCCAAGGCTTCAGCAAAAGGTATACTTATTTGCAATTTACTCAATACCTCCAAGAATCTGCTAAACTGCTTCTCATTGTGCTTTTTGGGCCTCTGAGCCTGAGGATACGGTAGTGGTGGAACAAAACTTTCAGCCCTTTTATCTTTTACCACCCTTCCATATTTACCTTTTTTCTCTGAAGCATCAGCTTCCTCAGTTAGAGGTTTAGCAACCTCATCTTTTCCCTCTTCAACAATCACATCTTTAGGTGGATCATGTGATGTAATAGTATCTGGAAGCTCCTTGCCACTCCTTAAAGTAATAGCATTACAATGCTCTTTCCCCTCCCTTCTTGGGTTATTTTCAGTGTCACTGGGGAGATTACCTTGAGGTCTATTATTAAGAGCATTGGCCAACTGTCCCATTTGTGTCTCCAAGTTTCTAATAGCCACATTTTGGCTCTGAATTAAAGATGATTGACTCTGGATCACAACATCGTTCTTGGCCATGTATTGCATGAACATATCTTCCAAAGTGGGTTTCTGTTCCACCTGAGGTGGTGGGGCTCTATTATGAGGAATGTGATGGTTTTGGTTATTGAAGCCGGGCGGTTGAGAAGGTCTACTAGATGATGATGAGGCCGTGGGATTGAGACAATGATCATTACTCCATGAGAAATTCGGATCATTTCTATTTCCCGGATGGTAAGAATTTGAGTAGAAGGTATTCTGGTTCCTCTGGTGATTGCCCATATAATTTAACTGTTCCATGGTAGAATTCTCCTCACAGCAACCATTAACGTGAGCACCCCCACAGAAGTCACAGCTTGGTGCCGGATTACTCACTGTATTTACTCTTAGCGGCTCTTGTTGTCTAGCACACAACATCTCAACCTTTTTAGTTAGGGCTTCATTCTGGGCTAAAATAGCATGAAGAGTGTCCAACTCCAGCATCCCTTTCTTTGAGTTGCTCTTGGCTCTGATGGAAGCATTTTGACTAGCCCCCATGGTCTCAATAATGTCCTTGGCTTGCTCAATTGACTTGCCCAATAATGCACCGCCAGCTGCGGTATCCAATTTATCCCTGGTTTCATAATTCAATCCACTGAAGAAGATTGAAATCTGTTGCCACTCTTGAATGCCATGATTCGGGCATTTCCTCAACATCTCCTTGAATCGTTCCCAAGCATTGTATAATGTCTCGCCATCTTGTTGAAGGAATGCTGTAATCTCATTTCTCAATTTTACTGATTTGGAGGGAGGGAAGAATTTATCCAAGAATTTCCTTCGCAGTTCCTCCCACGTAGTTATACTCCCCGGTGGTAGAGTCATCAACCAATTCTTTGCACCATCCCTTAAGGAGAAAGGGAATAATCGAAGGCGGATGGCATCATCTGTAACTCCATTCAGCTTGACCATATCGCAAATATCAAGGAAGTTCAAAATATGATTGTTTGGATCCTCCATAAGACTTCCCCCAAACTGGTTTTGTTGTACAAGATTTAACATCATAGCCTTCATCTCAAAATTGTTGGCTCCAATCGCGGGCTTCACTATGCTTGAAGCATTCCCAGCATTAACAGGTGATGCATAATCCCATATTGCTCTGAATCCCATTTGAGGCTCATCAATAACTCTATTTCCAGCATTGATCTCATCACCCTGGTGATTCAAGTTGCCTTCAGCCATTTCTTTTTGTATAGCTTGGCTTACTTGAGCTTCTCTGGCTTTAGCCTCCTTCCTAACTCTTCTTACTAGTCTTTCAATCTCAGGTTCGTAAAGAAGGTCAGAAGGATTGAGAGTACCTCGCATACACAATGAAAGGCACTAATTAGCAAAGAACAATATGAACAACAGAATTAACACAAAAACTAAGATGATAAACTAAGAGAAATAAACAAAGAAAAACAGCTATAGACAAAGGTCTAATCTAACACTTCTTAATCCCTATGAATATTAGCAACAACCGTTAATCCCCGGCAACGGCGCCAAAAACTTGTTGACGGCTTGGCAAGCGTACCAATCGTACAAGTAATATAGTGAAAATTAAGTAAGAGAATCGTTCCCACGAGGATTAACTTGCTAATTACTCGAGAAATTAAGTTATATTAGTTAGACAATGCAAATTTCAATGGTTCTTGACAGAAGGAAAGTGAAAATGTAAAGTTGAGTTAGTAGTGAATTGTAGGTTGTATGAATTTTAAACAAGCACAATAAAAATCACAAGACAAATGCAATTAATTTCACAAGATGAACACAGCCTAGGATTGCCAATCCCCCGTCGTTCTTTATAAGTTTTAATCCCTCTCCCTCTTGTTATCACCGGCCATACATGCTAATCTAGGATACGAATATGTTTAGAAGGATTCTCCCGAATGCCAACTAAAACTCAACCCAAAATATCATAATTCCTTATGTATTCTTAAGTTCCGAAAATGCACAAACCCTAATCTGACTATATGAGGCTAATATCTATATTCCTATGATATTAACGAATCTATCCCCTCTCCTTTGTGGTTCAAGAACTCATACTATCCATTCTATGATCTAGGTTTTACATTCCTCTCCCAAGTACAGCAAAACCACCAAACATTCCATTAAATTGATCAAGTTTAATGAAAGCAAGAAAATGAGAATGAATAAACATGTATTAATGGCCAAACAATCACAAGAGTCAAGAGATTAACAAAACTTAATCTAAACTAAGGTTCATAGCAATCCTAGTACAGAAATTTAGCTACACATCATCACAAAATACAGAAAATGAGAGAAGAGAAGAGAAAACTCCATGATTCCAAGTTGGGTGGAAGAAAAATGGCTTCAATCTTCTCCAAAAGTTGGTTGCCCTAGCTTCTGGAGGTGAATTCGGCGCTCCTCCTTCGGTTCCAGCCCAGAATACCCTAAAATTTCAGTCCAAATTGCCTTTTAAAGCCTTCTGCACGTGACAGTAAATTGGATTTTGCGCTTAAGCGCATGGATTTCCCGCTTAAGCGCGATTTAGGCAGAAACGATTCTCCATCAGCAAGGTGTCACACGCTTAAGCGCATAGAATTCCCGCTTAAGCCTGTTTTGGACAGAATTGAGCCTCCAATGCAGCAAGCTTCACGCTTAAGCGTGAATATATCCCGCTTAAGCGTGAATGTGACAGCAAAGTCTTCATTTTGAGCCTCTTTTTCTTCTCCAAGGTTCCTCTTCACCTCAATTAACTCTTGGCTAATGGATT
Organism: Biancaea sappan; assembly: GCA_037074585.1. Lineage (NCBI taxonomy): Eukaryota > Viridiplantae > Streptophyta > Magnoliopsida > Fabales > Fabaceae > Biancaea > Biancaea sappan. The sequence continues at coordinate 38,930,273 of CM073491.1, read as the reverse complement.
TCTCATCTTTCAACAACACTTTCCTAGCTGAAATACCTGCAAAAGTAAAATCACCAACATAGTTACAAAAGTAACTCAAAAAGAAAGTGATTAAAAGTCCAAAAATTGCATTAAACAATCATGAAATCACTCCATTTATTAAAAGATCAAAGAAAACTAAAACTAATCTAAACTACTGAAAATATGAGCTAAGAATTATAAGACAACAAGAAAGAGATCAAAAGAGAGGGTATTTAACATCAAAATGGCACTAAATTGAGAACTCAACACTAGAGAAATATTCTGAGCTTAATTTCTGCGTTATCTACACTTTGAGAGTGTCCACCATTATTTTCCTTAAGCCTTCAAATTTAGTTGCTCAATGATTGGTTCCTTGAGTTAGTGTTTGAGAGAAAACACATTGTAAGGGGGAGAGACACCCTTGAGGAAGAAAAGATCTCTATGTTGTAGTGGCTTACAAGTGCCCAATTGCATAAACTTGTGGTTTATAGTGAAACACTCAAGAAGTTATCTTGAGGACTGGATGTAGGCTTGGTTTAAGCCGAACCAGTATAAATCTCGCTGTTTGATTTTCTCTTCCCTTGCTCTTTAATTATTTATATGTTCTTTACTTTCTTGGACTCTATATTCATTCATCTCTTTAATTGTCTTTGATTAATTGTACTCTATATTTATTCATCTTGATCATACTTATTTTACTTTCATAAAAAGCTTGGCATTATTTTTAAAACTTCTTAAACTTCCATCAAGTCTTCGCAATTTTTTTTTAAACCCAATTCACCCCCCTCTTGGGTGCTAGCCATTTCTATCAAAAGTTAGGTTGGTTGCATTTAGCTTAACCCACGTAAGGGATTGTGTAGGAGTTGAGTAGCTTAATTGAGGTTCGGGAGAATCACTTTAAGACATAAGATAAGCTAAGATTAACATGCATGATTAATTAGAATCACAAGTGCAAAGAGAGTTTAGCAATTCCTAGGACAGAAGAATGGATTAATAACTCTAGGCCTTTTATTTGATTTATTTCCATTCAATTTTATTTTAATCAGATTTTACTTCTTAGTTCTTTAATTAAAGCTATCTTCAATCCAAAATTTGTTTACCTAAATAATACGTTTAAATTTCTGGAGTCCCTGTGGAGACGATAACTCTTACTCTATCACTTTATTACTTGTGTGACTGGTATACTTGCCAGAACGACCAACATAAGGGAGAGTAATGGTTTATTGATTAAAACTTGAAAATTTTTGTTAAAATTTAAATTCTTGAAAATTGCTTTTAATAAAGAATTAGTCTTATTTTCAGTAATATTAGGAGATTGTCTTCAAAATTCTTATTAGGCTAATTGAAGTTTAGGAACTCTAAGAGTAAATGCTATAGCTTAAGTTAACCTTTCCTAAAATCAAATTAAAAGTAAGCTCAATAAGGCATGTAGATTCCATATTCCATTTAAAAAAAAAGAGTTTTATACAAATAAGATTAATTAGCTGGCTTGAAGTTATAGTTTATGTTGGGGTGATGTTGTGTGGATTAAGTGTACGAACACTTTTTCAACTAATGAACCTTGCTTTTGGTTGGTTTGAGAGAATGAAAGGGTAGGGAAGTATTGTATACATTAGGCGCATGGGCGTTTCTCTCACTTCGTAATTTTCTCCTTAAGTGTGAAGGGAGAAGATGAGCTGTGTGGTTTGGGTACACAAACTCTGCTTACTGGTTACATCTCCTCTTATTTGGTTTGCTAAATGGATCACTAGAATTTGGAATGAATACCCTTGAGAGTGTAAAATTATAAAAGAGAAAAGTAATTTAAGTGATGACATTTTTGCTTTTTAAAGTTTTTGAGGTATCAAGGTGTTTATTTGAGTTTTGAATTCAGTCCACTTGTTATTATTGCAAATATGGTTTTTCCTTTGGTAAAAGCATTTCTTGAATTCAATTTTAAGGGATGGTTTTGTTTTTACTTGTACAAATCACACTTTTCCCTTGCTTAGTGCGAATATTTTCGAATCTTATTTGCGAATATGTTTTTCTGACTTTTGCTTTGCACTTTTGTCTATTGTGAGGGTTGATTTGCTTGAGGGCAAGCAAAAGTTCAAGTTTGAGGGAGTGTTAAGTTTTGGATTTAGTACCATTTTGGTGCTGAATACCCCCTCTTTTGATCTCTTTCTTTCTTTGGCTTGTGAATCTTTGCCATATTTTGAATGGTTTATATTAGTTTAGGTTTTCTTAGAGTTTAGTGTGTTTTTAGTGATTTCATGATTCAAAACTTATGATTATTGATGATAATTTGTATTTTGTTGTAGGTTGAGTTGGTGAGGAAGTTACATAAGAAGATTTTGTAATTCTGAAATCTTTGAAGCTTACCTGCCTGCCACCTACCGCTATAGTGGTGACAACTGGGATATGATGATTAGAAGCCTTCCTCCCTGTCTTCCACCGCTATAGCGATGGGCACTACACCTGAAGCTGCTGAAGCTCGACACTCTGCCTCTCACTGCTATAGTGGTGAACCTGTGCTACTATAATGCTACACTATCAGGATTTTAAATGGGATACTATCGCTATAGCAGTGGTGATGTGCTGCTATAGTCGCAGTCGCGAATCAGCAAGCCTGTTTTTCTAATTTAAATAGTGAAAGGCAAGATTTTTAGGGTATTCTGAGCACGAGATAGAAGGGAGGGCTCTGTTTTTACTAAAGGAGACAGAGGAATCCATTCTCGAAGCTTTCCAAGCCTTTTTTATTAACCCAACCTCGCTTTCATGGAGTTTTATCATTTTTCTGCTATTTTCTGTAGTTTTATAGCCATGAGTAGCTAATTTTTCTGTTCTAGGATTACTATGAGCCTAATTTCATATTAGGAGTTGTATTTCTCTCTACATTTGTGATTTCTTTTGAATTAATACATTCCTATTATTCATCTATCTTGTGTTTGCTTTAAATCTGATCACTTTATTGCTTGCAAGTTGCTTTCATCAAACTTTGGCGAGGGAGGTGTTTGTAGAACATTGAGTGATTAGGGCGAGTGCTTGAACCTTACGGCTTTTTGCTTATTAACTCGTAAGAATATTAGTTAACCTTGTTCAATCAGATTAGGTTGTTACTTATTAGGCTTAACTCACATAAGAGATTGTGTTAGAGTTAAGTAACTTAATTTAGAGTCAGGAGAATTATTTTAAGCCATTAAGAAACCTAAGATTAAAGTGTATAACTGATTAGGATTGCAAGTTCTAGAGAGAGTTTAACAATTCCTAGGATGAAAGAGGGGGATTAGTAGCTCTAGGTCTTTTATTAAATTAATTTCATTTGATTTTGTGAGTGCATTCATTGTTATTTGTGAAAAAGTATAAAAATATTTTGTTACTTGAATTTTATGTTTCAATTTTTAACTTAGAGCTATCTTCAATCCAAATTGGCTTGTCTAACTAATACGTTTGAGTTTCTTGAGTAATTAACGAATTAGTCCTTGTGGAAACAATAATCCTTACTCTTTTCACTGTATTACTTATGCGACTAGTACGCTTGCCAAATTGCTAACATCTCTGTAATAAGATTTTTCCATGTGATTTAGGTGGGTCTGAAGTATAACAAGTCCATTGTCGTAAGGGTAACTAGCTACTTAATGGTTGCGCTAGACCATACATAGCTGAACTTGGACTGGTTGGTGATGGTCCCACAGCTATCAGGTATGTCAATCTGTGGCTTATCCTGGTTGCAGTTAGTAGACAAATTCTAAAATTCTATAGGTTTCACTATCTTTTTTCTTATAATATAGATTTGGCTTGGAGGGACGCCTAATCAAATATTATTATAGCTAGAAGTTTCATGAACAAGGTGAAGGTTCAAGACCTTGAAAAAGTTTTGGAACCTTTGCAAATTATTGGAAACGTAAGCGGCAATCCAAAGAATCATTTGGTGACTTCACATCTCACATTGTGAGTTTATATTTATAATTTCTAAAGCCATTTTCAATTTTTTTTTCTTCTCTTATTTCTTCTTCAAGGGGTAGTTCTATTGTTTAGATTTTCTCTTCCTCCTTGTAAGTTATATGGCAGTCAAAGTATTGCCTGGGCCAAAGTGACACCATGTTCTGTTTTTAGGGATTTGAGAAACTTAAAGAATTGGTTGACAAATGGGAGGGTCCATCAGTGGCACTAGCACGCTACAACTTGAAGCTTTTTGCTGACAAGGAGACATATGAAGCAATGGGTGAATTGGCACAGCTTCAGAACAAGAATGCTCATCAATTATCCATGGAAGTAATCTGCAACTTCGTAGCTTCCCAGCAAAATGGAAAAAAGTGAATGACTTGGCTGGGCAAAGGATACCCAACAAATAGTGGATAAGGGAGCTGTGATAATCTTCAACTCTCTGAGCTATTACTGTTTAGTAACAGTCAGGATGCTAAATTTCTAACATGTTGTATCAAAGTTTTGCATGACAACTTGGTTTTGTTCGTGTTTGTCTGTTTAGGGAAGTATTTTTCAATTTGGTTATTGTTCCAATAAAGTTATGCTCAGAATGTGTTAATATGCTTCTAACTCATCAGAGCCGATCATCTTCAGATCATACTGCATGTAGCAACAGTTCAAATTTGTTTACTTGGTTGGATAGGATTCAACAATAGTTTGATTTCAGTCAATGGTAGCTTTCTAGGGTACAACTGAAACATGTCATTTATTTTGATGGTCCTTGCAAATTTATCTTCACTTGTTCCCTATCCAGGAGAAGCAAAATGAAGGCACCACATCAAGAAGGGAAAAATGTTTCACTTTAATCACAACTCTATACATCAATTTTTAAATATAACAAGATAACCTTTAGATTAAGGAAGTGTTTTGTTATTTTTTAAAATTTGTGGTAAAAATGTAATTACGTCTTAGATAAATAGAGTACAATGTGTTCTCTCCCATTAAAGAATGATACACATAATTCTCTTTTAAAAGGTTTATGTATGGTTCATTTATTATTGCTGTTGGCATTCCATGGGAGGGAGGCACCATACTGCTAATGAAAATATTAGCAATACATTCCAAGCCTTAAAATTCATAAAATTATAGATAAAATTTTAAATTTCCATTAGTCTATGGAACTGAAAATATTCAAGCTTTCATGTTGCTTGTACCTGTCATCTTCAGAAGATATTGCTACTTTCCATGCAAATTAGCATGCAATGTATCAATGACCTTTCTCCTAGTAGTAGTGGACTCATTCCAAAAACTCAAAATTTTTTATGTCAAATAGCCAAATTAAAAAGATAAATTACTATGCACTGTGTTATTACTCACTGTTCTACCTCTGTATTTAACATACCCTCATGTTGGCGAGAATATAAACAGTAAATATAAGCAAACAATTTTTTGAAGACTAGTCAAATTCTAAATCAGCTCATACTTACACATGCATATGCATATAGCTTAATTTTTAAAATAAGCCTTAGCCAAATAAGCTGATACCTTCTCTTATGTTGCCTTTTGAAGAAAATCGCAAAGCATTTTCTAGATAATTAATGTGCTGCAAAAGTAATGAAAAAGAGTTTCTTTTTCATTTTGAAGAAAGATAGAATCATGCATAGAAATTACATTACGTTACACCTTCATCGTATTAGTGTACATGAAGCTCACACTAGCCATTGACAAATGAGAAGGCAAAATGACTATTGAGAAAATACTCTCACTTGCGACAAACACGAGCAGTGGGCATGGTGACACAAACAAGATTATACTTCTTCTTGGCCTCTAGTGTCCCATTCTCAGGCTCTTCCTTTGCCATGGCCATCTTGGCGAGGGTGCACGCAGCCACTGCTACACCCTCGAACACCAGATCCCTCCTCTCACTGCTTCCCTCTTCTTTCTTCATTCCCAAATTGCCCCTCTCCCCCTCTGAGGCCTTCGCCACTATGAGCGCCTTGCGAGAGGCTGAGGGTGAGGGGCTTTTGGTCATTGCACCTCCCATCAGTGAAGCAGCCACAGTCATGGAAGCCATCTTCTCCTTCTCCTTCTCCTTCTTCTTTTTCTCTCTCTCTCTCTCTGAAGCAATGGCTCAGATGATGCTTTCGATGTGTCAGATTGAGGCAATGAGGGCGTTGAGATCATCTGCTTGTCCCAAGACAAGCAGTCATCTGCTTTTCCTTAAAACGCAGGCGTTTTATACTTTTTTTCCCCTTAAACGGTCCCCTACTCTTCTTTCTCAACCTTTCACATTCTTCCTTCTTCAAGCTCAGTTTATTTTCCCGTACTCTCTCTCTCTACCTACCATTTCCACCATCTCTCTCTTTACTCCTTCGCTATGGCATCAGTGAGCTCATTCAGAGTAAAAGGGGTAAATTATCTTTTGACCCTTATAAAGTTTTTAATTACGTAATAGTCTCTCAACCATCACAAGAAGGCCCCAATATATTAAAAACTTATCATTTAGGTCCTTCAATATTATATTATGTGAATTTAATAATTAATACTATTAAACTAAATTACATGGGCTATATATTAAAAAATAATCTAACATCGATCACATCTTTCTCAAGAACCAACTTCTCAATTCCTACATACAAAGAATTTCCATTGGATATTTCACCCTTTGGAAGCAGAACTATTAAGCGTATAAAGAAACTGGCACCGGTTACAGCCACAGTGGTAGAGGCACTGCCTGCTGCTTCATCATCATCACCATCTCCGGAAGATGCCGCAGCTCCAACAGCGGGAGTCAGTGCCACAGATGGTGACAATTCTTGAGCGGATAGGGCGGTGGAGAAGAGAACCACGATGAGGTGGACGGGCAATGCCTTGAATGAGCTCACTGATGCCATAGTGAAGGAGTAGAGAGAATGAGCTCATATGATGTATTGGCATATGATAGGTGTTATTTTATTGAATAATCTGCTATAAGACAATTTGAATGTCGGTTTCCTAGTTATGATATATTGTGGCATAAGTTTATCTATCCTATATATATGACATATGGTAGGTGTTATTTTTATTTAAGAGTGATCTCATGCTGTTGGCAATTGTTCCATACTACTGGAAGGGCCATGAGGTCCCCGGCATAATGTAGGTGTTGTTTTGTTGAATAATATACTATAGACTAAATCTGGAGTTGTGTCATCTTGTGTCATGTCCTTGAGTACAATTTTTAAATCAGTCCAGTATAATTTTTCCAAATAAACAAAGAACGTATATATATAATGACCCATTGCAAATCAAGAAAATTGTTTGGTTCGGGCGAAGTCAGAAAAAGGACCTTGCCATGGCTTCGACTTTTTTTTTTTGGAAATTCAACCTCCATACAGGAGATGTTCAGGAGAGTAAGTGAGCAGTTCACGGCATGTTCAGAAGTAAAGCCTTCTTACACTGGTATACTGGAGAAGGAATGGATGAGATGGAATTCACTGAAGCAGTGTTACGCGAGAGAGAATATGAGTCTGATATAACCTTCTCATGAATTATAGACCCTTAGAAACTATATATACAAGAAGAACTTAACAGAAAAACTGGGAACTGAAACAAAGCTAAGCAGAGAGCTACAGTAACCAACAAAATGACTGACGCCTAATAGAAAAATGTGCACACACAGTGACGTGGATAAGCCGAACTAAGCTAGACAAACACGTAGAAAAGCCACAATTTCTACACAAAAATATGAATGACTTATGACCTTGTAAGTATCAGCAGCATCAGGAGGCCACGACCGATGAAGATGGTGATTATGAAGAAGAGAATGGAGCACTGAAAGCTGAAGATGTTCACCCAATCTGCTATTTCGCATGTTACAATCAGTACTTAATAAGGTTTCCTCTTTGGAATTTGGTTTCACTGCTACACGGTGCGTTTTTCTCTCTCGTTTTGCACAGTTAAAATTTAAAAAAAAAAAAAAAGACGCCAAAACGGCATCATTTTACAGACAAGTAGACGAGCCGTTCGCGGCAATGAGGAGGTAAATTAAAAAGATGGTCTATATCACTGTGTGCGTGATCTATTTCCTTATCTGAAAATTGAAGATTCCTCAAATGGGTCTCTGCCACGTGTTGGTTTATCTAAGCCAGAAGGCGTGGCTTCTGTTTCATTTCTTTCTCATGGACGTGGAAATCTCTAGTTGGGTTGAGTATTTGTTTTGTTGGTCATATATGAGAGGAAAATTTTAGAAATGATGACGTTGATTGTTTTGATCTAGAAACCTCAGAGAATAATAATTGATAATTAATAATTAATTATTTATTAGTATATACATATATATTCTTATACAAATGAATAATTTTTCACTTATGAAAAAAACTAGGGAGATAAAAGAATTGCTCTAGTTCATTTCAAAAAAGAAAAAAATGAGTTCTAATGCAATAGATTAGATGTGTCATAAGTTTAGCTCTTGAAAAAAAAAAAATTAGGGCTTCACATTGTATTTAAAATGACTTGGCCCGACTTGGTTTTATATTTCTTTAATGTTTTTTTCTTAAAATTTTTTTTAAAATAGACCTTTTTATTTTACTGTGGCTATTACTTGTTGTGACTAAATAATACCACAAATATAAATATATATTAAATAAGTAATTAACATATCAATTCGATCAGTAGATCATATATATTTATTAAACACTATGTCACGTCCCAAAATCTGAGCACGTGACCGGCATGGAAAGTGAATTTCATTTCACCTCCGTAAGCCTATCTTTTCTTAATCATCATACTATTCTTTTAAATACAATTAATCTAAATTACATAATTTAAGAACTAAAATAAGAAAATTATTCATCTTTTCACAAAAGATAAGAAAATACGGTTAAACCGAGTTCTCTATACACACTACAGTTATTCACATTACATCACTGAATAAACCTACCAGATTACAGAAATTTTCTAGATTTATACAACTTAGAATAAAAGCTAAACATTATACCTTTACCCTGAACAAATGAAAAAGTAATCATGGGCTAAGGATCCATAACTCTTTGTATAAATATTTACCTTCAACTGTCAACTCTGAAAAAAAATGTTAATAAGAGGGGTATGAGCAAACCACGTGCCCAGTGAGCAGACAACACAACACTATGACAAAAAAAATATATCATGCATCATAATGATAACATGCAGCAATCATACGTAATCGATCATAATATAATATAATATAATTCATAATACTTCACAACAATATCCAAGTAAATCAAATATATTTCAACATAATTCAAATAATTCACAACAGCAAACAGTGAAATTAATTTCACACATTTCCCGTACCAACCGGGTCGTCCAGGGTACCTCTGGATCGTTGCCCGCGGCCCCCGCCGCATCCACCCTTATCGCTCCATTTATATTCTCCACCCTTATAGCTTCACATAGATTTCTCCATGGGGTGCACCGCCATGCCTTTCCTTTCTAGTCAAACACAATCACAATCACATCTAAGAGTATTTTCAATCATAATCATGAGCCACATACACAACTCAGTCATTTACAATTCAAGTCACAACATAATCAATATGGTTCCAGCAACATAGTATGTATACAAAATAATAACCCATAATATAGAACAATTATTCAACAATAACATAATTCAACTATCCGTATATGAATGAACTCAACAATCAGAGTATGACACATTTCAACTCAGTTCACATGTCATTCACAATCCATCATATAACCTCCATTCATGAGAAAATAAGAAAATATAATTATATACATCACCAGGCAAGTTCCACAATTGTTTATGCCTCATCGTCCCACATCATCCTCTTCAAACTTGGATATACAACATATTTTCACTATGATGCAAAAATTAATAACAAAGATATTTAATCATAGCAAGTATTAACCCACTCACCTGGATTTCATTCTCTCGGCACTCCTACCTTGTGCCTTGACCATTCCTATTGTAACCAGATAAAAACCATCAAGGCTACGAAACAGAGGAATTTCCTACCATTATTCCCGACCTTTACTCACATCTCAAGTTATAACACCTAACTAGTAATGAATATCTAAATGAAACTTATGCCATTGGAAACTAGACTCAAAGAGCTTTCCAACGATATAAAGTTTGCCCAAAACGGAGTCCGGATGAAGAAGTTATGGCCGATTGAAAATAAGCTAAGGTTTTCTGGTACATCTGGCGGTTGGGGGCCAACCCAAGCCTAGCGCCTAGGCGCCACACCTGGCGCCTAGGCCCCAAGCCCTTCTTCCTTCCCAAAACCTTCTGAACCTTGGTGCCTAGGTGTCACGATCGCGACCTTTCGCGATTCTTCTAGAGTTTGGCTCAGATCTAGCCAAATCTCCACCGTTTCTCATGATTTCTTCCATGGAATCTCACCCTTAATGTCTAAAGAGCATTTAGACACCAAAAGCACCAACTTTAATCGAGAAACGAAGCCAGAATGTCAATTTTTTCCCCAAACTTCCTTAAAACTAGAAAATAGGAAAAAACTTGAGAAATAGAAATTTCTACCTCGATTCCTTGCTTTCCCTACTTTGCTTGTCTCCTAGAGGCTCACCCCGTAGCCTGAGATCCACCCTTCAAAGTCCGGTTGTGGAGTTGAAGTGTAGAAAGAGAAAGAAGAGAGAAGAAAGAGAGAAAGAGAGGAGAGAAGGTGAAGAGAGAGAGAGGAAAGGAGAAAATGAGGAAAAATAGGTGAGGCCACCTATATACTCGCCCGGGGTAAAATTATCACTTGCTCTCTAGTTGACCCTCAGTTAAGACTAGTAAAAGTAAATTCATAAAATCTCACCTCGGGTGTTTCTAAATCCTAAGTGCCCCACAAATTTTCTTATTTCACTTTAGTCCCTCTCAAAGTCTCAAATTACACTTTAACCTCGAATCCATCATCATTTTAGTACCGGACTCATAATTCATTCCCATAAGCTCTATTCTTCTTCTCGAGTTCCTACTTGGTCATTTCTCAAAAGTACTCCATATTTTCTTTTCTTTTCATTTTAGCCCTTGAAAATTTGTAAAAATTTCCCAAATTTCCTTCACTAATTCAAAAGAACATTTTTCATGTAATTAAATTTTTTTCAATAAACTTCAAATAGATTTTAAATATTCATGTAAATTCTTGGGATATTACACACTAATAATTAAAGTTCCAACCCATAGACTTTACTCATTTCAAATAAACTATTTTGAAAATGAGAAAGCTTTTAATAGATGTATAAATCACAAAAACAAGCATTTTTATTCTTAGTTTTATAAAAAAAAAACCAAATATTTCTAGTCAATATCACTTTTATAAAATTTGAAATTCTACTTTATCAACAAAAAAAATTGTCTAATAAATAAAGGGGTTCATTGCAACATTAAAAAAAGAAACTAATACTTTTTTGTAGAATTAAAAAAAAAACAAAGAGCTTGGCCCTAAGGATTTGCCTTAGACACTAAGGCTGGGCTAGATTGAAAATTTTTTAACTCATAATTAAAATGAGTTAGTCTATCTCAACTATAATAATATTAAAGCCAAATGAGATTAGGTAGGCTTAGCCGGCCTATTTTGACTCTAGTTACTAGGCCTATGTTATGAATGAAGGATCTATCACCTATGATAATCAACTTGAAAGCCTGCTAAATTTTTTGTAAGAAGGTGGTTTGCTTTTGTTGGGTAACAAAACTTCTAGCATACTTAAATTTTGAAAATAAATATTAGGTATAATTAAATATTTAATTCAATTTTAATTTTATCTTTACACTTTTATTTTCGGTTGAGTTTTTATAATAACTTATAGTAACCTATTTTAAGTTTTTTTTTGAATAAATTACTGAGTTAATCCTTGAAACATTATAGTTGGCTTAATTTAGTTCTTAAAAGATCAAAATTTTCAATTTAGTCATTAAACGATAATAGTTGCCTCAATTTGATCCATTTCCTTGCTAAATAGCAAAATTTACTATTGTTAAATATGATTTTTTTTTTTGGGGCCCAAAGCCACTTTAATAATCAAAGGGACTAAATTGAATAAAAATTATTTTTTAAGGACTAAATTGAGATATTTAATCTTTCAGGGACTAAAGAAAATATAATCTTTTGGGGACCAAATCTATAATTCTCTCTCTCTCTCACTCTCAAACAAAAGGAAAAGAAGAGAATTAGCTTCTAGAGAACATAGTCAATAAGAAATCAGCCAATAAAGGTAATAAAATACTAGAAGGGTTCTCTTGTATGATCAAGGGGGCTAGAGAGTGTAATACCTATAGGTTTTAATTATGGATAATGTGAATGTGATGAGTGGTGTAGAATGTGTGAGGGACTAAACTAAAAAGAATGAGAAAAATTGTGGGCAAATAAGAAAATAAACTTGAAATTTTTTCTAGCCATGTAATTGATGACTACAAGAATTTGAAATATCCGATAACAGTTTTATGATAACTGTGGTACATATATTCAAGCCTATGGTTGATATTACCAAATTGCCCCTCATTAGTATATAAGGGCCACACCACAAAACACTTAACCATTTTATTTCTACACCACCTTCTCTCCTCTTTCACTCCCCTTCCACTCTCACTTCACAACTGCTACCTTCAACCTATCTTCAACAAATCTTCATACTCCGGTGACCTTCCTCCATACTAGAAAGCAAAGACTCAAGATAGGGTATCAATCTTTTCACCTTCTAGATTTTTGCACCCACAACCCCTAAGTCTTGGAATCTAAAACCATGTGAGTTGGTTTCTTTGTGATCTCTAAGGTTTATCTAAGTTATTTATGCTTCAAATTTGTGGGAATTGGTTGGAACCCATGGAAAAACTTGCATATACATCACATCTCAACTTTAAAATTTAATACTTTAATTTCTAAATTAACATTTAAAAAAGTAAAAAAAATTACATATAAACTAAAATTGACATTTAAACACACATGAAAGTAATTAATAGAATGATACAGAATCAACAAATCAAGATTCATGAAACCCTTACCCTTGACACCTATAATGAGAGCACTTGATCACTCTCCTCCTCAAGCCTTCCAATACCCATAAAATAGGCCACCTTCAAACCTTCATAAAGGCCCCATAATTTGGTTCTCATAGCAAAGCAATGACCCAAAGGTGAGGGATCCAATCTATTCTTACGCCTGCCTTATTATGAGTAATGATGACTCTTGACCTTCCTTGAAATATTTGGTAATCAAATTTGTGTTTTCATATCTCCATGTATTGATTTGGCTTATTGCTTGTGACTATGAATATACATGATGAGAAGTTTATATGGCCCTTTGAATTTATAAAGGATGAGTGTCATGACCCAAATTCTTAGCACGTTTTAGGTCGTGTTCGATACGTTGACACAAATCTCGTATCATTATAAATCTAACTGATATTTCAATTTTGACCCCTTTTATTTATTTATGAATATCTATGACATACATCGTTCTCTTTTTATTTATTAAATAGCATAGTTTTCATAATTATTTATATTAATAAGTTATTTCCTAAATATTTAAAATAGGGTTGTCTTGTTTGTTGAATTCTAAATAATTATTGTATACCATATACACACAAGGGAATAGGATAATTTACTCAGATTCCTCTCAATCTCCCACAATTTAAAAGAAATAATATTTGAATTTAAAAAGGAAATTATAAATGCATCAATATTTAAATAATGTATTAAACACATTGTCTTAGTTGATCACAGAGCTTCCTAATGCTTAATAAAATAAATACCAATAACTCGAGACCCACCAAATAATCGGATAGTCCAATGGCAAAGCTAGCCCTCTTGTGGATACTCTTTCTTTTGCTATTATATCTAAAAAAAATTAAATCAACGAGTATGAGATAATTATCTTAGTGAGCAATATCAATCCCCACCCTAATAAAATATGCCATGCAAAAGTAATAAAATAAAAGAATAGGCATAAATCATAAATTACAAAGATATACATTAAAGAGTTTACAATTCAATCAAACAATTTAGACTAACGAAACTAGCACTCATCAACGACAAAAACATTCGGGAGCACACACGACTCAACCAATCTTAGGGAGCACACAAGACTCAACCAATTTTATCAAATCTGCCATAACGTACAACCTCATCCTCAACAGTTAGGGTGCCTCATGGATTAAATCCGGACTTGAGGTCTTACTAAGGGAATTGTTGTCTCTACTCTTAAAGGTCAAGTCATTCTATCACTCGAATTTTTCGCTTGACATGAGAGATGGTACTATTCCACCCAAACACAATTAAGGTTCAAATAATTTCATATAAATCACCAAAAACAATTCATCAATATATTCAATAATATATTTATCAATACAATCGTTAATGTAATCATCATATCAATTTCTGCCGGATAACTCTAAAGTATCCCAAATCACACTAAATCACATTTATCTTATGAACCATCTCTTTTTCCCCTAACGTTTCCAGTTAGTAATTTCATCAACAATTAAATCGTGTATAAAAGTTTCAATTTCAATATTTCGGATTTCTTAACCGAATTCCCACAATAATCATTACTTATCTTTATATTCTATTATTTAAACATTTAAAATAATATTAAAGAAGGGTTGGTTCACTCACCTGGGTTCCTTCCTAAACCATAGCATGACATTCCAAAGTTCTTCGGTAATGTGCCGGATTTTTCTATCATATGTTTGAAAGAGAAACTTTGGAGTTAAAACAGAAAATTATTTTATTTCAGCTTTTTGACCTTTGTGTACTATTTTGACCATATCTCCCAAACCGTATGAAGTTTTCAAACGATTTCAGCTTTCTTGGAAAATAGACAGAAGGAGTTTTTTGTACATAGGTAATTTGAAAATTTTGGGGTTTTCAAGAAAGGATATGGTCATTTTAATTTTCTTAAAAATTGCTGCAGAATTTCTAAAAATAAATATTCTTACCTTGTTATAATTCTTGCTATAAATGAAATCCTTTGAGTTCTTGTTTGGGTATGGAATGTGCAAATCCTAGGAGTGTGTGTGGGCTGTAAAACATGGTGTGGGGTTAGGGTATGCTCAAGAGAAAGGGAGAGAGAAGGGAGGTCGACGACTAGTGTGTTTAGGTTAATTGATTTAGTTTTACATGCTTGTTTCCTTTTTGAACTTGAAGAAAACTAGTTTGAGTTTGAAAATTAGATTTGATTGAGAGTTTGTTTAAGTAGGCTTAAATTGAATTTGAAAGTACCGAAGACAAATTGGTTTATTAGATATTTATCTCAATATTTCAAAAATACCATAGCTCTTAAATTAAGATATATATATATATATATAGTTTAATATAAAATCAATTATTTACTAAGACTTACTCTTTGTATTAATTTCTTTCTTAAACAAGTTCGAAAATATCATATGATAATCTAAAAAATAAAATCTGAAATTAAAACTAGATTTTGAAAACATAACTCAAATTCATTTATTAATTATTATACTAGAATACATAATCCTATTCCCTATATGATTCAATTGTTTAAACTCAAAATGATTAGTTTTATAAATCCTTGGTTATCTTAAACAAATATAAAATATTTAAATCACACTTCTTAAGATTAAAGATTTAAAAAAAAAAAAGGAAACCAATTATCCTTAATTTTAATATAAAAAGGAATTTGGTCATTTAGATAAATAACCAATTATTTTACTTAATCATTTGCCTTATCCAATCATCTAATACAACTATTTTTATTTAATCATAATTTATTTAATTTTCCAGAACTGTTCATGCACTGTTCAGTTATTTTTATTTTAAATTTCTTTTTATTTGTAAAAGCCAGTTAATAAATTAATCATACTCTTTATCCCAAAAATTAATATCTTGAGATTTAGAAATTAATTTTTATTTCTTATTTCACATCAAGCTTCCTTACAATTTTCTATATCTATTCCTATACTTTGTATACATTTTTTCTACACCCCACAAGATTCCAAAATTTTTCATTTTAGTCCCTTTAATTTTCACTTTAGTCCCTATACCGCATAGCACCACACATTGCTAGCTTACAGGCCCAGATCGCATATTATAGCATCATCATATCATATAGTAACACCACACACACATATTGCATACAAATTCAAATCAACACTCGTGAAATAAAATTCATCAAGTTAAACGAAAAATAAATATAACAGGTATTATAATGAGCACATAGTGAGAAGTCTGTGTGGCCCTTCTATTACTTAGGATAATGAATCACACTTTAATTGTTTCAATAATCGTTCTAATGTTTAGAATTATTGTAATTGGCAAAGGTTTTTTGGGTGAAAACTCAACACAATTTAACAAAGCCGCCATTTATTTTTGGTCAAAGAAAGAATATCATTTATAAGGCATTAAGAGGTACCAAAGAGTAGGTGTGATGTAGGTCGAGTGAAATTCTCAACTCGAACTGAACAAATAATTCCATAGTCGGGTTGGGTCTATGAATTCCAAAGGAGGAGTACATGTTGGTTTGGGTTGGGTTGGATAGATATGTGTTTCTTCTTCTTCTTCTTCTTTGCAGTAGATTTTAAATTAACTTCAAAATAAGGAAAAAAATTACCTAGTTTGAAATTGAAGATGCTAATAGTGGAGAAGATGAAGACTTGAGTCTGAGATTGAAGATGCCAAGACAAGACAAAGTACAAAGACAAGATGAAGTGCGTGCGGCAAAGATGAGACGAAGATGACCAAAGGTATTGAGGCTGACAGTATATACACGCGACGAACCCTAAAAACTAAAAAAAGCCTAAGAAAATGTTATATGGTCAGGTTGGTGGTTCGAGTCGGGTTGATCGGGTTAAGAAATTATCAACCTGCTACCTGAACTGCTAATAATCTAGTTGAGTTTTTTTGACCAAACTTAATCCAAACCAATTCAAATATACAATTTGAGTTGAGTTGAGTGAATTAATCGGGTCAATGTGACCCAAACATTTATAGATCAAACCTTAACTTCTAAAGATAAGATACAAAGAAAAAGGGAACACACACCTCTACTCAACCCATTATTTAAAAGGAGTTTAAAAGCACAGGTTCAAATATCTAACTCATCAAAGGCTCGAAATCATTCATCTTTCTGTTTGAGTTTCCGGGTTGAAATGGCCAGTGAACATTAGAAGGCGAGGGTCCACTTTTGAAATAAATTTTTCCTTAAATGGGTACAAAGCCCAACTCGAAAGTCTATAAAATTCACAGTCCGGCCCAAAAAAAAAGGTCAGAGGCCAGATTGCAGCGCTTTTGTTGTCCGTCGAAAACCCTAATAAAATCATCCCTATAAATTCCACCAAATAACTCTCGGTCCTTTTCGGCATTACTCCCGCTCGAGAAAAATGTCGAAGCGAGGTTAGTCTGCTGCGTACTGCTTGAGTTTCTGTATTATAGCCATTACAGCAAATTGCAATGTCCTTTATCTTTTTCGTTCCTGAGAAATTGCAGGAAAATTTAGAATGCAGCCCTGTTTTTTCTTTTTTTCTTTTTCATTTTAGTATATCCCCATTGAGTTGTATGCTTTTAAAATATATGTCGTGATTTTTTTTTTTTTATGATTGCTTAATTAAAAACTGTAAATCTAGGGCTTGTTTCGAAATGAGCGAGGTCCAGTGTTTGCAAGTTATCTAGAGCTTTATATCTGGAAGTAAGGCGTGGAGTAGCCATCATGTTAAATTGCTTGTCTTATTAGTACCGACAGTACAATAATGGTTGATATATTTATTTTAAAATGGTTTCTTGTACATTTCGATGTTGAAATTCATATTGGACCAAAAAATATATTTGGATTAAGTGTAGTACTTTGATAACTCTCATTTGCGGAATTTCTGGGCCAGAAAAAAGACACTGGTGAAATTTGAGAGGGTATTTTAATGAATGATACGAGATGGGAATGATTTTACTTCAAAGTTCTTAAGTAAGTTTGCATTCAGTGTTAGATCTCTTGATTTATGAACTCTAGCTTATAGAGAATAATATGACTTCCTATGTCCTGTTTTTTGTGAATGATTTTTTTATTATTGATTTAGGACGCGGAGGTTCTGCTGGTAACAAGTTCAGGATGTCGCTGGGTCTGCCAGTGGCAGCCACAGTAAACTGTGCTGACAACACAGGGGCAAAGAACCTTTACATTATATCAGTGAAGGGAATCAAGGGTCGCTTGAACAGATTGCCATCTGCTTGTGTTGGTGACATGGTGATGGCTACTGTGAAAAAGGGAAAGCCTGATCTCAGGAAGAAGGTTTTGCCTGCTGTCATTGTCAGGCAGCGCAAGCCATGGCGAAGAAAGGATGGTGTCTACATGTACTTTGAAGGTTATTTCTTCATTTTCACTATTCTGTTATGTTTTCAGTTCATATTGTATCTTGCTATTATGCATTCCTCTTTTTTTTTTTTTGGGGGGGGGGGGTTACTGTTCTATATAGCATTGGCATACCATAATGTGTCAGTTTAGCTCATTAGCTTCTTTCACTTGTGTTAGTTTTTTTTTTTTTCTTCAATGCTGAATATTTGATGTTTTATTTTTCTAAGTTCCGAAAGGATTTTTTTCTTTGGGGAATTGATGGCGATGTAGTGTGGAGGATTTTATTTTGTGAAGGTTCCTC
The DNA here is from genome assembly GCA_037074585.1 of Biancaea sappan. Taxonomy (NCBI): domain Eukaryota; kingdom Viridiplantae; phylum Streptophyta; class Magnoliopsida; order Fabales; family Fabaceae; genus Biancaea; species Biancaea sappan. The sequence goes on along the minus strand of CM073491.1, from coordinate 38,911,787 downwards.
TACACCTCCCATTGCCAGCTACATCAATTCCTCAACCTTCCCTTACCCGGATATGTCATTTATTGTCCCTGTCAGGGAACATATGTTTTTCTCTTTCTTGATTTTGGAGTTTTGCATTGGAACAGTTCTGTTTCTTTTGAAATGGGGAGTGATCAGCATATTCTGCTTAGTCTTTGTACATTTAAATGTTTTTTTTTTTAAGGTTCCAAATGATTGTTTTTAGGAGAACAGCTGGTGATGTAGTGTCGAGGATTTTTTGTGAAGGTTCCTCTACACCTCCCATAACCAGCTATATTAATTCCTCAGCCTTCCCTTACCCGGACGATAATATGTTATTTATTGTCCCTGTCAGGGTTGGAACATATGTTTTTCTCTTTCTACAATTTGGAATTTTGCATCGGAAGAGTTCCACTTCTTTTGAAACGGGGAGCGAGCAGTGTATTCCATTTAATTTACATTTTTTTTTTGTAGGCTTCCATTTTTCTCTATTGTTTTGTAGGCCTTTTATTTCTGAAAGTTTTAGACTCAGTTCATATTTCCTGGTTCTCCTGTAAACCATCTGTGCTCATTCTTGTCTCCAGACATTAGTCAGGTATCCTCCTCAACATAAAATGGTTGATACAGTTACGAGTCTGGAAAATAAATGGAGTCCATCGTTACAGATGTGCTGGTATTTTCAGTGCTCACATCTGCTCCATTGGGGCCCTACATTTACCGGGTGTCTCCTCTGTTCGCAATATTATACATATTGTAAAAGCAACTTGGTTTCTGTCAATCTTAATTTTCTCAAATAAATGCAATTTTTGTAATAGGCAGTGTTGGTGCTCTTTGTTTTGTATTGTACATAGTTTGTGCGATAATTGATATATTTACTACTGGTATGCTTTTGTAAAACAAGTTTCATAACATCTCAATTTGACTACATTCCTAGTGTTTGAGTTGTTTTAATAGATCTTGATTAATGCCCATGATTTGTGAAATTTTTGCAAGTTGGATTACTATATGTATCTGGTTAAAGTGTAGTGCTTAACTCTAGTTGTTTATTGCTTTTTGTAATTCTCATTCTTACCTGTCCCGTACTTAGTGCTTTCTTAAGTCTTGTGCAAATTACTTTTGTTTCGCTGTGTTACCAAGACTGATTTGGCACTAATGGTCTACGATCTATTTAGTGTATAAAGCAACTATTTGTAATAAATTTAAATTTATCTACCGGTCTTTTTCATTAATAATTATCTGCAGTGACGCCAATTTGACTTTTTTTTTCCTTTTTTTTTAACTATCTTGTTAGTTATTCTATATATTATCAATTTTTTTCCTTATTTTTTCTGATATTTACATCTGATTCAAATTGATTTGTTTTGCAGATAATGCGGGCGTTATTGTAAATCCAAAGGGAGAAATGAAAGGTACGGAAGATTTTTTGTAATCCACTGATGTTTACATGTCATTATATATCATCTGATACATGACAAAATCTTTAAAAGGTCAAACATCTTATTTTAGTTTAGTTCATCCTTAGCGAAGATATTTTGATTCAGGAAAGAACAGGACCAAGCAATCTCTACTTTCATGACTAAATTAAACAATTTACTCTAAAAACAGTTAATCTTATTTGTTGTTGAAGTGTGATTGAAATGGAGTTGCTCTTGTTTAGGTTCGGCGATTACTGGGCCAATTGGAAAGGAGTGCGCCGATCTGTGGCCTAGAATTGCAAGTGCTGCCAATGCAATTGTTTGAGTTATTCATAGATTGTCCTTTTTTCAAACATTATTTTATTTTAGGCTTCCGACATGCCGTCTTTGTAGGAGTATAAAGATGGGTTATATGTTCAATTTTCAATTTCTTTTTGTTATATCACTGGGGTTTACTTTGGTTTCAAGAGTTATGCCATTTGATCTTGTATTAGATTTTGGTTCCGTATACGACAAACACCTTTTTATTTCGTTGAGTATCTCTGCACTGCACTGCCTACCGGGGAAGTAAAGAACAGTCTGCAGAATTTTAGTTAATATAAGACATTCATATCAAAGAAAGGGTAAGGTACAATTTATTTTTGATCTAAGATTGTGTAATTTGCGCGTTTAATACTTTAATTTGTTCTGTCGTAATTTTAGTTAACAAAAAGAAAGTCTGCACAGCTGTTTATAAATAAATTTTCAAAACAATTCTTAGTACTCCACATAAGAAAGATTTGAATTTCTTTATTCTTTTGCAATTGAAATCTCTTTTGTTAAATATAAAACAAAATTGTTTCTCTAGAAATAGAATTTTTTTGGTCTACTCCCGAACAATGTTCCCAGAGAACATGGCAAATGGGAATGGCATCATTTCTGTGCTTCCAAAAAAGAAAGTAATCTCAAAGCTGCTGCAAGTTACCGAAAATCAGATGAAGCATAACTTGCAATATTAATTATATTTTTAATATAAAATTCAGATGAAATCCGGAATTTTTATTTCTTACTGAGAACAACAAAAAGATTGAATAAAGGGCTATATTAGATGCTGCTACTGCATCCCAAACCGAATTTGTAATTTTCAGCCAGATAGGTAGCCTTAGTAGACATCACCAATTAAGTATCACACATAACCAACCACCCAAAAGCAGATTCTAGTTCTACAGTTTAAGCAGATTATATGTAATACAGTACTAATAGATATTAAGAAACACCACCCATACATATGACAGTCAAGCCATCTTGGCTTCACCATGGCTGTGAGCCTGAACTTTAGCACAGTACTCAAATAAGCTCCCATCGTAGCACCTTCTCACTACTTCTTTAGATAGAAATCCCTCCTCGTCCCTCGCCAGAATGTACAGAATCCACCATTCTAGTTTCCCTGCCGTCCTGCAAAATCATTAAACTATTGTGTCATGTGTGTCCGAATGAACGAATATAAAGATAGAAAAATGAATTGGGGTGTGGATATAGAAACTCACCAGCCATAAGGGTCGAAGGCATTTCGGTTTCCCTCGGTCATATCCCAGATCTCTCCAAGTGTCAGCTTGTCAGGTCTGGTTCGACCATACTTGCTGAATATGTTCTCAACATTCGCTGGAACATACCTGTCGTAGTACTCAAATTCTTTCATCATATTATCTTTTACACAATACACATTCCATACCTTCCATTTCAAAAAATTGTCACTACCCTGTTAACACACTACAACCTTGAACAAAAATTAGTAAATTATTCCATCACATTCAGCATTCATGGCTTACCGTCCTTCGGTATCGTAAACTCCGGAGTCACTGCCATGCTTTATCCTGTTTACGTTGTGGATGTAAATAGGAAACAGCAGAGAAGGAAACCAGCTCTGCAAAAGTAAATCGCATTTCTCTAAGTTAACACTAAACTTTCTAGGCAATTAATTTTCAACAAAATTTGTGCTCTTTATGCTTATGCAACATTTTTAATATAATCAATGACGAATTTACTATTACATATATATATATATATATAAGGAGAATTTATATAAAGGAATAAAGTGTAGAAAGCGTATGTTTAAGATGAGGGAGGACTTACAGGCTGAGTAGGATAGCTCATTGCTAAAGCGATACCAATTGCCATAATAACAGACGCAATGATGTTAAATCCAAGTGCACGCATCCCTGAATCAAAAGGAGTCGTGTATATATATATATATATATATATGTTTAGGTGCAGAATGATGAGGAGGCTAGCTATGAGTGAGAGTGCAATTAATAATAATGATATTGTTACCCCTATAAGTCTCCCAAGGGTAAATGACTCCATCGCCATCTTGATCGAAAAAAGCGCAATGCTGCTGAAGGACGCTCAAGTTGTGGTGCCTATGCCCAGGCGTTCCATGTGGATGGCTTGTGTCAGGAGCTGTTAGTGCTCTAGCCATGTCTGACCACACATTCACATATATATGCACATAAAACATCTCACTTTCACGCAAACTCTATTTATATATCGAGGAAATTTTACCCTCTAATTTTCAAAATCACTCCTTGATCAAGCTCCTCTTCTGCTTTATAAAAACTAATTGGCATGATATCGTGACACATCACTTCACAAATAATACAGCTTTTGCTGTATATTTCTTTCATTAAAGGTAGCACTTTCCTCCATATTAGGCTGTTTGCACAAAGGAATGTTCAATATATATACATTTATATCTCACAAATTCAATATTTTTTAATTTTTAATTTGAACCATATGTATAGATATTTTTAATATAATCATTGAAAATATTTTTATTCATATATTATTATTGAAATTAAAAAATTTAAGGTAATGATTATTATATAATATATAGACTGATAATTAATAATAAAATATTGATGAAAAAATTATTAATAATATTTCTTTTGCAAATGATCAATTGCGAATTACCTCTGTGAACAAAAGCCCAAATAGAAAATTAGACAATTCTATAAAAGTCTCTAAAAAGAGAGAGACACCCCTGGATAATGGACCAAAATAAAACATTGGTCTCTCTCTGTCTCTCTCTGTCTCTCTCTCTCTATATATATATATATAGAGAGAGAGAGAGAGAGAAAGAGAGAGTTTTGATATGTATTGAGGTGAAAAATAAAGTGAAAGAATATGTTGTATAGCAAAAGAGTGATAATGGAATACTTACAAGGCTTTGGAAGAGAGTTTTCCAGGTCGTCCCTGACCCTTCTTTGAAGAGTAACAGGTGCATTAGGAGCCACAGTAGCCAAAGACTCACTCTCTGAAGCCATATTCTGGTTTTGATGCTTTGGCTTCGACACTTTTTTCTTTCTTAATTACAATAACTCCTTATCTTCTGCAGAATATATAGTAGCATCACAAATATATATACATTAATTTTTTTTAAAAAGAAAAAGAAAAGGGAGTATTTGGTGGTCGGTTAGGGATAGATGGACATAATAGCGAGAGCCAGCAAAGGCCCACGATTACACGTGGCACACATGCGGGGAGGTGCGTGTAACGTAACCGCCAACTTGTAAAAATTAATTCTCCAGGATCAGGATCACAAAAATTGGAATAGAAGTCAGCAAATTTAATTATATTTAATTTTTTTTTCTAGTGAAACAAGGAGAATTTTATTAGACAGACAAGGAGAGAGTTTAAAAGTCAGATAATACAAGTAGCAATAATAAAAAACAGTAGAAAGTAGAAGATTTCTAGCTTCTAAGAAAGTTCAATGCATAAGGTTCAGTGACAAAAGACGGGGCTGCAGTATAAGTCCTAAGCAGTATGAGTTTCTTTCTTGCTTCTTTTGCTAACTTGTTTGTAACGTACTCTGTCTTTGACATTTGAATCTCTTCAAAAGTAGGTAGTAAGAGCATGCAATTTGAGATTATAATAGCAACATGATGATTGTCATTTAAATTATGAGTTAGTAGTTAGAGTTGTCAAAATAAGCCCAGTCTACTGGGTTGGGCTCGTTTAACCTACTTTTAAAGCAAGTTGGATTTTATCAAAAGAGGCTCATTTTCACCGAATTTTTTATGCCTGACCCGCATAACTCGCAGGCTACCACCAATTTGCTAACTTTTTTTTTATTTCTTTCTTTCTATAATTGTCTCCAATTTTATGTATTTTGACTGAAAAGTATACAACTATTTTTGTCTGATTTTAAATTTGTTGAATGATAAATATGATGGAGAGAGATTATAATTTAATCAAGACGTTTAATGAACAACAGTAAAATGTTAGTACCCAATCTAATAAAATTCATTTGTTAAAAGGTACGATGTCATATTTATGACTTTTTAAAATCAAAATATTCTAATTAAATCTACTTTTAATTTATCTCTTTTTAGTTTATAATATGTTTTAAAAAACTCTCTAATTGTCATATAGTAAATGAGATTATAATTTAATCAAGATATTTAATGAATCTCCAAATAAGCATGGTCTTCTTCTTCAAAAAAAAATACTTCAATAAAAAAAATAAAAGTGAACTAGCGGGCTGGCTCGTTTAGCCCGCCAAATGAGGGCTGACCCTCAAAATGTTGGCCCACATAAAAAGTGGGCTGAGCTAACCCGACTCACTTTTTACTGGCCCGTTTTGATAGCTTTATTAGTAGTGTGTAAATTTCTTCACAATCCATCTCTACCTCTAATTTTTTTACATTCAAGGAACTTGCTATCCCCTAGCGCTTTTTGAAGAGACCATGCTTTGGCCATTTCAACGGTTCTCATCCCTATAAATTTTGCATAACCAATTACCCATTCGCCTTGATCATTCCTCATAATTATATTTAATTTCAACCTAATTATCACATGCGAAATGTGACTAGCCGGCGTTTTTTGAAAAAGAAAATTGTATAAAATCAAATTTCAAAATTGAAAACCAATTTTATTAGGAATTGCCACCAAAATTTTATTTATTAGAAAAAACTTTGAAAAATCCTTTAACTTTGATGGTTTGTGTTTAGAGAAAAAATGAGTTTGGAAGTTGAATCGCATAGGGAAGGTGTTAGGCACTCTATATGTCTGATTTAAAAAGTATACAATTATTTTATATTCGCTTTAAAATTACCTTATCACTCACACACAAAAATGAAGAAAGAAAGTACAAGTAAAGATATATACAAAGGTAGACTTGGCTATGCAGTGCTTAATGCCTACGTACCCGGTAGTTGGGATCAAAGTCTACGTATTTCGTCAGAAAGATCAATGATATTTTAAAATAAAGAGGTGTCTTTTATTTTTTGAAAACTTATTTTTAAAAGGAATACTTTTGAGTTTTTTTTTTTGGAAATTATTTGTAAAAGAATATCTTTTGAGAGACTTTTACTCACATGTATTGTTATACAATCACGTAGTGAATATTTCATCTTATTTGCAAGGAATTTGGAATTTAGTGAGTTTATTTATTTATTTTTAAGACTTTTTTCCACTTGCATTGTTATATGTAGTGAGTATTCGGCCTAAGATAAGAGAAGATCCACTCCAACGGAGTCAGCTTCCTATCTTTTTAAAATTATTTAATTTTTAAATTTACTATCCTATGACATTGATCAACAATCATGCGATAGGATACTAATATTTTACCTAGAGATAGGGATTAACACAATATTCCAAGGGAATCAGTTGTTTCCCAACTTATCATTGACAAGATGAAATCAATATTTAAAAATTTGGTGTTACAACAATTAGAGAACCAGATAAACGTATGAAAGGGAAATAGGTTAAGAAACAAATTAAGAATATATATATATATATATATATATATATATATAATTTTGAGAGAATAAGAAGTATTTAAATTACTTAATATTTCACACAGCACATGAGATTGATATATAGACTTTTAGGAATAACTAACTTCCCTAATATCTAGGAAATAGCGAAAAAAATAATAATAACAACAACCTATCTATATCCCTAGAAAGTAGGGATTTACATCAGATTTAAAACTATTTACATTTATTTACTATTAACAAACAATTTTATTTACATTTATCTAATACTAATCAACACTCCCCCTCAAGTTGGTTTGTAGATGTTCAACAAACCCAACTTGCTAACAAGTAACTCAAAGGTAGGTTTGAATAACCCCTTGGTCAGGATACCAGCCACTTGTTCTATACTTGAAATAAAAGGGATACAGATTTCTCCGCCTTCAATTCTTTCCTTAATGAAATGTCTATCTACCTCTACATGTTTTGTCCTATCATGCTGAACTGGGTTATTTACAATACTTATAGTAGCCTTGTTATCACAAAACAGCTTTATAGGATTCCTCTTAGATAACTTTAACTCATTCATAATCCTTTGCAGCCACAATAATTCACCTACTCCATTTGCCATTGCTCGGTATTCAACCTTAGTACTACTTCTAGCAACAATATTCTATTTCTTGCTTCTCCATGTAACTAAGTTACCCCACACATATGTGCAGTAGCCACTTGTAGACCGCCTATCAGTGATGGATCCTGCCCAATCTGCATCTGTATAGGCTTTAATTCCTATGTGCTTAGTTTTCTTGAAGATTAATCCCTTCCCAATAGTCCCTTTAAGTTACTTCAAATCCAATATGCTGCCTCAAGATGATTTCGTCTTGGGGAATGCATAAACTGACTCACAGCAAAGGCAATGTCTGGGTGAGTGTGAGACAAGTATATTAATTTCCCAAAAAGTCTTTGCTACATACTTGTATCAGTTGAACTTTCTGGCTCTCCTGCATTAAGTTTTACATTAGGATCAACTGGAATGTCTGCTAGCTTATACCCCAACATCCTAGTACTTTTCAACATATCCATAATATATTTCTATTGACTAACTATGATCCCTTTTTTTGATCTAGCAACTTCCATTTCTAAGAAATATTTAAGATTCCCTAGGTCTTTAATTTCAAATTCTTTTGCTAGATTCTTTTTTAATCTATTCATCTCCTCCATATCACTTCCAATTAGAATAATATCATCAACATAAACTATCAACACAACTAACCTTTCTCCCTTCGTTCTTTTAAAGAACATTGTATGATCAACCTGCCTTTGTTGATAATTTTGCTATTTTAAGGGCCCTGTAAACTTCTCAAACCAAGCCTTTGGAGATTGTTTGAGTCCATACAAAGACTTCTTCAATTTGCACACCTGTAATTAAATTTCTCCTCAAAGCTGGCTAGGGGATTCATGTAGACCTCTTTCTCCAAATCTCCGTTAAGAAATGCATTCTTAACATCGAGTTGGTGAAGTGGCCAGTCCAGATTCATTGCAATAGATAGCAGCACTCAGATAGCATTTAGTTTTGCCACTGGAGCAAATGTTTCCATGTAATCTACTCCATAGGTTTGTGTGAACCCTTTTGCAACCAATTAAGCCTTATGTCTTTCAAGTGAGCCATTAGCATGATATTTTACATTGAAGACCCACTTATACCCAACAGTCTTTTTCCCCTTTGATAAGTCAACAATTTCTCTTGTTTTTTTTTCTAGAACCCGTATTTCTTTTAAAACTACATCCTTCCATGTAGGAACCTGTAGTGCATCTTGTATATTTTTTAGAATCTTAATATTAACAAGTTTGGTCAGAAAAACATGAAAAAGAGGGAGAAATATTCTGATGTGAGACAAAATTGGAAATTGGATGCTTAGTGGAGCATGATCTTACCTATTTTCTAAGAGCAATAGGTTTAGACAAATCTGAATCAGAAGAAGAATCATGAGTACTAGATTGATTAGGTTCTGATATTGGGTTGGATGAATGACTATGCTGAGTTGCTTGAGATGGACGTTTCCTCTGGTAAGTCTGTTCAAAGTATTCAAAGGTAGTTTCTCCTTCTCAGGAAGTTTAGTTTTAGTTTCCAAAGGTTCAAAAGATTGTTTTTCCATATTTAAGTCTAAATTTGGACTTGTTTCAGAGTGATTTTTTTTGTTCATAGCATCAAAAATTTGTGGGACTAGAAACTCTAAACATATAGTTGATACTACCAAATCTTCTTTGCCCTTAATGACTGTATCTGAATTTTGAATCTTCCCTTGAAGATGAGGAATAAAAAATGGGATTTTTTCAAAAAAAGAAACATCCATCATGACAAAATACTTCTTGAACTCCGGGATGTAACGTTTGAATTGTGATATAAAGTAACCAACAAAAAAACCTTTGTAAGCCCTAGTATCTAATTTACTCTTCTGTTTATCAAGATTATACACAAAGACTGTGCAACAAAAAATTCTTAGAGATAAATAAGATATTAGTTTAGAATTAGGTTTTAATTCTTGAAAATTTTGTAGTGGAGTATAAAAATTTAACACCCTGGAAGGCATTCTATTTATTAAAAAAGCTACATGAAGAATGGCATCCCCCCAAAAATGTTTTGGAATAGAATTTGTAAATAATAAAGCTCTAGTAATTTCTAGAAGATGTTTATTTTTTCTTTCAGCAATGCCATTCTGTTGTGGTGTGTCAAAACATGAGCTTTGCTGTACAATACCGTTTTTAAAAAAAAAAAATCCCCCAAAACTTTTGAAAAGTATTCTCTTCTATTGTCACTTCTAAAATTTTTTATTTTTTTCATTCAATTGTGTTTCAATCATGGAAGAGAATTTCTGAAAAACATCAACAACTTTAGATTTTTCTTTCATTAAAAAAATTCAACTTAACCAGGTATGATCATCTACAAATGATACAAACCACCTTTTTCCTGTACCAGTAGGAACCTAGGAAGGTCCCCAAATGTCACTGTGAATTAGTTGAAAAGGTTTAGAGGGAAGACATGGTCTTGAAGCATAAGAAGCACGATGATGTTTAGCCATAACACAAAAATCACACTAAAAAGTAGAAGGATCTTTATTGATAAAATGTAATACCCATGAAAAATAAAATATAAATATTTGTTTACAAACTACTGTTATTATTTCAGTATACGGTACTATTCACCTGTATAATACTATTTACGTATATGGTACTGTTCATTTATATAATCGAAATGTCAAGTACTAGATGTGATAAGAGAAAACTAGAAAGAAGTTTGTAGGAGAAAATGACGTTTTATGTGTAAAAATACCCTCAGGGACTAAATTGAAAGGACTGAATTGAAAAGAAACTTAAAGGTTTAAGGTGAAAGGATAGTTTTCCCTTTAAGTTTCCAATAGTAATAACAGAAAAAATTTTCTATCGTACGCGTAAGGTGTACAGTAACTGCATTATTATAAATGTTATTTTCATGAATAGTAAATTGAATATTTTATTAGCGCATAGTGTCAAATAGTACCATTGACTTTTGGTATAAATAGGTCCTTTCATTTCACTTCTAAACTCACACCTTCAACTTCTCTTCTTCTCTCTTTAAGTTTCTCTTACTCCAATGCTAGGCCTCTGAGATTTTGGGCCTTTCCTTTTCAGCTTAGGTAAGGATACTATGCCCTTTCTATGTCTTTCAATTTCAGAAGTTATTTTCTTAAATATGCTCTGTGGTTGCGGATTTGGCTGATCTTCCACATTAGAAAAACTATCCTTAGTTGCTTACATATTATTTTGATTCTCTGATTACCGAAATAGTATGTAAACTGTGAAAAATACATGTCTAGGAAAGTTCTGGCTAAGGAAAGACCTGGTTTTTAAGTGTGTCTATTATGACCCTCCACTCTTTTCTGGAAACTTACCTAGTTTACTCTTTTATAGATTTTATTCTCTATTTCTGGTATAAACAGTCTCTGTATATATGAATAGTGACCGTATGTATGAATAGTAACCGTACGTATGAATAGTGACCGTACATATGAATAGTAACCGTATGTATGAACAGTATCTGTATGAAAACAATCCTAACTTGTTTTCTCTAATCTTTCATGAAATCTCTGTAGCGGAATACTGAAATTCATCTGTGTACTCTTGTCTGTAACGACTTAGAGAAGTGATACTCGTATGGAATCCAGGTGAGTAAAACGACCCCGTTTTAATAGAGTTTTAGCATTACTGGTGATAAAAAGTATGTCGTAGGACACTCCCAATATTCATAGGAGGAAATTGGATTCAGAATAACGAATTTAAGGAGATAATTAATCCAGAAGTATGGATAAAATGAAACAAGTATTTCATGATGATGTGAAGTTTGAATCTTTTCAAAAACAGATTAATTGTTATCTTGATTTGTGGTTTATAAATCTATAAAATAGTTATATACTATACCTGTTGTATGGATGAATATTATATTGAGCTTTTGATTATGATATGAAATGCTATTGATTGTGATTGAGCGGGACAGTACGCCCTCTCACGGCAAGGCGAAAAACTCGATTGACAGGGTGTCTTGACCAATGAGTGTGGAGACAACGATTCCCTCAGTAGGGATATAGCCCGGATTGGTGTTAAATCCGTGAGGCGCCCTAGCTAAGAGGATGAGGTTGTGCGTCATGGCGGAAATATACAGAATTGGTGAGCTAGCCTGTGTGCGCTCTTCGGGATATATTGCCATTGATGAGTTGTTGAATTGGATGAATTTTTATCTTCTTGTATGTAATTTCTAACTATGTCTATTGGTTGAGTATGAGCCTTCGGATATGCTTGCATGACTGGTAATGTATTTGAATTTTATTAACGCGAGGCCGATTCGCTCACAGAGCTTAAAAGCTCACACTCTCTGTACAACCTTTTTGTTCAGATCAAGTTGCTGATGAAGAATATCCGCTAGAAGAGTATATCACTTTGAACCCTCCCACTGTCGGGTAGGCCCCTCTATTGTTGTAGATTATGTTGCTCTGTAATCGTCTAGGACATCTAGGTCAGGGGTTTGGTATTTGGCTTGTATTTTAGTACAATAATGTATTTTATGTTGAGGATCTATTATTATATGAAAATAATCTCTATAAATTTCAAATAAGAAAATTTGATATATTTTCTTCAGGAATGATTATTTTGATAATATAGAGATAATGACTAATAATTTAACTCATGGGTAGAATTTATCGAAAGGCTTACAGTGATGGGATATTCATCATTGTGCCGGTCATGTGCCCATAAAACGGGTCGTCACATAAATAATTTTGGAAACAATTTTTTAAGATACTAAAAACTTGGATGCCATAGTCTATAATGCCATAACAGGACATCTTGACTTCCTACCTTTGAAACAGAATTTGAAACAAAATTTAAGCCTGAGAGAGAACTTTGAATAAATTTACCCAAGCTGGATCCATCTTCAAAGAAATATAAGCCTCCACTTTGTTTAGCACTACCAATCATCCTCCCCGAGGCCAAATCCTGAAATTCACAGTTAGAATGAAAAAAATTAGCCTTGCATTTTAGTTCTCTTATTATCTGACAAATAGGTAGCAAATTACAAGAAAGTTTAGGAACATGGAGAACGTTTTCAAGTGTGAGAAAATGTGAGATTCGAATTGAGCCACAACCAGCAATTGTAGAAAAAGACCTATCAACTATCTTTATTTTTTGGTTACCTGCTACAGGTCTATAGAAGACAAATAGATGAGAATTACTGGACATATAATTAGTAGCCCCTGAATCTATGATCCAAGGATTAACCACAGAATTAGCTGAAAAAACTGAGGAGATAAATTACCTTGATGAGCTAGGGAACAAGATGGAGTAGTTTGAGAAGTTAATAATTTATACAGATGCTCAATTTGATCCTTCATGGAAAGAGAAATTTCAGAACCTTTAGGGGTAGAGGCCTTCTCCTAAGTTTGATAAGTAGTAGTATTTTGCGCCCTACCTTCCCCCTTTCTTTTTGAGTTGCCTAGTTTCCCATGGAGCTTCCAGCAACTTTCTTTGGTATGCCATGGTTTCTTGCAATATTCACACCATAATTTCTTTTTCCTTTCTCCCTCTGAACCTCTTCGAGAAATTAGAGTAGAGGCAGAGTTTTCTATTCTTGTCCCAACATCAAGGTTGACGCCTAGAGTTGCCATCACACGATTTCTTCCCTCTTCTTGTCCTAATTCAAAGAAAACTTCTCGGATGGAAGGTAATGGTTTCCTTCCAAGAAGTCTTCCCTTGACTTCATCCAGAATATGGTGGACGCTAGCTAAGAACATGAAGACACGATCATTGTCCTCACATTTTCTAAAATGTACTAGGTCACAAGGATTCTCCCACATGTCATTGTAGCAAAGATCCAATTCTTGCCACAAAGTCAGCATCTCATTGTAGTAAGTTGTGATATCTCGATCCCCTTGCTTGGACTGCAACAATTTCCTCTTTAATTCGAAGACTTGTGAGGAGTTCTCAACATTGGAATATGTTTCATGGACTGCTTCCCAGATTTCCTTTGCATCCATAAACATATAAGGCTGACAATAGACTCCTCCATAGAATTAAGGAGCCATGCCGTAATTAAAGACATCTCTGAATGCCATCTTCAAAAATTTGGATCATCCTCACTTGGTTGCACCTCTTTGCCCATAAAGAAGCCTAGTTTACTTCTACCATCAATAGCAAGCTTGATAGATTGAGCCCACTCTAAGAATTTTTTACTATTGAGTCTAACGACAGTTATTTGAAGGGAGGTATGGGTTCCAATCTCCATAGAACTAGGGGAAGAAATAGGTTTAGGAGAGGTGTTAGTGTATTCCGATGAGGTCGACATCTTGAGAACTAGGGGAAGAACGGTTTAGATGTAAGGTTTTAGGGTTTCTCTCAAAGGAAAACAAAACTGATGACTTATCGGTTCAAAAGGAACTAGGCTTTGATACCATGTAGTTTTGAGATAATAAGAAGTATTTGAATTACTTAATATTTCACAGAGCACATGAGGTTGATATATAGACTTTTAGGAATAACTAACTTCGCTAATATCTAGGAAATAGCCGAGAAAATAATAATAATAATAGCAACCTATCTATATCCCTAGAAAGTAGAGATTTACATCAAATTTAGAACTATTTACATTTATTTACTATTAACAAACAATTTTATTTACATTTGTCTAATACTAATCGACAATATATAAAGACACATACTCACCGAAATGTAATCCCAATCAGAGGACACATACCACATAAATGTATTCCAGAAATATATATATCATATATGAACATACATATAGCATATATATATATATATATATAGAGGTTTTCGCATATTAGATTTGCCCCTGTTTTTCGAAACCCATATGACCTTCATCGATGTGCTATGTTTCTTCCTATGTGTGCTCTGTTTTTTTTTTTTTTGGTCTCCTCGGTCCTATCGCGTATGCGTTCTCTCGCTCTCTATTTCTGTGCTTTCCGACGAACTTCCTTCTCAAAGAGAATACTCAGTGTTTGGTGGTTTCTCTCTAGCCGAAGTCTCCGTGTCAGCTCTTGGTGTCCTCTTCACAGTGCTTTGTTTTTCCTCTCCATTGTTCGCGTGCTCTCTTTCTTCTCTGTGCTCTTGACTCTGGGTATCCCCTATTCACTGTGCTCTGTCCTCTATTTATGCAGTAGCGGAGGAAACCAGTTGCGCGAGGATTACAGGACAAGTTTATCCAACTTGCATTCATCGGTGCGTGCATCCGCAAGCCTCGTGATCATGTCTGCGTAGAGCTCGAAGGTGATTCTCGTCGTGGGAAGGAAGGAGGGAACATGTACTAGTTGGCCATCTCCACGACGTCTTTTACTGCTTGAACTAACCACAACTCAAATTTGCATTTTGGTCTCTGTCACCTATTGTATATGTTGACATGTGTATATATATAAACACCCACACACACACACACACACACACACACACACACACACACACACACACACACACACACACACACACACACATATATATGTAGCATGGGGTCAGTAATTTGAAGCTTCTGTCTCTTTTTTTTTTTTTATTTCCAAATTTTCATTTTTATTTTTTAAGGACAAAATTACGTGTTACAACTGAATTAATTAAAATTCATTAAAATTGATCCATCAATTACATTGACAATTGGATGGAATTTTGTAAAACTAATTTAATCGTTTGGATTACTATATATTTATGCTACACATTCAATATGTAATATTTATATTTTAATTATATTAAAAATATATATCTACGTATCTAATATTTAACTTATTATTCAAAATAAATAAGTAATAATATTTTATTTATATCGTTATATATGATTTTTGGGCCTTTTTGGTCTCTAAAATGGTATGTTATCAAGTATATAAAGTAAAATAAAAAATACAATATAAGAAAGAAAAACTAAAATGTATATGGGAGTAAGAGTAGGGACTTAAAATTTCTTCTCATTACTTCTTATTATCTTAAAATTTATAAGACACAAGTATATTTCATGTCCCTATCGTTTACATCGATTTTTATTTATACTCATAAAGTTTATTTTTTGGTCAAATATGTCTTAAATGTTTCAATTTTTGCAAATATACCTTTTTTTTAATACCGTCAAATTAGTTAATGAAAAATGCTGATTGGGCTGTCACATGACAAAAATCAATTGCCGCATCACTTGCTACGTGTACTCTTAATCTAAAATTACAAAGATACCCTTAATAATAATTAAAAAATCCTTCTCTCTCTCTCTCTGTGTCTGCTCTCTCTCTCTCTCACACACACATACCCCATCGTTCTACTCTGTCTCTCGTCCTCAACTATCCCTGCTCTCCCTCAATATCTCTGTTTCTCTCTCTCAATATCTCTCACTCTCTCGTCTCTCTACTTCTCTCTTCTCTCGTCTCTGTCTCGACCTCTGTTTCTCTCTCTCAGTATCTCTCCCTCTCTCATCTCTTTGCCTCTCTCTTCTTTTAAATAAACTAATCATATGGCTTCCCACGCACTATGTCTGAAAGGTCCCTGAATCTTCATTTTTTTGTATTATTATTTATATTTTGATTGATTTTTTCTTTTTTTTTTCTTTTTATGTTTCATTTTAGTTTTCTTAGTTTTTATTTTTCTTTATTTTATATTTCATCTTTGTATTTATTTTTTTAAAAAAATATAATGCTATTATTGTTATATATGTTGACATATATATATATATATATATATATTCACTTTAAAGTATAAAATTTACATATAAATTATTTATTTTACTTGTTTTTGAATTTATTTATAAAGATATATATAATTTTTAATATATTTTTTCGGATTAGCAATTGACCCAATAACCCAAGATAATTTAGCACCAGAAGAAGTCGAATTTGAGCTGTAAATTGGAGGAAGTGTTGTATTTGCTTGGGCACATTCAAAGATGTAGATAAATTAAAGGTTTTGCCTGGCTGTGAATATAGTTTTCAAGGTGAATGTGTTGATAAGTGGCTTTCTAATCACTCTAGTTGCCCTTTCTGCAGATCTTCTCTCAATATTCATTTTTCCTTCCCCAAGATTTTGATTCAAGAACCGCCAAGTCGAATCAATTTTCCTTTGTAGCTTCTTTCTTTTTTTTAGTATTAATTTGTCTAATGATAATTTACTCCTTCGATGTTTCTATTTTGAGTCATGTACATGGATTCAGTAATTGTAAATCTAATTCTCTTTTTAATTACATGTGGGCATCAGAGACGAGGAGAGAGAGAGAGTGGACAAAGAGAGAGAACATTTTTTTTTTAATTATTATTAGGAGTATTTTTATAATTTTAATATGGTAAGTGACATGATGGATTATTTTTGTTATGTGATAGCACTGTCAGTATTTTTTGTTAATTAATTTGACGATGTTAAAAAAAAATATATCTAACAAAAAATTGAAATATGTAGGACATATTTGACCAAAAACAAATTTCAGGGATATAAATAAAAATTGATATAAACGTTAGGACATAAAATATACTCTTACCAATTTATAATGAAAACTATGATAATTTATGTCTATATTCAAAAAATTATTTAAAATGAAACTTCATTTTTTTGGCCCAATATCTTGTGTTTATTTAGTAAGTGATCATGATCCAAATTTTAGTCCCATTATATCTTAAGTCTATCATCTTGATACTTTAGAATAACAGAAAGATGTATGTGGCTCGGGGAGAGCTGTGTATTGTGTTTTTGGAAAACAATTGAGTAAGCTTAAATTTGGTCAGAATTAATTTTTAGAATTGATTTTCAGTAAATCATAGTTTGAATGAACGTAATTTATGTTTACAAATTGTTATTAAAATAGTAATTGTGTAAAATAGATTTCGTTTGGTTGTTGGTTAACAAAAATATCTTTGAATATGTAAATACTAGAAAAGACATATGTTTTATACTATATTATTTCATCAACCTTTATTACTCGTTTTCACTCATTTAATAATAATGTAATAAATTATATCAATGTTATAATAGAATACATTTATTTTTAAATATTTTTTTTTTCATTTTTTGTTTTAAATGCTTTTATTTAGAATTATTTAAAAAAACTAGTCCTTGATTGTTAGAGAAAATAAGATCAACAACCCAAGGCTAAAATAAAAGGTAGCAAATAAAATGACCAAAATGCAAATAATACAAAAAAGGAACCTAATTACTACAAAAAAAAATTGACTATATAGTGGTGGTTGAAAAGCCACTTTAGTGGTGGCGCCACAAGCAATTTAGTGGCGGTACCACAAGCAATTTAGTGACAGTTTTCATCAATTGCAGAAATAACTGTTACTAAATTTAGCTAGTGACGGTTAATAACCACCATTGAACTTAAAAAAGAAGTGAAGATACTACAATTTTAGTGGCGACTTGAGTATAAACTGCCACTAAATCAAGATAAGTTTGGAAGTTATCACTAAGATAAGCTAATTTTTTTCAGACTTATGTTTAGCAACATTGAAAGTGAACGAGCTAATTCAAATGAAGCATGACATTCATATTATCTTTTGCAAGTTAGAAAGAATCTTTCACCTAGATTATTTGACTCAATAGAACATTTACCTATCCATATGCCATATGAAGATCGGGTTGGTGGACTGGTACAATCATAGTTATCAGGATTGAGATCTTATACAGGATCGAAAGGGACATAGGATAGATCGAATCGAGGATCGTAAGATCCTGTAAAAATATAAAATAATATATATATATATATATATTATATAAATTTTGTAAATAACACAAAATCATCAAAGTCTCATTATATTTTAATAAAACAAGCTCAAATGTCAATAATTAATAACAAAAAAAATAGACAGCAACTTGTAATACCCACCATTTATTTATTTTTTTCCATTTTTATTGTTGGATTTTATTACACAAATAATGATTTGCAAATTGGGTGCAATATGTGTTTGTGATGCTATTATATGATGTGATGATGCTTTAGTATATGATTTTGGGTTGTAGACTAGCAATGTGTGATGCTAGGCCATACAAGGACTACAGTGAAAATTATAGGGACTAAAATGAAAGATTTTAGAATCTTGTGTGGTGTAGTAAAATGGGTACAAATGATAGGAATAGATGGAGAAAATTATAAAGAACCTTGATGTGAAATAAGAAATGGAAAATAATTCTAAATCTTAATATATTAATTTTTGGTGATAAATGGTATGATTAATTTATTAAGTGAATTAAGAGAATAAAAGAAAATTAAAATAAATATAAAATGAACAGTGGACTAAAGTAATGGAAAATAAATAAGTATAATTAAATATATAGTTAGTAGTAATAGTAGTTAATGGATAATGCAAGAGGTTAAATAAAAGAATAAACAACTATCCAAATTAACTAAACCTAATTTAATATTAAAAATTAAGGATAAATGACTCTAATGCTCGAATCTGAAAATTATCTGAAATCTGAACTCAAATTTCTTATATTGTTTAGATTTGAGTAGAATTGGTATATCTTGTACATTTGAATTTAAATAAAAAAATTAATAGGACTTAATATACTAGGGATAATCAAGAATTATAATAATTATTATACTTAAATAAAAGGGCGTTAATTTAATTAAAAATAAAGAACTATCTAACCATCTGAAACAACATCTGATCTTTTAAAGTTAATTGTGCCAACTTACCACTCGGCACAAAACAATCGAATCAAAACATTAAAGCCCTCTGACACTCCCTCTTTGTCGTACACACACTCTCGCTCTCACATATTTACCACACAGTGCTCGTGCACACCTTACCACTCGCCATGCACACACACATCCCACCTCTTTGTATAATCCCCCCAATACATAATCCCACCTCCTCATCTCATAAGCCATCGCGCCCCCCATTTTTTATCTTCCGGAATCAACGTTTCACCAAAACAGGAGAAGAATAGGTAAGGTTCTCAAATTAACTTTTCACCTAGGATTTTAATTTTTTAAAACTTAAATAAAAATTAGCAAGTACAACTCTAACATACCTTGTGTTTTCTTTAAAACATGAATTGTAGCAAATTATACAACCACACTCATACCCCTCCTTCAGAATTCACTCGGGCTATGTAGTAAATTTGTTAGAATTCAGGTGAGTGAATTAACCATTCT
This sequence comes from Biancaea sappan, assembly GCA_037074585.1. Taxonomy (NCBI): domain Eukaryota; kingdom Viridiplantae; phylum Streptophyta; class Magnoliopsida; order Fabales; family Fabaceae; genus Biancaea; species Biancaea sappan. The sequence continues at coordinate 38,891,982 of CM073491.1, read as the reverse complement.
TTAATATTATCTTAAGTGTTAAAGTAATAGAAAAATAAGATATACAATTATCATGATGAGAAAGAGAGAATTTGGTTAAAAAATCCGGGATAGTAAATTTGAGATCTCGAATACAATTCAATTATTTGGTAAATTTTCTAATGGAAAACGTTAGGGGAAAAAGATAAAGAAACGATACATATGAATATTTATGATTTGGGATAATTGTGATTATCTTATGAATATGGATTTGATGGTTTATGATGATATTGTTTTTTTGAATTGGATGAGCATTATTTGTGTTTTGGTGGGATAGTACCCCCTCTGATGTTAAGCGGAAAATTTGGGTGATATGATAGCTTCGACCTCTGATAGTGGCGACAACGATTCTCTCGGTAGGGAGATGAGCTCAGATCTGGGATTGGGACCCATGAGGTGCCCTGCCCATAGAGGATAAGGTTGTGTGTCATGGTAGGTTTGATGAGATTAGTTGAGCAGGCCTACATGCGCTCTCGGGTATTTTTGCCATTAACGAGTACTAGTTCTGTTTATCTGAATTGTTTGATTGAATTGTAAATTATTTGGTAGGTAGGTACAATTTCTTTGTGATTTTTGATACATGCATATGTTTTTATTTTTATTATTTTAGCATAACGAATTTTATTAGGGTGAGAATTGACTCGCTTACTGAGATTATTATCTCACACTCGTTGACTTTTTTTTAAGATCAAGTAGTGAAGAGAAGTTTCTGCAAGAGGGCTAGAGTTACTGTTGGACTATCCTATTGTTAGGTGGGTCTCGAGTCGTTGGTATTTTTATTTTTGTTAAGTTAGGAAACTCAGCAGTCAATTAAGACATCTAGGGAGTCGAGGGCGAATTGATTATTTTATTAAATAATGTGTTTTATTCAGACTGTTAATTTTAAAGACTATTTCTATTTATTTTATTATGAATTGATTTATATTAGAGTGAGATAATAATACGTTTGAATATTGGTGTGTTTATATTTTTCTTTTAAATTTAAATATGATTTTTTTTTAATTATGAAAAATTGCGAGGAATCCGGATAAGTTGTTATTTTCTCTTATGTGTATAAGGTATATGGTCGTAATAATCTATATTATCTACATTATAAATGAATATTTATTTTAACTTATAGTTGATATTTATTTATATTTATTTTCATTAATATTTATTTGTAAATTAATATTTGTTTTAATTAATATCCACTATAATTAATATTTATTTATATTTAATAGATAATTCCTATATAAATCTTTAATCTATTATATGTGTATATATATTCCTAGGAGCCTTATTAGGTCAAGGATGACGTATAAACATATATAAAGGTGAGGCTTAATTAAATGGTAATTTCTTAGGCTTGTATGCATATTTGTATATATCTCCCAATCTTTATTTTATTGTTGAGTTAGATTAAATGATGTTAGGTAGGCTTACAGTGCTATGGGACTCATGCTAACGTATCGGTCATGTGCTCAGATTTGGGACATGACACAACTTCACTTTTTATTGTATTCAAAAATCTTTTTTTTTTATCTCACCAAATAGATACTTTTTTCTTTAAAACTTATAATACTATATTTTATTGTCAGATTTCACTAAAATAAGTTAAAAATTGGATAAATTATAAGTGGTGAGACTGTAATTGTATAGTATTAGTAAAGACTTAAGTTACTTTAATGACTTTTTTCCATTTTAATTGACCTAATATATTAGAAACATATCAACAAATAAAAAAATGACAAAATTTAAAATGTTATAAGATCGATAAAATCATAAAATTTTAAAATTTAAATTGAGATTCTAACAGATTTAGATATTACATAGGATCGACATCGTTCGAGTTATTTAGAATCATAAGATCGTAATATCTTTAGATTTAAATTGAGATCTTGACAACTGTGGGTACAATACAGATGAATGTATCATTTTGAGAGGTATTCGATTTTTAAAATTACTATTATGTAGTACATTTCCTTAATTTATATTGATTTCATGCTAACATATTATGTTGTGTCATTTAAAAGTTTTTAAACAAACTTAAAAAGACAGTGAAAAGTAAATCTCAACTGGAAAGTTCTAAGTGTGAAGCATATTTTTCATAAGAGATATCATACTTTTGTTCTTATTACTTTGAATCACATATACATTCAATAAGAGAAAGAGTTGGTCAAAATGCTTGTGTGCAAGATGAAGGGACAAGTCAATCGACATTAACAATTTTTAACCAAGTTGGATGTCCTTCTAAAAAAAGTATCACTCGATTTTTGGATAATAAAAAATTAATGACAACTCATCTTTACATCCTTATGAACTGCAATGAAGTGAAGCCATATCTTGAATAAGAAACACACTTTTCTTCCTAATTTTAGTCTTTAATCAAACATTGTACTTCTATTATGTGTGCTAATTGATTTTAATTTTGGATCGCAAAACTTTTGAACAATATCATAGAAGCTGAAATCCCTACATTGGCAATAGAGATATTGATTCAATTGTTGAATCACGGTTTGCCTTCTGGTTCGAAAACCTTGTAAGTGGTGTTATGACTTAATTAGATGAAATGCATTAATTAATTCATTTTTGCATGAAGTACATAAATTAATTATGTGTTCAACTTGACTAGGTAATTAATCAACCTACACATTTTACTTTTCCATATTTAAGGGAGTTGGCCTGGAGACTATTTAGAGAGGTACAAACATAACCAATATATTTTATCAACGGATACAAGTTTCATATAGATGCTTACTGGCAAGAAAACAATCAATAGTAAAGTGTGCACAAAGATACTGGAGAGGACAATAAAAAAAATAATTATTTTGGCATTTTCAAAGATGTGGTACAATTATAATATTTTGGTAAACCTATAAAGAAATTAACTTTATTTTACTATGATTGGTTTGATCCAGTGTTGAACCGTAAAACCAAAGTGCACCCATAATACAAAATTATTGAAATCAAACATACAAGAAGATATGGAAAATTTGATCCATTTGTCTTTGCACACCAAGTAATACAAGTGTATTTTGTTCTATATCCTATAAGAACTAGAGATAAATTAGGCTGGTGGTTGTCATGAAAACTAGACCAAGAAGCTTAGTAGATAGTTAACTTAAACTTGAAGTTGCTTACTAGGATGAAGAACCTTGTGTTCCTCTTTTATATAATGATTTATTAAGTGATTATTTGCAAGATGAAGAAGGATATTATTAAGAAACAAGATGTGAAGGTGAGGAAGATGAAGGTGAAGAGGAAGATTAAGAAGACAAGATAAAAATGAAGAAGAAAATGACAATGACAATGAAGATGAAAGTGAATTAATTTTTTTAAGTATTTTTATAATTTATAAATTATAGTTTAAATAATGAGTTTTTTTAAAATGTTTATTTTTCTATTATAATTTAAATGAAAAGTGATTTTTTAATGTATTTTTATTTTTTCAATTTATAGTTCAAGCGAGGAGTAAGTTTTAAAAATAACTTTTGTGCTTGTAATTTAGAGTTCACATTCATCTAATAGATATTGAATAACCTTTTAAGAAAAAATAACATTGGCAAAAAATTTTTAAAAAAATTACATACATAGCGCAAAGGGCCTCTCGATCCATCTTCCCTCAAGCCATAAATGTGGTTCAAGGGATTCGATAAATTTTAAAAAAATAAAATTGAGGTATTTTTGTTATTAAAATTTTCACTGAATAAAAATTTTAAAATGAAATTCAAAATTTGAAAAAAAAAATACATATATGAATTGTTAGACCCAGTGTTTTAAAGACTAGACCAGTCATTGAACAGGTTCAAGGGTTAATGATCAGATCGTGATCGAATCGAGGTCAAACTGATAGTACTTAAAAAATAATAAAAATAAAATATATAATTAAAAATATTAAAATAATTTACAAAATTAAAAACTTTATAAATGAAAAATGTTAACTATTAAATGAAAAGAGAGTGAGATGAAAGAAAAAGAAAGATGAGAAGTAAATGATTGAAAGTCCCAAAGTGTATCACGTGAATTGAGACTGAGTGAATGGCAAAATGACAAAAGACATATTGATTCTTTACCAATGCCATTGACACCTACTCTGCGAATGCCTTTTTCCCATCTTTTAGTCAGTTCACTTACGTTTCTCTCTCTCTCTCTTCCACTTTTTCGTATACAGTCTTTCACTCTCAAATCTCACTCTGATGAGCCATCCTGCATTTTTCTTCTTCTTCGACGGTCTTCTTCTGATGGCGGTGCTTCTGCTTCTTCTTCTTCTTCAGCCACACGAGGATGACTGCTACGATGACGACCCAATGCTTCTCCTCCTCCTTTTCCTTCTTCTTCTACTCCAATGTTCACTTTCTCTCTCCTTCAACATCTTCTTCTTCGTCCAGAACCCATTTTTTTTTAATAAAAAGGATGTAACTGGTGAAATCGGTAACCCAGCCAGTTTCACCAGTTTTACCAGTCTAGAACCGGTTGAACGTACCAGTTTGAACCCAGACTGAATTTTTTCTTAGACCAGACCAAATTCCCCACCAATCACCGGTTCAATTTTAAAATTCTTGGTTAGACTTCATATGACGTAACTAAACTAAAATGGTAGTTTATTTATTTTTTAGATTAAATAAAATTAATAAAAACCCATTTATTAATTTAGAATAGCTACACCTAATCTAATGGCTATAAAAAATCATTGTAAATAATCATTCTATTAATTTTGAATTAATTTAGAAAAGAATTGGAATATTTCTATTTTGCTTAAGAGTATTTCTGTTATTTCTAATTATTTTTATACATATAAATATTACTAAATATTAGAAATAGAAATTAGATATTTATGTTGAATTTAAAATTACTTAAAAAAATTTACTTTGAAAACCTATTTTTTAAGATTTCTAATGTATAAATCTATTAAAATATTGTAATATAATAAATGTATATGAATCCCTCGAACCATATAAAGAGAATGATAAAAAAAATTAAAAAATATGTTTATGACTGACTATAAAAAACTTTCTACCCTGGTTTCATTGTACAATATGCTAGTAGAGATGGGTCAATTTCTTTTTCTCAGGCCATTTTAGTCGCTCACCACAAGAGAAGACAAACGGTTCATATTCAGTAAATATCAATCGCAAATTTTTGGTCAAAATTTTCAAACATTCTTGTAGTATTTGCTGATGATGCCTAAAAAACTTCTTGATGCCTGATAGGGGTTAAGTTCTCAGAATACCCCTATATGATCATAATGAACAAATTAAACATATAAACGCGAGAAAGAATTATACAAGAACAGAGAAGACGAGACAGAAGAGAGGAACAGAGAGAAAATACGAAGAAGAAGAGAATTAGTTTTCACATTCACAACATATGTCTATAGCATACAAGCAGTGATTAAGTACACGTAACCTCAATGGTAACTAACATGACCATTGGCTTGAAAAGACATATTTAAACCCACTAATACAATGTAAATGACTACAATACCCCTGTTAGCTAATACACACACATACCATACCCTCCCTCTTGAATTCACACTTGTCCTCAAGGATGCAGATTCCTCACAAACTCAGGGTACCGCACTTGTAATTCTTTCCATTCTTCCCAGGAATCTCCATCTATACCTTCATTTTTCCACCTAATAAGAACTTCTGTAACTGCTTGTGCCTTCCTCTGACTTATTCTTCTATCAACAACAGCTTCAGGTTCCTTAATCACCTCTACATCTGTCATTGAATCTAGTGGGTGAATTTGAGGAATAGACAAATCTAGGCACCTCTTTAGAAGAGATGCATGAATCGTAGGGTGAATTCTTACCCCTTCAGGTAACTTTAACTTATAAGCTGCCTGCCCTACGTGAGCCGACACTTCATAAGGCTTATAGAATTTAAATGCCAACTTTTCAGAACTTCTTCTTTCCACTGTCTTCTGTCTGTAACTTTGTAGCTTTAAGAAAACCCATTCACCCACCTTAAATTCACATTCACTTCTATGGTTATCCACTTGTTGCTTCATTCTGTGGATAGCCTTTCTCAAGCTTTCCTTTAACTGTTCGAGCATTTCTACTCTATGTGTAAAGCTTCTGTCAATTACATCCACTGTTGAATCCATGGGTAAGTAAGGCAAATGTAATGGTGGTGCTTGCCCTAACACAATTTCATAAGGAGTTGTATTAATGGCCAAATGATATGTGGTATTATACCACCATTCTGCCATGGACGACCATTTTCCCTATTGTTGAGGATGTTTCCATGTGAACAGTCATAAGTAGTTTTCTAAACATCTATTCAATACTTCACTTTGCCCATCACTTTGTGGATGGTAGGCTGAGGTTAAGTTCTGTTCTACCCCAAGATGACCCAAAAACTCCTTCCAGAATTTGCTCACAAATAAAGGATCCCTATTGCTCACAATATTCACTGGAGCTCCATGTAAGTGATAGATGTGGTCTACAAACTTTTGAGCAAGATCAATTGCAGTGATAGGGTGAGCAAGGGTTGCAAAATAGGCATACTTACTTAACTGGTCAATGTCAACCCAGATAATATCTTTGCCTAGAGACTTAGGCAATCCTTCAATGAAGTCCATGGAAATACTATACCATACCCCGGTGGTATAGGTAATGGTTGAAGCAGACCAGGTGAAGCCACAGTCTCTATCTTGCATCGTAGGCAGGGTTCGCACTGTAATATGTACTCCTTGATATCTTTTAGCATCCTTTGCCAGTAGAAGATGGCTTTTATGTGTTTTTCTATTGCTCTGACCCCCGAATGACCTCCCATAGGTGAAGTATGAAGCCATTCCAATATCACATGTCTTGTAGACAATGAAGCTTCAACCACCAATTTTCCCTTTCTTGTCAAAACATCATTAGACCACTTATACTTCGGATGGGCCCTTGGTTTCCATTGTAGTATTTTCATAACAGCTACCAGTTGGGATCACTTACCCATTCTTGTTTTATTAACTCCTATAATTCAGTCAAAATGCTAGAAATAGACATATAAGCAACTCACCATACGTTACTCGTGATAAAGCATCTGCTACAGTATTCTTGTTCCCCTTTTTATATTGTATTTCATATGATAAACCCGTGAGCTTAGTCAGCCACCCAAAATGGCTCGAAGTAGTTAGTCTTTGTTCCAATAAATACTTAAGGCTCTTTTGATTAGTTTTGATGACAAAAGGCATGATGGAAAGGTAAGAGCCATCTCTCAATAGCATGCATGAGAGCCAATAACTCTTTATCATAAACTGAGAGACATTGATTCTTAGGTGACAACTTCTTATAATATAAGTGATAGGTTGCCTATCTTGTATGAGCACAGCGCTAATCCCGAATTGAGACACATCAGTCTCAAATGTCAATGGTTTAGCTAAATCAGGAAAGGCTAGAACTGGGGCTAAAACCAAGGCTTTCTTCAACTCCTGAAATGCTTCTTATACAGCATTATCCCACTTGAAGCCCCCTTTTTTTAACAAATTCGTTAAGGGTCGAGCAATACTCCTAAAACAAAATTTCTGTAGTACCCTTTTAACCCCAAAAAACTCCTTACTTGCTTCACATTCTTAGGCTTGGGTCAATCTGCCACTTATTTGACCTTTTAGGGATCAGTGTAAATTTTGTCCCCTGATATGAGGTGGCCCAAGTATTCAATATGGGTGGCCCCCAGAACACTTTGTTGACATTGACCACATACTGGTAGTTCCTCAAAATATTAAACACCACCTGTAGATGTCCTAAATGCTCCTTCCCGTTCTTGCTATAGACGAGAATGTTGTCAAAGAAGACAAGAACAAATTTTCACAGGTGATCTTTGAAGATGTAGTTCATGGCATTCTAGAAGGTGGATGGTGTGTTTGATAACCCAAATGGCATCACCGGCCATTCAAAATGACCAGAGTGTGTATGGAATGCTGTTTTGAATCTATCTTCTTCCTTCAATCGAATCTACCCTTGCCCCACCAAGCTTGTCGAACAGGTCTTCAATGAGGGGTATAAGGTATCTATTTTTAATTGTGAGCTTGTTTAAAGCTCTATAGTCAACACAAAGCCGCCACCCCCCATTTTTTTTTCTTTGCTAGCACCACGTGTGATGCAAAGGCAGATGAATTGGTGTGAATTACTCCCTTCTCAAGCATCTCCTTTATTAAGACTTTTATCACAGTATTCTGCATGGCAAGATATCTATATGGTCTGTGATTCACTGGATTAGCACCCTCTTGTAAGGTAATTGGATGGTCAAAGCCAACTTTTTCTAGTGGTAATCCTTCTGAACCTCGAGTTAACTCTAGATATTCCTCAAGTAATTCCACTGCTTGCTCACTGACTTCAGCTTTTTCTTCCAAATGAAGTGCACAATAGTGTGCCTCTGTTTGCCATGGCATGATCTGAATACAATAAGGGTACAATTCCTTTAGTTGACTTTGTTGCTTATCATCATATGGCCATTGATTCTTAATTGTCTGACATGCCCATAATTTTTCTTTATTACCCTCCTTTGTAAACTTCATGCTTAAGTTGTTGCAGTCCCACATGATTGGACCTAACGTTTTCAACCATTTCATACCCAATATCAAATCACAACCTTCAAGTAGGAACAATATAACGTCTGTGTTGTAATTGCTTCTTGCATTGACTAAGTGAATCCTTTTACCATTTTTGACTTTACCATTTTACCTCCATCTGCTACAGTAATGTGCAAGGGGTCATGTCTGTCACCTGATCCTTCAAGACCCTATGGAGTTTCTCATTTATAAAGTTGTGGGAACTCCTAGTATCGATCAAAATATGCAGGGTTTTCTTTCCCATATTCCCTTTAATCCTCATGGTATCTCTATTTGTTTTTTGTGTTTCCCAGCAATGCATTAAGCATTATCTCTCCCGCTTGCTCTATCACCACTTTAGGTTCCTTTTCTAGGACAATAACGGGTTCAGTGTCTATGACTATTGCTACTTTGTCAATCTCTATTACAAATACATGTCCTCGTTGTGTTGCTGGCAGTTACATCCTGGTGTAAACTTCTCATGACAGAAGAAGCACAAGTTCTTACTTCGGTGCTCTTCTACTTTAGTTGGAGATAGTCTAGATTGAAACTTGTAATTGGGTTTACCTAGTATTCCCTTTTGATCCACATTAGTTGTAACACTAGTAGATCCCATCATTAGTCCCCTCCTTGTAGCTGTGCCCAGATTGCTCCCCCTTGATGTACTACTTAGACTAAGTTCTTTAATCCTTGCCAACCTTGTAGTGTCAAGCACAGTCTGAGGGTAGAATAACCTTACATCCCAAGCTATCTCTAGTTTCAACCTTCCCAGGTAGCAATCCAATTTTTGAGATTCAGACAAATCAGAACGACATGAAATTTGCTCAAACCATTCTTGGTAATTATTGAGTTTCTAGTTTGCTTTAACTCCATTAACTCCTCCAAAGGTCTTTGCAAGATTGTACAGAACCTAATCTTGATCTGTTCTTTGAAATATTCCACGTGATTGGGCCATTCACACTTCGTTTAAAACTTTCATACAACAAATAGCCCAATTCATCCAACATCAAACTTGCCATCGTCACTATATTTACTTCCGGTGTTCTATCCAACTCAAAGAACCCTTCGCACTTCACAATCCATCCCAAGACATCTTCTTTAGTGAAGTTCGAGAGGTTCATTTTCGTGAACCTTGTAGGTACCTGATAGCCTTCTCCTTGCGGTCCAACATTCTGACGCGAAGGTTTACCAGTTGTTGGGAAATATATGCCACAGATTTTTGGATCACCGTTAATTATCCTTTTAGTTCTCTTTTCATATCTGAAAGTTTTTGTTCGATGGTAGTTTGGAACTCATTCATCTTTTCTTCCACCTCTCGTAAAACAACTTGGGAACGAGTAGCATCCGCCATAGCTTCTAGTGAATTCGTAGTGCACCTCCATAGAAAGTAACTATGTAGCTGAGAACTGTCAGCTCTGATACCAATGATAGGGGTTAAGTTCTCAGAATACCCCTATATGATCCATATGAACAGATTAAACGTACAAATGCAAGAAAGAATGATACAAGAACAGAGAAGATGAGACAGAAGAGAGGAATAAAGAGAAAATATGAAGAAGAGAATTTGAAGAAGAGAATTAGTTTTCACATTCACAACACGTGTCTACAGCATACAGGCAGGGATTAAGTACACGTAATCTCAACGGTAACGACCATTGGTGTGAAAAGACAGAATTGACCCCACTAATACAATGTAAATGACTACAATACCCCTATTCGTTAATATACACATATCACCTCCAAACAAGAAGTAGGAGTTTTCCTTTGTTTACAACCAAGTTGTTAATGTCAGATAAATTGTGTAGTTACTGATGATAAAATTGATAAGCCGAAGCCTTTATTTTCCCGGCTAACAAGGACATGGTTTGTATATTACATTGAAATCAATAAGCAAAAGGGAAAAAAGAATTACTCTAATTTTGTATATTTGGTGGATGTAAATCGTGGGATCCTCAACCACCGTTGACGAAATCTTCCAAATCCACGGATTTTAATTCGGGAACGCATCCTCTTTATCTGTCTACTAAACCCACCACATCTTCGTTTCAGAATGTCATACTTAGATGATCTTCCTAGTTTCTTCAACCTACATCCTGCATGTCCAAAAGACATGGTAATTTGTAAATAAACTTTAAGCACACTGTCTGATAACTTCTTTTTTCTCACTTCGTATTGCTTTTATCAAATTTTTATTACTATGAATCGTCTGCTATTCCACTTTGGTGTTTATATCATTAGAATAAATTACTTTCTCAAAAACTATAGTTGTTCAATTTAATTTTTGAAGAATTGTCTTTGGTTCAATTTAATCTCCTCAAACTTTTAGAAACAAGAAATTTGAGATTTATTAACGATTAATTTTATAATTTAATAATAGCACAAAAGATCAAATTGCAAATATAATCTTTTAGGGACTAAATTTATACAATTGTAATCTTTCAAGGGTTAAATCAATAATTTACTCTATATATTTGTTTGTGCTTTTATTAGCCTTTCTGTGTACACTAATTTAGCATGAAAAATGAGGTGCCAAACTCTGTTCCAAGTTCAATTCCATGAAAAGACTTTCTTTCTTCTAAAACATGATAATATAATGGAATATATTGTAATTTGTTAATGAATAATGTTATGAATACTGAATATTGAATTGTATAAGATGAATGCATACCTTGAGGTTGTTTGGTTTGTTCATTTTCTTCCGAGCTTGTATGGTGCAGGACCTGCATGTCAGAAACAGAATGAGCCTTTGTCTGACTAGGTTTATCTCTGTTTGTTATAAACTTAAAAAATTTTCTCAGTACCTCTACCAAACTTTCCAAAGTCTTCCTCATCCTTCTTTGAATAAAACCTTTGGTGCTCTGTTGTAAATATGTCAGATTAAGATGTCAGAACTTTATCGATTTACAAGGAGTCCTGAATCCTGATGGATATAGATATGTTACCTTCACATGGTATTTCACATAAGCATTGAAATTTAATAGATTCCAGACAGTCTTGTCTAGTCTTTTGCCTTCAACATGGTGCGAAGAGATATCTGTAGAATGTCAAAATATTTTATATATATATATATATATATATGTCGTACACATACATTGTAATACTTATACAGTCCTTTTATCTAATTTTGAGTGAATGAAGTTGGGATTTTTCTTAGGTTCGTTGGAATTTCTAGAGGGTGAAAATTTTGGTTAAATTATATATTTAGTCCGCATATTTTGACCGAGTTTTCAATTAAATCCTTGTACTTCATTATATATGCAAACAAATCCTTGTACTTTCTGGCCAGGTCCAGCAAGTCCTCAACGTTTCATTATTTTGGCAGCTTTTCTCACAAGGCATAGTTGATATGGACTTTATCCACATCAAGTTTGGTTTGAAACACATAAAGCAATTTGTTAGCCAATTTACCATGAATTTAAAAACCATATTAAATCAGTTGATTCAACCAATAAATCGGTGAATCAGACTACATGATGAGGGATACTATTGTTTCTCTCCGTTCTCCTCTTCCTTGCTTGGTTCTCCCTCTCCCACTACAACAGTTTATCCTCTTTTCCATTTCCTTCTCTCTCTGCACGATTACTCGATGGCTTCTTAGGTAATGCAATACTAGAATTTTTTTTTTAAAAAAAAAACAATACGAAAATTTCTCACATTTAACATGATACTTAGCTAATATTGATGGGGTGCTAGCATGCTAACTTGCTCTTTTTACATGGTGATTATGATATAGTGATTACAGAATAAGCAAAATGCTTGATAATGAAATAATACTTGGTTTTTTCAAACTGCATCTCACGCTATATATATAAGGAAAATATTTATATACACTTGCTTATATCTTTGTTATTGTGTTCTTCACTAACATTAAAAAATGTGTAAATTTTTTTTTTCTAAAAAAACCAATCATACAATAAGGAGTTGTAAAAAAAATATAAAGTTATTTTTTAAAGATCATACACTTGTTAATTTTGATTAGAGAATGATACAGTTGTCATTTAATTGGAGAACTTGAAAATAAAAATATAAAAAATTGTATCTAAATTTTCTCTCTCTCTCTCTCTCTCTCTCTATATATATATATATATATATTAAATATTACTGATTTAACTATAGTTAAATTATTAATTCTTAAACTAATAGTATCTTCACATATTTAATAACTAGTTGGATTTTAAAAAAACTTTGCAATTTATGGTGATTTGACGTTATCATGGCATAAGGTAGCGTGAATTCGTACTTGTTTGAAAATGAGTAAAAAGTATAGGGATTAAGGGATCAAATGTGATAACGTATAATGAAAGGAAAGATTTAGGGTTGGAAAAGGTATACCGAAAGAGACAAAGCCGGCATTGGTACTCAAATCCTGAAATGCTTCGCCTCTTAACTCTGGAGGAGGAATGGGTGACCAGCTGCATCTTGGGGCCTTCCCCCATTTGTCTGAGCTCCCCACATCCATTAGCTCCTGTCACACATTGCATATAACTAACTCAACCACATTTTAATTTAGTCCTTCAATTTGTCAAACTGATTGACAACAAAAATCTTAAAATTTATCAATAGTTGATTTTGTAATTTAACAACAAAAACAACTAAATTAAGATTTAAATTTTAAAGAATTATATTGAGACAATTATAATATCTTTCATCACACCTTTTTGAGATAGATTTTGGGATGATTAAAATCTCAAAACAAATAAAAATAAAAAAGGTTGAAAAATGGATTTACCCTCGGGTATTTTTATCTCCAAAATTGAGATTTAAACAAAATTGGAATGTAATTAACTTTTGGATCAGAGATGTAATTTTTTTAGATTAAAAATATTTTGTTTCGAATTCCGTCTTTGGTTTTTCGGTTTTCTCCCCCCCCCCTCTTTATTCCAATAACAAATTTGACGTAGATTTATCACAAATTTGAGATGAAATAAATTATAGATTTTCTTTTAAATTTCTATCTCAGATTTCTTGTTCTTTTTTGCAGTAAAACCAAAAGAAAAATATAATATTTTAGTGATTAAATTAAAACATTTAATTTTTTTTAAAATTATATTGAGAGAAGTGCAACTTTTTAAAAATTAAATAATTTACTCAGAATTAATTAATTAGTCGCTGTGAATGAGGTAACGTACCTGAAAGAAAGCCGTTGCAATTATGACATCTGTTTTTTCTCTGAAACGAATCGGGAATACCGCTATGATTCTTTGTGGCTGTGTAAAGCATCAGCATGCGTAATATTTAAATGAAGAATATGAACTACTGTTACAGATCATACAGATGGGAAGGGCCATAAAGTTTTTTTTTTTTTTTCACAAAAATAAAAAGGAAAAAATCTATTGAGAACTCCATTAAACAGTTTCTTTCGTTAAAAAATTGAAATTCTCCGTGAACTTTCCGAAACGGGAATTACCTGCCGGATGACAAAGAAAGGTTCTGTTGGATGGTAGAGAATTTTGAGGGGCTTGTACATCCCCTTCACTACATCATGGGAACACGCATTCTGCAACAATTCTTTCAGCTCACAACTCAGAACTACTGATGCAGCTGTAGACACCTCTCCAATTATCTTAACATGGTCTGCAACATGAATCGCGGGTCAAACTTGAATTTTTTGTTTAGTTAAACACCTTATTTAATTAAATAGAACTGTTTGATGGATTCTGACACTTATATAAATTACACCTAATATAAATTTGACACAAAATAAGGTGCTTGACCGAACCAGAGATCCCTCTATTATTATATAAAACCACAATGGAAGTATGAGATGTGTAAATGTTCACATAAAAGCCATTACTAATTTTTCATAATCACAATAATATGACCGCATTTTTTTTATTTTCGAAATAGTGGTTTTTTAAGACATACGAAACGTGTTTTCATTTTTTTTATTCCAAAAATAAAAATCTAAAAAGCTATTTTTAAAGTATGTTATATATAAAAACGGTTTTGATTATTTTCATTTTTAAAAACAGAAAATTGTTTTTGAAGATAAAAACCAGGTATCCCCGTAATTTATTTTTTTCTCTTAATCATGCTTAAGTTTTACTTTCGTTCCATATATTTGTTCCAGTTTTGTCGTTTGTCTTGTAAAACATTGAACCTAATTTCCTAAGGGTCACTAATGAATGAAATAATTTGATTTGTCATTTTACATATTTATGACATTATGTTAAATTCTGACGAAAAATATATTGACAGCCAAAAGTTAAAATTGGTGGTAATTAAAGTTGAGGGGGGAGAAATGTAAATTTAAGCCTACTTTCTGTCTGTCTAATCTAAATCATCTTGTCACTTTAATTGTATTTGAATAAAGATAGATTACCAACAAGGAACGATATTAGATTACTAATTTTATCTTTAAAAAATTACAGTTGTACCTAAAAAATTATATTTATTTTAATTGAATTTTTATGTTTGTCAAAATAACTTTGAGCTATCAAAAATTTAAGAATTAGCATTTTATAAATTTTGTGACTTAACAACAAAAATATTAAATTGAGATAAATATAATATTTTAAAAAATAAATTGAGATATTTAATAAGACTAAATTAAAATAATTGTAATATTTTAAGTGATAAATTAAAAATATACAAACCTCTGGGACGAGGAATATGATTGAAATTAAGGGAGAGAGTGAGTTGGTATCCTTGCTGGGGAGGTTCAACAATGTCGAGGGCCTCAGGACAAAGACCCTTCACCGTTTGAATGGTGTGCGAGGAAAGTTGATTCGGAAGGAGACCTTGGCAAAGTGGTGGGGTCCATATTGACAAGTAAGCTACTTGTGGATTTGAGGCATGACACTGCAAAACAAATTTACACAAATTATTAATCTCCAAGGTATGTTTGGATTAACCAGAATGAAGGACAGTGGCCAAAGCTTACAGATTCGCCCGTATTTATTTGCATTTAGGTGGATTTGGATTATTGGATATAAATTTTTTCTATTTGTTTAAAAAATACGTCGAAACGGGATGATCTGTTCGGCTTGCAGATCGACCTATTTTTTATATAAATTATTTTTATATTTTATAATATTATGTTTAATAATTATAATAAATTTGAATACAAAATATTTTTTAATTTTTTAAAAAATAAATATAAAATTTTTAAATTTAAATATAATATAGTTAATTAAAAAAGAAAATATGAAAAATTAAAATTATTAATTATTTAAAAAATTAAAGAAATAATATTTTACATGTATAAATTATATTTTAGTAAAAAATTATTAATTTTTTTAAAAATAATTTTAATATTATGTTATTTAAATATAAAAAATAAAAAAAAAAGCCTGGCACGAACTTGCTTGTGGGCCAGGCACTGACAGGCTTGAACATCAAATTTCAGGTCTATCAAAATACGGGTTGGCTTAGGTCAACCTGTTTTGATAGTGTTAATAAATAAAGCAAGAAAAGTATATTTCAATTTTGACACTTGTTTTAGAGTAAATTACTCATTTGGTTATCAAAAAATTACAATTGTTTAAATTTAGTCTCTGAAAATTTGTGTTTATCTCAATTTAATCTTTATATTTGTCAAATTGACTTTTGTTATAAAAACAACAAAAATGATGAAATTAATATAAATATAATCATTCAAAGAATAAATTGAGACATTCAATCTTTTAAGAATCAAATTGAGTCAACTATAACATTTTGGAGACCAAATTAATAATTTTTTCTTTTATTTTATGTATACAAATATTTTCTCTTTTTTTTTCCCCTCACTCATTCTCTTCAAGTCAAACATCTTCTAAAGAAAGAAAAAAAAATAAATCTAAATTTTAATTAAGAAAATGTCAAAAATTGAAATTTGACTTTGCAAATAATGACTTTAAATTCAAACGGCAGTCGTTAGTATCACAAAGTAATAATTTTATTAAAGCTGTTAAGAATTTAGACACCCTAACTAAATTTGCAATATTGTAAAATTATGAAATGGGAGAAATTTCATTTGGTATTTTTTTTTTTCGAAGCCTTACCTGAATATGGTACTCCACTGACCCAAATTCATATAAGTGATGATCAATCTCCATGGGCTTCTCAGCTCTGTCATGATAATATCATCAATAAATTGTACTAAAACAATCAGAAATTCTACAGTAAATATAGAAGAGAGGTTAACTAAACAAGTGAGAAGTAGTATGTTGACTTTAGACTTGCTAAAAAATTATATAATATTTACATTAACTGGCTACATGTAATAACCAATGTAATGCGGATCAGAAGATGGAACTTATTTATTTATTTTGTATATATACTTTTATATTTATTATTTTTGGAGATTAGAGTTTGAAATTCGATACTTTGGTTAATTTATGATTTAATTGAATACTGATTTTTGAGCTTAAAGTTATTTTAGTTCATATTGTAGTATCCTATTAGAAATTAAAGAAAAAAAAAAGTAAACTCTTTTTTTGGCCCCTAAAATATACATAGATGACAATTTAATTTTTTAAATACGGTCATTGACCAAATTAGTACTTAAATTTTAAAATTATTATATAAAGTAGTCCTTTGTGGGGGGATCTTTTTGTCTAACAATCTCAAAATTTATAGACTAAAGTGACTTGTTACTTCAGTTGTTAAGATGTCATATCATTTCACATTATTACCACATTAACAAATAATTATACATATCAACAAATAATATTGACTCTATTCACAAGGTTGACAAATAAAGCTTTTTGTGTAACAATTTCAAAATTCTTGAACTAAAATGGTTAATAATCATTTTTTAGAAATTAAACCGATTTTAGGGTATAATTTTAAAGACCAAAAAGTGAGTTTATTCAAAAAAATTAATCTTATTAGAATTTCCTATGGTAAAATACAATTAATTAGCATGTAGTTTAAATTGTTTTTACTTTGTTACTTCTGTGGTGAAAAGATTGACTTCCTCAGCCTTTTAAGTTTTGGTTCATTAGCACAATACTACTACCAACAACAACAAAGTTTTATCTTACTAGTTGGGTTCGGCTACATGAAACTTTATCCTACTAGGTGGAGTCGACTACATAGATCGCACGACGCCATTAAACTCTATCAATGATTAACTCTACCATTTAATTCTTTTAAACGTTAAACAAAAATCCTCAAATTCTACATTAACAATATTCCACTCATTGTTTAATTCAAACTGTCTTTAAATAAACCTCTAGTCATTCAAAAATATTGACCCAATTATTAATAAATTAGACAACTATTAAGTTTTAAAATTCTTTTTTCATATTGTACATCACCACGTCTACATAAAAATTTCTTGCGAAATGAGAGGAAAATAAGCCACTTAAAGGATTTTCTTTGTCTACTTTTGTTTGGTGAATTTTGTAATGGAAATAAAATTGACACATTTTACCAGACAAACAAATTTCATGCCTACCCTGTTCCTGATCAATCGGCCAGAGCATTCAACAGCGACTATAATTATTAGTCAACAAATTAGAATCAATAATAATTACTTACTTAGGTTTAATTTTGCATTTTTTACTGGATCAACATCACAGTGAATAGAATCAACGGGTAACACAATTTTTTTTTAAAAAAAAGGAAGTTTATTTAATTGGCATTTTCTGGTGTAAGAAACTTTTTAAGAAGAAAGTATATACAACTTCTTAAATTATAACTTAACCATAATGTTTAGTTTCCAAATTTTTTAAGCATAAAACTTTGTCCTTTTAAACTATCCGGAAAGAAAAAACAAAACTTTACATATTAATTAAAATTAACATATTTTGAAATGTAAACAACAAAACTATGTGCAAATCTCAACTGAGCATATAAACAGATACAATACAAATTATTGAGTTTCATATGTGAACAGTTCTTACCGATACAGTTTGAGAAGGATTTCATTCAGAGCAGGGGAAGCTCTCTCTATGAAAGTCATTCTGGCAAAAAACGAAAGAATTCCGAATTCTGCTTCTAATGTGGTCTTCTCCGAGGAGTTGAAAAATGGGTGTATTGATCAAAGTAAAGAGGAATCAAGAATGAGAGACTCTGTAAAGTCTAAACTGTGTTTAGGGGCATCAACTTTGAGTAAAATGAAAGTTCAATGTTGCAATCATGTTTGGTAACCTTTGAAGCAATTCTACCTAATTAAGCCACATCTCTCCCATCTACAACACCACCACTTCATTTTTATTCCCTTCTTTTTTCAGGTATTTGTTTGTTGGAAAAATTACTAACTCTGTGTTTAAAAAATTATAATTATTTTTGTTGACTGACTTAAATTATATGGCGACTCAGTTTATGATCTAACCTGATTTATTTGAGAGCACGACTTGAAATGAAAAAAAATTTATATTTTTTGTTGTGCATGTTTATGTTCGGTTTTTTAACTATTATGTATGATACTCTTATATTTTTTGACAGAAGTAATATAAATTGTTTCTTTGACCAAAGATGTAGGTTTCGCTAATTGAATCACGTAAATTTATGAATATTTTCTTTAATTTTACACTATTTATCTTGTCTATTGCAATGTAAAGTGTCGTAACAATTTCAATTTAATCTTGAAAAGATAATATTTATGTTTATTTTAATGATTCCTCTGTTCATCAGAAATTTATGATTATGACTAAATTGAGAAATAGTAATATTTTAGAAACTAAATAATTTACTCATAGCTTATCTGTTTGTTAAATTGACCTCTTCTGTTTGAATTTTTTTTTTCTGAACGGAACTGTTTTTGTTGTTTGATACACCACAAAAATATCCTTTTGCCTTTGCCTATTTAGTAATTTGAATTTAACCAAGCCTGTATAGACAAATAGAGACAAAAAATTGATCACATATCATTTAAAGTTTTTTTTAATAAAATGTTTTTGTGAATGTGTGTGTTTTGTAACAAGGTCTCCATTATAAATTAATATCATGAATATCATCCCTAAAAATTGGATATTAATTTGAAATTGTTTGATACTTGATCAATACATACAAAAATTAATATACATCATACATTTGAAGTATAAGTATTAGTTATTTACTTGCACACTTATTTGTATTAAATTTTTGTGAAATTCGCATGAAAAATTATTATGGTTATTGTTTATAATCCAATAGTTAGATTAACAAAAAAAAATGAATTCTTTTTTTTTGGTAGAGAACAAAATAAAATAAATTCTTATAATAAAACATCAAGAGATAGAAGTTATCTCAAAAGCAATTGATCAACAGCAATTGGGCCCAATAGCCCCCATATGGTCGTTAAAAAAAAACAAAACAACTATATAAAGTGAACTTTTCTTCCTTTTCTAAGAATTATTTAGTTAAATTTTCAGCAGAGCCTTTAACTTACTTCATCAATAGAGGTACAAATCGAATTAACAAGATGCTGTAAATTAAGACCGTCAACCGTAAAAGATTGATAGTTCTAATTTTTTGATCATTTTTTTGAAAAAAATTAATTGTGAATCATCAATTTTTACGATCAATGACCACAATCGAATATGTATGGCTGTCTTTATTCTTATACCGAACAAGAGAGAATGTTATGGCAAATTGACGCTACTAGAGAATTTTGTTTGAGCAAGATATTATTCATGAGACTATATTATACCAAAACAACAATGATATAGTGTGCTGATATATACTTAAAATAAATGTATTAACTAAATAAGATTCATTAGAATAAATATATATTTCATGCCAGAAAATGTCGTGATTGTGGCATCGTTTGAAAAATTAAAATGTTTTACTTTCAAATATTGGAAAAAAAAAATATATTAATGTAGTCATCATTAAAATTTTAATTCTTAAAAAGATACAAACTTCAAAGAAGTTTTTTTCTTTTTTTTTTTTGGGGGGGGGGGGGAACCTTTAAAAAGTAATGGATAAAGTGATTAGCATAAAAGATTAAATGAGCTTGGGAATTGATCAAGCGTGAAGAAGTTGATAAGTACTCTATAGCTTCTGTTCTTACAAACAATTACCTTTTAATTTAATTATGCAAAAGATATGGCCTCAAAGATTAATTATCCCTATTTGGAAGACATTAAAAAAAATAAATAAAATAAAAGAAATTGTTTGGACAAAAGAGATAATTTAGTTAAGGCAAACTAGGCCTACTGATCAGGGGTCATACTTACCCTTTAATAAAAATCTTGATTAATTTGTGCAGTTGTGCATTGTGTACGTTTTTAATAGTGTATTTGGGCTCGGGACTGGGCAACCCATGGTCAAAATTGGTCTAGGTCATGGTTTTGGAACCGATTGGCCCGACGACCTGAGTGACCCAAGGCTCTTTTTCTTTTTTGTTCAAGTTTGTGAAGAAGAAGAAGAAGACTGCTGAGGAGTGAAGAACATGAGAAGAACGCCAAGCTACATATGACGCCGAGCAAAGAACATTGAGCTGTCATATGAGAGATATTTTTGTTTACTGTAAAGATCTCCTCATGCGACCAAAAGAAGAAATCGAAATAAGTTGAAGAAGAAATGTTGAAGAATTCTGGAGAAGATTTGAAAATCGAAACAATTGGTCTCATATGAGAGAAGAATGATAAGCTGTCATATGAGAGAAATGTTCGTCGAAGCAGAAATTTACAACAAAGAAGAAGAAGAAGAAGAAGAAGAAGAAGAAATGGAGAGAGAGAGAGAGAGAGAGAGAGAGAGAGAGAGAGAGAGAGAGAGAGAGAGAGAGAGAGAGAGAGAGAACACTAAGAATAATGCCAAGCTACATATGATGTCGAGTGAAGAATGCTTGTCATATGAGAGATATTTTTGTTTACTGTAAAGATCTCCTCATGTGACCAAAAGAAGAAATTGAAATAAGTTGAAGAAGAAATGTTGAAGAAGGCTGGGGAAGATTTGAAAATAGGAAAAATTGGTCTCATATGAGAAAAGAATGATGAGTTATCATATGAGAGAAATGTTCGTCAAAGTAGAAAATTTGCAACAAAGAAGAAGAAGAAGAAGAAGAAGAAGAAGAAGAAGAAGAAGAAGAAATGGAGGGAGAGAGAGAGAGAGAGCAAAGGTTGTGAAATGACAAGGGGGCATGCGTGAAATGATGTGGACATTGGGAAGCTAAAAGTGAAAAGCAAGTGAAATGGTGACAATATTGGAAAGTGAGATTTCAAATTAGAGAAGAATTTGGAAAATAAATGGTTGAATAATTTAATAAGATAAACAAAATTAATAGGATAATCTTTTTTAGTTTTTATATTTTATATAAATATATAATAATATTTTTAGTAAAAAATAAAGATTAATTCTTCATTTATTAATATAAAAGTATATATATATATATATATATATAATTAAAATATATAAATATAGGTATATATATAATATTTTTTTAATTGTTTACCTAGTGACCAGGCGGTTGAACTAATGACCCATTGACTTTAGAAGCTAGTTCGGGTTAATAACCGGACCGATTCTAAAAACATTAGCTTTTAGCGTGTGGTGTGGGCAGGTTTTAGTTTTTGAAACTATGACAATCACCTCTTTCTTTTAGTTTGTTAGTCTTGATTTCATTTTCGCTAAAGATTGAGCTATGTGAAGCTTTGAGACTTTTTTTTTGTGCCTCTTTTTGTAAGTAATTAGAACTTACTAAATATTGTAAAATATTAGCAGTTTAAATGAAATCCCTTAAGCCTATGTCATCTTTTGATGAAAAATTGGGCCATTGGCCAAGAGCCTTGACTTAAGTGGCACTTCCTCTGGACATAAGCTCCATAGGGTCTTGATGGTTCTGTGTTTGTCTCACGTCCTTTTTCAACTCCTTTTTCCCTAGGTAGCCTTGTGCCTCCTTTATAACAACAACAATAAATAAAAAAAGGGGCCATTGGAATCCTTTTGCTCAAATTAAACAAAATTTAATGAAAACCTAAGTGGACAACGAATCCTATATAATTCTTATATCCTAAATACATGAGGAACAAGAAGTTATACATGGGCATTGTAGGGCAATAATGTTAACCTACATCAAGTGCATGTGTGGAAGTGTATAGTTGATTCCCTCATAAACAAATAATAGCAACAAAAAGGAAAATAAGAAATAAAACCTGTAATCCAATTTGTGGTTTGGTCTCTCTCCCATGGTATCTTATGGCTCTGATGATCTCATACGGTGTTCCCTGTGTTGGTTAATGCAAGCAAAACAAAAGTAGGATTAGAATATGGTTTGAGATTTGCTCAAGTACTTTTAGGGTGAAAAGTGAAAACCAACTAATCATGACCTATTCATGGTGCAATTCTTAAAAGAAACCCTAATTGATAATGAAGTTAACATGATTATGCAAGATTAGGGTGAAAAATCAAAATTTTATGCTTTCTTCATGATGAAGTTTCTAAAGGAGATCTTAACTAGTAATGGTTTAACAAAAGTACGTTGAAATCAAGGTGAACAATCATATTTTTAATACCCTTTTTACTATTAAGTTTCTAGAACAAACCTTAACTAGGAATTATTTATCAAAGTGCAATAAACAAAGTCTAGCAAGTGATACTTCTATACCGCTAACACAAGTGAGTGAATCAAGAAAGAAGACATAGGTGGATGAGGTAGAAGGAGATTCAAAACTAAGAGCAGCAATGAGACAACATTTTATTAGACTTCAAGTTCATGAAGAATAGAAGGCTAATTGTAATTATTTTTCCAAATTGCTAGGAGGAAACGCAAGGAATGGGACAAAGTATTTGCATTTTCATCTGGATCAATCTAAGGGAAAGGGAGTGAAAGACTTGAAAGACTTGCAACAAACAATTCTTACTAAAAACTTTGCAAAAGGGAATGGGCAAAAGTTGAAAAGCTGGCATATTTGACCAAAGAACTTCAAGGACAAAACTAGCCAAGATGATCATTATGCATGAATATTCTCTTAGTATGGTTGAACATTCCTTCTCGCAACATTGCCAAAAGTGACATCTTGAAGATTTATGATGTTGAAAAAACAAGACAATGAAGTCATTGGAGAAAACTTAAGATAGAGTTGTAATCACAACAGACATGTGGACTTCCAATCAAAAGAGGAGATACATGACTATCACAACTCACTTTATTGATAGCACATGGACATTACAAAGTTGAATATTGAAATTCATTTCTTAGTTTCATTAATATAGTTTTGAAAATTAATTAGATGCTAATATCTATTAATTTAGTTCAAATTTTATTATTAATTAGGTTTGTTTATGTCCCTTGCCCATATACAAGTGACGTGATATGTGAAGGATTGATAGAATTTTTGATAGGTTGTAATGTTGATACAAAATTGTTCACAATTGCTTTAGATAATTGTTCTAATAATGATGTCTTAGTGCAATTATTGTTGGACAAGTTGTAACTTGATAAATTAATATCTTAAGGTCGTTTGTTTCATATGTGGTGTTATGCACATATTTTGAATTTTACTGTGAAAACGAATTTGAGGGAATTAAGGGAAGGATTAAAAAGATTCATGATAGTGTGTTATATTAAGGTACAACACCTAAAAGAAAGGAAAAGTTACAGGTAGACAATTGTATATTATTTTACAAAAAACCAAAATTTTGATTGTTCAATAAGATGGAATTCAACATCTTTAATGCTTCATGTTAATATATGTATAAAGATATTTTTGTTCACTTGAAACAATGAGACTCCAAGTATAAGACATTGCCTAGTGAAGATGAATGAGAATTAGCAAGAGATGTATACAAACAATTAGAGGTTTTTTTTATATATATTTTTAGGAACAAAATATCCTACAAGTTAATCTGTATTTTTCCTCAAATTCGTGAGATTAAACTATCATTGAATGAGTGGCTAAAATCTCCAATAAATGTTGTAGGAAATATGGTATCATCTATGCTAGAGAAATTTGAAAAATATTGGGATGTGATTCATGGCATAATGGGTGTTGCTACAACTTTAGACCCTAGATATAAGATGACTTTATATGAATATTACTTTCCACAACTTTATGCTAATGATTCATCAAATCAAGTTGATATGATTAATCAATTATTTTTTTTGATTTAATGAGTAAATCTCAAAAGAGGCTAAGTTCACTTGGAGAAGATGAATTTTTTGAACAATTAGATAACACACTGTCTACAAATGATAGAATGAATGATTATGATTTGTTTGTAAGATAAAAGAAAAGATTTAGAACTTCTTAAGTTAGAACAGAGTAGATGAAGAAGTTTTGCCACGAACAAGCGATTTTGATATTTTGCTTTGGTGAAAATTTAATAGTGTTTAATATTTAGCTCTTCAAGTAATTACAAGAGACTTGTTGGCTATTCCACTATCTATAAATGCTTCAAAATCTGCTTTCAATATAAGTAGTAGATTTGTGAGCTCTCATCATAATAAGTTACATCCAAAGACATTGGAAGCTTTAATATTTTTTTTTAAAAATAATATTTATTTTTTTAATCATTTTAGTATTTGATTTATTAAACTATAATTTCTTTTTTATAGATAATGAGACGAAGTCTACAAATAGTTATGCCACTGTTTATGATCAAATTTTTTTTATAAATTGAGAATTAATAATATTATTTTTGGCAAAAATATTATTCATGCCCTTGAACTTTAACTCATATTTCAATTATAACCCTAAACTTTATTTTGTGTCAATTATAACTCATATGTTTTTAATTAGTTTTGATTATGTCCTTAAACCTAACGTCATCCAAATATTTAATGTCATACAATGACATGACATCTCATCTTGCAGATATCAGAACCAAATTTATCACATCCTAAATTTGGGCATGTGACCGGCACGATAGGTGAGTCTTACTCTACCACCGTAAGCCTAACTTACACAAACATTCATACAATATCAAGGCATCAACTTAAAACATGAAATATTGAAGTACAAATTATACACAACTTTAATTTGAACGAGGAATGTAACTGTCACATCCCAAAAATTGAGTATGTGAAAAGATACTACTCATTTGATATAATTCTCAAACATACGTTATATACATATATTCTGTAAGGTTTTACATTCAACCTTAATCATTCATTCCACACTACAGAATTATATTCATCTGATAAGCAAATATAGACATACATAGTCTGATATTTCTATCTCATCGCAAGCCTAGGAGACCTATAAAAAGTACAGAGCGTTTCTAATATCCACATTAATAAGTACTAGTGTCCCACCAGACAGAAATAGAGAATAATCCCAAGGGGCTTCTAATCTTCAAACAGATTCTCTTCTTCTCTGTTTTCTGTATCTGAAAAAAAATAATCATAGGGAGTGTGAGTTTATTTAAAAACTCAGTAAGTAAATAACTGTACTATATAAAATATCAAAAGTACAAATACCACATTTACTCATATAATTAATTGTCTTATACATCGAGTAGTATGGGACTCTAACCCTTTCAAACTCATGAATAAGATTTCATAGGTATACACCGAGTAGTATGGGACTTTAACCCTTTCAACTCGTGTATAGATTTCATAGATATGCACTGAGTAGTATGGGACTTTAACCCTTTCACACTCGTGTATAAGATTTCTTAGATATACACCGAGTAGTATGGGACTTTAACCCTTTCACACTCGTGTATTAGATCCCGTAGATCTTTACTCATTAATAAAATAGTGAGAATTCATCACATAGTACAATTGTCATGAAATAAATAGTTTCTTCATACTCTTATTTCTACTGATCATCATATACTCCCATATGAAAAATTAATTGCTTATTATCCAAATAATATTGTAAATGGGACTTATATTGTACTTTGACTAGTAATATCAAATTAGCTGAGCAAGGTTATTCACTCACCTTGATGTTTGTCCAAGTTTACCTTGTTCCACACTAGAATTTGTGTAGAAAAATTTCCTAGTAAAATATATTACAAGGAATCATAAGAAAGGAAACAAAATCACGAAAATACGTAAAATTTTCTGACTGCTACAGTAACGGTTTGCTACAGTGTCGGTTCGCTACAGTACGGTTCACTACAGTAACGTTGACTGCTACAGTACCGTTGACTGCCGACACTACAGTACTGCTACAGTAACCCAAAGAAAATTTTCCAGATTTTGTTTCGAAATCCCTGGTCGCTACAGTAACTCGGTTTTTGCAGAAATTCTAACAATTTCATCCTTTCCCTTTCTTGTTTCAAAACCAGAATTTCAACTCCTTTAACTGATTATAACTCAAATATAACTTCTAAAACAACTGAGATTCATGAATTATCATCAAAATCTTCAAGAACAAAACCTCCTCTGATCTTCTACATAAACTGAAATTTAAGGAAAATAATCGGATTAAAGCTTACCTTTGATCCTTACAAAGCTTTTGAACCGAACAAATAATCGAACTTCTGAAGATCAAGGAAAGGATTTGAGAAGAAAATGAAGAACTGAGAAAGAAATCTTTTTTGCTTCCTTCGGCTGAGTGAAAAAAATGAGGTTACTATTGAAACTTTATATTAAATATTTCTAATGGGTTATTCAATAACCCATGGGTATCCATAACCCAACATCCAAACCCATCCAGTCAATTTACAATAAATGGATTAATTGACCATTCTGCAACCACTTTTCCATGAATTTCACCATTCTTAGAATATATCCCTCATTGTGCAAATATTTAGTCCAGTCATTTAACTCAATTTTCATAAATAATATTCAAAGAGAACAATTAAATATGAAAATTAAAAATGACCAAAATAAATAACTAAAGTAACGTTGTAGAATTCTAAAATACTCTTAAGCGAATTATATTCTGAAATTAACGGGTATTACATTCTACCCCCCTTAAAAGAATTCGGTCCTCCGAATTAAAATCTTACCTCAAGTTTCAAATAAATGTGGATAGTTTTTCCACATCTCATCTTCTGCCTCCCACGTAGCTTCCTCGCGAGAATGATTTCTCCAAAGAACCTTGACAGTAGGAATTTCTTTGGTACGCAATTTCTTGACTTTTCTATCAAGGATAGCTACTGGTACCTCTTCGTAGGTGAGAGTTTCATCAAAATGAACTTCTTGGGGTTGAATGACATGAGAAGGATCAGGAAGATACTTCCGTAGCATGGACACATGAAATATTGGATGAACTCCCTCTAGGTTGGAAGGTAGGTCTAGGCGATATGCCACATTACCCACTCTGTCTACAACCTCATATGGGCCAACATACCTCGGACTAAGCTTGCCTTTCTTCCCGAATCTCATTACTCCCTTCATAGGTGAGATTCGTAAGAAAACCATATCACCTATTGCAAATTCAAGGTCACGTCGTCGGTTGTCCGCATAAGACTTCTGTCTACTCTGAGCAGTTAACAACTTTTCTCTGATCAATTTAACTTTATTTATATCTTCCTGAATCATCTCAGGTCCAAATATTTTGGTTTCACCAAGTTCAAACCAACCTATAGGAGATCGACACCGTCTCCCATATAAAGCCTCAAAAGGTACCATCTGAATACTGGCTTGGTAACTGTTGTTATAAGCAAATTCAATAAGAGACAAATGATCTTCCCAACTTCCACTGAAATCCATCACACAAGCTCTTAGCATATCCTCTAAAGTCTGAATTGTCCTTTCGGACTGTCCATCAGTCTGAGGATGGAATGCTGTGCTAAGATTCACTTTGGTACCCAAAGCCTCTTGAAAGACTTTCCAGAACCGAGAAGTAAACTGAGGTCCTCGGTCTGATATAATGGATATTGGTACACCATGAAGTTTCACTATTTCTTTAACATAAAGTCGAGCAAGTTTTGCTACACTGAAAGTGGTATGAACAGGAAGAAAATGTGCTGACTTAGTAAGTCGATCCACTATGACCCATATTGAATCATTTCCTTTTGTTGACCGAGGTAAACCTACTACAAAATCCATGGTGATCCTTTCCCACTTCCATTCGGGAATATCTAGTTTTTGCATCAATCCAGGTGGTCGTCGATGTTCAGCTTTAACTTGCTGACAAGTCAAACATCGAGCTACAAAGTCAGTCACGTCTCGCTTCATGCCCTCCCACCAATAAACTTGTTTCAAGTCCTGATACATTTTCACAGCACCAGGATGTACAACGTAGGGTGAACCATGAGCTTCCATTAAGATTTCATGTTTCAAAGATTCAATGTTGGGGACACAGAGTCTACCATTAAACCATAAGACTCCTTCTTCATCTACCAAGAAACTTAGTGCTAGACCTTGCCTTGCCTTATCTCTTATTTTGACCATATCAATGTCACCTTCTAAAGTTGCTTTTACTTTTTCAACAAGGGATGATCTAACTGTTAAATGAGCCAGAAATGTACCTGACTCAGTGATCTCGAAGAATACTCCATCAGCTTCCAATTCTTGTAGTTCATGTATTAGAGACCTCCTTATAGTGGCAATGTGAGCTAAACTTCCCATAGACTTTCGACTTAGAGCATCAGCCACTACATTTGCTTTACCTGGATGGTAAAGGATGGTACAATCATAATCTTTCAGAAGTTCCATCCACCTTCGTTGCCTTAGATTGAGATCTCTCTGCTCAAAAATGTACTTAAGGCTTTTGTGATCTGTAAAAATTTTACAAGTTTCCCCATACAAGTAATGTCTCCATATCTTTAGGGTAAACACTACAGCTGCCATTTCCAAATCATGAGTGGGGTAATTCAATTCATGCTTTTTAAGCTGACGTGAGCCATAAGCTATGACTTTACCATGTTGCATCAACACACACCCTAAGCCTATCTTTGAGGCATCACAGAATACAGAGTAACCCCCTGGTCCTGATGGTAGAATTAAGACTGGTGCAGAAGTTAAACACTCTTTCAATTGGGTGAAACTTTGTTCACATGAATCATCCCAAATGTATTTAACATTCTTTCGGGTTAACTTATTTAATGGAAGAGCCGTCTTAGAGAAATCTTTGACAAAGCGACGGTAATACCCTGCTAAGCCAAGAAAACTACGTACTTCAGACACAGTTGTTGGTCGAGGCCATTGTTTTACTGCTTCAATTTTACTTGGATCTACATGAATACCTTCTTGGGAAATAACATGTCCCAAAAATGTTACATGACTCATCCAGAATTCACATTTTGAGAGCTTTGCGTACAACTGATGCTCTCTCAAAGTCTGAAGCACTATTCTCAAATGTTCAGTATGTTCTTCATGACTCTTTGAATACACCAAAATATCATCAATACATACAATTACAAACTTATCAAGGAATGATTTGAACACTCTGTTCATTAAATCCATAAATGTTGCTGGTGCATTTGTCAACCCAAAAGACATCACAAGAAACTCATAATGTCCATACCGTGTACGAAAAGCAGTCTTAGGTATATCATCACTCTTAATTCGTAACTGATGATATCCAGACCTTAGATCAATCTTTGAGAAGTATTTTGCTCCTTGAAGCTGATCAAACAAATCATCTATCCTTGGTAAAGGATACTTATTCTTCACTGTGACTTTATTCAGTTGACGATAATCTATACATAATCTCATAGAACCATCTTTCTTTTTCACAAAAAGAACAGGAGCACCCCAAGGTGAAAAACTTGGGCGAATGAACCCTTTGTTTAACAAATCTTCCAATTGTTCTTTAAGTTCTTTTAGCTCAACAGGAGCCATACGATAAGGTGGAATAGAAATTGGTCTTGTGTCTGGGACCAAATCAATACTGAACTCAATATCTCTTTCTGGCGGTAATCCAGGTAAATCTTCTGGGAACACATCTGGGAATTCATTAACCACATGAATGTCTTCTAACTTCTGTTCTTTCTTTTCTAAATCTTTGATAAAAGCTAGAAATCCCTGACATCCCTTTCGCAGCATACGCTGGGCACTTAACATAGATATCATGTTGCAAGGTACATCACTTCGATCTCCTTGAAACACAAAATTACTCCTCCCCGGTATATTAAAGGAAATAACTTTGTCACGACAATTTATAGTAGCATGACAAGAAGATAGCTAGTCCATCCCTAGAATCACATCAAAATCTAACATATTGAGAACCATAAGATCTATCTCAGTTTCCATGCCTCCAACGATTATTTTACAAGAACGATAACATGTTTTAACCATCAAAGTCTCTCTCATCGGTGTGGAAACCAAGAATGGTTCTTTAAGAATAATCGAATCAATTGCAAATCTCTTGGCAAATAGGGGTGACACATATGAGTGAGTAGAACCGGGGTCAAACAAAATACGTGCAGCAAAAGTATTAACAGATAATATACCTGTAACTACAGCATTGGATGTTTGAGCATCCTGTCGGGTTAGAGCATATATTCTTGCATTTCCTCTGCCAGCAGCTTGTTTTCCACGGTCACCTTGGCCTCTTCCAGAACCTCTTCCCATACTACCCCCTGTTGAAGGGGTTGGTGTTTGAGTAATAGATTGTGGTCGAGGTGGCAAAGTAGACCCTTGACCTGGTCTTGTCATGAGCTGAGGGCACTCCCTTATAAAATGTCCTTTTTGTCCACAGTGAAAACAGCCTGTACCAACAGTGTTTAACCTGCATTCTCCGAAGTGAAACTTTCCACATTCAGGACATTGAGGTTTTTCCCTTCTACCTTGAGTATCTCCTCTACTAGAAGAGCTAAAACCACCCCTGCTCTCTGAACGAGGCTTAGCCACACTGGCTATAGAATAAGATGACTTAGTAGGAGTGGCTGGAGCATGTTGTGGTGCAGTAAAAGTCCCTGAGTCTTCCCCTTGATTAAAAGATCTCCTATATCTGGCCTTCTTCTTTTGACGATATTCTTCTTTATTCTTTGACCTCATTTCCATTCTTCGGGCCACATCAACAGCTTCTGAGTACGAAGAGTAATCATTCATATTAGAACCCACTTGATCATATAAGGCATCACGAAGCCCTTCCACAAACTTTTCTATTTTCTTCCTTTCAGAAGGAATGATTTCAGGGGCATATTCAGATAATTTAACAAATTGAGCTGAATACTCGTCAACAGTCATGGTTCCCTGCCGTAGATACAGAAAATCTCTGGCCCTGGATGATAGTTCACTTGCCGGAAGGAATTCATCCATAACCAATCTGTAAAATTCTGTCCACATAACTGGCGGTGCGCCTTGAATTCTAGCTTTCTTCCAGTTCCTCCACCATTTACCAGCCCTACCTTTTAACTGAAAGGAAGTGAATTCTACCTTTTGAGTAGGAGAACACCCTATAGCATCACAGATTGCTTCACAATCTTCAAGGAAACATTGTGGGTCCTCTTTGGGATCTTCCCCTGAAAAAGTAGGAGGCCTCATTTTCTGGAATTCAGACATTCTTACTTCTCTTACATTAACTCCTTCCGCTAACGGAGCTGGTGGTACATTTTCAGCTTCAACAATAGGAGGATCCACTGGCAGGTTAGCTTGTGCAGCTCGACCTCTCATTTCAGCCTCAAATCGGTCAAATCGTTCATTCATCAAATGAATCACATGTGCAATAGTTGCATTACCGACATGAGCATCAGGTTCGACTCTTCTTGCTTGCTCACTAGTTGCGCCCTCAGTACTTTGAGCATGTAAACTATCACCACGGTTAGGATCATCTTGCACATGTACTGGTGGATTTATGGCCCTCCTTGGACCCATATGCTCATTATTATTAGAAGATCCTTCTGACATTGATCTGTCACAGATCTACACACATAACAAACAATTTTCAGACATAAACAAAATATCACTTACTAGCCCCACTGAGAAGTTATCTATAAAATGACGTTATACTCTACAAGGTCTTTTATGGAACCTAATCCTATGGTCATGCCGCGGCTCATGACAATAGGGAAGGGCCCACAAAGATCACTTTGCTCTGTACTCTATAGGAGACCTATAAAACCTTTCCTCTGATACCAAATTTGTCACATCCCAAAAATTGAGTATGTGAAAAGATACTACTCATTTGATATAATTCTCAAACATACGTTATATACATATATTCTGTAAGGTTTTACATTCAACCTTAATCATTCATTCCACACTACAGAATTATATTCATCTGATAAGCAAATATAGACATACATAGTCTGATATTTCTATCTCATCGCAAGCCTAGGAGACCTATAAAAAGTACAGAGCGTTTCTAATATCTACATTAATAAGTACTGGTGTCCCACCAGACAGAAATAGAGAATAATCCCAAGGGGCTTCTAATCTTCAAACAGATTCTCTTCTTCTCTGTTTTCTGTATTTGAAAAAAAATAATCATAGGGAGTGTGAGTTTATTTAAAAACTCAGTAAGTAAATAACTGTACTATATAAAATATCAAAAGTACAAATACCACATTTACTCATATAATTAATTGTCTTATACATCGAGTAGTATGGGACTCTAACCCTTTCAAACTCATGAATAAGATTTCATAGGTATACACCGAGTAGTATGGGACTTTAACCCTTTCAACTCGTGTATAGATTTCATAGATATGCACTGAGTAGTATGGGACTTTAACCCTTTCACACTCGTGTATAAGATTTCTTAAATATACACCGAGTAGTATGGGACTTTAACCCTTTCACACTCGTGTATTAGATCCCGTAGATCTTTACTCATTAATAAAATAGTGAGAATTCATCACATAGTACAATTGTCATGAAATAAATAGTTTCTTCATACTCTTATTTCTACTGATCATCATATACTCCCATATGAAAAATTAATTGCTTATTATCCAAATAATATTGTAAATGGGACTTATATTGTACTTTGACTAGTAATATCAAATTAGCTGAGCAAGGTTATTCACTCACCTTGATGTTTGTCCAAGTTTACCTTGTTCCACACTAGAATTTGTGTAGGAAAATTTCCTAGTAAAATATATTACAAGGAATCATAAGAAAGGAAACAAAATCACGAAAATACGTAAAATTTTCTGACTGCTACAGTAACGGTTTGCTACAGTAACGGTTTGCTACAGTGTCGGTTCGCTACAGTACGGTTCACTACAGTACCGTTGACTGCTACAGTACCGTTGACTGCCGACACTACAGTACTGCTACAGTACCCGAAGAAAATTTTCCAGATTTTGTTTCGAAATCCCTGGTCGCTACAGTAACTCGGTTTTTGCAGAAATTCTAACAATTTCATCCTTTCCCTTTCTTGTTTCAAAACCAGAATTTCAACTCCTTTAACTGATTATAACTCAAATATAACTTCTAAAACAACTGAGATTCATGAATTATCATCAAAATCTTCAAGAACAAAACCTCCTCTGATCTTCTACATAAACTGAAATTTAAGGAAAATAATCGGATTAAAGCTTACCTTTGATCCTTACAAAGCTTTTGAACCGAACAAATAATCGAACTTCTGAAGATCAAGGAAAGGATTTGAGAAGAAAATGAAGAACTGAGAAAGAAATCTTTTTTGCTTCCTTCGGCTGAGTGAAAAAAATGAGGTTACTATTGAAACTTTATATTAAATATTTCTAATGGGTTATTCAATAACCCATGGGTATCCATAACCCAACATCCAGACCCATCCAGTCAATTTACAATAAATGGATTAATTGACCATTCTGCAACCACTTTTCCATGAATTTCACCATTCTTAGAATATATCCCTCATTGTGCAAATATTTAGTCCAGTCATTTAACTCAATTTTCATAAATAATATTCAAAGAGAACAATTAAATATGAAAATTAAAAATGACCAAAATAAATAACTAAAGTAACGTTGTAGAATTCTAAAATACTCTTAAGCGAATTATATTCTGAAATTAACGGGTATTACAGTAACATCCCAAATCCTTACGTTTATTAAATATAGGCAAATTAGTCTATATTTTCAAAGGGGAAAAATTTGTAAATGAAAATAAAGTGGCTTTTCTAAAAATAGAGGTTGGAGAAAATCATATGAAATATTAGAAATAATTTTGGGTGATAAATTAAACTTTTCCTTGATGATCAAGGACCCACTTGCAAGGACCAAAAATAGTTAGGGACTTTGTAGAATTTTAGCAGGACCTTTGATGCTTACACCCAAGTGTTTTACGTGGCTCTTCTTCCCTTCACCTAGCTTTTCACCAATAGGAAGCTGCAGCATGTATTCCACTTTGAGAAAGTAAGTGTGAGTGTTGGAAGAGATTCCATGTGCAGCAGAAATCCATGGGAACTCTTGACCAAAACATCATCATAGTAACACACACTCTCACACACGATAGAACTTGATGATCACCACGTGAAGCTCTCGGCCACATCTCCCTTTGGCAACAGCACATTATGATACAACACTTAAACTCGTGGAAAGTTGGGTGACCTGTCATAAGGTTGAGCAGCCACGAAATTCACTAAGGAAGGATATTTTATTCCTTACACCCATGAGCTTCCTCCTTTCTACAATTAGCACCTTGAAGCATGTGTTAAGGAATCTAGAAAACTGAGAGAGGAAGAGGACGTGTTATGCAGAAATTATGAGGGACAAAATGATAGATTCTTTCCCAAAACGGTGAGCCTTCATATGTAAGACAAAGCCCAACCCTTGTGTGCTTTCTTCTGTAGCAAAAACCAGTGATTCTCTTAAGCTTTTAGTGCTCAACAAGAGCCATAAACACCTCTGTTTTGCTGCTCAAAAACAGAGGAAACCAAGGATATTTTGAGTGGTTTTTCAAGGTTCTTGCTTGCTCAAAACAACAAGCCACCCTTGGGCAACTTTGGTACTGACCAAAGGACCTTCTTAGCAGTGGATTTGAGGTCCAAAGCACACCTTCACAGCAGCAAAAACAATAACAGGAAAGTGCAGAAAAATTTGGAGAGAAAGTAAACTTGGAGTTTCTAGTAAGCTTTAAATCCTTTCTTTTAGCTATCCATGTGTTTTAGAAATAATTAAACATGTCTTAGAGAGTCCCTAGATGAGTTTTGGAGAGCCATGCAGCAAGAAGAATGGAAAAACATGGAGTTTAGATGTATGCATGCATGACAGGGACTAAATTGAATAAAATCAAAAGTTTTTAGGAGTAGCTATAATTTTGAAACAAGATATATTTGTAACCTATAGACTTAGATGAAACTAAATATGGTCTTAGATCATGAAAAAGATAAGGGAAAAATAATTATTGAGGACCTAAGCGAATGAAATGAAAAGTTGGAAGGAAAGAGTAAAAATTCTGAAAATGTCCAGATTTAGTATATATGGCATTTTAGTAAAATTTGATGGAATTTACCAAATTTTTAAGGTTATTTATATGGTTAAAGTTCGCATTAAGGACTAAAGTGAATTAATTCAAAGTTGTTGAGGAAAAAGGAAATAGGGTGGAATTTGAGAAATAAATTAGAAGAAATTTTAGATAATTATAATTATTTGAATTTGGGACTATGAATGGGATTATAGATATTACGTAATTAATTTTTGAGGCACAAGATT
This sequence comes from Biancaea sappan, assembly GCA_037074585.1. Lineage (NCBI taxonomy): Eukaryota > Viridiplantae > Streptophyta > Magnoliopsida > Fabales > Fabaceae > Biancaea > Biancaea sappan. The sequence goes on along the minus strand of CM073491.1, from coordinate 38,856,156 downwards.
TAATTAATTATGAAATAGTAATTTTAATCTCTTCCCTATTAGGATATTTTTTTAGCTAATTATATTTATTATTTTTAATTAAATTTGGGATTTGAAATAAGATTGCGAATAATATGTAATTAATATTTAGTGCATAGAAATTTCATTTAAAAATGGAATAGTATTTTAAGTATTCCATATTAGGATTTTAATAGCTAATTTATTTTATCAGCACCTTGGAATAATTTCGAGTGGAATCAGTACGAGACGATAAATTCAGGTAACTAGTTACATTTCATAAAAGTGATGTTCATATATTCTTGAAATTTGTTTATACAAAAAATGATTTATTTATGAATTATGTGATATTCAACTCTATGCAATGTTATGTATGTATATGTATTATTATGATACTCATGCGCGAAGGAAGTGTACGCTAAGCATCTGGGGTACAACGGTACACGCCAGTATAAGACTTGCCATGGTTAGGGCGGAAGCAGCTATGCATGACGATGCTAGTGTCAGTCTTGCTGACCTTTGGGCCATAGGGTATAATCAGACCCTGGTAGTAGGCACTGAGAATAGTGATGACCCTTGGCACCACTTGAGGTGAAACAGACTCTTGTGGTACTAAGACCCAGGGATAATCTCTGCATGACAGTGGCATAGATGAGTTGAACTGAATTATGAATGGTGTTATGAACTTGCTTTTATGACTGGAAATGGTTCTTGTTTTCAAGATTAACTACTGGCTACTGAGATTTCTATGTCTCATGATTTTGTGCTGTATTAACCATTTCCAAGTGCAAATCAAAATGGGAATAGCGGGGTTGCAGTAGGGAGTCAGTAGCTGTAGCCTACATTTTATAGTTTTTTGTAAAATAATTAAGACTTAATCTCCAGTGATATGTATATATGTCGAAATGATAGTAATGTAAGACCTGCGATGATATCAATGGTTCTTAGTTACTTTTATTATAGACTTGAGATCTTTGAAATTTAAGGTTTGAGAATTGCCATAATTATTCACTAAGGAACCTTATCTTAAAAAAACCTTTTATGCTGGAGATAGTTTTGTGAAAATTTGAGGTGTTACAAGGAAAAGGGAAATTTAACTTATATCTATTTGTTTACATTCTCATTTACCCAAAACAATAAGAAAATTACAAATAGATCTTTCAAAATATGACCTCCAAGATCCTTTACAAAAGAAAAAACCTTTAAAGGCAAACTCATTCCCTAAGGATCTTACCTACCAAATTACAGAGTTCAATCTGGAGTCTACACAAAACAGGTGGGAATACAAAATCAATTGTACCTTAGGATCAATGGGGTGACGACTCAGAGTGCTACTTAGTAGGTGGTTCCTCTTTTGCCTTAAAAGGACCTATAATGTGGAAAGGGTGAGTATTTTATACTTAGTGAGGAAAACAATATACCCTACAACACAACAATCATATAACCAATCATAAGCGTAACTCATTTCATAATATTCATAAAGCATATGAATTTCTCAACGAATATGGTATAGCCATTAAGACTCTCAACGAATGTAAAATAGTCATTAAGGCTCTGAACGAATGAAATATGACCATCATGACTCTCAACGAATGTAGCATAGCCACTAAGGCTCTCAATGAATGTATGGCAACCCTTAAGGCTCTCAACAAATGTAAATAGCCATTAAGGCTCACAAGAATTCATATTTGGATGCAAGGTAATCTTAGGAAAAAAATATTTCCATATATCATTCATAGATTTCTAGCTCCATCATGACCAGCCATAACACCATAGGAATGGCATCTCATTACATCCAGATACATATACATATGGTTTAGCATATCTCAATGAAAAAACACAACATGTTCATCATTGGTCATCACACTAATGAAAGTGTATCATGATTGTTACATAGTATCGAGGGGCACACATAAACCATCCGTGTGGAAAGAGGCAAATATACATCACAACAAATATAAAGAAGATGTGCAATGAACAACATGAGAAAATGCATCAAACAAGGATAGAGAGTTCCCTCACCTTGGCCTTGAGTTAACACTTACTAAATACCCTCAATCAATTGTGTTAAGCAAGCCTTTAATCGATTGAAAATGTTCCAAAGATTCACCCAAAGGCCTATGGGATGAGAAATTATGGAAGAGAATCAAGATTTAAGACACATGGGAAGTAACGCCCCAAAAAAATGGGCATGTAACTTAACATACAAAACTTAGGGGTACCTCAGTGATAGCCTGTACATTCCTGAACAGTCCTAATATCCATAACTAAGAAAATGTAAATTTACAACAGAAATAAATTTACATAATACTTTCTCTTAATTCCCATAACACCAGGAAACATATTTACAATCAAAATGCAAAGCAAATTGCAGCCAAATGAATAAATCCCTAAAGCATAACAAGACTTAGGTTGTCTATAGGATTACAAGGTATTTTTCTAGGCATATAACCCAAAAATTGGTTCCACGAACTCTCCAACAAAAAAGAAGTATATCTCCATGAGCCGCTAATCTCCAATAGTTTCATATTCTTCTCAGCTGCTAAATCTGAAAAAAAAAAAAAGATAACAACAGAGAGTGAGTTTATTAAAACTTAGTGAGTAGGTGATTATACAATAAAACAAAGCATAAGTACAAATATTAGAATCACTACCATAATCTGAGTGAACACCATTAGCACGTATAAGTACGAAAGAATATATACAAATGGTATCATACTGTGCAACCATAACTTGCGGCCCCTATGCGAGTCTACATTCTCACAAAACAACTCGTAAAACAATTCTCAAGCACATAAAAGTATAAGTAAACATTTACACTGAAATACATTATGCAACAATCATATGATATGTTTTTCTTGCACTTATCTCATTAAGACTGTGTCTGGAATTTCTCTTCAGACTATAATTGCTCAAAATGTTTATTCTAGAGGTCCACCCTTTTGTTCCTACTTTTCGACGTTCCTCTCAGGAATAACCACATCCTTGGGTTACTAGTCAGTTTCCTCTCATGGTATGAATATGCAAACAATAATATGCAATGTATTTCCTACATTTACCTCGTTGAGATTCTGTCCGAAATTTTCTTTCGGACTATAATTGCTCAACGAGTTTATTCCAAAGGTCCACTTCTCTATTCCCTATATACGATGTTCCTCCCAAGAATAACCACATCCTTGGGTTACTAGCCAATTCCTTCTCATGGTCTACATTCCTACATAATTCTTTTCTTTTCCCTTTTCCTTTGTTTGTGCAATGCATTCACACAAACACAACACAGCACATACCACATCAACTCACCATTTTAAGTACAAATAACATAATAATTAAACTCCCAATCTCACAAAGTAAATCCCAAATCATTCAAAGAAATTTCCTAATCTAGTTAATACCACTAACTAGGGAATTTTATTAATTTATTTCCAACTATGGTATGAATAGGGTTTATATTGAACTCGAGCAATTTTAATAAAAACTTAAATAGCAAGGTCACCCACTCACCTCAATGCCATCAAAGATTTACCATGGAGGAAATTTGAGAAGTATAGCCAACGAATCCCTCGAAGCTACCTGAAACTAAACCCCAAAGCCTTAACACATAAAAAGTCTCATTTTCCTTGAAAACACACAACTCTCCTTCTACCCCCAAGGCGCTTGGGCGCCAGAGTGGGCACCTAGTACTGCCACAAAAAGGCATATTATCTCTACCACTTGGCACCCAGGGCGCCAAACCCACTAAACCACAAAAACCTTGGTGCCTGGGAGCCAAGTCCTAAAGCTTGCTGCCTTGTCTGAGATTTGCCCTAAAAATCCATTAACTTCATCATTTTCATCCCTTTCCTGTCCCCTTTGATTCTTGCTTTCATATGGGTTTTCAAGAGTGAGTTATGGTGATCAAAACCCCTCCAACAAACATGAATAAAAGTGATTCCATGAGTTTATTGCAAATTCACCATATTCCCTTTAAAATGAACTTTCACTTTTCCTTCCATGAAACCACTCTACTCTTCCAAATTAGTTGTGTTTCACTATTTCCAATCAAAAACCAAAAGAAAGAAACAAAGGAAACCAATTTTACAGCAAAAACCAACCAGAAACCCATTTTCTTCAATATGGGTATCAATGGAGGAAATTGAAGAAAAAGAGGAAGATAACACTTACTCTAACCTTAGAGAACCGAAAAGTAATCGAAAAAGCAAGATTCACCGAAGGAAATCAGGAGAAAGGATGGACGAAGTTGAGAGAAAAATCAATTTTCTCCTCCGTTGCCTCCACTGCCCAAACCGTGAAAATGAGAGAGAAAAAGATAGAGAAGAGACTATAAGGATGGTGGGTCACTTGGTGACCCATAGATATCCATGTCCAGATGCCCCAAACCATAGTGATCCTAATATAATTTATTCCTAAATAATTATATTGATTCCATTAAATTTTCTCTTCCTCTTGTCTTTCCTCAAATCTCAAAAGTACCTCCCGCAATAAAATACTTGATCCAGTTATTTATCTCAATTTTCATAAATAATATTTCAAAAGAATAAAATAAATATGAAAATTGGTAAATTATTCTATTAAAATAATGAATTAAAAATAACGTCATTAAAATAATGCTATAAAATAATACTATTAAAAATAATGAAAATTTTTATTATAAAAACCGTAATACCACCAAGCATGTAATTACAAAATTGGCTGGTATTACACTATAGATTGTGGCGTCTTCCCTCTAACTTTTTTGCCAAGTTTTCAATTGTTGACGCCTTGAGCACCCACCATAGCGTCGGAGGTGCTACTGTAATACCCACCAAAATTGGAATTACGTGTTTGGAGGTATTACGATATTTCACAAAGTTAAATTACTTAATTTATTTCGTCATTTTATTTTTCATAATTAATTTGTTCTATTTGAATGCTAATTGTGGTGAATGAGATAAATGACTAGTCTGGGTATTTTAGTGCTATGTGGAAGTTTTCTATGAGTTGTGAAAATAGGAGAAAGAGGAAATTTAATGGAAATAATATAATTATTGAGGAATAATTATAGCTGGATCACTTGGATTTTGAGGATCTGGATATGGGTACCCATTGACCCACTGAGGCTTTAAAGCCTCTTCTTCTTTTTCTCTCTATCTTTTTCACGTTCTCAGCCATTTTGGAGCAAGGAGAAACTGTGTTCTCATCTCACCCTTTTTCATCCTTTCTTCCATTTCTTCCAGTGATTAACTATTTTCTGGTTACTTTGACTCACCGAAATTGCAAAGGGTAGAGAAAGCTCCATCATCTTTTTCTTTTTCCATTTTTGGATTTAGCTTGTGCCCTAGAGGAAAAATGGAATTTTGAGATGTTGGTGCTGTAACCTTGCTTCTTTCTTTTGATTTTCTTGCTAAATTTGGTGAAACACAACTAATTGGAAGAACTGAATTAGTTTCATGAGAGAAAGTGGAGAAAATGTATTTGAAGGAGAAGATTGAGAATTTTCCAGAGAACCATGGAACCATTTTATTCTTGATTGTTGTTGGGGGGGTTTGATCACCATAAAAACTCTTGAAATCCATGTTATAGCAAGAACCAAAGGGGGAAGAAATGAATGAAAGGGATGGATTTTGTAAGTTTTGGGCCCATTTTTACAGCAAGGGCGTTGGGCACCCACAAGACAGTGAGCATCAGGACTCGGATGCCTAGGCGCCAAGGTTGGGCCTCAGGTGCCTTGGGGGACAGAGGCCCTAGAGGCAGAGAGGCCTTGGCCTCTTGGAGAGTTCTAGGGTGCTCAGGTGCCCTGGACTAGGCAGAAGAGAAATAAAGGGGAAAATGTGTATTTTTATAAGGGAAATGTTGGGTTTGTTTGTAGGTGGCTTCGGGAGATTCGATCGACTTTGTTTCTCAGTCTTCTTCCATGGTAAATCCTTATCAGCATCAAGATGAGTAGGTGACCTTACTATTGAGTTTTATTAAATTCAAGTACAATATAAATCCCACTTATACCATAATAGGAATTAATTGTTAAAATTTCCTAGTTAGTGGTATTAACTAGATATTGAAATTTTCTTGTGAAATTGGGGGTTTCATATGACCAATTGTGTTTGGAAATTATGGGCAATTGATTTATATATTGTATGATGTTTGTCTGTGGAATGCATGCAAGAAAAGGAATTATGTGGGAATGTAGTCCTATAGGCTAATCGGTCAGTAAACTCTAAGATGGTTAATTCTGTGTATGGGGAATTATGTTGTGAGCTATGGGGGGATTTGTGTTTGGTTGTTGAATGTGTTATGTGGTAATTGTGTGTGGCTTGCTTAAGGGAAAAAGAGAGGTGGTGAGAACGTAGACCCACCATCGTACCGAGTAATAAATCCTAGGGTGGGTAAATGTCACGTCCCAAAATCTCTGCACGTGACCGGCATGGAAAGTAAATTTCATTTCACCTCCGTAAGCCTATCTTTCTCTTAAGCATCATACCATTCTTTTTCATGCAACCAAACCGAGTTCTCTATACACACTACAGTCATTCATATTACATCACTGAATGAACTTACCCGATTACAGAGATTTCTAGATTTATACAACTTAAATATTTTACCTTTATCCTGAATAAATGAAAAGGTAATCATGGGCTAAGGATCCATAATTCCTTGTACAGATATTTACCTTCAGCTATCAACTCTGAAAAAAATGTTAATAAGAGGGGTATGAGCAAACCACGTGCCCAGTGAGCAGACAACACAACACTATGACAAAAAAACATACCATGCATCATAATGATAACATGCAACAATCATACGTAATCAATCATAATTCAAATAATTCACAACAGCAAACCGTGAAATCAATTTCACATATTTCCCGTACCAACCGGGTCATCCAAGGTACCTCTGGATCGTTGCCTGTGGCCCCCGCCGCATCCACCCTTATCGCTCCATTTACATTCTCCACCCTTATAGCTTCACATAGATTTTTCCATGGGGTGCACCACCATGCCTTTCCATTAATTCCGATTACATACACAATCACAATCATAAATAACTCATAATCATTTACAAGTCTCATCACAACATAACTCATACTACTTTCCATACTTAATCACAAATTCATCAATGTGTATACAATCATTCACTGTTCACAGAATTTATCTTTTAAATCACATCTCAAACATAGAAGCTCATTTGTATTTACAAGTCCTCACAATGGTATTCGTGTCTTCTTCACGCAACATTCATATAATGGTGTTTATGTATAGATATGTCCATATCAATCTCTTCGAGAACACAATTCTTTAATTCTAGAAAGTGCGCATGAATGTAACTTATGCAAGAAAATCTCAAATCATAATGAATATCAATATATAAGTTAACCATCACTGCCTTCACACTAAGATACACTACATGCTCTCACTATGATGCCAAGAACTTTAAAGAAAAGATTTAGTCATAGGAAGTATAAATCCCACTCACCTGGATTTCACGCTTTCGCCACTCCCACCTTGCACTTTGACCATTCCTATTGTAACCAGATAAAAACCATCAGGGTTACGAAATAGAGAATTTCCTACTACTATTCCCGACCTTCACTTACTTCTCAAATCATAACTCCTAACTGGTAATGAATATCCAGATGAAACTTATACCATTGGAAACTAGACTCAAAGAGTTTTTCAACGATATTAAAAAAACTGATGCTACAGTAACGGTCAACGGTCAACGCAGCTACAGTAACGTTGACCGAGTCAATGCTACAGTAATTTTGACCAAGTCAATGCTACAGTAACGTTGACCGAGTCAACGCTACAGTAGCCGAGAAAATCTGGAAAAATTTTCCCGATGAACAATAATTTCTGGGGAAAATTTTCGGATGTTCTTCGTGTTCTTCATCCAAAAATCCTAAAATCATATCTAAAACAACATTTCTTTTGGTTTCTTCCATGGGTTTTCATCCTTAATGTCTAAGGAGTGTTTTAACACCAAAACCCCCAATTTCTACCAACAATCCAAGCTCAAATATCAAATTTTCATCAAGAACACTAACTTTTTTCAAATATCCAAATTTTACGAATTTCTCCTAGTTTTCTCCAAATTTCTTGTTCTAATAACATCATAAACCACTTAGGAATGTTTTAGATTAACATCCACACTTAAATTCATCCATTAAAATATTCTACAAAAATTTTTGCAAAAATGATAACTAAGGATTTGGTCTTGTAATAAGAGGAAGAAGAAGAAGAACATCAACTTACCAATCATCTTAACTTTCATAGCTTCCTTCCCCATGTAAAAATTGCATAAATGGTTGATGAAGAAATTCGACGCATAACCGAGAGAGAGAAAGTGAGGAAGCATATGGGAGAAATGAGAGAAAGAAAATAATAAGAGAGAAATGTATACGCGTGGGCCCCACCAATTTCTTTTTCGATAAAATCGCTCATAGCCACCTTAGCTTATAAGATTTGTTCACTTTAATCCCTCTCGATATCTCAAATACCACTTTAACCTCGAATCCATCATCTTTTCGGTACCGGACTCATAATTCATTCTCATAAGCTTTATTCTTCCTCTCATGTTCCTATTTGGTCATTTTCCAAAAGTCCTCTATACTTTCTTTTCTTTTCACTTTAGTCCTTGAGAATTTGTAAAAATTTCCTAAATTAAAAATTAAAATTTCTATTCCCAGATTTTCTTCACTAATTCAAAAAGCACATTTTCACGTAATTAAATTTTTCAATAAAATTCAAATAGATTTTAAATATTCATAAAAATTCTTGAGATATTACAGTAAAACCCTTGTAGACGAACCTTGAAAAATTTAAGACTAGAGGAACGTAGACCCTTAGCTCATTCCCATTGGGTTGTGACTCAATATGACATATATGTGGATGTAAACTCACAGGAGGACTCAATGTGACAAATGTGAGAAGATAGACTCACGGGAGGACAGTATGTTGTTGTGGCATTATACACTGTGTATGTGTGTATTTCTTGTGCCTATTCATGTTTGCCATATTATTTCTGATTGTTGTAGATATGATATTTATACTTGTGCCATATATCAATTTATTGCATAGTCATTTACTAGTTAAGTTTTGATGAACTCACACCATATGTGGTTATTATTTTTCAGATAGAAGGCTGAGGAGAAGGGGTAGAGATATCTTCCATTTTTTATTGGTGGGTTTGTGGAACCAATTTTGGGCTCTATGCCTAGGACAAGCTATGTAATTCTATAGGTCACCTATGTCTGAACGTATTTACGAAATTAATGTGTATCTTGTTGATTATATTATATTTCTCGTTCTTTGGGATATGGGAGAATATATGTATGTTTAACTTTCCTAAATATCAATGTAAATCTCTTTTTTTGGAAAATTTACGATTTGTATAATTGTGAATATTATGATTGTTCAAGAAATTTTTGGGGTACCTCGGAGGTACACCCTAGTATTTATGCTTTATTCACATGCTCGATTTCTGGGGCGTGATTGTCACCTACCTTCTTCTTGGCCAAAGGCTCCCAAGCCAGGGCGCTGGGTTACACGGCTAAGGTCCCCAAGTGTCCCCAAACATACACCAAACTCCACTCCTTTATGCCAAAACCTCCAAGGTATGGGTGTTGATGTTGAGGAACTCATTTTGACAAGCAAGAGTCCCACCAATTCAAATGCAAATCATTACACAAGTTTTTCATAAAATCACTTAAATTCCCTCTTGCATTTCTTTGAATCATTTCATCAAACTCTCATTCCTTTTAACACATTCAACTTCCCAAATGAGTTCATTGAGTAGAAATTTCAAGAGAAATGGATTGGACATCACCATTTCAGCCATCAAGAGTTTTCCCCAAAATTTCTAGGGTTTCACTATACATGAAATGGAGAAGAGAAAGAGGAAAGTGATTTTACCTCAAGCTAGAGTGCACCCAAGAGAATTTGCAAAGTTGGAGATGAAGATGCAAAGAAGAGTCTTGAGAGAATGAGAGAGAGGAGCCATGGGAGACAAGAGGAACGTGAGTATGTGTTTAGGCATGTAGGAGACTAAGTGTGATGATGTGTCTGTATGAGTATGCCAAGGATAACCAAATTGCCCTTATGTATAAAGGCCAAGATTAATGAAGAAAATGGCAGAAATGGAAATCCTTTAAAATAGCCAAGTTGTTCTAATAATAATAATACACCTCATCACCATTAAACTTAATCTCACATGATAGCACAAAATATTTATATTACACATCTTCCTCTTTTCAACTTTGTGCCCCCAAATTTTCTTTTATTTCAAGTTAGTCCTTAAAGGGCCCAAATTATAACATAACAATTCACATATATACATAGTAGGATCTGGGGGTATTACAAAATCATCCACCAAAGATGTGCCACGTCAGATTCAGACTTAAAATGACTAAAATACCCCAAATTCCTTCATTAATGACAAAAATGCCACTACCTACTCCATCTCCTCCTCCTTCTTCTTCCCTCCTCACAACAGAAGAAGGAAATGAAAAAATTTTCTTTTTCTCTACCACAAACTGACCATTTAGCCAAATGCTAAAAATTTGTACTGTTTGTTCATAAACAAAAATAATATGACTTGGGAAGAATTTTCTTCTTGAGTTCAAACTTATCAAGTGGGCTTCACAGGAGAGTGAAATAAGGTAAAGCCTGAAGGGGTGAGTTTCATGAAAATCCATTTTCTTGTATATGCCAAATCTCAGAGGCAAAAGAAAGGGTAGTTTCCATTCCTCAAGATCAAAGCCTTGAAGGCGATAAGATGGATAATATATATATATATATATATATATGGATTTTGGATAGTAGAAATAAGGTTCAACTCCAAAGATACAAAACAAATTCAATTCCTAGGCTTCTAATAATGAAATCAATTAGAAGAAGAACACAAAAATGAGCGAGAAACAAAAAGGAATTTCTTTTCCCTTTTCCTTCTTCTATTGTGAAGAGGGAAGGAGGGAAGGAGTAAAGAAGAAAGAGGAAGAAGGAAGAAGGAGGAGGAGATAAGGGCATTTTTGTCATTAATGAATAGATTAAGGGAATTTTGGTTATTTTAAGTTTGCATCTGATATGACACATCCATGGTGAATGATTTGACTTTGACATGTGCAAGATAAATCTAGATCAAGTGCTTGACAAGCAACAAAAATTTACTGCTTGTCACTTTCAGCAACGGTTTTTACTGTTGCCGAAAGTTTGGGCAACAGTAAAAATCGCTGCCTTAACTTTTAGCAATGGTAAAAACCATTGCTAAAAGTGACAAGCGGAAAATTCTTGTTGCTTGCCAAGCAGCAAATCTAGACTCGTGCAAGATAAGATATCAAGTCATTGTCTGTTAATAAATATTTGGACAACCTTAGGCTCAAAGGCATAATCGAAATTAATTGGTAACATATAGTTTATAATTAACACAAAATAAAGTTCAAGATTATAATTAAAACATGAGTCAAAGTTGGGCATAAATAGTATTTTACCTTTTGTTTTCATAAATAAATGTAGATGTTACTGAAATTTTGAAGCATGCACTAATGATAGGTTTAATAAGCAAGCATGGCAACATTCTAGAAATGTATGAATGAGACTTGTTTGTTTTTTAATGTAACATTTTAGAAATGTATGAATGAGACTTGTTTGTTTTTAAATGTTAATGTATGATGAATATTATGCTTTTGTTAGATATGTTAACAACTTGTTGGATATTGTGCTTTTGTTGGATTTATTTTGTTGAATATTGTGTAATTAAATTTGTCATGACAAATATATGAATGTTATATTGTTTCTATTTAAAATTTATTTTGTTGAGTGTTGCGGGGTGAGTACGAGTACGAGGCAAAAGCCACATGAAACAAGGTTGTGGGTGCGGTTATGAGTTGCATAATTCTCCGCAAGTTTAAGGATGGGGCAAAAATAAAACGCGAGGCAACAAGGCAGGAACGTTTAGTGAAAAACCCACTCGATTGACCTCATTGCCATCCCTATGAGAATGCAAAACCAATATGAAAACTATGATTTTATACTAGTTTTTTTTTTCACATATATGTTTCGCTGGAGGCAATCTTACTCCAATCATTGATAGGTATTAAATGTAAGCACCTCTTCCAATCGAGATTTAAACTTGGATTCACCACTTTGTGGAAGACTAACTTCTTTCACTAGGCCTAGCACAACTCCGCTGGTTTAGGGTTTAGGGTTTTGCAATGAAGTTTCTAAAAAAAAAAAAAAGCCAAACCAATAATGGTTTAACATGAGCATGCAAAATCAATTAGTTGAAGAATTAGATTTGGACACTACCGGGTTGGGTTAGCATTGGAATGCAATATAGTTGGGCCGGCATGAGGCCCTAGTTGTGATGAGGGAAAATGTTTGTGTGGGCTTTTTTCTAGGCTTTTTTTAATTCTTTCTTTTATTTTTTGGTTTTTTATTATTATTATCATCATTTTTTTTATTCTTCATTCTTTTCATTTAATGTCCGACCTTGAAATGTTTTTTTCTATCTTTGGGCTTGGGTTTGTTTTTTGTTTATTAAGCTTGGATTTAATTTGTTCTCTTTTAGGTTTTGGGATCTATTTTAGGATTTCATTTTTATTGGGTTCTTTTAGGGATTTGGACAAAATATGATTGTTAATATATTAGTAACAAAATTCAGAGTAAATTGCTGTGTGAGAGAGATACTCAAATAATAGGACTCTCCCCTTTATTTTGAATTCTTTATATATATATATATATATATATATATATATATGCAATAAAAGATAAGCTACGAGTATATTTATCTTGACAAATATACCCTAATATATATGTAGTAATTCATAATTAATTTAAAAAAATATTTGTATTGAATATACATTGATAAATATAAGCATTATTGTCATAAATTAATAAAACTTCAAAATGAATAAATTTATAATTATTAATACAAAATAAATAAAATTCAAATGAAAGATAAGAAATATTTTTTTTGATAAGTCATATTTTTATAATAAAAATGTATATTATCTTTGAAAGTATTTTGATCCTCTTTTATTTTAGAAGAATTTTGTGTGTATTTCTATACTAAAAAAAACTGCGTATTTGACAACTTTTAGAGTACAAAAAAAAAGAAAGTAATTTATCTTTTAAGATATTTATTGACCAATGAGATAATAACTCATGACACCCTTTAAATTTGGTCATTATATCTTTAATGAATTTCGTATATTATGTTAAGATTATAAGTTTCAATGACATTATAATTAAAAAAACAACAATAATAAAATGAATTGTCATTAGGATAAATTTTCTTGAGTTATTACATCCATGAAGATACAATAAATATGTCTCGGATAAAGAATAGTATTTCGATTTACGAAAGTTTTGTACATGTAGGCTGTTTTTGAGTATACAAATATAACTTATAACTTATTTGACTAGTGAATAATTTATTTGACTAATTTATAAACTCGTTAAAAATATTTGATAAATGAACTTATTTTAGTAGTTTATAATTTATTTTGAAACGCTACTTTGAATAAATTATAACTTATAACTTATAATTTTAAACTTATGATAATATAAATTTCTAAATTTCTTTATTTGTTTGTGAATAATTTTTTTATTTTTAATTAAATTTATATATAAAACATATTTTATACGTATATAATATTATAATATATATATATATATATATATATATTACTTATAATAATTTAAAAATAAAAAAATTATTTATTGATAAATTTTTACCTAATTTATTAACTGATTTGACTGAACAATGTGGCAGTCAATTTTGGGCTTTGTCGGACTCGGACCCTCGTTGCATGCAGGCTTTTGTTTGCAATGCAATAATTGGTGTCCAAGTTCAATGGATTGTCCTTTTGATTGTGACATAAATTCTGAAGTGTTTCTCTCGTGTTTAAATGTAAAATGATTGGCCTCCAAGGAAGATTGGAGTTTGTGGGATATTAACCTCTCGGGAAGTTATGAATTTAAATTTAAATTTTTGTTAAAAAAATATTTATATTTAATGTTCGATGATTTCTAATTGTTTCACATAAAAAATATTTGTAAAAAAACAAAAGGGATAAAAATCCGCGTCCTTAAAGAACAGTAGCACCTCTTGTTGCTGAGGTCCGATCAATAATACATATATATAAGGAGGGGTTATATCTAAGATTGAAATTTAAAAAATTAAAAATCCATTATGTCAGGAGGAAGGCTTTTTTACCCAAAAATCCCACTCACACAAGATATTTGCCCACCAAGAATGCATATAAACAATGAATTAACATTGATCATGATATTTCACCTTAAATTGAACACGTTAACATGGGATTTATCATAAAAATCATTTGGACCCAGCGTATTTAAATAATCACAAGACTAATTAATATAATTAGCTTCATGGCCAAAGGCTTATTCATATGAATGGATAAATCCCACATAAAAATGAAAGGTTGTAGTGTTGTGAAAATTAGAGTATTTAAAAAATATATATTTTAAATTGCTGTGAAAATATTTTTATAGAAATATTTTAATTTAAATTTAACAGTTAATTTGATAATAAGCTATTTTTAATTTTTAATTAAAAATTATTGTAATTAAATATTTTAAATTAATTGTCTCCATAACTACCATAATTTTTTAAAAATTCTAGTGTAATTTTTCATTATCCCCATAATATCTTTATTCAGTTTTTAAGATTGTTATCATCCTTTAAAATATATTAACTCTCTTGTTCTTATACACACACATATACAAGCTTTTAATTAGTGCAGGAATGAGAGACAACTCCTAGCTAATTACAACTTTAATTTTTTATTCATGCTAATCTAATTACAATTAGTTTATTTTTTTTTAATTTTTTTCTTTTTAAGGGTGATATGTCTAGGCACTTTCTTTATTTTTTATTTTTTAAAATCTAGACTTGATACGTTTGGGGTCCAGACATGTCAAGTGTGGGTATTAAAAAAATTAAACATCCGTGATGTGCTAGACATTTTAGCTTTTTTACTAGCAGTTTTTTTTTCAATAACGAATTCCCCAATTCCCCCCCCCCCCCCTCCCTTCCTTCTTTTTCTCTCCCTCAACTCTGTCAAGTGTCCCAAATTTATAAGGCTATTAATGTTAAGATGCATATATCTTACATTCATAATCTATAAATTGTTTTTATTTCTTTTCCATATTATCTGTTCATTGTAATTTAAACATGAAATTTGGATATACTTCATGTTATCTATATCCTTGAATACAAGTTATTTTTTATGAATTCTTGTTGTTATATGTTTGTTTTTATAAAAATCTTGTTCATATAAGAAAATTCAAATTTTATTTTGTTTGTATAAGAAATTTTTTTATATATTTCATGTACATTAGATAGGAAATTTTTTTTATATATTTCAGGCACCAAGCATGGCACCCAAGGTTTCAAGCATTCTCAAACCTCAATTTTTCCTTCATTTCTTCAATGTTTTCTTGTGTTATCTTCATAAGGTCTTTGAGGGTTGCCAACCAACAAATTTAAACTCAAGGAAAGGTAGTTAAATCATCACTAACTCCTAGCCAAGGTGAGTAAGTAACCTCACTCTATCGAAATGGCATAATGTGTTCTTCCTTATACTTTGTGTTACTCTTGATATTATGTGAGATTAGTTTCACTCTTAAATGGTATTTGATGGCTTTCATGTGCACCCTATCTCTTGAGCTATGAAAACTATTGTATGCATGAGAAACATGTTGATATGCGACCAAATGTCAGGATTATGTTGTAATATCTATGGAAGGTATGTAAATCTTATTGTTGCATGATGTTTAATTACTTGGAAGTTTTTATGTACATTGGTAATTGTGTGTGTCCACTTGATATTGGTTGATTCATTGGCAAATGGAATGAGTTCGAGTACCATGGGTTGAATCACAGGGAAGGTCATTATAGTATATGCATATGTCATGATATGATGGGAGCATAGGGAATGTTATAATTTACAGAGAATAGGGAAGAAAACAATGGGGGCTAATGATACTGTGACGCGGATATAGTTGGTTGATTGAATGTTAATTTGTGAATGTTGTACTACAAGTAGTCATTTATTTTAGCATTGCTTATATTTATTTGCTTTTTGACTTAACATGTTCTTGGTAGGATAAAGTTACTTATCTTACTGAGTTGTTAAACTCACTTTGTTCTTTTCTTCCCCAGATAATCAAATTGAAGAGGAAGTTCCACCCCACAAGTAGTTGAACCAATATAGTCTCACATTCCCCTTTCTTTTGTTTCTCTAAGGGGACCCATTTGCTATAAATATCTCTGTTTTTTTTTTGTGATTCTAGAAATGCTCTATATTTAGATAGGATTTAGAGAGTAAAGATGATGTATGTAATGCTTATAATAATACTATATCTTTGTTCTTTTGGGCACCAAGTATCCTGCAGTTGTTGCATTGTAACGCCAAAATGATTAGGAACATGGGAAGATAGTTTGACATTGATCTTGTAACCCTTTTCCTTTTGGTAACTGAAATCTATATTTTGAAAAGCCTATGTTTATTGTTGTGAAATTTAATTATCATTTATTGCTAAATGAGCATGTATCTTGCTATGTGTTAGTGTGTGCACGTCGTGCTTGTGTTTGGCTAATGGTGGTGAGGGTTAGCTCACTTGCCATGTCGGTCATGGCCTTTTGGTTGGGGGCATGACACTTGGTTGCTAGAAAAAAAGTGTGATAATGTGATAGTACATGTCTAGGGACAGTTTTGACTATGAAAGACTTAATAGTTAAGCATATTGTTCCCTACCTCTCTTTTCTAAGAATTTACTTGATGCATTTTTTACAACTATGTTTGCTATTTTAGTAATCAAGCGGAGGATATAAACATGTTGTAATAAAAATATAAAAATTTAATTTAATTGTTTTATGATCAACAATCAACATATTTGTGGTCTAATAAATTTTTTTGGGCAAATTGCACTTTACCCCCTTCAACTTTCCACTTTATGCAGAAAACGCCTTCCAACTTTGAAACTCAGCAAAATACCTCCTTCAACTTTCCACCTTATGCACTTCACCCTCTCTGATTAGTTCATTGTTAGTCAAACTAACTATCAACGCTAATTGGATATTTTTTGGCCATGTCATCCTATTTTTTCCACATCATACTGCCAAGTCAGCCTTTCCTCTTGCATCGGCCCTGCTTCACGCCTAACCTAACCTTGATCAAACACTGAGAGCACGAACAGCCATTTGGGGGAGACAAATGCAGCGACCAAGGAAGACAGCGTCAAAAGGTCACTAGAGAGCTGATTTTGCTGGGCAAAATATTAAGGTTAGTGTGTATTTAAGTTACAATAGAGAGGATAACTTAGAATTACTATAGATTTTGGTCAGAATCTTCCTTCTGTGATTTGGGATTCAAATGTGATTTAGGGTTCAGATGCGATTTAGTGTTCAAATGCGATTTAGGGTTCAAATGCGTTCTAGGGTTCATGCTTGTTCGAATTCTCTACATTTTCTTATGTTAAATTCTTCTTGCTTTTCTGTTATCTGGTTTGTCAATGTTTTTTTCTGCTGGAAATACTTTTCAAAATCAAGTTATTTACCAATGGACACCAAGATAATGCCACTTTTTTATGCTTTCTAATTTCTGCAGTAGTATAACAATCTGGAGTGAATGAACCAAGACTCACTTACTATGTTCCTTTAAATAAAGTATGTTCAAGAATTCCTTCAACACCTCCAAGGGCTTGAATAACATCAATTCAGTAATTGTTCAAGTTCCACAACTTCCCATCATGCCTTTGGTGAGTCCAACAGAAAGGATTTTTTTTTTTCAGAACTTGGTACTACTTGAAATCTGTACGCACCCTCCATCCTTTATCATTACGCACCCTCCATCCTTTATCATTACGCACCCTCTATCCTTTATCATAAGCCAAAGTGTGTCTATCCTTTTGGAACAAAGTGTTTATACGTGGTATTCCCCTATCCCATGAATCCTGTCAAATAGATCAAGATTTTTTGAAAAATAAAAGAACATTAATATTAGAGAAAGTGAATGCAATAGAAATAAGAAATCCTGCTAAATAGGAAAATAAAAAGATAACAGCAAGTCAAAGGGGCTCAAAAAAGCAACAAAGCTGACTAGTTCTTTGCATATCAGTAACTGTTTATTCTAGTAGGGTCGCTTATAATTCACTAAGGATTTAATTTAGTGGGTTACTTTTTGATATTTTTACTGGTTTTTACTTATTGGTTGTTACTGGTTACTGGTTTTTTCTGCTTTTACTGGTTAGTTAATTCTTTTTATTGGTTTTTCTAGTTTATTTTCATTCTGGTTGATAATTTTACTGGTTTTTTCTTACTGGTTTTTACTGGTTACTATTTTTTTTTGCTTTTACAGGTTGGTTAATTCTATTACTAGTTTTTCTAATTTATTTTCATACTGTTAGATATTTTTACTGGTTTTTACTGCTTTTTCTACTTTTTAGTGGTTAGATATGTTACTGCTTAGATATTTGCTTTTTATAGAGTCTAAGAAAACTGTTAGATATGTTACTGGTTTTTCTAATTTATTTTCATACTATTTGATATTTTTACTAGTTTTTACTTGCTAGTTTTTACCGGTATTTCTACTTTTTACTGGTTAGATATGTTACTGGTTAGATATCTACTTTTTACAGAGTCCAAGAAAACTATTAGATATGTTACTGGTTTTTCTGATTTATTTTCATACTATTTGATATTTTTACTGGTTTTTACTGGTTTCTGGTTTTTTCTGCTTTTATTGGTTGGTTAATTCTGTTACTGGTTTTTCTAGTTTATTTTCATTCTAGTTGATAATTTTATTGGTTTTTACTAGTTACTGGTTTTTTCTGCTTTTACTGGTTGGTTAATTCTATTACTAGTTTTTCTGATTTATTTTTCATATTTTTACTAGTTTTTACTGGTTACTAGGATGGCTACTTCCAGCACTGGGGAAAGCAAAGAGATGGGTGCTATGAAAGCGCGAAGTAGGCAATGCTTTTGCAGAAGAAAGGCAAGAATCCAAATAGTTGAGAGAAATAAGAATCCAAACAGATTGTATGCTACATGTGAGGACCAACACTGTAATTACTTTGATTGGTTAATGCCGATTGACACTGATGAGAAGACAATCGATGCAAGAGATGTCCAGTCTCCTTATATTGGAATGGAAATGCTCAACATGTAGAATAACATTAATGCATTAAAGGCTGATGTTGCATATCTTAAGCATGTTATGGCTAGAGGGGATGACATTGTACAAGAGATGAAATTGTTTGTTGTAATCAATTTAATTATATCTAGAATTATGATGTTGCTCCAGGTTGTCAACAAGTGAATGTAATAGTAGGCCTATGTAATGAACAAGTTAGACCTATTTTATGCTAGGGTTTATGTTGATGTAATATTAGGCTTGTGTAATGAACAAGTTAGAAGTTGATGTAATATTTTGCCTATGTAATGAACAAGTGGTACTTGTCTTAACTTGTCTTGTGTTCACTATTTACAACCAAATATATTGCACAAGAGTTACATATTAACAAAAAGGGTCCTAAAATAACTAATTACAATTAAATAATGTGCACAAGAGTTACATTATAACAAAAATAGCCCCAAAATCACTCATTACAACCAAAGTGCACTAAAGTTACATTATAACAAAAAGAGCTCCGAATGCACAATCCAAACCCAAAATCATACAATGTGACCATGATCTCCTTGAGTGGACGCTTGAGTACTTTGCGTAAGTGATGGTTGTCTTGCCTACAAAAATAGTAACACATTAATAACTTCAAATTATACCAAATATTATTTATTCACTACAATATGCATAATTACTTACTGTGGGTGGGCCAATCGAGGCTTGGTTCACCATCTTTGGGTATTTCTCGTATATATTCCTAGCAGGATTTATTGGTCCCTTGCATCCACGTGCATTATGACCAACTATACCACAATTGCCATACTTCAATGTAGACCCAGCTCTTCTAAGTAAGAAGGGCTTCTTTGGCTCATCCAGGGCTTTTCTCCTCACTTTTTTTGGCCTTCCAGGGGCTTTCTTGTAATAGGGAGGTAGGATAAGGTTATAGCTTGTCTTCGGCCAATATACATCACTTGGTACAGGACCTACCACATCAGAGTATGCATGCAAGAAAGTGTCTTTACTATACCAATGGTGGACATAGTTCTCAGGGATTTCTCTCATCCTGTATATGGCTGCAACAACATGTCCACAAGGTATACCGGTCAAGTCCCAACAATTGCATGTGCAAGTTCTCTTGCTCAAGTTGACAATTTCTTGTTTCCAAGGACTTTCGACGTCAAATCTTCTGTCTCTAACCATGTAGCATATGAAGTTTTGTGATTGATCCTTGGCGCGCTCTAACTTGGTTTGGATTCTTGGGCATATTGGACCACTATATTTCTCCATGCCCTCAATCTTTGTGTATACCACTTCATAAACATCATCTGAATGATCTCACACATGGTGATTATTTGCTTATCCCTAGCCTCAAGAATGAATGAATTGAACATTTCCGCAATATTATTTTGCACAATGTTATACTTAACGTTAGTGTTGAATGTATGTTTACTCCACAATTTGGGATCATGTTTAATTAGCCAATCATATGCTTTATTGTTAAGTGTCTTCAACAAATTCATGTAGTAATCAAACTCATGCCTCGTCGTGGCTCGACAAGCATTCCACAATTCATTCTTTAGACATTGACCCCCAAATTTCTTCTTGAAGTTAGCATACAAATGCTTTACACAATACCGATGATCACACTTAATGGTGTTCAGCACATTTAGCAATTCCTTCACATTCAAAAAGAATTTACCTAAGTGTGCAACCTTATTAACAAAAAGTTAAAAAAAGAAAAAAGTCAATCACTAACATAAAAGGAAAAAGACAACCATTCACACTCACCTTTTGCATGTCAGACATAATTACCCATCCTTTCTCCGTTGGCCTCCCAATGTCGTCAAAGAGCAAGTCAAGGAACCATTCCCAACTACTAGTGCATTTTACCTTAACAATGGCATATACTATAGGGTACATGTTCTCATTGACATCCCTCCCAATGGCACTTAGAAGTTGTCCACCAAAGTTTCCCTTAAGGAAGCATCCATCTACACATATGATCGATCGACATGCTGCGAGGAACCCCTTCTTGTATGTATCTAGACAAACATATAGTCTCTGGAATTGAGATCCTTCTCGTTTGATCTTAAGTGTACTACCAGGGTTATGTTGCCTAATGACCTCACAATAATCCCATAATTTAGCAAATTGCTCATCATGACCACCCTCAATCTGTGCAATGGCCTTTCTTTTTGCTCGATAGGCTTGGAACATTAAGACTGATACATTGTGGTCCCTTTGTACTTGGTTAGCAAATGCCTCTACTCTCCAATCTGGTTGATCCAAACATTCTCAATATATTTATTTGCTAACCATTTCGAGGTCACTTTCTTATTTGCCCTAATCCATCCACAATTATGTTCTTTTACATAAAATGATTTAATTTGAAAAGCTTTACCATTCTGTGTTTGAGAAGCATGGATCTTTCAACCATATTGTTGCTTGCAAACAACTATGATCCTCTTTGATTCATTCTTTAAGTACTTGAAATTGATCCCATTTTCAATTGCATATTGTTTTAGTGCATCTCTATAGATTTTAAATTTCTAAACTTTAAGCCGACATAAAGATTTATAGGGCTACCAAAGTCAACCTTCTCATTAAAAGTTTGGTATTTAGGCTTCTTAACTTGGTCTTCATCAGAAGACCCATCCAAGCTTACCAACTCATCACTATCACCATACTCTAAATGAGCATCACCATCCCACTTAGCACCATCGACAATGGGTATAACATCAGTGCCCGTAGTGGTCGGTATTGCACCCATAGTGTGCGATATCCGTTTATCTACCTCGTCCTCAACCCCGACACCGAGGTGGTCAATGAACAAGTCAGGTTGGTCGACCTCGCTATCTAAAAAATCACACCCAGTCAAGTCCACCTCTTCATCATCAGATTCAGCACCCTCATATGCAGTGTCATCAGGTTGGTCAGCCATTCTTTCTTCTTCAATCTCACTAGGCAAAGATGGTTCTCCAACCTTGTGGTCCACATAAACTTGTAACACAGTGAAGTCTTTTGCCTCAAGCTTCTCCAAAATTCGAACCACGTCTCCATAATTCTTAAACAGGGCAATAGTGCTCATATCTTCATCATTGAACTTATACCACATATCATCATCAATATTATTACCGTTTTCTTTTACAAAGGATATGATGTAAGTGACTTTGATGCAATCAGGGTCATGGTTCTTAGTCACCTCCTTTCTCCCATAACATAACACACAGATGGAGAAAATATAAACTTCCTTCCATAGAAAGCCTCCAATGTTATGGTTTTCATGATGGCTTGGCACCTAAAATAAACCAAATACAATAAAACAATTAAAACATAGATAAATAAAATATAAAGTGCACTTTTTGGGACTCATTATATCATTTAAATAAAATACAATAAAGCAAATAAACCTCCATGTGAAACAATTTTTTGGATGACATATTATGTAAAAAGAATCATTCTATCATTTAATCTTTCTATGTGAGACTTTTAATAGTGATATAAGGCAATTTATTATATTTAAACTTTTGGAGTAAAGGACAAATTGAACAGCCACATTTTTATCAAATGCAATAGTGGAGATTCTCTTTCTAATTGCATATGGACCCACAAGTAGGATATGAATGGAAATACAAATTGAATTCATATTATGCTTAATTGGGACCACATATAACCCCCTCCTAAAACTGAAAAAGCATTGGTTCTCGTGTGTTATGAACATTTTATTTGACTTCCTCATATGCTTCCTGTACATATATTCCAATAAACCCATGTGCATCCTATATTTAGAATAAAATATATATTACACTAACTCACTTTACCACTCTGTATGTTGCCATCGTCTTTGCTCACAATAGGTGTCGTCTTCCTTGCACTGGCATCATCTTTCTTGCACGCACATATTGGTCTGATTTCACTATCTGTTAGTGTTTGTGGCTCTAACTCTCATTCTTCAAGCTCCATTTTCTCCTACTCTAAGTTGTGTGATTTTGAGTTTCAATAATATTTTAGTCTGCCCTTACTGTGCAATAATTGGTCATCTGTTCGTGTGCAATACTCGATCAAGGTTGGGTCAGGCGTGAAGCAGGGCTGATAGAAGAGGAAAGCTAACTTGGTAGTATGATGTGGAAAAAATAGGATGACATGGCAAAAAAATATCCAGTCAGCGTTGATCATTAGTTTGACTAACGGTCAACTAACCAGGGGGTGAAGTGCACAAGTTGGAAAGTTGAAAGGGGTTTTCTACACAAGGTGGAAAGTTGAAGAGGGTAAAGTACAATTTGCCCATTTTTTTTATGAGTTTAATATTTAAATTTTAAGAATGCAGTAAGATCCCATAAAATTATATTAATGTGACTATTGAGAATATGATAACAATATTATTCAAGTTCATATGTGGCTAAGTATTTAGCATTAAAATTGTTGGAAAATGTAGTTGTGGAATTTTTTTTTTTAAATTTGATATCAAAATGTTATAGCTATGTGAAAATATAAAATATGCTTTGGGAAGATGCCCATGTATATTTTTGAAATATTTGAGAGCATATATATATACAACAAAATTGTGAATTTTGAGAAATTTCACATATATAAGTTGTGATTTCACATGTGATATATCTTAAAGAATCTCACAAAAATATTATATTTTAGGTGAACAAATTTTGTGAAATTCTTGGAAATTGCATGATAGCCTCAATTGTGGGGGTATAGAATTTTATGAATTCAAAATTTTTCATCTAAATTATTGACAGAATTATTATTGCTGAGCAATTTGTGAATTACACTTGTCATTTTGGAACCAAAATTTATTGTGGATATTGGAGTATAGTTTTTTTAATCAATGTGTAAATTGAGAATACCATCTCATTGAAATGATGATATACCATATATAAAATTGAAGTAAGCATTCTTTTACTAACTTATGAGAACATTCTTATTGTACAAAAATGAACAATATTGGTGGAGTTATTTATCACAAAAATAATATTTAGTCTATCAAAAAAATAATATGTAGAAGTTCCTTAAATGATTTTATATAATTATATTCTTAGATACTATTATTTTATAGTGGATGAATATATGTGTATATATATATATATATATATATATATTATGTGACTGGATATCCACCTATAGTAATTATGAGATTTTATATGAGCTAATTATGTGTTAGACTAAAATACACATAAGTTAGGATACCATACGGATAGAAAACTTAAATAAAATTCAAAAATAAAATTTCATATACAAAAAATAGTAAGACACTATATGAATTGTAGAAAGGTTAATACACCTAATTTAAAATACTTAATTAATAGTGTGAGGGTGTCTTACAAAAGTCATACTAAGTGACTTAAGAAAAGGAAAGTAAGTTCTAAAACTTCGATTGTTTCATTGTTTATCTTATGTATAAATTTCTTGCATTGATTAGTGACAGTTTCTCTTTTAATGAGGATTGATGTGAGTATACAAAAGTAATAGATAATAATTGTGTGATGATTTGTATTGTATATGTATGACATGGTTATTCTTGGTATTAGCATGGATGTTATACATAAGATAAATATTTCCTTGTATCTAATCTTGATATGAAAGACATTAGTGAATTAAATATGATTTTGGGGTTAAAATCATAACAAAAGGTGTTTTTTTTATTATCACAAGAACATTATCTTCAAAACCTTCTTAAAAAGGTTTGGCTATTTTAATGACAAACAAGGTGAGTCTGTTGCATCTAATGAATTTCATCCAACTTGACATTGTATATGATGTGTGTTAGTTGAATATATATGCACATAATAGTATATGATGTGTGTTAGTTGAGTATATATACACATAATTCTAACAATGGCCAATGGGGTGACAAATGAAATAATTAAGAGGTACAGTAAATTATGGTGTCATATAAAGTAGATTTTTCATTATATTAGAAGAATACAGTGATGTTAACTGGGTCTTTTATTTAAATGAAACAAAATCCAATAGTGGTGATATATTTACCCTTGGTGGTGGTGTAATATCTTGGAGATCAACCAAACAAACTATTATTATATCCATTGTGGAATAAGAGTTTTTTTCTCTAGAATTGGTCGGTAATGAAACAATATAGTTGAAAAACTTCATAGTAATTGTTTTTTTGCCGGGTATGGAATCAACAATATTTGCATTTATGCATTGTGATTGCTAAGCGGCAATAACCATTTTAAAGAACCAAACTATCAATGGTCAATGTAAACATATGTTTGAGATACAAAGTTATTAAGCAGATGCTAAAAGCTAAAAGATAAAAGATATTATTATATCGATCGATTATATGAAGTTAAAAATGAATTTGGCCAAACTTTTGACTAAACATGCATGTAAGAATAAAATTGATTCTTGATATATCAAAGGGAAGTAGACTTGTGCCAATTGGAATTAATAGTGATGGTAATCCAATCTTTGTGATTGGAGATTCCATGAAAAAGGTTCATATGAGTAATAACAAGTCATCTGTTAGTTCTACTAGCATGACTATTTTAATCTCTTTTCTATGATGTAAGTGTGAAAGTATTATAATGCATTTGATGGAGAGGCTAAGTAAAAACTCTTAATGATTTTTATAATCCTTATAAAGATGTATTCATTGCAGGCACATTTGATGAAATCACTTATATAAGTATAGAGTGGAGCCGCTCCTATGAGACCATAGCAAATTCTTTAGAATACTTATAAACATGAGGCACACGCATAGCCGAAAATGTGCACAACAACGTAATAGTATGGATTGTGGAGGTGTGATATGATTGGTAAGACCTCTAATTTATAATAAGAGTCTATTAGTTCATAGAAACTAAATGATTCATGTTGAGTTCTCAATTTACTGTCATTTTGATGCTAAATACCCTCTCTTTTGATCTCTTTCTTGTTGTCTTGTAATTCTTAGCTCATATTTTGAGTAGTTTAGATTAGTTTTAGTTTTCTTTGATCTTTTAATAAATGGAGTGATTTCATGATTCTTTCATGCGATTCAATGGGTTTATTTGCTATTTTTGGTGTAGGTTGAGTTGGTAAAAAGTTCGTGTTAGAAGATGGAATGCTAGAGCTGAAATTCTGAAAATGCTGATGTGAATGCTGTCTCCCACAGCTATAGCGGTAGAATTTACAGCTATAGTAGTAGAGTGCTGAAAAAAGGATTTTGGAGCTTTCTTCTCTGCCAGCCACCGCTATAGCGGTGGATCTTCACCGCTATAGCGGTAAAACCTAAAAAAAATCAATTTTAAGCCTTCTTCTCTGCCTCCTACCGCTATAGCGGTGGGTACTTACCGCTATAGCGGTAGTTCGCGATCCTGCACTGATATAAAAGGCTTCAGATGAAATTTTTAGGGTATTCTGGAGTTGGAGACTGAAGGGAGGCGCCGTTTTGGCTGAGAGGAGCAAGGGGAACCTGATTCTCAAGGCTTGGGGAGCTCAATCCATCATTCCACCTCAGATTCATGGCCAACTTCATCTCTTTTTCTGCTTTCTGCTGTTTGTTTTCTATGAGTAGCTAGATTTTCTATCTAGGGTTACTATGAACTTGACTCTTGAATAGATTTTACATCCTCTCATGTATTTGCAACCTTATTTCAATTAATATAAGTCTTTCTATCCATTTTATTGTTGCGTTATATGGACTTGATCAATCTATATGTATGCTTGTTGCTGTCTTCGAACTCGGGAGAGGGAGGTGAGAGTAGAACACTGAATAGGAAGGATGAGTGCGTGAACCTTACTAAGTGTTTTCGCTTGTTAGCTAATAGGAATGTTAGTTAATCTCGTTTAATCAAAGCTAGGTTGGTTGTATTAGGCTTAGCCCACACAAGGAATTGCGTAGGAGTTGAGTAACTTAATTGAGATTCGGGAGGATTCTTTTAAGTTATTAGAATAACCTAGGATTAACTTATAGGGTTGAATACGTTGCGAGTACGTGAGAGGGGTTTTGTAATTTATAAGATAGAGGAGAGGGATTAGTGACCCTAGGCTTTAATTAGACTATTTCATCAGTTTTTGCATTGCTTACTGTTATTAAAAGAAAACTCATAAATATTTACGGTTATTGATTTTATTTTATCATTCATTGGCTAAAGCTATCTTCAATCCAATTGTTTCGTCCAACTAATTCAATTAAATTTCTTGGGTACTTAGTCGCTTAGTCCTCGTGGGAACGATACTTTTACTCTCAAATCACTATATTACTTGTGCGATTGGTGCGCTTGCCAAATCGACTAACAAGTTTTTGGCGCCGTTGCCGGGGATTAAGATTTGTGCTAATATTCAAAGAAATTTGAAAGTGTTAGCTTGGACGCTTTGTTTTATTTTCTGTTTTGTCTTGATTTCTTTCATTTTTCTCTTTACTATTCTATTTGAGTATTTAATCATTTAAGCTTTTCTTGTGTCAATTTATTTTTAGCTATATTTTTCATTGTTAACCGGTGTTTCTTATTGTGTAGGTGGCCGACATTGGACGATCGACCTTGAACAAGCATCGGTAAAGTCTGGCTGAAGACTATAAACTTAGCGCTCTTGGGAGGCAACCCAAGTTTATTGCTTTCGTAATTTTTTTTTTCTCTTCTATTTTTTTTTTGTTGTGGTTTGATGTGCTGCTATTAGTAATATTTTAACTGCTATTTATTATTTATTTTGGAGTTGAATTGATAAATGCTGATTATGGTCATGTTTATTATCTTGGTGAATGGCAGTTAGGATGTTCGTAATAGCATTTTGTTTTGTTTTGTTTGTGATGTTGTGTCTTCTTTTCCTCTATTAGGCTGATCTGGGACAGTGAGGACACTGTCAAATTTAAGTTTGGGGGAGAGGTTTATTGATGGGTTTCTTCTTTGAGAAAATTTTGGTTAATTTTGTGTTGTCCATATGCATGTGTAGTAGGAGGAAATTTTTGAAAATTTTGAAATCTGAAAGTTTGAAGTTTTTGGCAAGTCAAATCATGTCAAATGCAATTCTTTTTAAGAGTTACCTCTTGATTTTGCTAATCTTAAGTTTTCATATTTTGCAAGTGTTAGCTCTATCACTTCAAAATAACAGGAGTTTTATTTTTGTCTCTTTGAATGGTTTTTAGATCATTTTCATATTTATATATATAAAAAAAAAGTTCAATAAGAGGCTAGTGAAAAAGGGATTCAATAAGGGGATAGCTGAAAGTTTCAATAAGGGATAGGCTCTTGTAATTAAACTAAAATGAGAAAATTGAAAAAAAAAATTTCCAAAGGAAATAAGGAAAGTTAGGAAGCTATATCCTTGAGAACAAAACAGTGAAGCCCTTGAGAATCGAAATAAAACGATGCCTTTGAGAACAAAGAAGTAATTTAATTTTGGAATTTTTGTGAATTTGGTTTTATAAACTGTTCCAAGAGGTGAAGCTTTGATTTCAAATTTTCTTGTGGTTTGGTTAACTTTTCTTATTGAATACTTAAGATTGCAAAATCTTGAGTTAAATCTTTTGAGTAATGGTTTGATGAGGCTTGGTTTGCTTTAATTCACATTTTCAGATCTTTACTTCTCCTAGTTGCACATATTCATGGTCACACATATTTTTCTCAAAATTTTTCTCATTGAAAGTTTTTGCTTGAGGACAAGCAAAGGTTCAAGTATGGGGGAGTGTTGAGTTCTCAATTTACTGTCATTTTGATGCTAAATACCCTCTCTTTTGATCTCTTTCTTGTTGTCTTGTAATTCTTAGCTCATATTTTGAGTAGTTTAGATTAGTTTTAGTTTTCTTTGATCTTTTAATAAATGGAGTGATTTCATGATTCTTTCATGCGATTCAATGGGTTTATTTGCTATTTTTAGTGTAGGTTGAGTTGGTAAAAAGTTCGTGTTAGAAGATGGAATGCTAGAGACGAAATTCTGAAAATGCTGATGTGAATGCTGTCTCCCACAGCTATAGCGGTAGAATTTACAGCTATAGCGGTAGAGTGCTGAAAAAAGGATTTTGGAGCTTTCTTCTCTGCCAGCCACCGCTATAGCGGTGGATCTTCACTGCTATAGCGGTAAAACCTAAAAAAAATCAATTTTAAGCCTTCTTCTCTGCCTCCTACCGCTATAGCGGTGGGTACTTACCGCTATAGCGGTAGTTCGCGATCCTGCACTGATATAAAAGGCTTCAGATGAAATTTTTAGGGTATTCTGGAGTTGGAGACTGAAGGGAGGCGCCGTTTTGGCTGAGAGGAGCAAGGGGAACCTGATTCTCAAGGCTTGGGGAGCTCAATCCATCATTCCACCTCAGATTCATGGCCAACTTCATCTCTTTTTCTGCTTTCTGCTGTTTGTTTTCTATGAGTAGCTAGATTTTCTATCTAGGGTTACTATGAACTTGACTCTTGAATAGATTTTACATCCTCTCATGTATTTGCAACCTTATTTCAATTAATATAAGTCTTTCTATCCATTTTATTGTTGCGTTATATGGACTTGATCAATCTATATGTATGCTTGTTGCTGTCTTCGAACTCGGGAGAGGGAGGTGAGAGTAGAACACTGAATAGGAAGGATGAGTGCGTGAACCTTACTAAGTGTTTTCGCTTGTTAGCTAATAGGAATGTTAGTTAATCTCGTTTAATCAAAGCTAGGTTGGTTGTATTAGGCTTAGCCCACACAAGGAATTGCGTAGGAGTTGAGTAACTTAATTGAGATTCGGGAGGATTCTTTTAAGTTATTAGAATAACCTAGGATTAACTTATAGGGTTGAATACGTTGCGAGTACGTGAGAGGGGTTTTGTAATTTATAAGATAGAGGAGAGGGATTAGTGACCCTAGGCTTTAATTAGACTATTTCATCAGTTTTTGCATTGCTTACTGTTATTAAAAGAAAACTCATAAATATTTACGGTTATTGATTTTATTTTATCATTCATTGGCTAAAGCTATCTTCAATCCAATTGTTTCGTCCAACTAATTCAATTAAATTTCTTGGGTACTTAGTCGCTTAGTCCTCGTGGGAACGATACTTTTACTCTCAAATCACTATATTACTTGTGCGATTGGTGCGCTTGCCAAATCGACTAACAATTCACCATTGACTTTGTGGGTTATGTCTTATCTAACTAAATTTAGTTCGTAGTCTAAAAGACATAAGATTAGAAGCATTTACTTCCATGTGTGTTACCAGAAATATTGTTTCATTTAAACTTTCTTTTTGAAATATGTGAGAGATTGTTGTAAAAATTAGAGTATTTCAAAATAAATATTTTAAATTATTGTGAAACATTTCTAAAATATTTTTATAAAAATATTTTAAATTAAATTTGGTAGTTATGATTTATAACAATCCATTTATAATTTTAACTATAAATTATTGTAATTAAATATTTTAAAATTGACTATTTCCATAACTACCATGATTTCCTAAAAATCCTAGTGTAGCTTTCCATTATCTACACAATAACTGTAGCTAGTTTTTAAAGTTATTATTATCCTTTAAAATCGATTAACTCTCTCATTCTTATATATATACACACACATATACAAGCTTTTAATTAGTAGAGGAATGAGAGACAACTCTGGGTTACAACTTTAATTTTCTATTCACGTTATTCTGGTACTTGAGTTTCATCTCAAAAGGACTCGTTTAATGTTGGGAGTAGTTTCATTTTAAAAATTCATTTGGCCTCGTGACATTTTTTTATAGACAAATTTTTCAATATGACTTAAACTGAATTATTTACAACAATTGCTTCAATTCAGAAGGGCATACGTGCAATTGTCCAAGACTCTGGTATACCCATGCATGAATCCCAATGGAAGCTTCTTGAAGCACGTGTATTTTTCATGGAGAATTCAAAAGTCACACTCAATGATTCGAAATAGAGGAATATCGAGAAAAGCACAAAATAACATCTCGACTAGAGAGGCAAATACTCACATTGGATGTTAGTGGAGGAAGTTGCAAATGGAGTGAGGGTGTATGCTTAGGATTTGGGGGATTATTGTGGGGAGAAGGAGAGAATGGAGTTGTTAGAGATGGAGATGATGGATGAAGGAGTGCGAATTATTTGCTGGTGTGTGGCGTTTGTGGAGCCAGATCAATCTTTGTCCAATGGCTGGCTCACGCTGCTCTCAGTTTGTGGTTGTCAAATCAATTCTATGGAGCAACCCTAGAATGAATGTCTAGTAAAGAGTTGATTAGCAATGTCCAATACTTGTATATGGTTGAGTAGAAATCAAGTAAAATGACACTTTTTGCTGGAAAACCACACTTGGGTGATAACAACTCTAAACTACTCATTAATGCTTTTGTTAACTTTGTTTTATGCTACATCAGCTAGGTAATTATGATTAACCACAATTGAAGCATTATTATTTTGATTGAAGAAAAATGATTGGGGTCGTCTTCATGGATAAATATAATAGAAGAGATCCACTAAGAATAAGTTTGGTTGTGTTTTTATTTCTTTATTTTAAAAATAAGTTTTATAAAATTGTTTTAGAAGCTAATATTAAAAACAAAAAAATCATTTAGATAATTTATTTTAACAACAATTTTAAGATTTTAAACAAATAAAAAACATATTTGAAAATTTGAAAATAAGCTTTGAAAATTATTTAATACAAAAAAATTTACACATAATTTGATGATAAATTTAATATGATAAAATAATTAATAAGATAATAATTCAAAATAAAATAAATGAATACAACCAATGGAAATTGGGTCTAACACACAAGCAAATGGATCCATGCTTGGCTTTTGGTGCTTGACCCATATGAACTGTTAGTTTTGAAAACAAACGGTCCAGATTCCAAAATATTTTTTTTTGTTTTTTAAAAAATTACAATAAAATTTGAATTGTTGATTGTGAAAACCAATTGATTAGATGAGCTAAGCACCTTGCTTGTGATGTGAAAATGTTAATTGAATGCTATTTTTTGGACCCTCCAAATGCAGACTTGGAAATTTTAAGATAGATTTGGTAATTGGATAAATTCAAACCCACAGTCATTGGCTATAGAGAGTCAAGAACCTAAGATATAATCATTGAACCTGTTGCCTACAAGGAAACAAGAACCCAAGAGATATGATTGAATGCCACATGAATTTGAACGCCCTTGATAAGTTTAAAAGTTCTTATAAGAACCGGATAGAAATGATTCTCACGAAAAAAAAATTCATTTTCATTCAAATATTAAATCTGATTACAACGTGCTTGGATATGGGGTTTTTATAGATGGACTACCTAGCCTAGGAAAAGAGAACCTAGAAACTCAAAACTGGATTAATTAGCTTAAAAATACGACAGACTTGGAAAACAAAAACCTTTTAACGTACTTAAAAAATACAATAACAACTTGAAAATACAAATTATTAATGTTTCTAGGAAACAAAAAGCAACAACTTGGAAACAAAAAGCAATTAATGTTCTCCATGGCTAGATCAGTCTCTAAAGCCCAAGATTAATGAACTTCATCCCAAGATAGCAACTTTCAAGTTTTTTTTTTTGACTTGCAGAGTATATTGGACTTGAACCAGCGTTAGTAATTCAATAATATCCTAAGCTAGATATGTCTAAATATTGTGATTTTTGATTTGTTTGAAATTAAGACATAGATCTTCAAGTTATATTTCATATCATATTCGTTAATTCCACCTGGATCATAAGAAAATATTAGCCTCAAAATTAGTGATGTGAAATTGCAAATTTTTCTCTTCAACATGATACTTGGGTTTGTATCATACTCCTCTTATTAAAAAAAGATTCGTCCTCAAATCTTGAAGATAAATTGTAATAATTCTTGCAAAAGAGAAATGAAAAAACTAGGCAAAAAAAAAATCTCAAAATAAGAAAAATAGACCTTTTTGTAAACACTCTTGAGTGTTCTTTCCTTCTCAATTTCTCCCAATTCTTATTCTTTTTCTCTTTTCTTTTGAGTCTCAACCCTTTCTTCAGATTCTTCATTTTTCTTCATTATGCTAGAATTCTCATGTTTTTCCTCTTCATCATTTTCTCTTTCATTTTTCTCAAAACTCTCTTTTTTTACATTCTCAATTTTTTTTTTACTTTCAACCACTTCCTCATTTTTCTCTCTCACTTTTCACATGCTCATTATCATTTTCCTTCTATTTCTTGACATCTATCTTACTTGCATCACCAATGAAACTTTTAATTTGAATATGGTCTTCATCATTTTTAGTGATTTCCCCCACAAAAAATGTCTTTAGCTGATGTCTCCTTCAATGGATCTTCAACTTTAAAAATTAGCTGAAGATTGTTACAAATATGGGTACTATTGCAACCAAAAACTTGACACCAAAGACATTCTTTATTTTGAGCTATGTCACGCTTGTGAAGTTGTGATTGCGGCGATATTAATTTTCCTAAAAAAATAGCAACAACTTGGAAACATAAAGCAATTAATGTTCCATGCCTAGATTAGCCTCCAAAGCCCAAGATTAATGAACTTCATCCCAAGATAGTAATTTATATATATATATATATATATATATATATATATTTACTTGTAGAGTATATTGGGCCTGAGCCAGCTTCAATAATTCAATCATATCTTAAGTTTGATATGTCCAAATGCTGTGATTTTTGATTTGTTTGAAAGATAAGATGTAGATCTTCAAGTCATATTTCATATCATTTTGGCTATATCCACTTGCATTAGAGGGAAACATTGGCCTCAAAATTGGTGATGTGAAATTGAGAAATTTTCTCTTCAACGTGATACTTGGGTTCGTATCAGCTTGCCTTTAGAGATCCATTCTTCTAACAGAAAAGGTTGGGTTCGTATCAGCTTGCCTTTAGAGATCCATTCTTCTAACAGAAAAGGTTAGGATCTGTTTTGTTTATGAAAACATTTCCTGTTTTGTTTATGAAAACATTTCCTGTTTTGTTTATGAAAACATTTCCTGTTTTCATTTTCAGTCTTCATTTTCTAAAATGTATTTCTTGAAACACTGAAAACATCTTTTTGGTGTTTTCAGATTTAGACATATTTTAAGAAATATTTTCAAGAAAACGTTTTCAGTTAACTCAACCAAACGCATTTTCAAGTTTATTTTCTATTTTCAATGAAAATAAAAACAAGAAATGTCCAAACCAAACATACCCCTAATCTTTTAAAAAGTGATGAATCAATATTTGAATTCTTACTAGATGTCTCTACGTTAAATACTCTCGATTGTATCTTGAATAATATTATCTTTAATAAAAAAAATATCTGTGGAATAAAAAAAGAAAATACTAGATATATTAATAAAAAAAACTTACATTTTAAAAGTAGTCATATAACGTTGTCATGTATGTGAAAATGTTTTTTAGACTTCAGTAGACTGTGGCTAGAATATAATGAATCTATTTGTATAAATATCATTAATAATAATTATAATAAAGCCATCGGATTTTTGCCTCTTTTTACAAAAGATAGTTGTTTTTGAAAAATATATATAATATGTTTTCTAAAATAAAAATTAAAAATAATTTTTAAAACAATTTTTATAATATTATAACAAACATATCATATATTTTTATTTTAAAGATAATTTTTTTCTTAAAAATAGAAACCCCCTAAATTATTAATTTACTGAAATTTTATATTATTATTTTAGAAAATAAATATAAAAGAATAGTATTATTGAAAATTTATAAATACTTCTCTTCATATTTTTAGGTTAAAAATTTATACAATAAAAAATAGGGATAAAATATTAAAACTTTTATAACAATAATGATTTTAGCTTCACCGAAACATATGAAAAAGAAAAAATAGGCATTCCACCATGTGGCCATATCTGCAGTTGTCATCTGAATTTTAGCATAATATTAAACTGTTGTGTCAAACTTGCAGCCATTTGATATATTGTAAAATTTGTATAAATACTGTTTCTTATAATCATGCGCAAATTTTACAATGATTGGATTTAGATATAGATTTGTTCAGCAAAATTTTGTTAATAACATAATATGTGTACTTTTTTTAAAAAAATTATATAATGATGAGTTACTACTTACTAAATATATATATATATATATATATCTAATTAATTGTACAAATTATAAACTTATTGATTCTAATTAAAAAATCTAATAAGATATACTACAACTTTACATAAATTTTCTCTATTTTAAAACTATTAACAGTTGGCCAATTGGAATTATTTATATATCATTTTCCAATATTAAATTTTGAAATTCAGTATATTTTCTCAACTAGAGTTGAGTGTTACTGCAAGTCATTCATTTTGATTTTATCTGGACTTCTTAGTCGTACCGAAGCAACTTCTCGCGTCGGTTGTCATTTTGTAACGGGGAATTTTCCATCATTTTCTCTGGAAAATTTTTCTTTCTTTTTCAAGTTGAGATTCTCTCAGAGCATTGGAAATTTGTGATCATTTATTTCTGTTTCTCTTCCTTTTGTTTTTCTCTTGTTCTTCTATGTTTTAACTGATATCTAGGCTTGGGCCCCCAGGGGAAGCGTTGACCTTGCGAACGTTTTGGGATTCTGGATTTAAGAGGTGAATTTGAGGCAACTAGGCCAATGAATTTTTTCCGACCCCAAAGATTTCTCTGAATCTTGGGTTGGATATCGTTATTATCTGGAAATATGATGGATACGGAAGCCAAGGATGTCAACGGCTGCATGAGTAAGTCTGTGGCTTCTTTAGATGCTCAAAAGCTGGAACGTCATGCCAATGGAGAAGATGATAGTGATTCTAATGGAGAAGATGATAGTGATTCTAAGTCATTGTTGCTGCCTCTTAAAGAAGAAATGTCCAGGAAGTCAGCTAACGCACGGAGGAAAGTGCAGTGGAACGATGAGGATGGAAATAAACTCGCTGAGGTGTTGGAATTCGTGCCAAGGTAACTTGCTGGCTAATAATACACGCTTTGGAGTAGGTTGTTTTGGCGATTTGATTTTCTTTGCTATCATGTTACCGCGTGTTATAAACAGAAATTAAATTAATTTTACGGTTACCCCCCGCCCCCCTCCTCTTTCTCCTGGCCGGATTCATTTCAAATGACTAAATTTAATATTATGCATTTGAACACTTGTATTGCGTGAAATAGCGAAGCCATACTAGTTAGTCTATTTTTGCTAATGGGATATTAAGTTAATGATGGTAAGATGATAGCTTTTGCACGAAATAAGCAACTTGTCCTATTAAGTTGTTGAAGGATGAAAACTGGAAACTTTCTTGTCTATCATCCTCATGTAGTAGGCAAGGGAGTTAGCCAAATTAGAGCACCCGGATGTATTCCTGATGATCATCTGTCATTCCCTCGAAGCATGGATATTGACATGAATATGATACATTGAGGCCACCTTTTTGAATTGTCCCTGGTGCATAAATCCTGTTCATCTAATTTAGTTGTAAGAATTTTGGAATCTATATTTGTTAATACAGCTTTCAAGTCTCTGTCTAATATGGCAAGTTGGAGAACTGATTGGGTTGGATTGCATCATCTTGCAGTATCTATTTTTGTGATATGATATTTGTTCAGTTAATAACCAGTGGGCGATGCTTTGGTTTGTGTCTTTAGAAGTTCTTTGAACCAGCGTATTCTTATTGGTTCATACATTTATCTTTATTCTTTTTCTTTCACTTCACAATTTTCAAGGTATGCATTTGGGACTAATTTTATTTTTCATTCTTCTTTTTCTGCTTTAAGAGGCCTTACTTTTGTATTTATATTAATTTCAACTTATAACTGATGCCTTACGTATTGTTTGTTTCTGTTAGCTCTTCTTCTAAAAGTTGCCTTTCCTATCATTTATGCCTTAAATTAAATCTGAGATTGGCCTTGCAAACTTAGAGTCCTCCTACCTTCTAGTTCTACCAACAAGTTTTCTTTGTGTTGGATAATTTAATTTATATGACATATTTCTGTTATTTTACAATTGATATTTCTTGTAGGGTTCTCACGGACAGATATCCAATAGGATTGGTGGGGAGTTCTGGTGTATTGTAACTTGTGTTCTGTTTCTTTTTCTGTGCCTTTTTTTTCTCTTTTTAATGCCTCTGTTAAGTGCAACTCTCTTTTTATAACAAGATTCTTATGTCATGAAAGTACTTCATTAATAAAAAAATATGAACTGTTCTCCCTTGCATCTTAGAACTTATGAAAAACCTAAAAAGATTGAAGGACATAAAAGTTTGAGAAGTATAAAAGTAAATGAATTAGATAAGATTTTTTTTTTCTTGGCTTATAAATATTGTTAGATGATGTCTGGACTTCAAATCCAGGGTTTCCAACATTTGTTGGGTAATTAGTTCGTTTCTAGTGAATTTCCTGATGCCAGTGTAGATTAGAAGTGACAGATTTTACTGTAGAAGATGTGGAGAAATTTTAGGCTTTTGTCATTTATTTTTGCTCTAAAATGAGGCATTAACTATGAGTAGGGAAGCTCATATCACATGTGCCTCCTTCAATTCATTACATATGTCTATGTCTAATTGCAGTATAAGCCACTGAATAATATGGTCTCATTTTCATGTTCTATTTAAAATCCTCTGCAGTGATAATTGGTTGTCTGCATTTATGGAGTTATTAAGATGTGGGATACGGCTATGTTGTTGTTGTTGTTGTTATTCCTTCTCTGCCTAAAATCTCTCACTAATTTTCCAAGATTTCTAAGACATTAAAATACTGCTTCAAGGATTTCCTTTCTCACTAGTTTCTAATTTTCATTGACATTCCTCAACTAGCCATAACTTGGGGAGCAGACAAGATTTCAAAAGAAAATGGTTATATTCTCTTATGGTCCTATCAAAGTTATCTGGGGGAGAGTAACTATGTTTTATACTTGCTCTTGATTGCCTGAGTGCTATAAAATTTGCAATAGCCATTATTATAAATAACTTGTCAAGGATTGTTCTATATATTCTTTTTAAAGATGTAACGGTTGTGTAATACACTTCAGTGAATGGAACAAAAGGGCATATGGTACAGTGGTTTATGATTATGCATCTTACTTTAGACTGGGTTACTGAAGTCAAGATCATGCTGGTCCATCTTTGACAAAGAATAATATATGTATGTTGGTTCTCTTAGGGAGGTTCTCAAAATGGCTTAAAAAGGAAGGTGCTTTTTAGGGTTTTCTTGCACAACCTTTTCATTAGATGCCTGGCTGGTGGAAGTAGGACAGGTTATAGCATAAACAGACTTTTTGTGGAAGGTATAAGGAAAATCCTCTGTAGTATAATCAATGCCTCACAAAATACAGAAAAAATGCTGAGTTCTTTTCTATAATAGAAACTGGACTCTTCTTCTGGACAAAAGTACATTTGCCGACCGAGAATTAGGCATCATTTAGAAGGATGTTATGAAGATATCAGTAAGGTTTATGATAGCTACCTAATAATAGAGTGTAGTGTGTCATGTATTGTGTGAGTTTGTTAGAGGGGTAATTAAGGAATATCAGTGGGTTAGTTTGTTATATATTTGGATAGTGGGAGAGCAGTAGGATCACCGAGAATATTTCCCAATGTGTTTGAGAAGCCTTGGGCGATGGTGAGGAGCAGTAGCTCTGGGAGGGTCCTATGACTCTAGGAGATTAGTCTCTGGACAGGTTGTTCAACCTGGTGTTTCTCTTTCTTGTCTATTTCATATTGCTGTATTTCTTGTTGCTGTAAGAGCTTCTGCTCTTGTTCTGTGTTATTTTCTGCATTAGTAATAAAATCTGTATCTGGGTTCCTATCAGTTTTTGAGCTTTGAAGTCTTTTTGATGGATGAGGATAGTAGACAAGAAGTTAAAGTGTATGCTAATAGTTTGGCAAACAAGATTAGGACAGGCTGGTGTGATTTATATTAGTTTTTTCTTTTAATTTTGAGGTATCAAAAAAGAAAAAGAAAGTAAGCAAAAATTTTTGAAGTATATTGTATCACTGTCTGATAATTATTGTTCTATATATCTTTTCTGATGTACCAAATTTTTCACAGTGCAGCAAATCCATTGGATTAAAGGAATATTTCATTCTAAATTGGTAGCATTTTTTTAGATATACTCTATCCAGGTATTCTGCTCCTTCCATACAAAGTGTTTTCTTCTCTGTATAACCTCTCTCCTCCCATATCACTCTCCTATATTCCCACTACTAACTAACTCCTACAGACAATTACAAGTCTGCCCCTGTCCCCCTTTTATTTCTCTCACAAACCCTCAAAACCTTGGGCCTATTGCCGTGGTCCAATAACTGATTCACAGCCTCACCATTATTCTTATTTCTATCAGAATCATTGCGGAGTTATAATGGAAATTGTGCCTGCAAGTAGTGTAGCCCCTTATAATAACCTTTTTTTGAAAGACATATTTCCTTACAATATTGTTTTGTAGGATGGAAAGAAGTGTAGATAGGAGTATAAGTTTCCCAGAGGGCATGGAGAAATAGATGGTATTATTTAGAGATTGCTTATTGGAGTGCATCACTATTTTTTTGGCACAATATGTTTTGGTCTAGGTTATGCCACAACAATCATGTCTTCAGTTCAGAGAATCATACTTATAGAACATTTGCATCATTAACACAAGTTTAAAAACATGAAGCTAGGACTCTTTAGGTACTGTGAATTTCAGCTTATGAATGAAAGGGGTGTTACTGAAATCACAGAAAAAAAAAAGCTTGTCATGAATTTTGAGTAATAACCTGATTTTCTGTTTTCTGTTAAGTGAAAGTAAGAGTTGATAGAGTGAGAGACTGGATTTAAGGTCTATAGCTTGTCACCCTACAAGCTCTGGATGAATTATGGAAAAAATTGTTTTACAGAGTGGGCAGTTAAAAATAATGAGAAAGTAATATGTTAAAAATACCAATATTGTGAATTAGATGGTTTTGGTAAAGCAGAAAACATTCTGAAAGGTTCTTTGCTGAGAGCTAGGGATTTATAAGAGTGCCATTGTTGAATGTTAATATGCTTCTGGTCTATTGTGCTCCCTCCTATACTACACAAAAGTGAGCATTATTGTCATTCATATTTTGACAAATGAGCGACCCATAGAGATGATAATGCAAAATAGCTATAGGCACTGGTTGGATTCCAGATAAGTGAGTGAGTAAGTGAAAAGTACCAAAAATGAGCTCCCCATAGAGATGATAATGCAAAATAGCTATAGGCACTGGTTGGATTCCAAAGGATAACCAGCCAATGCTTATGCAAGGGAGGATTTATGAGTCAACTTATCTGTATGCATAAGTAGAAGAAGAAAGTAAGTAAGTAAGTGAGTGAGTAAGTGAAAAGTACCAAAAATGAGCTCCCCATAGAGATGATAATGCAAAATAGCTATAGGCACTGGTTGGATTCCAAAGGATAACCAGCCAATGCTTACGCAAGGGATGATTTATGAGTCAACTTATCTGTATGCATAAGTAGAAGAAGAAAGTAAGTAAGTAAGTGAGTGAGTAAGTGAAAAGTACCAAAAATGAGCTCCCCATAGAGATGATAATGCAAAATAGCTATAGGCACTGGTTGGATTCCAAAGGATAACCAGCCAATGCTTACGCAAGGGAGGATTTATGAGTCAACTTATCTGGATGCATAAGTTCTTATTAGTGTAGATAAGGGAACAAAAATTTTTTCAACTGTTCTCACTTTTGGTCTCCTACTCTCCAAATTCTGTCTGCAGTGATGTTAGTGACTCAGGCGATAAGGGTATAGAATTTTGCCTAAAGTTTAGGATCCAGTTCAACAATTATTCATAACTAGATTACTTGGCTTTGATCCCCTCCCCACACCTCCCCTCTCCCCCCTCCCCCCCCCCCATTGATGTGATTTTCGGAGGGAAAACACTTAATCGATTTTCTGGATAGGTTGAAAGAAACAAACAAAGAAAACTAAATCACTCAATTGATAAGCCAAAGGGCGTCACAACTAAGAGAAATGGGTTGATCTCGCCACACTCAAGAAAGAAGAACGTGAGTGATAAGAAATCTAGTTGCTCTCGTCACTAACCCAAGTTAGATAAGAGAAAGAACTCAAGAATACTCTTGAAAGCAAAATGCCAATATCTCATATATGATTCAAGGATGGTTTACAACATATGGCAATGACCCTTTTTATAGAGGGTCTCCAAAACAAAAGACAAAAGACTCCAACTAATGCATTAAATGCATCAACTAAAAGTCAAGTAGTATAGGTTAAATGTCAAAGACAAAAAATGCATAGGTAGCTAAATGTCAAAGACAATAAATGCATAGGTAGCTAAATGTCAAAGACAATAAATGCATAGGTAATAGACTACAACTATATTCAACAAATGCAACCATCCCACATGCAATCTTATTCACACTTCTTCCACTTTCAACAATGTGGTTAAGCCCAATTCAAGCCCTTTAGCCCTTGAACGAGTTAGAGGCCCAATTGAAGTGTTCTCCCTTTTTTGGGCTGCAATGGGGTTATCCTTGATTACATCCACCCAAAAAAAAAAAAGAACCAAACAAAAAAATATGAAAGAAAGAAAGAACAAAAACATATTACGGGAGTACTGCATATGAAATCATGTATATGATATTTATGGGTCAACTTACTTGTTTTCATAAGTTCTTGCTAATATAGATAATGGAAAAAATGATTTTAACTGTTAAAATAGATACAATTATGAATCACCTCACTTTTGATCTCCTGATTGTCTGCAATGATGTTAGTGACACAGAGGATGAGGACTCGGAATCTTGTATCTGTACAATAATGTAGAGTATCGAACTTTCTTCCGGATTGATGAGGAAGCATTCTTGCCAAAACTTGTTTTGGACGTAATTTTACAGCTCTGCCTCTTTGATCTTTGATCTGAAGTGGGAGCAACAGTCCAATAATCAGGATGAGCAGCTAATCGTGCTCAGCAACATTTGAATCCAGTTCATCTTCCTGGTATTTGCAATGATTGTACGGGGGAACTCTTGGTTGAGTTCTCACTTTCAGATTAAAGTGCAGACATTACAAACAGCAGTATGCATCGGACAGTTATGACAGCATAATGGCTTCATGTGTGTAAAATAAAGCTTTTTATGCTTAGCCATCCATATCTGCAGATTGTAAGAGCTTTGCACTTGATTGTTATATTCATTATCCTTGTAGTAACTGAGGAGATACTTTGGTATTTATTTCCGTTTGTTTCATTATTTTACCAATACATGGTACAAATCTTCATGATAGAAGTATTTATTGCTATGTATTCTACTGAAACCTGGTTACTGCTTCTGCCGTAGTTGCTTTAGAAGTGGGTGAAGTTTTCCACTGTTAAATGTCAGAAGGGTGTGAACGAAGGGCTGACAAGGAATTCCAAGCATGCCACTAACGAACCTATTTACTTTACCATTTTTCAAACTTCAAATGTCGGATGGGAGGTTTTTATTCATCAGCTAATGGAGATGCTTGTTGCCATGTGTGTAGTGCAAAATAGGTATTTGCATGTGTGCAAGTAGCTTAGATACTTTCTGAGCACCAAACTTATATGCAGTTATTTAGGTGTTTGTTATTAATTTCTTTAACTAAGAGATGACATTTAGAGGAGTTACTTTGAAGGAGTTGAGAATGTAGGATTGAAATGGAAAAAAACAATTATATGTTTGTTTATATTAAAGACTCTGATCATAAACGGAGAACTCCATGTAAGTTTTGTCTGCTTTTATATAGTTGCAGAGCAACATATTATACTTGGCATAACCAAGTGGAGAAATGTTTTATGGCTGGGCTGTTTGCTAAGTGTTCAGTGGAAAAGACACTGATAAAATGTGTCCAAATCGTGAACATTTCTTGTTTAGCAAATGTAACATTCTTTGAATATTCAATGCATCTGCCCCCACACACACACACGCGTACACACACGCACACGCGCACGCACGCACACACGCACACACACAAACATATCAGATCATGAGAATTTTGGTTTCCGGGAAAGCAAGTTAGTTGGAGGCCTTGTTTTGATTGATTTAGAAGTATCATGGGATGATCAGATTCAGCTTAGAAGCTATTGAGCAAATATTACATTGTGCAAGCACTAAACATAGAAATATTGGTGTGTAGCAGTTCTTTCAAAAAAGTTTGTCAGCTTACCGATATAAATGGAAATATCCTCCCAAAACCGTTTGCTTGTACTTAAGTGAAATGATTGAACTCTCTTATACGGGCACATTTGCAAACTGTCACATTATATTAATAGTGGTTTGGTACATGTGAATTTTTCCTTTAATATAATTTCAAATAATTTTTTGGATATAAAATTAAATTATAGAAATGTATTTATTTTAAAAATTGTTCAAAATGAAAACTTAAATAATACTTTGCTCTTTTGCATGCCTTTCAAATTTTTTTTAAATAATTTTACCATTGATATTTTTATTGTGTTATTGTTAACATAAGATTTTGGGGATCAATAACCAGAAAGATAAGGAGAAATGGCTGACATCAGTATGAAATTTGTCATTTTTACGCATTTGAGTAAGTTTGATAAATAATGTTGATGTTACTAACCAGATTGAATAACTTTGATATTTTATACAAAATAGAAAATATTTACAGACTGAGTTTTTGTTATTTAAAGTTTGAAAGCACTTGGGAACCAATGGAAAACACAAGCAACAAAAGGACACTCTCATACTTGAATCAGAGTTATATTTTGGGTTATACTACCAATGTTGAATGATGCTTACGTAGATATAGATAGACGTAGACGGGGGAAATAGGTGTTTTCCTACCAGAAGAAAATATTTTATGATTAATTTCACAAATTAAAACAATTATGAACAGATGTAATTTTATGTGCTGCACAAAAGTTAATTTACAATACTCATGATATTTTCAGTTGACTAAAAATTGCTTTAAAAAAGGTTTAGAAATAACACTAATTAGTTGACTAAAATTCAATTTTACAGAAACAAAAATATTGTGCAGAAAAACAGAGAGGGTTAGAGAAAATCACACTATGAATTTATTTTTGTTTAGATTTACTGTCCTATATCTAATTCTATTGCCACGCACGAGATTTTCTTTACTGATTATGAAATCATAGTATACAACAAATGATTTTCAAAAGTTCACATCAATTTTTCACCAAAAAAAAAAAGAAAAGTTCACATCAATTCTGACACGTGTTTTCAAGCTTGCTTAGAACTTGCTTTCCTCTCACCAAGAAAGATTTCTCTATAAAAGATGATTGGCTTTTCACGCCTTTATAACATGAAAGAGTTTTAGGTTTAACTCACTAACAAATATGATTTATTTTTCTTCAAATTTTGGCTTTTGCTTCACAGCTGCAGTTGGACGTTGCTAGTTTATATATGGATATTCTCTTAAAAAAGTGACCGTTTGAATATGATTGATGGCCTCTTCAACGGTAGACGTGATTCGTGGAAGGAAATCAAACTTCTCTTTCCTTCTTTCAGTCTTCCTCTCTTGAAGCAAAGTTTACATTGGGAGCTTTCATGTTGCATCAAGAGCCTTCCTAGAAAGAAAGACAATAAGATTGGAATAAAAATAATATTCCATTATTTCTCATTATGGTAGAATTGATTACATAAACATTGTTATAAATTCTTCCTTGATTAAAGATTGATAACGAAAAATAAGAATATTTAATTTTCCTTACAACATGATGAGTTAAATAAGTGTAAATAAGAAAACTTTTTTCAACAAGAGTTGGGTCTAACTAAAGGAACTAGTTTTGCACAAAGTAGTGAATCAAAGTTCAAATTCTCGTTGAGAGAGATGTTTATATTTAGT
Organism: Biancaea sappan; assembly: GCA_037074585.1. NCBI lineage: Eukaryota > Viridiplantae > Streptophyta > Magnoliopsida > Fabales > Fabaceae > Biancaea > Biancaea sappan. The sequence goes on along the minus strand of CM073491.1, from coordinate 38,811,345 downwards.
GTCTGATGGTTACCTCAAACAAGATATCTAATGGAGGATATCTGTGAAAAGAAAAGTGAAGAAATCAAAGCTTAATGCTAAACTTAATTTAAGACAATGCCAATATTTGAAGGATTTTTTTTTTTCTTACTAAGAGTAGCCTGATCCCTCACCCATAAGATAGAAAGCTACTTCCTTTGGGGCTTATTGAATGTAAAGGATAGAACCCTCTCCAAATTAGTATCTATATAAATTGAATCATTGTTGTTCTTGGGATTTAAATAGTCACTATCATTGCAGCCATCTAATGTTATGTTTTGAAAGATTTGTTAAAATGAATTTCAAATATATTAATGCAACGATTTTTTTATTAAAAGTATTTTGATTAATTTAATCATTTTGAAAATCATATATTAAAGAAACGTATATGTTTTAAAAATTGGGCTTCAAAGGCCTATATTGTTTCTAAGAAAGGCTTTTAAAATTATGAGTTCCTATTTTCAATTTAGGCCTTAAAACTCTTTTCCATTAGAAAGGCCCAAAACATGGTGACCCATTTTCAAAGCGCCAATTATTTCAGAAATCATATATTGCACACAAGCCAAGACACTGCCTTCTAACCCTAGCAAAGAGCAATGCTGAAGGTAGAGGGCTACTGAGACAGCCCTCCACTCACCCTCTTCTTCTCGTTTTTATTTTTGTTTTCCTCTCTCCTCTATGAGAGCTTTCCTCTTTTGTTCATCGAAGTTTTCCTCTAGGCCAAACTTGGGTCTTTGAGTCAGCTTAGCAGTGACACCACCTCTTGCTTCAGCTGCTCTGCCACCACATTCTCCCTTAATACCTCCACCAGCTACGGCTCTCTCAATTGCTCCGCCCCGATGTTCGATTAGGTCCAAGGACTCTCCTATCCCGAAATCGAATCCGCTTTTTGTTCCTTTAACCTTTCCTATGCTGACTCATCCTCCTCTCCAAGGTCGCTGCAAAAGGAAAATAGGTGAGAAGCAGAAGCCAAAACTTGGGTTCTTTGAAAGCCGACACATGGCAGTGCTAGAAGACCAGATTTGTTCTAGGACTTAGAGGTGTGTTGCCTTTTTTAGACCAGTTTTGATTTAGAGTTTAAGGATATGTTGCCTCTATTTAGTCTTCTAGTGTTGTTTTGTAGGTCTTGGTATTGATTTTAGGGTGTGTTGCTTTAAATCATATATCTTTTTCCTGTAAGTTCAAACTTGTAATGTAATAGTTGATCTTTAGGTCCTGAAAAATTTTATGTAATCCTGGCTTTGTGCCATTTTAATGGAAATGAATTCTATTTTGTCCCTAAAAAAAAAAGAAATCATATATTGCATGTGACTTGCATACATTTGTAACATTCTGTGTTGCTTTCCATTTGGTGTTTGTGTGTAGGAAAGAAAGCCAATAGTGGAGGATAAAAGTACAAAAGGAGTGGACAACCTAGAAGGAAGCTTCAAGGTGTCAAAAACATAAAGGCAGAGACTTAACCTACTAGATCAAGAGATCTAATTCTCTGCCACCAACACAAGATGCACAAGCAAGTATACTAGCCTCTTTCTAACAATGAAGCATAAAAGAGAAGCTGAATTTTAAGCATTAATGGTGAAATAGCCATTGCAATGAAGCATTTAATGTGAAGAGACATTGCCAACTATCAAGAGAGATAAAGAGGCTTTAAATGGCTACATGTTGATCACTCAGTATCAAGGTTATCAAAATCAGGAGTTGAATCTTAGAATCGTTGGATTCTAAGGTTCTACTCCTAAAAATGATTCCGATTTTACTCAGAATCGCTTTTGTAATAGAATCGGTCATAATCGGGATTTGAGACTTAAAATCGTAGAATCGTAGGAGTTTGAAGATCCCACCATTTTTTTTGAGAAGCCCCTTTTTTTTGAAGATCCCACCATTTTTTTTGGATGAAGATGATAATATGAATAATGATGAGAATGAAGATTGATTTATATTTTATTTATATTAGGTTTTTTAAAGTTTATGTATTTAGTATTTTAATGATTTTTGATCAATGCTTGATACTTTAATTATGAGTGTATGACTTTAATTATGGTTTATGATGTATGACTATGACATATTAATATTTGAGCTTGTTTTTATAGTTTATGAGTGTATGAATGATCAATGTTTGATAGTTTTGTTACATTTGTATTATATACAAATTTTATATAATTTTTAATTTTTTATATATATTTTTATATTTGATAGAATCTTATGATTCCGATTCAATCCTACGATTTGATTTTGCTTGTGCTTTTTCTGATTCTATGTCGAATCCCGATTTTGACAACCTTGCTCAGTATTTAAAGCTTCCATCCTTCCATTTGAAGAATTGAATATTTGAAAAATACTATAGATATCTTGAGAGCTTGAAGCTATAATTGAGTTTTGGTGAGAGTGAGTACTTAACAGCTTACATTTATTGCTCTTTATGAGATTACTCTTGTGTATTGCTTTAAGTGACCAGAATCATCTACCAACTACATTCTGTGTACTAAGTCCTAGTGAGAGGACTGTTTGGCTATGTTTCTAGGGTCTTGAGAAAATTATAGGGGGTTGTATTGGTGTAAAAACCTATAGGGTAGCCTACTTAGTTGTGAACTTGCCTAAGTTGTGCTGTAACACAAAAGTAAGGTGTTGATCATCCTCAGGGTTGAGGCTGCTGTTGTATTCTATTTTCCGACTACCCCATATATAAAAATCTCTTGTTCTTGATGAGAGGACATAGAGCCTTCTTCATAGAAGTAATTGAACCTTTATATATCGTTATGTTATTCCCCCATTTCCTATATTTGCATATTTCAAATTTTGAGACCCTAATTTTCAATTAACATCATTTTTAAGCAAGTGTTTTTCTTAAAACTGACTAAGAACATCTTACTAATTTAAAATCATATTTTGAATTGGCTTAGAAAATTTTAAAACACCTTTAAAAATAGAGAAAAATTTTTATAAAGTTGTTAGGTACCTAGTTCAATTCTCTTCTTGGGTATTGTTTTGGTATAACAAAATATAATTAATGCTTTAAAGATTGCTTTGTTTATTGTTGAAGTCAATAAATACTAGGGCCAACAATCTACTTTTTTATGATGACAAAAGCCTTAAAAACATTGAAAGCACTAATTCACTAAGTTATTAGGCTCTCCCTTAATAAAAGCATAATTTTTCAAAAAAAAAATTGAGATAATCTACTTAAGTTGATATAAAAAGCAATTTACCAAAACTATCAAATTACTATTACCTATTTAAGAGCATGAAAACTTTTAGTTCACAATGAACAAGATTAGTTAACTAAAAAGTAGTAAAAATCAAATTTCAGTATAACACAATATATAGCAGCATATATTTCTACACTTGTCATTAGCTAGAGGGCTATACTAGAAAAATATCATAACATAATATATCAATAACATAGTATAATACACATAAAACCACCCAAGTGTTAAAGTATGATGGTAAAAACATAATGAATTCATTCAGTTAGTTGAAGAAAAAGCAGAAAATGACATAACGAAACAAATAAAGATTTAGGCCTTAGTTGAAGGAATTTATAAATAATTCCATATACCAATATTGCATATAGCTCTATAGCAAATATGAATAACAACAAACATATGCTTACCTCGGGCAACAATGGAATTCATGATAGCAACCTGAACGATCTGGATCTTATGTAAAATCTAAATTTGCAAGGATCTTAGTAGAATCTTGATTTAAATCTTAAAATCTTACGATTTTATGATTTTATTGATCCTATAACATTTTGAATTTTTGACTTTTTTTTATTTATTGATATGTTTCCAATCTATTAGGTCAATTGGGATTAAAAAAATCATTAAACTAACTTAAGTCTTTACTAATACTATACAATTATAGTCTTACCATTCATTATTTGTTCAATTTTTTACTTAGTTTAGTGAATGCTGACAACGAGATATAATATTATAAGTTTTAAAGAAGAAAATATCTATTTGGTGAGAAAAAAAAGAAGTTTCTAAATATAATAGAAAGTGGAGGTTGCTCTTTATTTTTTTTCTTTACTAATTGTTTGACTTTGAGTTAGTTTATTGAAATATAATGAGACTTTGATAGTTTTGTATTATTTACAAAATTTATATCATTATATCGAAATGTCATAACATGAACAAAATGTGCATTAAAGTATGACATTAAACAAGATAGTATAGTTATCAAAATGGCGAAGTCCATAAATGTCTCGAGACAAGACAATTATCAAAAAACAATAATGCCAAAATACAAACAAAACATAAGTGGAGCTCCCACTAACCTACAATAACACCCATGCCAGTCACATGGCCTTAAAAGGTTCTAGCGATTAAGCCTTGGTTAGTAGGTCTGCAACCATAAGCTTTGTGCTTATGTACTCAATGTTCGTTTATGACTCCTGAATTTTCTCTCTCATGAAACTCATACTGGATATCAAAATGTTTCTTACGTGTGGAAATTTTATTATTTCGAGAGATGATACAACAATAGAGTTATCACAATAACTTTTAAGAGTTTATCATTTCTGAGGATACTAGGACTCGTGAGCACCTCACCTTTCAACATAGGTGCTACATAGGTGTTGCACATGGGGAGCAAGATCTCATGTTGAACCTGATTAGCACTTTTTCAATTTCTATTTTCTAAGACAAGTCTAAGACACCCTAAGGTCTGTCATGATAGATTTGGATGCCCAAAACGAAAAAGGCATCATGAAGATCTTTTATGTTAAAATGGCTTGACAGTATCTGCTTTGTCTCACACAAGTTCGAATTATTGCTACTATGGCCTATTTAGTTGCCTCAAAACAACCTATGCACTTGGAGATGTACACTAATGGTATTTACTACAACAAGAGGGAAAAAATTATGTACTATAGGAAACACACATTAATATCACTCTAATAAAGTGTATACACTAATGGCATTTCAAAACCAATTTATTTATTGCCACCATAATTGCTATTTTCCCCTTTTTTAAGCCATAATTATTTTGTAATAAATAATATATATATATATATATATATATATATATATATATATATTGCAAAAATAACATCAAAGATTGGACCTGCGATAGGCAAGCTCACAATCACAAATTTATCCAACTAACATCATCGAATATCCAAAATAATTTGGAAAATCATTTAGAAACAATTTCCAGCTTAACAATACAATTTAAATAATTAAATAAATGTAAATTATCTCTAAAATAGTTAAAATACACAAAATGATGCTACCAAGGAAAGTGTAAGGGATATTTAACAGATAATAATATCTAAAATTCATATGAAAATTTTTGATCCAAATTTTAGAGAGTACAATATACCTCAATTGTGATAAAATGTTTTGTGATCATGTATGTCAATTGTGATATTTATATATAAAATAAATAATTAGTGATTAAACGTAATATAAAACATGATCATCGTGATTATCCATGATTAACTACATATCAATATTAATCCCAATCCCAATTCAATTTTTATTCTTGATCTCCTTATCTCAATCACGTTAATTTATATTAAAGAAAATCACTAATTTGTGAACTACATATGATTTATATACATATATATATATATATATACACACACACACAACATACATATATAAATACTTGAAGGTTGTAATATGTATATACTAAATTTGATCACGATAATTACCAATTTGGGATTCAAACATAAGTGGAAATATATTGAAACATGATCAATCAGTGATCATATGCGGAATTACAACAAGCACAAAGTAATAAAAAAACGTAATATAAAAATTTGATAAAAAATAATTTCAAGATCATGTTCACATATACTACTAATTTCATTAATCCCATCACAAGTTGATTGAAGTACATTGTTTTGACTGGTTCCCAAATCATTACACATCAATCGATTTCTTGTAAAATGATACGGGCTCAACCTAGAATGATTACGAACTGGGTCACAATGATGATCGAAAGCACAACAAGAACCAGAACGAGAAAGAAGACAACAAGAAGAATAAGACGAACGATAGATAATAAGGATAGATTAAGAAGAAGAAGTTAGACATAGAAGGTTCAAAAGAAGACAAGTTAGAATATTACTCCAATAGCTAACATCCAACGTGTATATAATTGCTATATGTACTTCTGTGAAGTCAACTAACTAAATGTCTTACCGTTAGTGCTAAAAGACATATACAGCCTTACAGCCTTAAATAAATGACTTAAATGCCCCTAACAGAGATTCTACTTCAAACATTGCCCCTCATTAACAACACCGTTGACCTCAAGGGTGGCAATTCACTGTAAAATTAAGAAACTTCACTTGCAGATCTTGCTAATCTTCCCTTGATGTGTTGTCATCCTCTTCACCCACCTACCTGACTAAAACCTCAGTGACATCCCTTCCCTTCCTTTGTACTAGCCTTTGATCCACAATTGCTACAGGTTCCTAGCCAACCTCAGATCACGACACCTCCTCTGATAGATGAATAGGGGCAATTGACGGGTCATGATACCTCTTTAATAGTGAAAAGTGGATAGTAGGATGGATCTTCATACCTCAGGTAGCTTCAAAGTGTAAGCAATTAGTCCTACCTTTGAAATGGCCTCATAAGGCCCAAAATAACGAGGAGACAACTTCTCAGACCCCCTCCTTTCTACGGTAACATACATGTAAGGTTAAAGTTTAAAAAAAAAACCCAGTCACACTCACCAACTTGAAACTCCCTTTCACTCCTCTTCTTATCAACCTGCTATTTAATCCTACTAATAGCCTACTATAAATTCATTTTCAACGTCTTTAGCATCGCTTCTCTAGCTAAAAAAACTCCTATCAATATCCTCTACCTATGAGTCTTAAGGCAAATATGGTAAATGCAAGGGAAGAGGTTGCTCATAGACAGCTTCATACGGTGTGGTGTTAATAGTAGAATGAAAAGTGGTATTATACCACCATTTTGCTAATGCTAACCATCTGTTCCATTCTTTAGGTGCGTGCCACATGAGTACCCTTAAGTAGTTTTCCAAAAATTGATTCAAAACTTCACTTTCTCCATCGCTATATGGGTGATAGGATGAAGCCAAACTTTGTGCAATACCAAGTTGGCCTAAAAACTCCTTCCAGAACTTGATGCTGAACAATGGGTCCCTGTCGCTGACAGTGTTAGCATAGGCCCTATGCAACCTATATATCTGATCCATAAAAATTTGTGCCAAACCCGCAGCTGTTATAGGATGAGCCAATGCCAAGAAATGAGCATACTTGCTCAACCTATTGATGATAATCCATATGATGTCCCTTCCTCCTAACTTTGGTAGACCTTCGATAAAGGCCATAGCAACACTATGCCAAACACCATGTGGGACTAGTATAAGATTGAAGAAGCCCCGGTGATGATAGATTTTCATTCTTGCATCCAAGGCGGGGCTTACATTGTAAAATATATACCTTGATGTCCCAAATGATTCCCTTCCAACAAAGTACCAACTTTATCCTTTTTTTGTGGCTTTGACCCCTTGAATGCCTACCTATTGGAGAAGAATGCAACTACTCAAGGATAATTTTCCTAGTCTCCAACAAAGACCTCACCACAAGCTTGCCTTTTCTTATTAGAACCCCATCAACCCATTTAAACTTAGGATGCTAATTGGGCTACAAATGAATTTGCTAAATAAGCTTAACTAGATTTGGGTCATATGTCCACTTACTTTTAACCATATCCTATAACTAGTAGAAACATTTGAAATTGACATCTATTGGAGTTCACCATGAGTGGCTCATAAGAAGGCATTTGCAACAAAGTTCTCCTTCCCCTTTTGGTAGTGGATCTCATAACTCATGCCCATGAGCTTCGTCAACCAATTGAATTGACTTGGAGTTGAAAGCCTCTGCTCTACAAAGTGTCTTAAACTCTTCTGATTAGTCCTAATTATGAATGGTTGAATCGAGAGGTATGGGTGCCATTTCTGCATAGCATAACTAAGGCTAGTAGCTATTTATCATATACTGAAAGGAGTTTGTTATTAGGAAGAGTGTTTTGCTAATAAAAGCCACCAGATGTGTCACGATCCGTATCTGGGAATATGACCGGTATGACAATGGGATCTATACAACATCGTAAGCCTAATATCATACGCGCTAAACAGTATAATTATAATAACTAAGTAAACTCTTCCTAACACTAAGTTTGCAAAACATAGGAGTTCTATTCACTATAGAGTGACTCAAAGAAACCAACATACCCGAAAGGATACTAAGAAAGGGTGAGTATGAAGATACTCAGTGAGAGAATAATTAAACTAATCCAATCACCACCATGTGTCGCTCGCGGGGAAGGAACATAAAAATAATGTCTCATCCATCCACACTAGGACCAAGCCTCATCCTACACCACTTGCATAGCTAAGTGAGGGAATCCTACTCTATATACACAATCATTCAAGGATAAAGGATTAGAGACACACACATTAGCATACAAAATCAGCTCTCAATGAAAATATTCATGAATACTAATCATTCCCATGCACTTTTATCCATTAAGTAGAAATAAGCAACTCAATACATCCATAGTGTTAATTTACTATATGAACTATGTTCACCGTTCTAGGACAAAGGCTATGAATAATTAAATGAGGTCTCGTCCACTGTTCTAGGACAAAGACTATAATTAAATAAATAGAGTCTCATCCACCGTTCCAGGACAAAGACTATGAATAATTAAATGAGGTCTTGTCTACCGTTCCAAGACAAAGACTTTGATTAAATAAATAGAGTCTTATCCACCGTTCTAGGACAAAGACTATGAATAATTAAATGAGGTCTCGTCCACCATTTCAGGACAAAGACTATGATTAAATAAATAGATACAATCATGTAACAATGAATTCTCTTAATATCACCTCGACATGAAATTTAAATTAAGTGTACAAAGAGTAGTCATCTCACTAAAACACTAAGGTTTAAAAGTGCACAAGGTAGTTTCATCACTAATACATAAGAAGAATAACATATAGGAGACGCTCGTGTACATTATGCATCATTAACACATTATTGCGACAAGAATTGTTCATCCACATTATGTAACTCATCAAATAATACTTAATAATATGGATTCACACTTATGATCTATTATCTCAAGGGAAACACTTATAGTGGGAACAATTTAGAAAATATAATTACCTAGCAATAATGGTGATCTAACATAACTCAACACATACACAAGTAGCCGCAAGATTTCTATTAAGGGTCTTTCCCATCCCTAGTTATTTCACCATCCAAGCACATCGTTAACTCATAGCATAGGGACTATTACATTATTATAGGTAAAGTTCTCTCATTTTAAAGAAGGGAATGAGATTGACTTTCATAGTAATTTAAAATCAATAAGTTCATCACTAGAAAGCTTAAGATTTCAATTATATTATATAACTAGCTAAGTTTATCACCACGGACCATACAGGGAGAAAGAACACATCCCTACATTCATACTCTCAACATATACACAGTCACACTAAAGTATTCAAGACATAATTCAGGTCCAAATAGTCACATATAATTAAATTTACACATCAGTCGTGTCCGTCAAATAGGATTATTAACTTTACCTATGCAACATCTATGATTTCTTACTCTTCCTTGTATTCATTCCTTTCAAACAATATCGATGCTTTATTTAAATGAGATAAATTAGAAATTTTAACATGTCACACGTGCCATCATAATTCTTACATAATTACGTTAACTAGATCCTACGAATAGAATCAAAGAAATTCTCAACACGAAAATACAATGAAATCCCTTTATCTGGAGACAAAGTATTTTGGGTCTTAAAGAAATCCCCTGGCAAAGCTTCGATCCAAAATTGAACCTATGGAACAAGGAAACATCTTAGCAAACAAACTACCAAAATGGCCACAACCCTAGGTCATGGCACCTGGGCACCAAGTTCCCCTTCACAGGGACAAAACACAAATCAGGCACTTGGTGCCTGGCGCCATAGCTGGGGTTCGAGGGCGCCAGCATCTTAAGTCTCAGTTAGCTTTTGATAACTTGGTGCTTGGGCACCACAGATCTAGAAGCATGAAGGAGGCTAGATTTTTGCTCCAAATTCTTCAATCCTTCACCATTTTCTTAGATTCCTTCAATGGGGTTTTACCTCATGATCTAGGGTCAGTTTAGTACAAAAACCTCAAGCTAATTCCATGGCCATAGGCTCAAATCATCAAATTCCCATTATGAACCCTAACTCTCACCACTTTACCCTATATTCTTTTAATCCCATTTCTTACACAATCATCCCTTAAATTCCTTATTTTTTTCCTTATCAATTAACATTCTAGAACAACAATCCCATCTTATTCAATCCACAAAAACATTCTACAATCATTTCCCCTGATTCATCTCTTAGGGTTGATGTTCTTGAAAGAAGAAGAAAAAGAAGATGAAGATGAACATTCACTCACCAAATCTCCTAAGCTTCCTTGATCCTTCTTCCTTCCACAAGTTGGCCATGATTGGTATTGGAGAGGGACTTGGATGCTGGACACAGAGCGAAAGAGGTATGTGAGAGGTGGAGAGGATGGATGAAGGAAATGATATAAGGGTGCCTTATGTTAGTGTATGTAGGGCCCACTCATTGTTCCCTCTAGTTTAGTCTTTTTGGAAATAGATATTGTAAGGAATTGAGTTAGCTTGATCATTACTAGGGCACCCAAGTACACTCCCATAAGGTATACATCATCACATCATATTTTTTGTTAAAGTACCAAAATCCTTCACTTTTCACTTTAGTCCCTAAACCCTATCAAAGCGAAAATTTTTCTTGGTTACAAAATACTTTCTAATAAGATTCCAATAAACTAATATCCGAAAATGGCAGATATTTATAGGATGATGGTTTTGCATCAGTACTGTCACACCCTTAAATCCAGGGGTAGGATTGGCATGGCGATGGGGTCTACACCACCACCATAAGCCTGACATCACATACGCCCAGCACACTCAACCTTAACGTATAATGATAAAATGAAATCATTTTGTCACATTATTAATTAAATCAAACACAACTAGAAATTTAAATTAGCGAAAATATATATAATTTAATTCTTTATAATTCCATCACAACATTCACCATAAGCCTAGGAGTTCTATCAGAGCGACTCGAGAATCAAACATCAACATCAACCTGTACCTGAAAAAGGGTTGAAGACTCGGAGGCTCCGCTACTCCTCGTAGGGAGTCTTACTAACTAAACAAGAACTTGCAAGGGTACACCAAAAAGAAAAAGGTGAGTATAACAAATACTTAGTGAGAGAATGAACTTAACCATAAAAATTACCAACATGTACCACTAATAGCAACGGGACATAAAAAGTGATATCCCATTCACCAACACTGGACCAAGGTCTTATACCACACCTGCATAGTCAAGTAAGGAAGTTCTACCATATGCACACAAGTACCACTAAGTCATGCTTCACAAATGAATTATAAAGTCCATTCCATCACATGACTCAATAACACAAATTTAGTACACAAACATCAAACAAAATACAAGATCAGAGACTTTCACCATGCTTACCATAAATAATATTGCCACTTGGGCATTTAAGGGCCATCAAGGCACCATTCATAGCATTTGAGGGCCACTGAGGCAACATTCATATTAACTATTATTTAATACTTCCTTTGCTTTTCCTTCACATAGGCGGTATCCTTGAGTATGGCATTCCCGTAAGATAAGGTCACTTACCCACATTGCGAATTGTTGCTAGACCGTTCCACTAACAACTTAATAATGCACTGTCCAGCATTTTAGGTCACCTAGACCAAATGGCATTCCCGTAAGATAAGGTCACTTACCCACATTGCGAATTGTTGCTAGACCGTTCCACTAACAACTTAATAATGCACTGTCCAGCATTTTAGGTCACCTAGACCAATTTAGCCCTATAGGCTTTTAATAATATTTTAGGGATCTTCCCTTAATGCATCATCCTAGCAATTGGGGCCACCCGTATTTATACTGATCACATAGGTCTCCAATTAAAAGTCTTTACCCTACATACAATTATGTCAAAGTGTAATTGAATTCACTTCATGCCATCTCAACATAAAAATAGAATAAGCAAAACAGAGAATAACCATCTCACTGAAATAAGAAGGTTTGATGGGCACACAAGGTAACTTCATCATTAGAACACAAGAACAACTAACACATAGGAGATGCCTATGCATATTTACACTTTAAAGTATGTAAACACAATTAACAAAAAACATGAATGAAAGTAATTTAACTCACTGTGATTAATTTACCCCATTGGTAATCACCTCTAACACACAAGGAGTTTCATCTTATGTAATGGATAAAACATTAGATGTAATATGACAAAGATCTATTCACCCAAATGATGCAACTCATCACATAATACTTAGTAACAACATAAAGGTATAGCACATCATCAATTCAAATCTCAAGGTAGCCAACGTTATTCTCATGACCACTCTAGGACTCTTCCACAGTGCACCACTTCTAGCAATTGTGGTCACCCATGGTGTCACAAAGCCCAGCCCCCTAAAAAAGTGGGTTAAATGGGCCTAGCATCTAATAGCCCTACAACCTTAAGCAAAGGACTTAAATGCCCTTGATAGAAATTCTACTCCTAACATAAAATCACATATATCTCAATCAATTGACATCAAATAGATTAAGGAAGACAATTGGCAATCACGTCGATATTGATTGAAAATCAATATAGAAGGAGAATTAAAAATTAAATTAATTCACGATAATAATGATTTGATCATTATAATCACAATAAATATAGTTAATTACCATAACAGATTATCAATCTAGAATTTCAAAAATTTAGGGTTCTTGATAAAAGTTATCCTAAATCATGATAAACCCTAAAGATTGATTTGATCTATTCCATATACTCATAATCAAATTCAAAATATCATTACTATAACACATAATTTATCAACAACTCCAAAATTTCTCTCAAATACCCAATCACATATACCACATTCATGATATATCTTGATTTTCATGATAATATAACATTAAACGATCATTTAAATTCACGTCAAATGATTGAATCAACATTAACGTAATGGATTAATTTAAATGATTGAATCATGAATTACGTGGAAGAGTTTTTCTATCAGACTAATTATCCAAACACATAATATTTTAATTAATTCCAAAATATTTTGAATGTAATATTTATGTCCATGCATAATATATAAACAATGACTGTGAAATTTATTAGGCGACTGAATTGGTAAATTTGAAGTCATCTTCATATTCAAACTCCATGTAATTTAACTGAAAATAAACCTTATTGAATTTGGGAATCAAAATTGAATATTTAGGGTTCTATAGAAAAATTTCCTTATATATATGTCCATGGTAGGCAAAGTGCAAGCCCAAGTGACCTTGATGAGTCTGCATGGCGGAGTAGGACCGCATGGCTACAAGGTATTATTACGATATAGGTTGAGGACCTATAATGCATAGTGATGGGGTGATCCCTAAGGGGGAAGTCCTTGAGGGGACTTGCATAAATCATTTTAAACTATCATAATAAGCTAAGGCACAAACACCTGAAAATGTTAGTTACTATATCTGGAAGTTTCCTAATCATAATTTGGGAGGAAAGAATAGGAACCTTGGTGACAAGACAGTTAACAAGCGCAAGTGAAAGAGCTTGGATTAGATGGTACATTTTGAAGCCTTGAAGATTAGGTGATGTAGGCCCTGAGTTAGAATAGTATAGTGAAGGGACAAGCCCTAATTAACAAGGTGCTAAGAGAGGTGTGATTGGGGACTTGAGAGCGGATTGGAATATGGTAGCACTGGGTAGCCTCAGTGGGGCAGAGATTAGTGATAGTTGAAATTTGGGGACCAAATTTCATTAAGGGAGAAGTAATGTAATACACCAGGTATTATTATGTCGTACAGAAGCATGAATTCGAGTATGTGAAAAATCTTTTGTGAATGGACAGACACCGTAGGAATTTTGCCATGAATGTCACTTAAATGCTTAGTTTAATAGGCCACTTGGGAGGCCGAGGCAGACATGCATGTTAGGTATTCGTATTTCTTCGATACTAGATGTAACATAAGTTCAGAGGACCGAATTTTTTGAAGGAGGTAATTATGTAATACCCAAGCGTGAAAATTTCAAATTTGATTGCTATTTTATTTTGTTGAATGCATTTAATTCGGTTAATTGGTTTCTATTTGGGGTGTGAGGCTGTGAGAGCAAAGAGGAAATGGGTCCAAAAGAATATATAATAGTAGTACATAATAATAATAATAATAATTAAGGAATTTAGTAAAGTAAATAAAATAGATGATAATAATTATAAGATTAAATAAATAATATATGTTAGGCGCTGAAAATGGGTAGATATAAAATAATAAATTAATATAATAAAGAATTAGTAGAAATAATAAGATAAGGGATAAGCCAAAACAAATAAACAATGGGATAATTAAACTTATTAAGTAAATAGTATTAATTTAAAAACAAGGTGCGTAATCAAATTAGATTTGAATCTTTTTTTGAATAGGCAATTTAAATAATAATTCAAATAAGACTAGGACAACTAAGATAATAAATAAAAGACTACAAATATAACAAAAATGGTATATATATATATATATATATATATCTACATGTGGTGTAAACACAGCGTATTAATATTAAAATATATACTATTGAATAACAATAATAAATAATGCGAATAGTAAGATAAAGATAAGACAAAAAGAAAGGAAATAAATAAATAAAGATAAATCAAACATATCAAGGAAGAAAATAATAATTATATACATATATAAAATAATGAGGTATGATGAGCCAAGAATATTAAGTAAAATAGTTTTAAATTAAAGTTAACAACATAATTGGATTAGGGACCAATTAGTTAATTATAGATAAACCTTCTAGTATTAGTTTAAACAAAAATCCAAGTAAAAGATTTGGCTAACTAACTAAATAAATAACACCACATTAAAGTAACAATAAAACTAAAAGAAATCCAGAGTCACCTACGGAAAGAACAATAAGCCAATAATATGATAAATAGCATTATAATACATAATAGTACATCTTAATCAATAACCTATTCAAAGAACCTTTTAATTCAAATGAAATTTAAAACTAAAGGATAAACAACAAATTAAATTAAATAATTCAAATAAAATGACACAAATCCTAAACTTAACCACACACTATCATCTTAAAAGAAGCTCTTCTCCCTTCCTTGGCCACTTTTCCTTTGGAATCCAAAAAAACATCAAGAACCTCTTCTCTCTGCCAATTCCCACACTAAAGAACCCTAGAAACTTTAACCCTAAAACATTAGCCACCACTAGGCCGCCATCTCTCTTAACAACCAAAGACCCTAACCCTAGCTCCACACCATCAAACAAAACCCCAAAGACACCTTAGGTTTTGCCAATTCGAAACCCTAACCAAGACTTCAATCCAAGAGAAGAATTAAAGACAAGGTAAGATCAAATAATCTGAAACTCATACTAAGAATTTTCATGCAGATTCAATTGATCATATCTCCCAAACGAAACCTCCAATTTTAACGATCTACCTATCAACGGAAAGCTCTTTTCATCTGGTTTCATGCAAGAGCAATTTTGTCAAAAAATTCCACACCGTTTGGGAGATATGACTGAAACAGTGAGCGAATGTCATAATCAAAATAAAATAATTTTCTGTTTTAGTTTTAATCATTTCCTTTTTCAAATAATCGGTAGGAAAAACCCATCCCGACATCCTTCACTCGAAGGATTGTAGTAGAATGCGTTGAGGTTTAGCAAGGAATTGAGGTGAGTGGATTTGATTATTCCCTAGCATTATCTTAACTCTGTAAGTTAGACAATATGCTGTTAGGTTAAGTTGATTGAGAACATAGTGACAAACTGGTTCACGCCACTACGATGCCAAATCGCCCAGAATTGAATTTGTGGCAATTTGCAGTATAGTGATCCCCAGGTCGTATTCACTCAAGGAGCCTCACTTCTTGATACTAATTAATCGTTCTAAACACCTAAACACCAATTAAGAGTACATAAACGTGGGGGGGGTTTTGTAGCAATACTAACTAAATAAATAAAACAGAACAGCAATTAAACACTACAACAGCAGCAAAATATGCAGCAACAGCAGTAACAGCAGAAACAGCAGCAGCAGCAGAAATTGCAAGAAATTGACAGTAAAGAGACTATGTAATCAGCCACTAGGATTCATGGGAGTGTAACTATCATTACCTAACTCATTGATTCAGTTTTTGTTCTCATTCCATTGTTTGGTTCTTTATGAAAATGTTTCTAGAATAACATCTAGAATTTAATGCTACTAATTACAGTCAAGAACATCTCTCTACTATAACTAGATGCATTCAGTGGAAAATCTCAACCAAACCAAGTTAAATATATCATTTAACTAGTCATTTCGCCTCCCTCACTTTCCTAATCAGTCAAGCAAGGTTATGTCTTATATATAAGTCAGTTTATGTTACAACTCAAGCTCTAATCAGAATTTGACAGCAAAATAAACATGACAGCAAAACAGAAACGAAATGAGATGAAAATGGAGAACAAAACACTTAACTTGCATTCTTAGTTCAAGCTACAACATCCCAGTGGTCTAGTGACTAATTACAATGAAAACTTAGCCCTCCATAAGAGCAAAACAGCCAATAACAGAAGCAAAAACAGAGGGGAAGAGAGAGCTGCGAATTTT
Source organism: Biancaea sappan (assembly GCA_037074585.1). Classification (NCBI taxonomy): domain Eukaryota; kingdom Viridiplantae; phylum Streptophyta; class Magnoliopsida; order Fabales; family Fabaceae; genus Biancaea; species Biancaea sappan. The sequence goes on along the minus strand of CM073491.1, from coordinate 38,794,581 downwards.
CTAAGTCTGCCTGCCTAAAATGAATGTATTCTTATTTCTAAAACTGATGCCCCTTCAATGCTTTAGAATATTCTACCCTAGATGCTTCCTCCATGATGTAGCAGCACTTTGACAGCAAAACATCAGTATAATTAATGTTTCTGCAGCAGAAAGTAGGCATGGCAGCAGCAGATTTAATATTTCTGCAGCAGAAAGTAGGAAACAGCAGCAGAACATAGGTATGGCAGCAGCAGAACAGCATGGAAGAATTGATATTTCAGCCTTGCTTTCTGACCTATGAAATTTAATATTCATGCCCTCAAATTCTGACTACATGGCATTCAATAAGAGTTCAAGTGGGCCCCACATCCAGCATATCCTAGTCAGCATCTGCATCATCCAAAAAGTGCCACATTAGCATCCAAATCATCATCTTTGTCCATGTCAGCATTTTTCTCTCTAAAATTAAAATTTGTAGGAATTAAATTGAGCATTTTACAATTCAAGTTCTAAAAATATAAAATTGAAACACATTCAATCCATAAATAGTTTATACCCAATAAATTCCAAAACATAATAAAATTAGAGAATTGGCAACATTGGAATAGCCATAGGACTAAGATAGGGACTAAAAAGTATATAAAAATACCCGATATCACAAACATATGAATGGACATTGATGTGATGGTTGCATGGATATGAATGAGTATGATAACATGTAGAATAATACATGACCATAAGAAAATACTATATTGCATCATGATTTAATGTATATTGTTTAGATTGTTACATTAGTACCTTCCTCAAAAAGGAAAGGGTGTCAGGATTAAATTAGGTTGAGCATGACTCCCAATGGTCACCTTGCCAAAGTATGAGTGACAGACACATCTTACAGAAGGATGGAAGATTGGGTTAAGAGTACTCTCGATGGTTGTCTTACCATTAAGATGTTTTGTGTGTCAACAAGCGAGAGGAGGAAAAGGCCCATATTGAGAGTACTCCCAATGGGCACCCCAATACTAGACGAGTACCTCGTGTGTTTATGATACTACTTTGAGTTTGGAATGTTGATGTTGTAATGATTGATTGTGCTATGTTGTCCCATCTATAAATGTGGCCTTCAGGCATGTTGTTTAACTTGCGTAGTATTTGGGTTCGACTATGGTTTCTCCAAGCCGCTCACTGAGTTTAAAACTCATATCCTCTATATATATTTTCTTGTAGCTAATCATTCGTTTACCGAGGAGCTCCTGTTCAAGGAGTAAAGGAGAGCACTGTTGCCTTCCCGTTGTAGGGCTAAGCTCCATTTTATTTCTCTGTCTTTATTTGTTTCATTTGTCTAGGATGCTCTATAATGTGGTAAGTCACCTAGGAGATCTAGTTTAAACTTTCTTTTTTTTTTATGAATATGTTGGATTTACCCATTTGGACAATTATTGGTTTATATTTATAGATGTTGATTTGTTTTTAAACTTTGAGAAGTTGGAACTTATTTATATCTGAAGTAGTGTCACAACCCGCTACTCGGGCTGGAACCAACACAGTAACGACTCTTCCCCGTTATTGTAAGCCTCTTATTTTTACTACCTCTTTTGTTCTATTCAATTGTGTGGAAGTGTTTAAATTAATATTATAAAGATTCTATTTATTTTTATGGTATTCACATAATTGCTTATTCAAAATAAATTACCTTTTTAATAATTACTCATACGAACATTTTTGATAATAACAAAAATGTATCTACCTATGTCTTCAATTTGACATCCAAGGAATTTTATAATTTAACATATAATTATCAACCATAAAAGTTCATCAAACATCAAATCAACTATTTTATAAAATTAAATTAAATTAATCTAACCGTCATATCATTCAATCGACGTAAATAATGTCATTATAAAAATTATGCAATTTATGAAAATTATAGTAATCATATTTATTCAGCGAATTTCAAATAAAAATCCCCATCTCGATTCTAAGTATCCTAACGACTACAGAACACCTACTAGACTCCTAGGAATTAATGAACCTTCTGGCAAATGAAAGGTTCACGATAGAAACTCTCAGCTACTTCTCGAGCGGGGGTTCCCTTTCTAGAGAAGGATCTAAAAAGGGGGAAAAACACAAGTGTGAGTTATGGGGTAACTCAATGAATGTACAAACTTAACAAATCATAGAAACAAAACACGTAAAAATTCATAATATCAAACACATGGGCTAAAACACCCATCACATCACAAGTTCAAGAAAACATACCAGACATTGCTTCATATGAGCCGTTTCACAATCCCCAAGTTTTCATACTCATCATTAGGTGGAGCCACCCAGTGACCCTAGCTCTTACCCTTTTGTGATGCCTTACACCATAACCCCTTATCGATAGGGCACCTCATAGGTTTCATCTTACATGGGCAAATCTCATGTCCTCCTATCACCAAGGAGTGTCGTCCCACCATTACTAAGATTCATAACTGATATTTCTCATCCACAGATGAGGGTACTACCCATAATCATAATCAAGCCCCTTTTGACTTTCCAATCACAATCACATTCATTTGTTCATACACACATAATTTCATACAACCACAATAAATAACAATAATTAACAACAATTATAAAAATAAATTCACAATTTCACATATTCTAGGATTCGAACCTTTTCTTTCAAAATTTTAATTTTTTCAAAAAAAATATTTCACAATTTAACTGTTTAATTTCTTTTATCAGTAAAAATCCAGAATGTCGACCCAATTTTAAACATCATGAATCAAAATGCTATGTAACAATAATTTGGGACTTGTTCACTCACTTGGGTTCCTTGCTAAAATCCTAACATGTTATACCAAAGTCCTTTGGTAATGTGCTGGAATTTCCTTGTTTTTATCCTTGCAATTGAAGTGATTCCTTGAGTTCTTGATTATGGATGGAGTGTGCAGGTCCTAAGGGTGTGTGTGGGTTGTAGTTTATGATGTGAGGCTAGGCTTTGTTCAAGAGAAAGAAAGAGGGATGAATCTTGCAATTTATTTTTTTGATTTTCATTTTTTTTATTTCCTTGTTTGATCTCTTTTAAAGAATGAAGGTGGGGGATTAGGATTTTAGAGAGAGAGATTTTGGCTTGATTCCCTCACCTTTTAATTCAATTTGAATTCCATTCTGATTATCTCCTCTCTTGGTTATTTTGTTAAGTGTTTATCCTTTGTGCATACAAACTATATGTGAGGTTAAATAGATAGTCTTAGAAGGAATTTGTGTATATAAATATATAATTTAAATTCTCTTATAAAAACTAATATAACAATGTGACGCAAGAAAATATATAAATACAAAAATGTGTGAAATCCACACACTTTATAGAATCAATATTCAAGTAAAATTTACATTCATATGATTATCTGCCCAATAAAATTATATCGCCTATAAAAGAATAAGAGAATAATTTACCAGTTTTGTATATTTGATTTGGTTAAATTATTCTCTTAATCTAGTTCCCGTAGCTTCACACACAATTTTTAATTTGATTCCTAATTTAAAAAGTTATAATTGAGATTCTATAATTTTATATTAATATTTTTTTATTTAGTCATTGTTAGTACTCTTTTTTTTTGGTTAATTTACCTATTAGGATTATCTGATTGTTTCCCTTATTTATAGGATGGTTTATTTCCTTATTTTCATTAGAGTGCACGGGTAATGTACTTTAATTTGAAGTCTAAATCTCATCATATCGTTTAAATTTGATTTTCTTATCGCATCTTATTATAATCCTTTTTAATAACCATATTTAATCACACGTCCAATGTGTTGTACTTAAATTAGATCAACCTTATCTTGCCTTATTTTTATATTTCTAAAATGTACCTATATATCTTAATTAATCTAATTTGTTTTTCTTAATTTAATCTCACCATATAATCTAATTTGTACCTATATAATATTTAATTGCAAGCCTAAATGTCTAGCTGATAGTATCAACATGATTATCTATTTATCTTATTTCATTTGGGATGTGCAGCACGCCTACTTGTATAGTTTATTTACTTATATTGATTAGATTTCCTAATCTTCTCATATCTTGTAGATTTGATTTTATTATATCTAATCTTAACCTATTCTATTTGGTTTGAATTCCTTGTACCTTATCCTTCAATTTAATTTAAATTAATCACACATATTCTAAGATTTTACACGCCTAACTAGTTTACCCTATCTTGCTTATATATCTCTAAAATCTACTCATCTCTTCATTTAATTCAATTTTTTTTACTATCATTCTTTATTCAATTTAACCTACACGCCACTACTTTAGGGTTTATACATTCAACATATTTTAATTTAAATTTGTATTTCCTATTTCTACCCTATTCCTCATTATCCGATATTACTTAATTCATTTAGGCGCCTACTTAATAGGATTTTATTTCATTATTTGTTTTACTAGCTTTTCCATTTATCATTTTATTTATTTGCCAATTATCATCACTCTTATTTAGTACACGAGCCACACGCCTAAGGACTTAGGTTAATTCATTTTGTTTAATTAAATTCATCTAACCCTATGTTAGTTCTAAAAAATTCTTTTTCTAAATTTCCCCTACTTTTATTTTTCTTAATTTTAGTTTACTAATCACCTTCTAAAGCCTCACATTATCTTTTCTAAGTTAATCCCTACCTATTGGTCTCATTTTGTGTAATTTCGTCCAATCCATAACCAAGTTTTAATTTTCACTTTAGTCCCTCATTAGCTCGAATCACAATTCACTGACAAAATAATCATCACATCTTACCACATTTATCATACTACATATTTCACGGATAAATGAATGCAAATTGCATACAATCAAACATCCAAACAAAGAAAAAAAATTATGCACATACCCTAGGTACATAGAATTAAGATAACAGACAGCAAAAAAAATCCCTACAAGCTTCCGTCTATTCACGAACCAATTTCTACATGCTGACATTCACGCTTTTTTACGACGTCATGATATCAAGGGTATTAAAAAATTTCTGTACATGAGCTTGCTTTGAAATTAAAATATAGATAGATGAGTTTATTTAAATTATGATAAATATAGACTTGGTATTTAAATTAAAATGTGTAATAATGTAAGAGTGCATGTCTAAAAAAGGTTCTATCTAAGAAAGATTTAGTATTTAAGTGTGTCCATTGTGACCTACCTCTCTTTTCTAGGAACCTATCTGGTGCACTACTTACATTATTTCACATCTTTCCAGTAATTAAATTTTTCAGGGATAACATTAGCTGTAAAGGATAATTTGAATTTTCCAATAAGTTTTAAACTAAAAGAGCATAATGAATTAAGCTAATGAAATCACTTTTTAATAAGAAAATATAGAAGAATAGTTTAGGCTTACAGCGACATAAGTAATTGTCAATATGCTGGTCACGTTCCCAAAGTTAGGTCGTGACACTAGTGCCTCAAGCACCCCAAACACGGCCTTAACCCATATTGGGTTACTTGGACACGCATACCACAACAAACAATGCATATGAATCACGTGCCCGGAGTTGGCATTTCTCAAGGCGGACTTAACCTTTCCATGACATTGCCCCTTGGGAGGATCATGTCGCCTATCTTGGCTTTCCTCACCCCAGGCACTGCATTACCATCCCAACCTATAACACAAGTTAAGCACATAGTCTAATCCCAATCGACCTAAGCATGTATATGTCTAATCCCAACCGACCTAAGCATGTATATGTCCCAAGTTTATTGTGACACATGCATGCTAGCCCCTAATCCACCCTAAAGATGATAAAACCTAATTCAAATAATTGCCCAATTCTTTAGTACAGTTATTTGATTAGTTGATTAAGCTCAAGAAATTCACAAAAACCACATAAACAAGTTATCTGTCCCTAGATTAACCTATCTTATGGTAGTAATTACAAGGGCGACTTTATATTGCACTATCCCTAGTGTCAATATAAATCCCAAATTCCATAAAATGGTGATCAATCATTCAAGAGGCAATTTAAACAATAAAAACTACTGCAACAATCAAATTTGCATTAAAAGAAATCCATACAATTAGTAAAACCTCATTTGAAACAAGCTACATCAATCCTTAGTTCTAAGAGTTTAGTGACTCATGATTCTAAAGGAGAAAACAGCAAAAACAGAGATCATAGTGAAAGTTCAAATGAAAAATTAAGAGAATCGGAGGTCTTGATCATCCCCAATCAAGTTCTCCTTACTCTTCTTCGTCTCCCAACCTTCCTTGCCTCCAGATTTGAGATTTCTCCAAAAGTAAATAGGTCAGTAGCAAAATCGGGCTTTTAAAGGTTTCCAAAATGTGCAGTAGCACTAAAGTCATCACTGAGCAATGCTAGACCATCGCTCAGTGGTGAACCCGCTGGGAGGAACATGGAAAATAGAGGACGTCATCGTTGAGCAATATGTCACTCATAAAAAAAACCTACTTCTGCCACAGCATGGCTGAGCTATGGTTCCTAGCACTGAGCTATGGCTTCAGGAAAACAACTTCAACCTACAAGAAAAACGAAAGAAAAATCAAAATAAACTAAAGATAAATTAAACAATTAAAAACTACTATGAAATCTTAAAAGAAGGATAAAATTAACATACAATCAAACAAGATTAATAAAGAACTAGCTAAAATGATTGAATTTAGAGCCATAATAATTCTATTTTAAAGAATTATTACACCCCTAAACTTATCATTTTGCTCGTCCTCGAGCAAAACACAACTAAAAACAAAAGACAAAAAATCAACACAGCAAAGGGTGACTTCCAAATACCCTCAAACCACTCACCAAAAAGCTCAAGTAATAACTTGATTATAGAATTCCAGGCCACTCTTTCAAGGAAACTTAGAAGACAAAGATAATTCACCCAAAATAAAATACACTTAGCATGTTGCAAGCCCACTCAAATAAAAAGTTATCAGTCCTAGAAAGCATACAAAGTCCTAAGATACATCCTCTTTTCACCAAGATATGTAAACTTGAGCACAAATCACTAAGGTTTTTTCAACCAACAAGGATTTTTGTTAATTGCAAGGTAGATATAACAATTTATACTGTTTATGCATTCCAAAACTTGAATAAAACACAGGTTTTAGCATAACCTTCATTTTAGCACTTTTCTTTTTTTTTTTCTTTCTTTTTTAATTAAAGATAGTGACTCAGTAAATGAATGACTGACCGTGCGCTTGATCCACACATCAGCAACTCAACCCTTGACACTAACAATGAAAGGGGAGAATAGTGAAGTTGAAATGGAATTTATGACCGTGCGCCTAATCCACACATCATAAACTCATCTAACCCCACTCATTTTTATTAGCAAGAAACATAGTTAAACACTGAAGTTATGACCGTGCGCCTAATCCACGCATCACACCCTTAGGCTACCATGCCATAACTTATTTCCTTTTCTTTATAAATTTTAAGGAAGTGCCTGTAATATCCCAGGTTTTTAAAATTGTATGGTGGACCTTTAAATTTTAAAAGAAAATTTTTTAGGAACAAAAATTAAAATTTTTAATATCAAGAAGATTAATTTGCAATAGGAAATAAATAGTAATAGGATTCTGAGGACTTATTTTAAAAAAATTAAATTAAAATATAATTATGATTTTTGGGTAAATTTTGGAGTTTTACAAAATTTTAAGGACTCAAATGAAAATTTAATTTGAAGAAAGTGGTCTTGTATGATTTTATCAAGAAGGGGAGGCATGTGGCACTTGGAGGTGATGCCATGTGTATTGTTTTCCTACAACAAAAGATTAGAAGCTCCTGGAGTAAACACATATAAACATTCAGATTTTTGTTTACACACACTTGCATCTGCGTTGGAGACCAGAGACCAAGAGAGAAGATGAGCTACAAGAGAAGGGTTCGGCCGTCCATTCCCCAGCCACCTCCAGCTGGAATCCTCCTTGCCTTCTTTTCTTTTCCCTTCTCTCCTTCTCTCAACCTTCCCTTTACTACCGTGAGCAGGGGAGATAGTGCAGAATAGTTTTCGTGCTTCTTCTTTCCCCTTACTTCACCAGTTTCTCCTCCGTTTCTCCACTCTTTCTGCGTCATTCAAGCTTGGGAGGGATCTTCATCCTTGTGCAGCTGGAGTGGTGATAAACCAAGAGTGAGGTAAGAAGAAAACCTGACACATATACATCCATTTTTCTATTTTGCCTACATGCATGAACTTGATAGAGATTTTGCCTTGAATCATTAAAGGCTATGTGTGCGGATTTCCAAAGTAGAAATTGGTGTGTTTTCGGGTTTGGATGAATATCTAAGTGCTGAACTGCCGTAGGTAAGTGTGACAGAAGCCTTCTCTTTAGTTTTCTCTATTTTTAGTGCGTTTAAACAGAAAATTTCTACTGTGAAGCTGTCCTTCTCAGTTTGGCAGGGAATAACATGCGGCAATGCTAACTTTGAGTATTTAGAAATAAAATGTTGAAGTTGGCTGGTTGTAATGTAAATTAGTAAAGGTTTTGGGTATTTTAAATGTAGCATTTGGCTTGAGAGAAATGTGTGAAGGAAAGTACTTGGGTAAACTCTGATTTTGTGAATTAGAAATTCAAAACTGCACTTGACTGAATCTTATGATGGGTATAAATCCTTTGAGGTTGTATGAACACTATATAATGAGACATAATAAAAGAAGATCTGACTCTGAAACGCAAGTGAGAAAACTAGAGATTTAAGGGTGGCCCAGTGTGTATGACTGAATTTCTTTTATGCAGAAAATTATGCGTAATCTGTCATGGTTTCCTCTCTTGAATTCTGTCACATTATGGCCGAAATAAATGGGCTATAATCTGGACCAGGTGAGGATGAGCAATAGGAAATAAAGTGTATGGTTGTGTTTTTTAATGAGTTCCAATTGGGACTAAAATACTATTGAAATTAGTTCACTAATAGGCCATGAAGGGAAATATGACAGCTTTGTGTGTTGCTGGTTTTATGTGTTTTTAAGTGACCAAATCAACTCCGAAAATCATGAAACTTGGTGGAAAGATTCTTTATATTGTGGTAACCTGATCTGGAAAGTTTCTAACTCATTGAAATTAGTTTGCTTGGTCAAATGAGCATAGGAACAACACTTGTTCAGTGCAGAGGAAAGTTTGAACAGTTTTGGATATTGGTTTGGTTTTGCTGGCTAAATGTATCTTTTTGATCTGAAATTTTTATGGCACTTAGTCAAGACATAAATATAATGATCTGTAGAAATTTATTGCATTTGGATATGGTTAAAATGGTCTTCTGCATGAAAGAACAGAACAGATAGTAGAATTGAGCAATTCTGATATAGGAGTACTAAAGTGACCATTTGAGGGGCCAAATGGTGGATTTTTAATTTGAAATTTTTATCATAGCATCTTAACATATAAATAAGGTTCTGTACAAAGTTTCATGATTTTTGGAGCTACGGATTAATACCAGAAATGTCGTAAATTTGAGCTCTGAAAGTAACAAAAAATAGAACAATGTTAGATACTTGGTAACCTAAGTTCTAAAAAGATGTTGTTTCCTTCTTGGCTTATTTTATAGGCCTCTTATGAGTTCTTTGGCACCTTCTTTCAGTTTAAAGTGTGGAGGTCTTGTTCAAATTTGAGGTGAGTGGGTTAACACTTCCTATGACTAAATTTCTTTTGTATGCTTTATTGCATCATAATGAAAACATGTAGAGTATCCTAATGTAAAGGGAATTTCGTTAAATTATTTATTGATATTTATTATGATTGAGATTCACTTGTATAAGCTACAGCCATGCTCGAATGCGTGAAGTGTAATATGTGAGGAAGAGTATGTGTTTATTCTTGATAATATCACATTTGGGAAAGTATAAATATATCATGCCTTCACCATTGCTATAACTATTAGGAAGTGTGCATGGGTGGACATGCCTTTTTATTGCTTAGATTGTAAATGAAGAAATGGGCACATACTTACATATATATATATACAAATATATTCATGTATATATATATATATATATATATATACTCATAAAGTTATACTCATATACATGGTATTATGACTCAACTCAAACCTTATAAATGTATATATGTAAATTTGTCAATCCTAGATTAATTTAGAAGAACAAATATGTACATTCATGCTCACTTTCTAGGATTGAGGAATTGTGCTCTCAAATAATTTGGCATGGACATATCTATACATAAATATCATCATGTGAATATTGAATAGATGATGTACAAAAACTATTGTGGATGATTAGTCAATACATATGAGCTTTTATGTAGAGATATGATTTGGAGTATAAATTTGTGAATAGTGGACGATTGAGTACATGTTGATGAATTTGTGTTTTAAGTGTGGAAAGTGATATGAGTTATGTTGTGGTTTGACTTGTAAATGATTATGAATTATGTTTATGATTGTGATCGTGTATGTGATTGAAATAAATGGAAAGACATGGTGGTGTACCCCATGGGAAATTCTACTAGGAGCCATAAGGGTGGAGATTTATAAATGGAGCGATAAGGGTGGATGCGGCAGGGACTGCAGACAATGATCCAGAGGTACCCTAGACGACTCAGTTGGTACGAGAAATGTGTACATGTGCATATGATTGCATTGTTTGTTGTGAATTATTTTAAGTTATACTGAAATGTATTTGACTTATTTGGGTTGAGAACTGTTATGGATTATATTGTATTATGTTATAATTAGTTTGTAAATGATTGATGCATGTTATCATTATGATGCATGATAACTATTTTCCATCGTAGCGTAGTATTGTCTTTTCACTGAGCACGTGGTTCGCTCATACCCCTCTTATTAACATTTTCACAGTTGACAGTTTGAAGGCCAATATTCACGCAAGGAATTGCGGATTCTTAGTTCAAGACCCCATTTGAATCTGGGGATAAGTAAATTCTCATTTATGTATATTTTGTTTTACTGTCCTAGAGTTGCTCCGTGATCACATAGGTAGTCTAGGATTTGAATTATTGCCATTATGAGTTGATAAATGATGTATCTAATGACCGTATTGAAGAATATATTTATTTTTAAAATTTATTTATTTATTTAAATTAGTTGTTATGGTAAATATGAATATATGAAAAAGAAAAGTTTCTTCAACTGATTATTTATTTCCATTTGTCTATTTTTTAAGTTTTGCACATGCTGGTTAGGTAAATTGAATTAGGTTCTCGAGGTGAGGCTGAGCTCATTCTCGTGCCAATCATATGTTCTATGTAGGGAAGTGACAGTGCCGCAAGCCAAAGATAAAAAATTCAAGTTCTAGAAAGAAGAGGAAAACTACTCAACTTTTTAAACTAAACTTGCAATCAACTACTAAATTTTATAAACATGTGAAAAGCCAAGATCCTCTTCATGATCAATTGAGCATTAAGAATGGTCAACAGAGGAGAATCGAAAGGATAGAATACACTTACTTTGACCAACAAATTTTTTTTTTGGGAAAACAACATACTAAAAGTCAAATTCTAAGCAAATCAGCAAAACTCTTCTCAATTTCCAAAGAAAAAACAAATCCAGAATTACAAGCAACAAGTCATTACTAAGAACTGCATAAAACTCACTCGAGCTATCATTGGATACTGGAAGCCAAGAAAACAACAAAAAGGACACAAAACTAACACGCAAGCAAACTAAATAGGAAACTAACTACTCAATCAAAGAAACTAAACTTCACCCCCAAACTTAAACATAATAATGTCTTCATTGTAGGAGTAGAAAACCAAAACAAACACCACTAAGCAAAAGAAAAACGAGGGTGAGAAATAGAAAACTCCCTTAGAAGCAGTCTCTTCCATCTTCATCCTCATATAGCATAATAGGATCTCGGCGCTAAACTACGCGAGGCCAGCGCTCAACGATGCACTACCAGAACATGATATTTCGCAGGAACTTCCAGCGTTAGGCGCTGCGAATCTAGCACTAAGCACTAGACCACCAGAGTGTTGAAAAAGGTAGTAGAAATAACTTAATAAAGCATAAGGAACAAAAATGTAGAACTAACTCCAAACCAGAACATGCAAACTAAAGAAAACAACACAAAAACAAAACAACACAATAAATTAAAATTGAACTAAAAGAAAAAAAATAGAAGGAAAGGACTGAGAAACTTGGGTTGCCTCCCAAAAAGAGCCTAATTTATAGTTCTAAGCTAGACTTTCTCAAAGGTTATCTCGGATCAAAAAGAGCTTTGGAGAAGCCTTGAAATTGAGCCATCTTCCCTCGAACTTGCCACTATTTTATTTTCTCAATCTAAGTTTCTTTTTCCTTATATGGAGCCAAGCCACGATGAGATGGTGTGACATCCAAGAGTGTCACTTGCTCAACCATTGGTTCTTCGTTATGATTACAACTTCTTTTCCACCGAAGGTTTTATAGAGTCAAACACATTAAAAATCTCTCTTTCCTCTTGGACTGTCAGAGTTAATGTTCCTTGAGCCACATCAATTACCGCTCCTAAAGTAGCCAAGAATGACCTACCTAGAATGAGAGGGATTTTCTCATCTTCCGCCATGTCTAAGACCATGAAATCAACTGGAAAGAAAAACTTTTCCACTTTGACTAGCATATCTTCCACTACCCCATATAGGTGTCTCAACAATCGATTGGCAAGCTAAAGGGTCGTAATCATGGATTTGACTAGCCTAACCCCCAACTTGTTAAAAATGGATAAGGGCATAAGATTAATGCTAACTTGTAGGCCACACAATAACTTCTCAAAAATGACTCCCCAATGGTAGAGGGAATAGAAAAACTCCCCAGATCCTTGAACTTTAGAGGTAACTTCCTCTGTATGATTGCACTACACTCTTCATTCAGAGTGATTCTCTCATCATCCATAATTTTCCTCTTTTTTGCCAAAAGCTCCTTCATAAACTTAACATACACCAATATTTGCTCAAGCACTTCAGCAAATGGGATATTGATATAAAGCTTCTTGAACACCTCTAAAAATTTGCTAAATTGCTTATCATTGTGCTGTTTGTGAAGCCTCTGAGGAAAAGGCACTTGATAGTTGGTGTGGGAACACATGGCTTATGAACTTTCTTAGTATCTCCCTTACTTCCCAAATCATGTGGAGAAGTGCCATAGGTTGTAGAAAGTTCATCATTGACTAACTTCTCACTACCTTTCTTAGCCAATACTTCCTTTATAGGCATAAGTTCTATCACCTTCCTGCTCCTAGTGATTATGGAATTCATATGTTCCCTTGGATTAACAATTGTATCATTAGGCAATGACCCTTGAGGCTTATTCACCAATTGACTTGCAATTTGCTCCATTTAGGTCTCAAGATTTCGAATAGAGGCATCTTGTTTCTGAGCCCGATTCTAGTTTCCTCCATAAATGAAGATGTTTGTCGAATGAAAGCTGTGGTTTGAAGTGTTAACTTTTCTACTACACTTTCTAATGATGAAAGTTTATCATTCAGAGGAGATTGAGTAAAAGAGATAATCTAAGATTGTCAGTGCAGCATCTGAGAAGGGAAGGGCAATTTATCTAAAACACCCTGATTGTTTTGATTCCTCCAAGAAAAGTTGGGGTAGTTCTTCCAACCTAGATTGTATGTTTGAGAATATAGATTATTTTGTTGCCTTAAAGGATTCCACATATAATTCACTTGTTCAACTGTAGAAGATGAGGAAAAGTTAGACATATTACTTGGGCAATCCACATTGGCATGGTTCCCTGCACAGAAGTCATAGATAACTGGAGGATGGCTAATGGCGTTCACATTAACTATATCAAACTTCTTATTTCAGCCATCTGTTGAGTCAACAACATATTTTTGCCAAGATGGCATCCAAGGTTTCTATTTCCATTACACCACCACTCTTCTTTACCACGGTTCTCTCACTTTGACTCTAGTCATTGCATGTCATCTTATCAAATAGTTCCCAAGCTTGTTCAGGCATCTTACAATTTAGTGCTCCACTAGCTGCAGCATCTACCATAGATCTAATGTGTGGTAGCAACCCATTATAGAAACTTTGAGCCTGAATCCAAAGCTCAAATAAATAGTGGGAGCATCTCCTTAGAATGACATTATATCACTTCCAAGCCTCATTCAAAGATTCCCCATCTTGTTGCTTGAAAGAGGTAATTTTTGTTCTTAACTTGGCAGACTTAGATGGAGGAAAATATCGAGTCAAAAACTTCTGCACCAATTTAGCCCATGTAGTCACACTCCCCTTGGGTAAAGACTCTAACCAGTTACTCGCCTTATCCCGCACAAAGAACGGAAACAACCTGAGTTTGATTGCATCCTCGCTCACACCATTTAGCTTCACAATATCACAGATTTGAAGAAATCGGGATATGTGTGAGTTTGGATCATCTAGAGGATATCCGCTAAACTGATTGTTCTAGACCAAGTTGAGCAGAGCAGGCTTTAATTCGAAATTTGTTGCCTGAACCGTTGGTCTAGTGATGCTAGCTACACATCCCTCAACAGTTGGGATGCTATAGTCTAAGATTGTTTTAACTAGAGAAGGAGGAGGAACTCTATTCTATTCTACCATAGTTGCAAATTGTGCTTGTTTTGCTCTTTTAGTTTACTTACAGGGTGCTCTAGGTGTCTTTTCAATTCAGGATCAAAAAGTAATGAGTTGAGGTCTATGGTACCTCGCATAAACAAACAAAAGTGCAAGCATTCAAAAACTTAGAGCCTAACAAGCAACAAAGTAATTGAACAGTGTAGAAAAAATAAATAAATAAAGAAAAGTCCAAGCTAGGATCCTATTAGCTACACTTAATATTGTCAAAACACCATCAATCCCCGGCAACAACACCAAAAACTTGATGTGAATTTTCCAGCAAGTGTACTGGGTCTCACACAAGTAGTAAAGTAGTGAGAAAAATATCGTATCCACAGGGATTGACTATTGATAATTACCAATTTCGCTAATAAAAATTTTATTTGAACAAAATATAGATTGGGTTGAAGGAAACTCTAAATAAGTTTTAAAATGGACATCTAGAAAGTAAAGAACAAAATCAAGGTTTAAAATTCAACAATAGATGAAAGGGAGCAAGGGATTGATTTTACTTGTTTCTTAGTCCGGTTAATTCATAGACAAATTAACCTTTGAATTACCAAAAGATGATTCCTCTTAGTTTCAAATTCTTTTGTTGTTGGATAATTTCTCAAAGTTGATTAAACCAATTCCTTGGAATTCAATCCGACCTAATTGAAATAATTTCCCAATTCTTTTAGCACAGTTATTTGATTAGGTGATTAAGCTCAAGAAATTTACAAAAATCACATAAACAAAGTTATCTATCCCTAGATTAACTCGGTTTATGATAGTAATTACAAGGGTGACTTTATATTAAACTATCCCTAGTATCAATATAAATCCCAAATTTCATAAAATAGTGGTCAATAATTCAAGAGGCAATTTGAATAGTAAAAAACTACTCCAACAATCAAATTTGCATTAAAAATAATCCATACAACCAATAAAACCTCATTTGAAACAAGCTACATCAATCCCTAGCTCAAAGAGTTTAGTGATTCCAGAGAAAACAGCAAAAACAAAGATCATAGTGAAAGTTTAGAAGAAAAACTAAGAGAATCGTAGGTCATGATCATCCCCAATCGAGTTCTCCTTGCTCTCTTTCGTCTCCCAGCTGTCGTTGCCTCCAAAATTAAGATTTCTCCAAAAGTAATTAGGTTTGTAGCAAAATTGGGCCTTTAAAGGCTTCCAAAACACACAGCAGCACTAATGTCATCACTGAACGATGCTAGACTATCGCTCATTGATGAACCCACTAGGAGGAACATACTGGAGGACGCCATCACTGAGCAATGCGTCACTTATCAAAAACCTATTTCTGCCACAGCATCGCTAAGCCATAGTTCCTGGTTGAGCTATGGCTTCAGGAAAACAACTTCAACCTACAAGAAAAATGAAAAAAAAAATCAAAATAAACTAAAGATAAATTAAACAATTAAAAACTACTGTAAAAGCTTAAAATAATGATAAAATTAACATAAAATCATGCAAGATTAAATAAAGAACTAGCTAAAATGATTAAATTTAGAGCTATAATAATTTTATTTCAAAGAATTATCAGTAATTTCATGTACGCTTAGCACACAACCAAGAATAATAATAAATGAAAACCTTAATAATTTTATTTCAAAGAATTATCACTAATTTCATGTACGCTTAGCACACAACCAAGAATAATAATAAATGAAAACCTTTACATAATCATAATCATATTCACATAATCATATTCACAAAAAACCTTTACTATAGAGCAACTCAAGGAACCCAGACGTACCTGACACTAACATCAACCTGAATCTGAAGAAGGGGTTGATAACACGGAAGCTTTGGCACTCCACATACTTTTTCTGCCTTCCACTGCTGTAGCGGTGAAATATTCCTGCTGTAACAGTGGAGCCCAAAATCAGCACAATTGAATTTGCATTATCCCGCTACAGCGGTGAATTCGTACCGCTGCAGGACGGAACTAGAAAATCAGCTTTTCAGAAAGGATTTAAATAGCTGCAGAGATCATTTTCTAGGGTATTCTGATCTAAGAGAGAGAGGGAAGCGCCGTTTTAGCTTAGAAGAGCAAGGGGAACCTGATTTTCAAGGCTTTGGGGGCTCAGTCCATCATCCCACATCAAATTCATGGCTATTTTTATCCCTTTTTTTGCTTTCTGCTATTTATTTTCCATGAGTAGCTAGATTTCCATCTAGGGTTGCTATGAACTTGACTCCTGAATAGATTTTGCATTCTCTCGTGTACCTGCAACCTTATTTCAATTAATATAAGTCTTTCTATTCATTATATTGCTGCGTTATATGGACTTGATCAACCTATATTTATGCTTGTTGTTGTCTCCAATCTCGGGAGAGGGAGGTGAGAGTAGAACACTGAATAGGGAGGATGAGTGCGTGAACCTTACTAAGTGTTTTCGCTTGTTAGCAAATAGGAATGTTAGTTGATCTCGTTTAATCAAGGCTAGGTTGGTTGTATTAGGCTAAACCCACACAAGGAATTGCGTAGGTGTTAAGTAACCCAATTGAGATTTGGCAGAATTCTTTTAAGTTATTAGAATAACCTATGATTAACTTATATAGTTGAATAAGTTGCGAGTGCGTGAGGGGTTTTGTAATTTCTAGGATGAAGGAGAGGGATTAGTGACCCTAGGCTTTTGATTAGATTAATTTCATCAGTTGTGAGTTTGTTTGCTATCAAATTGAGAAAATCCTTATAAAGATTTACTGTCATTGATTTTATTTTATCATTCATTGATTAGAGCTATCTTCAATCCAATATTTTCGTCTAACTAATTCGGTCAAATCTCTTAGGTAGTTAGCCACTTAGTCCTTGTGGGATCGACATCTTTACTCATTTTACACTATATTACTTGTGCGACTAGTGCGCTTGCCAAACCTCCTGACAATGCACAAAATTATCATTACATCCAACATCATAAGTGGATTGCAAAATCTATATTATTACATGACTCAATCACACAATTTAACATATAAAATCTAGCAATTTTAAGATCAAAGGATTTCATCATATCACCACATATATATATATATATATATTATTGTCGCTTGGACATTTGAGGGCCATCGAGGCGCTATTCATGTAAATGATTATTTAATAATTCCACTATGTGCCTACTACAAGAAAGGGGATAACCATATTTTAAAAAAAAAAAAGTAAAATCCAAAATCTCCATATGAAACATACATGAGATAAGTAGTCATTTAATTTAGCACAAGTCCAAATTTCCAATATGTCCATTGTTCCAGGACATTTGAAATTTATATTATATCTACCGTTATAGGACACTTGAAATTTATATTATGTCTACCGTTCTAGGACATTTGAAATTTATGAGCCACCGAGGCTATATGATCTAAGGGAGACCACCAAGGTCAATCCACAATAATTAATACAATTCCCTCTTGGCAAAGCCTCAGGATTATAATTCCCTCTTGGTAAAGCTACAAGATTATAATATGTACATAGATCCACCATAGCCGTCACATATAACCCAACATAGTTAAATATTACCTCAGCATAAAAAATATTCAATCAAAGAAAACATGTATACAGATATCCATCATGCATGTATATCATAGTACAATAGACCAAACTAATGGCTACCAACCCATAACGTTAACTTACACGCATAGATTGCTGCCAGAGGGAATCACTCACTCAAGTAAGAATAAAATAAGTAGGCATAAATGTTTAGAATAGTGATTTATCATAACACATCACATATTCCTCTAAAGTTCTTCAATCCTAGGTATCCCATAGTCCAAGGACACAATTAGTTTACAAAATATAAATCCAACACATAAATTTGACTGAAATACTCCAACCTTTCAGAAATGAAATGTGATAACTTTTCACAATAATTTACATGAACACATCTAACACCAGAGAACTTAATTTATTTCATGATATCACCAATGTGAGCTTTATCAGCACAATTAAATTCTAAAGAAAAGAAATACGTTTTTGGACCCTTGAATTATCTCTTCCATATGAAGATGGTTGAATATTATATCACAATGTACAAATCATTCAAAGAATTTAAGTCATGTGAAGTAGCATAATTCCCTCACCTTGAATCTGAAGCACTTCTAGCCTCCAACAATTGTCTCGGCCAAGTCTCAAATTGTAAAATGCTTACCTCTGAAAACAAAGGGTCCTGGAGTCTTTCTACGAAGCATTGGATCCTTTCCCCCTTATCCGAGACCATGTAAAGATCATATTCGGATAACCTCATGAACAAGGGATCATATCCATCAATAGTCTGAGTCCCCTAACGAGGCATCTCAAACTCTTACAACCATGTCTCTCACACGCTTTTCGAGATAAACTAGTCTCGAAAAGTCTTCTGAAACTCCTTCTATCTGATAGGTGGGGCATTATTGGCCATGCCCTTTTTTCATGTTCACCACCAGTGAACTTCCTTATCCCTCAACTAAAATGCCAAAAGGACCACCCTCTAAGATTCAGGGCACTCCAAGGTATCCATGATCTTTTCATAGTTGTTAAGGAAACGTTGTAGATCCTCGTTAATATCCTTTCTTGTGAACATTGACTATTTAATTTTCATAAATACTAAAGTCCTTATCTCTACCACGACCCCTTCCCGAACTTGTGGAGAGGGGAGGAGATGGCATTTGTAGTGATTCCTGTATCCTCACAATAGGTGTTGATGCCTGTGAGTCATCCTCTAATGGTTGCTTCACTAGATGATCCACTAGTCCTTTCACTTGGTCTTGCATAGTAGCCAATGCTTCCATCACAACTACCAGATCAAACTATGGTGGTGCACCACTACTCCTTTTCAAGCCTACAGCAGATGGCTCCTATCTCTGTGCTTGATCATCACTTGTGAAATCACATATCTCCGATACCCCGTCTACTGATGGAGCAATTATAAGGGCCAACGTCCTACCAGACTTCGTACGACCTCTACAAGTGTGTAATTGTCCATGCACCATCTAAGTTAACTCTATGTAGAAACGAATGTACTGTAGAACGTAAGCTATCTCTAAGCTATCAAGGTTATGACACGAAAGAAATGGATAAGAACTCTAAAAGGGCCTTTGGTGGATCCTCGACCTATAGTTATGCCACCGTTCATAACCATATGGAAGGGTCCACTAAGGACACTTTGCTCTGTAGTCACTAGGAAACCTAAAACCAGGCTCTGAAACCAACTTTGTCACTAACCAATTCCTAGGCACATGATTGGCACGTTGACACTAACCCTATGTCAACGTAAGCCTATCCGACATTTCTAATTCTAGCCCATTTCAATAATTGTTCTATTTACTAAGAATAAAACAACCAAACAAATACACCAATGGATGTTTATAAAGAGACATACCTAGATTCCCATGCCTCAAAAACCACATATTTATGTGCACATAAAGAAGAAATGACTTACTGGAATTCCTTGCAATCTCCCAAATTACAATTTTGATATTTAAATAAAATAATCAAAACTTTATTCATTCACAAAATCATATCAACTTAAATAAATTTATAGCTGTAATCTCAACCTCTACCATAATCTATATCATAAATCCTCAAAACAAATCTTAGAATTCAAATTAAATCAAATACAATAAATAGAGTAATTTAATCTCTCGGGACCCCTTAGATGTCCTAGTTGACCATAGAGCTTCCTAATCTTAAATGAACCAATACTAGTGACTTGGGACCCACCCAACAATGGAACTCTAGCCCTCTTGCGGATACTCCTCTTCTGCTACTTGATCTGAAAAATTTAAATCAACGAGTGTGAAATAAATATCTTAGTGAGCAAACCAATCCTTTCCTTAATAAAATTTGCTATGAAAAAGTAATAAAATAAAAGCATAGGCATAAATCATAAATCACAAGAAAAGATATACATCAGAGAGTTTGCAATTCAATCAAATAATTCAGACCAACGGAACTAATACTCGTTAATGGCACAACATTTGAGAGCGCCCGTAAGCCTTCTCAACCAATCCCATCACAATGGCAAAACATCCAGGAGCTCCAATGGGCCCATTCAACCAATCTCATCATAATGGTAAAACATCCAGGAGAGTTCGTAGGCCCACTCAACTAATTTCATCAGTCTCACCACAAACCTGCCATGACACACAACCTCATCCTCAATGATCAAGGCGCCTCGTAGATTAAATCTGGGCTTAACTTCCTACTAAAGGAATAATTGTCTCTACTCTCACAGGTCAAGCCATCTTGTCACCTGAATTTCCCGCTTAACATGAGAGAGGAAACTATCCCACCTAAACACAATCAAAGTTCAAGCAATTCTAAATAATCATCGAAATAATCATCAATATATCCAATATTTATCAATATAATCATCATTCTAATTTCCACCGAATAACTATAAGTATCCCAAATCACAAATAATTGTATTTGTCTTACATACCATGTCTCTTTCCTAAAGTTTCCCATTAGCAATTCCATCAATCACCTACTTTCCACCTCACGTCAAATACTTTCTTCAATCTCTTCAATCACACCTAATCTTCAATCCTACCTATTCAATCACGTACATGACCCCTCGACCAAATGCTCACAGTTAAAAAAAGAACCTTTCATGTTTGCATCTCTTGGAAGCTTCAAGGAGAAGCTAACATCCAAGATCAAGAAGGAGACAAAGGTCAGAACATTTAATTTTAGAATTTCTGCATCAAATTTTTCGTAACCTAAAATGACTATATATCTCTCTAGAAAACTCCAAAATTTTCGAACTACCTATACACGGAAAGCTCTTTTTGTCTATTTTCCAAAAAAAAAATCTGATTTCATTTAAAACTCCATACCATTTGGGAGATATGGCTGAAATAGTACACAGAGGTTAAAAACTAAAATAAAATAATTTTTCTGTTTTAACTCCAAAGTTTCTTTTTTCAAACATATAATAGGAAACTCTAGCATATTACTGAAGAACCTTGGAATATCACACTGTGGTTTAGCAAGGAACCTAAGTAAGTGAACTAACCCTTCTTTAATATTATCTTAAATGTTAAAGTGATAGGGTATAACGATAGGTAATAGTCATGGTAGGAAAGAGGAAATCCAGTTAAGGGATTCAGGTTAAAAGAGAAATTGAGAATTTTGTAAAATTCGGTGATTAATGGAATTGCTAATGGAAAACGTTAGGAAAAAGAGATGGTACGAAAGATAAATACAATTACTTATGGTATATTGATGAATATATTATTAGATATATTGATGATTATTTCAATGATTATTTAGAATTGTTTGAACTTTGATTGTTAGGCAAGATAGTACCATCTCTCATGTCAAGAAGAAAATCCAAGTGACAGGATGGCTTGACCTCTGAGAGTAGAGAAAATGATTCCCTCAGTAGGAAATTAACCCTGGATTTAATCCGTGAGGTGCCCTGACCATTGAGGGTTAAGTTGTGCGTCATGGCGGGTTTGTGATGAGATTGATCAAACTAATGAGATTGGTTAAGCAGGCCTACAGGTACTTCTAGATGTTATGCCATTGACGAGTACTAGTTCCGTTGGTCTGAATTGTTTGATTGAATTACAAACTCTCTGGTGTGTATCTTTTCTTGTGATTTGTGATTTATGCCTATGCTTTTATTTTACTAATTTTGCATAGCGGATTTTATTAGGGAAGGGATTAGCTTACTCACGAAGATATTTATCTCATACTTGTTTATTTAAATTTTTCAGATCAAGTAGCAGAAGAGGAGTATCCGTAAGAGGGCTAGAGTTACAGTTGGACTTTCCCATTGTTAGGTGGGTCCTAACTCACTTGTATTAGTTCATTTAAGATTAGGAAGCTCTGTGATCAACTAGGATATCTAGAGAGTCTCGGGCGATTAAACTACCCTATTTATTGTATTTAATTTAATTTAAATTCTAAGATTTGTTTTGAGGATTTATGATATGGATTATTGTAAAGGTTGAGATTACAGTTATAAATTTATTTAAGTTGATGTGATTTTATGAATGAATAAAGTTTTGATTATTTTATTTAAATATTAAAATTGTAATTTGGGAGATTACAAGGAATCTGGGTAAGTCCTTTCTCCTTTGTATGCATATAAATATGTCGTTTTGAGGCATGGGAATCTAGGTATGTCTCCTTATAAACCTCCTTTGATGTGTTTGTTTGGCTGTTTTATTCTTAATAAATAGAACAATTATTGAAAAGGGCTTGAATTAGAGATGTCGGATAGGCTTATGCTGACACAGGGTTAGTGTCAGCATGCTGGTCATGTACTTAGGAATTGGGTCGTGATACAAACCATGCCTAAGCCTACGAGACATCAAAGAACAATTTAAAACTTGAAATTGAGGAGTCCTTGCATGGCCAGGCCATGGCGCCCTGGGGCTAGCCTTGGCCCCTAAGCGCCATGGCCTCTCTTAGGCAAAAAATGTTACCCATATGGTGGTGCCTCAGGCACCACACACGGAGCCCTGGGCACTAACCCTTGAACTCTTTGTTACTCTCTACTCAGTTGCGCCTCGGGTGCCGTGACCTGCGATACTAACGAAAGCCATGATTTCTAGTCCAAAATCCTCAAATCTTTCCCAAAATCTTTGATTTCTTCAATGGGATTCTATTCCTGATATTCTAGGATCAATATGGCATCAATTCCCTAAGTGAAAATCTAATATACAAGTTTAAATCAAAAAATTCCCAAATAAACCCTAACTTTCTCTTCATTCTTTCACACTCTTTAAATTCATTCTCAAGCAAGGCAATCCCATGAATTTTTGGTTCTAATCCCATCTTATATCATCCAAGAGAGTTTTAAGATATTATCCAAGCTTTATATTTCATAAGCTAACCCAAATCCCACCCTATCTTCCACAAATTTGAAAATGAAGGGAAAATGAAAAAGGAAGCTTCCCTAAATCTCAAGAACTCCAGTGACTTGAAGTTTGTTGGAGTATGGTGGCCTAAGAAGAAAAGGAAGAAAGGTTGAGAAGCTTAGGGTGAATATTATAGAAGTTCACCCACTCCTTCGCCAACATATGTGTTCTGCATGAGTGAGGAAGAATGAAAGAGGGTGGGGAGCTTGTAGAGTGTGGATGGGTCTTGGATGACCCATGGGCATCCATACCTAATGCCTTAAGCCCAAAACCCAAACTCACTTCCTCACAAACAAAGTCCATATAAAAATCAATTCAGCATTTCTATATAATTCCATGCAATAAGCCACACAA
Source organism: Biancaea sappan (assembly GCA_037074585.1). Classification (NCBI taxonomy): domain Eukaryota; kingdom Viridiplantae; phylum Streptophyta; class Magnoliopsida; order Fabales; family Fabaceae; genus Biancaea; species Biancaea sappan. The sequence goes on along the minus strand of CM073491.1, from coordinate 38,770,857 downwards.
CATAAAACATACCAATCCAGTGATTATGCCCAATTTCCATAATTAAAATAATGCAATTTAAAACAGTTATACCACCAAACACATGGCCCCGAATTTGGCGGGTGTTTCAATTATCCTCATTTTCACTTGATCTTTGAGTTTTCTTTTCCTGAAAAACAAAATTTTTCTATACCCAAAATACTTTTCGAGAAGTTCCAATAAACTAATATATGAAAATAGTGGATATTACAGTATTACCCCCTCAAAGAAATTCGGTCTCCGAATTTCCATATCCTGAAGATAGACTGTAAAATGAAATATCCAACAATATATTCCCTCCTCCGTTTCATTTCTCTTGACCCCAAGTCTCTTATTTGCCTAGGGTAGCTATCACATAATTAAGGTTATATATTGTTGTCTCTTTTTGCCAACATTCCCCTCAACAGGTACCTTACATAAGGTTCAACCCATAAGCATAACCTTTTTTCGAATCAAATATGGATCCTATCATTTGAACAGAAGAGGTGTATGTCACTATTAGTTTCACAAGGTTCCTTTCTAAGTCTCCCAAAAAATCCTCAATTCCTACAAGGCTTAGTCATGCCCAAGCACTAAGCTTAGACATAAATAGGACTAACCAGAATATTCTCCATACAGACCTTTACCTTTCTTTGAGTAACTTATGATTTTTCACTATGTAATCATAAAAAAGTCCTCAGTCCTGAATTAACAACTATAAAAGTCTCCCACATCTTTTACTTTATAAGATGAAAAAGGATGTGAGATTTAAGTTACATCTTTAGTTAGCTCTTCTCACATATGACCCTAATCTAACAATCTAAGGTATACAACAACACCATTTTCTGCCAACCACAAGTTTGTGCTTTCCACTCATGCTAACATGATCGTGAAGTAATCCATTATAACAGATCCATGAGGTTTGGACCTTTAGTCAAGTGTTAATTCCTTTTGTTTATATCATTCCACTTATAATTATTACGCTAAACATCTATATATATAACTTGATGTAAACATGCTAATGCACACCCATAGTTAATTTCTCACATATATCATATATCCGACAACTGCTTCTAATCAACAAGAGAATCCAAATGGAGTGAAAAACTCCCTCATATACATATTTGCCAACATTGATGTACCCATAGTCATATTCTCCCTCCCAAAACTCTCATTACTCACACATAATCTTGCCATACCATCCTGTTTCATTCTCTTCTGGGGTATTTCCCTAGGTCACCCATGGGCTGGGTGCTCACCTGCCACATACTGACATATCCTCTCTTATCATGCTCCATACATTAGGTAAACTCATCCATTAAGAGTCTCATCCCTAAGATATCCATCCTCTAATTCTTCAATCCTCCAATTCTATCAGCAGTACATTCCCAGCTTGGAGTGGCAAGCACTCTCATTCCTTATTTACCCACAGATTGTACTTGTCGCAATGAGATGTGTTCAGCTTGTTTCCCTATCTAGGGGTTTACCTTAAAACTATTCATCCTAAAAAGACCTATGCCTCCCAAACTGGGGAGTCTATCCAGGGTATTTTAATCCATTAGGTATATTTCCAATCCTATAAAGTCGTCAAAATATAGCCATTTCTGGTAATCTAGTATAGACGTTGCTATCACCTTTCACTATGCCACAAGAGTATACTCCAAACATAAAGTTTGATTTCACTCACCTCATACAATGGGGGTATACCTAGCTTATGCCAACTCAAGGTATTCATGTAATTCCAACGCCCAATTATTTTGTGTCACGATTCACCATTTAGTTACCTTAAGTTCACTTATCAACACGTATGACACACTTCCACACGTTACTTTACAATATTTAGAGGTTTGATCCTAATGTACAGAGGAGTTGTCCTAGAACATCTCTATCTGTTTAATATATATATATATATATATATATTCCAGACGTTTATCAAAAGAAGGGAAAGTAATAAACACTTCCATCACTAATAAGGACATATTCCATCTTCCTCAAAATGAACATGCATCTAACGCACAAGGTAACTTCAATATAATTTAACCAATAAGGTAACTTCATACAAAGTAGTGTAACTCAACTAGTTAGCTTCACTGCTAATTCTTTTTCTTTTTTTTTTTGTGATTCATCACCCAATTACCCCCTCAGGGTACAAGTTAATAACATGCATGGAATTTATAGCTATTTACCAAGCAAGGAACAATACTACATCCTCACACACTTGTAATTTTAGGATATGCAAGAATTTAATAATATTAAATAGCAACACATGCTTCATGCCACCATAAACAATGCAATAGACATAAATTTATTCACAATAAGGGATTCATAAATAAAGTAAATGAGTCAGGTGGTCCCCTTTTCCATTCAATATGCATAATTTACATTCACTTATTAATTACCACCCATCTCGCAGTCTAGGTACATCACCTCAGGCAAATCACACTAAAGATTCATTACACTAATGCCAACGCACTTATATCGGATATATTATACTTACATGCTCAAACCTCAAGGTTATGCCCTCACCAAAATTCTACATTTAGTCTCTCAAGTCATGCCATAATCATATCACGTGTTTGAATTCAATCGGGGTGTGCCCTCAACTGATCCGATCCTCTTAGGTCATCACCTCAGTCATAAATACAAAGGTTCATATGAAGGGGCTATACTTTCATAATATTTATTACAAGCATGCCATAATCTCAACCTATGCATTATGAGAATAATCAATCAAACCATTTCAACAATAGTCATGTATTCCATAAGTGTTGCTTAACTCATAGTGTCTCCATCTACATACCAAAAAAAAATTGGTAAGTAACATAAATGACATGCATATAAGTCATAGCAAGAATGGTTATCTAACCCACTTCAAGGTGTCCATGCACCGACACGGTAGGTGTAAACACTTCCTTAAGGTCTACACATTCGCCTAAGGTTGACAACTCTCCAAGTTCCATTGAAGGTGACATTACTAGAGCTTAAAGTAAGAAAATCCTTTACATTATCTATTAAAAAACATGACATGAAAGGAAAATCGTCCCTAACCAGCCCAAGGCCTTCAATAGAACCTCAACCTATGGTTGTGCCGTGGTTCACAACAATAGGGGATGGCACATCAAGGTTACCTTGCTCTACTCTATAGTAAATAGAAGACCTAATTCCTAACCTTTCATACTAACTTTGTCATACCCCAAATTCTAGGAACATGACCAGCATGACGGTGGAATCCATACCACCACTGTAAACCTAATTTTACGTACGCTTAGCACACAATGAAGAATAATAATAAATGAAAACCTTTACATAACCGTATTCATAGAAAACCTAGGAGTCCTATTCACTACAAAGTGACTCAAGGAACCCAGACATACCTAACATTAACATCAACCTGAATCCAAAGAAGGGGTTGATGACACGGAAGCTTCGCCACTCCACGTACAGAGTCCCACCAAACTAACAAGAACCTACAAGAGTACAAAGAAAGGGTGAATATGAAAATACTTAGTGAGAGGATATTTAAACCAAACAGGTTACTACCGTGTGTCGCTCACAAAGATGGGACATGAAATTAATATCCCATCCACCAACACCAGGCCCAAGCCTTATTCTACACGACTTGCACAGCCAAGTAAAGAAATCCTATCACATGCACATAATCATCATTACATGAAACATCACAAGTGGGTTGCAAAATCCATATTATTACATGACTCAATCACACAATTTAACACATAACATCTAGCAGTTTTAAGATCAGAGGATTTCACCATAATCACCATATATGTATATATATATATATATATATATTATATTTTATTATTGTCGCTTGGACATTTGAGGGCCACTGAGACACTATTTATGTTAATGATTATTTAATAATTCCACTATGTGCCTACTACAAGAAAAGGAATAACCATGTTTAAAATAAAAGTAAAATCAAAAATCTCCACATGAAACATACGTGAGATAAGTAGCCATTTAATTTAGCACAAGTCCAAATTTCCAATATGTCCACCGTTCCTGGAAAATTGAAATTTATATTATGTCTACCGCCAAGACAATTGAAATTTATATTATGTCTACCATTCCAGGACATTTGAAATTTATATTATGTCTACCGTTCTAAGACATTTGAAATTTATATTATATCCACCGTTCTAGGACAATTGAAATTTATATTATGTCCGTTGTTCTAGGACATTTGAAATTTATGAGCCACCGAGGCTATATAATCTAAGGGAGACCACCGAGGTCAATCCACAATAATTAATACAATTCCTTCTTGGCAAAGCCGCAGGATTATAATATGTACATGGATCCACCATAGTCGTCACATATAACCTAACATAGTTAAATATCCTCAGTATAAAAAATATCAATCAAAGAAAACATATATACATATGTCCATCACACATGTATACCATAGTACAATAAACCAAACTAACGGCTACTACCCCATAACGTGAACTCACAGGCATAGATTGCTGCCACAGGGAATCACTCACTCAAGTAAGAATAAAATAAGTAGGCATAAATGTTTAGAAGAGTGATTTATCATAACACATCACATAGCACTTACAACCATAAAATTCCTCTAAAGTTCTTCAGTCCTAGGTGTATGCCATAGTCCAAGGACATAATTATTTTACAAAATATAAATCCAACACATAAATTTTATTGAAATACTCCCACCTTTCAAAAAAGGGATGTGATGACTTTTCACAATAATTTACATTAACACATCCAACATTAGAGAACTCAACAATTTATTTCATGATATCACCAATGTCAGCTTTATCAGCACAATTAAATTTTAAAGAGGAGAAATACATTTTTGGACCTTTGAATTATCTCTTCCATGTGAAGATGGTTGAATATTATATCATAATGTACAAATCATTCATAGAATTTGAGTTATGTAAAGTAGCATAATTCTCTCACCTTAAATCTGAAGCACTTCCAGCGTCCAACAATTGTCCTGACCAAGTTTTAAACCATGCCCAAGCCTACGAGACATCAAAGAGTTTAAAACTCGAAATTGAGGACTCCTCGCATGGCCTCTCTAAGGCTAGAAATGTTACCCATATGATGTAACATCTCAATTTATTATTGATTAAATATTTAATATTTTTAATAATTATGAGAGATTATTACTAAATTTAGGTATTCAATATTTAGAAGGAATTCTTTTTATACAAAAGAATTTTTTTAGAACAAAATATTTAACTAAAAGGAAAAATAAAATTTTCTTAAATATCTACTAATTAATATTACCTTACTTTCAATTTAGTCCTTACTTAAATAATTATTTAATAACTATAAAAAAATTTAGACTAATCTATATAATTGGTCTTGTGCATAAAATTTTTTTTGAAATATTTATACACACATAAATACATATATATATATATATATATATATTAGCTAAATTAACTATATCATATATATATATATATATGTACACGTAATTATGGCACAGCCTGGAGGAAGAATTAGCAAACTATATCATATATATATGTACACGTAATTATGGCAAAGCCTGGAGGAAGAATTAGCATGAATATATATATATATATATAGGAGAGTGGCAGCACGTTTACGGTTTGGAAAAGAGGAAGAATAGCATGAATGTATTATATATATTATATATATGGGAGAGTGGCATGTTTACGGTTTAGGAGAAAGGAAGAATAAAATGAATGTAATATATATAGATGGGGTCCAAAATAGCAAAAAATATATAAATATATATATATATATATAGAGAGAGAGAGAGAGAGAGAGAATAAGCTAGTGAAGGCAACACAAGACAGCTCATGATGACCCATGACAGCAAAAAGTTCAGAAAAAACGTGATGTGCTGAAACAAGTGCTGAAATATTTCCATTCTCTGAAACCACAGCCACATGACAGTATAATACACTTCTTGGCCATGAGAGATAGCATTTTAAAACTAGCAAAAGAAGGGCTATGACAGAAATGGAAGGAAGCCACACAAGCCATGTGAAATCATATGATTTCCCATCCATTTCTGCATGTTTTCTTTTCTCTTTACAGCAGGATGTTTTCTAGCTTAGGGGAACTTTAACCATGAAGGAAACTATATAAATAAGGAGGCTTGGATCCCTCATTTCCTGCCCAAAACCGAGAGTGATAAAGGGAGAGAGTTAAACCAAGTTTAGAGTTTCTGCAAAACTGTCTTGTGCTGTCAGAAAAATCAAGAGAAGAAAAGTAAACAATTTTGTGTCTTCTTCTGTCCAAATCAAACCAAGAAGGTCCACCTAGGAGTGAGCCAAGTTTCTGCAAGGTTGAACTGTGAGTTTCTTGAGAAAACCAGAGCAGAATCAAGAGCTAAAAACCAGTCCAAAAATCCACGTGAAGCCATTGGTAAGCTTTAGAAACTTTGAGTTTTTTTGTGTAAATGCTTCTTTAGCTTATGTTATGGGTAGAAATGGTCACATAGGCCCTAAAAACACCTAAGAAAGAGATCTGGTCAGGTTGTAGCTTCTGATTCACAATTTAAAAACGTGAAACACAAAATAGGGACTAAACTGAAAGAAACGAAAAGTTTGTATAGGCAGTTTTAATTTTATAAAAAAATATATTCTAGGACTAGGGACCTAGGTGAAACTAATTATGAACTTAGATCTTGCAAACAAAAAAAGGGAAAATATTGCAAGAGGGACCTAGGTGAATAACAGAAAAGTTTATAATTACTTATTAAATAAATTTAAGAAAATTCTGGTTTTAACTAGAGTTTAATTCTATGTGATATGATGATTAAGAACTACGTTACTTTGATTAAATTAGCTATTTGTATCATTAAGTGAAAATTTATGAAATTATATTTATACTTGTATTTATATATTATATATGAATAAATACGTATATGGTGTATTTTATATTTCATAAGTATGTCATCTATTTTACACCTATAATTTTATGTCTACCTAAGTATATTCATGTATGAGTATACGTACACCAGAAATTCATATCCATAAGTGTATATGTTGATTTTATAAGATTTTATGTAAATTTATTATTTACAAATTTATAAGCACTGGATTAATTAAGCCATATGTTTTAAATATGGACAATTAATTAAGCTATATGGGTACACACACACACACACATATATATATATATATATATGTATGTATGTATGTATGTATGTATGTATGTATATATATACACGTTTTATTTTAAGAAAGGTAATTATATTTACGTATATATACATACATGTCCTTTAGACTAAGTTATATATATATATATATATATATATTTCGGAATTAATGATATTATGTAAAGACTTAGCTTGAGATAAAATTAAAGCTAAACCCAATTTGGGATAAAATTTGGAATTTAGTAAACAGGGAAAATGGTAGTTTAGGGCCTTTTATTTAAGATTTTAAATAAGGTTGTATGTATATTGTTTAGGCCAAAATCCGTGAAACAAATTTCCAAAAGGATAGAGTAGCTGCTTGAGCTGAAAGTCAGTCTACCAAGTCCAGGTATCTTAGCAATTCATAAAAGCTTGTTTTTACTACTTGTAGTTTAACAATTTATAAAAGCATTTCTTTTCCAAATTTTATTTGTGAAAGCTTGAACTACGATGAGCATATATGAGGCATACAACTATTAAACTCTATTTCCACAGAGAGAATGTGGAGTTAAATTGGTTCCACAGTAAACCAAATTCACACGTGTTCCACAAAGAGAACAAAGCACAAGTACTTGAGACCCACAGAGAGGTCATAGCTTCAAATTCTTCAGAGAGAATTGAAGTGAACTGCTTGATATGTGATAATGATTTATGTTGCCCACATATATTTATTTATGGATCATATTTACGAACTTATTATGCTTTTATGACTGAAATGATATTTTTAAATGTTTAAGAAAAACATAATATCTACTGAGATATCTTTATCTCACTTTTTGTATTTTTAACTAACCATTTCAAGGGTTGAGTATAAGGGTTTGCATAAAGTTTGACTGAACTATAGATGTATCAAGTTGGGATACACAAGTTTATTAAAGTTGGAATAATATACTTTTATGTCTGGAAGTTGGATCTTTATGTATGAAAAATTTATGATTTGTATTACGAACAATTTTGAAATTTCCATTATTATTTAAGCAATGCATGTTTCCCTTTTTTTATATATGGGCACTAAGCATTATAATTTGATATAAAAAAAAAATTTAGAAAAATAAGGACGTTACATATGGTGGTGCCTCGAGTGCCACACATGGTGCCCCAAGTGCCAGCCCATGAACTCTCATTACTTTCTGCTCCATGGCACCTTGGGTGCCGCGACCTGCAACACCGACAGGAGCCACAGTTTCTAGTAAAAAAATCCTTAAATCTCCCCCAAAATCTTTGATTTCTTCAATGGGATTCCATTCCTAATATTCTAAGATCAATATGACACCAATTCCCTAGGTGAAAATATAATATACAAGTTCAAATCAAGAAATTCCCAAATAAACCCTAACTTTCTCTTCATTCTTTAACACTCTTTAAGCTTATTCTCAAACAAGGAAATCTCATGAATTTTTGGTTCTAATCCCATCATATATCATTCAAGAGAGTTTCAAGATGTACCCAAGCTTTATATTTCATAAGCCAACCTAAATCCCACCCTATCTTCCACAAATTTGAAAATGAAGGGAAAAAGGAAAAGGAAGCTTACCTCAATCTCAATAACTCCAATGACATGGAGTTTACCAGAGTATGGTAGCCAGAGAAGAAAAGAAAGAAGGGTTGAGAAGCTCAAGGTGAAGATTGTAAAAGTTCACCCCATCCTTAGCCAAAATGTGTGTTCTGAGTGAGTGAGGAGTCCTTAGGGTGAGCTTGTATAGTGTGGGTGGGCCTTGGATGACCCATGGGTATCCATACCCAATGCCATAAGCCCAAAACCCAAACTTACTTCCTCACAAGCTAAGTCCATATAAAAATTAATTCAATATTTCCATATAATTCCATGCAATAAGCCCCGCAACATAAAACATACCAATCCAATGATTATGCCCAGTTTCTATAATTAAAATAATGAAATTTAAAAAATTTATACCACCAAACACATGGCCCAAATTTGGTGGGTGTTTCAACTATCCTCATTTTCACTTGATCCTTGAATTTTCTTTTCCAGAAAAACAAAAAATTTTCCTGTATCCAAAATACTCTTCAGGAAGTTCCAATAAACTAATATTTGAAAATGACGGATATTACAATAACCATCACAACACCTGCGAAATATCAAACCACACATTTCAGCTTACAATGCATGAAAACCAAGCTAGTCAAGGCTTTGGTGCCTTGGGTACCATGGCAATCCCTAACCTCACTCTTGCTTTAGGCTTTGGTATGTTGGGTGCTCCCCTTGGAGGTTGAGGCACCCAAGTCTGATGCCATACACCAAGATCAACATATGGTGGCGCCTTAGGCACCAACCCCATTTCCTATACTTTGCTTCTAACTTAGTGGCGCCTTGGTCTCCCCAAGCTAAGAGCACGAAGGTGCTCTCGATTTTTGCTCCAATTGGGCTAAATCTCACCATTTTGCCAATTTTTTCTATGTTTTCATTCTTGATATTTATGCAATGTTTTAACACTAAAACCCCAAGCTAATTTCAAGATTCCAAGCTTGAATCAAGAAATCTCATCCTAAAACCCTAACTTTTCCCTTCTATGCTTCATTTATTCAATCCCCTCTTTAATCTTGCTTAATTCATCAATTTTTGGTTCTAAATTCATTATCAATCATCATAGAGTGTTTCTAATCCCTAGCTAAGCTCAAAATCTCACAAGCCAATTCAATCTCACCCCATTTGAGAAATTTAGTGATGGCTGGTTGCCAAAGACTCGAACCCTTGTTAGAGATAGGTTGTTGGAAGCTTGGGATGTGGAGGACTGAGAGATAATGGAGAAAAAAAGGGGTGAGAGCTTGGGAAAGGAGGGAGCTCTTGAAAGGAAGGGAAATAAATGAGAGAAATGGGTGACCCACCTATATATATCCCTAAATGTGAAATTACTAATTTTCTATCTAGTCAACCCCCTGCTCAACATTAATAATGGCAAATTCGTAATTCCTCAACCCAGGTATTTCTCATACTTTAGGTACCAAACAATTTTTTTATTACATTTTAGTCCCTCCTTGGACTTAGTAATCATTTGACTTCCTCAATGCCACGTATGCACTCCTTAAATCCTCTGTCACTCATTATTTTATACACATTGCCATTTTTTAACCTTACATTCATTTACTAAGCAACGAAAAAATTTCTCCCGTATTCCAATTACTTATTAGAATCCAACTAAACTAATACTCGAGAATCGCGAGTATTACATGTCCATTGTGACTGTGACATCCCCCAACATGGTATGTGACTAGCACAGTAGTAAGATTACCCTTATATCGTAAGCCTTAACATGACAACCAAACAACCAACATATCTACAGCAATACACATATGCCAACAATAATTTGATTTATAAAATTTAACAAGTTGTGTTCTTCCCAAATGAGTTCAAGTAAGGACAAAAGCACATCTCATTTCATTCATGGGGTCATAAAGATTCATATAAAAGAATATTTGACATCCCAACAACAATTCCAAAAGGATAATCCTTAACCCATGATCAAGTTACAAAACAATTACATACAAAACCACCCTAGGAAACCTACTTAGTCACAAAGCGACACCTATAGATTCAAAGATATTATCATGCTCATAGCGACAAAAGACGAACCCAAGGATCAAGAAAAGGTTGGCAAGCTTGGGAGCCCACTACTCTTCAAGAGGATTACTCATTTCAGCTATAGACTTTGAAACGATCCAAGAATAAAAAAAAAAGTAAGTAAATTAAGTACTCAATGAGCAAACAACAATATTAAAGAACATTAAAAACAGTGAACAACCCAAGATAAACTCCATACTCTTAATTATTTAAGTATCTCACTAAATTATAACATAACGGAGGAAACCAATTCATACTTAATTGGCCATAATAAGTATGTGTATGTATGAGTATTTAATCCCTGTCCTTATATCTTTGGATTCACCAAGTGCTACACCACGACACAAAATAATCACATCAAGTGCCACACCACAACACTATATAGTCAAAATGAGTGCCACACCACATCACAATATGCACATACCATCAGAGCACACACCACAGCACAATCGTACCCTTGCCCTTAATAGAGCATACATCAGATGCCATTACACCTAATTCCCTAACCTTAACCCTTCTGAATCACATGTATATACCTAAATGTTCTATATACACATTGTCATATGCACATACCATCACCCAAGCACAATCAATATATCATGCACATTTTTGCTCACTTATGTAAGTTTATGTCCTTATAGGAAGCTCACTAGGAGCCACATCGATGGAGGTCTTCATTCCCACAGACATTACGCTCAGCCATCTCATTGCATGGGTCTGCATCCCCATGGTTCTCTTTCTCAAGGCTTCATCAATGTGGGTCTACATCCCCACAGATTCGTCATCGAGAATTTGTCATGTGGATCTCCATTTCCACGAACCAATCCGTTTCCACACATATACTATAATACTCCCAGTATTATGATATAGTTAATAATCTGTAATCTGGAAAGGGTGAAATTTTTTTTTCGCAAGTTAAGGAGTTCCAACTAAAGGAACGAAGAATTCTAAAGCTAATGATGACTAAGACATGTCTTGGACTAAGCAAGACTTCACCAAAAAGAAAAGACATATGTGGTGAATGTAAGAAGTATGTCTAGGGACTACAGTGAAAATAAAGAAAAATATAGAAAACTTTGAAGAAGAGGCCGAATAAGAACCTGTGAGGGATAATGAATCTCACGAGGATGAAATCATGGGTTTGGTACAATAAAGGCATTAGATTTAAGGCTAGAGTGGGTCTTAAGGCATCAAGAGGGACCAGAACAAACAAATACGAGATTATTGTATTTTTAGTGAAAATAGGATGCGATGATGTGCATTTTTGTGGGAGTATAGTTGGGTGCCCTAATTACGATCAAAGTTTTTCTAGTATTCTTTACAAGTTTTAATTAAATTATCGCTTTCAAGGACCAAAATGAAAGAGGAAGTGGTGGTCCCATATACACTCTAACATAAACACACACACACACACACACACACTCTCTCTCTCTCTCATTTTTCCCATTCATTTTCACACTCATTTTTCCTTTCTCCCACTCTCACGAAGCTCTCTCTCCCTCTCTTCGACTATGCCCTTTTCAAGCCATCATCCCCAACTTTCAGCTATAATTTTTTATGGAGGATGGAAGACAAGGAAATTGAGGAGAAATTGATAAGCTTATGTTTTTATCCTTCTTTTCTTTTTTCCTTTTCTTTCAAAAACATCAAACCCTAGATGAGAAAATTGGAGGAAAATGTTGAAAAATGTTTCTATGGGTCAAAGGATGTGGGATTATTGTTCTAAAATGTTAGTTGATGAGGAAAAAAATTAAAGGAATGATCATGTAGAGAATGAGATTAAAGAGTATGAGATGAAAAAAGATGAAACTTAGGGTTTATGATGAACAATTGATGATTCAAGCTTAAAACCATCGAATTAGCTTAGGGTTTTAGTGCCATTTTGATCCTAGAACAATAAGAATGAAAACCCATGAAAAGATTTAGGATAAAAGGATAAATTTTGGGCTAGAAACATGAAGAACCAAGGCTGGATTTGAAGAACCAGTGGTGGGTACCCAAGGCGCCACCACTTGGTGAGGTACCTGAGAGTTTAGGTACTGGCACCCTAAATCACATTTTGGGACTGAAGCAAACCATGGCACGTGGGGCACTATGGCTTGGACATGTGAGAAAGTTTAGGATTTTGAGTTCTGGAATGCTCTTCCATGCTCTGTAGGTTTGGTTTCAAATTGAAGCTTCACCGAGGGATTTCTATAGAGTAAGAAATGCTTCAAATTCATATGAGAGAATTCTCATCCTATAAATTAAAAGCAACCTAGTGGGATGGCTACACATAGCAAGAAAGGTGTAAAACAAATATAATTTTGATGATTAATTGCATATAAATGCTAAGTTCAGAATTATGCTTAACCCTTGTTTGAATGCTTAATTTGATGAAGCCTAAGGATTAGGTTGAGTAAAAGGTCAAGTATAAGAGTAATTATCATACTTGCATTTTATGCATGAATGATTGCTTATGGATGTGATTGTTTGGTATTAAGTTATGGTGGTGCACCTGCATTATATATGATTATTTGAGAATCCATGAGCCTTGGTGGCACTTGGTCCATGAATCCTATGGGTCAATAGAACGATGTCTCACTCATGAAGCCTGATGGCATGTGGTCCATAAGGCCTATAGACTTCCTTTGATACTTTAGCCTTGGATACATCATGAGACTCAGTGGCTCATGGTCCATGAAGCCTATGGTAGTTGGCAGAACAAGATTCTTTCCCATGAGACACCGGTGGCACATGGTCCATGAGGTCAATAGTGATTTGAGGTCAAAAACATGTGTGGATTATGCCAACATTAGCAAAAGAGGCTAGGCGAGTCAAGTTTCCTTAGTGAATCAATACTTCTCAAGCAAGTTTGGTGGGTTACCAGAGCCGGTTATAGCGATAGCCTATAGCAACCCAATCGACTAAGCATGTTTGATGATTGTGTTATATGCTTATGAGTATGAACTTCATGCTAATGTATTGCTAATTGAACTCTTGCTTATGATGAAATGATGTGAATAAGTGTCGACGTCTAGTTGACTGCCTATGATACTATGTTCATAGCATGATCTCTTAGCATCTCTGTATATAAGGATCAAGGAGTATAATAGAGATTTCATGTGTGTATGAGCATTGAGTTGTACTGATTATTAATTTAATGTATGTCAAATAGCCTCGTGCCTGATAAGGTGTATACATTCAGAGGAACCTTAGATGTTGTGTTTATATTTGTATCCTAACACTATTCATCTTTTATTTTTCTGGTTACATACATGATAGTTTATGTATGTCTATATATATATATATATACACACTATGTTCACAGCATCATCTCTTAGCATCTCTGTATATAAGGATCAAGAAGTATAATAGAGATTTCATGTGTACATAAGCATTGACTTGTACTAATTATTAATTTAATGTATGTCAAATACCCTAGTGCCTGATAAGGTGTATACATTCGAAGGAACCTTAGATGTTGTGTTCATATTTGTATCCTCACATTATTTGTCTTTAATTTTTTCGGTTGCATACATGATAGTTTATATATATATATATATATATATATATATATATGTATATATATATGTCACGACCCGTTTTCTGGGCACATGACCGGCACAATGATGAATATCCCATCACTGTAAGCCTTTCGATAAATTCTACCCATGAGTTTAGTCATTATCTCTATATTATCAAAATAACCATTCCTGAAGAAAATATATCAAATTTTCTTTATTTGAAATTCATAGAGATGATTTGCACATAATAATAGATCCTCAACATAAAATACATTATTATGCTGACATACAAACCAAATGCCAAACCCCTGACCTAGATGTGCTAAACGATTACAGAGCAACATAATCTACAACAATAGAGGTGCCTACCCGATAGCGGGAGGGTCCAAAGTGATCTACTCTTCTAGCAGATATTCTTCGATGACAACCTAATCTGAACAAAAAGGTTGTACAAACAGTGTGAGCTTTTAAACTCAATGAGCGAATCGGCCTCGCGTTAATAAAATTCAAATACATTACCAGTCATGCAAGCATATCCAAAGGCTCATACTTAACCAATAGACAGAAGATAAAAATTCATTCAATTCAACAAACGTTACTAGTACTCGTCAATGGCAATATATCCCAGAGAGCGCACACAGGCCGGCTCACCAATTATGTATATTTCCGCCATGACGCACAACATCATCCTTTTACATACAAGAAGATAAAAATTCATCCAATTCAACAAACGTTACTAGTACTCGTCAATGGCAATATATCCCGGAGAGCGCACACAGGCCGGCTCACCAATTATGTATGTTTCCGCCATGACGCACAACCTCATCCTCTTAGCTAGGGCGCCTCACGGATTTATGACCAATCCGGGCTATATCCCTACTAAGGGAATCGTTGTCTCCACACTCATTGGTCAAGACACCCTGTCAACCGGGTTTTCCGCCTTGCCGTGAGAGGGGGTACTGTCTCGCTCAATCACAATCAATAGCATTTCATATCATAATCAGAAGCTTAATATAATATTCATCCATATAACAGGTATAGTATATAATTATATTATAACTTTATAAACCACAATTCAAAAGATTCAATCTTCACGTCATCATGAGATACTTGCTTTTTCTTATCCATACTTCTGGATTAATTATCTCATTATATTCGTTATTCTGAATCCAATTTCCCCGTATGAATCTTGGGAGTGTCCTACGACATACTTTTTATCACCAGTAATGCTAAAACTCTATTAAAACGGGGTCGTTTCACTCACCTGGATTCCGTACGAGCATCGCTTCTCTAACTCATTACAGACAAGAGTTCTCAGGTGAATTTCGGTGTTCTGCTACGGAGATTTTCATGAAAGATTAGAGAAAATACGTTAGGATTGTTTTCGTACAGATACTGTTCATACGTACGGTTACTGTTCATATATACGGTTACTATTCATACGTACGATTACTATTCATATGTACAATCACTATTCATACGTACGGTTACTATTTATACCAGAAATAGAGAATACAATCTGTAAAAGAGTACACCAGGTAAGTTCCCAGGAAAGAGTGAAGGGTCACACTGGACACACTTAAAAACCAGGTCTTTCCTTAGCCAGAACTTTCCTATACATGTATTCTTCACAGTTTACATTCTATTTCGGTAATCAGATAATCAAAATAACATATAAACAGCTAAGGACAGTTTTTCTGATGTGGAAGATCAGCCAAGGCCGCAACCACAGAGCATACTTAAGAAAATAACTTCTAAAATTTGAAAGACATAGAAAGGGCATAGTATCCTTACCTAAGCTGAAAAAGAAAGGCTCAAAATCTCATAAGCCTAACATTGGAGTAAGAGAAACTTAAGGAGAGAAGAAGAGAAGTTGAAGGTGTGAGTTTAGAAGTGAAATACAAGGGTCTATTTATAGCAAAAGTCAAGGGTACTATTTGACCTATGCGTTAATAAAATATTCAATTTACTATTCATAAAAATGACATTTCTAATAATGCAGTTAATGTGCAAATAGCGGCAACGGCCGAAAATTTTTCTATTATTACTATTGAAAACTTAAAGGAAAAACTATCCTTTTACCTTAAACCTTTAAGTTTCTTTTTCAAATCAGTCCTTTCAATTTAGTCCCTGAGCGTATTTTTACACATAAAACGTCATTTTCTCCTACGAACTTCTTTTTAGTTTTCTCTTATGACCAAACCACATCTAATACTTGACATTTCGATTGTATAAATGAACAGTATCGTATACGTAAATAGTATTATACAGGTAAACAGTACCGTATACTAGCATAGTAACCATAGTTTGTAAACAAATATTTATATTTTATTTTTCATGGGTATTACAATATATATATGGTAGGATTGCTTTTGGTGAGTCAAGTGGTTAGACTCACTCTCTCATAATTTCAGGTATAGAAGATGTTGTAACTTGATGGTGCTCGTGTCAAGGACACCTCCCCATAGATCAAGGTAAGGTAAAGTATTTTAAAAGTCAAGTCAAGCTTGATACTCTTAGTTAAGCTCTATAATCAGGTAGGTCATGCTATAGTATATACTCATGTAAAAGATAGTAGGAACTAGCACAAAGATTTTGAATTATAATTATGATTATGTTGAGATAAGTGTAAAAATGTATTTATTTTAAATGCTATGAATGCTAGTTCATGAAGGAAAAGGTAATTTAACTGGTTTTGTAGTAATTCAATTTTCTTTTAAATTTAAAGATGGTTAAGTGAACGAAAAGTGTAAGGATTCTAAGTAAAAGTTATGCTTGCGATTGTACAAGTTAGGCATTGTTCACACTAGTTACGTGCTTGGTTCTGGGGCGTGACACATACACACATCTACAAATAATAACACACCACCAAGGTGTTCACTATACAACCCCGACATAAGCCAAACAATAAATAATCCCCTCATGATAAGTCTCACCTAAAATAGATACACCATTGACAAGTCGCCTATGAGAAATTTAGTGGCCAACCTTGGCCTTTCTCAACTCAGATCTCACCTTGCCATGACGTTGTCCTTTGGGAGGATTGTGTAGCCTACCTCAGCTTCCTCAACTCAACCACCGCGTTACCATTCCACTCATAAACTCAGTCAGACATACAAACCCAACTCCCATTATTTCTTATTCCCAAATTAAAATTTCAATTATGAGTCAATTCCCCCATCTAAGATATCAATCATAAGAGATATCTCTTGCATGTTTTCGTAACCTCTTCTATACATCGCCTATATCATATACCCAAGTGCATAAGTATTTGTATTTTTGAGTTTTATACTTATCCACTTACACTCACAAGTGTAAGGTCCCTGCCAAACACAAATCACAACAAGACTTATGTTATTTATGTCATCGGCATACAAATGCACAATATCACCCACATACAGATAGGTATATTCTTTTCATAAACATGCAAGGTCCCTTTGTTATTTTTGCTAAGCATATACAACATTTAACATATAGATGCATTTATTAAGTTTAGAAAACAATCCTAAAATATAAAATCATACAAAGTAAGGCTAGATCCCCAACCTGAATTTAAAGCATTTTTTGTCGTCGAAAAAAGTCTTGGCCAAACCTCAAACCATTGCATTGCTTATGGAATAACAACATACCACTTCAGCAAACAAAAACATGGAGGAAGACCATGTTCAGGATATGGCACCTGGGTGCCACAACACCTCCCAAAGTTCCCCCAAGGCATTAGGCATGGGTGCCCACCTTGGCGCCTAGGGTGCCCAGGCTTGGGTGGCGCCAGCCCCTTTTTCCCACGATGACTTTCGGATGTGGTGGCGCCTTAGGCGCCCACAACTAAAGACCCACGAACACCCTCGGTTTTTCATGCTTTTGGACTAAATCTTCACTATTTAACTTAATCCTTTCGATGAGTGTTCATTCTTGATGTCTAATATGACACCAAAACTTCCCAATTAATTCCAAGAATCTAAGCTTAAATCAACCAATTTCAATCAAACCCTAACTTTTCCTTTTTATCCTTCATGCTCAATAATCCTACCTCAAATCATATTTAATCTACCAAATCTTGCTTCTAATTTCATCATTAAACATCAAGGGATGTTTTAAAATATCACCCATGCTCCTAAGATCATAAACAACTTCAATCTTACCCCAAATTTCCCAAAATCCAAAAATGAGATAAAAATTGGGAATGTGAGGAATCTACCTTGTTTCCTTGCTCTTACAATGGTGGTTGGTTGTTAGAGTCCCAAACCTCATCAGAGAATGGTTTCTAAAGGCTTGGGTGGTGAGCTTGAGTGGAAAGGATTGGTGGGAGGTGAAGAGAAGAGAGAGCTAGAGAATTAGAGCGAGAGGGCCATTTGGGAAGGTAAATGGGAGAGTGAGTAGAAATATGTGTATGGCCCAATATATATATCCATAGGGAGTAAATTACCATCTTGCCCCTCAGTCAACCCCAATCAACTTTAGTAATGACAAGTCCATAATTTTTCCAATTCGGATATTTCTCACACTTTAGGCTAAACCTGTCAAAATGGACTAGCCTGCCTAGGAAAATGCAAAAAATGGGCAGGGCCAAGCCAGCCCGTTTTTAAACAAGCTGAAAAATGGGCAACTTAACCCCCTATGTGTAGGCTAATGGGCCAACCCATACAGCTTTTTTTTTCTTTTAATGTTGTCATGTTTTTTTTGGGTTCCCAATCCCTAACATTTCAGAGTTCAGACATTGGATTTGGGCCTAAAGATCTTCTTGTTGATGGCTTCTCTAGTTGTCAAACAAAAAAGGAACTCTAGTTGCACTTGCATTGTGAGACTCAAAGACTAAGATGTGGAATACAGGCACAGCTGAGGGTTTTCTTTTCCCTAACAATGGGAATCCAATTTCATGAGAGGCATTGAATCAAACACACAATTTGAGACTGTGAGTGAGAGGAAAGATGGGAGGAGAACTCAGAACTGAGAAGGCGAATAGATGAACTGAGAATGAAAGGGACGCTGGCCAATGCAGGCAGAGGTAGAGATGGACGAAGTGATGAACTGAGAGGGACCTTAGCTGAAATCTAAGAATGGGGAAGAGAAGCACGACAGAGATCTTTGAATCAAAGAACAGAAGAGAAGCACGATCTAGGTCTTTGAATCGCTGATTTTTTATTCTCTGTTCTCCTGCTCTCCTCCCTGATTCTCTAAATTTTTGTATTCTCCGTTCTTTGATCTCTCCTTCATGGCTGATGGCT
Source organism: Biancaea sappan (assembly GCA_037074585.1). Lineage (NCBI taxonomy): Eukaryota > Viridiplantae > Streptophyta > Magnoliopsida > Fabales > Fabaceae > Biancaea > Biancaea sappan. Next base: position 38,751,384 of record CM073491.1, on the reverse strand, counting down.
CCATCCTTAATTCTCTCCATCTCTGATCTCTTATGATTATCTGTTCTCTTCCCTTTCCCTCCATCACTCATGTCAGTATGTATGAGTATATATATATATATATATATATATATATATATATATATATATATATAATGACTTGTGGGGTAAACGGGTAACTTGCGGGTTACCCGGGTTGAACTTGAGCATGCGAGTTACCTAAGCCAAGCCAAGGCCAAGCTCGTTTTGACGAGTCTACTCTAGGCACCACACAAATTCCACCATTAACCTTTCCATTTAAACACAAGGTACCCCATACTTTTTTTTTTTTTGAAATAGTCCTCTACGAACCCTGAACTTACTTGCCTCCCCATAGGCTACGGGTGACTCCTCATCTCTCAGTTACTCATCATTTTACATGCCACACCACTCTAACCTTGCATTTGCTCTGCCAACAAAATGCAAAACAAAAAAAGAAAAATTTCCCCATATATGAATATTTATGAAAATCCATTTACACTAATATCTAAGGACCGCAGATATTACATTTAGTTTTTGTTGTTCTAGTACTTAAGTTTCATCTCAAAAGAGTCTTTTTAATTCTGAAAAAATTTCACTTAAATAATTTTTATTTGGTGTTGCAAAATAATTTTTAAGGACAACATTTTTCAACATGACTCAAGTTGAATTGTTTACAACAATTGCTTTAATTTATACAACAATTTTAAGCTCTTAATTACTGTTAAATAATTGAACCGTGATCTAATTCTATGCTACTTTTTTTAATTAAAAATTAGAGAATTTTTTTAATCATTGTTATCAAGTTATTTAATTAAAACATGATAAATATATAATTTTTAAAAATTATTACATATTTTTTACAATTCAATATTACATGTTTGTTTTTAACATATGTTCTTTGTATATGAGTCTAAGTCCTTAAAAATTAGGATCTCCCAAGACTCGGCTGGACCAAGTGTACTATTTTAACTATAAAATTCTATCCGAATTTGATCAAGTTGATCGAATTTGTCAAGTTGACCATGACACAACGTGCAAATCCTAATTTAGCAATGTTTGGCGAGGTCAGGAATGACCATTGTCTCTATTTTTTTGTAAGTAACAATAATAATTTACTATATGAGATAGGCAAGAGTTATGAATTTTTCATATTTCTATTATGTTTTATGTTTTATTATTTAACAAAAGCTAGACAGTAATTGAATGATTAAAAGGAAGGCAAACCGTTTCACCATTTATTTTAGGAAATTAAGCGTGTCTTTTTTTTTTTTTGGTTGTATCATTTTAGTCATTTTATTCAAGCAAACCAATTATATTGGTTTTCAAAAAAAGCTAACTGAATGACCACAAGTGAATTAATCCAACGCGAACTTAATCAGCTTGGATTATGGGATTGGATGGATGATTACTTTTATAAAAGAAAAAGATTAACATTTTACAATTTTTTTAATTTAAACATTATCATTATTTAACCACATATAAAAGCAATCATTTTAAATAATAGTTTACAACAAAAACCACTTATAAATAATAAAGAATGATTTGAGAAATACTAATTAATAAAAAGTAATGACAATATTTAAATTATTATTATGAATCAATATGGTTCGATTAAAAATTGAATTTACAAAACAAATGTAAAAAATTTAACCAATTAATTAAATCCAAATAAATTAACTGAATTTGATTATATTTATTTAATTGAGTTTGATTAAAATTAAAATTAGATCAATTTTCAAAAATCCTAAACGAAATGATTTAAAAGCACAGTTAAACATGATCACTTTTGAAACACCCAAGTGATGAAAGGAACAAAGCAATCTGATCCGTCAAAACCGAAGACTTCAAATTTGTGTACACCCTGTCCCTGAGCTTGTTGTCTTTTGCACTTGACCATCGAATCCCCCTGTCTGGCTAGCACGCACTAGTCGGCCACGCAAGCCCTGGGTTTCCTTTTCATTTTTCGGCCCGCTCTCTAGTCTCAATCCTAAACCCCAAAAACCTACCCAAAATCCCAGAAGCAAATTTTTCGATAGAAGACCCGAGTGAGAAGAGACGGAGAAGAGTATAAAGAGGGAATTAGAGAAAGGGCGAAATGGATTCGGATCAAGGCAAGCTTTTCATTGGTGGGATATCATGGGAGACAACGGAGGATAAACTCAAGGAGCATTTTAGCAACTATGGCGATGTCATTCACGCTTCAGTTATGCGGGAGAAGAATACTGGGAAGCCCAGAGGCTTTGGGTTCGTGGTGTTTGCAGATCCTTCGATTCTCGATAGGGTTCTCGAGGACAAGCACGTAATTGATGGAAGAACGGTGAGTGGGCTTCAACTTTCTTGTTTCCCCGTTGGGCATTATTATCATATTTTACCTCATTTTCCCTAACCCCTTTTGGTGGTTGAAGTCACTAGTGGTTGGTGACTCCGTTTATCGGGTTGTGGTATTTGGTGCTTGTTTATTTGTATTTTGTTTGTGATGATTTTATAGCTCGTTCTTATGTTTAAGACATGGTTGTTATGCTCTTTTTGCTTGTTGTATTTTGTTATTTCAGCTATATCTTCCCTGGATTGATAATATACCAATTTCAATCATTCTATTCTTCCTTCCTTACGTCTGTTTAATTTTCAGAAAATGGGCTACATCATATTACGAAATCTAGATGGTTTAGCTTTATTGTCTCTTATTAATGTAGTTCGCAGTTCTTATATAGGAGTTTTGAGGATCCATTATTCTCTAAATATTGCACAGAAACGCAATTAAATAATGATAGTACTGCGTTGTTTGTGTGGAAAAGATTTTTAGTTGTCTGATATTTGAGGCAATGTATTTGGTTGATATATCAATGGCTTTAAAACATCATTTTATTATTCAGGGAGATGGTTAAATGTTTCTTTTTTTTTTTTTGTCTTGCAATTTTTTTTTTTGGTTGGTGGAACATTGTCCACTAATTTGGATACCAGTCACTTGTGTCATCTTAGGGAGTGTGATTTCAGTTCAATATTGCATGTTCATCACAGTAACAAGCTTGTATGTTGTCTAGTTTGGTTGAATTATTGTTGATTTGCCACTACTTACTTGGAATTTGGACTCATTGTTGGGGAAACTTCATATAACCCCACTTTAACTATAGCTTAATTGCAACTTTGGTTAACGAATTTTAAAATCACTGTTGGGGAAATTACATATAACCCTCTTGAACTAGAACTCAACTGTAACCTTGGTATACAAATTTTAAAATGCAACAATTACTCTTCCAAACTATCACAAAAAGTGAAAGCGTCACATATCTTTTAAAGTTGAAATCTAGAACCATGTGAACTGGAAGAAACATAAGTAAAAAACTGTGTAAGGTATTATATGACAATTTTTAATTGATATGTAAAGTTTCCACTTTTCTGGTAGTATTGTGGTGTAAAGTTTATTTATTTATTTTTTTTTTTAAATTTTGTGAATTGAAGTTGTAATTAGACTATAGTTCAAGGGGGGTTATATAGAGTTTTCCCTTATTATTTTTGTACCTTATCCATCTTAGCATCATCTCTCGTTTCTTTTATAAATTTTTTGAAATTTCAGGTATTCTTGTATGTGCTTATTGCATTTAAGAGTGACTTTGCAACTTTATATAAATTTGATTTGTTCTTAATGAAATCTTGAAAAACTAAGATAATAGAAATCGTTTGAAGTTCCTCCTTTCCCCGCTCCCCCCTCTTTTCCTTTTTGTTAGGGTTACTTGCTTGCATGGATGAACATGTCCCTGCTTTGAATAGAGTGTGAGCATTATTTCTTATGGGATGCATCGTCAGGTTTTAGCCTTTTTTTTGGGTAAGGACAAAGGATTTTGGATTTGCACAAAGATCTGATAAATAATATCACTGAACTTTTCAGCTTACAAGATGCATAATTTCCAGGCTAGTAATCCCTAATCAGATTCTTAATTTTGATATTGTTATTGTTGAACTTGTTACTTTTGGTGCACTTTAAGGTTTTAATCTATAAACCTATGTATTACTTTATTGTCTATACATTACAGGCCTGATTAACAACTTTCTTATATAATATTTATTATCCAGGTAGATGCCAAGAAGGCATTTTCAAGAGAGGATCAACAAATTTCTGCCACTTCCAGAGCTGGAAATCCCAATTCTGCTAGGAGTGCAGGAAATGGTGGAAGTATCAAGACCAAAAAAATCTTTGTTGGAGGGTTGCCTCCTACCTTGACTGAAGAAAAGTTTCGCCTATATTTTGAGGCTTATGGCCTTGTAACTGATGTAGTAGTCATGTACGACCAGAATACTGGACGACCACGAGGATTTGGGTTTATATCCTTTGATTCTGAAGAGGCAGTTGATAGGGTTTTGCACAAGCCATTTCATGATCTGAATGGTAAGCAAGTAGAGGTGAAGCGTGCACTTCCCAAAGATGCCAATCCTGGTGCAAGTGGCCGTACAGGGAGTGGTGCTGGAATTGGTGGGTATCAAGGGTATGGGGCTTCTGGTGGCAACCAAAACTCATACGATGGTCGAGTGGATTCTAGTAGGTATATGCAGCCTCAAAGCACTGGGGGTGGATTCCCTCCTTATGGTTCTTCTGGGTATAGTGCTCCTGGGTATGGATATGGTCCTGCAAATAATGGCATGGGCTATGGTGGATATGGAAGTTTTGGTGGTGCCAGCGCTGGTTATGGTGGACCTGCTGGTGCAACCTATGGGAGTCCAAATGTCCCTAATGCTGCTTATGCTGGTGCTCCACCAGGTGCTCCGAGGAGTTCATGGCCTGCTCAAGCACCCTCTGGTTATGGTTCTATGGGCTATGGGAATACTGCTCCATGGGGTGCTCCAGGTGGTGGTGGCCCTGGTTCCGCACCCACAGGCCAATCCCCTAGTGGGGCTGCTGGCTATGGTAATCAAGGCTATGGATATGGTGGATATGGCGGGTATGGTGGAAGTGATAATTCTTTTGGGAACCCAGGTGTATACGGTGCTGTTGGAGGACGTTCTGGGAGTGCCCCAAGTAATGCTAGTGGTCCAGGAGGGACTGAACTTCAAGGGAGTGGAGGCAGCTATAATGGAAGTGGCTATGGTGATGCAAATGGAAATTCCGGATATGGAAATGTGGCATGGAGATCTGATCCAGCACAAGCATCTGGAAATTATGGGACTCCTCAGGGAAATGGCCCTCATGGCGGGCAAGTTGGTTATGGTGGTGGTTATAGTGGGACTCAGTCCCGGCAAGCCCAACAGCAGTAAATTTGACTGTTAGATTTCCTATTGGATCTTCAATTCCATTTTGTTGATCCCTCCTTGAATCTTAATTATGAGCTCACAATGAATTTTTCTTCCCATCAGCAAAGGAGTGGCTCAAGTTCGATATCGATATACATTATGGGACTGTTTGGGTTTGCTTGATTCCCAGTATCTTGTAGTACTTGCTTCTCTAGTTTATAATAAGTAGTTTTTTTCGACAGATCCTCTATTTTTAGTATTTTCCTGAGTGTAGCTTTAAATTTGCAATTTGCTTGCTAATGATTTTAGTTGATTTGAAATTGAGTTCTTGTAGCATTTCTGCTTTAGTATCTTATTTTGTCTTGCATTTTTTTTTTTTTTTTGTGGTTGCAGTTCATTACCTGTGTTCATGTTTTTGGTGTCTTGATAGTTTCTTCTTTCTTTTTGTTCTCCCCTGTTGTGGCTACCATTTTGGTTGGTAAGAAATCTTAGTGTGTAGACACTAATGCTTTAATTTAATGACAAGTAGAAATGAGGAGATGTAGTCAAGGTATTTACTGATAGCAGAGGGCACTTGGATTGGTCACTTCGTAATGGGTAGCGGTAATGGTAGTGGTAGTTGAAACTTTGAGGACGGAATAATCATTTTCCCCCTGCACTTGTGTTCTACAGGAGGAGAGGTGCTCAAGTACTGAAGTGGAGCCAAGTGACCACTCATGGTCAAACACGAGCTTCATTTGGGCTTGTTCAGGGGTGTGTTAAGCATGGAATGAACTTATTCAGTCATGATGTAACTTTCTGAGCCAATGCAGCGTCAATTTGGAGATTTCTACTTTTCAAGTGATAAAATTCTTAACCTCCAATCTGGTTTTTGGTGGCTGACTGAAATTTGAGTTGAAATGGCTTGCGGTATGTTGACTAAAGCAGTTTTCTGTGTTTCATTTTATATTTTTGGCCTGAATTGAGGGTGGCTTATTGATTCTCTTGGTAGAGGATCTCAATGATTTCCTGCTCAAAACAGTTTGGCTAAGATTTTAAACTGATGTTTCTCATTCTTGTTATGGGCAAGGTGGATTATCTCAGTATCATTCCTTTCCTATTTTATCCACGTTCCTTACATTTAGCTTTCAATTTTAGCTTGTTTCACCTACCATGGGGTGATATAACATTTTTTCTTTTTTTGGGTGAAAGGGTGATATAACATTCTTTTACGTCGCAAGTGCTCTCTCTCTTATCTTTTGATAACAATAGATTTACATTTTATGAGGTGTTGTGTATTACTTGCTTCTATTGAATTATAAAAGGATAAAATAATTGTAAAATTTAAGGTCACGTAAATATTTTGTTGAAGCATATCTACTTTTGACATGGGTGTGCGTGATTCACTAGCATTCCGCCTTTGGGCCTCAACAGTTTAGATGATGTTAGTCTGCTGCTTTTGAAGGGCTAATTTAGTTGTGGTGAACTTTTGATGACCGTAAGTATATGGTTAATCTGATTGAACCATGAAGATTAGTGTTTTCTCAATAACTATGAAGAAATTGAAGTGTTGAACATCAGAAGCACCAGGTTTGGGGAAATTGGCAGTTTTCCTGTGTGCATCTGGATGATTGACAAACTATACAAGTGCTTGTTAACCAAAAAACAAAAAGAAAACTTTAGCATTCTGACAAATATCCAGATGTCAGTGCCATTTAGCATTCTCAGATTCAAGATTGGGGCTTTCGCATAATTGTACTTGCATACTCGGAATACGACATGCATGACGTTTTAAAATAAACATCAATTTTTAAAACTATCATTCAAAAACCAACATTAATGGAGTGATGCTAAGATTTTATTTGAGATGAAAAATTTTTAAACAAACCTATTTTGAAGAAAAACTAGCTTTTAAATCAAAATTAGGTCGGGGGAGCTGGTATATTTGGAGTAAGTGTTAGCTACCTCACAACTTTGGATAATATAATTGACCAAATGATACATGTGGAGAAGATGCTAGATCATACAATTTTGTCCAAATAGTAGTGTTGAGTTCATTCTCCACTAGAGTCTTAAAATTAATAAAGATATCAAGGGCTTGAGATCTCTATTTTAAAGGGAAAATCCAAGTGTAATTAGAAAAGGCGTATGGAAAACTTAGGTAATAAATGCTTCCATCATGTGATTTTAGAGGAGCTAAGCCTCATAGATCCCTATTTACTAAATTAGCTTTGAATAAATTGAAATTGATAGCAGTGATGGTAGTTAACGTGCCTTGCTTAACATGCATATAAGCAAAGCAGACTCCAATAAAATTCTTGTTTGGAAATTTTATGTTACAAGATGATAAGATTTTGTGTACAGCCGGAAAATTAGGATGACATAGCCTACAATGCCAAAGTAATAGTACATCACAAGATTTCTTTTTTTGGTAATAAAAGATTTATTTAAGAAAGATGAACATAAGGTATGCTGGCGTAAGTTGACAAAAGCAAGAGTAGAATTAAGTGTAGAGGCATTGGTATTATTAATTTGTAGAGGTAGAATCAGTTAAAGGTAACTTTGCCAAGTGCTAAAGCTGAAAATGCTCTAAACAATACTTGATTGGCATCCTATGATTTCACATAGCACATAAAAGGGTGAAACTCAAAAAATACTTTATATCTAGCTAGTTTTGAAACAAACTAGGTTTCTCGTAATTTGTGGAACATGAAGCAAATTAATTAGGTTTAGTGTCAATTTAGGATTATAAAGTGATTTTCTGAAAGAACTTCCAATGTGTTCCATAGTCAAAACCTTACTGTTTCTCATATAAGTATTCCCTCCTCTAGTGTATTTTGTTTTGTGCATCAAGTTATTACAATCTGAGGTTACATGATTGGTAGCTCATAAATTAAGGTAGCATGATGGATCATAGAGAGTTTCAGGAGCATCTATCATTGCAGCATATTTCCAAAATGTTTCTGACCTTTGTTGAGTTGTGATATGTTTGAAAATTTAGATCAAACCAATGATAACAATAATTTGCAAGATGACTATGCTTATCATACAACTGACATTGAATATACCTGCCACTCTTCCTCATGACCTATGAAAACTTCTTCCTAAGTTATATGAATAATTTCCACAAAATTGTTGCAGTTAGTGTTATTTTGAGTTGATTGCTTTTGATTTGAATGGTTTCCTTTCTTAGATTTAGTATTACCTAAGTTAGTGGACATCTTTTCTATGGTGGCCGTTAACTTTGTGTGTTTTTCCATTCTCACTTCTTGAGCTAGTAGTAATGATTCTATTTTTGAAAAGGTGTAGGAATCTAACTTGTGAGTTGACCGAGATTATGAATGGATCATACTCATCCAGCAAACCATCAAATATGGCCTCTATTTGCTCATCTTCAAAAATATCATTGCCAATTGAAATCATAGAATCCATCAAATCCTCTTTACCTCGATTTATGCAAACATGAGGCCTAGAGATAGAGTATGTGGGCCTTTATGGTAAACTATGCAAGAAATGTGAATGATGCTTGCATGGTGGGGGGAGATTTTAATGCATACGTGTTTTCAGAAGAGAAGAGAGGAGGGGCGGAATCGAACTGGATGAGTATGAATCAGTTTATGGAATGCGTGCATAATTGTATGCTAATGGGTTTGGGATACGCAGGCTACCCTTTCACTTGGAAATGGGGTTTAGTGGATGAACGGTTTGGACATACCGATGTGTAATGAACTTTGGCGTAGAAGTTTTCCTGATTATGAAGTATTTAACTATTTTTTTGACTTTTCAGACCACAAACCGATCATTCTAAAGTCATGCTAGAAGAGGATTATTGATAAAGGCAAAAGCCTGTTCAGATTTAAGGCTATGTGGCTAATATAGATTCTTTTGAGGACGTTGTGAAGGAAGCTTGGAGGGCGAAGAAGGAATAGAAAGAAGCAGTGGGGTCCTTTCCCATTTAGTAAAAGGATGGAATCACAATGTATTTGGGAATATATTTCACAGAAAGAAGAAAATCAAGGCCAAATTGGACAAGATTGACAAAATAAGCAGCAATGGGACTAGTAATCATCTTGGGAAGTTATAGAAGAAATTATGAAGAGATTGTGATTCAAGAAGAACTTCTATGGATGCGGAAGGCTAGATGCAAGTGGATTAAATAGGGGGATAGAAATACCAGGTATTTTCACAAAGTTACTTTAGCTAGGAGGAAAAGAAATAAAATTGAACATCTAAAGAAAGAGAGTCTGATGAACATGATTATGGACTTTTTGAAAATTTATATAAAGCAGAGGGGGTGATGGCTTACTTTCATTTGAAGTGGGGTTTTCCTACCATTAATAATGATCTTTTATACAGTACTGGAAAGCCTTTTTCAGATAAGTAGATTGAGGAGGCAGTGTTTGGGATAGGAGAGTTTAAAGCTCCGAGTGCAGATGGATTAAGTGGTATATTCTTTCATAGTCAATGGGAGGTGATCAAACACTCAGTTTGCAAAGTGGTTAAAGAGGCTTTTATGAGAACCCAATGAAGATTGAAGATAAACCAGACACTTAAGTTCAATATCCTAAGAATGTGAAGCAACTAAGGCAGATCAGGTTCTGTAATGTGATTTTTAAGGTAATCTCGAATATCATTACTAGTAGATTATTATAAAATACCATGCGCCTTCTGGTACTGAATCAATGCAGTTTTTTTCAAAGACATGGTTCAAACAATGTGATTATAACATAGGAGGTTATGCATAGTATGAGAAACATGAAGGGAAGAAAGGGTATGTGGCAGTAAGAGTAGACCTTGAAAAGGCATATGATAGGTTGGAGTGGCTGTTTATTTAAGGAAACTTTAGAGGAGATTGGGTTTAATAGAAAGTCTATAAAAGATCAATGGCATATATAACAACTTGTAGCATGCGGTGCTGTGGAACCAGTAGCGTATCGAGGACCCTTCAATTACGAGAGATAAAATTTTTATTCGCTTTCTTAGATCTGATGACAAATCTTATAAATTAATTTCAATTTATTGTTCATTTAATAGTAATTTCCTCTTCAAAAATCTTTTCATTACAAAAAATTTTTCTTCTTCTAAATCCTAATTACATAATCAATCAACCAATTTGATAGGATTAGACCTATATATAAAAAACCTAAATTTTAAACTTTTATAAAGAGATCTTTAATAATGGAATGAAAAAATTAACCATTATCAAGAAAAAAATTATTTTAAGATTGGAGGTGAGAAATTTTTTAAGAGTAGGGAGTAAAAAATTTAAAAAAAAAAAGAAAGCAGCAAAATAAAAAAAATAAAAATTTTATATGTAAATTTTAAAATTTCAGGAGGTGCAGGTGCACCCCCTGAAAACAATGTGATTCTACCACTGTGTGGAACGGAGAAGCTTCTAAGATTTCATACCTGCTAGAGGTATTAGGCAGGGAAATCCTCTCGTCTTAAATTTTTGTACTGCATATGGAGAGGTTGGGATACTGTATCATATGGGCTGTGAATAATATTATATGAAAACCGATTGTCTTGAATAGAGGACGGCCAAGCATCTCACATCTATTTTTTGCAAATGACTTGGTCCTCTTTTTTAAAAGTGTCACAAGAACAAGTACAGGTGTTGCAAAATTTCTTAACCGTGCTTTCTGAGTATTCAGGTCATAAGATTAGTTCGGAGAAGACAAAGATGTTGTGCTCCAAAAAATGTAAATGGGAATAGATTCTGTACTAAATATCAAGAGTAATTGGGGAAATGAAAAAAAATTTGTGGAAACAGGTTTGGAGGTGGAATGGTCCTAAAAAAATTCAAACCTTTCTATGGCTGGCTTGTAATAACTCTCTACTCACAAATAAGAGAAGGAAAGAATGGCATATGACTGACTGATAGATGTCCTTTTTGTAATCGAATTACATATTTTACGAGACTGAATTGAGGTGAGGAATCTCTGAAAATTGTTGATTAAAAGAGACAAATGGGCTGAATTCTGTACAGTGGGCCTGACAGACTGGATTAAACGCAAATTTGAGGAACATTTCAGCGTTATTAAATCATGGAGTTGGAACGCGGTTTTTGGTGTGGCTGTGTGGTTAATGTGGAAGTTCAAAAACAGTTGGGTATTCAATGGCGTGAAGAAAGAGGTACACGAATGAAAGAAATTGATCTTAAAATATGTGGCTGACATTCATTTTACTGAGCAGTAGGTAGAAAAATTTGAGAAGGTGAAAGTCAGGAGTGAGGAGATATCCATGTGTCATGGTTCTATGATCCAACTGAGGAGTGGGTAAAATGTAATTGTAATGGAGCCAGTAAATCGTAATAAGGCTGGGTGTGGTGGTGTTTGTAGGGACTACAACAGTAGATGGTTGTATGGTTTTAGCAAATATTTAGGTAACTGTAATTCTCTTGTGGCTGAATTATATATGGGGCTGTATTACATGTATGGAATTAGCTTGGAAGAATGGCTTTAGGATGGTATGGTTTGAAATGGATTCGAAGGTAGCTGTGAATTTAATAATGAATGAAGTTGAAGAACAGCTTGGGTGCGCTGGATTGATTAATATTATCAGAAGATGGTTACAAGAAGATTGGAAAATTGAACTGACTCTTACATACAGAGACAAGAATAAAGTTGCAGATTGGCTTCCAAGTAGGAAAATTTTTGTTTTTTTTTTGTTTTTTTTGAGAATGTTCCACTAGGTTGTAATCATCTAGTGAGAGATGACACGAGAGAGCAGTTTTTTTCCCTAGAGTTGTATCTTTATAGATTGGGTTTAGCCTCCTTTTTTCCCAAAAAAAAAAAAGGAAAAAAGAATCCATCAAACCCTTATTCTTAGCAAATATTCATTCATGGTTCAATCTCCTTTCTTGGTACTTCATAATTCTACCTCGAATTGCCTCAGTTTTTCTCTTCCAAACTATGCATGATTTTTCACATCCTATCACTCATGGAAGAAAGAAGCCAAGGCAAAAGTACGCATTCGATAATGTCTTTTCCAACTCAAGTTCTTCATTGACTTCCTTTCATCGTCTTCTGGTTCAAAATTTGGAGGTATTGCACTGCCAGCTTCTTCAATGAATTTCAACAATGCATGTCCTTTGATTGCTACTATGAATTGTTGACGATAGATCAAGAATTTTTTTGCAACCAGCTTGATTAAACTTGGATGATAGAACCTTACAAAACTCTGTTTCTACACTATAAGAAGTGTGCTTGGGCTGGAAGAAGATTTGTTGGCTCCTATGGCTGTGAAGCTATAGCTTTGATACCATGGAACAAATCAAGCTTGTAGCTAGAGAAAAGAGAAATGAACATATGTAAAGAATGAAATATATATCATTATAACTTGAAGTACACACACACACACATATACAATAGAAGGGTAGCATTATGTTATGCCATGACAAATAACAACCAGAGAAACTTGTACAATAGAAATGTAATAGTAAATGTGAGGTAGTTAACTTAGCTCCATTGTTTATACATCTAACAAAGATGCATGGGAGTTTGGAAAGAGAGTGAGGGACTCGAAACAAAGAGAGAATGCCCCATGTTTTTTCTACAAAACCTAAGATGATGGGGTGAGTAAGATACCATGACCACACATAAAAACTAGTAAGCAAATGCGGGGAGCAAATGGTCAAATCTCAGAAGTAAAATTTAATCACCAACCTATAATTGTAATTTTCTTTTGAAAACCTTTGATGTCACTCTATTTTTCTTTTTTTTTTTTTTAAAAAAAATATGGGATAACCCAAAAGATTTTCAAATTAAACTATGTGATGTGAACTTTGATTTTAATCCGAGGTGCTAGGCTCTAATCCTACGTCAAGTATGACCCTATAAATATTTTTCTTTTATTTTATTTTTTTCTCACATATGTTGACTATCACTACAACAATATCATTGTATATAAGGCAGAAACAGTCAGAAACATAAAGATTTCAATAGAAAAATGGGTTTTGCGACTAATTTCTCAGAAAATATTTTTAATCAATAAATCAATAGTTATTAATTCATTTTTGACTAGTTTTCTATTGATAAATAAGTTCTACTAAAACTTTCTTATTAATTGTCAGTTAGAGATTATCATAGCACATCCATTTCACATTTGCCATCTGTTTGTTGTATGTACCTCAAAACAACTTTTTAAGTGTGACTCATGAGCCATGTTTAGCACATAAAGTGGCTCAACAAGCCCCCCCCCCCCCCCCCCCCCCCCACACACACACATATTAAAGTGGTTGTGTATATATAATTTCTTGAGGGGCTCGAGCAACCATTACTTGATCGGTTGATCCCCTCTAATGTTTTTTTTTTTTTTAATATACTGAGGTTGCTCGAACTCCTGTCAATTTTTTTAAAAAAATTCATTGAGTCTTTGTTAATTTGTGTCAATTTTTTCAAATGATATGACAAATAAAATTAATTTTATCAGTTGCTCATGATATAGAAGCAGAACGTATAATAAATAACAAAAACTTTTTCAATCAAGCAAATGAGAGAAGTGTCTTTGGATTCGTACAGCTCTTTTTCATCACAATAACACCTAACACAGTTACATTTCAAAAGGAGAATAAATAATAGCACCATCACAAATATAGACTATATTCATAAGTCTCACAATCGTCTTCAAAAGAGATAATATTTTTTTGATTTGCACATAGCAAAAAAGTAAGTTCATAATCTTCATAATCCTCATAATCCTCTTCTAGGTACACCTCCTGTTAAATAAAAATGACGAGAAGATTAAAAACTGAGGAAAAAAAAGCAAGAAATGGAAAAGGAATGAAGAAAATGAGAAGAGAGAATGTACCAAACAAAAACAGAGTGTAGCAAGATATCATTTTCCTTCAAACTTGTCAATAAAAAAAGTGAATCAGAAGTGAAGAAATTATAAGAGAATAAGAAAGGAAAAGAAATAAACTAAGTGGAGAAGTATGAAGATAAAGGAGAAGGATGAATGATATTTTAATTTTGGTCCTCTTTCACTTTTTATTCACCTCATTTAACTTGCCCAGAAGAGAAGAACAAAACAACAAAATTAGAGAAGAGATGCGAAAGAGACAAGAGAAGTTAAGAATTAGAGAAGAGATGTGAAGAGACAAGAGACGTTAAGAAGTCGAAGACAAAAAGAAAGAAAACTTGAATATATACATATATCCGCGCAGGCTTTACAATTTTTCACTCCCGCCACTGTAAATTTGTATTCTCCCGAGCTTGTTTTGGACATGTTGTATAGATTTAGATTTATTTAAATTGATTTTAATATGATATGTATTCATTAGTTAGCTTCATTTATACTTTGCACTTGGAAATATTTAGTAAGTTAGATTAATTTTTAAAATTTAAATTATATTCATTAAATAATAATTTAAGATTTTATTTAGATTCATTGTTTTATTGTTTTATTTCATTATATATGGTATTATATATATATATATATATAAAGAAACATGCTCAAGAGATATATATATATATATATATCTAAATAATATATACTTATGTATATATTTAAATATTATTTAATTCATATAATATTATATATATATATATAGTATATTTAAATATAATTAATTATCTTTATTTTATATAATATAATTTATTATAATATATATGATATATAATATCTATAGACTTGTGCCATACATGTAAGTGTCATATCGAGCCACAAATTTTTTTATGCTATGTATTCATATTTTTCTAATATTAATATTAGTATGTTGAAACAAAATAATAAATAATAATCATATCAATTCAAAAATATTACATAAATAAGAATGATACAGTTTGTTGTGTAAAATCTATCTGATTTAAAAAATTAAAATTATCAAAAAGTAAAATTAGTTATATTTTAAATTACTAAAAATACTTTTAAATTTTATTTTCAAAAATTATTTAAAAGAAATTTGAAAAAATATTTAATAAATAAAATATTATATATATATATATATATATTAAAAAATAAATATTTTATATTTTATATAACATAATATTATATATATATATATAATATAATATAATTTATATGATATTATATATATATATTTGAGCCACACATGTATTGTCACGACCCGTTTTCTGGGCACATGACCGGCACAATGATGAATCTCTCATCACTGTAAGCCTTCCGATAAATATATCAAATTTTCTTATATGAAAATCATAGATTATCAATTTAAAATACATTATTATACTGACATACAAGCCAAATGTCGAACCCCTGAACTAGATGTCCTAGACGATTACAGAGCAACATAATCTATAACAGAAGAGAGGTCTACCCGACAACGGGAAGGTCCAAAGTGATCTACTCCTCTAGCAGATATTCTTCGATGGCAACCTGATCTGAACAAAAAGGTTGTACAAACAATGTGAGCTTTTAAACTCAATGAGCGAATCGGCCTCGCATTAATAAAATTCAAATACATTACCAGTCATGCAAGCATATCCAAAGGCTCATACTCAACCAATAGACAGAAGATAAAAATTTATCCAATTCAACAAACGTTACTAGTACTCGTCAATGGCAATATATCCCGGAGAGCGCACACAGGCCGGCTCACCAATTATGTATATTTCCGCCATGACGCACAACATCATCCTCTTACATACAAGATAAAAATTCATCCAATTCAACAAACGTTACTAGTACTCGTCAATGGCAATATATCCCGGAGAGCGCACACAGGCCGGCTCACCAATTATGTATATTTCCGCCATGACGCACAACCTCATCCTCTTAGCTAGGGCGCCTCACGGATTTATCACCAATCCGGGCTATATCCCTACTGAGGGAATCGTTGTCTCCACACTCATTGGTCAAGACACCCTGTCAACCGGGTTTTCTGCCTTGCCGTGAGAGGGGGTACTGTCCCGCTCAATCACAATCAATAGCATTTCATATCATAATCAGAAGCTCAATATAATATTCATCCATATAACAGGTATGATATATTACTATATTATGGATTTATAAACCACATATCAAGATAACAATTAATCCATTTTTGAAAACATTCAAACTTCACATCATCATAAGATACTTATTTCATTTTATCCATACTTATGGATTAATTATCTCATTTAGATTCGTCATTCTGAATCCAATTTCCCCCTATGAATCTTGGGAGTGTCCTACGACATACTTTTTATCACCAGTAATGCTAAAACTCTATTAAAACGGGGTCGTTTCACTCACCTGGATTCCGTACGAACATCGCTTCTCTAAGTCATTACAGACAAGAGTTCTCAGGTGAATTTTGGTGTTCTGCTACGGAGATTTTCATGAAAGATTAGAGAAAATACGTCAGGATTGTTTTGTACAGATACTGTTCATATGTACGGTTACTATTTATATATACGGTTACTATTTATACGAGAAATAGAGAATACAATCTGTAAAAGAGTACACCAGGTAAGTTCCCAGGAAAGAGTGGAGGGTCACACTGGACACACTTAAAAACCAGGTCTTTCCTTAGCCAGAACTTTCCTAGACATGTATTCTTCACAGTTTACATTCTATTTCGGTAATCAGAGAATCAAAATAACATATAAACAGCTAAGGACAGTTTTTCTGATGTGGAATATCAGCCAAGGCCGCAACCACAGAGCATACTTAAGAAATTAACTTCTAAAATTTGAAAGACATAGAAAGGGCATAGTATCCTTACCTAAGCTGAAAAGGAAAGGCCCAAAATCTCAGAGGCCTAGCTTTGGAGTAAGAGAAACTTAAGCAGAGAAGAAGAGAAGTTGAAGGTGTGAGTTTAGAAGTGAAATGGAAGGGCCTATTTATAGCAAAAGTCAAGGGTACTATTTGACACTATGCGCTAATAAAATATTCAAATTACTATTCATGAAAATGACATTTCTAATAATGTAGTTACTGTGCAAATAGCGGCAACGGACCGAAAATTTTTCTATTATTACTATTGAAAACTTAAAGGAAAAAACTATCCTTTTACCTTAAACCTTTAAGTTTCTTTTTCAAATCAGTCCTTTCAATTTAGTCTCTGAGGGTATTTTTACACATAAAACGTCATTTTCTCCTACAAACTTCTTTCTAGTTTTCTCTTATGACCAAACCACATCTAGTACTTGACATTTCGATTGTATAATGAACAGTATCGTATACGTAAATAGTATTATATGGGTGAATAGTACCGTATACTGAAATAGTAACAGTAGTTTGTAAACAAATATTTATATTTTATTTTTCTTGGGTATTACATGTATGTGGGGTAATTATTTTTTATTTCATGTATTCATATTTTTCTAATATTAATATTAGTATGTTGAAACAAAATAATAAACAATAACTACATCAATTTAAAAATATTACATAAATCCTTTCTAATTTAAAAAAAATTAAGTAGATCAAATTTGACAAATCCTCTCTATTTTAAAAAAATATAATACATCATAACAATTTCTTTAAAAAATATATTTGTTGATATAAACAAATAAATAATATATATTTATTATATATATATATATTATTTATTATATGTTATTTTGTAAAATAACTTATTTATATATACAAACATAAAGTTGCTCGAGTTAAAATTAAAAAATTACAATTTATGAATTTAAATATTTATCAAAATCATTATATAATAATTTATTGATAGGCAAGATTAATTTATGTATAAACTATTAATTAAAAAATTAATACAAATATTTTAGATTATATAGTAGACTAAAGAAAAAAGATCTCAATAGTAATTTAAATACAAATTTTTTTAAAGTTATTCATTATCAATACTTCCATAAAATAATTAGGGTAATAATGCACTAATTGAAAAATAATCAAAAGGAGTTAAGAAAGACACAACTTATTATTTGAAATTTTTACATTAAAATCATTAAAATTAAAGTTAGTTATATTTTAAATTGCATAAAAATAATTTTGAACTATATATATACATATTGTATGTATATGTATGTTATTATTAACTCATATATATATATATATATATTATTTATTTGTTAAGAAAAATTGTATTTATTTGTTTTTATATATATATATTGAGTATATTTAAATATAACTAATTATATTTAAACATAGTTTGAAATTATTTAAAATAATTTAAAATATAGTTAGTTTTACTTTTAATAATGCCAATATTTTTAAAGTGAAAAATTTCACATAATAAGGCATATTTTTTTTTTAATTTGTTTTATTAGCCCACCATAATCTTGACTATTTCATAAAAATAATAATGATGACTGATAAGTTTTTTTTTGTAAGCACCAAAGAGATTGAAAGCCTACGTCTAATCTTTCACCAAAATGGGCTTCAACAATAATGGAGGATCCTCAAGTAACTTAAAACCCGACTCCTGCCCTAACGCAGAGCTGGCCAATCAATTTGTAACTTCGTTACGCTTTTTGTAGCACCATCCCAATCTGAGCTCCCATTCTCTACCAATTAGATCTTTTATCTGCCTAACTAGGTTCAACAATGGATGATCCTTCAACAGCCCTTCCTAATTAACTCTGAAGATCTTCTCGAATCTGATTCAAGGCTTACACATCGGAAGCTTCTATCCCAGGGTAGCTTCAAATCCTCAGTGATGCTTTGCAACTCCGATGAAACTAGTGACCCACCGCCCATTCGAATCATGGATCATATCTCCATAGCCCGCCGCTAGCCCATTTTCTCCACTAGCACCGTCCACGTTACATTTAATCCAACTAGTAACTGTAGTTCTCAACCGAGACTAATCTATCTACTAATTAAGTTAGAGTAATTAAGCACTTCCTTGGAATCTTCAAACTCTCTAGCTGCAATGACGGAACTCCAGTATAGGTCACCCGCCACACATTCCTAGTTTATGAAGATAAAAGAATTTCTTCTAAGTCAGATTCTTTGCACTATTTCCCCAAAGGTGACTCTCCAATTAAGGCTTTCTAATTTATTGATCTCTTTTTTCGCTATTGAAAGTGAACCATTCGACTATGTTCCCACTGAAAAAAGTTTGCCAATAGGCAGACTCAACAAGCATTTTTTATTGAACTCTGAATATGAATATAAATATTCTTATTGTGATTATAATTATGGTATTTGTACTTGTGACATATTTATTATTGTACAGTCATTTAGCCACTGAGTTTTGATGAACTCACACTCTATGAATATTTTTTTAGATACAGTAGATGAGAACAAAGAAAATTCGTAGGAGGAATAATATTTATTAAGGATACTTTTCATATTGTCTGGAGGCCTATGAATCTAAAAGCTTAGGAAATGATCTGTAATCTCTATAGGTCACCTAGGCTTGAAAATTTGTATTATAATGTATGATATTTGGCTTGTGTTTACTATTTCACTATGTTAAACTTTTTATATGTATATATACAAAAATCTCTTTCTTAAAAAATTATGTTATGCAGAGATTTTATGGAATACCATAAAGGTATACTCTCGAGTTTATAGAGTTACTCACATGCCTTAAATTGAGATGTGACAGGGAGAGAGATGTGGGAGGCTTAGGTTCTAGGGTTTCCAAATGTTGTTTTAGCTAGGATAGACTAGTCTAGTTAAATATGATTAGTTGTTTATTTAATTTGAAAATATTTAGGATTTAAATTTATTTATTAACTATTTATTTCAATTTAGTTAGGAAAATAGAGTAATTTGAATATTAAGACTATCAGAAGATAAAACTAATTTTTAAACAAGATATAAATCTCAAATTTATATATCAATAGTAATTACTATTACTTTTAAACGTCCATTGGCACGTTAATTCTTATTGGCTTATTTAAACTCAAATGTACTAAATGTTTTAATTTTATTCAAATCTAGGCAATTAGATTTTCTTGGGGAACTTTCAAATTTAATTTTAGTATGATTTATCCTTAAGTTACTTATTAAATTTTGGATTTGTTTTATTTTGATAATCATTTATTTTTCCTCTATTTATCCTTTTGGATTATCCTTCAACTATTGCTTCTTCTAATTGTACTATTTAAATATATATTGCATTATCTTCTATTTAGCTGCACGGCATCCCATATTATTTTGTTTCCATTATATTTTTATTTTATTTCCTTTTTAATACTTAAAAAATTAGTCATATAATTTATTTCAAAAATTAATATCTTAAGATTTGGGAGTTATTTTTCATTTCCTATTTCACATCAAGGCTCCCTATAATTTTCTCTATCTATTCTTATACTTTACAAGTATTTTGCTATACACCACAACATTCCAAAATCTTTCACTGTAGTCCCTGAGATTTTCACTTTAGTCTCTGCATGGTCTAGCATCACACTTTGCTAGCTTACAACCCAACTTCACATACTAAAGCATTACCACATCACATACAACATCATAAATATATATAGTACACCATTTGCAAACCAATACTTGTGAAATAAAATTTAACAATTAAAAATAAAAAATTAAATGACAGATATTACAAATACATTACTTATATTAATGAAAAAAAAGGAAAAAAAAGATTTGTTTTTGTATAACATATTTTTTGATAGGCCATTATATAGTCATTACTGTATACTAAGTAAATTTATAATTATTTTTATTAATAGAGAAGGGTGTCTTTGATAACAATTTCATTTGTGTGAAATTAAATGACATTGGAAAATACCCTATTTAGTAGGAACTAAATTGAAAAATACCTTAAACGTGAGGGACCAAATTGAGAAGACAATTTTATGAGGGGTCAAATTGAGAAAATAATTATGTTAGGGACTAAAATGCCATGTGTGTTAGGGACGAAAACAGGGTTTTAGTCCAAATATATTAACATTAATATTCCCTTTTTGCTGTTCCGAGAAGTACGTGGGGAAGGGCAAGTGTGTTCTATTTTGGATTTTGTTGGTCGTATTCTTCGCTTCCTACACGTACCGTTGGCGAGCCCATCATCACCCATCTTCGTTTCCCTCTCATGGTGCATAAAACTTTCCCGAGATTAACTAAAATAACAAACCCCACATTATAACTCCTTAATTCTGCCTACCTATTCTCTTTTAAGAGTAATGTAATGCACTTCTGATCTCCCCGTTCTCTCCTCCCATAACACAGTTGACGTCGTGTCCTATACACCCTCCATATTGCCGTCGTTTCAGCGATTTCCCCGTCGGTTTGTTCCTGACCCATCTCCGGACTGCCGTAGCTCCTCGGTATGGGTCAGCACAGCCGTCGTGAATCGGATCCCGGTCCCTTTGCTTCCACTATTTCCTACCAACAACAATACCCGCAGCACCATTCTCAACGCCGTGACCTCTTCGACAACAACAACGACCTCGATTGGCCCTTCGGTAAGCTCGAGTGCCTTAACGATGACGACATCCGGGAGGCTGCGTATGAGATCTTCTTCACGGCGTGTCGTTCGTCGCCGGGATTTGGGGGACGAAACGCATTGACATTTTACTCCAAGGACGAGAAGGGCGACGAGGGGTCGAAGCAAAGCCAAGTGGCGATGAACCAGTCGAGCAAGGTGAAGAGGGCGCTTGGGTTGAAGATGTTGAAGGTGTCATCGTCGAGGAGAATGACGTCGATCGAGAGTAGTGAAGCATTGGCGAGCCCGGTCGGGCTTAGGAGACAAGGGCAGGGAGGAGCCGGCGGGATGACGATGCCACCGACAAGGCCGAAGCGGCCGTTGACTTCGGCTGAGATCATGAGACGACAGATGCGGGTGACGGAGCAGAGCGATAACCGGCTGAGGAAAACCCTCATGAGGACCCTCGTAGGCCAAGTACGTCTATATTAATTATTCTATATATGAAAAGTAAGTTATTGATTCATCTTTTAAAAATTATAATTTTATCAATTTAATTTTTAAAAAATTAAGTATTTTAATTTAGTACTTGAAATATTATATTTGTCTCAATCGATTCTTTTGTAGCTAAATGACAAGATTAATATTATTCAGTTTTTAAAATTTTCGTTATTAAGGATCCCCTTAAAGAATAAATTTAGACTGTTGGATGAGTTTACCCAACGGTGTAGAATACTTTTACATTTTTCTTCTCATTTTTTTTAAATTGTATGATTAATTTTTAAAATATTAAAAAATTAATCTTGACCATATTAGCAATTTTTAAAAACTAATCATGTAATTTTTTATTAAAAAAAGAAGAAAAACATAAAATTAATTTGAGCTGTTGGATAATCTCATTCAATAATTTAAATTTGGTCCTTGAGGGAAATTTTTAAAATATAAAAAAATTAATCTTGACCATATTAGCAATTTTTAAAAACTAATCATGTAATTTTTTATTAAAAAAAGAAGAAAAACATAAAATTAATTTGAACTGGTGGATAATCTCATTCAATGATTTAGATTTGGTCCTTGAGGAAACTTCTCTCAATGACCCTTGAGAAGATCCAAATTCCATCTTGAAAAAAAGAAAAATCAAATTGAAATAAATGTATTTTTTTAAGAACTAAAATAAAAAAAATTTAATCTTTTAGGAACTAAAGTAAGTTAACGATAAATCATTTTAACAACCAAACTAGTAATTTAATCATATATTAATTAATTATATATGATTCTTAATCATCTATTTTTTCCATCTCAAATTCTTAATGTTATTTTTGATTTGTTAATTTTGCAATCCTATTAGATGATGTATATGTTCTTTTTTTCTGAATAAAAAAAAGAGTGATTATTTTTTATTCAATGTTGTGAAATTTATATAAAATAAATTTTCTTATAACTATTCTTATTGATTTTGAAGTAATTCAATGATTAAAAGTTGACCTTTTTATAGCAATTTTTAATATATATCTACATATATATATATATATATATATATAAGAGTTTAAGTTCTCTAAAGCTTGAGTTTTCTAATTAATAGATAGATTTTAATTTGAGATTTGTGTAATAAACTATTGTATTAACACAAATTTGGAGAAGTCTACATAAAATGGCCTGAAATTTTTAAAATGTTTTATGGAGTGGAATATGCGAGCATGATGCTTACAAATTACATTAATTAATGAATTAATTAATGAATATGCAGACAGGGAGGAGAGCAGAGAGTATCGTTCTCCCATTAGAACTACTGCGAAACATAAAGCCCTCAGAATTCAACGACACTGAGGAGTACCACGTGTGGCAAAAGAGGCAGCTCAAAGTCCTAGAAGTGGGCCTCCTCATGTACCCTTCAATTCCCATTGAGCAGTCCAACCCTTTGATCACGCGTCTCAAGGAAATCATCCAAAGCGGAGAGTCCAAACCCTTAGACACCAGCAAGACCTCAGACACCATGATCGCCCTCTGTAACGCCGTCGTTTCCCTAGCGTGCAGAACCCCCAGCGGTGCTGCCGGCGACGTCTTCCACTGGGCCGACGGCTTCCCGGTCAACATCCACCTCTACATTTCCCTCCTCCAATCCATTTTTGACCAAAGAGACGAGACCCTAGTCCTGGATGAAATCGATGAGCTCCTTGATCTAATGAAGAAGACATGGCCCACTTTGGGGATCAGTAAGCCTATTCATGACGTGTGCATCACGTGGGTGTTTTTCCAGCGTTATATCGTGACTGGACAGGTGGAATCTGACCTTCTTGGTGCGTCGCATGCTATCCTAACGGAACTGGCGAATGACGCAAAGAAAGAGAAGGATTCTTTCTTTGTGAAGATATTGTCGTCGATGTTGGGTTCGATGCTTGGGTGGGTGGAGAAGAGGCTGCTTGGTTACCATGAGTTTTTCGTGAAAGGGACTGTGGGCCAAATCGAGAACCTTCTTCCTCTTGTGAAGATTGCCTCCGATATTTTGGGCGAGTATCGTCCCATCGCAGATGATCAACTGGATTCTTCCCACCACCGGGTTGATCGCTATATTCGGTCTTCCCTCACAAATGCATTTGGAAAGGTTTCTATTCTCTCCGTTGCATTTTCAAATTAAATTTTAATTTTTTACGTATCATTAATTATTTATAGTTTAGTAATGTGCTCTCTCAATAATTGAAATACTATTTAAAATATTTTCATCTCATTTTCATACAAAACTCAATAGTTTGCTGACTTGAACAGTGTTGGATGACAAATTTGGTCTATGTAATGAATAATGATTAAGAAAACAGCACTTAAGTCAACAGGCTGCTAATGAAAGACATTGTTGCAAACATTAAGATGAAATTCAAATATTTTTGAAAGAATGAGTAAATTAAACTTCCCCTTCTCCCAAGTTTTCAAAATTACCCTCCCCTCCCCTCTCTAAAACTATGATATTATTACATTTTGGTTCAACTTTATATCTTCTATTCACAAAAGTCTGTTATTGTAATTTGTTTTTTTAAGTGCCTCTCTTTAACAGTAAAATAAATGTGTTGCAATATGTTAAAATCGATATTCTTATATTAATAGAAATTATTTTAATTAAGAGATATGTGAGTTTAGGTCTTAAATATCAAAAGAACATATTATAATTGATCTCTTTGGACAATAAATATAAAATTGAATTAAGTGTAGCAATTTCTTAGTTATAAGGAAAGAAAAATTAAAGGGACGGGAGTCTAATCTACTAAAAAAAGTGTGAACCGTTAAATTAACAGTTCACCTATTTATGATGAACTGAAATATGATTATTGTCCACATTATATTTTGCAACGGTATCTTCTATATCTGACAATAAATAATTAACGTATTTCTTTTTGTTGTGAGCCCAGATAAAAGAAGCCGCCTTTGCCAAATCCGATGAATCCGAAGAAATGACTCGAGTTCTGCTTGAGTTAGCTCAAGAAGCAGAGGATCTGGCGATGAAAGACAGGCAGAACTATAGTCCAGTTCTGAAGAAATGGCACACGACGGCGGGTGCGGTTGCGGCGCTGACACTGCACGGCTGCTACGGCCAAGTGCTGAACCAGTTTCTGGAGGAGACGGCGTTACTGAACGCCGACACGGTGGAGGTGCTGCGGAGGGCTGATAGGCTGGAGAAGGTTCTGGTGGGGATGGTGGTGGAGGACTCCGCTGACTGTGAGGATGGCGGCGCAACCTTAGTGAGAGAGATGGTCCCTTATGAGGTTGATACCATCATATTGGATCTTGTGAAGAAGTGGATGGAGGACGCATTCAAGAATTGCAAAGAACTCATCCAAAGAGCCAAAGAAATAGAGGTAATTAAGCTTTATTTATTTAGCTTTATGATTTTCTTTTCCTTTTTTGATTATATTACTAATTTAGTATCAAAATATTATAATTATTTTAATTTAGTGTTTAAAAGATTAATTATTTCAATTTAATTTTTAAAAAATTGTATTTGTCTTAATTTAATTTTTTTTATTGATAAATCACAAAATCTATCTTGATTTTGTTATGAAAAATCACTTTAATAAACAAAAAAAAATCAAATTGACAAAATTATAATTTTTATGAGCTAAATTAAGACTTTTAATTTTTGTTTTTTTTTAAGAATTAGATTGTCACAATTGTAATATTCTAAAAACTAAATTAGCAATTTGCTTTTTTTAAAAATAGAAAATATAAGTATCTATGAAATTAATGATACTAAAATTTGCTAAAATTACAAATCTGAGGCACGTAATTAACAATACACAAATTAGAGGAAGTATAATTATAGTAAAATAGATATAACTGCTTTAAATCGAGAAAAGCAATGTAGTTATGTATTAGCTATCAGAATCATGGTTTGGTTTCTCTGAACACAGAATATGCTTTGTAATTGCTTTTCTTTCTTATTTGATTGCAGACCTGGAATCCAAAGTCGAAACAGGAACCATATGCAATATCTGCAGTGGAGCTAATGAAATTGGCCAACGCAATTGTGGAAGAGTTCTTCAAGATTCCAGTTGAAATCACTGAAGATTTAGTGGGAGAACTTACTTCGGTATTGGAAAATCTCTTCCGGGAGTACATGACATTTGTCGCAGCGTGTGGTAAGCATTCACTCATGAATTCATATTTAGTTAAAGTTTAGAGTAAATTACTCATTTACTCCTTATAATTATTTTAATTTGATTTTTAAAAATTAGATATTTCAATTTAATATCACAAAAATTACATTTATTTCAATTTAATTCTTTTCTTTGTTATATTTAAAAATTCATCATTATCAAATCTCAAATTTTTCTCTGTTAAAAATCAATTTGATAAATAAAAGGATAAAATTTAAATGATTATAATTTTTAAAGACTAAATTGAATAATCTTTTCAAAAATTAAATTTAAACAATTATAACTTTTTATTTTTGAGAGTAAATTAAATTATTGATTTAGTTTTTTAAAGATTAAATGTCTTAATTATTTAGTTTTTTAGTTACTAAATCACAATTTTTTTTGGCCAAATTTCAAATTTTACACTACTAAAAATTATTTTGATACATAAGAGACAAAAAATTAAGACTAACACAATTTTTTATGAACTAAATTGAAATATCTTATCTTTCAGAGATTAAATTAAAATAATTAAAAAATTTTAAGAATCTAATAAGTAATTTACTCAAAAAAATAATTTGAAAATTATAATTGGTGGGAAAACAACAATCACTAGATCAAAATACAAATGTGAAATGAAATAGTGTCATATTATATAAATTCTAACCTATGTATATATATAGAAGAAAAAAAACTTACATGTAGTTATTTTTATCTTTACTATTAGGTATGTCAATTAAAATATGACAGATCAATTAAAATATGATAAGTATTTAGTTTTAACACGACAATTAAGTTTATGACTGTATACTTATTGGTAATACATTATGGCATGATCAGTTTTTTGTTTTTGAAATTTTTTTAACGCATATTCCACACTTTTACTTGAAAAAAAAAAAAAAAAGGCGTGATAGTAAAGATAAAACCAACTATGAGTATAGAGGTCAGTGCTATATATCTCAAAATGAACGCGTAATGAAGTTATGGTAAATGAAGTGTGTAAATTGTGGCAGGTTCAAAGAAGAGCTACATTCCCTCTCTTCCGCCACTGACACGATGCAACCGCAACTCAAAGTTCTGCAAGATGTGGAAGATCACCAGTCCCTGCAGCTACGGCCTGGAGGAGCACGCTCACCACCTCCACGGCGTCACCTACGCCCACAACGCCCACCCCTCCACCAGCCGCGGCACCCAGCGCCTCTACATCCGCCTCAACACCCTCCACTTCCTCCTCTCCCACATCCTCGCCCTCGACAAGTCCATCCTCCTCTCCCACCCCCCAAACCGACACCGTCTCGCCGCCCCCGCCCCCGCCCCCGCCTACTTCGAGATCATCGCCTCCTCCATCCTCTCCGCCTGCCAACACGTCTCCGAGATCGCTGCCTACCGCCTCATCTTCCTCGACTCCAACTCCGTCTTCTACGACACCCTGTACACCGGTGACATGGCTACCGCCTCCATCCACCCCACGCTCAAAACGCTCCAGCAGAATCTCTCCCTCATGATTACCATCCTAACCGACAAGGCCCACGCCGTCGCCATGAAGGAAGTCATGAAGGCCTCCTTCGACGCGTTTCTCATGGTTCTGCTCGCTGGGGGAAGCAATAGGGTGTACCACAGGTCCCATCATCCCCAAATTAAAGACGACTTCGAGGGATTGAAGAGGCTGTTTATTAGCGGCGGGGCGGGGGAGGGACTTGTGGGAGAGGATGAGGTGGAGGAGGAGGCTGAGGTTGTGGAGGGGATTATAGGGTTGATGGCAGAGAGTACGGAACAATTGATGGAGGATTTCAGCGCTGTGAGTTGCGAGACCAGTGGGTTTGGATCCATAGGGAATGGCCACAAGCTGCCCATGCCTCCCACCACCCGGCGGTGGCATAGCTCGGATCCCAACACCATTTTGAGGGTCTTGTGCCATAGAAACGACAAAACTGCAAATCAGTTCCTCAAGAGGACGTTCCAATTAGCAAGGAGGAGATGAGAAAATTATAATTATCCTTCAAAGCAAAGGAAGAAAGTTGAGTTCAAGCACAAGTACATAATCCTCCTGCCCTTCGTACTTACGTGTAAATAGGATTTGATTAAGAGCTGAGTAACACACTGCAGATTTTAAGTTTGTTATCAAGAGCTTGGGGGAAATGAGACAAAGCTAGCAATGTCTTGAAGAATATGTGCTGAATTGTATTTCTACAGCGAAGAGACTACAGTCTCCACTTTTGAACAAGGGAAGAAAGATCTGAGGTTTTTTTGCACGTAGTTTGGTGATGATGCATGTATTCTAATAAGAGTAGACTGTCGCTAGAACTGTTTTGTACTACCAATGGTGCTACAGTTAGTCTTACAAGGAGCAGAAGAGAAATGTAATATAGGCCAGTGAAAGCAGAGAGAGATGGTACTTAGTGCTTGTAACCAAATTGAAAAAAAAAAATTGTATATTTTTTTTTTTGTAAATTTAAGTGGAATCCTATAGGACTGGTTTGCGAATTAGTTATATAAAGAATAAAAGATAAGTGAAAGAAGGAGATAAATGATACAAATAATTTATTTTTACAAATTAGATAATATTAAACTAAAAGATATAAAAATAATTCATTGTAATATATTTTTACAAATTTATTTCTCACTAAAAAATATTATAATCTAGACTTTAGAATACCAACTGAAGACCAACAAGTTGGCTGGTCTGTAGCAAATGACACCAAAATGCTTACATAAGCCACCAATCCGCTGGCCAACTTAGGCAGTCAACTAGGCAACCCCAAAAGAAGCTACTTTTTCCCTCTTCTTTTTCTCTTTGTATTTTCTGGAAATTAAACTATTTGTGCGGTAAATTGTCAAATTTAACCAATCAACTGGTCGAGTACGAAAAAGCTGATCCAAAGATTATAACGGCTAGTTTTGTAGAAATTTGCATACGCATAGTTTTCAACTGCCATTTGGAGGAAAAGTCCATAAATTTGAGCACCTATAGTTCTGAAAAACTAAGAAAAACTTGCTCTTAGTCTCTACAATCATATCTTGAGCTCACTTGACCCTTTACTACTTCTATGTGCATTTTGAATTGTATATTCTAGTTAACTTAAAGAAAAAAAAATCCTTCAAAGCAGTTATAATGAGATTTGGACTATTAGACTGGCGAATTATCAAATAGACCTACTTCAGGCCTCCGGTGTTTATCTTGAATGTCATTACCAAAACCATGAACTAATTGCAAAAAATTGTAGAACTAGTAGTGCAATTAATGAAAACAAAGTGGCGATGGAATGACATTTTTTCCCCAAACTGGCTTTTGACATCCTGATTTCATATACTTTCACTGCATAAGAACACTGGCAATAAGAATGTAAAAGAATTTTAGCAATAAAGACGTGGAGCACATTACTGATAACTACGATTTATTTGCTAAAAAATAAAGCGGAAGTTACAGAGTATTACAGGTTATCAGATATCACGCAATAAAGCAGAAGTTGCAAATCCTCGTCCACCTTCAATCTTCCTATCCTATTATGGTTTCACCTGAAAGTCTCTAAAGACTTTACAATGAAATATCACAAAAGAGATTGCAAGAAAACTGCTATAGTACAAGCCACATAAAAAATGTGCTCCAGAGAGTAAGAGAGATTGAGGCACAAGTATAAGTTGCCAGCATGATCACCGAGCATTCACTCTCACCAACTCCAAATAATTGAGTAATTGTACCTGGTAGTCAGATTAATGAGAGAAAAAATAATGGCAATTAGTCTAAACAAGGAGTAGTTCAAATTTTGCTCGACACTACAAATTATGTGGTACAATTTTGAAATGCATATGTTGATGTACGGAAATTATTCCTATCAAGTCTGAAAGATTAACTACATAAAGTTATAAACAATAACTTTTCCATTGAAACTGGCAGGCAATAAAACAGGACTTAAACCTATAACGTTGTTCATAGCACTGGAAATAATTTGCTAGAGTAGCAGTACACTGCAGAGAAGAATGAATTCTGGCGATTACATGTCATGATGAACTTACCCATGTTTATAGCAGGTGGAAGTGCAAATTGAAGAAGTAACACAAATTGATATAATGGATCCGAGTGGACCAAACCCAAATGGATTGCGCCTTTAATAATCCCTACACCTATGATTGGCAAGGCAATATATCTAACCGCAATGATACCTATAACAAGCGAAAGTTGAATATCTGACGTTTTCAATCCTGAAAGAAATACCCAAGATCTGTCACCAAATTCATCATTTTCAAAGTACAAGTCATATCAAACTCAATCCAAAACGAAAAGGAATAAAAAATATAAAATATAAAAGTTCCATTCTTTTGGGTACCCTTCACAAGATTTGCTCCAACTATCAATGTGATTGTTGGAATAGCTGCATCCCTGCAAACCAGAAAGAAAAGGAACCAATATAATGCATGTAAAAATTGACCGATGTAAGTCAAAGAACCTTGGCTAAAGCGCAGCTCCTCTGGACTTGAGTGCCAGAGGGACTTGATTGATCCCTATCCTGTGCTTCCTATGCAACCAAAAAGGAGGGAACCCGGTCCCACTCCAATCAAACAATGTTTGAAAGCCCAATAGAGAATCTGGGCACAAAAGAGGGGGTGGGTGGGTAAAAATGTGCATCCTCAGGTTTTTATTATATAAGTGATAACATAACAAACATCTAAAAATATATATTTAAAATTTGTCTTTTCTCTATTTAATTTGCTGAAATGTGAGCAAGATAAAGAATGTTCTTAATATCCCTTTTTATACCTAGGATCAACTGTCTCAATATTATTGTTAATCAGACAAAATAAATATCTATAATATTTTGGTCTACTGATTGGAGCCAGCCAGACACATTAAGCCATGATCATTAAGATCGACGCAAAAGGCCACTTACCCTATAATGGATGCAGAGTCTTGAACCACACGAAGAGGGGCTTCATCACCAATCAATGCCCTTCGAAATGGAGGGACAATACCAATTATTAAACCAACAACCTGCATATGCAAAAGAGAATGAGGAACTATCCTTCTGGGGAATTTTAGTAAGGCTTCAAAGATTAGAATGATTGAAAAGAAATTTCCAAAAGAAATTCATATTTCCCAAAGAAATTCATATTTCCCTTTCTAACTGTCGCCAGTGTGAATATGGTTTTTTCCAATTTTATTGCTGCTTCCTGCTATATGGATCCAAGTTTTCAGAAACATTTTACATAGTTCAGATTGTTAGAAGTCAATTCAAGAGAATGTTCTAAATGGTGCATGAACCATGAAGTAGAAATCAAGGCACTCATCACACTGCAAGGCACTAGGTCCATAAAATAAGGCACCAGTAATAATTCCTTAATATATGGCACGTCGTAATTTGTATTATTAGTGCTTGTTTATTGTTATGACTCTAAATTTTCCACATCAGTACTATATATATATATATATAGTCAAGACTCTATATAACAATCACCAAATGAATTACCATATATGACAAGAAATTCTCCAAGACTAGATTATAATCTTTCATTTACTAGAACTGGCAATTCTGCCATAATTTACTTCTGTTTGACATAAACAACTTGAGTCAGTACTCATTTTCAGGATTCAATGGATGGGTCTCTTTGCAAGTCCTATTATCTTCTCGATTTGTACTAACAACAGATACAGATAGCAATAACGAGAGTATCAAGGAAACTAAGAATGACTGGCTTACCGATCCAATTGTTGATGGTGCCAAAAGTACCTTAAGGTCGAGCTTTTCTGATAATGCTTTTATGTGTTTAAAAATTCTTTCCCTTATTTGAACCTGTAAAATTCTGGAAAAATGTAAGACAATAAGTTCCACTGCGTCCTTTCTTCATCTAAAATACAAGGAGAGCCCTAATCATTCCTTGTCATAGTGTGAAATGAGCCAGTATTCATTAAAAGGTACATCAAATCATCCCTCTTAACTATTTATTTTCCACCAATTAAAACTATTATGCAGACAGTTATTGTTTTGTTCCAATTTAAAATTTTACAGTCAACCCATAGGTATAAAATTTAGTACTTCAGAAAATCAGTAGTTAGTATCAACTTTGCTAATACTAGTGTTTGAGACTCGATGAAATAATCAAGGGGGTTAAAAACACACAATATATAAAGGTGCACATTACAGGCATCTTGAAACAACCTTTGCTGTTCCATCAGGCATTTTCCATTCAATTTCCAGTTGATTCACATGATAATCAGTCTCTGAGCTGTCCTCTGCACTAACCAATAATCCTGTGGAACATTTTGGAAGGTTTTCAAGATCCATTTCTGTTGTAGACACTGAATTTACCATGGATTCATTAGCTTGGGTTACATCGAAATTCTTGCATGAATATATCCGGACAATGTTGTACACAAAAGACCACAAGAAGATAGCTCCCATCTGGAAAAGAAAAAAAAAATTAAGACGATTCAGAACTTCTCAAATTCTCCCCAAAATGAACATACTATATCTTATTAACCATTCCTGCAAGCGAAGTGTATTGGCATAATGTAATAATTTTTATATAAAAGTAAAATGTCATACTGCCATTGACAGAGAAGCATATGCCAGCCCATTCTTGTAACAGATGTCTGCAGCTCCAAAAGGATTGCTGCTTTCCTTACAGACAGCTAGAATAATAATGAAAACCAAGTTGCCTAGATTCCCTGTTGACATCAAAACCATGTTCAGAAAAGAACATTGTCTGCCTCAGTATTAGATCACACTAGAAAAGTAAACATAATGATTGTACATGACCAATCAAATCTCATTTTATTTTCTGTGTTTACCGATCAAGGTCTTTTACCGCCAAAACCAATCAAGTACTCATTAAGTTTCCCGTGTTCTTTGTCAAATTCTTGAGTATCTTTGAGTGATAACTAAAACTTAATTTTTATTAATTGACATGGATATTGAAGTAGTCTAACTACAAAATCTGCTATACAGTATCCAAGCTGTCAATTATTGATGGCAGTCTAACCTGCGTTTACAATACGTATGATTATTGTAAAACAAATTAAGAATGTATAGAGAACTGCAGTGTATCCTGGTGAAATTTGCAATCATAAGCTTTTGGAACCTCTTAATTCACAGAAAAGATATATAAATAGCATATGATGACAAAATAAGTGTAACCATAAGCATCCTGCATGCATTTATCCTAACCACTTTAAAGAAATTAACTTTGAAAATACCAAATCTGCCGGCATTACTTACAAATGATACTTACATGTTTAGAGTAATTTATTTTGCTTACTTTTTCGTAGTGGAGATATGTTAGTGTAGTTTACTTTCATGTTTAGACTATCAAAGAGAGCAAGAAGAACATTTCAAAATTCCAACAAAACCAATATAGTGGTGGAAAGCCTACATAATTTCACGAGTACTGTAAAATATTGCGATATTAACCCTATGCCTGTGTATGAGAAGGCTAAATGATCTTGAAAGAATTTTATTCAACCAGCATTGACATAATCAATATGAGCGGTCACAGAGTCAAGTTAAAATTTGCAGTGAACCTGCCTGCAGAGCAACACCCCAACACAAGGCCTTGCATATCATGAGGAGCTCTAGTTATTTTAATAAGGATCCATCCAAGTGCTGTCCCGAAGATAAACGTAAGAAGAATATTTATTGGCATGAACCACCTAAATATATAATTCAGTAAGAATCTCATTAATCTATAGAGTGAAAACAAAAGAAAATGCAGAAGGTGGAGAGAAACAAACATACAACATGAGAATGCTTCTAAATGTTATACTTTCAGCCAGGTTGCTACAAACTAGTGCCGGACTGAAGACAAAAAACACCATCTGTTGAAGAAAAGGAAGTCCTCAGATTATATACAATCAAATCACCATCTATGGGACAAGTAATATAAGAACAAAGCTCTAATTATTAGTCTTTTCTGCACGTTACTTTCTTGGTGTACTGAATGGCCAAATTATCTCTCAAAAAAGAAAAGAAGAAAACTTGAGTACCGTTTTTATGTCTTTACTTTTAGGTTTTCCACTTAAAAAATGAGATTTTTTTTTTTGGGTAGGTGAACACCATGTAGTTGAGTTTTGCAAAAACAAAATCTCTCTGTGTCATGCTTTTATCAGAGAACTTGGTAGAAAACACCCAAGGAACTTTACCTAAGTCTAGTTTAGAAGAAAAAAGAAAATTTTTTTCTCCTTTACTCCCTGAATTTGGAGAATAGATGATAATCTCTAGTGCTCAAACACCATATTCATACGATTTCCCACAAGCTCAGGAAATAAATTAATGACAGTAATTAATCAAATAGGATCTCTGTACCCTAAAGCTCCTTATATTTGTAGAAGCCATATTCTTTAAAAGTAACAGTTATCGTGACAAGTAATTAAAAAAATTACTGTACTCGTGCCAGGACATTCAAGTTCAGAACTGCTTCTATTCCTAACATAGTCCCTTATATGTTCTTAAGGCTAATACTTGATAGCATGTCATAGATGATACTACAACAGCAGAAGAGAACACATATATTTGTGTCACAGAATGTATCGTTAAGACTAGAAGTGACCAAGTCTCTTGAATATGGATAAACTTTTCACTGTTGCTATTGATTATAACAGCAGCAATTCTAAAGGCTTTCCTTCTAAGAAATAAAAGAAAAATTTATGCATCATGACATGACAAGGCTGTTTTTTTAAGAGATAAAAGAAAGCAATAAATAAACATATATTTGAAAATGTCATTCAAATACATATAGGAGCAAAGGCATACTATCATTTACAACTACAACCTCAAGTCCTCACAAAAATTCCAAAAAGGGAAATGGAACTTACTGCATTCAAGTGCTTCCTGGCATCCTCCCTTAATACATCAAAGCAATCCAACGCAAGGAACGCCCCAACAGCAGTAAGCACGAGTACCTTTAGAACTGGCATCAGTGCAGTCACGAAGAGCACCCATAAGTCCATGGCCTTGCCTTGTCTTCTTGCCTATTCACCATAAAAATTGAAAATATCTATCTCTCTTCCACCACTCCTTTTCTTTTGGCTAAAAACTCTGCCACTCCAAATTCAACCAGGTTACCAGAATATTTATCGAACTTAGTATGCGGAACAGAACACACCATTAAGCGTCAAATGAATTTATGAGAAAATGATTTTGGAACCAAAAACAAGATATTCGCACTTTCTTTGAGAAGGAAAAAAAATAAAAAACAAAAAGATGTTTAAAGCTGTAAAGAGAGTCACAAATTTATCTACAGAATGTAGAAATTGAAAAAACATGACCCCATTTAAATATCTTTGTTCCAAAATCACATATCAAAAATCCCAATACAGAGAGATTATAAAGGAAACAAAGAAAGATTGTAGTTTAAAATACAAAGGAAATTCATGAGGGAAAGAAAGAATGAAAATATTAACCACCTGAAGATCGTCAGTGCAGGATTGGGTGCATCTACCGCGAGTATGATAAGTACGACGAACTTAGAATGTTTCTGAAGTGTTTGTAGAAAGTGCATCAACTGAAACAACTTTGAAATCACTAGCCATAATTCAGGAAATTTAGTTTCTGGATTGAATATATAAGCAGAATGGGAAGTGAATGAATGACAAAGAAAGAAGGAATTGGAAGGAAGGAAAAGAGAGAAGCATATGGAATGCGATGGCTTTGGGAAACAAGCGGGCATTGTATTCCTTAACGGAATTCCGAAATCAGTTAGGTTGTCGCAATGACTTACTCAGCAACTGTTTACTTCTTCTTGGGCTGTTTTGGGGCTCAGAAAGTAATAATAAAATAAAAAATATACATGAATTATAACACTCAACACAAAATCTTTTTAAACTTTTCATTTAATGTAAAAAAGTCTTTCTTTCTAATAATCTGTTAATTTAACTAATGGTATTGGGATGGATCACCTCAATTATATTTAAACACGTTAGTGGTTGACATAGACAAAAAATGTCACGTTACTATTGAAATATAGATGATGTGGCAATTTCTCAAAGGTAATATGACATTTTTTGTCCATGTCAATGCTAAAGTGTTTAAATATAAATAGCGTAACAATTTTTTTATCTCAGTCAATATTGACCGTTAATCAAAACAAACAAATTGTTAGATGAAAAGACTTTTTTGGACGAAAAGAAAAGTTCAAAGAGATTTCGCGTTGAGTTTTATAGTTCATGACTGTTAATCAAAACAAATTATTAGATGGAAAGACTTTTTTGCATGAAAAGAAAAGTTAAAAGAGGTTTCACGTTGAGTTTTATAGTTCACAAGGGTTGTCTGCACAATGAAGAAAATTTATGGGGGCAAAGTGTATTTTTCCCTCTTAAAATTAATAATAATAATAATAATAATAATAATAATAATAAAATTAAAGTTAGGTTTGGGATTTGAATTACAATCTTAAAATCGATTTGTCCCATGTGGTTTAATGTGTGTCAGTTGATCCTCCTTAATGTGATTTACCTGTAATAATTGTCATTCAACTCATTAAGATTTAATAATACCCATCCTTTTATGGTACAAATTTGTCATTCGACACTCTAATTCAAGATTAAGATAAAATTAACATAATATAATCTATAAATAATAGGCAAAAATATATTTTTCATCCTAATGATTACCTTAAATTTTAATTTTTTAATATTTTTTGTGTCAATTTCGTCTCATATATTATTTGTTTTGTTTCAATTTTGTCCTTTATGCTAACGTTATTAACAATATTGATGAAGAATGATGATTTGAACTCTCTTAAGTGACATGTAGACTCCTCTAAATGATATGTAGGCTCTTCCATATAGTACATCAAATGTTTAACCATTAATTTGGGACAAAAAAGAGAAATAAAAAAATATTATTTAGAGCGACATGAAATGTTTGAGACAAAATTAAAACTAAAATCATTTAGAGGTGAGTAGAGTGGTAGAACTCATGTTAGGTATCTAGCATACATAGACCAAGGTTTGTGCCGTGTAAATAATGAAAAAAAAAATGCACTCTTATGGAATAAGAGGTATACATAGTAAGGTGTACAAATGTTCAGTTCGATTTGATTTTAGACATGAACCAAATTGAATTTAATTCTTAGACCTATTTTTTTTTTGGATAGTTCGGTTCAGTTTTTTTTTGGCCGTTTGGTTCGTTTTTGAGCAGTTTGATACCCTAAAAATTTTTTAAAAAAATAAAAAAAAATGCCCACTTTTATCTATTCTTTTAAAAAAAAACCTACTTTTACCAAATATTAAGTGTTCAGTGTTCATTTTTCTAGTTTTCTTAACATAGTCCATTTTTCATTTGGAAGGATTGCCCAAGTCAGCTAAATTTTCTACGTAATGGAATTTAAAAACTATTATTAATTTTGCAATTATTAATCAGAAGAGATTTTACAATTACTAATTTCATAGAAAATTTTCATCTTTTATCCCAACACTTAATTGGTTAAGACTGGATGAAAGTGTGCGGCAATTTTCTTAACATAGTCCAGTTTTCTTTATGAATTTAAAGATAATATAATATATTATAATTTTAACTATAACATAATATGAAAGTGTGCAGCAATTTCTAAAATGTTTTTTTACTATATATATAATTATATATAATTTTTTTATTGCATATAGTATAGTATGGTTCGATTCGGTTATAATCGAACCAAACCAAACCAAATTGATGAACCAAACTAAAGCGAAAATTTTATAATTTTAAAAATCGATCTAGACCTTATTTGTTCAGTTTTTCTCGGTTTAGTTTGATTTGGTTTGGTTTGGTCTGGTCAGTTTGGATCTGTTTTGTACACCTCTAGTACATAGCATGCAAGTCATGTTGCATGTGTTTTACAACTGAGAATTAGGAGCAAGTGAATGGATCATTGATTCACTACTATATGAGTCCTAGAAAGGAATGAAATCCTTTCATCAATGCCCTTATAACTTTAGTATGTGTGATACTTTAGTATGCATCCAAAGGTTATGACAATACAACCTAAAGAAGAAATACTAGCAAACCTATAATATCCCAGATTTTATTTATCTAAGTTTTGCGTAATGTTAAAATTAAGTTACTTATGTCTTTAGATGTCTAGACACAAGTAATAAAAGAAAGGCATAAAGTAATTAGGATGATTAAGTTAAACATAGAAGAAAGTTGAATTCTAAGTGACCCAGTCAAGTTCTCGTAGCTAGCAGTCGACTACTTTTGGTTAAGATCGGACAAAATTTTTGATATCTGCAAGTAGTAAACTAGTAGAGGGATAGCGATTGACTGGTTACACTTTGCAAGATTGAAATTTTTAGATTTTGTGGTTAGCAATTGACTGTCAAAGAACTATCAGTCGATTGGTAGACCAAAGTTATGCAGAAAGCGTATGACAGACATCTAGTGATTGATTGATAAGTATCAAATAGTTGGTCGGTAGCATTCTGAAACACAAATTTAAGTTGGTGGAAAGTTGAAGAATTAGTGTAAGAATTGACTAAAATACCTCTAACATACCAAAGAGAGCTCTAAAATAATTGAGTAAGGGTAATAGAGGTATTTCACACGTAAAGCTTGCTAAATACTCTTCTTACAAGCTAAAAGAGAGAGAGAAAAACTATTTTTTTCTATAGAAATGGAGAGAGAGAGAGAGAGAGAGAGAGAGAGAGAGAGAGAGAGAGAGAGAGAGAGAGAGAGAGAGAGAGAGAGAACGTGAGGAAGAAGAAAAGAAGAGATTTTTAGCTAAGGTTTTAGCAAGAAAATACTAAAGGTAAGTTTTTAACTTGATTCATCTAGTATAAATCAATTTTAAAACTTAAGAATTGATATAATAGTAAATTTTAGACTAAAAGAAAGACAAAAGAAGAAGAAGAAGTGTTCTGAAATTGAGGAACAAGAGAGAAACTAGAAGGAAACTCATAGAATTCTGCTCTAAGAAGAATCAAAGATAGTTAGTTTTTCATAAAAGCAAGTTATTTATATGTGTTTATCATGTTTGTGTACGATATGATAAAGTTTTATAATAAAATCTTCCATGAATGTTTGAGAAAATGATTTCTCATGAAATAGAACTCAATTCTTCATGGGATGTAGAACTTTTCTCATGGGATGTAGAATGAACTTTCCTCATGGGATGCAAAATTTCCTCACTAGATGTAGAGTTCTTTTCATGAGACAACTAGAAATTTTAGTGCACTATAAGAAGAATGAGAATGTCATAATCATATGCTTATATGATAGTTTTTATGTTCATGGAAGTGAGAAATGTTTATTTAGATTACTTTTACGATTAAAATGGTTATATTGATATTTTATACTATTTATACTAGTTACTAAGATTTATATCTCACATTTATGTTTTAAAAATTGTTAGCCCTAAGGTATTTATACCAAAATTTTGATGATGACAAATATATGAGAAATGTAACATTAATGTATAAGGATTAATTATCATATATGCTACAAGTATTTAAGCATGATTATGTTATTTAATGTGTAATGTTTTATACATGAATTATGCTACCTATTATAAATTGAACTAACCATTTATTTTGTAAGAAAGATATTTTCCTACAAGTTGGTTCAAAACAAGAAGAGTGAGCATTGGATTGAAGAAAGAAGAATATCAACATCATGGCTCACTCAAGGATACAACATGCAAGGATAAAGCTCAAAGAATTGAAGAACTAGAAAATTTGAAGTCTTAGAAGTTTAGATACATCAAGATAGCCTATGTGCTTTTATTAGGTATATTTTCAATAGACTAGTAATCTTGTGCAATTTAATGATTTAGATATGTATCCATTGGCTCAAGCATTTTCAACAAAAAGAGAGTGAGATATGAAGTTTTACAAAAGTTAATTTTTGACCTTTGGCCACTCCTTTTATCATATCTCCAAAACGACAAATCGGTTTTTAAGATTCTTAATCTCATTTATTAGTCGACTCAAAGAGATTTTTAATGGTATATTATTTATTCAAAACTGAGTCCAAAAGAGAAAGATATGACAATATGAAAAACTAAAAGTTGACTTGGTTGTACTCAAAATTTTGATCATATCTCTTAAATGAGAGATTATTTTTTTAGTGAAATTGTCTTATTTGAAACTAGATTCCAAGAGCTTTCCAATGATATATTATTTGTTTAAAATGGAGTTCAAATGAGAGAGTTATGATCTTTTAAAGAGAGCTTAAAAGCTGCAATTCAACAGGATTTTTGACAGAAAGCAATCAATTAATAGATAGACCCTGATCAGTCGACTGATAGCCCAGAAACACTGATGCCACCTAACATGCATTTTTAAGTGTAGTAATGACTATAAACGGCTATATTTCAATTAAACCTATATATATGACCATAGATACACATTTTTATGTAAGAACAAACTACTACAATGTGATATTAACTTATTCTTTCATCTTTGAGAGAAAGAAAATAATTCTTGAGCCAAATCTTGCATACTCTCAATCATTTAAGTTATAGAGAGCTTTATTTATATTCATCTACTCTTTATAGAGTTTCTTTGTATTGTTGATTTTGATCAATACAAATCTTATTCGGAGTTGTGGTTCACAAGTACTAGTGCTGGAAGAACTTGCATTGGGCTATGGAGGAATTCAGATTCATAAATTCTCCCTTATAAGTTTTGCAATTATTGGGATTGAATTTGCATAGTCAACAAGTACGAATCGGTTACAATCTTGTAGTGATTTCAACAAGTACTCAGATTGAACTTGTTGTGGTTTGCAAGCACCAACCTTTTACATTACAAGCTTAATAGTGAAATACTCAAGTAGTTTGGTCGAGGACTGGATGTAGGCTTGATTTAGCTGAACCATTATAAATTTTCATTGTCAATCTTCTTCTCCCTTACTCTTTAATTTGTGCTCATTTATATTTCCTTTTTTATATCTTGCACTCTTTAAATATTCATCTTGATAACATATTGTTTTATGTATTGAATTATTATCTTTAGCATTATACATTTTCAGAAAATCATTTTAACTTCTATTAAAGTTTTGTGAAAAATTTATAAAACCCAATTTACCCCATCTTGGAATCCAACCATTCCTTTCAATTGGTATCAGAGCTTGAACTCTTAATTTGAGACTTAACCCTCTAAGAGTTGATATGGCTGGATTTGGTTATTGGTTTATGCTTGAAAATTGCACTTTCATAGAACCTCCTATTTTTAATACAAATCATTTTCAATATTGGAAGTATGAGATGAAAATGTTTTTAAT
Source organism: Biancaea sappan (assembly GCA_037074585.1). Lineage (NCBI taxonomy): Eukaryota > Viridiplantae > Streptophyta > Magnoliopsida > Fabales > Fabaceae > Biancaea > Biancaea sappan. The sequence goes on along the minus strand of CM073491.1, from coordinate 38,710,126 downwards.
TTTAGTAGACCTTAAACTCTGGGATGTTGTTGAAAATGGGTCTTATAATACAAAAAAGAACAAGGAAAAATCATTCCAAAACCTAAGAGTGAATGGGATCATGTTGAAAGATATTTAATGAATCTCAATGCTAAAGTAAAAATGATTATTTCCTATGCATTGAGTCAAGATGAATTTTTCGTAGTTTCTAAATGTGCTACTGCTAAAGATATGTGAAAAACTTTAGAAGTTGCTCATGAGGAAATTCTTAAGAGATGAGTAATTAAGATATTGTGTTCTCATTAATGAGCTTAAATATGTTCAAATGGAAAGTTGCAAAACCATTAATGAGATACAACTTATGCTTAATCAATTGCAAGCTCTTAGTGAGGTATATGCAGAAAAATCTCAAATCACCAAGGAGACAGAAGCAGAAAATGGAGAAGAAGAAAAACCACAACCACAACCAAAGGTGAATGAAGAGAAAGATCAGCATTTAGAACAAAGCATGAAAGGCCCAAATGAAGAAAGCGAATTTTGTCTTGTGGCGGAAGGCAATGATGAGGTAAATTCATTTAATTACTCTTTTGATGAGCTTTAAAACGGTTATGATCATTTATGTGCTGAATCTATAAAACTTGCAAAGAATTCAATTGTTTCAAAATAGAAAAACTCTTCTCTTGAAAATGAGTTGAAAAAATTGAAAAATGATTTTTCTATTTCCAAGGAAGAGAATTTTGTTTTTGAAAATCAAAACAGAACTTTGCAAGAAGAGAATTTGACTTTAAAGGCAAATATCTCTACCAACAAAAATTGTTCTTCATCAAGTGTGATTTTTCGAAAAAGAAAAATAATGATCTTTAAAACACACTTGCAATATTTTCTCAAGATAGAGAAATTTTTAACACCTCTGTTGAAAAACAAAGAAGAAGTTTTAACAAAGCTGGTTTTGTTTTAGAAATAAATCAAACTAGAAATATCTTAAAAACTTCTTTGTTTATGTAAATATGTCCAATAGTCCAACTTGCACTTGTTTTTATTGTGGACTAAAAGGACACAAGTTTTACTCATGTTTTTATAAGAAAAATGATTCTCTTGGAGTAAAGATGAAACTGGTTCAAAAAGGAACTCTTAAACCCGGCAGACTCAAATAAATTTGGGTACCGAAGACAAAGAATTAATTTGCAGGAATGTCTCAAAGCAAGGAGTGGAAATAACATTCCAATGGCTACATCATTTAAACTCCACTCTCTTGCATCAAAAGGAGGCAACGAACACAAACATATTAGCTGAAATGTACTGTAAGAAATTTAACTGATATGTTTACTGCATTTAATGCTTATAACTACTTTCTAGCATGCCATCATCTTTATTTGAAAAATCATGCATGCTATTCATAACAAATCTTTTAGGTGTGCGGCCTAGAGATTCATGTTTTTTTTTTGAGTCAAATAATTTCATTATAAATATAGCTCAAAACCCTTTAAAACACCGCACCTCAAAAACTTGCTCCAAATGCATTTTATGAAAGCATGACATATATTGAACAATATATTGTTTCTCCTATTACTTGAGATTTATTTGAATATTATTAACTTTAGTATTAGAGTGCTCCTCAAGCTTATTTTGCAGGAAAAATATCCTCTTAAAGCACTCACCTCATTCTATCTTAAGCATATCAGAAAATGGACTTCTGTAACAGATCAGTGACTAACAGGATGATATCAATCGACTAATGCATCAACTGTCAAATTATTTGAATATCAGAAGTCAATCAATCGATTGCTGAAGGCTTGTCAGTCAACCGGAGAGTTCTATCAGATCCTCTATTAGCATATCAGATATAATCAGTCGACTAATAGAATATGATCATTCCACTGGGATCTCTCTGCCCAAAATCTTCCTTAAGTGTAAAAGCCATCAATCGACTGACCGAGGTCATCAGTCGACTAATAGATCAGAGAGTTAGATGCTGACACGAGCGCTAGATGCTAAAATGGACACTGGGCACCAGGTACAAATGTTGAACACTGAGACAAATTTACCTGAGCACTTGAGAGGTATAAGTCGACTGCCCAACCCTCAACAGTCAATTGATAGGTCACTAAACCAAAAATCCCCAAAATCTCTGCATCAACCAACTAACATAAGGATAATAGTCGACTAATAGGTCTCTGCCTTAGAAAATCTCCAAATTCAGAAACCGACAGTTGACTAATCTAAGCATATCAGTCGATTAATAGGTCATTCAAAGGCAATTTGTATATCAGAATATTTGGGATGATTAGAAGTCTATTCTGCCGTGCTCCAAATATGGAAATCAGTATTCCTTAAAGCATCAATGAAAATCTCTTCAGAGATTCATATATTCTTCTCATGGATTGATCTCCCCATCAACTTGAAGGTTTTAAACTTTTTATTGGGAAGTGTTGGTCACAATCTCTGGATATTTTTGCTCTTCAATGGATTACCATTCAAGCTTATGAGTACTAAATCTATTTCCTATCAACCAATAATCATTCTCTTGAAGGATTAGAACAGAAGACCAAAATAGTCATTCAATTGAGAAGAGAAAAGTATGCTCTTCAATGGCATTACCATTCAAGCTTACGAGTACTAAATCTATTTCCTATCAACCAATAATCATTCTCTTGAAGGATCAGAACAGAAGATCAAAATACTCATTCAATTGAGAAGAGAAAAGTAGTTTCAAGTAAGTATTTTAACTAGAATTCTTTTGCTGAACATATATTTAAATTCATTGATCTATTGATTAAATTGGGTTTGAAAAGATTAGTGGTATAAGGAAATAGTGACAGCTTTCTACACTAAATCTGGAACACAATATCAAATTAAGAAAGATGGATGCTAATGACCAAAGTGCTCCTTGAATGTCATTTCCTATGTTTGGTCAAATTAAGCTTGTGAAAATGAGAGAAAGTTTCTAGCAATGGCTTACACCATGCAAGGCCAAACAATCAATGAACCTCACTTCACCATAGAGTGGAATCTTGTGCAAGAAAGAATTTGGTATCAAGATTCTTGAAGATGCTCACATCAATGAATTATTTCATAAAAAATAAAATCCATAATCATTGATGAAAAGAATAATATTCTCTTGTGATCAAAATTAGTGGCATATTTTGATTGAGAATCAGTTTAAGAAAAGAGCCAGAGAAAGAAGAAAAAGAGAAGATGAGATAAAGAAGACTATGGCGAATGACATGAAAAGTTGAGCTTACTACTAATTGAGATAAACATTTCTTCTCTAGATTATACCAAAGAGGGCACAAAAACTGGTAAATTAGTTGATTGAGAATTTAACTCATATGTTGAGTATGATGAAAACAGATGCAAGAATACATGGGAGAGATGTGTGATCAAATGGAGACTATAAAGGACAAAATTCCTTCTCTTAAACTGAGGAACTTCAATAGTTGACTGACAAGATATGCAATCTTCATCAGAGAGGTTGAGCTGCCATAGAGGATTTGTTAGAAAGATGCTCTAAAAGCAATCACTTTTAGCATCAGATGTACAAACTTAGTTATTAATCCAAAGAGGTTTTCTTTATTATTTATATTCAAAAACTCAAGATTAAATCATAAAATAAATAATGAAGTCCATGACATAAAACATAGCATGGAGAAAATTATGATGATGATCATAATGTGAGAGTCCTATCATGTGTTGTATCTAAACTATCACTAGTCATAAGATCACTTGAGACTGGACATCAGTGATCCAGATAGACTAACATATATTATGCTTCTTGATTTGATCAATCAGCTGTCCTTATAAGTTGTAAGCATGAGATGTTTTGAGTGAATATGTGAATGCTTGTTAATGGTAATAAGTACATTGGATGACCTGCATAATACATCACATAGATACCTATTCAAATGTCAGTGATAGGTCTCATAACAGCTAATAGTGCAAGTATACTTGGACTTAAAGAACTGAAGTTATCTTGGATATGGATCCTGTTTTTTGACTTCATTCATTGTTACCCACCATGGGTCACTCTTAGGGTGGTGATTGGGCATAACATGAGGTATTCGAAGATATTTGAGTAGTCAACAGAGGATTCACCACTCCTAATAGAATGAAGTATACCCATGGCAACTTGTCAGGATAATCGCTAAGAAGTCTTTGGCCAAAGCAGACTTGTCATGAAGATAGTCTTCAATAATATAGTTTATAGTGATTGATCCCACAGGATAAGGAACTGACTACTTGGGCTGGACATGATGTAATCAAGTCTAGTAGGAGTTGACACATAGGCCATACTCTGAACCAAGTGGGCATAAGAAGGTGAAATGACACATTACACAGACACGCTTTAGCTGCAGAAAGGTTTAAAGTTAAACAACTGATTTTTCGATCAATTGGGGGTCATGATGTGTTGTTAGATATCACTCGTGATCTATTTATAATCAAATGTTTATTGTGAATAGCCAATATAGCCAGAAACCTAATTGGTCACATGCATAGAAATTCACTAGGAATGTAAAACGAGTTTGAGGATTTGATTCTAAATTGGAGAATTAATTAAAAGGAGATAAGAAAATAAAAGGAATAAGAACATGTTCCTATTCCTACCCAAACAAGGAAAAGCCCAAAACAAGAACCTTTTAGGCGTTACTCTCTCAAAGAGATTAGGCTTCTTAAGATGTCACTTTAAGAAGCCCAATAATGGAGTGGCACTTACTAAGGAAATTAGGGCTTTAGGGTATGTGGTTGCACCTATCACTTTAAATATGATAGTGAGAGCCACACGCTACCTACCACTCTCTCTCAATTATTAAGTATTTGTTTTAGAAACATTCTTGTTCTCTTCTCCCTCAACCAAGATGGTTTTTTTCATAGCTTCTTCGTGCTTGCTAGCACAAGAAGGAGAAGAAACCCCATTACCTTAAGAGATTTTTCTTTTGTATAATTTTGTGTGGATTACCATTAGAGATATACTACTTTGGATACTTTTTTGGCTTGGAGAGATTGCTACACTATAAGAGGTATTTCTCTTCATCTTATTTTTCATGGTTAATATAATGGTAATATAGGTTGATTCATCGGTGAAAGGGTTGTAGAGAAAATTTTAAATTTTGCCGCGTTATTCTATGATCTCTAAAATCCTACAGGATTGAGGATTGAAGACATCTTTTAAAGGAAAGTATTTTTTATGTTTTGATATATGTTTTTCTAACATGAGTTTTATACTTAATTTATTTTCTTATACATGTTAGATTAAATCTAAAACTGTTCTTGCCTATGGATTATGTCTTATTTTGGTTATGTCTTTTGCTAATCCATAAAAACTGCTACGCTATTATATACTCTAATTATAATATGGTATTTCTTATGTCACGACCCAAATTTCAAGTACGTGACCGGCCTAGTGACACGAATCTCGTGTTACTGTAAGCCTAGTTAACATATCAATTTCTACCCCTTTTTGTTTATTTATGAATATTTATAACATACATCGTTCTCTTTTTATTTATTAAATAACATAACTTTCATAAGTATTTAGAATTTAGCAAACAGGCGAACTAAATCAAGCAAATAAGACAACTTTATTTTAAATAATTTAAATAGTCTCAACTATTTAAATTTTAAAGACAATTCATACTTTGAATATATATATATATATATATATATATATATATTTGTATATGAATATATGTATGATAAAATAAAGATTAAAATTAGAAAATATTTATTAAGTATAAATAAGATTAATTAAAAGAAATATTAATTTATAACTAAATATTAATTGAAATAAATATCAAATACTTATTAAAATAATTATTAGTTTACAATATAAATTATTATAACCATATATCATATACACATAAGGGGAGATGAAAACTTACCCAAATTCCTTGTAATCTCCCATATTACAATTTTAATATTTAACATAAAATTATCGAAACTTAATTCATTCACAAAATCATATCAACTTAAATAAATTCATAATTGAAATCTCAACTTCTACCATAATCCATATCATAAATTCTCAAAATAAATCTTCGAGTTCAAATCAAATTAAATACAATAAATAAAGTAGTTTATTAGCCCGAGACCTCATGGATGTCCTAGTTCACTACAGAGCTTCTTAAACTTAACAAAATAAAACACTAATAACATGGAACCCACCCAACGATGGGATAGTCCAACGGCAACTACTCCTCTAGAAGAAGATCCTCGTCCACTACCTGATCTGAAAAGAAAAAGCCAACGAGTATGAGATAATAATCTCAGTGAGCGAGCTAATCCTCGCCCTAATAAAATCCGCTATGTAAAAGAAATAAAATAAAAGTATAGGTAAAAATCATAATTCACAAGAAAAGATATCTACCAGAGAATTTGCAATTCAAACAAACAATTCAGACTAACGGAACTAGTACTCGTCAATGAAAAAACACCCGAGAGTGCCTGTAGGCCCGCTCAACCAATCTCATCAAAACCCGCCATGACGCACAACCTCATCAGCAACGGTCAGGGCACCTCACGGATTAAATCTGGGATCATATCCCTATCGAAGGAATCATTGTCTCTACTTTCAGAGGTCAAGTCATCCTATCACCTAGATTTCCAGCTTGACGTAAGAGAGGGTACTATCCCGCCCAAACACACACAAAGTTCAAATAATTTCAAATAATCATTAAAATAATCAGCAATATATTCCATAATATATTCATCAATATTGTCACGTCCCAAAATCTGAGCACGTGACCGGTACGGAATGTGAATTTCATTTCACCTCCGTAAGCCTATCTTTCTCTTAAGTATCATACCATTCTTTTTCATGCAACCAAACCGAGTTCTCTATACACACTACAGTCATTCACATTACATCACTAAATGAACCTACCCGATTACAGAGATTTCTAGATTTATACAACTTAGTATAAGACTTAACTATTATACCTTTATCTTGAACAAATGAAAAGATAATCATGGGCTAAGGATCCATAATTCCTTGTACAGATATTTACCTTCAACTGTCAACTTTGAAAAAAATGTTAATAAGAGGGGTATGAGCAAACCACGTGCCTAGTGAGCAGACAACACAACACTATGACAAAAAAAATATCATGCATCATAATGATAACATGCAGCAATCATACGTAATCGATCATAATATAATATAATATAATTCATAATACTTCACAACAATATCCAAGTAAATCAAATACATTTCAACATAATTCACAACAGTAAACAGTGAAATCAATTTCACACATTTCCCGTACCAACCGGGTCGTCCAGTGTATCTCTGGATCGTTGCCCGCGGCCCTCGCCGCATCCACCCTTATCGCTCCATGTATATTCTCCACCCTTATAGCTTCACGTAGATTTCTCCATGGGATGCACCACCATGCCTCTCCTTTCTAGACAAACACAATCACAATCACATCTAAGAGCATCCTCAATCATAATCATGAGCCACATACACAACTCAGTCATTTACAATTCAAGTCACAACATAAACAATATTGTTCCAGCAACATAGTATGTATGCAACATAACCCATAATATAGATCAATTATTCAACAATAACATACTTCAACTCATTTCACATGCCATTCACAATCCATCATATAACCTCCATTCATGAGAAAATAAGAATCACCAGACAAGTTCCACAATTGTTTGTCTCATCGTCCCATTCAAGCACAATATAATTTAAACATATAAATATATATATTTGAGTCATCATCCTCTTCAAACTTGGATATATAACATATTTTCACTATGATGCATAAAGTCCATAACAAAGATATTTAATCATAGCAAGCATTAACTCACTCACCTGGATTTCACGCTCTCGGCACTCTCACCTTGCACCTTGACCATTCCTATTGTAACCAGATAAAAACCATCAGGGTTACAAAATAGAGAAATTTCCTACCACTATTCCCGACCTTCACTTACTTCTCAAATCATAACTCCTAACTGGTAATGAATATCCAGATAAAACTTATACCATTGGAAACTAGATTCAAAGAGCTTTTCAACGATATTAAAAAAAAACTGATGCTACAATAACGGTCAACGGTCAATGCAGCTACAGTAACATTGACCGAGTCAATGCTACAGTAACTTTGACCGAGTCAATGCTACAGTAACGTTGATCGAGTCAACGCTACAATAGCCGAGAAAATCTGAAAAAATTTTCCCGATGAACAATAATTTTTGGGGAAAATTTTCAGATGTTCTTCGTGTTCTTCATCCAAAAATCCTAAAATCATATCTAAAACAACATTTCTTTTGATTTCTTCCATGTGTTTTCATCCTTAATGTATAATGAGTATTTTAACACAAAAACCCCTAATTTTTACCAACAATCCAAGCTCAAATCTCAAATTTTCATCAAGAATACTAACTTTTTCAAATATCTAAATTCTACGAAATTTCTTGTTCTAATAACATCATAAACCATCTAAGAATGTTTTACATTAACATCCACACTTAAATTCATCCATTAAAACTCAAAATCTTAATTTTCTTCCATAGGTCCGAAAATAGAGAAAAAGAGAAATAGAGCAGATAAAACTTACCTCTTTGCCTCTAGAACTCCTAAGAATCAGAAGTATGGTTAGAAAATATCAGATCACCGGAAGAACTTAAAGAAAGGATTGGAGAAGAAGATGGAAACAAGGAAGAAAATGAAGCCTCGGGAGGAAGAAGGAGAAGAGAAACTAATAATTATATGTGTGGGCCCCACCAATTCCTTTTTCGATAAAATCGTTCATAGCCAACTTAGCTTATAAGATTTGTTCACTTAGGTTCTTGAGAATGTACAAAAATTTCCTAAATACCGAATCCATCATCTTTTCGGTACCAGACTCATAATTCATTCTCATAAGCTTTATTCTTCCTCTCAGGTTTCTATTTGGTCATTTCCCAAAAGTCCTCTATACTTTCTTTTCTTTTCACATTAGTCCTTGAGAATTCGTAAAAATTTCCCAAATTAAAATTTTGAAATTTCTATTCCCAAATTTCCTTCACTAATTCAAAAAGAACATTTTTCATGTAATTAAATTTTTCAATAAACTTCAAACAAATTTTAAATATTCATAAAAATTCTTGGGATATTACAAATATAATCATAAGCATAATCATCATTTTAATTTCCATCAGATAACTATAAGTATTCCAAATCACAAATAATTGTATTTGTCTCACGAACCATGTCTTTTTCCTAAAGTTTGCCGTTAGCAATTCCATCAATAATTTAATTTTAAAAAATTCTCAATTTCGCTTCTAACCTGAATCCTTAACCGGATTCCTTCTTTTCCACCATGACTATTACTGATGTAATCAAGGATAACCCCATTGCAGCCCAAGAAAGGGAGAACACTTCAATTGGGCCTCTAACTCGTTCAAGGGCTAAAGGGCTTGGATTGGGCTTAACCACATTGTTGAAAGTGGAAGAAGTGTGAAAAAGATTGTATGTGGGATAGTTGCATTTGTTGAATATAGTTGTAGTCTATTACCTATGCATTTATTGTCTTTGACATTTAGCTACCTATGCATTTATTGTCTTTGACATTTAGCTACCTATACATTTATTGTCTTTGACATTTAGCTACCTATGCATTTATTGTTTTTGACATTTAGCCTACACTACTTGACTTTTAGTTGATGCATTTAATGCATTAGTTGGAGTCTTTTGTCTTTTTGTTTTGGAGACCCTCTATAAAAAGGGTCCTTGCCATATGTTGTAAACCATCCTTGAATCATATATGAGATATTGGCATTTTGCTTTCAAGAGGATTCTTGAGTTCTTTCTCTTATCTAACTTGGGTTAGTGGCGAGAGCAGCTAGATTTCTTATCACTCATGTTCTTCTTTCTTGAATGTGGCGAGATCAACTCATTTCTCTTAGTTGTGGCGCCCTTTGGCTTATCAATTGAGTGATTTGGTTTTCTTTGTTTGTTTCTTTCAACTTATCAAGAAAATCGATTAAGTGTTTTCCCTCCGGAAATCACATCATATTGGTATCAGAGCCACTTCAATTCAGGTTCTATTATTTGTTTTGTGTTTTTCCCCTTCGTGGAAAGCTTAATTTTATTGCATTTTATTTTGTGTTTTGCCACCTACATGGAAGGCTTAGTTTTCCTTATTTTGTATTTTGTTACCTATATGGAAGGCTTAGTTTTCCTTATTTTGTAATCTGTCACCTACATGAAAGGCTAATTTTCTGGTCTTTTCATCTTTATCTTTATTTCTATTCTTGTGTTGTTCTATTTTATTCCAGCTTTTTTATTTAAAAAAAAATTCATCGTTACTGTTCATTGTTCATCATTACTGTTCATTGTTAATCCGAGTGTAAACACTTAAAGAGTGAACCTACCCTTCACCAAACTCAAACCAACAAATTACAAATCACTATGACAGGAGAAAATAGTTCTAAAGTTCCTTTTGGGCTTAGCCTACAACAAGCTCAAATTGTTGGCCTACAAAGAGGTCAAGAAGAAATGATGGAACAAATAGCTCAACTAACCACTCAAATGGCTAGATTTATGGAGCTACAACAACAACAACCAAGAAGAGGAGCTTATGTTGAACACCATGGAGAAGAATTTGAAGCTGAAGAAGGTGATCAACCTAGGCAAAGAAGGCAGCAGAGGGAACGTGATGCCAACATCAAAATGAAGATTCCTCCATTTAAGGGAACAAGTTCTCCTGAAGAATACTTGGAGTGAGTGCAACGAGTAGAAAAGATTTTTGAATATCAAGAATATTCAGAAGCTACCAAATGCCGTCTTGCAGCCCTTGAATTCACTGATTATGCAAATCTATGGTGGGAAAATTTGAAGAACCAACGAAGAAGAAATGGAGAGGAAGAAGTTTGAAATTGGAGATTGATGAAAAGACTCATGCAGAGGCGTTTTGTACCTGATTACTACAAGCAAGAGCTTTATTTTAAGCTTCAAAGCTTGAGGCAAGGAGGTATGTGTGTTGAAGATTATGTTAAAGAATTTGAAACTTTGATGATTCGGTGCAAGCTGACTGAACCCCAAGAGCAAACCATAGCTCGATTTCTTGGTGGTTTGAACAAAGAAATTGTTGACTTAGTTGAGTTGTAAAATTATGTCTTCTTAGAAGATGTAATTAAATTGGCAATTAAGGTGGAGAGACAGAAAAAGAGAGTTTATGGAAGAAACAATGGAGTGTCTAAACCACTGGAGAGTAAACCTTTCCAAACACTTTCCCAAACCTCAAACACTACCAAAGGGAGTAATAAGGAGATATGGAAGAAAGAGCCGAATAAATCTGAAAGTTCTAAGAGGAATGATAAGAGATAAGACAACCAACCCTCTAAAAGAAGCCGAGACATTAAGTGCTTCAAGTGCTTAGGTCATGGCCATATCGCATCCGAATGCCCTAATAGAAGAGTGATGATCTTGAAGGAGAAACAAGGGGAAATAGAGAGTGAAGATGAAGATATTGTGGAGGAATGTGAAGTGAAAGAATATTCTGACGAAGAAGAAGTTGTTGAGTATGCTGATGAAGGTGCTGCCTTGGTTATTAGACGTACCTTGAATATCCAAGCCAAGGTAGAAGAAGAACAGAGGGAGAATATTTTTCAAACAAGGTGCACTATCGGAGGCAAAGTTTGTAATGTGATAATTGATAGTGGAAGCTGCACTAACGTTGCTTCAACCACCTTGTTGGTAAATTGAAGCTACCTATCATCAATCAGCCCCGTCCATACAAGCTACAATGGCTAAATAATCATGGCGAAATGAAGGTCACCAAACAAGTAAAGGTACCTTTCTCTATAGGGAAGAATTACAAAGATGAGGTGTTGTGTGACATAGTCCCTATGGATGCTAGTCATCTTCTACTTGGGAGGCCGTGGCAATTTGATAGAAGAGCACTACATGATGGCTTCAAAAACACCTACGCTTTTGAGAAGAATGGAAAAAACATTATGTTGGCACCCTTAAAGCCAATACAAGTATAGCCGAAAGAGGATGTAATTAAGGAGAAGAAGCCTAGTTTTTTGCTTCTAAGAATGACTTAAAGAAGGCAATAAAAAGGGATGACTTTGTATTATTGCTAATTCTCAAGGAGCTGAATCTAGAACTTACAGAAAAGCTTCCTAAGCTTGTGAGGGAGTTGATAGAAGAATTTGCGGATATCTTTTCGAATGAGCTACCTAAGGGATTCCCACCCTTAAGAGGAATTGAGCATCAAATTGATTTGGTGCCCGGTGCTGCCTTACCAAATAAGCCAGCATATAGAATGAATCCAGATTAGGCTAAGGAGCTAAAAAGGCAAGTTGATGAGTTGATTGAAAAGGGTTATGTAAGGGAATCCATGAGCCCTTATTCTGTGCCTACTTTATTAGTCCCTAAAAAGGACGACTCTATGAGAATGTGTGTGGACAGTCGTGCTATAAATAAGATTACCATCAAATACCGTTATCCAATTCCAAGATTGGATGACATGTTGGATGAGCTGAATGGTTCCAAGGTGTTTTCAAAAATTGACTTGAAGAGCGGCTATCACCAAATCCGAATGAAAGAGGGAGACGAGTGGAAGACAGCCTTCAAAACAAAGCATGGACTTTACGAATGGATGGTAATGCCATTTGGGCTATCTAATGCCCCTAGCACATTTATGCGATTGATGAATCATGTGCTTAGATCTTTCATTGGAAAATTTGTTGTGGTATATTTCGATGATATTTTGATCTACAGTCAAAGTTATGAGGAGCATGTGCAACATTTAAAGGAAGTCTTGGAAGTGTTGCGAAAGGAGAAACTCTATGCTAATCTGAAAAAATTCTACTTTTGTCAAGACCATGTGATTTTTCTTGGCTTTGTAGTATCTCAGCAAGGATGGGAGTTGATGAAGAAAAGGTGAAAGCTATCAAAGAATGGCCCGTTCTAAGAACAATATCTGAAGTAAGAAGTTTTCACGGGCTTGCCTCTTTCTATAGAAGATTTGTAAGAGATTTCAGCACCATTTTAGCACCCATAACTGAATGTATTAAGGGAGGAAAGGAGTTCAAATGGAGTGATGCAGCCCAACGAAGTTTTGAGCTTGTCAAAGAAAAATTGAGCAATGCACCCATATTGGCTTTGCCTAATTTTTCTAAGACTTTTGAGATTGAATGTGATGCTAGTGGAGTGGGAATTGGAGCTGTACTTCTTCAAGAAAGGCGTCCTATAGCTTATTTTAGTGAGAGGTTGAATGGAGCCAGTCTTAACTACTCTACCTATGATAAGGAGTTCTACTCTTTAATTAGAGCTCTTGAGACATGGCAGCACTACTTGTTACCAAAAGAATTTGTACTTCACACAGACCATGAATCACTCAAACACTTGAAAGGTCAAAGCAAGCTGAATAGAAGACATGCAAAGTGGGTGAAATTTCTTGAAGCTTTTCCCTATGTGTTGAAGTATAAGAAGGGAGAAACCAACATTGTTGCATATGCCTTATCAAGGAGATATGCCTTAATTTCCATGATGAATGCTAAATTGTTGGAATTTAAATCTATTAAAGACCATTACATGGAAGATTCGACACTTGCTGAAATTTATCTCGCTTGTGAGAAAATGGCATATAAGGGATTTTATAGATCTGAAGGTTTTTTATTTCGCTTAGGGAGGCTTGTAATTCCAAATTGTTTTATAAGGGAATTACTTACACGAGAAGCTCACGGAGGAGGATTGGCTGGGCATTTCGGTGAAACCAAGATATTGGAGATGCTGAAAGAGCATTTTTATTGGCCTAACATGATTAGAGATGTGCATCATGTGATTGAAAGGTGTATTGTTTGCAAAAAAGCCAAGAGCAAGGAAGCAGCCCATGGACTTTATACACCTCTACCTGTTCCAGATCAACCTTGGACTGATGTTAGCATGGATTTCGTACTATGCTTACCAAGGACACAAAGAGGTAAAGATTCGGTCATGGTTGTTGTTGATCGTTTTTCAAAAATATCTCATTTTATTCCATGCCATAAGACCGATGATGCTATGCACATTGCCAATTTATTTTTCAAAGAAATTGTGATACTTCATGGCATTCCAAAGAGTATCGTGTCGGATCGTGATGCCAAATTTCTTAGCTACTTTTGGAAGACTTTATGGAGGAAGTTGGGAACAAAGTTGCTCTTTAGTACTGCCTGTCACCCACAAACTGATGAGCAAACTAAAGTGGTGAATCGAACACTTTCTACTTTGCTAAAAACTATCATTGGCAAAAACTTGAAAAGTTAGGATGAATGCTTGGCCTATGCTGAATTTGCTTACAATAGAAATGTACATGGTACTACTAAATACTCTCCTTTTGAAGTAGTTTATGGATTTAATCCATTGAGCCCACTTGATTTAGTACCATTACCACTTGAAGCTCAAGAATGCATAGATAGAAAAATGAAGGCTGACATGATAAAGAAGTTACATGAAAACATTAAACAGCAAATTGAGAAGAAGAACTCCATCTATGAAAAGACTGCCAACAAGAGAAGAAAATTTGTTCAATTCAGTCCTGGAGATTTAGTGTTGGTTCATCTTCGAAAAGAAAGATTTCTAAACCAAAGGAAGTCCAAATTAATGCCAAGGGTAGATGGTCCTTTCCGTATCATAGACAAGGTAAATGATAATGCATACAAAATTGATTTGCCTGAATACTATGTTGTTTCTACTACTTTCAATGTGAGGGATCTTTCCCCGTACTTAGAAGATAAAGAGGACTTGGATTTGAGGACAAATCTATTTCAACTAGGGGAGGATGATGTAATCAAGGATAACCCCATTGCAGCCCAAGAAAGGGAGAACACTTCAATTGGGCCTTTAACTCGTTCAAGGGTTAAAGAGTTTAGACTAATTGCAGCCCAAGAAAGGGAGAACACTTCAATTGGGCCTCTAACTCGTTCAAGGGCTAAAGGGCTTGGATTGGGCTTAACCACATTGTTGAAAGTGGAAGAAGTGTGAAAAAGATTGTATGTGGGATAGTTGCATTTGTTGAATATAGTTGTAGTCTATTACCTATGCATTTAT
Source organism: Biancaea sappan (assembly GCA_037074585.1). Classification (NCBI taxonomy): domain Eukaryota; kingdom Viridiplantae; phylum Streptophyta; class Magnoliopsida; order Fabales; family Fabaceae; genus Biancaea; species Biancaea sappan. The sequence continues at coordinate 38,695,116 of CM073491.1, read as the reverse complement.
TGTCTTTGACATTTAGCTACCTATGCATTTATTGTTTTTGACATTTAGCTACTTATACATTTATTGTCTTTGACATTTAGCTACCTATGCATTTATTGTCTTTGACATTTAGCCTACACTACTTGACTTTTAGTTGATGCATTTAATGCATTAGTTGGAGTCTTTTGTCTTTTTGTTTTGGATCAATTACCTATCTTTATACCCCATGACATTAATGGTTTTTCGAAAAAGAAGGAAAAGTTCATATTAGGATTTGTCTTAACGTTATGTTTAAAGCGAGGATTTACTCAATAGAAAGATGAATTGTGCTTTACCTTAGTTTCCTTCTTGCTAGTTTCCTTCTTGCTTCCTAGTGTTGCAACACATAATGGTCTCTTTATTTTGAGATGATTTGGCCGAGTGGTTATGTGTCAATGTATTGTGGTGTATATGAGAGATTGGAGTGTGTGTATGATGGCAATAAGGTTCTTGAGTTTAGGTATATGTTTGTTTAGTTAAAGTTAAATTGGTTTTGAATGTGCATAAGGTCAATGGTTTATTAGGTGTTATTTTAAATATATTATCAATTACGTTATGTTATTGTATCTATCTACATATTTTCGAAAAATACCACAGCTTTTACATTAAGGTATTTATTTTAATATACAATCAATTATTTACAAGACTTACTCTTCTTATTTATAAATTAATGTTTAAACCAAATTTATATATATATATATATATATATATATATAATCTATTATCTTTTATTAATTGCACTACTAGAATGCATTATCTTATTGATCAAGTTATTTAAATTCAAATAAAGATATATATTTGATATTGCAATCCCATTCAAATATAAGCAAAATAACAATTTAGTTCAGATTTTAAAAAGATATTTTCAGATTTCTTATTTGGATTATTTATCCTTAACTTTAAAATTATATTAAATTAGACTTGGTTAGTTTTAGATAACTATCTATTTCTTTTATCTAATCTTTTGCATTATCCACTACTCCTAAATATAATTATCTATTTCCAAATAACTGTGCGGCATCCCCTTTAATTTTATATTTAATATATTTTCTTTTATTTCTTTATTATACTCTAATAACTTAATTATCACTATTTATTCAAAAATTAATATCTTAAGATCTAAGAGTTGTTTTTCATATCTTATTTCACATAAGGGTTTCCTATATTTTTCTCCTTCTTTTCTACCCTTTTATGAACTTTTTCCATACCCCAACAAAATCTTAAAACTTTCATTTTAGTCCCTATAATGTCCACTTTGGTCCCTGTACGGCATAGCACCACACAATGCTAGCCTACAACCCGAAATCATATATTAAGGCATCAACACATCATATAATAGCAGTACAAACACATATTGCACCCAACTTGCAAATCATTATTTATGAAATAAAATAAAAAAAATTAAATGGCAGGTGTTACAGTATTACTTCCTTTAAGAAATTCAATCCTCTGAATTTAACTTACTTCTAGTTATAACCAAATGTGGGTTTCTAGCTTTTACCCAAGGGCACCCGTCTTTACACAAGAAATTTTTTCACATGCCTAAGTTCACGCTTACTTATGACATCGTAATACCTAGGGTATTACATCTTGTATGAGTATGTGATTTGCTTATGTTGTGATTGAATAATATTTGCTTCTATTGTGTTGCATCTTTTGCTATTTCTTATTTGAAGCAAAATTGGTTTTCAAAGGAAAGGATTTGAAAAATCCTTACTTCAAAAGATTTTTTGTTGTTGTTCTTTTTATGATATGATTCTTTAAAGAAGAATCATTTTAAAAGGCTTTAGAAAAAAGGTATCAATCTTTAAAGAAAAACGATTTCTCTAAATATTGCATTTCATGGAGACATAGCATTTTTATTGATATAATACATTGTCTCCATTGCTTGAGAATTATGAACTAATCCATCAAGGATCCAAATTGGTTGGATGCCTAAGAATAAGAGTCACATTGTTTTGTGAGGAAAAGTATTCTCAAGCTCAAGCTTGCAATGACAACCAATGGATCTTGAGGATGGAGGACTATATAATGAAGATGTTGATTCTAATCAAGAAGTACAAAGCTCAAAATATTGCTGATGAAGAAGTCTAAAGATAAAATTGACTTGTTTAAAAGGATAGTCAAACTATACAAGTTTGAAATATTCATCAAGGATTAAATAGTCAAGGGTTGTAAAATAAATTTTGTCTATACCAAGACAATTCTTGGATGAACAAGCTCTTATAAATGAAAGGTAAGCACGATCAGCCGAATAGATAAATGAATTTTGAGAGGTATGATTACTCATCTCAAAATGGATATTATATATGCTTAACTGATCAATTTCAAATATATATCCTTCACTCTTTGCACTTAATGGTTTATGGATTATGAATTGTTATTTTTATATCTTCTAATTAATCCATTGATAATTGCTTCTGCTGTGATCTATGATATATATCATATATATCCTAGTTATAATGTTTTATATCTTGAATGGATATATAAACTGCTTCTGTTGTGCTGAAATCTATCTTATCCTTTGTGAAACATATTTGTTTTGAAAATGAATTTAAAAATACTTCTACTATGCTAATGTATTTTATCATATGAAGCAACATTCTTTATGAAAAAGAAAATATTTTAAAATTTTTTTTGTTGATGACAAAAAGGAAGAAAAATCTTGAAAAATATTGATATTTGATTTATGGATTATAAACTATATCTTTGATTATATCTTGTTATATTAATCCATATATATTGCTTCTGCTGCTGAAATGTTTCTAAATTCTTTTTGAAGCAAAATGTTTTAGAAAAAGGATATGAATATCCTTTCTTTCAAAAGATTATAATGCAGATACGTTCAAAAGTTTTCATTTCAAACTTCTACAGTTATAATGTTGAAAAACTGAATCTCCTTTATACTTATTTGAAAAATATTTACAAAGGAAGATGGTCATGAAATTTAAGGGGAGCTTTGTCTCTCTTGAATGTATACTTTGAAAAAAGAATACATCTTGAAATATTGGGTATTCATTATTCTTTTTCATAATGTCTATAGTTTAAGGGGGGAGCCTAAACTCTTTCAAGCTTTATCATTTGGGTCATTTCATTTGACATAAGAAGTTTTTTGAAATTTTTTTTTACATATCAATGAAAAAGATGCTAAGTTTGATGAACCCTCACCCTTTTCATATTGACATCCTATGATATTTTTACTTAAAGAATGTATATGCTTTAAACTACTATATATTGAATTCCTTGTACCTTTTTTGTTGATGGCAAATAGAGGGAGAAGAAAAAGGTAGAAAAATATGTATAAGTGCTTATTATATAGCATTCATTATCTTATATTACATATTATTCTTTGGTGATTTGTCAGCATCAAAAAGGGGGAGATTGTTAGCCCTAGGGTAATTATACCATAAGTTTTGATGATGATAAAAATATGAGAAATGTAGCATAATGTATAAGGATTAATTATCATATATGCCACAAGTATTTAAGCATAATCATGTTATTTAATGTGTAATGTTTTATACATGAATCATGCTACTTATTATGAATTGAACTAACTATTTAGTTTGCAAGAAAGATATTTTTCTATAGGTTGGTTTAAAACAAGAAGAGTGAGCATTGGATTGAAAAAAGAAGAATATAAACATCTTGCCTAACTCAAGGATACAACATATAAGGATAAAGCCCCAAGAATTGAAGAACTAAAAGATTTGAAGTCTTGGAAGCTTGGATGTATCAAGATAGCCTGTGTTTTTATTATGTATATTTTCAATTGGATAGTAATCTTATCCAATTCAATGATTTAGATATGTATCCATTGGCTCAAACATTTTGAACAAAAAGAGAGTGAGATATGAAGTTTTACAAAAGTTAGTTTTTAACCTTTGGTCACTCTTTTTATCATATCTCTAAAATGGCAAATTAGTTTTTCAAGATTCTTAGTCTCATTTGATAGTGGGCTCAAAAAGCTTTTCAATGGTATATTATTTATTCAAAACCGAGTCCAAATGAGAAAGATATGACCATTTAAAGTAAAATCTGAAAAACTAAAAGTTGACTTGGCTGTACTCAAAAATCAATTTATTCTGACCTTTAGTCAATTTTTTTTATCATATCTCTTAAACAAGAAATTATATTTGAGTGAAACTTATTTCATTTGAAATTAGACTCCAAGATCTTTCCAATGATATATTATTTGTTTAAAATAGAGTTCAAATGAGAGAATTATAATCTTTTAAAGAGAGTTTAAGAACTATAAGTCAACAGGATTTTTGACAAAGAGCAATTAGTCGACTGATAAACCCTAATCAGTCGACTGATAGCCCAAAAACAATGATGGTACCTGGAATGCATTTTTAAGTATAGCAATAGCTATATTTCAATAAAGCCTATATATACACACATTTTTATGTAAGAACAAACTACCACAATGTGATATCAACTTGTTCTATCATCTTTGAGAGAAAGAAAACAATTCTTGAGCCAAATCTTGCATACTCTCAATCATTTGAGTTATAGAGAGCTTCATTTGTATTTATATACTTTTTAGAGAGTTTCTTTGTATTATTGATTTTGATCAACATAAATCTTATTCGGAGTTGTAGTTCACAAGTACTGGTGCTAGAAGAACTTGCATTGAGTTGTGGAAGAGCCCGGATTCATAAATTCTTTATTGTGGTTTTGTAAATACCGAGATCGAATTTGTGTGGTCGGCAACAAGTACCCTGATCAAACTTGTTATGGTTTGCAAGCACCAATCATTTACAAGCACCAATCGTTTACAAGCTTGATAGTGAAATACTCAAGTGGTTTGCTTGAGGACTGGATGTAGGCTTGATTTAGCCGAATTAGTATAAATTGCCGATATCAATCTTCTTCTCCCTTACTCTTTAATTTGTGCATATTTATATTTCCTTTTTTATATCTTGCACTCTTTAAATACTCATCTTGATAGCATATTGTTTTTCTGAATTGAATTTTTATCTTTAGCATTGTACAATTTGAAAAAATCATTTTAACTTTCAATAAAATTGTGTGAAAAATATATAAAACCCAATTCACTCCCTCTTGGGATCTAACCATTCCTTTCATTAAAATGATTAACCATTTTAGGAACCGAAGAAGAAAGGAAAGAAAAAGATAATACTTGAGATAGATGCTTGCCATAGAGCTTTGTGAAATATAGCACTATATATGATATCCTTAGATATGTTCTTTGAATGTTGTCCTAGTAAAATTATGTGTAAAATTGTGTAAATTAATGTATTTGTACTTATGACATGATGTAAGGTCATGTAACTAGACATGAATAGATGAGAAGAATCCTTTTGCTCTGAAATACAAATGTAATGTGACCTTATGTTTTTTGAGCATTAAGTATACATGTTTCATTTTAGAAATGGCCTGAAATTTATGGTATAAATGAAATTGAAGTGTTAGTTGTCAACTGGTCCATTATAGGTAGTTGACTAGCAGTAATTAAGGATTATAGTGCAAGAATCACTAGTCAACCAGTACTCAGCATCAATCGACTAATAGTTCCTAAGATTTCAAGAAAATTTTAAACAACAGTCAAGCAGTCGACTTCCTATCCTCTGTCCAGATTAAAATTTTTAGATTTCTAACACTCGATAATTCTTCTAAATTTTCATATATCGACATGATGCGAATATTGTCAGGTTATATTTTGAAAAACCATCGTTTTTCTTATATAGACTCAATACCCTTTTTCCTTAAAGTTAAAATAAGGAAAAATGTTACAAAACCATTTATTCTTGATCTTAGTGATATGTGGGCAAAAGGAACACCATGTGATCAATTTATACACATTGTACTTGTATCTAAGACTAATCCATTATAAAGCCCATTTTAGGGGATATCATTATATATTAGTGATGAGTATGGTAGACTCTGAATGATCATAATCCTTGAGGGCTTAGTGAAACCATATATAATGTGTATTTAAACAGGTTTAGGGAATTTGAGGCTCTTTTTATAACATGACAAAATGTCACATGTGACTAAAGGGTTGGAGACTTTCATGTTAATTATAAGAAAGATTACTAGTATAAGATTCTTGCCCCTAAAATTTAGAGACCAAACAATCATGACATCAAACTTAGTTTGATAATCCAAGAAGAAATTTATTTTTCTTGAATATGTGATTCATCCCATCATATGCAAGTGAGAGATTTTGGAATATGAAGCGCCCATGATAGGCTAACCATATTCAAGATTAGACCCAAATCATTTGAATTTTGGTCAGTTACTTCTTAGTAACTACCTAATTTTGTGGACATTTTGACTGTCAGATGCCTTTTTGTTATTTTAAATTCCTCATGCATCCCTTTTTATTTTTAATTTCCGAATGTATACCATTTGTACTATGTAATAAATGTGTTGCTCATGTTAGGGGTGACACATGGCGTATTGATGTCACCTATTTAACAGGCGACACATGTTCATTTCTATCTCTTACTTTAAATATATATAAATATATATATATATATATTCATTTTCCATGCTCCTTGAAAAACGCCAGCTTCTTTTATTACTATTAATGTACTTAATTATCTGTCTCTTCTTATTTGTCTCTTCTTTATAACTTTTTTATTTTTAACTTTTTGGTTAAAATAAATTATTTTTTATTCCAACCAAAGAAATTTAAATTAATATAATAAAAAATATTTTAAAAAATATATTTACTTTCCCCACAAATTTCACAACTTTTTTTACTCTTATTAATTACTTTTTAATAAGCTTGAATGTTAAAACTGAAAAATAAAAAAAAACATTGAAAAATAACATTTTACTTTTATTCCACAAATATTATTTTCCATATTTGAAAATAACATTTTACTAAAGTATGTGTACGAAGATGGAAAATTAAATATTATTTTCCATATTTGAAAATACAAAGACTATCTTGCGTTATCTACTGCCTATACCAACTTATTATCATTCTTAGATATGAATTTTGATATATCAAAATTAAGTTTTTATTAATTTTATAAATATATAATTTAATTTTAAAAAAATAATTTTTTTAATTCGTTACTTATTCTTTCTTGTCAATGTGTAAACTCTAAAAATTGAACCGTATATTTCTAATACATTAATTAGTTAAAACATATATTTTTAAAAAATTATAAAATATATTTTGAACAAGAAAAATAATATTTTTATGATCTAAATCATTAATTTATTCAACATTTTAAAATTATCATTATTAAATGATATATATCTTAAACTTTAACAATATAAAATACGAAAATACAAAGTATAATGAGATGACCTGATTTTTAAATAAAAAAGTTTGTGAAATAAGAGTAAAATGTTATTTTTCAGATTTTAACATTCAAGCTTATTAAAAAGTAATTAATAAGAGTAAAAAAAAGTTGTGAAATTTGTAAGGAAAGTAAATATATTTTTTAAAATATTTTTTATTATATTAATTTAAATTTCTTTGATTGGAATAAAAAATAATTTATTTTAACCAAAAAGTTAAAAATAAAAAGTTATAAAAAAAAAGATAGATAATCAAGTGCATTAATCATAATAAAAGAGGTTGGCATTTTTCAAAGAACATGGAAAAAAAAAAATATATATATATATATATATATATTTAAACTAAGAGAGAAAAATGAACATGTATCACCAGTCAGATGGGCGACACATGTGTCACCTTTGTCAGAGACGACATCAGTATGTTATGTGTCTCCCGCATAAGGGTGACATAGTTATGACACAGTACAAATGGTATACATCCGGAAATTAAAAATAAAAGGGGATGCATGGGGAATTTAAAATAAAAAAGGCACATGACAATCAAAAAGTCTAGTTTTGTGTGGGATGTGTGTGTTTAGATAGTTTTTAAAAGAAAAATACATAGAGATTCTACATTCTAAGAACCAAAAAAAGAACATTTGTGGATTATAGAATGTGTTGGCTGTGGAGAATTCGCAAAGGTTCCATTGATAAATTTGTAAGAAATCACAAAAGGACGATTGATGGTAAGTGTAACACGTTAGATCTTTAAAAAAAAAATGAATGTTTTATTTGGCAAATAATTCCAAGTTCATAATCTTCCACCTTGAAATGATAATTCCTGTTAGTCCTTGTTAGCGTAAGTATTATTCAAGAAGGAAGGATTAAAATGTTGATAACATTTTTCTTTTTGGGTTAAATAATCGAGCTTTTCTTAAATTGAGTGTCTATTTTACAAAATAGTCTACTATTCTTTTCCTATTTAAATAAAACCTTTGTTTTTTAATCTTTAGGAAACTAAAAATAATTTAATTAGAAAATTCAGGGTGTGTTTAGTTTGTAAAAATATTTTTTATTTTTATTTTCAGTCTTTATTTCTTTAAAAAAATATTTTTTTGTTTTTAAATTTGAACATATTTTAAAAAATGTTTTCAAAAAAATATTTTTACTAACCTCAACTAAATATATTTTCACGCTCATTTTTTATTTTAAGTGAAAATAGAATAGAAAATACCCAAATTTAACAAACTTTAGTGTTTGGAAAGCAATTTAAATCTTTCTCTGAATGATTAGTTTAGAAATCAAGTTCCAAAAACATTGTAATTGATAACAATGAAGCTTTATCTGACTAAATGGTTGCATGAAATATCATTTCTTGAGACGCTTGATCGCTCGCAAATGGAAAGCCCATATTGGGACTACAGAGTCTCAATGGGAGAAGATCTAAGTCCCTATAAGTGTTTGTTATTAAATTATATAATAAAAATATAATATATATTCTTTTGGAAAAAATATAATATATAAAATAAACATTTTAAAATGCCTTGTAACAATGTCACACTGCGTAGCTCACCTTGACTCATTTAAAAAATGGATCAATTTTATAATGCCCATAACTAACATTTTTTTAAACTTTTTGTGTTAAAATAATTAAATATTAAAAAAATTTATAAAAAATTTAAAAATTACTATTAAAATACAATGTATACTTATAAACATTATAAATTTAGTGTTTTTTAAAATTATCAATAACACTAATTATTCATAATATATTTTAAAATCAGTTATATTATATGTAAATTTGAAATTTCTATAATCATTTAAAAAATTACAAAATTTTTTGTATCTAGATCTACTACTTTTATTGAATATAGTGTTATGACAATGGAATCTAAAATATGACAAAATGAAATTTTATATACAAATTTTATTGAATTTTGTACCAAAAAAAAAGTAGGCTAGCCTACAGGTGACCCATCAACCTATTTAGTTGTGAGCTAAACAATCTTGATCATTTAAACTTGTTTTTAAACGGGTTGATTCGCAAGCTAATGAATTGTTTTGACACTCTTACCTAATTATAAAATATATAAACAATTTTCACTACCTAAAGTTAGTTAGTCACAGTCAAAATAATTGTTTGAACCTCAAGAACAGTAATAGTTTGATTTTTGGAGATACTACTTTAGGAAGGACTTTACTTCTTTATTAGTTTTGTATCCTATTAGATTAGAGACAACCCTTTTGAAAATTGCTCTGTTTCTTGTAATTAGTAAATTTAAAAGAGATTAATTTTCTTCCTATTAGATGACAGGTAGTGCCAAAACGGACCACATTTAACTTGCTATTTAAGCAGGCTTAGGTATAAAATTATTGGCTCATTTAAAAGTAGGTTTAAACATTTAACCCATTTTGGCCTACAAGGTGTAGACTGTTTGTAGGCTGTTTGCTTTTTTTTTTCTTTACAAAATTTAGTTTATGTTATATATAAAACTTTACTCTATTATGTTATATATTGCATGACATTATATTCAATAAATATAGTAAATTTAGATAGAAAATTTGTTATTTTTTAACTAAATATAAAAATTTCAAATTTACACTTAATTTAAAAAGTTATATTGAGAAATTAAGATTATTGATGATTTAAAAGGTGCTCTTATGAAAAATTATGATTCGTGCTCATTTTTAAAAACACTAATAAGTAATATTTTATGTATAAATTGTTTTTTAATAAAAAATTGTTACAATTTTTCTTACCTAAAAAAGTTCTAACATTCATTTTTTAAAAACAAAAATAAAAAAGAACAAATAAAAATGGCATGCATGCCAACTTATTTATGCAAAAATGAGCATGTCAAAATAGACTTGTTTAATGGCCGGCACTAAATGAGTCGTGACACCCATAGTTGTAGAAATTACATGTTTCACGTTTCAAATTATTCAATTTGATGCAAGTCAACAAATAAATGATACATATTGGAACAATAAATCGTAAATAGCTTTGAATTGCATTTCAAATCGTCGAAATTTTGCGATTAAAATCAAAAATTTCAAATTGCAAGTTTCCAGTGAGTCTAGAAGCTTCCATCTATCAAGTCACAAACTAATTGAAAGCTTTCATACATTGGGTCACAAAGTCGAGTACGACCTAATGAAATAAAAAAAAAGAGTAGTCCTAGTTCTTTTTTTTTTTTCCTTCTTTTTTAAGAAAAATGCAAGAAGAGGTGCCATTTTGTTACTCCACAGCAAGAATGCGCACTGGAGTAGGGTAATTGAAGCAACTAACCAACAAATATTATAAATAATTTAATATATTATATTCGAAACAAAACTAAACATAGTGAAAAACTATAACACTACCACAAGGATACTTATTATATTATATTCAAAACTAAACAAAACACACCAAAACACTGCTTTTGCCACTAGCCACAACTTATATTAGTAGCTTATTTATGACTTACAGTTTAGACAATTACTCTTTTTTTTCGTATGATTTTGTTTTGTGAGGTTTATTTTCTTACAATTTATTATGAAATTGAATATTTTATTTATGTTAAACATATATATATATATATATATATATATATATATATATTAGTTGTATGCTGCATTCGGGAAGGATGAATCACTCCCAAAAAGGAATCTATTGATTCTTTCCCAATTGATTGGACTATAGGTATGATGATTTACTTCACGAGCGAGGTCTCTGGTTCAAGTCTAGGATGGCCTATCTATGCCAAGGAAAAGAATAGAAGAAGCATATGACTTCTTCACGCATGCTCCCCTTGGCTCAAGGGGACATAGCTCAATTGGTAGAGCTCCCCTCTTGCAATTTGGTCGTTGCAATTACGGGTTAGATGTCTAACTTTCCAACCAATAATGATAGTATCTTGGAACAAAACTGGTGGCTCATTTTTTCTAAGTAATGGGGAGAGGATTGAAACATGCCACTGAAAGACTCTCCTGAGACAATGATGGGATGTTAAGAACATAGAGGAGGTAGGATGGGTAACTGGTTAGATTTAGTATAGATCATACATGGACGGTAGTTGGAGTCGGTGGCTCCCCTAGGGTATCCTCCTTTGGGATCTCTAGGGAAGAGGATCAAGTTGGCCCTTGCGAACAGCTTGATGCACTATCTCCTTTCAATGTATAATCTAATACTACTAGCAAATTCTTTTACATTATGATACCATAAATTGTAACATCACCTGAACTAGCAATATCATTTTTATTAAAAATCATCAAGCTTGTTAATTAAAGGAATTTCTTTTAGAGCTCTCAAGATGAAGTAAATTTTAATCCCAATTTAGACTAGTTAGGCTTAGTCCATTTAGCTTCTTGCCCTTGCTTATTAGCCTAAATAGATGTGGACTTAATTTAAAGGCTTAGTGGGGGAAAATAGCAAAACATTTCTTAGCAAAACATTTCTCATAGTAAAATTTTACCCAGAGGCAAAGCAGTCAACTACTAGGCCTTGACCGGTCGATTGCTTAATTTCTGTCAAAATTAGTATGCTAATCCAAAAACTGGTCAGTTGACTGGTTTAGGGGATCGATCGACATATTAGTCTTTGTCGGACCATTTTTGTTTCAAAATAGAGCTAGCAGTCAACTGATTGACAGAATAAGTCAACTGCTAGCTGCAGTACTCAGCCATTTCCACACTTTCCTTTTCAAATTTAGGTTCTAACTACCTTTTGGAATTCCATGACTTGCCATTTAAACTTGTTAAGTATGTTTCACTTAAAAATATGATAGCTATGAGATTCATATATTATAAGGAAATGGATTTTCACAATAAGGGACTCATATTTATATAAGGTAATCACCATAATTGAGCAAAGTCTCATATAACATGATTCCTAGTGCACCATACTTGTATACAAGCTATATATTCTAATAGAGCCCTCAAACTCAACTATACATTATTACATATTTTTTTGGGCACCTGAATATACATATATTATAGGGTTTACCTTAATGGTAGCCCTTAATTTCCTTAAACAATCCTAATATCTATAACCATGCAAACTGTAAATTACATAATTTACAAAGCAAATTACAACCAAATTAACAAAATCCCTAAAACATCGCAGGACCTAGTGGACTATAGGATTACAGAGCATTACTAATTAGTTCATTTAGAACCCTTCGACTAAATGGAATATGTTTCCAAGCCTCTAACCTCTAGCGATTCCCACATCCTCATCAATTGATAAATCTAAAAACAGCAAATGAGAGCATGAGTTTATGAAATCTCAGTGAGCGGATAATTGTGCAATAAAACATAGCACTAGTCCAAATACCAACCTTACTACCATAATTAAAATAAATACCAATAACACATATTGGTACAAAATATAACATATATAATGTACCTTTTCATGCACCAAGACTTGCAATTCACTGCGAGTCTACAATCTCATAAAACAATCCATAAAATAATCCTTAACCAAATAAAAAGCATAAGTAAACAACCACTCCAAAATGCATTATGCAATGTATAATGTATTTTTGCATTTTTCACATCCTTTCCACACTTACCACATTAAAGACCAACCCTCATGGGTTTATTCAGAGGTTTATCCCTCTGTTCCCTCTCGTGATGTGAACAAATGTAATATGCAATGTTTATCCCACTCTTTCTCACACCACATTGAATACTAGCCTCAATGCTTATGCATACCCATTGACACCACTCAGCAGTATTACACAATGGATAGATTACCATGCATTTACTCTTCTCATAGTATTATATGCAATGCATTTTCCACACAAACATCCCACATCATATACCACATCAATTCACCACTTCAAATATAATTAAGCATGAAACCATTAATCTCACTAAATAAATCTCACAATCATTCAATGAAATTCCTTAATCTAGTTATTACCATTAACTAGGGAATTTCATTAGTGAATTTCTAATTATGACATGAATGAGATTTATATCAAATTTGGCCAAATAATTTAATAAAATATATATAGCAAGGTCATCCACTCACCTCGATGCTGATAAAGTTTACTGCTCAAAACGTCCTAGGAGACAAAACCAAAAGAAGCTCCCAAGTCACCTGGAATCAACCCAAATCAATAACTAAATAAATTAAGGAAAATCCTCACCATTGACCTTCACCTTTGGTCATTCATTTAGCCATAACTCTTAACTAGTAAAGAGTTTTTAAACAAATCTTATATCATTGGAAACTAGACTCAAAGATCTTTTAATAATATTAGTTTGTTAAAAATGAAATCCGGACAAAGGAGTTATGACTATTTGAAAGTGAACCAAGGACGCTATCCGATACGTGGCGCTTGGGGTGCCAGACACCAAACTTTCTACCCAAACTCATAAGCTTGGCGCCTGAGGCACCATACATGGTGCCTGGGGCACCAAGACCAAGTTTTTCCCCCAAGGGTGGCGCTTGAGGTGCCACGACTCCGACTTCACTAGTTCTTTGCAAATTTGGCTCAGATCTGGCAAAATCTTCGCCATTTTTCATGATTTCTTCCATGGAATCTCATCCTTGATGTTTAAGGAGCATTTAGACACCAAAAGCCCTAATTTTCATTGAGAAACAAAGTCAGAATCTCAATTATACCCTACATACCCTTAACACTAGAAAATAGGAAAAAGTTCAGGAAATTGGAATCTCTACCTTGATTCCTTGCTTTCTCTAGGTTGTTTAGCCTCCAAAGACTCGCCCCACCACTGGAGAAAGGTTCTCCGAAGCTCGTTGAAGATTTGGGTAGAAAGTTAGAGAGAAGGCAGAGAGAAATGAGAGAAGAGAGAGAAAAGTGAGAAATGAGAAAAATGGCGTGGGACCGCCTATATATACCCACTTAGGGTGAAATTACTACTTCGTCCCTAGGTAACTCTTGGTTAACCTTAGTGGTGACAAACCCCAAATTTCTCCAATTTAGGTATTTCCTATATTCTAAGTTCCACCTAATTCCTTATTTCACTTTAGTCCCTCTTTGGACCTCATAGGTACTCGACCTTCTCTATACCACATGATTACTCCCTTTCTATTCCTTGTCTCTCAATTCCATCTCCACAATATTTCCTCTTCCTCTTATCTTTCCTCAACTCTTACAAATATCTTCCGTAATAAAATACCCGGTCCAATTATTTATCTCCACTTCCATAAATAATATTCAAAAAGAATAAATTAAATATGAAAATTAAAATTAACCAAATAATTCCACTAAAAATAATGGAAATTTTCATTACTACAACCGTAATACCGCCAATTACGTGATTCTAAAATTGGCGGGTATTATAATATGCCATTGTGAACACTAAACAAGATACATATAATGTAACTTCAATTCGAATAAATGCATTTATTAACCTAAAAAAAGAATTAAAAAATATCATATACGAGCTAAAAATGCTCCAATACGAATTATCATGGTAGAATAATCTATTAATGCAAATGAGAATAAACCACACTTGAAGTGTGGTAGACTAATTGGTTCCAATAATAAAAGTCCTAAAAAAGGAAATGAGAAAATAATAAAGATTATCATATTATGGAGCTAGGTTTTCAAGAGGAGGTTAAATACATAACTAATCATGGAATCTCAGAAGAGGATCAAGTACTTGAGAATAATGATAATGAAAATATTTTGATAAGTTATGTGAACACTAGGAAAAAAATGGAATCAAAAGCATACAATTGTCAACAATGTGTTTGCATATAATATTGTGGATGAAATAATAAAAAAAAACAAGGATTTTAAACCTAAATATGTTGAGGAATGTAGACAAAGGAGTGATTAAATGCAATTCAAGAAGAATTAACTTCATTTGGAAAGCATGAAGTTTTTCAACTTATAGTCCAAACACTTGAAGGTGTAAAGTTAGTGGGGTACAAATAGGTTTTCATGTGAAAGCTTAATGAGAAAAATGCAGTCGTAAGATATAAAGTATGACTTGTGATACAATGTTTTTCACAAAGACCTGGTCTAGATTATATAAAGACATATTCTCCTATGTTAAGCCTTATACCTAGGTATGTAACTAAAACGATGAGTGAGCTACTCCCACTACCGTAAGCCTAGCACCCCAACTTACATATAACAAAACGCAACTCATACAATATACAAATATCTGGATAAATATACATATACATAGCATTCTCCGCAAGAAGAAAGTTCTTTAAGAAAACAAAGTTTACCTTCATGCCAAAATGAGATTTTCCAATCATATTAAGATAGTAATGTGTATACAATAATCCTCATCTTTATGAACATCCCGATGTTAACAGCAAATCCAACTCATCGAAATATTCACAAATAAGGATTTCAAAAATACAAAAAAGTCATGAGCCAAGTCAAAGTCAATAATACATCATAACCAAAATTCCCTACACCTTCCTACTCGACTACGAAGCACCACTAGAGATCCAAAATACAAGCTAAGATGCTTGAAGCAAGACTAGGGATGTTGAGAACGATCAGCACCTCTACTCAGTAGATAGAGTATTTTCTTCAACTTGAGGATCTAAAAGGGGAAGCAGATTGGTGAGAATATAACTCAATGAGAAGAAGAACATACTCTAATAGGAACAGTAATAAAGTTTTAATGAGACAGCATAAAAAGGAAACCAATTTATTCATACACAAATCATAATTAAAATTTCCAGTCATACAATTATAATCAAGTTTCTTAGACATTTTTCAAGTCTTGTCCACATTATAGTGTCCATTGCCTCTCGGCCCCCGCCACATGATATTGGGCATTTTTATATGCAATTTAGTCCCTATCGTAGCCTATTTACATTTTTTAATATTGTAAATCTCCAATTTTATTATGTTTGGATTTATTGGATGTAAATTAATTATAGAACTAATATGTTTCAATTTCATAATTTTATCCCAATTAATTCTATTGTGTATTTTCCAAATAAATAATTGGAGAGTAAATGCTGACATAGATGTCACCTAAGTGCTGCAATAGACATATCTAATAACTGGGCATTGACTAAGGCTGACTAGATTAGTGGGGTCCACATTTTTGCAGAAAATAGCATGCATGCAAAAGCTCGTTGCATTTAACAGCAGACAGTAATAGAAAAGTAACACAAAACAAAATTAGAAAAGCAACCAGCATGCAGCAGTAGAAATAGAATAAAGGGACAGCTCATAGAAGTCAAATGAATTACAATTTCATCCCTCCTTCTCTCCTGCTCGTTAAAGCACTTCAGAACCTCCATTTTCAAATGTGGAAGAACCATTCTTCTTCCAAATCCTCTGTAGTTTCATAGGTCTTCTTCCCCTCCCCACTTTTTTGTGTATTTTGGCCTCCATAGAAGGCTAAAAAGTGTTGTAATCAGTCCATGGATGAACTGAAGTTGTAATATGAGATTTTGGAGCTTAATCAGATAAGTTTCTTGTTGTTCTTCTATTTCATTTCTGTTCTGATTTCATATATCTGTTTTCATGTTCATTAGTGTGCTGGTGAGCCTCTTTGAGTGTGATTATTGGTTTTATTTCTTTAATATGAAATGTTATCTTGCTTTTACTAGTTGGTGTAGCAAGTAGAATAGAAATGGCTTACTTAGATGATTATCTAACTTGATTAGGTTAGGCTTAATCAGATTACATGTGGTTAGATTTAACTTATGCATAATCTATTTCTAGAAAGTCTCTTGTAAATATTAGTTAGAAATCCCAATGATAGAGAACACTGGAATTAATTTTAAGACAAGAATGATGATAGTTGCAACTTTAGGGACTCTATGGTTGATTACATTTCTATGTTTAGTGTAATTTCATTTTTGTTCTGTTCTATGTTTCATATTTTGTCCTACTTTGTGTTTTATGTCCTATTAGCTTTAGTTTATGTTTTAATTCTGTTTATTGTAACACCCTCCCTTGTGGTAATCAGTAGATAATTAGGTTGTAATTAGGGGTAGATTAATGTTAGAACAATTAATTAGGCAATTTAGAAACAAGGCTCCTTAAGAGAATACAACCTAAGACGATCACTATACTGTGACATCACTATACTGTAAGTTGCCACAAATTCAATTTTGGGCAACTCGGTTGTAACGTCCCAAAAAATAGGCACATGAGTATACATACAATATAGGGTATACCTTAATGATTGCTCATAATTTTCCTAAACAACCCTAATATTCATAACTATGTAAATTGTAAATTTCATAATTTACAAAGCAAATTACAGCCAAATACATAAATTCCTAAAACATCGCAGAACTTAAGTGGCCTATAGAATTACAGAGTATTTCTTTTGGATCATTTAGAACTCTCTAAACAAATATGGAGTATGTCTTCATAAGCCGCTAACTCTAGCGGTGTCCCATCCCCCTCAGCTGCTAAATCTAAAAACAACAATAGAGAGCGTGAGTTTATAAAAACTTAGTGAGTAAGTGACTGTGCAATTAAATAAAGCACAAATACAAATACTAGCCTCACTATCATAATCAGAATAAATACTACTAGCACATATCAATACGAAATATAGTATATATATATAATGTATCTTACCACACAACCAAGACTCGTGATTCAATGCGAGTCTACAATCTCATAAAACAATTTGTAAAACAATCCTCAATCAAATAAATGTATAAATAAATATCCATACTGAAATACACGATGTAGCAAACATGTACAATGTGTTCCCACATCTTTCTGCACATTCCCTCTCTTGATGTGGGTATGCAAATGCAGCATGCAATGTTTATTCCATTCTTTCCCATGCATACCCATTGATACCACATAACTGAATTGTAATGGGTACACTTCTCGCTCTTACCTCGTCGAGACTATCTAGAATCTCCCCTCAGACTATAATTGCTCAACGGTTTATTCCAGAGGTCTATCCCTCTGTTTCCACTTATTTCTACACCATTCCTTTTTATATGCAATACATTAATATGATAAAATGTAATGCATATAATAACCAACATATTCATTCATCATTCACAAACATACTCACAATACAATTTAACCTATACACATTCCACAAAACAACCTCACTAACCACAACCACTATTCCATAAATTAGTCAATGGTACTAATTTAGGGAAGTTAATGAATATAAATCTAATCATGGTGTGAATGAGATTTATATTGTACTTGAGCAATTTTTAATAAAAATAATTAGTAAGGTCACCCACTCACCTCAATGTCGATAAGGTTTATTATATAAGAAGTCCCAGGAAACAAAGCCAATGAAGCTCCCAAGTCACCTGGAACTAATCCAAATTAATAAATAAATAAAATATGAAAAATCCTTACCACAAACTCTAACATTTGGCCACTCATTTGGTCATAACTTTTATTTAGTAAATAATTTACAAATAAAACTTATACCATTAGAAATTAGATTTAAAGAGCTTTCCAAAGATATAAAATTTATCAAAATCGGAGTCCGGATGAAGGAGTTATGGCCATTTGAAAATAGACCAAAGAAACTCAGCACGATTAGCACTTGGGTGCAAGCGCCAAGCCCATTTCTTCCTTTTCCCTCTTCTGAAGTGTGGCCCCTAGTGCCTAGGTGCCACGATCACGGCATAACATGATCTAGCTCTGATTTTTCCTAGATCTAGCCAAATCTTCATGGTTTTTCATGATTTCTTCTATAGGATCTCATTCTTAATGTCTAATGAGTATTTAGACACCAAAATCCCCAATTTTAACTAAGAAACAAAGCCAAAATCTCAGTTTTAACCTAAGTACCCTTAAAACTATAAAATAGAAAAAAGTTCAGGAAATTAAAATCCCTACCTCAATTCTTTGCTTTCCTTAGGTTGCTTGGCCACCGATGACTCGTCCCACCATCGAAGAAAGGTCGTCCGAAGATCAGTGGAGGATTTAAAGTAAAGAGGGTGAGGTAGAGAGAAGGAAGAGAGAAAGAGAGAAGAGAAAGAGAAAGAAAAGTGAGAAAAATGAGAAAAAAGGGCATGGGGCCACTAATATATACCCGCTCATGGTGAAATTACTACCTTACCCCTAAGCAACTCTCAGTTAATCTTAATAATGGCAAATTTATAATTTTTTCAATTTGGGTATTTCCTATACTCTAAGTACTACCTAGTTCTTTATTTCACTTTGGTCCCTCTCTAGACCCTATAAGTATCCAATTCTCTCTATGCCTCATGATTACTCTTTCTCTGTTTCTTATCTCCTAACTCTATCTCTATGAAATTTCCTCTTCCTCTTATCTTTCCTCAACTCTAAAAAATATTTTCTGCAATAAAATACCCAATCTAGTTATTTATCTCTAGTTCCATAAATAATATTTAAAAAGAATAAATTAAATATAGAAATTAAAAATAATCAAATAATTCCATTAAAATAATAAAAATTTTCATTATAAAACCCGTAATACCGCCAATCACATGATCCAAAATTGGCAGGTATTACATCAGCAATCGTAGTGGCTTGAACCACCACATCCTCCCTTATTGCTCCACTTATATACATGAACCATTGCTTATCGCTCCACAGGAATAATCATGTATATACAAGTATAACCTCCCATATTGTTCCACACCATGGGACTCAAACTCATGCCATCCTCTAACTTAAACAATCATATACATAGTCAACAAGGTAAAAGAATATGTTAGTCATGAACATGAAGCCATTTTATTCCACATCAAGTGCCACCAAGTCATCATGTTGCCAAACTATTTCTTTGTTTCAAGCATAGGAAGAAAAAAATATCACATATGGTCATAACCTTCATATATGCATATTTAATTTGCAATACACTTACAAATGATTGGCAAGGGATCAATGGATCCTTAAACGAATAAATTTTAGAAACCTAGTTCCACATAGAGTATGGTTAACCTATTCACCTTAGCATCGAACTAAGCAAGTTTTCTACCTTCGAGAATGAGAATTTGTTGGTATTAGTCTCCTGAAGATTCTAAGGAAGTATGAGATGGAAGAAAAATGAGAAAAAGGAAGTTTTTTATGAACCAATAATTTTAGGTGCCTTGGGCAATGGGTCTAGTACTGTAATACCCCAATAATTTTTATGAACATTTAAAATCTATTTTGAAGTTTATTGAAAAATTTAATTATGTGAAAAATGTGCTTTTTGAATTAATGAAAAAAAGTTTACGAATAGAAATTCTAATTTTTAATTTAGGAAATTTTTACAAATTCTCAAGGACCTAAGTGAGCAAATTTTAAAGTTAGAGTGACTATGAGAAATTTTTCCAAGAAAATTAGTGGGGCCCACATGTACACACTTAAACACTTATTTTTCTCTCTTATTCTTTTCTTTCTCTCATTCTCCTGTAGCTTCCTCTCTCTCTCTCTCTTTCGGCTATGCATCCCAAGGAAACTCCTTCATCAACCATTCATGTCATTTTTGCTTGGGGAAGGAATCCATAGAAGTTAGGAGGATTGGTAAGTTGATGTTCTTCTTCTTCTTCTTACAAGACCAAATCCTTGGTTATCAATTTGGGAAATTTTTGTAGAATGTTTCTATGGATGAATTTAAGTATGAGTGTTAATCTAAAACATTATTGGGTGATTTATAATGTTATTGGAACAAGAAATTTGGAGAAAATTAGGAGAAATCCATAGAATTTAGAAATTAAAAAAAAGTTAGGGTTCTTGATGAAAATTTGAGATTAGAGCTTGGATTGTTGGTAAAAATTGGGAGTTTTGGTGTCAAACACTCCTTAGACATTAAGGATGAAAACTCATGGAAGAAATCAAAAGAAATATTGTTTTAGATATGATTTTAGGATTTTTTGATGAAGAACACAAAGAACATCACTGTTCATTGTGGAAATTTTCCAGAAAATACTGTTCATCGAGAAAATTTTTTCCAGATTTTCTCAGTTACTGTAGCACTGACTCGGTCAACGTTACTGTAGCATTCACTCAATCAACGTTACTGTAGCATTGACTTAGTCAACGATACTGTAGCTGTGTTGACCGTTACTATAGCATCAGTTTTAAAATGTTCATAACTTTTTCTTCCGGATTCTATTTTTAGTAAATAAGATATCGTTAGAAAGCTCTTTAAGTCTAGTTTCTAATAGTACAAGTTCCATTTGACAATTCTTTATTATTTAAGAGTTATATTCAGAGGAGTGATCAAAGGTCAAATTATAGCAAAGAATTTTCCTATTTTTGTGACCTTGTTATGTTTTTGGCATAATTATCTTGTAGGGATGGATTCTTTAATGCATCATCCACATATTTTGAAATGTTGTGATTAATTTGGATGTAGAGAAAATTACCTTCCATCATCTTACACATTTTCGAAGAAGGTCCAAGGTAATTGGACAAATATTAAGGTGAGAGATCCTATCTTACCTTGTTTGCTTATTTAATGTATATATTAAAGGTGTACTATAAATATATATATATATATATATGTGACATGAAATTAATGCATTTATGTTATGCATTGAAATATGCAAATGTGTGACTATTGTGGACTTTTCCTGAAATGAGATGCATATAATTGCCTATGATTGTGTAATGTGATTGTGTTTGATCTCGAAAGAAATGGAAATGGAGTTTATGGGATCCCATGGGATGAAATAAGGGTGGAGTGAAATAGCTATGGCCACGTGATATTGATTATGATATTCGTCCTTTTAAGGACAGGGTGAAATAAGGTTGGACTACAAATTTGTCCCTTTGAGGACAGGGGTGAAATAAGGGAGGATGTGGCAGGGGTCGTGAGGCAACGGCCACTTTATGTGGACGGGACCCGAAAAATGTCTGGGAACTTGATTTGGAATTGTATGAATTGTTTGAAATGTGATT
Source organism: Biancaea sappan (assembly GCA_037074585.1). Taxonomy (NCBI): domain Eukaryota; kingdom Viridiplantae; phylum Streptophyta; class Magnoliopsida; order Fabales; family Fabaceae; genus Biancaea; species Biancaea sappan. The sequence continues at coordinate 38,673,040 of CM073491.1, read as the reverse complement.
TGGCTTGATCTTAAATGTGTTATTAATAACTGCGAGGTGACCTCAATGTGTGTGTCTTGATAAATATCTTGTACACCAAAACTTAGATGATTATACTGTTAGATCAATTATGTATATCTACATGTATATATATATACCTATATTGTATGTGAATGTGGTAGGATTCTCTCAAGTAAAAGCTGTCTTCAGTTTCAGGTATGGAGAACTTGCTAATCCAATGACGTTTACGCCAAGATTACTTTTTCATTTATTTAGGATAAAGTTATAATGTTTAGGTCTTATTCTAATGTGTAAATCTAGAAAAGCTATTTAATCGGGTAGGTTTGTTCAGCGACGTAATATGTATAATTGTAATGTGTATGGGAAACTTGATTTAGCCATAATTTCTTATCATTTTGTAAGAAGAGAAATAATTCTTTTTTTTTATTTCTTAAATTATGTAATTTAAATTAATTACATTTAAAAGAATAACCAAAATAAGATTTAGTATTGTGCAAAAGAGAAATATTAGCTTACGGAAGTGAAGAAAAATTCACTTTCTGTGCCGGTCACGTGCTCAGATTTTGGGACGTGACAAGTACCTAGGGCGCCACCCTCCTAACTCTCTAGAGGTGCCAGCCACTAAAGGTGGTTCCTAACCTTCGAATTTCCTTTTTCTTTCACTCTAAATTTACTCCCACCCACCAATCATCATTAATGCAACCATAATAGTTAAAACCAGACTAAACTTCTGATATCTGCAATCAGTCGATTAATAGAGAGAGATTAGTCGACTGATTACACTTTGTAAGGCTGAAATTCTAGATTTAGTAGACATCAGTCGACTGTCAAGGAACCATCAGTCGACTGATAGCATTCTGGAGTGCAAGATAAGTCAGTGGAAAATTGAAAAATCAGTGTAGAAATTGACTAATTTACCCTTAACATACATAAAAGAGTTCAGAAATAAGTAAGTAGGGATATTAGAGACATTTCATAAGCAAAGCTTTCTAAATACTCTTCTTAGAAGCTAAAAAGAGAGAGAAAGCTAATTTTCTGCAGAAATAGAAATAGAGAGAGAGAAAGAGAGAGAACAAAAAATGTGAGAAAGAAAAGGAGAGAAAGAAGGGATTTCTAGTTGAGAAGATAGCAAGAAAACACAAAAGGTAAAATTTCTAGCTTGATTCCTCTAGTTTAAATGAATTCTAGAGCTTAAGAATTGATAGCATAAGTAAATTTTAGACTAAAAAAAAAGAGAAAAGAAGAAGAAGTGGTATGAAATTTGAGAAGCAAGAGGAGCTTGGGAGAAACTAGAAGAGAATTTACAAACTTCAGTTCTAAGAGAATCAAAGATAGCTAGTTTTTCATAAAAGCAAGTTATTTATGATTTATCATGATTTTGTGTGATATATCTAGTTTTATATCAAAGCTTTCCATGAATGTTTTAGAACAAGATTTCTCATGAAAGCTAGACCTTAATTCCTCATGGGATGACAAAACTAGAACTTTTCCTTATAGGATGCAGATAAATTCCTCATGAGATGCAGAACTTTTCTCAAAGGATGCAAAAATCCTTATGGGATGTAGAATTTCCTCCATGAGAAAAAGTTAGAAGTTATAGTGCACTATATTAAGAATGAAAATATTCTAATCATATTTATATGATATCTTTAAATTCATGGAAATGAGAAATATTTATTTAGATTGCTTTTATGATTAGACTGGCTATATTGTTGTTTTCACAGTATATACTAGCTACTGAGATTTACATCTCACCATTTCTTATGACTGACCATTTCAGGAGTTGAAGTAGAAAAGCAGGAGAAAGAAAAAGAATAGACTAGCTTGAGATAGTTTATGAATAGAGAAAAGTCTTTCCATATAATCTTTTGAAGACTTGTGCACATTTTTGTATATGTATAGAAACATATGAGTCTTGACGTATATATGTCTCTAAGTGTATGGCTATGTTAAGAACTAGAACTAAGATAGTTATTACTTTGTTGTTGGGATATAGCCTACATTGTGTTGAGTACATATGTAATATTTCCATAATCAACTAGTGAAGAAATAAAAAAATGAAGTTTATAAGCTACCAGCCAACTAATAAAACACTATCAGTCAATTGGCACAAGTGAAACATGGAGTATAGGACCTATTAGTTGACTGGTACCCTGTATTAGTAGACTGATAGCCTTTGAGACCTTGAGACATATCAGACAGGAGATGACCAGTCGATTAATTGTCTTCTATCCAACTTGAATTTTTTATATTTTAAATGCTCCATAATTTTACTATTTTAAAAAGAATTCTCAGAGTTTCACCATTTTTCCTGGATCACTCATATTACAATTTTCTTAAATTGTAAAAGACTAGTAGATATTAAATTCAGGATGTGGTATGATTGATATTTCATACTTACGCCTGGGTTATGTGCATTGTGGGGGATGTGGTATGATGGATAGTTCATACCCATGGTTGGTTTATGTGTGTTGACAAGATGTGATATGATGGATAATTCATATTTAGGATTAGATTAAATACGTTGATAGAATATGGGATGGTGGATATACCATACCTATGTTGACTTGAGGTGTGTTGATGAGATATGGCATGATAGTTGGTCCACACTCATGGTTGGATCATGTGTGATGATGGGATACGTTATGACAAATAATTCATATATACCCCTTGTGGGACATGTGTACTTTAGAATTGATCTTGTTGTGTGGTGACTGATCTGTGTATTGTGTAAGATATGCATTATTCAAGTAGTATATGGATAGTTTGACCCTTGAGTTCCTAGTTTATAGATTCAGGGTGTTGAATATAGGAATGATTATCTCGGACATGGGCCGTAGAGCTCACTATGAGTATATACAAAGATGTGCGTGTGTGTATGTATGTATATTATACATGCATGAATGATGTGTTGTGGTTTTTTCTAAAATTTTCTCATGTGCCTTGTTGCAATTCATGTATGCATGTCAATACTTTTATGGTTACTAGATGTATTTAGTGTTATCTACTTACTATGTTTTCCAAACTCACCATGTGTGGTTAACATTTTCCAGATCTTGCAACAAAAGATGACTATCCGTTAGAAGAGTAGCAAAATCTCCGGAGCGACCCTTTTCGTGCTTGGGTTGGTAATTGTTCATTTGGAATGAGTCTCATTTTAGAAAACTCTGTAGATGTATAGGTCATCTAGGTCTTAGGGGTTGATTTCTAATAAAATGTTGGAATGTTATTTATATATGTACATTTACATGTATGTTTTTGAGAAAATCATGGTGGATTACATTCACATGTTTGAAATTATATTGTTCCCTTTATTCATGTTCATGATTTTAAAAATGAAATTTCTTGTGGTTAAGTTTAGGCTTGCGAGTCTTGGGAGGATATATTACTAGATTCTGTGTTAGTCACGTGCTCAAGTTTTGGGACATGACAGATGCAATCACCTTTAAATATCATATTAGTCTAGTAATATATGAAAAACTTGACATGTGCCTAATGGATGGAGTTACAACCTATTTATATGACTCATTAAATAGTGAAATCTACATGAAAATTCATGAAGGATTTAAAATACCAAAGACATATACAATTTCTTAGGAAAATTGAACAATAAGATTAAACAAATCCTTGTATGGATTGAAGCAATCTAGACATATGTGGTATAATCACCTCAATGAATGTTTGTTGAAGAAATGGTATGAAAATGACCCAATTTGTCCATGTGTTTTTATAAGAAGATCTAGATCAAAATTCTTAATAATTGTTGTGTATGTTGATGATGTAAATATTGTTGAAACCCCTAAAGTGCTTCAATACATAGTTAATTGTTTAAAGAAAGAATTTTAGATGAAAGATCTTAGAAAGATAAAGTTTTGTCTCGATTTGCAAATCAAGCATTTAAGGGATGCAATTTTTCTCCATCAATCATCTTATATAGAATAGGGCTTAAAGCAATTCTATCATAATAAATCACAACTGTTGAGTACTCCAATGATACGGAAATCCCAAGAAAAATGTCTTAAAACTCTCAAATAATGAGTTGGATCAAATATATATGTTTTGAATATAAATCATCAAGTCAGGAATCATTTTATCTATATCTTCTTCTAGGTTCTTTTGGTGTTGATCCAAATTGTTATTCAAGAGTTTTAAGGTATTGTTCTTGGGGGTTTCCACATCATTTGGTATCAAAGCTTTGGCTTAGATCAAGTTAATCTATGTTTTGTTCTTATTTTTCATTTGTCTTTTCATTTTCCTTTTTTGTTTTTCCTGCTACTTGATTGATCCATCTTTTGTTGTCTTTTATAATAATAAAAGACAACAAAAGGAAAATGAAAAGCAAATGAAAAACGAACAAAACATAGATTAACTTGATCTAAGCCAAAGCTTTGATACCAAATGATGTGGAAACCCCCAAGAACAATGCCTTAAAACCCTCGAATAACAATTTGGATCAACACCAAAAAAACCTAGAAGAAGATATAGATAACATGATTCTTGACTTGATGATTTATATTCAAAACACAAACCAAGAATACTAAGGGAAACTTGACCCAATCTTTTAGAATCAAACAGAAACCAAGAGTATTAAAAAAGAACACCACAAGATTAAAACAAACCTTTATAAGTTTTAGTGGAATGCCAAAGAAGAACTTAATGAAATTCTCTCACAGAGAAAATAACTATACAATTTATTAGAAATTCGAATCCTTTACAATAAAATATGGTTTATCTAGGTAAAGACACAACCCTAATAAAAACCCTACGACAATCACCTTTTTTGGCCTTCTTAAAACATAAAGATATAAATAACATGAGATAAGCATGTGACACTTAAAAAATTAAAGTCTTGCCTAAAACAAGCGAACTAATTATAACATAATATGAAAACATTTGTCCAAAATTAATCTTCTTGCTCATAAGCCTGTTGCAAATTAATTAAATGTGATTGAGCTACATCTTCTTTGATGTCCACGCCTAAGTTCATGAGATTAATGTTTTTTCAAGCTTTTAGCATAAACAACTTAATGATAATCCATTTAAAGCTTCTTACAGATGTTTAGCTCTAGCTCATGTAATAGGTCCCTCAGCTCCTAGATGTCTCTTGATGCCTATTTCATAAAGTCTTGCACAGTCCAGCCCATATCACCTGATGGTTGTAAGGTCATTAGATGTGAATAAAGACCCTTTTCATCCTCGTGTGAATGATGAAGAACCTCTTGGTCAAAAGTACCACGTCTTATTGCTATAGTGGCCCTAATGTATCTTGCTAACACTTGACCTGATATAATATTTGTTGTAAGTTTGTTAGCAAGATTTAGTTCTTTTCCAATAAATCAATATTGGAATGGAGTTAAGCATAGTTTTAGATGTCTCTGAGAGACAACTGATATGAGGTTGTTTTAATCAAATGAATTATTAAAGTCCCAACTAGTTGGATATGCAGATGCTGAATATTTATCAGATCCACATAAGAGTTGATCTCAAATTAGCTACTTATATCATGTTGTTCAACAAAACAAGCATAAGTTGCTGCATCTTCAAATCATGCTGAAATAATTACAATGCGTGAGGCAAGTCAAGAGTGTGTCTAGCTAAGGCTACCATGCTAACATATCCTAAAGATGTTTGATCTCCCTATCCAAGAAAATATGCCAACTATATTGTACAAAGATAATATTGTATGTATTGCTCAACTAAAAGAAGGATACATCAAAGGAGATAGAACGAAACATTTTTCACCTAAATTATTCTTAACTCATGATCTTGAAAAGAAAGGTGATATAGATGTTCAACAGATTCGTTCAAGCAATAATTTGGAAAATTTGTTCATTAAGACAGTACCAACCACAACATTTGAAAGGTTGGTATATGGAATATGGATGCATCGACTTAAAAGTTAGATGATGTTCTCATTAGGGGGAGTTCAAGATACAATGTGCTCCTTTTTCCTTAACCAGGGTTTTTATCCTACACTAGGTTTTTCCTGGTAAAGGTTTTTAATGAGGTAGCTTTCTATGGGAATATCTATGGGAAAAGAAAGGTGATATAGATGTTCAACAGATTCGTTCAAGCAATAATTTGGAAGATTTGTTCATTAAGACAGTACCAACCACAACATTTGAAAGGTTGGTATATGGAATATGGATGCATCGACTCAAAAGTTAGATAATGTTCTCATTAGGGGGAGTTCAAGATACAATGTGCTCCTTTTTCCTTAATCAGGGTTTTTATCCTACACTAGGTTTTTCCTGGTAAAGGTTTTTAATGAGGTAGCTTTCTATGGGAATATCTTAATTGTGTACTCTTTTTTCTTCACTAGGTTTTTATTCCATAGTGTTTAAATGAGGCACATTGGTCATTAATGGACATTTAAGGGAGATTGCTATAAATATAATCATAAAGTGGATGACTATTAGCTTCCAAAAACCCCAAGGACTTATCCCTATAACCTCCAATAGAAATTAAGCTATAATTTTAGTATATTAAATTTTTATATTTATCCTATTATTATTAGTATTAGAGCCCTATAAATAGAGGTCATGTACAAGAATTTGGATATTTAAGTTGAATGTGAAGAACCTCTATTCTCTTCTTTCAACTTCTTTTCTCTTTTGTTTTTCTTAGTATTTCCTTTAAAGTTTTACAACAATAATTTCTTCTTTCTCTTGTTTTGGAAGTTGAGAGACTCATTTTGTCATAGGTATATCCTCTTTTGTTCCCTCCAAAACCCTCATATCCAAAAGGTCACCCAAAACCCTCATTTATCTTCTTCTCCCTTTGATTGACAATGGCTCTAACCTTCGCACAATCTATTGCATTCTCTTCTTTTTCTTTCTTCTTTCTTCCTTCTCAATCGCCTTCTCTCCACCTCTAAAACCCTCAACAAGAATTGGGATATTTGCTTTTTTCCCCCCTCTTGCTAATCCATTGTCTATTAGGGAGGGAATTGGGCCGGTTCCAAAGCGTGAAATAGTGTAGCATTAGTGAGTGAGTTTAGCAAGAGATTAGTCCCTCGCTATTGCCTAGTTAAATAGAGACCATTAACAAGCAACAGACAAATCCCATGCTAAATGATTGTTGTTCCCTTGTTAATGACCTTAGGGAAGAATAGCAAAGATGATGTGAGAGACTTTTTTCTTACTATTTCCTAGTATTTTTGTAATGTATTTTTAATCTTTTGTTAAAATTTTGTCAAATTTTAATGGCAGGACCAATTATATACTATTTTGTCATTCATAATATACATGATATAAGCTAATTATCAGTGTTGTCCAACCCGGACCGGCTCGGCCGGGTCGACCTAGAAACCGGTGATCCGGCACATGACCCGGTGCAGGTCACTTCAATGGACCGACCAAGACCCAGCCGACCTAGTAACCTGTGACCACGTGACCCAGTTTTCTTTTTTTTTTTTTAAATTTTTTTAAAAATTTTTTATGGTTAATATTATTAATAATCCTCAAAAAAAGTTTGTTTTATTTACTCTAAAAATTAATGCCTTCTTTTTTTTCATATCTACACTGTTCCACTACAAATAAATTGGAACATAATATTCTCACTTTATTTCTCTAAAAATATTAGTTAATTTTCTCTTTCAGTTTCATAAATTTTATTTAAAATTGAAGTTAACTCTTTACGATTAAAATATGCCAAAGTATTACGTTAGACAATAAACGTTTTCAAGGTAGTCTATAACAAATATTGCTTTCAAATTAATCCTTTAAATTTATAACAAGCCATTTAAAGGATTAATTTGAATTCTATAAGTGGTGAATTTTATTTTATAAAATTGAAAATATTATAAAATAAAATATCAAAATTATTATTTTTAATTTAAAGAGGATAAATTAATTTTTTTAAAAAAAATTACTTAATTTTTCTTAATTATTAATGACTTTATAAATTATTATGGATGTTTAAGACTTTAAATGTATGAATTATTATATTTGGATGATTTTATTTATGACTTTATGAATTATTATGAATATTTATGACTTTATGTTTAAATTATTATAGATGTTTATGAATTATTTTGGATGTTTATGACTTTAAATTGTAAAATTTACATGCTAAATTATTTATTTTACTTATTTTTTAATTTATTTGTAAAGATATATATGTATATATATAATTTTAATTTTTTTAATATATTTATCTGGGTCAACAATTGACGCGGCAACCCGACAGTTGAACTAGTGACCCGGTGACCCGAAAGCCTGTCCGGGTCAATAGCCGAGCCGGTTCTGACAACATTACTAATTATCCAAAGTACTTTTACATAAATTGCGTCCCATGTTATATACATATGAGTTCATTTCAAATATTTATCTCCTTTTTTTTTTTCCTTTCTTTGTTGGCATAAATTATGCATATTTAGAATGTTATATAGCACATGGTCAGCCACGTCACCAAAATTTGATGTAATATCAATGAATGTTTAGTATTAGAGACAAAATTAAAAATTTGTAAAATTAAATAACTTAATTACAAATTTTTAATTTACAGAGATCAAATAAAAAATTAAATTAAGCTATAAGGGCCAAATAATAATTTAACCAAATCATTTTTGCAAAATTAAATAGTCTTATTTTTCAAAAAAAGATTCTATATACATAGATAATATTTTAATTATAACAAAGGAACTTTCAAAGAAATTATAAATTTTAGCTTCCCAGGAAGTTATTTATAAACAATTTTAGTTTGTTCTAACTTCTAAGTATTAAAAATTTTAAATTTTTTCTATTAAAAAAAGGAAAATACATCCATTTTGTGGATTAGAACTTTGTAAAAATAAGGCAATGATCAAACCGAAAAATAGATTAAAAAAATGTTAAAATTCCCTTGAATTTTGATTTTGTTGTAAATGATATTTTAAACTCTTAAAACTAAAAAGTATCTCCTTAAACTTCAATATTTTTTAAAAATAATTTTTTATAAAGATTTGGCTTGAAATTTAGGAGTGAATTCTTTTTAAATTTTTGGTAAACGTAGGGGCCAATAAATGTTTGCTAAATAAATTATAGGAATGTGACATGTAAATTTGTATTATTTAAAAAAATATTTTCAAAAAAATGTAATAACTAATAACTGTTTTTTTTCTATTTTTAGAAGTTGAGACTCAGGGTGTGGTTGGCTTAATTTTTAACTGAAAGTTTATGGTTGAAAGCTTTCAATAAATTAGTTTATTGAATTAAAATTATTTAGTAAAAGTAACTGTTGAACTAGTTGAAAAATGTATAATGACATAAAAGAGCATATATTTTATAATTTTAAAATAATACCAATAAATATATTATTTTTTGTTTTTTAATTAAAATAATTTAAATTATATATATAATATAATATAATATATTTATTATATATATATATATATATATATATATATATATTATATATGTATATATATTATATATTTTATATATAAAAGTATAATGAATATGAAAATAAAAGTATAATGAGTATTTTCATAAAATAATAAAAAAAAATAGAAGTTATAAACTACTTAAAATAATACCTCAAAATAAGTTATAAATTATTAAAAAAATTCGTTTACTAAACAATTTTAATGAGATTATAAACTAATCAAATAAACTATAAACTAGTCAAATTAGCTATAAGTTACTTTTTGTGTCAAGCCAAAGGTTGTATTTGGCTTGTGAGGTTATAACTTATTTTAATAATTTATAACTTATTCTCATAAGCTAATTTGAGTAGTTTATAACTTATGTATTTTTTTTTCTTTTTTAGCTCTGTTATTTAATAATATATCCATTATATTTTCATATTCATTATACCCTTATATATAAATTTATATAATTTATAAATATAATAAAATATGTAAATATATTTTAGTAAAGATATATATTCTTAATAAATTTTATATATAATAATTTAAATTAATTTAATTAAAAATAAAAATAAAATATTTATTTATATTATTTTAAAATTAAAAAATATATGTACTTTCATATTATTTTATATTTTTTAATTAATTTAATAATTATTTTTATTAAACGCTTTTAATTTAATAATCTAATTCATAAATTATTATCTGTAAACTATAAATTAAAAATAAGTATATAAGCTAATTTTATTTTATGGGCCAAACAAACCCTTGGTTCATCAGAAGTTTTATCCTATTTGTTCCCCCAAAACCCGTCGTCTTCAAAGGGTCACTCAAAACCCTCGTTTATCTTCTTCTCCCTCTGATTGCCAATGGCTCTATCCCTCGCGCGGCCTCCTGTGTTCTCGTCCCATTTTCGCTTCTCTCTCCTCCTTCCCAGACGCCTTCTCTCTACGTCTATAACCCAACCTCGTTCTCTTCCATCTCTTATCCATGGCCGCAGATCGATCATTCCCCTCTCTCATGCCCTCCGATCAGTCATCCCGTCTTCCTCCGCCACCCGGTTCACAGCCATCCGCTGCCGAGTCAACCGAGCGGGAAACTCGAACTACTCACCCCTGAATTCAGGTTCCAACTTCAGTGACCGACCACCTACGGAAATGGCCCCACTCTTTCCTGGCTGTGATTATGAGCACTGGCTCATTGTTATGGATAAGCCCGGGGGTGAGGGTGCCACCAAGCAGCAGATGATTGATTGTTATATACAAACCTTAGCTAAAGTTGTTGGAAGGTAATACCAAGACTCTCCGTATGTTTGCTTGTTTCGGTCCACGAGAAATAATTCGTTTTAATTTTTTGGCAATAAATTCTTGGTAACATTCTCATACACTCGGGTTTCTGAAAGATTTTCATTGCTCTTCTTTCTATTTTAGCTAATTGGGGATTCTTGTGAGCGATTATAAGCATTGCTCATTATTAATTTTTTCTTGTTGGTGTATCTGTTGCATTTCTTCTTGCTCTTCAGTGAAGAGGAAGCTAAGAAGAAAATTTACAATGTTTCTTGTGAGAGATACTTCGGATTTGGATGTCAGATTGACGAGGAAACCTCTAATAAGCTGGAAGGTATGTAATAGTCTAATAGAGCTTCCTGAAGTACTCCTTAACGGCTCTTAAATATCTTTCTCTCATATTTGTATACTTTTTTTCCTTTCAATGTGAATAGGACTGCCTGGAGTTCTGTTTGTCCTCCCAGATTCGTACGTTGATCCTGAATATCAAGACTACGGTGGTCAGTATTTAATGCCTCATCTATTTTACTTTAAATGCAAAATTGTTGTGCCCTTTTTTCTTTTCAACTTTTTAGCTGTAAAAGGTAATTAATTTTTGCATCTAATGCTGAGCTTCTTCCGGTTCAATCTGCAATTATCTCAACGTAATGAAATGGAATTATTAATTTATTGGCACCAACAGAGATGGTATTATTTGTACATACTGACCACATAACATATGAACATGCAATATTAGTTTTTCTGAAAGAGTGTAAGGATTAGGAGGCATAGAAATCTTGCAGACATTGGACAGTTTGACATGGCAAAATGTATTCTGTTTAAGACTTTGGGTACTATTTTAAGTGTTGGGTGTTTTGACATAGTTATTACCCATTGTCCCTGTTTTTTAAGTGTCAGTGTATCAGATGTAAGGTTAATGTGAAGAGTCTCCTGTAAACTTCTCATTCATCTTGGCTTGGAAAACTAATGTCGCAATATATTTCTTTTTCCAAGCATTTATGTTGATAGATGCAATTTGTTAGGTAACCAGTGCTGATGTTAATTGAATTCAAAGAAAAATACAGTAGAAATTAGATGAAAATCAGAACACACAACCACAATGCTTCACCAGAGCAAAAAGCTCCTACAGAGTACCCCTCTTCCCTCCTTACTGTAAAATTCTAACTGCCTACCTGTCTCTCCACTCCACCCCTATTTACGTGCTATGTGTTCCCCTTTATTTAACTAACTTGTCCAGCTCATCCTTTCCTCCCCTCGTCTGATTATTTCCTCCCCTATTCCTTCTAGAGTACACCTTCCACTGTCTGGGCTTAGATTCGGGTATTGGGCCTACTAATAAAGGGTCCATCAACCCATTGCCAAGGATCCATCAATTCCCCCACTATTAATAGCAGTCTTGTCCTCAAGGTTGAAATGAGGAAATTGATTCTTTTGGTAAGTCACTTCCTTCCATGTCACATCTGCATCAGTCATGCCACTCCATTGGATAAGAAATTCTTTAATTGGAAGTCCATCCACCATATTAGACTGGTATCCCAGCACCTATTGAGGTTCAACTAAAGCATCCATAGCAAGATCAGTAGGTAGAGTAGATGCTGGATGATAATTACCCACTGCCTTCTTTAATAAAGAGGCATGAAATACCGGATAAACCTTGGAGCTAGCTGGAAGTTCTAACTTGTAAGCAACATCTCTAAACTTTTCCAGAATTCCAAGAGGACCATAATATCTTGGTGCTAATTTAGCACTAATTCTTTGTTCCACAAAGTTTGTCGATAAGCTTGTAATTTTAGTAAAACCCAATCACTCATAGTGAAGTCTTGTTTGGACTTAAGTATTGTTTGATTAGATGGGAATGGAGGGGAGGAATTTTTTTAGATTAACCTTGTTTGTTTCAATTAGTTGGAGGGGAGGGGAGAGAAAATGAAGATGAAAAATTTCTTATTCTCTCTCATTTTCTTTTCCTCCAAAAGTGGGGGAATTCGGAGGGAAGGAAAATTATAACAATATAAAAAAACATAAGTGTCCTCAACAATTTTTTTAATACCAAGATTATTCTCTAACCTAATCCCCATAATCATTGGTTCTTTAACTCTCTTCCTCTAGTATTCAAGTTTCTCTGCTCTTTCTTTTAACTCTCATATTCTAGTATTCAAGTTTTTCTGCAAGAACTGAAACATATATTTGAAATAAAAACAAAACACAATAAAAAAAAATCTAGAAAGATCAATTTCTTTTGTTTTTAAAAGGAATCTTAATTTTTTTAATTATTATTGTAATATGTAAACCGATATGGATGTTCTGGAGTTAAAATAGCTAGTAGATTTGGTCATCAAAGTTTTAATAGCATAACCGATGTGGATGTTCTAGAATTTTTAAATATTTCAATTGGCATGCACTTTATAAATTCTACTAGCTGTTTATTATATATTTGAGATACTTTTTAGATTAATCAAATTGAAGTTATTAAAATATTATTTCACCATAATAAATAAGCTAACTTATTTGAATATAAGTGATAACAAATTTATCGTGTTTTGTTGGTCATACAATCAAAAGGCTATAATAGTCAATTTGTTTTATTTTCCCTCCCCTTCTCTTGCAAACCAAATAAAGAAAGTTTATTTTTTCTCTCCTCCCTTCTTCTCAAACTAAACCAAACAAAAAAAATTTATATTCCCTTTCCTCTGTCAGTCCCTTAGTGTTAGCATACTGCTTCATTAACTCTCGAGTGCGGCTTATGTTATACATCAATTGCCTCAAAGCCTTGTCTTTGTCTTGCAATTCTTGCATTACTGCATCAACCTTGGCCTCGATAGAGTTAAACCAAAATCAGAGGCTTCCTTCCATGAACCACCTCAAAGGGTGTAGTTCCAATGGATGCATGAAAGGTAGTATTGTACAAAAACTCAGCCCATGGCACCCAAATAGACCAATTTCTTTTAGAGGCAAAAAAGTGGAGATATGTTTCTAAACAGCGATTGACGACTTCTGTTTGTCCATCCGTTTTTAGATGATAAGTAGAACCCATCTTCAAAACTGTTCCTTGCAACCAAACAATTCTTGCCAAAAAACACCGATGAAAATGGGTCCTGATCGCTTAATAAAGAATGTGGAATACCATGTAGACATACTATTTTCTTGACAAACACAGCAATAATAGATTTTGCAGTATATGGATGCTTTAAAAGGATGAAGTGAGCATATTTGGATAACTTGTCAACCACTACCAAGATGGCATCATACCCTTTAGATTTAGGCAAAGCAGTAATAAAATCTAGAGAAATATCCTCCCAAACTTGATTTGAAATTGGCAAAGGTTGTAACAACCCACTAGGAGAGGTAGCTTCATATTTTTGGAATTGAGAAGTTTCTCATTCTTGCACAAAGATCTTAACTCGTTGGTGTGGTATGGAATTCCTTCAGCAAATCCGAAATTAATGAGGACTTAGCTGAAATAAGCAACCTCCCCTATACAACAACACACCACAATGAAGAGAAAAAATAGATTTAGAGTTCCCATTGGTATGTAAGGTTGAAATGACGTGCTGTAGATGTTCATTGTTGTCCACTTCCTCCTGGAGAATCTTTCCCTGGAGCCAAATAGGATTAGAAACAATGGTAGCCAACTCCCCGCCCTTATAAACTATGGATAAGGTATCAACTGCCTTATTTTCACATCCAGGCTTATAAATGACTTCAAAATGGAAGCCCAATAATTTTGCAAGCCAGTTCTGTTGATTAGTTGACACCACCCTTTGTTGTAAAAAGTCTTTCAAACTTCTTTGGTCGGTATAAACAAAGGATTTTCTGCCCATTAAATAATGATGCCAATGATGGATGGCTAAAACCACTACCAACAATAACAACAACAAATCCTTATTCCACTAGGTGGGGTCGACTACATGGATTGTACGATGCCATTGAGCTCTATTAATGACCAACTCTTTAGGTATCTCAATTCTTTTTCATAAATTGATTTAGAAAGTTAAGTATCAAAGAGTGCCTTACTAAAAATTGCGATTGGCTTCCCTAGACCCCAAGACCCTTTCATGATGCATCACACTCCAACTCGAAAGGTTGAGAGAAATTCGGCAAGGATAAAATTGAAGCTGAGGTAATAGCTAACTTTAATGATTCAAAAGCCTTTTGAGCCTTCTCATTCCACTAGAACTCACCTATTTTTGTCAATTGAGTCAATGGTTTAGCGATTATGCCATAACCAGCTTTAAACATACGTAATAAGCCGTAAGGCCCAAGAACCCTTGAATCCCCTTAACATGAGATGGCACTGGCCATTCAATCACACTTTGAACCTTGGCCGGGTCAACCTCTAAAACTCATTTGGAAATGGTGTAGCCAAGGTATTCAACTTTGGTTCTCCCAAATCAACATCTCTTCTGATTCGCTATGAAGTGATGTTGTTGCAATGTTTGAAGAACAAGGGAAAGATGAGATAAATAGGTAGATGATGTGATTTACGGAGAGAAAACACTTCGTCGATTTTTTGGATAGGTTGAAAGAAACAAACAAAGAAAACCAAATCACTCAATTGATAAGCCAAAAGACACCACAACTAAGAGAAATGAGTTGATCTCGTCATATTCAAGAAAAAAGAACGTGAGTGATAAGAAATTTAGTTGCTCTCGCCACTAACCTAAGTTAAATAAGAGAAATAACTCAAAAATCCTCTTAAAAGCAAAATGCCAATATCTCATATATAATTCAAAGATGGTGTGTCTACAACATATAGTAAGGACTTTTTTTACAGAGGGTTTCCAAAACAAACGACAAAAGACTCCAACTAAATGCATTAAATGCATAAACTAAAAGTCAAGTATTGTAGGCTAAATGTCAAAGACAATAAATGCATAGGTAGCTAAATGTCAAAAAAAATAAATGTATAGGTAGCTAGACTTCAACTATATTCAACAAATGCAACCTTCTCATTTGCAATCTTGTTCACACTTCTTCCACTTTTAACAAGGTGGTTAAGTCTAATCCAAGCCTTTTAGCTCTTCCACGAGTTAAAGGCCCAATTGAATTGTTCTTTTTTTTTTTTTCTTGGGCTGCAATTGAGTTATCCTTGATTACATCATTCTCCTCTGGTTGAAATGGATTTGTTTTCAAATCCAAGTCTTCTTCATCTTATAAGTAAGGAGAAAGATTCCTCACATTTAAAGTAGTAGAAGCAACATAGTTTTCAGGCAAATCAATTCTGTATGCAGTATCATTTACATTGGCTATGATATGGAAAGGACCATCTGCCCTTGGCATCAATTTGGACTTCCTTTGGTTTAGAAATCTTTCTTTTCGAAGATGAACCTACATTAAATCTCCACTACCGAATTGAACAAATTTTCTCCTCTTGATGGTAGCCTTTTCATAGATAGAGCTCTTCTTCTCAATCTTCTGCTTAATGTTTTCATGCAACTTCTTTATCATGTCAACCTTCATTTTTCTATTTATGCATTCTCAAGCCTCAAGTGGTAATGGCGATAGATCAAGTGGGCTCAATGGATTAAACCCATAAACTACTTCAAAAGGAGTGTTTAGTAGTACTATGTACACTTTTGTTGTAAGAAAATTCAGCATAGGCCAAGCATTCATCCCAACTTTTCAAGTTTTTGCCAATGATAGTTCTTAGCAAAGTAGAAAGTATTCAGTTCACCACTTCAGTTTGCTCATCAGTTTGTGGGTGACAAGCAGTACTAAAGAGTAACTTTGTTTCCAATTTCCTCCATAAAGTCTTCGAAAAGTAGCTAAGAAATTTAGAGTCATAATCTGAAACAATACTCTTTGGAATGTCATGAAGTCCACTCTTTGAAAACAGATTGGCAATGAGCATAGCATCGTTGGTCTTATGGCATGGAATAAAATGGGACATTTTTGAAAAACGGTCAACAACAATCACGATCGAATCCTTACCTCTTTTTGTTCTTGGCAAGTCTAGCACAAAATCTATACTAATATCAAAAGGCTATAAAATCCATAGACTGCATCCTTCTCTGGCTTTCTTGCAAATAATGCACGTTTTAATCACATGATGCACATCTCTAATCAAGTTAGGTCAATAGAAATGCTCTTTTAGTATCTCCAATGTCTTGGTTTCACCAAAATGTCCAGCCAATCCTCCCCCATGAGCTTCTTGTGTAAGTAATTCCCTCATAGAATAGTTTGGAATTAGAAGCCTGCGCAAGCGAAATAAGAAACCTTTAGATATATAAAATCTCTTATATGCCATTTTCTCACAAGCTAGATAAATTTCAGCAAGTGTTGAATCTTCCATGAAATAGTCTTTAATAGATTCAAATCGCAACAATTTAGCATTCATCATGAAAATTAAGGCATACTTTCTTGATAAAGCATCTGCAACAATGTTGGTTTCTCCCTTCTTATATTTCAACACATAAGGAAAGGGCTCAAAAAATTCCACCTACTTTGTATGTTTACTATTCAGCTTGCTCTGTCCTTTCAAGTGTTTGAGTTATTCATGGTCTGTGTGAATTACAAATTCTTTTGGTAACAAGTTGTGCTGCCACGTCTCAAGAGCTCTAATTAAAGAGTAAAACTCCTTGTCATAGGTTGAGTAGTTAAGATTTGCTCCAGCTTAATTTTTCTTTGATAAACTTAAAGCTTTTTTGGGTTGCATCACTCTATTTGAACTCTTTTCTTCCCTTAATACATTCAGTTATGGGTGCTAAGATGATGTTAAAATCTTTCACAAATCTTCTGTAGAAGGAGACAAGCCCATGAAAATTTCTTACTTCAGATATGGTTCTTGGCATAGGTTATTCTTTGCTAGCTTTCACCTTTTCTTCGTTAACTCCCACTTCTTGTTGAGATATTACAAAGCCAAGAAAAATCACATGATCTTGAGAAAAGTAGCATTTTTTTTAGATTAGCATAGAGTTTCTCCTTCCGCAGTACCTCCAAAACTTCTTTCAAATGTTGCACATGTTCTTCATGATTTTGGCTATAGATCAGAATATCATCGAAATACACCACAGCAAATTTTCCAATGAAAGATTTAAGCACATAATTTATCAATCGCATAAATGTGCCAGGGGCATTAGACAGCCCAAATGGCATTACCATTCATTCGTAAAGTCCATGCTTTGTCTTGAAGGCTGTCTTTCACTCGTCTCCCTCTTTCATTCGGATTTGGTGATAACTGCTCTTCAAGTCAATCTTTGAAAACACCTTGGAACTATTCAACTCATCTAACATGTCATTCAATCTTAGAATTGGATAGCGGTACTTGATGGTAATCTTATTTATAGTACGGCTGTCCACACACATTTTCATAGAGTCATCTTTTTTAGGGATCAATAATGTAGGCACAAAACAAGGGCTCATGGATTCCCTCACATAACCCTTGTCAATCAACTCATCAACTTGTTTTTTTAGCTCCTCAGCCTCCTTTGGATTCATTCTATACGTTGGTTTGTATGGTAAGGTAGCACTGGGCACCAAATCAATTTGATGTTTAATCCATTAGGTGACTCATCCGGAAAGACATCTGCAAATTCTTCTATCAACTCTCTCATGTGCTTAGGAATATTTTCTGCAAGTTCTAGGTTTAGCTCCTTGAGAATTTGCAATAATACAAAGTCATCCTTTTTTATTACCTTCTATAACTCATTCTTAGAAGCAAAACAGCTAGGCTTCTTCTCAATTACACCCTCCTTTGACTGTACTTGTATTGGCTTCAAGGGTGCCAACACAAATCTTTCCATCCTTCTCAAAGGCATAGGTGCATCATGTAGTGCTCCTCTATCAAATTGCCATGGCCTCCCAAGTGCAAGATGACTAGCATCCATGGGGACTATCTCACACAGCACCTCATCTTTGTAATTCTTCCCTATAAAGAAAGGTACCTTCACTATAGAGAAAGGTACTATGTCACACAGCACCTCATCTTTGTAATTCTTCCCTATAGAGAAAGGTACCTTCACTTGTTTCGTGACCTTCATCTCTCCATGATCATTTAGCCATTGCAGCTTGTATGGACGGGAATGATTGATGATAGGTAGCTTCAATTTGCCAACCAAGGTGGTTGAAGCAATATTAGTGCAGTTCCCACTATCAATTATCATATTATAAACTTTGCCTTCGATAGTGCACCTTGTTTAAAAAATATTCTCCTTCTGTTCTTCTTCTACCTTGGCTTGGATATTCAAGGCATGTCTAATAACCAAGGCAGCACTTTCATCATCATATTCAACAACTTTTTATGCAGAATACTGTTCACATTCCTCTACAACACTCTCATCTTCACTTTCTATTTTCACTTGTTTCTCCTTCAAGATCATTACTCTTCTATTAGGACATTCAAATGCTATATGGCTATGACCTAAGCACTTGAAGCACTTAATGTTTTGGCTTTTTTTTAGAGGGTTGGTTGTCTTTTACCTCCTCCTTCCCCTTAGAACTTTCAATTCTATTTGGCTCCTTCTTCCACATCTCCATAGTACTCCCTTTGGTAATGTTTGAGATTTGGGAAAGTGTTTGGAAAGGTTTACACCCCAATGGTTTAGACATTTCATTGTTTCTTCCATAAACTCTATTTTTCTGTCTTTCCACTTTAATCGCCAATTTAATTTCATCTTCTAAGAAAACATAATTTTATAACTCTACTAAGTTGACAACTTCTTTGTTCAAATCACCCAGAAATCGAGCTACGGTTAGCTCTTGGGGTTCATTTCATTTAGCTCACACCGAATCATCAAAGTTTCAAATTCTTTAACATAATCTTCAATACATGTACCTTCTTGCCTCAAGCTTTGAAGTTTAAAATAAAGTTCTTGCTTGTAGTAATTAGGTATAGAACGCTTCTACAAGAGCGTTTTCATCAATCTCCAATTTTGAACTTCCTCTTCTCCATCTCTTCGTTGATTCTTCAAAATTTCCCACCATAAATTCCCATAATCAGTGAATTTAACGGCTGCAAAACGGCATTTGGTAGCTTTTGAATATTTTTGATATTCAAAAATCTTCTCCACTTGTTGCACCCACTCCAAGTATTCTTTAGGAGAACTAGTTCTTTTAAATGAAGGAATCTTTATTTTGATGTTTGCATCACGCTCCCTTTGCTGCCTTCTTTGCCTAGATTGTTCACCTTCTTCAGCATCAGATTCTTCTCCATAGTGTTTAACATAAGCTCCTCTTCTTGGTTGTCGTTGCTATAGCTCCATAAATCTAGTCATTTGAGTTGTTAGTTGAGGTATTTGTTATGTCATTTCTTTTTGACTTCTTTGTAGCCCAACAATTTGAGTTTTTTGTAGGCTGAGCCTAAGAGGAACTTCAGAACTATTTTCCCCTGTCATAGTGATTTGTAATTGTTGGTTTGAGTTTGGTGAAGGGTAGGTTCACTAAGTGTTTACGCTCGGATTAATAATGAACAGTAACAATGAATAATGAACAGTAACGATGAACAATGAACATAATTTTTTTTTTTAAGAGTTGGAACAAAGTAGAATAATATAAGAATGGAAACAAGAACAAAGATGAATAGACCAGAAATTGGCCCTCCATGTAGGTGGCAAAATATAAAATAAAGAAAACTAAGCCTTCCATAAAGGGGCAAAATACAAATTAAAATGCAAAAAAAAAAAAGCCTTCCACGAAGGGCCAACATGCAATAAAATGCAGAAAAAAGTAAGCCTTTCACGAAGGGGAAAAACACAAAACAAATAACAGAATCTGATTTGGAGTGGCTTTGATACCAATATAATGTGATTTACAAAGAGAAAACATTTAGTTGATTTTCTGGATAGGTTGAAAAGAATAAACAAAGAAAACTAAATCACTCAATTGATAAGCCGAAGGGCGCCACAACTAAGAGAAATGGGTTGATCTCACCACACTCAAGAAAGAAAAAAATAAGCCGAAGGGCGCCACAACTAAGAGAAATGGGTTGATCTCACCACACTCAAGAAAGAAGAACGTGAGTGATAAGAAATCTAGTTGCTCTCGCCACTAACATAAGTTAGATAAGAGAAATAACTCAAGAATCCTCTTGAAAACAAAATGCCAATATCTCATATGATTCAAAGATGGTGTGTCTACAACATATGGCAAGGACTATTTTTATAGAGGGTCTCCAAAACAAAAGACAAAAAACTCTAACTAAATGCATTAAATGTATCAACTAAAAGTCAAGTATTGTAGGCTAAATGTCAAAGACAATAAATATATAGGTAGTTAAATGTCAAACACAATAAATGTAAAGGTAGCTAAATGTCAAAGACAATAAATGTATAGGTAGTGAAATGTCAAAGACAATAAATGTAAATGTAACTAAATGTCAAAGACAATAAATACATAGGTAGCTAGACTCCAACTATATTCAACAAATGTAACTTTTCCACATGCAATCTTGTTCATACTTCTCCACTTCTAACAAGGTGGTTAAGCCCAATTTAGGCTTTTTAGCTCTTGCACGAGTTAAAGGCCTAATTGAAATGTTCTCTATTTCTTGGGCTGCAATTGGGTTATCCTTGATTACATTAGTAGACCAGTCCTTGCTAAACACCAGTATATCTTAGAAAAAAACCAACACAACTCTTCTTAGATAATGCTTGAAGATAAGGTTTCATGGCTGCTTGACATGTTGCTAGGGCATTTCATTAATTGAAAGGCATTACAAGGAACTTGTAGTGCCCGTCATGAGCGTGAAAAGCCGTTTTACCCATATCTTCCTCAGGCATCGGAATTTGATGCTAGCTCGACTTAAGGTCCAATTTAGAGAAGTAGTGAGCATTGTGAAGTTCATCATTTAATTAATCCACTATTGGAACTGGAAACTTGTCCTGGACAGTAGCCTTGTTTAAAGCCTTGTAATCAACACACATTCGCCAGGAAGCGTCCTTCTTCTTAACTAAAATCATTGGACTAGAAAAAGAGGTCGAATTGTGGCGAATAATGCCTTGTTCCAACATTTCCCTAACTTGACATTCAATCTCATTTTTTTGATGATGAGGGTATTGATAAGGCCTAAAATTAATTGGTGATGTCCCTTTATGAAGAATAATAGCATGTGCAATGCCCCTATGTGGTTGCTCAAGCAACCTTTGCAAGTCTCCATTTTGTGCTTTAGAGCTCTCTTGTACAAGCACAACATGGATTGTCATATTCCATAATATCCCGTCCACAAATTGATGGGAATCCTTCAAAATGGAAAATAATGAGGTTGTATGAAGTTCAACCCTATGACCACTGGTAGAGTTAGTACCTCAAGACCCTAAGGTTTAGGGTTTAGGGCAATATTCGAACATTTTTGCTAGGGCACCCTTCAATTCAAAAGTCATGGACATTTCCACCCAATCCATGAGAACCTTACCCAACATTTGCAACCATGCAGCCCCCAAGATGATATCCACACCTCTCGAGTTCTAGAATGTAAGCATAAAAAATTCGAACATTTTCCCTTAGTGTGAATACAATGACCATCCCCCAAATGTACAGAAAACTGACTAGCGTGATTGAAAGGCAACCCGAGAGCTAAATCCATGTGAGGGGACAAGAAATTGTGGCTTGTACCACTGTCAATGAGCACAACCAGAGGAATACACCAATAGAACCCGAAATTCGCATGGTCCTACAGTCTATCAAGCCTGAGGATGCCACCCCAAATAATCCCATGACGTTACATTCAAGAGATTCATTGCCCATTGATTCATCAGCCTCTATCGCCAATAAGTCATCGGAGTTGTCTACAGTTTCATCATCACCCAAAATCATTACACACAGCGATCACTTTGGGCACTAATGAAGGGGATGAAATTTCTCCCCACAACGAAAACACAAGCCCTTTGCTTTTCTGTCCATCAATTAGTGATAGGAGAGATGATTCACTCCATGCGATTTTTCCCCATTAGATTGCCATTCGTTCTCTGGTCGTTAGGAACGTTGGAAGCACCGCTCGACGAGTTGCGATGAAGGCATTGAATTCACATGTCCACTTGAGATATTTGGGCTTTATTTGCTCAAAGCTCAATTAACAGCAAGTTTCAGGAAGCCCAATGAATTAGGGGACCAAATCCTTCTTAAAAGAGAGTTGGAGCTAAAGAATGACCCGCGATTTGTAGCAGGAATACTGTCACAATGATCTGCCGCTTGTCCTACATCTAATTTGATGTCACAGGTCAGTTGGATAACCTGCCAACGACTGGTTGGATGGCTTTATGGACTCATCGGAGAATATTTATGCGTAGGCCTACTGTAAACAACTCAATGCACTTAGCCTTTGGCAAACACAACACTTGAGACGTTACTACCTCAATGCTCAATATAGTCATCTACAAAGGTAGCTTGATGCAGTCTCAAAAGGATTGATGTAGATGGTGCCCCCAAATTGCAATAATAAAACTTGTTTTAATTTTGTTTTAATTTTGCCTAGCAGAGATTCTCTTCCGATTCACGAATGAGGTTGGACCAATGGATAGTATGACCTTCCATCCAGAGGCAAGCTAACTTTATTTTAAGTTCATTCGACGTATTGTGGACTTCAAAATAGGTTTTCGCTCGAGAAATCCATCCAATAGGATCAATTCCACTGAACCTTGCCAATTTGACTTTCTTGACAGAGAGTCGAAACTCATCATAACTCTCACTCATGGAGTGGTATAACAGAGCACAGGACACATTGTCAGGCGGTCTTGCCATCACCAAAGAAGAACCAGTAGTAGTTGGAAGAGTAGACGAACCATCATTTACGTGCTTACTAGTTAATCGACTGAGTTTGCGAAGCAAGGCTTGTTGAACCTGTTGTTGCTCTTGCTGATAAGGAATCACAAACAGAAGCTTCAAGTGCTGCAATTAAAGATTCAACTAAGTCTGTATGAGCTCCAAGAGTGTTGACGGTAGCAGAAACATCGACTCGGTCAACTGGTTTAGGCTGCATAATGAGCAGTTGGTCGGACCAATTATTAGGTAACCAGTGCTGATGTTTATTGAATTCCAAGAAAAATACAGTAGAAATCGGATGAAAATCAGAACACAACTACCACGCTTCACCAGAGCAAAAGCTCCTACAAAGTCCCCTCTGCCCTCCTTACTGTAAAATTTTAATTGCTTACCAGTCTCTCCACTCCAACCCCTATTTACGTGCTAGGTGTTTCCCTCTATCCTAACTAACAGGTCCAGCTCATCCTTTCCTCCCCTCATCTGATTATTTCCTCCCCTATTGTACACCTTCCATTGTCTAGACTTAGATTCAGGTCCAACTAATAAAGGGTCCATCAACCCATCACTAGGAGCCAATGGTCCATAACAATTTTTTAGATTTTTTTTTAATTGGTGATAATTTTCTAGAGAAAGCCAGTCAGTCTTGAAAAAGCCAATAGTCTTTTATGCAAGGTTTAGCTTATATTGAATGGACTTACATAAAACGTCTCTCTTGACTGTTCTATGCTATATATATTTTGTGGATACACAGATCAGTGGAGATGAAAAGTTCTTATTCAGCCTTTATATGGAGTCTTCATCACGTCTGACTTTTGATGTCTTGTACAAAATTGTACTTAATGGAGATAGCTTTTTAAGTTTTTAACATTGTCACTACAATGCATATGCTTTCTAAGAATTTATCCGACATTCCCCTTAAGAGTTTTGCAGCCTGTTTTAAATATTTAGTAATCTATCTGATATGATTGAACTCTCTGAATTTCCACTGAGGAGAGAATGGGGAAGCTGCTAATTTTTTTTTTTTTTTTTCAAAATGTGGATACTTAATGTGTTGATTATTATTGAGACAGTCCATGAATTACCGATAACTCAAACATATTGTTTTGTGTTTCATGTGTTCAACACTTGTATCAAACACAACATGGCACTTTAAATTGAATTTCAGCACTACATATTTTATTCTGTCGTGATGTCTGGATCTTTATATATACTGTTTTTGTATCTGTATCCATGCTTCTTGATTGGCAGTCAGTCCATCTTGGCAAAGCTTAGAACCCACTGGGCAATGCCTAGCATTGAATGCTAATGGACTCGCATAAAATTTCCCTCTTATCTTCTTCTGTTGCTTCTCCGATCAGTGGAATTTAAGAATCATTGGAATTGATATATTAAATTTCAGGACGTGCTGTTAAAATCACACCTTCTGGCGACTAGTGCCAATTTCTTTTGTTTATTAAAAAATTTATGATGGCTGATTATCTGACCAACTTGGAGTTGCAAATTTAGTCAGAAATTCTAATTTCTGAGTTCTGATCAATTTTTCAGTGTTTTTTAATTATGAAATTCAGTTGGGATTTTCTAATATTGTTGTAGTGGCTGAAGAATTATTTGAGTTGATATATTAGATCACTTGAGATTGACCCATTCTCCCGGCCTATATTGCCAGCTATTTTTTTTTTTTTTTTATGAATCAAAGGTTCAATAATTTTTTGTTTCAAGTTTTATTTCCAAATTAATTGTTACTGCTGATGCTTTTTGGCAACAAATCTTTTGGTTTACAAGTTCCTTATCTCTTTCCATGCCATAATGGGTCGTTTTATTTCTTTGTATTCCATTTCTTGTATGAGAATGCACTGTTAACTTGAATTGCTTCGTAGATAGAGACAGAATGCTTTCATGCTATATCTTGAATAACATTATTTTGAATGTTATATACTATG
This sequence comes from Biancaea sappan, assembly GCA_037074585.1. NCBI lineage: Eukaryota > Viridiplantae > Streptophyta > Magnoliopsida > Fabales > Fabaceae > Biancaea > Biancaea sappan. The sequence continues at coordinate 38,647,775 of CM073491.1, read as the reverse complement.
CAAAAGGAAATTGGTTGCGTCTTTCTTCTTGGTTTAACCACGCATGGAGCGCACACATCTTAGATATGAAGTTACCCATTCAGTTGTTTAGCAGACGAAGGTTTCTTGTTAATTCTTGACAAGTACCATGACTCAATTTTGAGTTTCAAATTATTTTGTTGCAGCTGAATTATTTGTCAATGGTGAAATCGTCCAGAGATCTCCTGAAAGACAGAGAAGGGTGGAGCCGCAGCCACAGAGGCATCAGGATAGACCGAGATACAATGATAGAACTAGGTATACCCGGCGCAGAGAAAATATGCGATGAAGTTGCAGTTTATACCTGCATTGGAATATTAAGATATTGTCTTTAAATTTAAGTAGACTGTTTGTTTTTTTAATATCTGAACACAGAGATTATTTATTAGTTAAAAGAACATTTAAGTATATTAGTAATTAAACATATTTTATGAAAAAAAATGAAAACTTATTGTATGTGTGTCGAAATTAAATATTTGTATATTTATACTAAGCTTTGATATATGTTTATTTTTGCATATATATATTTCATTTAAATTATATATTCTTAATTTTAAAAATTTTACTAAATTTTGTGAAAAAAAAATTATTCGCATGATCTCATCACCCCAAGCCCAAACCTACAACAAATGAAGATGGAAAAAGTTGTTAACCACAACAAAAAATTGTGTTTTGGGCCCCCGGGGGGTGGGGGGTGGGGTGAGTTATAGAAAAGGGCATGTGGTTGGGTCCATTTTCGCTTTGATATCATGTGAAGTGTTGGCATTCCAGAAGCTTGAGTTTCAATTGTTAGCACATAGATACTCTTATGTTTACTTTGGTTAAAATTTTGGCAGAAAATACAAGTGCAAAGCACGTGACTCAAAAATCCACAATATTAGCGTCAAATCTTATCAATTTCCTGCAAACAAACCCCAATCTTTTTATTGAAAGTATGTGACCTGTGAATATTTTTATACAAATTTAAGTAAAAATTATAAAATTAAAAATACAATAATAAATCAAATATATCTATAATAATAAACATATATTAAAGTTCAATAGTATTTATTATTAAACTCTTGAGCTTTTTCTGTCAACCTTTTTATCTGGTTTTTCTAGAGCTAAGGTTAAAGAGAATTTCTGACTTTTTACACATTAGATGGTCGTAGAACCTACAATCATTGGCTAAGTACTAAGGAGAAGGATTCCATTTCCTTTTCCTTTTCAAACAACAAAAGAATATACATTTATAAATATACAGGTATTTACTATTTACCCACACATAATAATAATAATAATAATAATAATAATAATAATAATAATAATAATAATTGAATAAATTAAAGAATAATAAATTTAATTAGAAGTGGAAATATGATTATGTTCTAATCTCCACATATTATTGATAGGGTAAATTGATTTTTATTTTGACCTCATGGAAATAAAATTTGTTGCATCTCTATCCTTATAATGCAAGGTCGTCCTCTTAAAAATTCTTATAAATAAGAAAATTCTCGTTTGCTTTGCGAGACTTTTGTAAGAGAAGTACAGCGATTTTAGAGGAACTTTTGTACTTCAATATATCTAAATGTGTAATTATAATTGACAATGCATATGGAATTTTTATTAAAATCAGTTATTAACTATCATTTTTTTTTGGATTAATTTTTCTTTGTTTTGGTATACTATTACATGTTGAGTTAGTTTGGTGTCATAAAGATACAACAAACGTGTGCATTTTACTACATCCTACCTTAGATTTGGAAGCTTAGCTTGCATGAGGGCATTAAGTATAGGAAGCATGAAAGACATCGAATTCCATGCATCACCATTTTAATCTGCAGCATTAACTACTACATTCTTTAAGACTCACCAGAAAGAGCAAATTGAGATTGTTTACAATACCATTCACTCCGAGCACTTAAACCTCCAATTTGTTTTGTCATCACAGAACAATGGAGGATTTAGGTGTTAGATTTGTAAAATGAGGGTTCAAAATGAACAAATTTGGTGTTATTTAGAACAAATAAATAATGTTTATGTGCTATTTTACTAGGCAAATCAGGGAATTCGTGAAATTATAGTTATTTGCTTTGCTGCCTATGCATCTTCCGTCAAAATTTTAATTAAAGCAAAGCACAAGTTACTTTGTGCTAGTGGTTTGTAGTTTAGGCCACTCAAATGCTATCTTTTAAACCACAGGGTACTAAGGTGAATATAGGCCACACCACATGGCCTATTTTTTTAGTAATTTAGCTCAGAAAAAATAGGTTCAACGAATGAATAAAATTTAGGTGCTAATTTACTTAAAGTATTTAGAAAATGAAAGCATTTGCAAAATTAGTGTTCAAACAGATAAATTTGGATTTTTCTCAAGTCACATGCAACTTTTGTGTTTTTCATCCACATTCTAACAAATGTAAAACACATGATCCTTATATATATGCTAATGGTTTGAAACCTAGGTCACTCAGAATACTATTTTTTAAACCACAGAGTACCAAATTGAAAAGGTGCCAAACTACATGACCATTTTTTTTGGTAATTTACTCGTTTTAGTGAACACTCTACCTAAAAAGGATAAAACCAAAGTACCAAAAGAATCTAGTCTACCAATGGATCAACTAAAAAATTAACGTAATCTAAATTGAACACTGCAGACATCAAAGAAATAAAACCATATACCCTATTCATTAAAAGCATATATGTCTACACTAAAGAAATGGTGGCAACTGGAGTGTCTTTCTGTCTAAGCATAACAAAAAGGAAATGTACAATAATCTGCTTGCTATATATATATATATACAAGCAGATACGGTGACCTCTATATGGTAGCTATTTTCCCTTACAATCTAGCTGTGCGAGACACACAAATAGGTCTTTCAATTTCAGGACCTTTGTATAATTGTTTATAGTTTATACACACCGAACTGTATGACACAGATTTTTGGGCCTTCTGTTTTAATTGTATAAGGAACAAAATCAAAAACAGCGAGGCAAGAGAGGAATTATCCCATACCTAAGTGCTAAATTTTAGAAGAACTATAAGATATGTAAATTACAGAGAAGATGATTTGAATATCTTGTATTTTTCATTCATAGACTATAGATATATATACACAGGGAACCATAAATACAATCCCTACAATCATGCTAATCAATCCCTATAATCATGTTTATTTACAGTCAATAATATTAATTCCTATAAAGCTTTTATAACATAACACTCCATTTCAAGCTGGATCATAGATGTTAATCATGCTCAACTTAATACAAATGTAATTAATGCGGGCTCTATTTAAGGCCTTAGTGAAAATATCTCCCAACTGGTCTTCTGTTCTAACATATCCTGGAGTAATGAAATTATTTTTAATCTTTTCACGAATAAAGTGAGTTGATCTTAATATGTTTAGTTCGTTCATGAAACACAAGATTAGAAGCAATGTGAAGAGCAACTTGGTTGTCACATCATAACTTTGCTGATAGTGGGGTCTTGAAGCCAACTTCTTTCAACAGTTGGTATATCCATACAATTTATCATACTGAGTTTGTCATAGCTCTGTATTCTGATTCTGCAGTTGATCGAAAAACAATATTTTGCTTCTTGCTCATCCATGAAACCAGGTTCCCTCCTACTAAGACACAATAACTAGTAGTAGACTTCCTATCGTATTTGCACCTTGCATAGTCTGCATCAGAGTAAACCTCAATCTTAGTGTGTCCAAGATATCCATAAAATAATCCACGTCTTGGGGCTCATTTTAAGTAACAAAGGATTTTCTCTAAGAGTGCCCAATGGTTGACAGTTGGAGAGGACATAAAGCGACTGACCACGCTAACTGAATATGCAATATTAAGGCGAGTCATGGTCAGATAATTCAATTTTCTCACAAGTCTCTTATACCTCTCAGGATCATGAAATGGCTCACTGTCATCCTTTGCAAGCTATATGTTAGGGGTCATCGTGGTACTAGATGGCTTAGCTCCCATCTTCCCTGTTTCTTTCAACAAGTCAAGAACATACTTCATTTAGGACAGGAAGATCCCCTTCTTATTTCTCAAAACTTCAACCCCTAGAAAATATTTCAAGGGTCCCAAATCCTTTGTTTGAAACTGGGACTGCAAGAAAGTTTTAAGTCCAGAGATGCCTGAACTATCACTCCCGTTAATCACAATATCATTAACATATACCACAAGAAGAATGATACCATCCTTAGACTGCCTATAAAACATCATGTGATATAAAACACCATGTGATCAGACTTGCTTTTCTTCATTCCATATTCCAAAACAACTTGGCTAAACTTGCCAAACCATGCATGAGGGCTTTGCTTTAGACCATATAGTGATTTATGAAGTCGACATACTTTCCCATACCCCCTGAGCAACAAATCTAGGTGGTTGCTCGATATAGACTTTTTCTTGAAGAGTACCATGAAGAAAAGCATTTTTAATATACAACTGGTGTAGTGGCCAATTATGAGTGGCTGCCAATGAGATCAATAAACGAACTAAGGTAAGTTTGGCAACTAGAGAAAAAGTATCTAAATACTCATCACTATAAATCTGAGCATATCCTTTCATAACAAGACGGGCCTTTAACTAAGCAATGAACCATTAGGGTTGACTTTAATTGTGAACATTGATTTGCACCAATAGCTTTCTTTCCAACAGGTAAATCCACTAATGTCCAAGTATTGTTATAATCTAGAGCATTTGTCTCTTCTATCATAGCATCACGCCACCTAGGATGGGCCAATCTTCATGGACAGTCTTAGGAATGGACATAGAGTCAAGTTTGGCCAAAAAGGAGCAAGATATAGAGGTCAGGTGATCATAAGAAACAACTGAGGCAATAGGATAAGTACAAAGACGTTTACCTTTACGAAGGGCAATAAGGAGATCAGGAGAAGCTGAACAGGGATCCGACGATAAAGTAGATGATGGAGCGCGTGAATTAGAACTTGCAGGTGGTCATCGTCTAGTGTAGACATGAACAATTGGTAGCTGAGTGGGCTCCAAAGGAGGTGCAGGAGTGCCTATGGATGGCTAAGAATTAGGAACAATGTAGACGAGAAGATAATTTTCTTCCCCCTGAACATGAGAAGTAAAAAAAGGAAAAAAGAAAAAAATGTCTTCCTGGAAGGTAACATCAACAAAAACAAGGTAGCGCTAAAGAAAGAAACACCTGTATCCCTTCTGAAAATGAGAATAACCAAGGAAGACATATTTAAGAGACTTAGGGTTTAACTTTGTGACCTCGGGTTTGGTGTCCCGAATAAAACAAGTACTACCAAAGATATGAGGCTCAACAGGGAACACAACTTTGGATGGGAACAAAACAGAATAAGGAATCTTTCCACCAAGAATAGAAGATGGCATGCGGTTAACAAAAAATAAGTTGTGGGGATAGCCGTAATATCCTATATTTTAAAATAGTATGATGGACCCTTAAATTTAAAAAGAAAAGTTTGAGGAATTAAAATTCTAAATCTTGGATATATTAAGGGTAAATTTTTAACAGGAAATAAAATAATAATAGATTTTTGAGGATTTATTTGAAAATTTCTTTTAGTAGGAGAGTTAATTTTTAGTGGGAAGAGTGATTCAAGGAATGATAAATATAATTTTGAATTTTGGATTAAGTTAGAAATTAAGGAAAAAGCGCAAGGATTCTCAATTGAGTACAGAAATTTAATAAAAGAAAGAAATTATTGAAATTATAGCAAAGGTTTGTAATTTTATACAGTATTCAGAAGGATCCGAGTGAACTAAATTTAAGAGTAAAAGAATGACAGACAATTCTAACCAAGAGATTATAAGTAGACGTGGCACTTTCTGCTTTCACCAGCTCAATTCAAAGACTCTAGAAAAGAAGAAAAAGAAGAAAAAAGAAAAAAGAAAAAAGAGGAGAGACAAGTTTCAGACTTGCTCTAGCAAATTTCATCTCTATCTCTCTCTCTCTCTCGCTCAAACTCATCATCGTCCATGAATGGGCTCTCGGTCTTCAACTAAATGAGGGTTGCATGGGGCTAATATCATCTCGGTAAGGCATTCCACGGTTGTCCACGGCGGAGGTAAGAATAGAGCTATAGAACTCGGCAGTAGTGGAGAAAAATGAAAACAGAGTACTTTCAAATTGAGGTAAGAATATTTGGCTTGCAATATTGTCTTCTGCAATTTTTCAGCCAAGAACTTTTCTTCATGTTAATTGCTTGTACTGGCTGTTGGTTTATAGGAATTGATGAAGGCTTGGGATTGAGATTATAGCTAAAGAATAGAAAAGGAAAGACAAAACTGAAATGATAAAAATCAGAGCAGAACACAGGATGAAAATGACATCGGCTAAGTAGAATTTCCTGATGTTTAAGTTTAAATCTTAAGCTTTAGGATTAGTTCTCCCCCTTTTGCTCTAACTCTCATTGTTGCCCAACCTTTCTCTAATCTCTTTGCTGCAACTTTTAGAAAACTCACATATATCAACCTTTCATAAAAAGAGTAGGATTTCAAGATTATTTCTAGATTTCTAAGCTTACCTTTCACTCTTTTTAGCTAAAGGTATCAATTTCAACTTGATTTTTGGCTTAGGATCCATTTTTTGCAGCTCCCTGCCTCTTTCTCTCAACTCTTGCTTAGTGTTTACTATGTTTTCTCATGTTTTATTCACTCTTCCTATATATATATATATATATATATATATATATATAAGAGACAAACTTAATCTAATTTACCTTTCCTTGCCCCTGAAATTTGTTTAGACTGTTTCAAACGTCCAAGATCATTTTGGTATTTTTTCACCACTTAAATGACAACTACTAACCACCTAAAATTTGCTCTCAAAGTCAACGGTTGACTAGTTGATGTCTAGCGGTCCACTGTTTTCTCTTAGTCTAACGTTTCTCCAAAGTTCTACATACACCATCAACTTCTTGCACCCCAACGATCGACTAGTGATACTCTATTTTAAGTTTTCCTTAGTTTAATGCCTTCCTAGTTATGTTATTTAATTTCTTAGGTATTTAGATACAAATCTCATGAAAAATCTGAAATTTTTTCAGACATTAATTACTCTGGATTCATGTTTTATTGACATGTATTTAATATGTGCAGATGTTGAAAAATATAAATAAACTTAATTATTCAATATTCATATTTAAAGATAATATCTCAGGGCAAAAAACAAAAATTTAAAGATAATATCTTAATATTCATATATGTATTCAAATTTTGACCTCTTAATTTAAAAAAGAAAAAACAAATGCCCCCTTATAAACATTTGCTTAGTATATCTTTGTTATCAAGTTCTCTATTAAAAAAAAAATTTTTCGTAAAGTTCCTTGGATGAACCAATCATATAATGCTAAGTTGTAAATAAATATATAATTACTTTTAAAGACCATGTCATGTTCTAATTGAAAAACTTAATAACAAAGAAATAAAAATTGTTGCTTTAATACACTTCATGCAAAGTAAGCACAAGTAAATTAAATCAATTAAATTGAACTCAAATCCATATCAAGAAGGGGATATGTGTTTAGTACTTTATTTGACATTGGACTTTGCTTATTGACTGAATAAATTTATATTTCATGAATAGTTCATTTTAGTAATGGTGCATAATATTTTTTTTTCATATTATCTAAACAAAATAAAACTTTGGTTAAAATATATTTTTAGTCCTTATAATTTTACTCAATTTGTAACTCAGTCCTTACAATTTATTTTCTAGTAAGTTAGTCCCTATAGTTTCCAAACTTTTATAAAAAGATCTCTGCTATTAGAGTTTGTTAATTTTTCTTCTATTTTGTGTTTACATGACATGACAAATCCTCTAAAATAATTTAAATGGCACTCCAAGTGAATATATGCAAAGCCACATCACAATATAATTTGTAAAATACCACTTTGCCCCTATGTTCATTTTGTGCTGCCATGAAACTTGTTACTATGAATCATAGCACTCAACATCACTCTCACTATTCCCATATCCTCTTCTTTCGATGCTTTTACATTTTCCATTATGTTATCCACCATCAAAGTTGCATTACTCTTTAACATTTTCATTATTTTAATTGCTAGAAATAGAAATAGAGTTTTCTTCAAACACAGATCTTTATTCAAAGCTTTGGATTATTATCGTCTTTAAGAAGTTCTGTAGAAGAGCATGAACATCGAGAATGGCATTGTTTGGTGCAGGAGTCGAAGTGGCGAACAGAGAGGGTGTTGGTGTGGAGACGTTAAGAAGAGGAGACACATTTACATTGAAAGAGAGAAGGGAAAAAGAGGGACACAATGAGGAGAAGTTTCCTAAAGGGGTTGTGATGGTCAGAAAAGACGAACAAAATTGAAATCTTCTAGTACCAAGTCATCAAATTTGGGCTCTTCTTGTTGGTATTGATTTTGATATTGAGGTTTAAACAAATGGGCTTCTTACTCATTCTCTATAGGAAGAGAAGCGATGTCATCCAGAAATCCCATGTTAAGACCCATGAAACACAACATCCTCTAGTGTATTACCACCCTAGATCCCATTGAAATTGAAAGCTATGAAAGAGAAAGGTCATTCCCCATGTCAGATTATGTTGATCAACAATTAACACTCAAGAGTCAAGACATTGTGCTTATGTAGATCAACACTAATTTATCATGATTGGATACAAATGAAAAAATATCTGTGTTTGAAGACACTCCATTTTCTAGCAAATAAAATAATGAAAATGTTAAGGAGTAACATAACTTTGATGGTAGATAACATAATAGAAAGTGTGAATGTAATAACCATAATATTTTTATGTGTAATATCTGTACTTTCGCTTGCATGTGGAAAAATATAATCATATTTGGACATATATGGTTAAGTATGTTTAGAGGGACCACATTGAAAGAACTAAAAAGTTTATGGTATATTGCAAAATTTCAAAATTTTGTGAATGTTATGATGGGTTATGAACTTATGATGGTTCTTGATAATTTTACAACTATATGATCCATGTATGTGTAGAATGTATAAATTTCAATTTGATCCCTCACCCTTATATAAACCTCTGCCCCCTTGAATAACTTAGTCATTTTTGCACTATCTTCTCCAACACTTTCCTTCCCATTCTCCCCATCTTTGACCATAGCAACTTTATCCCTACCCACTTCCTAGCAATTCTCTCCTTACATCTGGCAAATCTTCCCTTCCTTTTAAGACTTTAATTGAGGTAGGAACCTCTACTTTCTTACTTCTCTTCTTTCATTTTCTCATTTTCTCAACTCTTAATGTGGGAAGTGTGGGTTTTGATAGATTTTGGCTTGGGAATGGTGTAAGAGGGGTCTCTAAGACCCCTATAAGCTAGGCTTAGTCTATCTATGAAAAGAATTGACAGTTTATGGCTGGAATCTTACAATAAACCTTAGGAACCCTAACTTAGGTGGAATTGGGTTTTTGGATATTTGTAATCAATTGATGAATGTTGTCTTGATTGTAGTGTTAATTGATGTTATCCTTGAATTATAAGGCTAACTGGAAGTATTTATGAAGCTTTATGGATGCATTAATGTTTTTTGGTGGGTGGAAGGGAATTTAGAGAGGAAAATGAGTGAAATTTGAAGGTTGAATGCTATCCCTAGTAGCCAATGCCAAGGCTAGTGCCTCAAGCCAGTCAATTTGAGAAGAAGAAGGTTGTCGCCCAAGGCACCAGCTTTTATGGGTGGCACCCAAAGCACCAAAGGCACTCAAGGTGCCTGGAGCTTTAAGTTCATTGAAAAAAAATTCTTTTTCTTACCTTTTTCCTATGATATGTTTCCCTAGGTCTTGAGGAGACTTTTTCCAACAAATCTCTCATTCTCGAAGGTGGAAAACTTGCTTTTTCAGTGTTGAGGTGAGTGAATAAACTTACGCTACTTTGAATTCATCTAACATAATTCTTGTAATTTGAGAAATTCTTTTGCATCTCTCTTGCCATTCAATCTTGCAAAGCATCTTGGAAGTGAGTTGTATTCCGATAATGCTTGTGATTATGTGTTTGTGTTTTTTTATTGTGACAACAGGAGGAAAGCCTGGGTTTGAGTCCCATGGTGTGGAGCAACAAGGGAGAAAATATGCTTATATTAAGAAATAATGGCCATCATGATGCCTACAGGCAAGAAATGTAGCATTTGGGTGGGCCATCAATAAGGGTGGACATACAAAAATTTGGAAAGAAAAGGGAGGATATGGATGAAACCATGGGTAATGGATACGATAACATGAACGATCCCAAAAATTTCAGGGACAATGATTGGGAAATTTTGTTATATGATTTAAATATGTAAATTGATATGTTATTTGGCTTGTACAATCATGACATATGGATTGACTTGGAATTTAGATTTTTTTTTGTACCTATTGTTTTCATGTATTGCTGTGATTAGAGACTCTAAGTCTAAATGAGTTAGTAGTGTAGGTTTACACTCTCATTGAGTTTCATGTTGTCATTATCCTCTTTGCAAAACATTCTAGGATTATCATTACAGGAGGAGCCTTCGCGCTCTTAGTAGTGGTCCTAATGGTGTCAGGTGCCCCTTCCATTTAGGGTGCCCTTGTCTCTAACCTTTATTTTCCTAAAAACTTTAGAGTCGGTTCTGTTGTCATGTAATATATTGAGGGGGTAGCACACTTTCTGAATGTATGTTAAAATGTGAATCTCCTGAAACTTTTGATCATGAATGTTATAGTTGAATATATATATATATATATATATATATTTATACACACACACATGTATTGTAAGCATGGAATTTTTGGCCCTCCTAAATTAAAATTTATGTAATTATTGAAGTTTGTTGCATGTTTATAGAGATTTTCATTTAACCTTTAGTTCTTCTTTTTATGGAACATTTGTTTAGTGTTTGCTTGGTGTTAGAGTTAGGCTTACATCAATGAGGGAGTTTCTTGTCATGCCAGTCATGCACTAGAGTTGGGGCGTGACAATGAAGGCATTAAAGGAAGAGGATATATAAACAGCAAGAGTGATGCTGCACAAAATGAACATAGGGGCAAAATGGTATTTTACAAATTATATTATGATGTAGCTTTGCATATGCTGACTTGTAATGTCATTTAAATTATTTTAGATGATGTATCATGCCACGAAAGCACAAAATGGATGAAAAAATTAACATACTCTAATAGCAGGGACCTTTTTACAAATGTTTGTGATAAGTCCTATTTTTTGGTTATTTCTTGTTTGATAGGCTTTTACTTCCCCTTAATATTATTTTGGTATCCTTTTTGCACTCTTTACCTTTGTTCTTGTTTACTTTCATTGTGCATTGTAGTTTTCTTTTATCTTGTTTTTAATCCTCCTTTCCCTTGCCTTTTGGAGTAACTTGTTTTATTTTCTTGCAGGTGTATTTTTGGACTAACACAAGTTAGAGAATTGAAGTTGTTGATGCCCAAACACTTGGCACCCTAGGCAGGGCACCAGCAACTGAATTCTTGGCCTAAGCCCTCAATAGTGGTGCCCTAAGTGCCAGACAAGGCACCCCAAGGCACTAGAAGCCTAAAGCCCGGAGTGCCAAAGACTAAAGCTTCTGTGTACGTTACAACGTGGCACCCCAAGTGCTAGCCATGGTGCCTAGGCACCTATTTTCTAACTTGCATGAGATAGAGGTTATTTAAGGGGGAATTGGAAAGAGAAAATGGATTTTTTGGTTGAAAAAGAAGGGAGCTCTGCTAGGACACTTTGGAGAAGAAAAGGAACCTCTTCTCTACTAAGTTTGAAGCCTCTTTCTCATTCTCCTTCTACTTGTATCATGTTTTATTGTGAATTCGTGATGTTTTTCTTCCCTTTTTCTATGTGTAACTAAACCTCTAGGTGGTTCACGCCACTACGATGCCGAATCGCCCAGAATTGAATTCTTGGAAATTTGCAATATAGTGGTCCCCAGGTCGTATTCACTCAAGGAGCCTCACTTCTAACACTAATTAATCGTTCTAAACACCTAAACACTAATGAAAAGCACATAAATCGGGGGGTTTGTTGGCAGTATTAGTAAAATCAGAATAGAACAGCAACCAAATAACTATAACAGCAGCAGCAGGCGAAATTGGCAAGGTGTTGACAGTAAAGAGACTATGTAATCAGCCACTAGGATCCATGGGCATGCAACTATCATTACCTAACTTATTGATTCAGTTTTGTTCTCATTCCATTGTTTGGTTCTTTATGAAAATGGTTCTAGAATAACTTCTAGAATTTAATGCTACTAATTACAGTCAAGAACATCTTCTCTACTATAACTAGATGCATTCAATAGAAAAACCTCAACCAAACCAAGTTAAATATATCATCTAACTAGTCATTTCGCCTCACTCACTTTCCTAATCAGTCAAGCAAGGTTATATCTTATATATATAAATCAGTTTATGTTACTTCTCAAGCCCTAATCAGAATCTGACAGCAACATAAACATAACAGTAAAACAGAAACGAAATGAGATGAAATAGAGAATAAAACCCTTATTTTGCATTCTTAGTTCAAGCTACAACATCCCAATGGTCCAGTGACTAATTACAACGAAGACTTAGCCCTCCATGAGAGCAAAACAGCAAATAACAGAAGAGAAAATAGAGAGGAAGAGAGAACTACGAAATTCCTAAGTTACAGCAAAAGAAAAGTAAGTTTGGAATGTTACAAACAGATGCCCTAAAAATCCCTCAGAATATTCTACCCTAGATGCTTAGTTGACTTTCAAAAAGGAGGATTGAAATGTGGCTAAATTGTTCTGCAGAAGGAGAGCAGCAGGTAGCAACAGAATTTCACAAAAATAGTGAAGCAGAAGGTCTCTTTAGCCATACAGAAAGCTGATTGCCATTTTTAGCAAAGCTTGGGAAATATGTAGGAACTAGTCAGCATGCAAGGGCTAACAGGTCTGGTTTGAGGGTCCCACACATCTCCATGTCAGCAAAAACATAGCAGCAAGTCCAGTCAGCATCCTCCTCATCAGAAAAATGCCACATAAGCCCCATGTCAGCAAGACTATCCACCTCAGCGCCACATCATCAAAAAATCTCCAAATTTAATTTCTGGAAAGCATACCAATGGATTAAATTGAGTCTTTAATAATTTAAGTTCTAAAATATGAAAATAATTCATTTTCCATCCAAGATTAATTTAGACTCAATAAATCACAAAGTGTAATAAAATTGGAGAATTCTTATAGATGGAAATGCAAATAGACCAAATTAGGGGTTAAAATATATATAAAGATGCTAGATATCAAATTCCCCACACTTGGTCTTTTGCACTCCTGGGCAAAATCAGTTAAAATCAACAAAGGCACAGCAAGCAGTGTAGAAAGTATGCAATAATGAATTAGTTCAAGCTTGAACAGATTTAACGCTAGGAGAACACAAGTCTTAAATTTCTAAAAAGTTCAAGAATCATGGCAATTTCGCTGACAAGAATGAATCCAAGTAACAATCTAATCACAAGGAAGAGTGTATACGCTCTATTCTCTCAAGTGTTTAAGGTAATATGCTCTCATTTCAACCTATCATAAATTCACTACCATAAGCTTGTCAAGAACCTAAATCTCCACTACTTGAATCACATACATGCTTGAATTATTAGAACTTTACAAGGATGTAAGGTTGGGTGAAGGAATGATTGGGAGGTATAAAGAAATACACAAAACAAAGTTTAACAAGAACTTAAAGAAATGAAGAGCATCAATCAATAAGGTTACAAGAGATTGAACTTTGAAATTTGGGCACAACAACGCTACTTCTCTTTTCTTCTTCTTACTCTTTTGTTTTGTTTTTTTTTTCATATGGTATATTTTTTTCATGAGGCATTGTCAAATTTTTCCTTTTTTTTTTTGAGTAGCAAAATTGTAATTCAAAACAGCCCACAAATCCTTCTTTTTGTACATGCTCAAATCAATCTATTTCCAAAGGAAAGAAATTTATAAAGCTCTTCAAATCCGAAGTTTGAGGAAAATAAAGAATTTATTTTAAAGTGGAAGAGAGGTCAAAAGCACAAGAAAGAAAGGTGGAAGTAAGGCACAAAGTGGCACACAATGGAAACAACACATAGGATGGCTATTTGACTAGAATGGTTACAAAAAACAAATGCCTAAATCATTTCCAAGCATGTACATGTAATGTAGCCTCAACAAAGATTCAGGACAAATTCTAGAGTAAAAATCATGATAGGGAATACACACAACAAGAAAGAATATCATTTTGCAATGAAGGCTCAAATTCTCACGGTTTAAAGACTATTACTAAAAATTCATTAAAAACAACTCATTGCCATTTTACTTGAGTTCCTTAGAAAACAAAGACTGAATTCTTTTCATGCTAAGTCAATTCACAACTTAAGCTATTTCATCATGCATGCTTTCACACAAAAACTTCATCAAATTTTCAAAAATAGAGCATCAAATTCAGACAAAACAGAGTAGCAAAATTCTACACTGCAGAAATTCTGGCGACTCGGCTTCACCGACACAAAACTTCACCAAAATAAATGCAAAAGACACCAAATAAAATTCTACAGCTAGAAGACATATAAAGCTTTAAAAACATGTAAATAAATTAGCAAAATTCGTAGCCAATCAGTACAGAAAATTCATGTAAGACAGCTCAAAAATTCTAGACAGAAACAGAGAAAATAGAGAAGACAGCAGGAAAATTTTTTTAAAGTCAGCTCAAATTAAATTCTCTCTCCCCACACTTAAACATTGCATTGTCCTCAATGCAAATTAGTACCAACCATTAAATAAAATGAAGAGGACATAAATTAAAAGGAGGGAAAGAGTACAGCCTTATCATGGAGCCGGAACATTGTAGAGTTGGAGTTCCTCTACAGTTTCTTCTTTGAAGCCCCCATAGAACTTCTTCAACCTTTGCCCATTTACCATGAATTGCTTATTGGTGGCCTCATTTTGAATTTCTACTGCACCAAAAGGAAAGACATTAGTAACAACAAAAGGGCCAACCCATCTAAAGCGAAGCTTACCGAGCATTAGCTTGAGGCGAGAATTGTAGAGAAGGACTTTGTCTCCCACTTGGAATTCTTTTTTCTCAATTTTCTGATCATGTAAAGCCTTTGTCCTCTCTTTATAGATGTGTGCATTCTCATAAGCCGCTAGCCTTAGTTCTTCCAATTCTTGAAGTTGCAACTTCCTTTCTTTACCGGCTAGGGTCATGTCCATATTGTATTGTTTAACGGCCTAATATGCCTTGTGTGCAATCTTCACTGGCAAGTGACATGCTTTACCAAATACCAAACGGTATGGAGACATGCCGATGGGAGTCTTGAAAGTGGTTCTATAGGCCCAAAGTGCATCGTCAAGCCTCTTACTCCAATCTTTTCTGTTGGGTTGCACGGTTTTCTCTAATATTTGCTTTATCTCTCGGTTGGAGATTTTCGCTTGCCCATTGGTTTGGGGGTGGTAAGGTGTAGAGGTTTTGTGCACCACCCCATATTTCTTCAATAGCCCTTGCATGTTTCTATTGCAAAAGTTTGATCCTTGATCACTGATTATGGCCTTGGGGACACCGAATCTGCAGAAAATATGTGAACGAAGGAAATATACAACAACAATAGAATCGTCAGTTCCGGTGGCTTTAGCTTCCACCCACTTCGACACATAATCCACAGCAACCAAGATATACATGAAGCCAAAAGAAACAGGAAAAGGACCCATAAAGTCTATACCCCAAACATCAAAAACATCACAAAAGAGAAGAGGTTGTTGAGGCATTTCATTTCTTTTAGACACATTTCCAGTTCTTTGACACCTAGAACAATTCTTGCAAAAATCATAGGCATCCCTAAACAAAGTAGGCCAATATAAACCAGAATCTAACACTTTTCTAGCTGTTCTTTAGGGACCAAAGTGTCCACCACATGCAAGAGTATGACAAAAATTCAGCACAGATGCAAATTCATAATTTGGAACACATCTCCTAACAATTTGGTCACTACAAATTTTCCACAAATAAGGGTCATCCCACACATAGTACCTAGCCTCGCTTCTTAATTTATTCAATTGATGTTTATTTTGGTATACAGGCAATTCAGATGCAACAAGATAATTTACTAAATCAGCATACCAAGGCTCACTAATACCATGCAAAAGGGAGAAACAGTCATCTAGAAAATTGTCTCTTACAGGGAGATGTTCCAATGGGAGATCAGAAAGCCTACTCAAGTGATCCGCTACTACATTCTCCGCTCCACTCTTATCCTTGATCTCCACATCAAATTCTTGGAGAAGTAGCATCCATCTAAGCAATCTTGGCATTGCATCCGGCTTCTTCAATAAATACTTCAGTGCTGCATGGTTAGAAAACACAATTACTTTGGAGGCAAGCAAATATGATCTAAATTTTTCTAAAGCAAAAACAATGGCTAAAAACTCCTTCTTCGTGGTTGTGTAATTTGATTGAGCTGAATCAAAGGTGCGAGACGCATAGGCTATGACATGCAACTTCCTTTCTACTCTTTGTGAAAGTACTGCTCCCACAGCAAAATTTGAGGCATCACACATGAGCTCAAAGGGAAGCTCCCACCGTGGAGGTTAGATGATAGGAGGGGAGGTAAGTTACTTCTTCAACTCATCAAAAGCTGACTTGCAAGCATCATTGAAAATAAAATCAGTTTCTTTTTGGAGGAGTTTAGATAGGGGTAAAGCGATCTTACTGAAGTCCTTGATGAATCTTCTATAAAATCCTGCATGGCCAAGAAATGAGCGAACTTCCCGCACAGAAGCGGGGTAAGGCAAAGAAGAGATAACATCAACTTTGGCTTTATCTACTTCTATGCCACGTGATGACACTATGTGGCCTAGGACTATTCCTTGCTCTACCATGAAATGACATTTCTGATAATTTAAGACCAAGTTTTTCTCTATGCATCTCTCAAGTACTCTCTCCAAATTTTTCAAACATGCATCAAATGAGTCTCCATAAACAGAAAAATCATCCATGAACACTTCCATGCAATCCTCTAACAAATCAGAAAATATGCTTAACATGCATCTTTGAAAAGTGCCAGGTGCATTACAGAGACCAAAAGGCATGCGTCTATATGTAAAAGTACCGAAGGGACAGGTGAAGGTAGTCTTTTCCTGATCTTCAGGTGCAATGTGAATTTGAAAATACCTAGAAAAACCATCAAGAAAACAGTAATCGGACTTGCCAGCAAGTCTCTCAAGCATTTGATCAATAAAAGGAAGAGGAAAATGATCTTTTCTAGTTGTTTGGTTCAACTTCCTATAATCAATACAAACACGCCAACTATTTTGAACTCTAGTGGGCACTAACTCATTATTTTCATTTGCTATGATAGTTACCCTAGTTTTCTTTGGCACTACTTGTACCGGACTCACCCACTTACTATCAGAGATAGGATAAATAATACCAGCTTGGAGGAGCTTACTTACCTCCTTCTTGACCACATCAAGAATCATGAGGTTGAGTCTTCTTTGGGGTTGCCTTACTGATTTCGTCTCTTCTTCAAGGAGAATTCGGTGCATGCACACGGAAGGACTAATTCCAGGAATGTCTGCTAGAGTCCACCCAATCGCCTTCTTATTCTTTGTTAGCACACTGATCAATTTTTCTTCTTGATTGGGCTTCAAGTTGTTGGCCACAATGACTGGAAGTTTGTCTCCTACTTCCAAGAAGGCGTACTTGAGGTTTTCTGGTAAAGCCTTCAACTCCAATGTAGGTGGTTGGATGGATGATAGAATTAATTTTTATGGAGTCATATCCAAGGAGGCACCTACAAATTTAGATTGCTCAAAGATAGAATCCTTGGCTAAAGAGGAAGAAAGGTTAGCAGCACAAGAGGAAAGAGATGAAGAATGTACAACATTATAGTTTAAATCACTACACCTACACCTACCTAAAACAGAAACAGAATCTAAGTCTAAGCTATAGAAAATTGCAGAATCAGAATGTACATCAGAATCCAAACCATTATGTAAATCAGAATGCAATTTAGAATTGTCAGCAATTAGAGAATTTTCAATTTCAGTGAAAGCATGACAGAATTTAGAACCAGCACAATTGCATTCAAAGGCATCTACCAAATCAGAAAACTCAGGAAAATCAGAAATTAATTCAGCTTGGAAATCATCACATGCCTTATCAACTAAGTAATCCAGAAAATTAACCACATGCACATTGGAATGATTTTCTATAGGATGTCTCATGGCATCTAAAATGTTAAAATCAATTTTGTTGCCAGCAAACTCCATTGACAAAGTCCCTTCATGCACATTAATGATGGTTTTTGCAGTTTTCAGAAAAGGTCTACTAAGTATTAATGGTGCATGGCCAGGAGTATTATCATTTTCCATATCAAGCACATAAAAATCAGCAGGAAAAATGAGATCTTTAACTCTTACCAGGACATCTTCTAGAACTCCTGCTGGATGTGCTGTGCTCCTATTGGCAAGTTGGACAATCACTCCAGTTGGTGAAAGAACACCAATCTTGAGGCTTGAGTATACTGATTTGGGCATAACATTGATTGAGGCTCCCAAATCCAGCACAACATTGGAGAACTCCATGTTGCCTGTTGTGCATGGTATTGTGAAGGTTCCATGATCTTTGCACTTGGGTGGCATGGGTGGTTGGATGAGTGCAGACACATTTCTCCCCAAATTGACTCTCTCATTACCCCTTAAACGCCTCTTATGAGTGGACAACTCTTTGAGGAACTTGGCATACTTGGGGATTTGCTTAATTGCTTCCAAAAGTGGGATATTGACCTCTATTTCTCTGAAGGTCTCCATGATCTCTTTATCCATGTCAGATTCAATAGCTTTCCTTGATTGAGTCTGCCTATTGGGGAAAGGAAGAAGAATTTTCTAAACCACTTCTTCATCCATTTTATTTTGCCAGCTGGTTGAGGATGAAGGAACATTTTGCTGTACATTTAATTTTTCTGGTTCAGATTCAGAAATTGGACTGTCTACTTGCTTGCCACTCCTCAAAATGATGGCACTCACATTGCCTCTTGGATTGATTACTGGTTGAGAGGGCAAACTCCCTGAACCTTGACTTTTCAGCTCATTGACTGTTGTGGCTAACTGACCAATCTTAGTCTCCAAATTCTGCATATTTTTTTCTGTTCTCAGTTGAAATTGGAGGGTATTGGCAGTCGGTTGCTTCATTAGATCGTCAAGACTAGGCTCAGGTTTCTTGGGTGCTAGAGGAGGTGTATGGCTAAGTTCAGGTTGATTGTATCTTGCATGGGGTGGCTGGTAAGGGGGTTGGAGGTATTCCCATATTTGAAGGCTGGATGATCACACCACCCAGGATTATAGGTGGAGGAATATGGGTCATATCTCTGTTATTGTGGCTGCATAGGTCTACTAGGGAATATACCAGTACATGACTCAGTTGGGGTCTCTTGTAGCTGAGGGCACTGATCAGTATGGTGGGTATTCAGGGAACAAATTCTACAAACTGAAGGAGGAAGAGCTAGTTGTTGTGCTCTCTAATTAAAGCCAATTACCTCACCATAGAAGCTGACTCTTCCAATTTATTTTCTATCCTTTGTTGCTCCATGGGAGGTATCCTTACTTTATTGACAGTAACTGTTGGATCATTCAATCTGGTGCTAAATTGCTGAGCATTTTGGGCCATCTTGGCAGACAATTCGTTTGCTGCAGCAGGAATCTTATCCACCAATGCCCCACCAGCAGCTGCATCAATTATGTATCTGTCCATAGGCAGTAGTCCCTCATAGAAATACTGGATGAGAAGCTGCTCTGAAATTTGGTGGTTTGGACAGCAAGAGCAAAGCTTCTTAAACCTCTCCCAGTATTCATGCAAAGACTCACCATTCAACTGTTTAATCCCACTATATCCTTCCTAATTGCTGCTGTTCTGGAGGTTGGAAAGAATTTTTCTAAGAACAACTTCTTCAGCTCATCCCATCTTGTTATCAAGGCAGTGGGTAGATAGTAAAGCCAATCCTTGGCTGCCCCATGCAGAGAGAAAGGAAATGCTATTAATTTGATCTGTTCTTCTCCAACTCCATGTGGTCTCATGGTAGAGCAGATAACATAGAACTCCTTCAAGTGTTTGTGCGGATCTTCTCCTGCAAGGCCATGAAACTTAGGCAACAAATAGATTAAACCAGATTTTAGTTCAAAATTAGCATCTAACTCAGGATAATTTATGCACAATGGTTGATAATGCACATCAAGTGCAATCAACTCTTTAATTGATTGTTCTTGCCTATTTTGAGGCATTTGTGTATTTTGATTATCCATCTCAGTTATCCCAGCTGACTCAGAATCAGTAGACTCCAACACAATATCAGATTCAGAATCTGATTCAACTTCTACACTATTGACAGCAAACTCAACAATTTCAGCAAGAATTTCAGAAACTATACTAGTCCTAATGCTATTACTTCTTAATAGCCTATGGAAGGTACTATCAATTTCAGGATCAAAAGGTGGTAAGTCCACGTGACTAGACCTTCTCATACACTAGGAAAGGCAAAACTCACAAGAAAACACGAGAAACAAAGAAACCAGCAAAATAAGCACACAAGGCTTCAACTAAGGAAAATGACCAAAAATGAAGTATCTCAGAAAAATATGATTTTTCTTGGAAAGATCCTTCACTAATTGGAGGCACAAAATCAACAAACAGGACTCAAAAATAAGATCTACAAAAATCAAACCAAAAAACACAATTAATTGGAAAAATGGTTAAAATCATTGTAAAATGGAAAAAGTGGTCTAAACGTTGGAATTTTGCCGAGATAGGGGGGTGCTCCTCACGACAAAGTCGTAGGAGTTATGTCTGAAAAAGTCGTGTTTAGTGGACTACCAATTTTCAAGTCAATTCAATTTAGTTTTTTTGCTGATGAATAATGGCTAGATTATAACTAGGAAACTTGAAAAATTGACTTGAAGAATTTGCAATCACTTCCAACAATACCAAGCCATTTAAAATCAAACAAGAACACAATAGAACAACTAATTAACAACTTAGAAATGAATTGGCTCCCCGGCAACGGCGCCAAAATTCTGGTTCACGCCACTACGATGCCGAATCGCCCAGAATTGAATTTGTGGCAATTTGCAGTATAGTGGTCCCCAGGTCATATTCACTCAAAGAGCTTCACTTTTAACACTAATTAATCGTTCTAAACACCTAAACACTAATGAAAAGCACATAAACCGGGGGGGTTTGTTGGCAGTATTAGTAAAAACAGAATAGAATAGCAACCAAATAACTACAACAGCAGCAGAAGGCGAAATTGGCAAGGTATTGACAGTAAAGAGACTATGTAATCAGCCACTAGGATCCATGGGCGTGCAACTATCATTACCTAACTTATTGATTCAGTTTTGTTCTCATTCCATTGTTTGGTTCTTTATGAAAATGGTTCTAGAATAACTTCGAGAATTTAATGCTACTAATTACAGTCAAGAACATCTTCTCTACTATAACTAGATGCATTCAATAGAAAAACCTCAACCAAACCAAGTTAAATATATCATCTAACTAGTCATTTCACCTCACTCACTTTCCTAATCAGTCAAGGTTATATCTTATATATATAAATCAGTTTATGTTACTTCTCAAGCTCTAATCAGAATTTGACAGCAACATAAACATAACAGCAAAACAAACGAAATGAGATGAAATGGAGAATAAAACACTTATTTTGCATTCTTAGTTCAAGCTACAACATCCCAATGGTTCAGTGACTAATTACAATGAAGACTTAGCCCTCCATGAGAGCAAAACAGCAAATAACAGAAGAGAAAACAGAGAGGGAGAGAGAACTACGAAATTCCTAAGTTACAGCAAAAGAAAAGTAAGTCTGGAATGTTACAAATAGATGCCCTAAAAATCCCTCAGAATATTCTACCCTAGATGCTTAGTTGACTTTCAAAAAGGGGGACTGAAATGTGGCTGAATTGTTCTGCAGAAGGAGAGCATCAGGTAGCAATAGAATTTTACAAAAATAGTGCAGTAGAAGGTCTCTTTAGCCATGCAGAAAGCTTATTGCCATTTTCAGCAAAGCTTGGGAAATATGCAGGAACTAGTCAGCATGGAAGGGCTAACAGGTCTGGTTTGAGGGTCCCACACATCTCCATGTCAGCAAAAACGCAGCAGCAAGTCCAGTCAGCATCCTCCTCATCAGAAAAATGCCACATAAGCGCCATGTCAGCAAGACTATCCACCTCAGCGCCACATCATCAGAAAATCTCCAAATTTAATTTCTGGAAAGCATACCAATGGATTAAATTGAGTCTTTAATAATTTAAGTTCTAAAATATGAAAATAATTCATTTTCCATCCAAGATTAATTTAGACTCAATAAATCACAAAGTGTAATAAAATTGGAGAATTCTTATAGATGGAAATGCAAATAGACCAAATTAGGGGTTAAAATATATATAAAAATGATAGATATCAAATCCCCCACACTTGGTCTTTTGCACTCCTGGGCAAAATCAGTTAAAAGCAACAAAGGCACAGCAAGCAGTGTACTCGTCAATGGCAAAATATCTGGGAGCGCCCGTAGGCCCGTTCAACCAATCTCATCATACCTAGGAGCACTTGTAGGCTCACTCAACCAATTTCATCAATCTCATCAAAACCCGTCATAACGCACAACCTCATTAGCAACGGTCAGGGTACTTTACAGATTAAATCTGGGCTCATCTCCCTACCGAAGGAATCATTGTCTCTACTCTCAGGGGTCAAGTCATCTTATCACTTGAATTTCTCGCTTGACGTGAGAAAGGGTATTATTCCGCCCAAACACACACAAAATTCAGACAATTTTAAATAATCATCGAAATAATCATCAATATATTCAACAATATATTCATAAAAAATATCATAAACATAATCATCATTCCAATTCCCATTGGATAACCATAAGTATTCCAAATTACAAATAATTATATTTGCCTCACAAACCATGTTTTTTTTTCTTAATGTTTGGCATTAGCAATTCCATCAATAACTGAATTTTACAAAATTCTCAATTTCGCTTCTAACCCGAATCCCTTAATCGGATTCCCTCTTTTCTACCATGATTATTACCTACCTTTATACCCTGTCACTTTAACATTTAAGATAATATTAAAGAAGGGTTGGTTCACTCACCTGGATTCCAACGAATCCTATCGATCGAACCGATCAAATTCTCCTCGATGTGAAAAAAGGAATTTGTATTCTATGATGTGATGGTTTAGAAAAAGAGAAAGAAGGAGGAATGATGTTATGGTACGTTCTTGTATTTGCTTAAATCAAATTTGTTTATACAAGAATAAAACCATAACTTACCTTAATTTCTTCTTGCCTCTTGAATGTTAATTCCTCTTTGATCTTCACAATGATGCAGATTGATGACTGAAGAAAGCGTATATGTGTTGCCGCGGATGTGTGTGTATGAGTGGTGACCGATTTGTGTGTATATGGGCTGGAACGAATTAATTTGAGAGAGGTGTGGGAGACCAGAGGTGAATAAGTGTTTTAGGTTTAGTTTAATTGGATTGAGCTAGAGTGATTTGATTTGAATAGAATGTAGTTCTTTAAAAAAAAAAACTAATGTTGAAGAGGGAGAAGAACTTTGGTTAAATATATTTTAACAGTGTATTGTTAAATTAATCAAAGAGAAAACAACGAAATTTAGATATGGTAGCTTTAGGAAAATCTTAAATAATTGTACACACTACTAATCATATGTTAACCCATTTTATCATTATCACTACTGTTATATTTTTATATTATGTTGCTTTATTTTCAAAAACCACATTTAGTTTAGTTTAGTATTTTCGAAAGTCCTGTAGCTTTTTGAGTAGGATTTTTATATTAGTATTTATCAAATATCTATCAAGATTTGTTCTTCCTATTAGTTTCTTTTCTTATAATTTCGAAAATTATCTAATATCCCAACCTAGATTTTTGTAGATGAAATTTGAAAGACACATTTTCAGATTTAATAATAATACTTAGGTTATTATTAATTATCTTGCTAGAATATATAATCTTCTTAATTTAATTATTCAAATTCAAAAGTACATTGTTATTCAAATCTTAAATTAATTTAAGAAATATGTTTGATTCAGATTTTTAAAATGCTTTTTGAGATCACATTGTTAGGATTCATTATTCTTAATTTAATATTAAAGTAGACTTGGTTAGTTAGATAAATAACTATTTCTTTTATTTGATCTTTGTATTATCTTTTACTTGTTTTTCTACAACCTTATTTAATATTAAACATAATTATTTATTTCCCACTACTATACTCGTGTACTATTCACCTCAGCCTTATTTTAATAATTTTTTTCTTTTTTTATAAACCAATTAATAAATTAATCAAACTTCTTATTCCTAAAAAATTAACATCTTAAGATTTATAAGTTATTTTCCATTTCCTATTTCACATCATGGTTCCCTATAATTTTCTTCATATATTCCTATACTTTGTACATTTTTCGCTACACCCCACAAGATTCCAAAATCTTTCATTTTAGATTTAGTCTCTAAAATTTTCACTTTAGTCCTTGTATGGCCTAGCATCATACATTGCTAGCTTATAGTCTGAAATCACATATCTAAGCATCATCACATCATATCATGATATCACACACACATTTCACACAGCATTTTCAAATCAATAATTGTGAAATAAAATTCATTAAATTAAACAAAAAATAAAAATGACTAATATTACACTAGGAGTCATGACACTTCTTCAAAAAGTGTGGGGGATGAACAAAAGAAGGAAAAGACAAGTAAGGCAAGCCCTCCTATACCACCTCTCAAGTTGCCTTTTCCTCATAGGCTTCAAAAACAAAACAATGAGAAGCAATTCAGCAAATTTTTAGAGGTGTTCAAGAAGCTCCATATCAACATACCATTTGCTAAAGCACTTGAGCAAATGCCTGCTTATGCTAAGTTTATGAAGCAACTATTGGCAAAGAAAAGGAAAAGCAGGAATGATGAAAGGATCACACTGAATGAAGACTATAATGCCATCATACAGAGGAAATTGCCTCTAAAGCTTAGGGATCCGAGAAGCTTCTCTATTCCTTGTACAATTAGGGGTGTGAAATTTAAGAAAACTCTTTGTGATCTGGGAGCCAGTATAAATCTAATGCCTCTATCTATCTTTAAGAAGCTGGGAATTAGTGAAGTAAAACTAACCATGATGACCCTTCAACTAGCTGATCGGTCATTGAGGCATCCGCATGGGGTAGTGGAGGATGAGCTGATCAAAGTAGGGAAGTTTTTCTTCCCTGGCAGAGGATGAAGAGATACCCCTCATATTCGATAGGCCATTCTTGGCTAGTTCATGAGTGGTCATTCATGTTGCTCAAGGAACATTAACTCTAACAGTTTAGGAGGAGCAAGAAACTTTCAAGGTTTTTGACAATGAAAAACCTTTAGCTTATGAGGAAGCTTTGGACAAAAAAGAAGAAGAATTGGGGGTTGTTGAGCAAGTGACTCTGGTAGATGCCACGCCGCCTTGTCCTGACTTGGCTCCACCCAAGGGAGAAGCAACTCAAAATGACAAAGCAAAATTGTGGCAGGTTTGAGGCAAGGTAATTCAGCTTCAAGACACCTCTGGAGCTCTCACTGATCCACGCTAAAGAAACCATGTAAACTCTAGCTAAAGATTATAAACTCAACACTTCTTGGGAGGCAACCCAAGTTTCTTTATCTTTCTCTTTTAAATTCCACAATTTAATGTTTTCCAGTATTGTTTTGCATGTTGTTGTTATTATGTTGTGTTGTTTTATTTGATTGGCAATTTAGCTATCACGCCCTATTTTAAGAACATGATCGGCATGAAGGTGGACTTCGTTCATCGCCATAAGCCTAACCTCAAGCCATTAACACGTGGAATAAATATAACATACATATAGGTTCATTTTTACAACCAACACAAGATTTCTTAGGTGTTCTATCTAACTACAAGGCGACTTAGACACCCAACTATTAGATGTACCAACATTCCAAGATAAAGGAAAAAAAACCCGAAGACTCCATTACTCCTCATACGGAGACTCGCCTTTTAATACAGAACCTACAAGAGGTACATAAAGGAAGAGATGAGTATGAAAATACTCAATAAGGGATAAACAACTAGAAATTTAAATATAACTTGTGTACTGCTCACTGGGATGGGGCACAAAGAGAGACCCCATCCACCAACATAAGACCAAGGACTCACCTCACATAACCTACAAGTCGAGTAAATAGTCTTACCATACATACACAAGCATCACTTAAAACATGCATCATGAGTGGATTATCAAACTCATTTCAATCCGTTTTTCAGAATAGACTATTAGTAGGCACACACACACACACACACACACACACACATATATAATTAAGGCTAAAGCCCCCACAAGAAGAACACCAATATATAAGCACACATATTTATGATTTTAATATTGTCCACCATTCCAGGACATTTAATTTAATAATGATGTCCACGTTTCAGGACAATAAAAATAATTGAGGTTTGTCTACCATTCCAGGACAATAAAAATAATTAAGGTTTATCCACCATTCCAAGACAATAAAAATAATTAAGATTTGTCCACCGTTCAAAGACAATAAAAATAGTTGAGATTTGTCCACCGTTCCAGGACAATAAAAAATAATTGAGGTTTGTCCATTGTTCTAGGATAATAGGATAATAAAAATAATTAAGGTTTATCCATCGTTCCAGGATAATAGGATAATAAAAATAATTAAGGTTTGTCCATCATTCTAAGACAATAAAAATAATTGAGATTTGTCCACCATTCCAGGATAATAAAAATAATTAATGTTTGTCCAGCATTCCAAAACAATAAAAATAATTGAGGTTTATCTACCGTTCTAGGACAATAAAAATAATCGAAGTTTGTCCACAGTTGTAGGACAATAAAAATAATTAAAGTTTGTTCACTGTTTCAGGACAATAAAAATAATTAAGGTTTGTCATTCACATATGTAACATTCATAGCATTCAACATCACTAGATTCTCTTGTTAACATATTATATAAATTTATTTATATCCATGCTTGAATAATTCATTCTTATTCAACAAGAGTAATATTTTCCCTTTCACACCTTACCAAGGCTCCAACATTAAAAGGGTATCAAGACGCAGAATTTACATTTCAAAATGAAGAGAAATGTGTTTTCTTTAGGATCACTTTATTGTTTTTGTGATTCACGTGTAGTTGTTCTTCTTGTTTTTATTATTTTAGTTTGTAGTTTGTTTTGGACATTTGTATTATGTACTTTTATGCTTTTAGTCTTGTATGAACTTTCAAATTACTTTGTGTATTGTTTTCACATTTAATTCAGTTTACTTTGTTGATGGTTTCTTTTGGGTACATAGCATTCTTTTTGAGACCCCACCTCCTGTTTTTGATTATCCCTTTTTGGGTGCTCAAATCTTGTTTTTGGGTTGGTTTAACATTGAGGACATTGTTTAGCTTAGGTTTATGGGAGAAGAGTAGTTTTAGGTTTAGATACCACTAACTTTTTAGTTAATCCTTTTTTTATTAATATGAATGCCTTTCTTTTGTTAAATCATCGTGTTAGGTTTTTTCTTGATAAATTGGAAAGTGCTTTACAAGTTTTATGTTATTCCAATTTCAATTAATTCCATGCATTGTCATCTTATGTAAAATCTAGCTTAAATTAGGTTTTCCAGAATTTTCAAAGTAATTTGAACAATTTCAAACTTTTTAATTAAAGAGTGTTGACCCTCTTAATTATCTTTGACCGCTCTTCAAAATCTTAGAAAATTTTTGATTTTATTTATGACAATTTTTTGCTCAATAAGGGATTTCATTCTCTCAAAAAAGAAAAAAGAGAAAACAAAAATAAAAAGCAACAAATCAAATTTCTTAAAAATAAAATATATTGAAGTGTGATTTAAGTTGAGGAAGTGTAGTGTGGATTGGGCGCATAATACTTTTTCCAACCAATGAATCACATCTACCTAGCAAATAAAGGTGACAAATAAGACTTTTGTTGTGTGGATTTGGCACACGGGCAACTCTTTGTTTCCTTAGCCTCGCTGTCCTTTCTTTTTGTGTAGATTAAGGGGGAGATGTGTGGATGAGGCCCACTATCTTCACTATAATCATTTATCTTTAAAATTCTTTTGCTTGAGAAGTTTTCCTTGATAGCCAAAACCGTCATGCAAGAAAAATTACTTTTAAGCTTCTGAAAGAGTGATTTGAGAAAGTAAGGGTGTTTGCAATTTGTCTTTAAAATTTTTGAAAATTTTCATTTTCTATCTTTGAATTCTTGATTACCCACTGCCAAGTTTAGTTTTATTGAGATGACTGTATGAAATTGACTTGTTTTGGTTTTAGTGTTTCATGTTGTTTAGCACTTCTTTTGTATCTTGAAAAATCCTTAGGTTTAGTTTAGTTCATAGTTATTTGTGTTAGGTAGTGTTTTGCTTGAGGACAAGCAAAATTCTAGGTTTGGGGGAGTTGATAAGTCCTATGTCTTGGTTATTTCATGTAGCTTTTGATAGGCTTTTGCTTTCCCTTAATCTTATTTTGCTATCCTTTTTGTACTATTTACCTTTGTTCTTGTTTAGTTTTGTTGTTCACTGTAGTTTTCTCTTATCTTGTTTTTAATCCCTTTTTCCCTTGCCTTTTGGAGTAACTTGTTTTCTTTTCTTGCAAGTGTATTTTTGGATTGAAACAAGTTAGAGAATTGAAGTTACTTATGCCCAAACACTCGGTGCCCCAGGCAGGGCGCTAACAACTGAACTCTCGGCCTAACCCCTCAATAGTGGCGCCCCCAAGGCGCTAGAAGCCCAACTCTCTGCCTAAGTCTGAAGGTGGCGCTTGGAGTGCCAAAGACAAAATACTTTGTGTATGTTACAACGTGGCGCCTAGGCACCCAATTTCTGACCTGCATGAGACAGAGGCTTTTAATAATTAATTGGAGAGAGAAAATGGGTTTTTTGGCTGGAGAAGAAGGTAGCTCTGCTAGGACACTTTGGAGAAGAAGGAGAACCTCTTCTCTACTAAGTTTGAAGCCTCTTTCTCATTCTCCTTCTACTTGTATCATGTTTTATTATGAATTTGTGATGTTTTTCTTCCCTCTCTCTCTATGTGTAACTAAACCTCTAGGGTTTAGGGGATTGATGTAAATTGACTTCCTATGAAGCTTTGTTGTTGAATACTTTGATATAAATGCAATTTCTCTTCTTGGAGTAGTTTTTACTATTGTTAATTATTTTTGGATGCTTAGTTACCATTTAATGAAACCAGGGTTTACATTAATGCTAGGAAGAGCTTAATGTAGACATGCCTTTGTAACTTCTACCATAAATCTGATTAATCTAGGCATAGATAATCTTATTTGCGCGACTTTTTTAAGCTTAAACTCTGAACTAAATAATTTGATTAAGACATTAACTAATTAATTGAGTGAGAAAAGTTTTTTCTCCAAGGCATTGGGTTCAAATAATTTCGTGAACTTAATCAACATTAAAAGGAATTTGTAATTATCTTGAAGCATTCTCTAACAACTTAAAGATTAGTTTGTCTAAGAATTAATCAAATTGGGAGTCAACTGAAATCAATCCCCTATACCCGCTTTGTTATTGTGTAATTCATCGTTGCTTTAGTTAACAGCTTTTGCTTTTAATTTAATCTACTTATAGTTGAATTCAACTTCAATTCACTCAACATGTTCATTTGTCCAAATATAACTTAAATTAGTAAAATTAGTAATTGTTAAAAGTCGATCTTTGAGGATGATATTTTTTTCTCACTTTACTTCTAGTTGTGATCTGATACACTTATCGAGAAAAACCACATCAGTTTGGAAACGACAAGGGCCAACTTACATGAAAATAAACTATAGAGACTTAAGTTACAAATTGAGTAAAATTATGGGACCAAACATATATTTTAACCTAAAAAATTTCCCTTAAAGTTTTTCTAAAGACTGAGGCCGTATTTGGTTCTTGTTTTTAGAAACAATCTTTTGTTTTTTTAAAAAAAAATCTTGTTTGGTGTACTATTTTTAAGAAACTTGATTTAAAAATTGTTCTTGAAATTTTTTTTTAAAAACATGAAAAAAAAAGACATTTTATGTGTTTTTGGAAACAATGTTATTTATTACTAGCATTCATGTAAATGTAATGTGGAGGAAAAAATAACAAACTTTTAGGAGCGATTAACACTGCTGCTAAAATAAACAAAAAACAAATTTGCAACATTTATAACCAACGCTAATTTTGAAGTTATGACTTTTTTGGTAGTTATCGTTTTTTTGTCAATTTTTATAGATTTGTTTGAGCTAATTTGCACCAATCGTTTTTATTTTATTAAAAGAATAATTATTCTCAGTCAATATCTAAAGAAATGTTTAATAATTTATCTAGTAGGATAACATATGTAACCATTTTATTAAAATGTAGCTCATACTATAATAATTAATATATTTAACTTGTATATGTTTTTATTATTTTTCAAAATATCATTATTAATTATTTTATTATATTGAATTTATCACAACATTATATAGAAAAACTTTTGTAATAAAAGATTTTTAAATTTTGTTTTCAAAAACAAATCATCAAAGGCATTTTTTTTGTTTTATGAAGTTTTAAAATTGTGTTTAAAACAAATTATTCAAACTGATATTTTTATTTTTAAAATTAGTTCTAGAACTATTTTACAAAACTTGTTTGAAAATTAAATAAAAAAAATAAAAACACATCCAAACAAGCCCTAAGTCGAAAGCAAATTTTTAATCCAAATCTTTTCTCTTACTATATAAACTTCGGAGGCATTTTTTTTTTTTATTAAGATTAAGAGATTTGAATTAGAATATATATATATATATATATTAAAATATTATCTCTAAATCTAAATACTAAATAATTAAGACTTTTGTTTTTTTTTAACATATGCACGCATTAAATACATAATTAGTAAAAGATATATTTAGAGAAATTAATGTCTGAAAATTTTTCAAAGTTGTTATAAGGTAAGATTGAACAAAATGTATCAAAAGTTATTAAACACTTAATAAAGATAAAAAACAGATGTACTGAATGGTTTAAAATTTGAACAATCAGATCCAAACGCTCATTATGTGCAAGCACATATCCCCGTCATCCTAAATCTTGCATCTTCCATATCAAATATTTTCTCTAACTATCAGCAAGAACACAACAACTTTAAAGCCATTCATTAAGCTATATATTTTCCTCTGTTTCCCCTTATTTTTCGTTTCAAGGATGTATCTGATATTTCTCACTGTTTCAACAAGGCAAGGCCAAGTAAAAGCACACTCTAAAACACACAAACATATCCACCATCTCTTCTAAAGTCACTTGTTTTGAGTCAATCATTCTCTAGACTCATTCTCTAAAACACACACAAACACACTATAAAATAGTTTGGGCTCTACAATCATTCTCTAGACTCATTCACTGTTTTCTCCTTCATTTCTTCAGTGAGCACCATTCGCTGTTTTCTCCTTCAGTTCTTCAGTGAGCACTTTTATGGAATCTGACACTTCAGCTTTGTACTCATAAAACTTCGTCACAACGATGAGGAAGAAGAAATTCACCAGGTTCAGCACCGCAAAAAACGCGTAGTAATAATCGAGATGAGAAGCATTGAGGTTGTTCAAAATCCACCCTCCATGGTGATCACCCTTGGTGATTCTTGAAACAGTTGAAAGAAGAAAAGTACTGATAAAATTCCCAACGCCCAACGAAGTCATAGAATATGAAGTCCCAAGGCTCTTCATGCTTTCAGGGGCTTGGTCATAGAAAAACTCGATCTTTGCAACTTCTAAGAATGCATCAGCTGTTCCCATAAGAATGAACTGAGGTAGCAAAATGAAAATACTCAAAGGAACTATTCCTCCATTTTCAACCACCCCATGTTTTCTGGCCTCAGAAAGCCTGTACCTTTCAGTGAAACTTGCAATCGTCATGATCATGATGTGGATTACAGAGCCAATTCCCATTCTCTGAAGAAGAGTGATGCCTCTGGGGTTCTTGGTTAGCTTCTTCATGATGTTGACGAAGTAACGGTCGTAGAGGACGACGGAGATGAGCATGGAGAGAGTGACAAAGGCACCTAAACTTGCAGGGGGGATGTTGAAGCTGCCAATGGCTCTGTCAAGAGTGGTTCCTTGCTTTATAAATAAGGTGTTTATCTGAGCCTGCATTGTGCTGGGAACAAAGGTGGCCACCAAGATGGGTATCATTCTTAGCATTTGCTTGGTTTCTTCTACTTGGGTCACTGGGCATAGCTTCCATGGACTAGTTTCTGAACCTGTTCTCACACAGGCCTTGTCCAGGAACCTGCAAATGCATTGTTAATGATTTTCACAAAAAATTCTTCTAGTGTCAAACCTAACATTCTGATGATTCACACATTTTTTGGACAGAGATATGCCAAATAGGCAAAATTAGATTGTTGTACAAAATGAGAGCAGCATAACATGTTTTGACTAGAAGGACCAAAATTTTTAAGAAATTAGAGGGACCAAATGTGATTTTAAGACTTAAAATTAAGTTTTTAATTTGTACCTCAAGGATGGGGTGGAGTCAATTCTGTACTTCCCTTTCTGAGCATACTCTTCCAAATCAAGCTCATAGAGCTGCTTAGGGTCAGTAGGAACCCTAACCCTCCACTTCCTTGAAGCAGCCACAATGACCCTAGCCATCCTAGTGAATGGACTCCCAGTGGGTAACTTATGCCTATAAAAGGGTGTGCCAGCCAGGAATATCATTATTGAGATGGCAAGCCCTGCAGCTGGAAGTGCATACCCCACAGTCCACCCAACATTGTCTTGAATATACACAAGCACAGTGTTGGCAAAGAGGGTGCCAAAGAAGATGCTGAACATCCACCAGTTGAAGAAGGACAGCTTCTGGGCCTTCTCTTTGGGGTTGAAGTCATCAAACTGGTCTGCTCCAATGGTGGAAATGTTGGGCTTGGTCCCACCAGTTCCTATTGCTAGAGTGTACAGTGACCCAAAGAACACTGCTAGTTGTAGTGTGGAGGCCTTTTTGCATTTTGTTACATCAGATTCTGTGCAGTTTGGTGGCTTAAGGCTGGGGAGTGAAACTGATAGTGTGAGCAAGCACATCCCCTGCAATAATCAATATTGATTTAGTCTTTAAAAGATTATAATTTTCTCAATTTTATTTTTGAAAGATCAATGGTCTGTTTGGTTTAGACATTTTATGTTTCTATTTTCACTGAAAATAAAAAATAAGCTTGAAAATGTGTTTGATTAAGTTTAATGAATATGTTTTCTTGAAAATATTTCTTAAAATAGATACAAATCTGAAAACGCCAAAAAATTATTTTCAATGTTTCAAAAATGGAGACTGAAAATAAAAATAAAAAATAGTTTTACAAACTAAACGAACCCAAAGTGTTTCATTTTACTCATTGAAAGATTGCTTTTGTCAAATTAATTATTTTCTATGTTAAATTGTCAAATCTCAAATTTTTTATTTTTTGATATACAAAAAGATCAAATTAAAATAAATATAATCTTTTAATGACTAAATTGAAATGTTTAAACTTTTAGTAACTAAATTCAAACAATTGTAATTTTCTAGGAACCAAATTAGTAATTCACTCATAATTAAATTACTCTTTTAACTTCAACTTAGTTTTCAATTTTACTCTTATAATTAAAAAAATTGTAATTAATTGTTGTTTTAGATTGATCTCTATCATCACACTTCATTTAGTGTGCCGCAAAACTCTAAAAATATGTGTTTAATTATATAACTATAGGAACTAAATTAAAAGTTAAACAAAATTATAAAAATCAATAAAATAATCTTATTAAAAATTTAGATAAACTGTTCTAATTAATTAGGATGCCATAAAAATTATTATGACGATTGAAAGTTGGACTTTTCAGGGAGTTTGAAATTCCTGTCTCAAGAATCCCATGGTTAATATTTGAATAGAAATCAAAGCTGTCTTAATTAGTCCCAATTATGCTATTGGAATTTTACATGCATGTATATATGTCTGTATCTAATTTTGCATCAACAGAAATTCCCACGGCAATTCTAAATCAGAAAAAACAAAAATAGAAGACGTCACGCATACTGTCATATCAGTCAACCAAAGAATTTATTTATTCTTACTATAGTTGTCATCTGCAATTAGGGCAACTCAATTTACTTGATTTGTGCCAATTATTGTGAATTGTGGACTTTGAAGTAAACAAAGAGGGCTAACATTGACTTCCTGCGCAGCGCCAGCGAATGCTGCTTTTGTGCATTTTCCTTTTAGACTTGTCTTCTCACTGTGGTCCCCCTTCGAATTCGTATTCCTGTTCTCTTATTGTGCTCCAACATCTAATTCAGATTCTTTGACTTCAAAGCGATGAAGATAAGAAGGAGGTTTGTCTTGATCTAGATAGTTAATTTTTACATCGAATAGTTTAAATTAAGATAAATATTATTTTAAGTAAAAGTAAAATTAGAAATAAAAATTAGATACGAAATTGTATTCTATTTTTAAAATGTCAAAAATCTATCTCAAAATTTAGTTTAAAATTCTAAAATAGAATTTGAGATAGAAACGTCTCTAATTTTTATCTCTAATATTTTATTAAGGGTTTTTTTTAAATTTTTTTCCTTGATTTTATGTAAAAACAAGGTTTTTTTGTGTTAATTTTTGTCCCTAAATATTATATCTCTTTGAGACAGATTTAAGTTACTTCAGAATCTATCTCAATTTTTTTAGAATCTGACAAAAAATTATTTAAAATAGTTGATAAGGAATTAGAGACAGAATAACTTTCGTCTCAGATTTCGTCTTAGATTAATAAGTCTCACATCAGTCAGACCAAAAGATGAACTTCCACCTTTCTCTATATATAATTCTTCAATGGACACCCTTGTTTTAAGAAAGTTAATGAATAGATGTGCCTTCCAATTTATATTATTTAATGTGACTAATTTTTTTTTGTGGCTAAATTTGATCGATTCAACAATCCATTAGTTTTTAATCATGTTTAGAAAATTTGAGACAGATAATTTTGTCTCAAATATGTCCTTGATCTGAGAGGGAATCAAGGGCTGAAAATCCTAAAATAGAATTTTAATTTCCATCTCATAATTTTTGCAATGGAAGGATCAGAGACGAAATTTTTTTCATCTTTGAGCAATCAGAGATGGATTTTTTCTTATTTAGAAACAGATTTTTTCTCATCTGATATCTAATTTTCTTGTAGTTATTATACCCTTTTGGCTTTGGAGCCAAATAAAAAATCCAAAATTTCCTACTTCAACCCAATCTCAAAGTGTGAACACTCATACCAATTCCACATAACAGCTACTGGGATTATATATATATATATATATATATATATATATTCTTACAGCATCATCAGCCTTTGATAATTGGTTTGGATAACTATGGGGGTTATCGGAGTGATTGGTGGTGCTTCACGTTTGTCTATCTCGTGCAACTTACTCAAATGTGTGTGCCATTGATTTTCGTGAAATATAAAGATTATTGGTATGTAGTTTTTTGCTTCCGGTTGAGACAAGTTAGCAGCCAAATCTAAAGGAATCTTAATTTGGACAAAACAAGTTGACAACATGTTCCCTTGTTTAAATATTTTATATATACGATGTTAACTGTGCATTTCAAAAAAAAGAAAACTTGACAGTCTATTTAACTTTTATAAAATTATACAACAATAGATAAATAATTTAATAGCTACATTTATTTAAAATGAGATGGTAAAGTATCAAATAATTTCAGAGAAGCGTTCGAGTCATCATTGTTTTTCACTATCTTCTATCCTGTTACCTAATACTTGGTGAATTGAATTGTATGACATAAGATATTCATGAAAAGTCAAAATATTATGATCTTGATCCTTTTTTTTTTAATTATTTCGTCTGTTTAATTTCATTTTGAAAAGCATATCTTAGTTCTGGCTAAAAATTAAAGCATCAAGGATCCATAATTAATGAAACGTGTCCACCTCTAAAGGTCGAAAGTACTAACAATCATAATATGAGAAAATTATTTATTTATTTATTATTATTATTTTAATCGACCGTTTCTGTATATAGCTACAAACAGTACAAGAGATCAAAATACCTTATTCGTCAATTTATTCCGGACGGATATAGACTATATGATGATAATATCCTAATCTAGCCAATAGTTATTGGATAGTTATTTTTTCTTTTGTGTTTTTTATTCATTACATGTCAAGTAGTTTTTCAAGTAGAAATCACTGAATATCTAAAATTCCGAAATCCATTACCATATCTATTAACACATAATTAACGTCAATAATAAGGAATATGAAAGGGAGAATAATAAGCAAGGCTAATAAATAAAAGGTAAAATTATAATTTTGATTCCTGTAATTTTATCAAAATTATAAATTGATCCTTATACTTTATTTTAATGTAAAGTGATCACTATAGTTTCCTCATCCATATAAGTTAATCTCTGCTATCAGTATGGTTAATTTTGCTATTAAAATGTTCCTATATAATAACTAATGTGTTTATTTGTGAACATGACAGCATGATTAGTCATTAAATTTTGCACAATTTAACTATCATGTCAACAAAATTTTCATTTTGTCCTAAACTCTCCAATTGCCCTAATCTATAGACACATTGAATTTTGTTGACACAGAGGCTAAGTTGCGCAAAATATAATGATTGGGTATGCTTACATGTTCACAAATATACATATCAGTTGTCATATAAGATCATTTTAACAGTAAAGTTAACTATATTAACGATAAAGACTAATTTACATGAATAAAAAAACTATAGAGATAATTTTACATAAAAATAAATTATAGGAACTAATTTATAATTTTAATAAAATTATAGAAACTAAAATTATAATTTAACCTAAATAAAAATGATAAGATAGTGATCGTTAGAAATTAGAAATACATACGGAGAGGTAGACAACGGAGGCGACGATGAAAGTCCAGTAGCGGCCGAGGTGAGCGTCTGCAACGTACGCGCCCAAGATGGGCGTCAACCAAATGCATCCAACCCAATTTGTTACGTTGTTGGACGAACTCACTGTGCCTTGGTGAAGCTTCCTCGTTAAATATAGTATCAAATTCGATGATATCCCATAATACGCCATTCTCTCGAATACCTCGTACACTGTCATCATTATTTTCAACGTTGTAACATTTTGTCTCCAAATCAAGTTTAAATTTCTTTCTAAATCTTTATTTTTTACGTCTTTTGGATTAGTTTTTATTTTATCTATAATACTAATGTTATTTTTATTATATACATTAGTACCAACTTATTTAATTAAATAAGTCTACATCAAATATATATTTGAAACTAGAATCACTTTATTTGAATGACAATTTTGTCAATTCAAATGTATATTTAATGAGCATCTAGATAAGGTGGCACTTGTGATGTGCAATAGAGATAGGAGATATGCTTGTCTCCAAAAACAAGCTTCTTTGTGAATTGTTATATTTTGTCAATTCAAAGTTTATATATTGTTTGTCTTAAGATCTATTCTTATAGAGAGATCATCACATCTACATTTGCTACTAATAATTTAAAAGGCATTGGGATAAATGAAAAACTTAAAACTAATTTAAAAGATATAAAACAAAATTAATACAAAATAGTGTTAAAACAAAATTGAAATTTCAGTTAAAATTTATGAACAAAAATAGTACTTTTACCATTCTTTGATGAACAAACTAATAATTTACTCTATAAAAACCCATGTGTTCTTTTTCCTTTATATTTTGGTAATAAGAACATTATTAAATTTAGTACAGCGAATTTTAATTTAAAACATTTTTCGAAAACGTCAAAACCTAAATTGTTTAGCAATAATAATAAATCTTATAATTGTATATTCTATTCATACGCGCATAGAAAATTAGAAATCATGTGCAGAGTGGAAATGAAAATCGAGAAGGTATTAAACAACTTTAATTGAATATATAATATGTGTGTGTATCAGATCGTGTCCATATGTGGAAGTTTATTTTAACCTAGAAAAATCCAGAAGGAGAGAGGGGGGGGGGGGAAAGGTTACAAACTTGCAATATATATTATATAACTATATCTGCACAATCTTATATGATCACAATATAGTTTCAAGTTATTATTCCCATTGAATTAAAAAATGTACATATTTAAAATTATAAAACTGTGGTATATGTTGCACAAGAATTGTAAATTCAAAAATTGTGTCCATAAAAATTTAAGCACTTAAATTTCACATCAAAAGTCCACAAAGAAATAAATATATTACTTGTTTTTGAAAAAAAAGTAACAAATTTATTCTCATAGACATAATCAAATCTACATTTACTACTAATAATTTAAAAGGTATTGGGATAACGACAAAATTAAAATTAATTTAAAAAATATAAAATAAATTAATACATGTTAAAACAAAATTAAAATTTCAATCAAAATTTGGAGACAAAAATAGTACTTCTACCATTTCAATCAAAGTTTAGGGCAGCTTATGTTCCAAGTGTGAGTGCGTGTAGGGAAAAGCAGACGATAAAGAGAATTGGATATGATGGAGCATGTTGAACCACGTGGAAAGGACGGGAATTATTTCAAGGGGAGGGAAAAATTGAGAATTAGAGGAAATAATTAATTAAAATTTGAGTGATTGTATAGTGGAGGCTGTTAAATTTTTCAAAGACATTTAAAATTGAAAACATGTGGTAAGATATTAATTGATTAAATTAGATAATTATGAAATAATTAAAACATAAAATTTATTTAAAAAATTAAAATTTTCAAAATAAACCTTGATTCAAATTTTGGGTCTTACTCTTAGAGTTAGTTTTGTATAAAGTAGAAGTATATATTCATTAAATTAATATAGATATTAGATATAATATGTTATATATATTTAAGATTAAGAGTTGCAACAATTATATAAAATTTTTTTTTTACATTTTATGCAACTCAAAAAAACTTATGCAACAACATTGCAGCTTCCACAACAACTACAAT
Organism: Biancaea sappan; assembly: GCA_037074585.1. NCBI lineage: Eukaryota > Viridiplantae > Streptophyta > Magnoliopsida > Fabales > Fabaceae > Biancaea > Biancaea sappan. The sequence continues at coordinate 38,608,739 of CM073491.1, read as the reverse complement.
CACAGTAACCCACAAAGCACTCTCAACCAAATTTAAAACCATGATTATTCCCATTGAATTAAAAATTATACATATATAAAAGTATTAATCTGTCGTATATGTTGTTCATTGTTGCATAAGAATTGTAAATTAAAAAATTGTGTTCATATCTATTAAGTTGAAAATGATATGAATGTTTACTTAAAATCATCATGCTTAATAATAAAAGCGGCAATAGTTTTTATCAATATCAGATACATATACATATATATATATATATATATATATATATATATATATATATATTAATCACTATCACATGATCTTTCCTGTCGAATATTAAAAATAATTATATAATCAGATGTTTGATATTTTTATGTCAGAAATTAATATCTAGGGTATATTAATCTTAAGTTACATCAGTAAATTTCGAAATAATAATTGCAAGTTGATATAAATTTGTATGACCACAATACTCATTAAAAACTTTGGGCAGTGCCTAGTGGTATTTTTTTTTAATTTATATAAAAGAATTTTTAATTATTATACACACAAATGTGAAATTAATCTAACAATAAAAAAATTTAATTTTTCTAAAGAGAAGAAAGAGAGAGTAAATTATTTATTTCATTCTTATTTATTTTTAAAAAATTAAATATCTCAATTTAGTCCTTCAAAAAGTACATTTATCTTAATTTAATTATTTCCATATACTAAATCAGTAAATCTAGAATGGTGACCACATTCTTAGGAATTATGAATATACACATTCCCAAGATGTGTTTAATTTTTATAGCAGAAAGTAAATGTCTTTAGAAATAAATGAAAGATATTTAATTCAATTGGCCAAGTCAAATTTGTGCATTTATAGAAGGTAATTTTTAAAATTTAAGGAATCAAAGTTAAAGCATTGGAAGGACCTTAATTTATTAAAAAAATTTAAAACTATTTCTATGTTTTCCAAAGATAATAGATCATAATAAATTAGGATCCCTCCAATGCTTTAACTCTGATTCCATAAATTTTAAAATTACCTTCTATAAATGCACAAATTTGGCTTGGTTAATTAAATTAAATATCTTTCATTTATATCTAAAGACATTAATTACTTCTCCATCCAATTAAAATTAGATATGTTTTGAGAACGTATATATTTCACAATGTTCTTGATAATTTGTGATTACCACTTCAAAATTTGTTGATGCTAAATTTATCCTTTTCATTATTAAAGTTACTCGGACAAATAAAAAGACAAAATGACAAGCAAACTTTTTTAGAGCCTAAATCGGTAGTTTACTATATATATGTATGTATATAGATAAAGACAAATTTAGGTTCTTAATTTTTTAAGAAATTAAAAGTGCAAATTTTGGGAAAAAAATTAAATGCAAAGTGTGAAGGAATGAATTCGAGACGTGATATCTGAAAACAATTGAAATGATCAGAATAGAAATGAGGAAAAACGTGAGGATGTACTACTATAGTATGTATGAGCTTGAGAGAGAAAACGCAGGTAGTTACAGGGAAGGAGATTGCATAACTGCAAAAAAGGAGCATATTTTTTACTTTTATAAATAATTATTCAATATTTAAACATTAAATTATGAATATCTCGAATTCAAATATAATAGAATCACAATAAATAATAAAATTATCTCTATCAACTTTTAACACAATTATATTTTTAAAAATTTAAATTAAATATATTTAATTAAATTAAAATAATTATTTACCAATTTTTAATTCCCTTGCTAGCAAGAGCATGTTTAAAGATGGGCCTATGTTACCTACTACACTAGTACATGCCTAGAATTGAAGTTGAAAGGCGAGGCAAAACTGAACTCCGTTAATTTCTCAACCATAAATGTTGCACAGTTGTAGGCACAGAGTCCAATTAATTAATAACGAAGCTTTTGGAAAACAGAGCACAGTTTGTTAGAGAACAGAAATGAAGACTCCAGATATTGTTGAAGACAAGGCCTAGAAATTACACTGTAACTCCTGCCTTTACAATTATATATATATATATATAGAGAGAGAGAGAGAGAGAGAAAGGGAGAGAGAGTTACCAACTACGAAAGAGCAGGCTTTCCATCTACCAGTTTTGGATCTAAGAACAGGTTTGCCTTTGAGACCCACAGTTCCATCTTCTGTGTACTCGTTATTCAATCCTCCTTCTTCCACAGCCATGAACTTCTTCTAATACTTTAGAATCAGAGATCCTCTCTCTCTCTCTCTCTCACACACACTCACACTCTCTCTCTCTATATGTGCTTTTTTCTTTGTTCTCTGATTTGATCTTTTGAGACAGAGAGGAAATACCAGTGTTTCCTCTGAGATATGAACTCCACCGAAGACTTCTTTTATAGTGTTGTGGACCTCCAAACCGCTATCCAAATATGAGATCTTTTTTGGTATTTTTTATTTATTTTAATTTACCATAAATTAAACAATTATAAAATATTAATAATTTAATGAATTTACCAATATTTAATAAATGTACATCTAACGTAATATTCCTCTTATTCAGATGAGATGCATATTTTGTCATAATTATATTTTATATTTTGCATGACGATGGGCCTATTTCTAACATTTTTCTATAAAAAATTGAAGTCTTCCATAAATTGAGGAAAAGGACATCAAACTATTATTTTGATAGTAATGTTAGAAAAGTTACTATAAATAAAATTTTAGCTAACAATACGGTTGAGTTAAGGCTGCAAATCACAAATTAAGTGATATGCTCCAATATCAACTGTACCAATAGACAAATTCTTGTAAACTATATAATCAACCACTTCATTTATACAATAACCAATAAAATCAAGCCAAATATTTTCATTTTACACCTCATCTAAGTGTCACAAAATACAGCTTTTTTGGCTAAATAATTAATTGCCCATTTTAAGACTTACTTCCTCTTACAATTAGCAAGGATGAGTAATAGCCAATTGGATAGTATTTCATACCCTTTTTCTTATTTTTCATATTGTCATGCAATCTATTACAATAATCAAACCTTGATGATCTATAATTATGACACGATAAATATTATATGTAGAACAATATTAGTATTATAATTATACTTATTAATTACATAAAATTTAAATCAATTCTGTAAATATAATCAACAAATATAATTATTGTAATAAATTTAATCAAATATTATTTTATACTCAGTAATTCGTCATCTTTGTAATTAGAGTTCACGGCAACTCCAAATTCATATGATACTATCATTTTAAAAATTAAACTTTGGATAAATTATTATTTGAAAAGCCAATGAATCTTGGATGTTTCTACTCCATTTTAAGGTAATTGTGAGTGGAGAGAAGGTCTTAAAATGGGTAATCAATTATTAACATTTAAGGTAACTATTTAGTGATTTGTTTTCACCTAATATATGCTAAGGTTCACACCATGCATCACAAGCTAGATAAACAAGCGAATGTGCTGAAGGTCTCCAATCCTCCACACCCACTTCCATAAAGGCTCATCATGCAAGTGCCTGGTCAAGGAGAAAGTTATAACCAGAGTGAGCAATATACTTGCCAAAAGAATCCTCATCTAGATTGTTGAGTGCCTTAAATTTTGGTAAACCATAATGGATTTATGACCCAATCAAAAATTTAGAAGCTCGGCTCATCAAAGGAGAAAGAATTGGAGGTTTGTGGAGCGATCCATTTTATGTATTTCTTTTGAAGTGACTTGAACCAGTTAGGTTATAAATATGTTGTATATAGTTCTACAGTTTCTGCATTGACTTGCAATTATTTTTGCTTGAGGAATAAAAAATTTCTTTCTCTACTTGTGAATGTAGGTCACATTGACCGAACCACATAAATATGTTTGTTCTTGTTTTATTTCTTTATCTTCTCTATTTCTTTCCAATTTTTCATAAAATAGACAATGACATCTTGAATCTCATTTGTGGGAAGGGAAGTACTCCTAATATTGCTTTGAATAGCTTTAGAAAGGAGATTAGTTATGTTGATAGTCCAAGGTCCTTCACAAATCAAGCCCCTAACCTGTATGTCTAAGTTAATAATATTAAGAGCCTTGGGGTTCAACAAATTAATAAGGGGCTTCTCGTCCCACCCAACAATCCCCTCACACCTTTTTATCCTCACCATTACCAATCCTAGTGCACCCACCATGTTTAATAATTGCAACAAATCTAATAATATCTTTTCGTGTGCAAGAATCCTTACCGAAAGAAACCTCACTTTAAAATGTGGTTACCATCAAGGTAACAACTCTTTGAACAAGATCAAAAGCGATTTGTATTGCATATCATAATGTTTTGAGTAATACATCGGTAAACCGACTAATATATAACATTTGTAATATCTAACCGTAACTCAACTAAAATAACCGTCCGATATACACAAGACGCACCGTTTAAGTAACAAAACTCCTGACTCAATGAAGATGCCTTCAGTGCGAGCATATTACTACAAACAACGCCGTATTGAACACCCCCTCCTCAAGTTGAGGATTGGTGAGCATCAGCCAAACCCAACTTGCTCATCAGATACAAAAACTGAGGCTTCGATAAAGATTTAGTGAATAAATCTGCTATCTGGGAATTAGATGATATATACTGAGGAGAAATTAACCCCTTTTGATATTTTTCCCTGACTAAATGACAATCAATCTCGAGATGCTTCGTGCGCTCATGAAAAACTAGATTTGCTGTGATATGAAGAGCTGCACTATTATCACACATCATGGATACTGGTTTCGTGAAAGTTATCCCGAAATCATTGAGTAAATAAAACAGCCACTGAATTTCACAGGTTGTCGATGCCATACTTCTGTACTCTGCCTCTGCTGATGACCTGGATACCGTACTCTGTTTCTTTTATTCCAGCTTACTAACGAAGCTCCTAAGAAAATGCAAAACCCCGTGATCGAACACCGGCTATCAACACAATATGCCCACCTTGCATCACAATAAGCAATTGACTGTAAATCATTATTAATAGGAAAAATAATCCTCTTGATAGACTCCCTTTAAGATATCGAAGGACATGCATGGCAGCATTCCAATGTAGTGTAATTGGACTGCCCACGTATTGACTTAGTTGTTGTACTGCATAAGATATATTCGGTCTGGTAAAATTTAAATAAATCATCCTCCCAATAAGTCTTCTAAACTTATCAGGATCAGTCAATGATTCCCCATGATTAGCCGCTAATTTCAAATCTCTTGGTAATGGAGTGCTCACCGGCTTTGAACCTGAGAGACCTGCATAAGATAGAATGTCAAGAATATATTTTTTCTGATTAATATACATCCCATCCCTTTTTCGAAGAATTTCTAATCCCAAGAAGTATCTAGCATATCCCAAATCCTTTACAGTAAAGAGCTTATGTAATTCCTCCTTTATTTTCTTAATTTCTTCCTTATTGTCCCCAGTAATTAGTAAGTCATCAACATAAACGATTAAAGCTATATATTTTGCATTGAGATTCCTGGTAAAAAGGCAATAATCAGTGGATGATTGAATAAAACCAAGTTTACAAAGTTTATTACTAAGTTCTAAATTCCATTGTCTACCTGCCTATTTCAACCCGTATAATGAGCGAATTAGCTTACAAACCTGACCACCTTTTGCTTTCTCATATCCTTGAGGTGGATACATATAGATGGTTTCATTTAAAGTTCCATGTAAGTACGCATTATTTATATCAACCTGATGTATTGGCCATTCTCTTGCCGTAGCCATCGCGAGTAAGACACGAATTGTGACTGTTTTTGCTACTGGGAAGAATGAGTCAATAAAGTCTATACCTTCTACTTGATGGTAACCCTTTGCTACTAGCCTAGCCTTATACCTGTCAATGCTTTCGTCTGGCTGTCTTTTTATTTTGTAAATCCATCTGCACCCTATGGCCTTACATCCTGATGGTAAGTCAACTACTTCCCAGGTTCAGTTTTTTTTTTCCAGAGCCTCAAGTTCGTGCTTCATTGCATCCTGCCATTTTATACATTATTTTGCCTGTTCATAAGAAGTGGGTTCGCTAACAGTGGAAATATTTGCTAGAAAATCAACATATAAAGATTTGAAGTTTTCAAAGATGACATAAGGATAAGTGTTAGGTGTATAATCCTACTTAGCCGATGTGATATGTAATGATGTGGATTCTTTGACAGTGTTCACAATGTAGTCATCTAACCAAGCTGGTTTTTTTCTTGTCCTTGTGCTATGCCTCTGTGTCGGTACTGTGTTTCCTCCACCATTATCATTATTGTTTTCATTCGCTGGACCAGTGTTTTCTTCTGTGACATTTTCATTTTCTGACAGTATATCTTTATAATCAGGCAAATGATCAATAGTAGGTAAAGGAGTTATGTAGTTTTCATCATTTTTATTATATAAATTCTGGAAAGGAAAAATATTTTCATAAAATACCACATCCCTTGATACTATAACTTGCTTGGTATCAAGGTTGTAAAGTTTAAATGCCTTTTGTCATGGAGGTAATCCAATGAAGATGCATTTATGAGCCCTTGCTTCGAACTTTCCCTTATGAGGTATAATGTTAGTAGCATATCCGAGGCATCCAAGGTTTTGATTGAAGTATAGTCAGGTTCTCTTTTGTATAGCATCTTGTAGGGGCTTTTCCATTTTAGAACGAGGGTAGGAAGCCTGTTCACGATGTGGGTTGCCATTAAAAGTGAATATGGCCAAAAACGTGTGAGCACCGAAGCTTCAACATAAGTGATCTAGCAAGTTGAAGCAAGTGCTTGTGTTTGCGTTCCACCACACCATTTTGCTGAGGAGTATATGGCACTGTTTTCTGATGTATAATACCTTTCTCATTTAGCAGATTTTGAAAATTGTTGCTCAAGAATTCGCCTCTGTTATCAGTTCTAATGCACTTTATTTTGTTATCAAATTGAGTTTCAATTATACTTACAAAATTAAAGAAGGCAGTTTGAGACTTATGTTGAAGTAAGAAAGTCCATGTCGCTCTGCTATGGTCGTCCACAACGGTCAACATGTAGTTGGTATGAGTCAATGACGTCGTGGAGTAAGGACCCCATATGTCAAGATGTAGAAGTTCGAAAATGGTGGAGGCATCCTTGGTTCAATTAGGAAAAGGAAGCCTAGCTTGTTTGGCCTTATGGCATGCCTCGCATGCTTGGAGATCATTCTTTTCTTTTTCAGACAAGTTGGAAGGAAAGTTGAGAGATTTTATACGCTGCAAAACAAGGAAAGGTGCATGTGCAAGCCTTTTGTTCCATATAAGTATTTGAGGCATTTTTATTGATGTAAAGACAAAATTATCATCAGGTGAACCTCTATTTTCAAGATTATTAACACCTGAGATTATTCTTTTACAAGAATCAATGTTACAAGATTGTTGATGATAATCAACTTTATTGCTAACAATATTTTTCCTATCAAGATTTACATCAAGAACATATAGATTCCCTAAAGTTCTTCCCTCTAGTAAAATCTTTTCAGTCATCTGGTCCTGCAGCAAGCAATAAGTAGGATAGAAGATAAATTTTGATTTAGTGTCATTGGTTAATTTATTGACAGATATAAGGTTGAAACTAAAACTGGGTACATACTGAACATTTTCTAAAATTAAATGGGAGTTTAGTATAATTTTTCCTTCTTGGGTGACACATTTGGTTCTGTCATCAGGGAGTTTAATAGATATATTATGAGTGGTTTTCTTGATTTCAGATAAAAGGTTTAGGTTAGCACACATGTGTGTGGTTGCCCCAGTATTCATTATCCAAGAATTGGGTCCTATTTTGTCAAAAATCTCTCAAGAAGAATTGAAAGCAGTAGTAATGTTATGTGGATTAATGATATTACCAGCATATTCGTCAATCTGTGCAAGGTTCACTTTGTGTCCGTCACCTTGAACATGACCTTTGAGTTTATCTAATTCATTCTGTAACCCTTGTATTGCACTGGCCACTAAGTCTCGATCTGTCAGTATGATCAAAAAGTGTTTACGTTAATTCAGTTTTGGTAAAGTTTGTTGATTCCTTTTGAGTTTTACGTTGTTGATACTAGTCAGGAAATCCATTAAGATAGAAACAATTTTGACGGACATGTCCGTGCATATTGTAGTGATCCCAATGTTTGTTGCTTTTATCGTTATTCCTTCCTCTGCCTCATCCTGAGGTCTGATTGTTTCTTCCTCGGCCTTGATTGTTGCCGTATCCTCTGCCTCTTGGGCCGTTTCCCTGTTGCATTTTGGCAAAAAAAGTCATTATTTTCTTGTTGATTTCCAGTGTAAGATTGGTTTACCTCACGTTGTTTTTCGACCCTTAGCACCATGGCATAGGCTTTGTTGACATTAGGTAGTGATTCAAGGAGGAGGATTTGTCCTCTGATAGAGTCATAGGCTTCATTTAAGCCCATGAGAAATTGTATTAGTTTGTGAGAATCCAGTGTCTCTGCTATGGTTTTTGCTACTCCACAGTTGAATTCGGGAATGGGAGTAAGACAAGCTAGCTCGTCCCAAAGTTTCTTTAGTTTGGTGCAGTATTGAGCAATGGGCATGTTGCCTTGTATGACAGTTGAAATTTCTCTTTGGATTTGATATAGCATAGGTCCGTTACATTCACCGAATCTCTCTCGCAATTCATTCCATAATTCTTGTGCTGTGTTGACATACAAGAAAGCTTCGACGATGTCTTTGGCTATGGTGTTGAGAATCCAGGATCGGACCATACAGTTGATGCATAACCATTGTTCATATTTGGGGTCAGTTTCGTCAGGGGCTTTGCATTTGCCATCGATGAAGCCAGTTTTGGTCTTGGCGCCTAGTGCGATCTTCATTGATCTGCTCCATGTCATATAGTTGTTGCCGGTAAGTGATGTCGTGATTAGAGTCATTCCAGGGTGATCAGAATTCTGCAGCGTTGTGGGGATCTTCTTTACCGGCATGGTTGATCTGGGGTGGTTCTGTCGTCATTTGGATGTTTTAAAGATGCAATAACATAGTCAAGAAGGAGAAAGGTAGATCAAGGATAGAGGAAAAAGGTTTTTTTTTTTTTCAGGAATCGTATACACCACTCTGATACCATGAACAAGATCAAAAGCGATTCGTATTGCATATTATAATGTTCTGAGTAATACATCGGTAAACCAACTAATATATAACATTTGTAATATCTAACCGTAACTCAACTAAAATAACTGTCCAATATACACAAGACGCACCGTTTAAGTAACAAAACTCCTAAGTCAATGAAGATGCCTTCAATGCGAGCATATTACTATAAACGACGCCGTATTGAACACTCTTGAGGTTAAACAAAAGCTTTTTCTCATTATAAACAATGCTCCTAACACTTTTTTAATGCAAGATTCCAATTTAAAATATTTTTTTTTATTAATGTAAGCATTACGACCCTAAAATTGGAGCATTTAATGAGCTAAGATTAGGATCATAATCTTGCTCTAAAAGGAAAGAATCTGAAGATTGCTTAAGTTAGAATCAACACTTATCACAAATCATTCTACGAAATGCAGAACCTAATGGAAAAGTATTAGCTCCAGCACCTTTTAGGCTCTGGAGCATCTAGCTCTTTCTAGATCCATTGGATCATTTGATCCAATGGCTCTATTTTTTTTTGTATTTTTTTTTAAAATTTTACAAAAACAATTTACAATTATTAACTGATCTAATGATAGTTGTAAACACAATAATAAATATAGAATAATAAAATAATTATAATTTAAAAAAAATTAAAAAAAATTAAAAAAATGAGAGCCGTTGGATCATCTAAAGAGCTTTTGGGTGCTGGAGCTGATCCCCTTCTGAACTTAATACGGCTAAGAGAAAAAAGGAAAGAAGCCAGTATCTCCTGAAAAGGCAAGATTATGCATTTATTGAGAGAATACCCAAATAAGGAACGATGCAATTATAGACAAAGTCAAACACGGACTCACTATGTCATTTCGAACACACACTTCAAAAAAGAACATTAGACTGAAAAGAGCTAGAGTCATGCTCCTATTCTACTCATTTGTATATGAGAGAGTTCTATACTCGTTTACATTCTCATAGTGAGCATTCTCTCTATAAAAGATTCTGAGTGAACCATTCTACTTCTGTAATTTTTGTACCTATCTTGTGAGTGGACATATTGTTAGGTACTTGTTGAGGTCCCTGGTGTTAGGTATAAAAGTTATTGGTTGACCCTCTTAAAAGGAGGGGTTTCTTGGTGTAAATGTTTGCAAAGGAAGTGGAAAATACTTAGCAATTCAGGTAAGCGTAAAAGCAAGGCCCTGCTAAAATACAGTTGGAGGTTGCTAAGTGTGTAGCCTTAATTGGGTTGTTTATTGTAACTATGTTATTTCTTACCCTTAATTGTAATATTCACTATTTTCAGATATTAGTTTATTGGAACTTCGTAAGGAGTATTTTGAATGCAGGAAAATTTTTCATTTTAGTGGAAGGAAAAATTCAAGGATTAAAGTGGCAAAGTGTATAAAACAATAAAGAAACCTTGGGGTGAGGATGAACACAAGACTAAGAGACATGGAGGGTTCCTGAGTTATAGAGGGACTAAAGTGAATAGATGAAAATTTTTGTTATTTTAATGAATAGGGTGTGATGATGTGTATTTTATGGAAGTGTGATTGGGTGTTTTAGTAAGGATCGAGTTATCCCTTTTACCTTACAAGATACTAGTTAAAATTGTTATCAGGAGGGACCAAATTAAAACAAAAGATTGTGGTGGATTTCCATAAGTTGAAGATTAGGGTTTTGATTAGGAATTTAAAGATTCAAGGTTGTATACTCAGTTTTAATCTAAGTTCTTGACGTCAAAATGCTCCTTGAACATCAAGGATAAAAACCAATAGAAGAAATCATGAGAAACGGAGGAGATTTGGACAGTTTTGGGCAAAAACTGAGGCCAAATTGCAAGTTTAAGATCATGGCACCTAGGTGCCACACTACAGAAGGGAATAGGAAGAAGGCCATGGCACCAAACATGTATAGTGCCTAGGCGCCACCCATGCTAAGGCCAGGCTGCAGTGCTTTTCTTGGACTTTTTTTCAAACAATCATAATCCTTTTATTTGGACTCTGTTTTTAGCAAATTTTATACTGTTAGAAAGCTCTTTGAGTCTAGTTTCTAATGATATAAGATTATTTTGGAAATTCTTTACTGTTTAAGAGTTATGACCAAAGGAGTGAGTAAAGGTCGGGATTAACGGTAGGGAATCTCTCTATTTTGTAACATTGACATGTTTTTACACGGTTACTTTATAGGGATGGCTTCTTTGATACATCTTTCATACCTTTGGGATGCAATGGTGAGTGTGAAATTCAAGTGAGGGAATCTTTCTACTTCACACAACTTGAATATTGTGAATGACTTGTATGTTAAATGAAATTACATGCTCCCATTGTTATAGAAAGGGACTAATCCCAAGGATTTTGGAGATGTACTCTTTCCTCTTCGAATTGCTTGTAGTGATAAAAATTTATATTGATATTAATATGGAATGAACTTCTAGACTTCCTAATGATGGATATATTTAATCAAATAAATGATAACTACATTCCCTTTCATTGTGGTGGATAAACTTTACTTATTATAATGTATTGGACTTTTATCCCAAGATTTAATAATGTTCTTGGATTGTGGGATACCTAGAGGTAGGGAAAACTTCTAATGAGATTCTTGTGGTCATATGCGGATGTAATGGATTATGGTATAATTATTCTATTTATATAATACTTTCTTAGAGTAGGTTCAAGCGGTTTAGGAATGGATCCACTTGGGTTTACCTTGCTTTAGGACTTTTGTGTGAAACACTTTGAACATGTGTCCTGTGTATGAGAATATGGGAAACCCAATAGTAAGCTCTATGTTGTGATAGGGTAGCATGCCCTTTGGTGATACTTTGTGGTGTCCATAAATATTGGATGTATAATAGAGGTTAAGGATAGTATACCATCTACAATCTAAAAGGATGAGTGACCATAAGGGGTGGTGGCTAGACGAGATTCTGATCAAATGGAACCCTTAGGAACAAGTGTGGTGGGTGTCTCACTCCTTCTCACTTTAATTGAGATAGGGTTACTTTCCTATTCAACACATAACTCTAAGGGCGTAGTTGTAATGGTTACTTCAGTTATGAGATAAAATACTATATGTGAACCTTATTTTGAAATTGAGTTATTTTACTTTCATTCATGTTTCATGCTAACCATGTTTAGATGATTTAAAGTATGAATGTGCTTGGGTAACTCCTATGTGTTGGTTTGATCTCGAGTTCTAGTAGTGGAAATTCCCTTGTGTGCCATTAAACCCTTTTATTTTAGAGAGGTGGTTATTCTCTGTTAAACTTATTCTATTTTTACGTTGAGATGACACGAAGTATTGAATGTGTTTTCCTTGAATTGGAATTTGTGGTTTGCATTGTATATGGATTGTATAAGAAACCTATGGGGTTAAATTGGTCTAAGAGACCTAAGATACTGGAATGCTACGTCATTGAGTTATTAGTGGAACAGTTTGGCAACGAGTTGCAATGTGGCTAAGTGACCTTATCCTTTGGAATACCACACTTGGGGATGCCACCTTGTGAAGGAAATACAATGAACATTTCGTAATTGTCTTGTGGAGGAAAGGCGATGAATACTTTATAGTATATATATATATATATATATATATATATTCATATGTGTGTATATATGTATTGTTGTGAAGGAAGTTCTTGGTATAGATGAATCCACGATATCGTTGGTTTACTCCATGCACACTTTTTTTTTTTGCATTGGATAAATCTTGTGATGGACATATAAATGTTACATATATGTGCGTATATTATGACATATTAATAATTGGTGTACCTTGGATGAGAATATTATGCTTGTATAATTGGTTTGTATCATATACTGAATTGGGCCATGTATTGTTGGTTATGCCCTTGCCTAATAACTGTGTTGCTTTGGATGTTTGTATTTAATCATGTGATTCCCTAGTGAAGGATTATGTTGGTCTGGTGGTAAATTTTGGATGGGATCTTGTTCAAGGTCCTATCCCTGTAAACAGTACACAAGTTATATTCTACTTTTGGTTGTTATTCCTCACTGAATATTTTTGTACTTATCCTTTTTTTTGTACCCTTTTAGGTTCTTGTTTAGTTGATGAGACTCCCCATGAGGAGTAGCAGGGCCTCCAAGTTCTCGACCCTTTCCGGATACAGGTTGAAGTAATGTTGGATACATATGTGTTAAACGAGTCGCTCTATAGTGAATAGAACTCCTATGATCTTTGTGAACTGCGTGACATTAATAAGCTCTCATATTATGTGTTTGAAAAGTAGACTTAGGAGTATCATTTGGATATGCCTGAATTACTATACTTCTTGTGTGTTCTCAACTTTATCCCTTCTGTCTATTTATCTCATCTCCTTAAATAAAATTGTTTATAACAAATTAAGTTAAGTGAATTATTTAGGATTCTCATACAATTGTTTCAGGACCCTAGTCAAAAGATTTTTGAAAGAAAAATTTATTAATTTTCAAACAAAAGTATAAGGTACCCAATTCAGCCCTCTTCTTGGGTATATACACATACTAACTAACACACGCTTACCTAAGAGCACAATATTTGTCAAATTGAATTTGACACCAAGATTGTGATACCCACAATTCTTGTGAATATAAATGAGGTGTTTATTTTGCATGTATTTTGCCAATGTGTCTAGAGGGACTAAACTAAAAGAAATAAAAAGTTAGTATGTAATTTTGAAAAACAAATTGGACATTATGTTCGTTATGATGATGATGATGAGTTTGATGATTTTTTACATTTATCGAGTCACTCATATGTTTTCCGTAAAAATTTCATTTTGGTTCTTCCCCTTATGTGTGTGTGGCTTCCTACTTAACACATTTTCCCCCTCCTCTTCTCCCATTCATCCACCCACTACAACCACCATCAAACCTCTTCCCCAATAACCTTGGGCATTTTGGCTGCTCTCCCCAACATCAAGAGTAAGGATCCAAAGTAAGAATTTCCTTCTTTTCTCTTTTCTTGTGAAATTTGTTCAATTTGGTCCCTAGAACTCGAAAGTGTGCAATTCTTGAGTTTTTGCAAGTGGAATGGGTTGGGAATGATCCCTCATGCTTTCCTAAGATGGAATTAACTGAGTATACTGAAATAAGGTTTACTTGCTAAATATTTGGTTAAAGACTTGTGGACCCTAATTTGGATAAAGTTTGGACATTTTGATTTTCATGATCAGTTGTAAGTTTATAGCTTGATTTTGGTGCTTATTCATGAATGTTCTGATAGTTGAAAGTATTTGTACACCTAATTGTTGTTTTTATGAAGATAGGAGTGTGAGTATGGTTGTAGAGAAAAAGAATGATGATTTTAGAGTTTGGAATTCAACTCCAGCACCAGGTGCCCTAGATTAAATAACACTGAGATTACTAGATTATGTAACGTTACCTTTTTTGTATTAGAATGTGAAAGAGTTTGCCAGAATTAGAGGGATATTTCAATTATGGAATAAAAGTGTAATAGAATTTGCTAGTAATAGTGGGATATTATAATTTTGGTATCAGAGCTTGAATAAGTTGTTGGATTAGGCATTGTTACATGGGACTTCAATTCTACTTCAACAATACAAACTATATAACAGAAATTGTGATCACCTTGTTGTAAGTTTGCAATTGATTGGTTGTTGTGCACTGCAATGGTGTGTATGTGTGTCACTATGACTAAGTTGCTATCACTGGAGCACTATTGTGGTTTGTTGATGTGAACTTGGAAAAGTAATAAAGAGTGAGAAAAAGTATCATCTCATAGGGATTAAGGTGTCAAGTACTCGAGAAACTAAGATAAGATGTTATTTAGACAGTTATTTGAATTGAGGGTAGCTCTATATAGCTAAAAGTTTAACTCAATTTGACATTAAATATATGTAATAGCAAAAATCATAACAAAACACAACAAGGATACCAAGATTAAAAACTTAGGATTGCTAATCCCATTTCGTTTTTCATAGAGTTCATCATCTCTCTTTCACTCTTGGTCTCGCCGGCAATACATGCTAACCTAAGGCGCTTGAATTCTTAGAAGAATTTTTCAAAATCACAACTAAGCTTAAACCTAACGTTCCATAATTCCTTATGTAAACAGGTTCCATTAAGGTGCAACTCTTGATTTGATCAAATGAGGTTGATGACTATATTCCTATAACATTAACTTATCAATTTTCTTAAAATTCTATGGTTCAAAAACTCATATTACTCATTCTTTAGCTTAGTTCTTACCTCCCCCTCCCAAGTTCGGCAAAAACAACCAATCATTCCAATATTTGATCGATTGAAAGGAAATCATTAAGAGAAGAATGAGTAAACATGTATTAAAATGCCAACGATTACAAGAGTTCAAGAAATAAACAAATCCTAATCCAAACTATGATTCATAACAATCCAAGAGATGAAATGTAGCTACATATATCAAAAAAATAGAGAAATTGAGCTAAGTAAAAAGAAAACTCCATGAATCCAAGCTAGGAAAAAGAGAAAGATACTTCAAATCTTCAAAAAATCAGGTTCCCATTCATTCTTGAGTAGAAAACAACGTCCTCCAGATTCTCCCAACTCAAAATGCCCAAAAAATGTTGCCATTTTATTATTTTAACTCTAGGTCATGTGTTTTTCATTTGTCCATTACCTAGGCGGTGAGCTCTGGCCGCCTAGGAGCGTGAATGGGAAAGAAGGGAGTGCAAAAAATGTTGTGATCACCTATGTGGTCACCTAGCCAAAAGCAAGCTTTTTTTTTTTTTGCTCTTTTGACTCCTTTTGGCTACCCTATCTCCAAGGCTTCTTTGGAAAAAGTCTTCCATGATTTAGCTTTAATTTTCATCATTTAAAGCCTACAAAGCACAAAATTTAGTAAGTTTATAATTTGGGATCAAAATTCGTGTTCTTTGAATCAAAACTTTAACTTTTGTGCTATGGCCACTATATATTCACAAGCATCATTATTCCTTATGATAAAGCTCTTTAAATTAGTGATTGTTCGCCAAATTTAAATCAAAATCACCACACAATGATATGACTAGGGAAGAATTATCATTTGTGGTAGCTGAAAGTTTTGTGGTTAATGACTATTGAGTACTGTTGCGCTGCTCCCAAAGAGAAGAGAGGATAGGATTTAGGGCAAATGGGGGTAAGGGTGAACTATTGAATACTAAAGTTAATGAACTGAGGAGGGGATAGAGACTGAGGGAGCACGTTGTGCAGTCTTACACAAGGCAAACTTTTTTTTTTAAAAAAAATTTAACACCTAATTCAGGCTCAGCCTCAAGCCAAGTCGGGCTAGAAAAAAGCTTGACCTTGGCCCATTTTTATATTCAAGCTTTTCAAAATTTAGGCTTTTTTCCTTTAAGCATAAAATTCCAGGCCTCTTTTGCTTTTTTGATGGGCTGAATTTATCGGGCTAAGTAGGCTTGCATCAGGTCTAGCTGTTGTTGAATAGTTAAATGAAAGTGTTGATTCACTAATTAACTTGCTGAGTAGACTATAATTTTTGTTGGCCACAACTTTTGAAAGTGATGCTTTTCATAAGCATTTTTTTGCTTTGAAAAATTTGGGTTCTAAAATAATTTTTTTTAGCATACAAATTAAACAGACATCATATGGAGGACTTATGTTTTTTCCAAACTCAGTACATCAATAATTTGTTGGAGAAAATCTCAATAAAAACTTCTAAAGCCTCATTTGTTTACACTTAATGAGAGTCTAAATGTAATTCGTTCAGATTTCAATCCATTTAATGCATTTTCTTTTTATTTTTTACGTGTCTAATTGCTCTAAATACATTTTATTTAGTCAAATTGCATGAAAAGTCTTAAAACCATTTGGACATATTTAATGCATACAGATGTTAAAAAATAAAATAAACAATCTTAATTATTTAATATTTAGATTTAAAGATAATATTTTAATAATAAGATATGACAAGTTCAAGAATCAAACTCTTCGCAACTCTTTCTATTGTAGGTTATATTATATTATATTATATTATATATAGATAGAAAGAGAGTAAATTATTGATTTAGTCTTTGAAAGATTATAATTTTTTTAATTTAATTTTAGAAAGATCAAGTGTCTCAATTTAGTATTTGAAAGATTGCATTTGTCTTAAATTAGCCATTTTCATTGCTAAATCTCAAAATTTTCATTACTAAAAGTCACTTAAAAAAAAGGACCAAATCAAAATAAATACAATGTTTCAGGGGTTAAATTGAGACACTTGATATTTTAGAGATTAAATTAGGATAACTATAATCTTTTGAAGACTAAGTTAGTAATTTACTTTATATATATATATATATAGAATGTACACTGACCTTTACCATTTTTTAATTTATTAAAGGCTAAAATGCACTTTACCTCCCTCAACTTTACTCTATATGCAAAAAATTTGTCTAAACTTTCAAATTCAACAAAAAATCCCCATCAACTTTCATTTTGTACCAAAAACCCCTTACAATTAGTTGACCATCAGTTGACTGTGAACTAAATACCAGATAATCAGTATACTAGACACCTTAAATGCTACGTTAGACATTTTTTACAGTTCACTTGTCATGTCAGCGTTGCCAAATCATCACTATCAGTATTTGAGGTGTAAAAAATGTTTGACATGACATTTGAGTTGTCTAATATACTGATAACGTGGCATTAGTTAACAATCATCTGACTGCCAACTAATTGTAGGAGGTTTTTGGCACAAAATAAAAGTTGAGAGAATTTTTTGTTGAGTTTGAAAGTTTAGGGAGGTTTTTTGTATATAGAACAAAGTTTAGGAGAATAAAGTGTATTTTAGTCTTTATTAAACTAAAATGATGGCGAGCACTTCAAAAATAAAATTTTCTTTTAGTGGTAGTTTCTCAACAATGACAAAAATTCTTAACTAAAAGTCTTAGTTCTTCCAATGATAGACCGAAATAGTAAATATATTAATAATTGAGATAGTTACACCTGAATTTTGGACAATAATACGAATTTTGAACAGGTACACAATTTATATATTTAATTTTTTTGACATTGCTGACTTTTTAGTTGTATAATTTTGTATTTTCCGGACCTTTCATTCATTGATGTGGGCTGGGCACCATGTTGGTGGTCCAGATTTGACCCATCCACCACTCCAATTTATGGAGAAAAATTTTGGTATAGCACTGACAAGGGCCTCTTCTAAAGGTCCAAGCTATAAGTGCCTCTGGACCAGTCAGTTTCTTAGAATATTCTTTAACAAACATATAATATATAAAACATTTTATTAATAAAAAATTTAAGGAATAGACCGGAAAACACATAAACTTTTATCTAAATTATTTTAAGTAACCTGACCTTTTGGTATTAAAAGTGTACTTCCAGATGGTCTACTCTTTAAAAAAATAGTCAGTAATAACTTTAATTCTTAAATTTTAAAATGGCTAAACAAAATGATTTTTTTTTTCTATCACATCCGTCACAGTAATAAACAAAAATATCAATTTGTATAATTATTTTAAAATTTAAAAATTAAAGTGATTAGTCGTATAAATATATTATGATGTTATGTTATTTTATGTTATTATCATGTCTACAGATAATAATATATATTAATAGATAATACTGACTGTGACAACAAAATTAATACTAATTTATATAATAATTTTAAAATTTAAAAACTAAAGTGGTTAGTGACTTTTTTAGAAACTATACCTTGACTTAGATATACTTCCAAAGGCCAAAAAGTTAATTTACTCAAATTATTTTTAATGTATTTTAGTGAAAAGTACAAAAAATGAACTGAATTCAGAGAGACATATACGCGCATGATTAAATACAATTAAAAATTAAAAAAGTCAGGCGAAAATGAAGATGTTCTTCACAAGACGTTCTAGAAGTTCCAAAAATTCAAACTGTTAACTGTAATATTCTCACTCTATAGTTCAGCCATATGTTCCTAACGATTGGAAATTCAACATTATTCTTAGAATGGTAGAACATCTTGGATTTTCTTTTTTCCAGGAAAATTGACCCTAGCGAATAATTTATTTTAATTAACATAAGGAATAAAGCTTTTTTTAATAGACAATCCCAAACATATTCTTTAGACGTTACTTTTATTTTCAACACACGTGCAAAGAAATCGTTCAAATAACAGTTTTATAATGAAAATGTGATTGGTTTAAATGATTTAACATTTAATTTTTAAATAATATCTTAAATTTGAATTATTGTAAATAAAAAATGTTAGTAAAATTTTAAACTTTGTAGTCTAATCCAACTTAAATTAAATTAATTAAAATCTAATAAATTTTTAAATTTTAAAGAATAACAAACATATTCAGCTGATGCCATAAGTATATATTACAAAAGTAATAATATAAAACATTTGCCAATATTTTTTTAAATGATAATAATAATTAAGTTTAAACGTGAACGAATCAGAATCCGCTTGTCGTGCTAATCTTTGCATTCGCCAAACAGGAAGCATAGTCGTAAAAGCAATATGATTTCAACTTATTATTGGATTCTCAATAATCACATACTCTGGACCTTCAATTCATATAATTCGCCGCAAGAAAAAAAATTAGAGTATTCACATATAATAGTCCAAGAAAAAAATCATCACAGCACAGATGGAAACTCTTATTTAAATTTGGTCTAAAGATGTGACTTCTGAGAATTCACATATACCTACTAAAAGAGACAACTTTGAAACGAAGTCACAAAAGTTTTAGTTATTAATCATGGTGAAACTCTATTTCCTTACCTTGTCTGAATATTAGCTAATATATAATTAAGGTGATACTATGTCCATGTCAGTCACACCGAATAGATAAGGATTAGTTAGAATATTTTTGGAACTCATGATTTCTTTTAGTTATTTTGAAATATTTCTTAAAAAAACATGTGCTTCATGTTAGTCAGCAGTTAGCTAAATTATTTTTTGCACAAATATATCGAATTTATGACATATGTACTGACGTCTAAAAGTCATTACAAATTGAATATATTGACATATGACATACGTACTGACATCTAAAAGTCAATTAACGAATCTACGGGATAATTTTTATATTTTTAAAACTACCTTTTATTGAATTTAAAGTTGAATGAAATAAAAAAATTAAATGTAATTTTTTATATTATTCTCATAATTAAAATATGATAAGTGTATAATTTTTAATTAAAATATAAAAATATACTCTTTAAAAAATAAATGTATATTTTTTAACTTACTATTGAATAATTAATTTTTAAAAATTCTTTTACATATAATATATTCTATTTTCAATAAAAATTTAATAAAAAAAATATAATCAACTATATATAAATTTTCTACTAGTAAGAAAAAGGCCAGTGACCTACCAATTGACAGCTTTCAAATTTGCAAACTAGGACATACGGATATATGCAAATTTACTTTGTCGGTTGCACTTAGCCATTTATTTTGCGTTCCGTTTTCTTCTCTTACAATATAATAAATTAAGGGTTAAATTTTTGTTAAAAAAAGTTCATATTTAATATTTAATAATATTTTGAGCCAAATATTTAGGTAAATTAAAAAGAGCTCTAACAATAATCTGTTGAATTTTTTTAATATAAAAGGAAAAAAATTACACCTTAGGGAATCATAAAATTGCCGTCAGCTAAAAAGTGTAAAACAGGGCCCTAGGAGAAGCCTCCCAAGTGCAGGGCCGAGAGCATTGAATTTAACAGTACGGACAAAGACGTCTGTTCTGTATCGAGATAAAGTTGAGTCAACGTTACCGCTAAATATGACGGTGGTGTGCTTTATTTTTATGATTTTTTTGGATAGAAATTGAGTAGACTTTGACAGATTTTTACATAACTTTTAAGTACATTAAAAATATTTTAAAATGATAAATAAATAAATAAATAGTAAGTAAAAAGCATAACATAGAAGATGTTACATGAATAAATTTTATTCTCTCTTTACATATTATTTAGTGCGTTTAAAAGAATTTATTTTAATTTTATTTAATTTATTTTATGATATAAATATTTATTTATATATTTAAAAGAGTTTGTAAAAATAACTTATGTGTCCATAAATTATTTTTAATTTACTTAAATTTTAGTCCCGAAAACTCGAGGTGGATAGGGTTGGACAACTCGCAAGCTAATTCAGCCGCGGAATTGGTTTAGTCTGCCTTTCATATTTGACAATTTGCATTCTTTCCAATCTTCATGTTGGAGAGAAGTATAACATCTGTCCAAAATTGTCTGATACGACATAACCCTGCATCTTCGGAACCTATCCGACTTCCACAGTTCTAATTATATTAGTAGCCAATGATCAATAAATGGTGAGGTTATTGAGGTTGACCGCAAAGTGAGAACACGTACCCTTCAAGCTAGGAAATGCCAGATTTATGACAATTAAAGTCAATTTAAAATTAAATAATCACTACTTATAAAATACTGACTTGCATTGTTTTCCTATCAATTTCGAATCAATTTTGGGTCGACCTAGAATCAAATGATTTGAAATCTGGTTTGAACTGTTCAACAAACGGCCCAGTAATAACCCAGTCAACTCATTCGGGTCATGTCCCCTCTTTTGTTTTTGATAACCAACCCTTTCATATCAGTATTCAGTATTGCAACCCCCCCACCCAAAACACATGACGACAAGAAGGAGAGAGGGAGAAGGTGTGACCAAGTCACGTAGCCACCACTGTTGACCACCTACGGTCACCATCGGCATTGCTCCTCAGCCAACATTGCAGCAGCAGCGACGGCAACGTATGTATGTGGCTCGTCCTCTTATGAAGTTTTTTTCTTTCTTTTTCCAGCAAGTCTTTCTGTCTACTACTAATTATTTTCGCTAATTTGCTCTCATTTTCCAGTTTCATTGGTCCTTCTATAGTTCTGGCTTCTTAATCTGAGGTATGTAGATTATTTTTCGCTCTTTCCTTTTTCTGAATCAGTATTTTTCTTTTTGTAAAGATGAATCAATTATGTTAATTTTATAATTGGTTCTTTCTTTAATAACTCAAGTTGTGTGAGGAAATTTCAAATATGCTTTGGAGCTTCATTTGCATAAATAGTGCTGTCTTGGATGTTTAGAAATAGCATTGGATATGTCAAAAAATTGAAGATTATTGATTATATTTAAAGTATGATATAAAATTACATTATATAATTTGATAATTGAAGTGTCAAAGTGACAGATTATTAAAAAAATACCGAAAATAGACTCATTAGTTCATTGTGTCTTATGATTCTAATGATAAATGGTCCACCTAAAAATTCGTGGTTCTTATGATAGGGACCTTTCTTTTATATGATAACAATAAATAAATTCATTGTGTCTCTGAAAATTATAATGGTAAATTTGTCCCATCATGGAAGAACTTTGTAACATTGGAAAATTGAATGGTCAAGAAAGATTAAATAGTAAGTTTATATTCAACAATTTAAAGAACTCTGTAACATCAAGAAAGATTGAATAATTATTTAAGAACTTTGTAACATCAAGAAAGATTGAATAATTATTTATGACTAATAAGCATAGTTTTAAGATTTTAAGTTGTGAAATTTATATATAAATTATTTATTTTGATATTTATTTGTAAAAATATATAGGGATGAATAATTTTTTATTTTTTATTATTTATTCAACGGGTTTAGTAATTGATCCGGTAACATAGAAGTCAGACCGAGTCAATACCTAGGCTAGTTCCAAAAACATTGCTACTTTGTATTGATAATGATCTACATTATGTAATTTATGTTAAAGAGGACCAACAAATTAAATCGGCCTCTCATGCCAAAGTTGCAAGTTTATTAACAAGAATCTAAACGAGAGGATTTAAAAAAGGAGGTGAAGAGAGTAGGGCTGTTAAATGAATCAAGTCATATAATTTATGGGTTGAAAAGTTTAATCTAGTTTAGTTCATTAGGGTTGTGGGTTGGATTGATCCAATCCATCAAGAACTGTGGGTTAGGTTGGGCTAGCTCATCAAGAGCCAGCTGGGTTGGTCTAACCCATGGGCAAATTTATTCTTTTAGATATATTTTTAGTTACTTTAAATGATAGAAACTAGATATTAAGACTATAAAATTTCAAAACATTAAACTCAATTTCTTAATAAAAGTATACTAAACTTTAAAGTGGGCCAATTTTTCTATTATAATAATGTATTTTTAGTTACTTTGTATCATAAAAATTAGCTATTGGAATCATGAAACTTCCAAAAATTGGACTAAACTTCTAAAAAATACATTAAACCATAAATATAAAATATTAAAATAGCTTTACAGGGCTGATCTACCATAACCTATTTAAGCCCCAAGAGCAAAGCTCTTTTTTAAAATAGGTTATTAAATCTTTAGTCCACTTCACCCTATGTACAAAGTTGCGGCAGTTTGACCCATTTAGAAGAGAAGTTCCATTACCAAAGATGGATGTTAGGATGGAAGATATATACAATCATTCCGATTAAGGGTGTTCAACGATCGATTTGAATGGTTTCAAACATAAAACCAAACCAAACTGCCGACTTCGATATTAAAAAAATGTCAAATCGTTATGGTCAGTTTAGGCAATTTGGTTTGGGCGGTTTGCGCCTATATTTAGACTTTTTTTAAAAAAATCTTTTTTGGCCCAAGTTATCTTTTAATTAATTTTTTTATTTTTGAAACTTTTCACAATTGTTTATTGAAATAACTCATAAAAACAATAATATCTAACTCAAATTTAACTAACTCAAATCATAATATACTTGTTCATTCAAATAACTCATAAAAACAACAATATCTAACACATTCAAATAATTCATAAACCATAATTTACTTGTTCATTCAAATAACTGATAAAAACAACATTATCTTACTCAAAGTCAAATAAATTATAAATCACAATGCACTTATTTATTCAAATAATTCATAAAAACAAAACCTAAGTTTAAAGTAGCAACGTTGTGTATAGTGTATTATTGGAGCACTTAACTATTTATAATATATGTAAAAATATATAAATATTAGAGTATTTCTTTACTTATAATATATATATATATATATGGGTAAAATATAACTCAATTCCTTATAGTTTCACTCAATAAAGGATTTGGTTCCTATAGTTTAAAAACAGAAGATTTGGTCTTTATAGTTTCCAAAATACTAAAAAATGGTCTTTGGTGTTAGTTAACCATCAGTCAAAGGTTAGTCTGGGACACGTGGCATTGACTGTGATGCATACATAAGCATTAAGCACCATGTCAATACCACGTTGGCATCACATGTGGCACATTGTAATGCTGACATGGAGCGTCACATCATTTTTTCTCTTCTCAATTCTCTTTCTTCACGTGTTCATTGTACTGTCACTCATCTTGAACCCTTGTATACTGATTTTTGTTCTCCTTTCTCTTTTCTCTTCTCTTCGTTGCCATCGCGTATTCTCCAATGATATCACCTGTGTGGTTCTCCGGTGGTATTGTGTTCTCTAGTGGTCTTGCTTTGGTGTTCTCTAGTGGCATCATGTTCTCCTCTGTTATCACGTTGGTGTTGTTCATTGATCCTTGGTCTTCATTCTTTTGGTGTTGTGTTGTTCAATTCGCTTATTCCTGCTAGTGTTCTTCATTGCCTTGCTAGTCCTACTGCTTCCACAAAAATTGGAGGAATTTACTTGTCTTATTCATTGTTGCCATGGATGCTTCAGGTTAAAGTCTGACCAATAGTTTTGTAATAGTGGTCCCAATACTAAAAAATATATGTTGTTGTGGAATAATGTTGGATCGCTAGTCCCAAATCCTTATAAGTTATTCCAATGCAAAGAAATTTTTGTTAGATCAATGGTCCCAATACCATATAAGTTAATTGTTGTGGAATAGTGTTGTATCAGTGGTCCCAATACCATATTAAAAAAATTGTGTTTTATGACATAGTCGTTCCAATAGTATGACAAAAAAGAAGATGCAAAAATGTTGTTTTAGTTTTTGTCTTTGCTTTCACACTTTATTATTTATTTGGTTTGTGTTTTTTGCCTCAGAGAAATTTATGGTTGAGCTTTGGCACGGTCACCTCAAGAAATTTAAAAATTTTAAATATATCGAGGGAAAAATTTGCAAGATGATATATTGCAATTTGGATACATGGTCAAGAGATGACATCTTGAGAGAATTAGGATATATTGGTTGGATTAGATTGTTTTATCAAATAAATGAACTCTCATTGGAAGATGGCCTCATTGAAGTTAAGGGTGATAAAGAAAGTGTTTTGATGGGGCAATATGCCATCACCAGTTACGTTGGCAAAGCGGCTTGTTATGTAATACATACCGTTGTTATTGGGGAAGGGATTCCTTTGACATTGCTTGGCCAAGAGGATTCCAATGAAGGGACCAAGGTAGTAGTAACCATAGCATGTGAGAAGTCTAGTTGACTGATTTTCAAGATGATATTTACAATGATGGGTTTGATGATTACATAGGGCATGATGAACAATTTGGTCACGTTGTTGTCCCTAACGAGATAGAAACTCCCATTCAGAATGCTCCCTTATAGGAAGATATTACTCAATCCCAATTGTCTCTTCAAGTGATTAAGGAGATTGACGACGTTGATAAGTATGAGTCAGAATGTGTGTGCTCTAATAATGGAGATTCTGATGATGATAGTCGAAGGGGAATAAGGTATCTATGGTATAATCCATATGAGATGTGCAAGAACTTTAAATTTGAACTTGGAATGGAATTTAATTCCATTAAGGAATTTAAAAAAGCTATCCAGGTCTCTGTTGAATGAGTTTGGCATACACTATGTGAAGAATGATAAGATGTGGTATAGAGCTAGACGTAGTGATGGATGTGAGTGGGAGATATTTGTTAGTAAGGTAGGGGGATCTCACTCTTGTAGATTCAAGACCTTGAAGCCTACCCATACTTGTAGTTTGACTTTTAATAATAACATGGCATCTTCAAAATGGGTGGCAGGGAAAGTTGTGGATGCAATGAGGAAATGTGCATAGGTTATGTACTGGGGATTTTGTTTGATTTGACATTTATCAATCCATAAACTAAACAAAATTGTTGGAAAAAGCAAATTTCAAACTAAACTAAACTAAACATTGATAAGTTTTTGTTCGGTTTGGTTTGGCTTAGTTCTATCAAGTCTTGGATCAATTTTGAACACCCTTAATTCCAATAGAGGTGATAAAAAGTGAAAAATTTCACTATTAGGTGTGAGAGCTAATGACACCAATCATTTTAGCCATCAAAAACATTTTGATTATTTAATAACAAATGCTTGTTTGGAGCAAGAAATGTAACTGTAAATTCCATATATAATAAAATGTAAGTGCTCATGTGTATTATGTGTGGATTATGATGTTAAATGGACTAAAGTGGAATTATAAGGAATTTGTGGTTAAATATGACAATGAAAAATTTCTTTTGTGCTTGAGTGGTATTTGGTGGTTTATGGAATTGGTTACTCTGAGAGTGTCATGATAAGTGTTGTGCTTGAGACTGAACACCCATCATAAAAATTGAGAAATTTTAATCCTAGAAACATTGAATTCCTATCAAAGTAATAAGCAATTATCTATGATGGAAGGACTTTTGTGCAAAGTGAGAAATTTAATGGTTATGTGTGTAAGTAAAAAGAAAATTTCCTTAAGTTTATTTTTGTATCTGGGTTGTGTTGATATGGAAATTTCATGTTTTATGGGGCTTGTATAGCTAAGCTTAAAGAAAATGACTTTCCCATTTTTGCCCATCACCTATATAAGGATTTCCCTTTCTCCATTTTCCATTCACACCACCCCTTCCTTTCCATATTCTTCACCTCCATCACCTTCTCCTCAACTTCAACCCTTCCCAAGGAGTTTCCAGTGAGATCCAAGCTCTAATGAGCCTCCTCCATGCTAAAAAAATGATTAAGGTATGGTTGGGTTTTTTTTTCTCTTTCCTTCCATTTTTGGAATCGCAAACCCTAGGCTAGAAAGGTAGGTGAATCTTTGAGTTTATGATGCGTGATATGTTTTTGAGCTTCTCCCGTCAAACTATTTAGTTTTAAAAGCTTGTTTATGGAATAAATTTGCTAATATAAACTAATTTGGGATGAACCCTAGCTCTTGAAAGAAAATGGGATTTTTGGGGATAAGATGGAATTGATGTATTGTGGGTTGTTTTAATGATAATTGTGTAGTTCCTTGGCCTCTAAATCATGTTTCTAATGTTTAAAAATCAATCAAACGAATTTGAGAATGATTTGGGAAGCAAAAATTGAAAAATTTTGAATTTCTGTAGTTCAGGGCCGCTGTAGCTGTAGCTCGTTGTAGGTATTTTATACTGAAGCCCACTATTGTAATAGTGGGATGGCCACTATAGCTGTGACTACTTGAGAATGGTGCCTTTTCTTTGTTTTTACACTGCAATGGTGGGGATGACCATTGCAGCGCCCGTGAGGGTTCCTTTACACAATTTTGACTTCTTTTTCTCCTCTTTTTCATGTCTAATCGAAAGATTTCAATCCCTAAGTGTCTAAGACTTCTTCCTTTGCTTGGAAGCAGATTTTCAAGGTTGAATTTATAGTTTAGAGTTGAGGTAAGTAGATTATCTACTCTATTTAAATTCTAAATTTCCATATTCTTTGTATACTTGATGGTAAACATTCTTTATAATGAACAAGTATGGTATTGGAACTAAAGTTAAATTTCTAAATTTGGCATGTGAACCTTCTTGTGTGACACACAAATACATGTGTGGAAGCCTAATTGGGGATTATTTCATATATATGATTATATGCATGTGGTTACTTGTGCAGCTATCTTGAATTGTGTGTTGGAAAAGCATGAGTTGGTGCTCATGTGGGTGTGATGTTATTAGATTTGAAAATGGTGAACATGTGATATTCCGTTATGCTTATAGATATGAAATTATGGTAGATAATGTGATGACAGCCTAACTAAGTGCACATGTTAATGCATGACACCTTTTAAAGGAATTTGGCATGATGTTGGTTAATAAGTCAAGCAGTTGTTTAAGACTTTAACTCATGTGGGTTTATATATGTATGTATGCAAGTGTGTTCACCTTGATCATTTTTGATTAAAAGCTATTGGATTAATTCATTATTGAGGCATATATCAATTTAGTCCTTACATATCACATATGTACATACAATTTCATACAACATTCACAAGTTGTAACACGAAATTTTCATAAGTATTATAGTAGGCTCCATTCTTCATTGATCTCTCCTTCACTTAGCCTTAGAGGAAGAGGAACCAAACATATCTCATTACTCAAACACCCCAAATTTTCTAAACATATTTCCTTTATTTGACCATAAATAACTCCTCACTAGCATTGTGATATGTCGACGATTGTTTACAAATGGTACCTTAAGGTATTCAAACTCTTCTCTTCCTCCAATCCACTACAAGGTCCTTTGAATACTAAGAACTCACTAATATCAATTGTTTATAACTTAAGGCCTTGGATGTACATGTGTAATCGATATCCAAGAATTCCCACATCCCATGGGTATGTACTTACTAGCAATCTGCAAATAATATCTCAGGATATACATAACACTGAGCCCTCAACTGTAATACCATAGGTATTATGATTTCGTAAAAAATCGTGAATTATGATGTATGGAATTTTTTTGTTAGTAGACGGATATCCGTAGAGATTTTTTCCTTGTCTGTTACTTAAATATGTGTACTTAGGATATGTGTGTAAATTGTTGTGTTGTGAAGCATGATTGTTATGCGGTATGATTGTCATTTCTATATGTGAAATGTGATTAGGGCTAGGAGGGACTAAAATAAAAAATAAAACTTAATTAGGAGTTAGGCAAAATTACTCAAAATAGGACCAAAACAGTGTGAGGCTTTAAAAGTTAATTAAAATTTTAAAATTCAAGAAAATTAAATGTAGGAAAAATTAAGAAAAGAATTCCCTTAGATAAATATAATTTAAGTAGAATTAAATAATAAAAATAATAAATAAAGAAAAGTATAGATTAGGCGTGAGAAGCTTAATTTAAATTAAGCCCAATAATATAGTAACATAAAAATAATAATAAATAAAGAAAATTAAGATTAGATTTGGAATTCAAATATTAAAAATAATAAACCAAAGACATAAAGAAACAACAAAATAAACTAAACTGATAAAGCATAAAAATAGGCGTATAGCCATCTAGAAGGAAATCAATGAAATAGGAACAATAAACCTAGAAACCTAATACCTGATCACCTTGAAACTCAAATTAAATTAGAAAATTGAATCATGGTAGGATAAGGATAGAGTAAATAAATAATATCAGATAAATAATATAAATAGTAACATAATAATAAAAATAAAAAGATGAGGGAGTATCTAATAATAATAATAATAATAATAATAATAATAATAATAAAAAATGAAGTAATAATCTACACAAATAATATAATAAATAAATAAATAAATAAATAAACTATGTAAGAATATAATATAATATAATAAATAAGTGGATAAGCAACTAGGAATATAATAATAATATTATTAAGTGGATAACTAAAAATGAAATATAAATCCTAGTCTTATTTAACCTAAGCTAATGGCTAGCCACTATACCTCCTCATAAATAACACCCAAGCCCTCAACACCTAACAACCCAAGATGCTTCCCATATCTCTCCCATTAGGAAAACCTAGACTTCTTCTTCTTCTTCTTCTTCTTCTTCTCTCTCTCTCAAAAACACAAAAACTCTTGACACCACACCTCGACACATAAACCTCAAGGAACACACTCTGTTGGTCCTTGTTGATGATGGAAAACTTCAATTCTCATGCCATGATTTGGGAATGGGACTGGTATGAGGTGTGGTCACCAACCATGCTCATGAACCATCAAAATCAGGCAAAAAGACAAATAAACCTTCTTCTTAAAAAGAAAAACTTCCCTTAACATATAAATTAAGTTCACATTTTTATACACTATTCATCATCCATGTTTCTAACCATTCCTAAGGCAAACTCAACAATGGAATGTAAAGAAAGATAACCAAAGTAATGATATGGGTTCATATATTCAGTGAGAACAACCAAAAGATCCCTAGGAGTCCTACTTTGCTACAAAGCACTTCTAGATCACAAAATGCTACATGAAAACAAAACACCAACCATAGGAGCAAGAGAGGGTTGGGACGCGAACTTTCGATACTCTTCAAGCAGATGTTCCTCTATACGTAAAGAGTGAGATAAAATCCTAATCAGTATCCACTTACTTAATGAAAAGACAAGAAGTATCAATTAACATTATAAAGCATCAACATAAGGTCCTCAAATTATCATCATAATACATTTAACTCAGCTACCTGTTTCCATAAATCTCTATGGATGACATCCCGCGGAACCTCATAAGATGGAAAAAGAGCTTATCTGGATCTCATAGGTCTCTAGGTCCATGTCCCATTGAACCTCATGGGAGTACCAAGGCTAACTAGTGTTGGGTCTCATAGGCCTCTATGGATCGCACCCATCGAACCTCATGAGTGGGAGTAATTACTTGACCAATTCTTATAGGTCTCTATGAATCGTGTCTCACCGAACCTCAT
Source organism: Biancaea sappan (assembly GCA_037074585.1). Lineage (NCBI taxonomy): Eukaryota > Viridiplantae > Streptophyta > Magnoliopsida > Fabales > Fabaceae > Biancaea > Biancaea sappan. Next base: position 38,578,153 of record CM073491.1, on the reverse strand, counting down.
GAGTTTCCCAAGAGACGTTCAAGAATGGATGTGCACCACCATGTCAACATAATACAAATCATTAATCATGAACTCTAAGACTTTCCTCTACTCAACTTAGTCCCTAGTTCTTAATCCACACTTACCATCTCATGTTACCATGCAACATATCATTCATAACTACACAAGTCATTATTCTAACATTTTACTAGAAGGTGTTCTTGTGATACTTACTTGTAGAAAACCATACTATGATAGGGTTAGTTACTCACCTTAGTCTTGGTCAAATTACTTGAGAAAATAATGCCAGAAGACCACCAAAAGTTTCCTTAAACACCTAAAGAGTCAAGAAAACCCATTCTTAACACAAGAGCACCAAAAAAGGAACCACTAGTGTACAACACACAGCTACCCGTAGGCATGCCAAGCCAAGGTGCCATGGCCCCTAAAACACAAGCCTCTTAGGTACCTTGGCAACTAGGGCACCTAGGGCTAGAGAAGGGAAACCCTTTTGTCTATGTGGAGCCTTGGGTGCCTAGGTTTGGATAGAACCAGAAACTTCAAAAAATGTGCCCCAAGCTCCCTTAAACCTCCTTCTTGAGTCCTACTTGAAAATCACATCACAAAGCCCTTTTAGGTCCCTTGGGTGGTCAATTTTTCCTTAACAATCCTCAATAACAATTCATACAAGTCTATGAAGCCACAATCAACAACAATCATTTAAGAGAGAAATTTCAAAGAAAAGAATGTGGTTTCAAAAACTTTAGATTGCCATTCCAAGTTCATAGCTACAACTCTACAAGATCAAGACCCAAAGATATAACTAGAAAAACCAAACCCTCACCTATCTTCCATTCTTTCTCTTAGGGTTCTTAGACATACAATAATGGATAAGGAAGGGATGAATTCCACTTACCAAATTCCTCCAAAGACTGCCACAAGGATGCTCTAAGACAATATGCTACTGAAAGAGAGGCTTGAAGCTAAATGGAGTGGGAGAAGGAGTTTGATGTGAAAGGAAAGGGAAGGGACTTAGGAAAATTTTGTGTGTGTCTATGCATCTTAAAAGAAAAAAAAAATCAAATTTTAAATAAAAGATTTGGCCCCAAGGATAAAAATATCCTTATACACTAGGTTTAATATAAGGGATTCCATTTGTGTATTTTCTTCCCAAAACTTGATTCCTACAACTACAATTAATTCTAGTAATTGAGTTAATACATAACTGGCCACTTCACAAGAAATTCTTTTTTTTTTCTTTGATAAACCTCGAGAGTTTGACTCCCTTTCATTTTAGTCTTTTTCATCAACTTACTTTCGTCACTTAGCAAAATAAGAGCATACAATTGCCAATAAGTCTCTATAGCATAAAATTAAATTCTACATGATAAGCTAGCAACATGAGGGCAACATAATGCACAGACAACTGATAATATATATATATATATATATATATAAATGACAGGTATTACATAATAAACAAAGATAAGTACTAGAAATCTCAGTTTATCATACTTTTGGCTTTCAGATAATTTGAATCAATCATAACTCCTTCAATCAATCATAACTCCTTCAATTAAACTATGTTTTTACAAATTAGATATCACTGGAAAGCCCTTCAAGTCTCGTTTCTAACGCAACAGGTTTCATAAAAAAGTCTTTACCATTTGGGAGATATGACAAAAATAGTGACCGAAGTTCAGAAGCAAAAACAAACATTTTTCTTTCATGGTTTTAATTCCTTTTCGCAACAATCTTTGTTGTAGTTATTAGGAATTTATATCAGAACCTTGGACATTTCTTTTAACATGTGAAACTTGGTAAACATGGCGTTGAAATCCAAATGAGTTGTTTAACGTTACCCTAAATCTACCTTGGCATCGTAGATTATTTGAATTATGTGTTAGGTTAAGTTTTTGAGAACACTAGGACGAACAAGGTTAGGATGATGGATACAACTTTGCAAATATTGAATAATGATGTTGATGCATGAAACATGATACTGTTGATAAGGACATGGATGTGATGGTATGACGATAATAATGATGTGGTATGATAGCATAATAACTTTGCATAGCATTTTATTATAAATTGTTTAGGCGAAGTGGAAACCAGGTACAGATTCTGTTAAATCCTTGCATGCATAAGATGGTTATTTTGTGTGTAGATTGTATGATGGTGTATGTATTTACTTGCATATTAGTTATGCTATTGGTACCCCTCCAAACATGGCAAAAAGGGAAACCAAGTTGAGCATTGTAGGGTCACCTTGTTAGTGAAAGGGCAGAGAACGACCCTCTTGATAGGAGGGGAGATTGGATTGAGCATTGAGTCTTGAGGGTCGCCCTATTGATTAGGTGAGATCGGGTGTCGATGGCAAAAGAGGAGACCAAGTTGAGCCTTGACTCTCGAGGGTTGCCTTGCCAGTTGATAACTACGTGTGTGTTATGGTTGTTTATGGTTGTGATTATGAATGTTTATTATGTGATGGATTTCTTTGTTTTGAAACTGTGGCCTACGGGCATATTTTGTATGATTTTTTATGTATTTGGGTTCGGTAATAGCAATGCCATACCGCTCATTGAGTTGTAAAACTCATACCCTCTGTAAACATTTTCCTGATAGATCTACCAAATACCAAGGAGCCTTATCTGAGGAGTAGCGAAGTGCACTGTTTCCCTTCCAGTTTCCTGGTAGGTTTTTGTTGTTTCCATCTTGATGTTATTGTCAAAATGCTCTGTAGTGTCATAGGACACTTAGGGGATTTTGGGATGCTAGTTATTATTATTTTGTTTATTTCAGTTATGTTGGACCTTACTTTATAATTTATTTCATTAGAAATTATTTGGCATGCTTTTGGTTTTGTTAAAGTTTGGTGATTTGAAATAAATTTAGACATTCGAAAGACCTTATGAAACATTCATGATAGTTTGAAATTATTTATTTACATTATAAAAATGTTGCATTTGGATTGAGCCACTACCCCTCACTTAAAAAAATTACAAAGTTTATTTCAAAAGAGATATTTCTATATAAAACGCATTCATTTTGAAAAGAAAATTGTTCATCGAGTTTTGTTAATTTCGAAAGCAGGAATCTTACCTTGCTATTAGTTTTCATTATTATTATTATTTATTATCATTAAGATAGGTGTCTCATCAAGATAGGTAATGCTAGGCACCTCAATTTTTTAGAATACATTGTTTTATTTCGTTTTAAACTGAGAAAAGGAATCCATGTTGATCAGTGAATTCGTGGGTTATTATTATTTTTTTATTTTTCACATTTTGAAAAGAAAATATCAAGGGAAGCCTATTTAAACTTAAAGAGAATTTTATGTTCTATACAAGTAACGTAATGTTAGGAACCTTTGTTGTTTAAACATTTTAAAATTATTTCTTCAGATTTTATGGAAGCTTCTACAATAGTAGTTGAAACCGTAGGGTCATTCGGGAATGGATTAGGCTTACAATAACGAGGAGTGTTGTTATTGTGCTGGTTACATGCTTAGGAAGTGGGTCATGACATCAACCTTAATTCACACTTAACCAAAAGCAAGTGAAAGGATTCATAACACCTTTGGTGGCTATATGTTACCTCCTCAAGCTGCAATCTATTATGAATTTTGAACATCATGTTGCATTTTTTCTTCTTCCCTGAGGGTTCATCTTAATTCTTCTGATAGACTAGGTTTAATCATCATTGCTTCAATAAGCTTGCACAAGCTGCTTCATAAAGGAGCCAACCAAATCTCTGAGCAATTTCCCATGATCAAGGGTTCTAACAATCCCTTACCTAACCATCGATATTAAGGACTTCTACCACTAATATAGTCTTACACTTAGATTACTGAACTTATGACCAAATTTGTGTTAAGTGTAAAAAAACCTTAGTACTCACTTTATTAGCATCTTTGATATTCACCTTGGTAGTCTAGCAATGATAATAAATCTTGGACAGTACTCCATACCAATACATTACAATATTGAGACCTCACTTACATAAACAATATCTCAAAGCAAAAACTGCTCCAAGGTAGAGCACTTAGATGTCCATTAGCTTTCCTTATGATACTTTTGCCCTTACTCGATCCATTCAATGGTTGTAAATACAAGAAATATCAAGCGGGGGATAAGGTCCTCCTTCAAAAACTTCATGCTCCCCAAATACATTACACTTTATGCAAACTTGAGGGCATATGCATACTACCTATGCCAAAGAACATAGGTTAGGATTACCTTACTAGCTAAGCTCTCATCATTTGGAAAGGATAAAGACATGAAAGAAGGTTGTAAACTATAATACTTGTGGTTCTCAAGTATTAGTATAGTTGAATTTTAGCAAGTATTCGGGTACGAGGGAATTTTTTTTTGTTTGTTTGGAAAGGAAACGCAATATTAGAAATGACATTTATGAAAAGTGGTAAGTGATTAAGGATTGGAGGGAGGTACACGTGGTAGGGAGATTCAAATGATTATTGAGTCATAGGATGAACTAGTTTGAAATAAGAAAAAATATGAAGGGAGTTTTTAGAAAAAAGTAAAAGTTAGTGATGGGAAGTGTGTGGTGCCTAGTGAGTATAGGAATTAAAGGTATATCCATTACCAAAGTTAACCAGGGATTGACTAAAGGGTAAAAGTGTAACTTCCCTTGAGAGTATATATAAATGTGTGGGTGGGTAAGTGGGATCACATATACCATACACACTTCCTCACTTGTTCTCCCTCACATGGCCCTCATCTCCAAAGCTCTCTCCTTCACCTTTCATCTATCCTTCTCCATCCAAGGACACATATGAGCTCTGGTCATCATTCTTCGGCGAAGGTTCAAGTTTTTGGTGACCAACTACCACCGAAAAAGAGAGGAACCAAGGTAACAATATCACTTTCCCTAATTTCCTTATATTTTGTAATTTTTTAGGATAAGGTGAAAGTGGGCTTGTTTGTGAGATTTGGAGCTTGGGTAGTGTTTAGAAACCTTCATTGATGTTTTATAATGAAATTAGAAGCAATAATTGATAGGAAAATCAAGATTTATGATGTGATTAAGTGGATGAAACATAGAAATATTATAGTTTTGGGGTGAAATTTCTTGATTTAAGCTTGGAATCTTAAAATTAGCTTTGGGTTTTAGTGTCAAAACATCCCCTAAATATCCATAATGAAACCCATGGGAAGAATCTTGGAATTTGGTAAGGATTTAGGTTATTTTCGTGCAAAACTGAGGCTTGTGTGTGTTGGTGCAGTGCGGGGGTATATTGTGGGGTGCCCAGGGTGCCAGGTCTAGCAGCCAAGGCACTACATAGACAGAGGCATGGCATAAGAACGGTGGCTGGCACCCAAGGTGCCATCACCTGAAGCCAGGATTTGGTGAAAAAGGGGCCTTGGGTGCCCAAGGTTGATGTGTATAAAGAGACTTAGGAGACTATGGTGCCCAAGGCGCCACAGCTTGAGGTTGCTTCTCTTTCATGAGATTATGTGCTAAAATGGTATTTTAATAATCCGTAAGTCCTGTGATGGTCGAGGCTCAACTGAGATACTTTTAAAAGATCAGAAGAGCTCCATTCTAGGTGAAGGATATAGCTTTACTTTGGTTAATTCTTTTCCTAGGATTGATGTTGAATAAAATGAAAATATGTGATGACTATGAGTATGTTTGGCATATATGTAAAGAAACCTTGCATGCTTATGAATGAGTACAATTAATGGTACATGGGATATATAGATATATAATGACATTGGGCATTGCGTGCCAATGATGTTAGTGAAACAAATATTTTGGTGATTTGTGTTTGATATGTCTGATACGCTTGTAAGTGTAAGTGTAAAGGTAGAGAATATGAGTATGCATATACTTATGCACTATGCATGTGGCTTAGGAATTATAATGAGTAACTAGGGATAACTTTTAGGATTAATATCTTAAATGTGTGTTGAGCTCAAGTAAGAGCTTGACTTGAGCATGGTAAAAAGGTGGACTTGGTTTGTGGATTTGATTAGGATTGCATGTGGTATGGCAAGTGGTAGCTCAGGTTGAGGGAGCCTAAGTAGGCTATATAATCCTTCTTAGGAGAAACACCATGGCAAGATGGAACCCAAGGGAGATAGGTCGGAGTAGGCTATCATGTTCTCCCATTAGGTGGCTTACTGATGATGTACCTACTTGGTTGGAAATGTTTGTGATGAGATTGTTCGGGACCATTTTTGATTGATGCTATTGTTTTATTGGTGTCTGTATGTGTTTGGGAAAGGATTAGTCCATGGAGATGAAGATCCAAGTGACAAATTTTTAGCGATGAATCTATGGGGATGTAGACCTACATTGATGAAGCCTTAAGAGACAAGACCATGAGGATGCAGACCCATGTAATGAGATTTGCTCAGTGGAGCGTCTGTGGGAATGTAGACCTTTATCGATATAGCTCCTAGTGGTCTCCTGTAGGGACTAAGACCCATGCAGGGTGAATAAAATTTGCATGATGAGTTGATTATACATAGGTTTTGTGTATAATAGTATCCATATAGAACACTTAGGTATTTGTATATGATCAGGGGAGGTTGAGGTTAGGAAATAGGTTTTGTTGGCATATGTTCAATTAGGTGAAAAGGTATAATGTCACAGGTATGTTTGGGATGGCTTGATGTTGTCTGTATGGCTATATGCGGGTGCTCATTTGCTCATGTATGGATATATATATATATATAGATATTCTAATAGCTATATGTGGGTGCTCATTTGCTCATGTATGGACATATATATATATATATATAGATATTCTATTGGTTTTCATAATCATATGTTTGTGTAGAGTAGGGTTATTTTTGGTGAGTCAGTGGCTTAAACTTACCCATTCATAATTTTAGGTACCGAAAGACTGTATAGCTCAATGTGATTATAGCAAAGAATACCTCCCCATTTTTCATGGTAATGTAATTTTTATTTGGTTGTGAATTGATCATTTAGAAATGCTCTGTAATTGAGTAGGCCATCTAGGAAGTAGTGAATGTTGTTAGGGTTAGACTGAGGAAAATTAGGCTTGCAATGATGTGGGTGATACACCATTTGCATTGATCATGGGCTCGATTTTTGGGTTGTGATAGAGCAAGGTAACCTTTGTATTTCCTTCTCTATCGTTGTAAACCCGGGCATAATTATAGAGAGACAGCTCTACAAAGGCCCTATAGGATTTGTCTTCTTTTCTTTCAAGTCTTACTCCTTTCTAAGGACGCCTTTAAGTCTGTGAGTGACTTAAGGGTCTACATTTTCTGTGTATAGGTTCGAGATGCCTCCTAAGCTATGTGAGGCACATGCATTACGAGGCCACGAGGGAGAACGTAGTGGAATAGTGGAACAAGATTAGGGCGCTCAAGGATAGCTGAGGCATGTGGGTGCATACCACTATAGAGGGGAATGGATTGTGGAAGTGTTAGAGTAGGGGAAGGGTTACTGAGAAGCGGAAGGAAAAGTAAGGGTAGATATTTTGTAGGGGAATCTTGATATCAGAACGGTTATTGGTAGAGATGCTAGCTAGGAATGTAGTTTTACGAGAGTAGAGGCCATGCTTATAGAATACGAAAAATATACAAACAATAGATTAGAAATACATGGAAGAGAAAGCTTTATGGTGATCAAAGAGGCCTTGGAACTACATCCACCTACATTCTCTAGTGCAACAGGCCCAGAAGATTCTTTGAGATTTCTAGAGGAAATTGGGAAGAATCAAAAGGGGTAACGTAGTGTGAGGGCTGTAAAATGATAGAATTAGCCTCAAAGGAAAGGTTATAATGAGTAGAAAGCATGAAGGGATGGCAAAACTCCATATTCCCTATTAGTAGAGTGGAATGGTTTAAGAGGGTGTTCTAGGAGCAATTATGCCTCAGAGTGTGTGCTATTGCGAAATCTCATGAGTTTGGGACTCTAAAGCAAGGGTCCATATCGATACTTAAGTGCAGCATCAAGTTTAATTGATTGGCACAACATACCCCTTATATACTCTCAGATGAAAGGGAGAAGACAAAAAGGTTTGTTTAGGGCCTCCGTTGTTGTGCTAACTGGTGGAGCTATACATGTAGACATACCCTATGTCTAAAGCGGTGGTTAATTTTGCAGAGATGGTATAAGCAGAAAAGGACATGTAAGATAAGAGGAGGGAGTAAGGAAAGAGCTATGAAAGGGAACCTTAAGTGTTAGTGCGGCTTATGGATAATGACAAGAAGGTCAATGTAAGCAATAAAAAGGAACATTGTGTGAGCCACCAGAAGTTATTCGAAACCAGGTGAGGTAGGGCCAAAGTGGTTGGTGTGGGAGGTTTCATCATAAACCATGAGAGGCTAAGATGGTCACATCAAAAGGGAATGCCCTTAGTCGGCATTAAGGACGAGACGAGAGTCTCCTTCTCCCTCTCAACTCCAAGGACTTCCCTTACATTTTCTGAGGAAGAAGGATCTAACTAAGAGGTTGGTAATGGACCAAGGAGAAGAGGTAGGGCTATAATGATTTGAGAGTGAACCTGATATGTAGCTTATCTGTAAGAAATTCGGACATCGTACCTAAGAGACACATGCACCCCTTACCTCATGTACATTCTTATAACCTGTGTGTATTATATGATCATAATCGCAAAGTGGTGTATACCCAGTTGGTGTAAACATGATGCATGTGTATTGATATGATTTGAGTTGATCCACCTCTAGGGTAGCTAGAGGGTTGATGCTTGATGTAGGCTTGGCCCACCTTATCGTTGTTTATGATGGACCTCGTAAGGGGAGATGAGTCCCTTTTATAATAGCTCTGGTTTAGGTGGTAGCCAGAGAGATATAAGGTCATGTTATTAGAGCACGAGTGCTATGCATGAGGTAGTTTAGTATACAGGGTATCAAACCTCTAATTGAGGAGAACTCTAGTCATATTAGGGTGTGTACTCCTGATTAGTGAGGTTGAGTGGTACTACACCATGTCATGGTAGATGACCATATTGAGTAGTGAAACTCGGATGGCCATTAGAACAAAAAGAGGGTAAATGGTGAACCTCACCAATGGTACCTCTTCTGAGGTGAGGAATGAAACGAGTTAGAGTAAAGTGAAACAGATAGCTTAAGAAGGTTAGTCCAGGCTCTTTGAGAGTTATATGGTCCTCTTGAGATAAGGAAAGCTAAGATGAAGTGGTATCCTTCAGGAAAGGAAGAATATTAGTGAGTTTGAGGCAACGAGAAACATAATAAGTAAGCAAAATAGATTTCAGGCTTGATGCCTAAAATCAATATTGCTGGAATATTGTGATTGCGGCAAGAAAGACTTGCCTTGAGTAGTGGCTTTAAGACTAAAAGGGGAGTTTCAAAGAAACTCCACTACCATCTTCTAAGGGAAAAGGAAGTGTGTCGAATAGCCCCATTTGGCAAAATAAGTGCTGGAAGGGGGGCTATGTAGCCCTTGTGGGAAGGTCAAGGATGGTATAATGAGAACATAATCTATAGATGGACTTTTGTGTCCCACTTTTCAAGAGAGCTGAAGGTATTCCAAGAGCTCATAGATAGGCAACAAGGTTGTAGAGATTGTGAATAGTGGGTGCAAGTGAGTGTGAATGCTAGAGAAGATACAGAAAAATGGGTGAAACATTTTTCCCCGTTCAACAAGCAGAATTGGTCGGTGAAGGTGATTTCTCCTCCTTCCCAATTGTAGATAAGTAAAAAGGGAACATTAGTCTTAACCGCTTCTTTAGTATTCACTATGAGATGCCCTAAGGGCAATGTAAGAAATAGACAAGCCAAGTAAGGCCAAGGTTAGAATGGGAGCTCTCCATTGCAAGAGATGACTAATGATTACAATTATGTGGTCATGGTGAGTGTACTGACTGAACGTCATATGCTTATGGAATGGATTTAAGGCCATGAAAAGCTCAGCCCATGAGTTAGCTATCAGAACCCAAGAAAGATGTACGAGGCTTGAAAGTCCTTATTGAATGTTGAAATTCAAGGACCAAATTTCTTTAAGGGGGAATATTGTAATACTTGCAGTTCTCGGGTATTAGTATAGTTGAATTTTAGCAAGTATTTGGATACAGGGAAAATTTTTTTCCATTTCTTTAGAAAGGAAATGCAAGGTTAGAAAAGGCATTTATGCAGGAATGGTAAGTGACTGAGAATTGGGGGAGGTACACATGGTAGGGAGATTCAGATGATTATCGAGTCCAAGGAGGGACTAGTTTGAAATAAGAGAAAGTATAAGGGGCCTTCTTAGAAAAGAGGAAATGTTAGTAATAGGAAATGTGTGGTGCATAATCAGTATGGGAATTATGGATGTAGCCATTACCAAAGTTGATTGGGGGTTGACCAATGAGCAAAAGTGTAAGTTCCCTTAAGAGTATATATATATGTGGGATCACACACACTACACATACTTCCTCACTTCCTTTCCCTCACATGGCCCTCATCTCTAAAGCTCTTTCCTTCACCTTTCATCTATCCTCCTCCATTCAAGGCCATACTTGAGCTCCAGTCATTGTTCTTTAGCTAAGGTTTGGGTATTTGGTGACCAACCACCATCGAAAAAGAGAGGAACCAAGGTAACCTTCTCACTTACCCAAATTTCCTTCTATTTTTGGATTTTTGAGGAATGGGGGTGAAACTTGGCTTGTTTGTGAGATTTAGAGCTAAGGTAGTGTTTAAAAATCTTCATTGGTGTTTGATAATGAAATTAGAAGCAAGAATTGATAGAAAAATCAAGATTTAAGATGGAATTAAGTGGATGAAATATAGAAAGGAAAAGTTAGGGTTTTGGGGATGAAATTTCTTTCTTCAAGCTTGGAATCTTGAAATTAGCTTGGGGTTTTAGTGTCAAAACATCCCCTAAACATCCATAATGAAAACTCATAGGAAGAATCTTGGAATTTGGTGGGGATTTGGGTTATTTTCGTGAAAAACCAAGGCTTGTCATGTTGGTACAGTGTGGGGTGCGCAAGGGATTACACAGACAAAGTTATGGCATGGGAAAGGTGATTTGGTGAAAGGGGGCCTAAGGAGCCTAGGGCGCCCAAGGTTTATGTGTGTAGGGAAACTTGGGAGGCTATGGTGCCTAGGCTTGCTTTTCTTTCATGAAATTATGTGCAAAGAATGGTGTTTCAATGATCCCTAGGTCCCGTGTTGGTTATGGCTTAGTTGAGGTACTCTTAGAAGACCCAAAGAGCTCTATTTTAGATGAAGGATCTAGCCTTACTTTGGTTGTTTCTGATAAATCCTTTATTTTCATTATTTTCCTATAGTTTTATTGGGCTTTTTCTTTCCCTTGCTCCAATTTTGCTTTCCTTTTTGTACTCTTTATCTTAGTTTTTGCATTCTATTTATATTTTGTGGTTCTCCTTGTTCTTTCCCTTTTTATCCCTTTTTTCCCTACATTTTGGAGTAATTTTTGTGTATTTTCTTGTAGGTATATACTTTGGGATGATGCAGGTTGGGGAGCTGAAGAAATCTGGAGCTAAGTGCAAAATTCGAAGGCTGGCTCCTAGGTGCCACGCATTGCGCCTCAGGTGCTAGAACCTGAACTCTCTGCCTGACCTTCTATAGGCGCCAGCCCCCTAACTCTTTGTCTCGAGGCTAGAAGGTGGCACCTCAAGCGCCAAGAGATGCTTGTTCCAGCTATTTTCTGCATGGCGCCTAGGCGCTATGCAGGGTGCCTAGGCGTCGGGTTCCTGACCTGTTCGTGACTTAGCCTACAAATGGGATTTTTGAAGCATTTTTGGGGATCTTTTGGCTGGAGAAGAAGGAGCTCTGCTAGGGCATAATTGGAGGAGAAGGGAGACCTCTTCTTCATTGAGTTTGATGCTAATTTCTTTCGCTCCTTCCTTTTCTCACCATGTTTAGTAGTGTATTTGTGATGTTTTTCTCTTTTCTCACCATGTGTAACTAAGTCTCTAGGGTTAGGGGATTGATGTAATTAACTTCTATGAAGCTTTGTTATTGAATGCTTTAATATAATTGCAATTTCGATTATTGGAGTAGAATTTACCGCTTTTCATTACTTTTGGATGCTTAGCTACCATCTTCAATGAACATAGGGTTTACATTAATGCTAGACATAGCTTGATATAGACTTGCCTTTGTAATTTCTACCGTAATTCGGGTTAGTCTAGACATAGATAACCTTAATCGCGTGATTTTTATAAGTTCTTAAGCTTAAACTCCGAATCAATTAATTTGACTAAGACATTAGCTAATTAATTGAGTGAGGAAGATTTATTTCACCAAGACATTGGGTTCAAATATCTTTGTGAACTTAATCAACAATAAGAGGAATTTGCAAGTCTATTGAAGTATTCTCTAATGACTCAAAGATTGGTTTGTCTATGAATTAATCAAATTAGAAGTTAAGTAAAATCAATCCCCTATGCCCGCTTTGTTCTCATATATTTCTTTGTTGTGCTAGCCTACTTCGTGTCTTAATTTAGTTTACTTTAGTTAAAATTAGACTCAATTGCTCAACCTTTTCTATTGTCCAAATATAATTTGAGCTAGTGAAATTGGTAATTGTTAAAGTCAATCCCTGAGGACGATAACTTTTACTTTTTCTTTACTACTTGTGCGACCCGATACACTTGTCGGGAAACAACGCATCCGTTTCTTTTCCTAAAATTGATGTTCCTAGAATTGAATAAAATGCAAATATGTGATGACTATGAGTATGTTTGGAATATATGTAAAGAAACCTTGCATGCTTATGAATGAGTGCAATTAATTGTATGTGGGATATATAGATATATAATGACATGGGTCCGGATTTGTTGCCTTTCAAGGTAGTGCTTTTCCTTTTAGCAATGGTTTTTATTGTTGCTAAAACTTTTGGTAGTGGAAAAAACTGTTGTTAAAAGTTTTTCAGCAACAGTTTTTTTCGCTGCTAAAAGGAAAGGCATGGTGCCTTTAAAGGCAACAAATCCGGATCCTAATAACATTTGGTATTGTGTGCCAATGATGTTAGTGAAACAAATATTGTGGTGATTTGTGTTTGATTTGTATGATGCTCTTGTGAGTTAAGTGTAATGGTAGAGAACATGAGTATGCATATACTTATGCACTATGCATGTGGTGTAGGAATTATAATGAATAACTAGGAATAACTTTTAGGATTAATATATTAAATGTATGTTGAGCTCAAGTAAGAGCTTGACTTGAGCATAGTAAAGGAGGTGAAATTGGTTTGTGGATTCGATTGGGATTGTGTGTGGGATGGCATGTGGTAGCCCGGGTTGAGGAAGCCTAAGTAGGTTATATAATCCTCCCTAGGAGAAACACTGTGGCAAAATGGAGCCCTGAGGGAGATAGGCTGAGTAGGCTATCATGTTCTCCCATTAGGTGGCTTGCCGATGATGTACCCACTTGGTTGGGGAATATTTATGATGGGATTATTCAGGAGCATTATTGATTGATGCTATTGTTTGATTGATGTGTGTATGTGTTTAAGAAAGGATTAGTCCATGGAGATGAAGATCCATGTCATAAATTCTCGATGACGAATTGAACAGAGCGTTCATGGGAATACTGTTAGGTCGATTTGGCAAGTGTACCAATCGTACAAGTAATACAGAGTGAGTAGAGTATCGTTCCCACGAGGATTGAGGTACCAAGTACCCGCGAAGCTAAAGTTAAATGCTATCTAGACGAATCATTGAACGAAAATATAAATCTAATGTTACAAAATAAACTAAACTCTATCTAAAACCTAAAACTAAGCTACTCCTAATGACAGTAACCTAGGATTGATGGGATTGACTTCATTTAATTCTTAATCCGACTAATTCATAGACAAATGAGTCTTTGAGTTGTTAAAGACTGATTCAATCAAATTGCAAATCCTTTTGGAGTTGGTCAAGCTCTCACGAGTGTTTGAACCCAATCCCTTGGAGAAACAAACCTACCTATACCCAATGATTGTTTAATTCCTTAATCCAATCATTCAAGTAGGTGATTAAGTTTAGGAACTCATAAAAACCACATAAATAAGATTATCCATCCCTAGATTAATCCGATTTATGGTGGAAGTTACAATGGGCTAGTTAATACCTAGCTATCCCTAGCATAGATAAAAAACCCCCAAACTCATAAAAGTGGTGATCAATCATTTTTAGAGCAATTCAAACCGGTAAATCCACTCCAACAAAATACGAAATGCAATTGAGAAGAATCATTCAATAACAAAACCTCATAAGAAATTAAATTACATCAACCACCAAGCCCATCATTCTTCATAGATTCCATTATCATCCTCTTACTCTTGCTTTTACCACTTATACATGCTAGTCTAGGGCACGAATATTCCTAGAAGGATTTTCCCAAACCTCAACTAAGATAAAACCCAATTCTCCATAATTCCTTATGTGAAAATCAAGTTCATTAAATGAACAAACCCTAATTTGACTATATGAGGCTAATAACTATATTGCTATGATATTAGCAAATCAATCCCCTCTCCTTTAAGGTTCAAGAACTCATACAACTTATTCCTTTGGTCTAGTTTCTACCTCCCCTTCCCAAGTTTGGTAAAAACACCCAATCATCCCAATAAATGGCCAATTTAAAGGAAAGCATTAAGATTGGAATAAATAAGCATGCATTAACCAAGCAATAACTACAAAAGTTCAAGAAATTACACAAAACCTAATCTAAAATCGGGCTCATAACAACCCTTGAGTTACATACTACCTACCACTACATAATACAAGAAAATACAACATGAAAAGAGAAGAAAATGAAGAGAAAAGAGAAAAGATGGGGGAAGGAAGACCAATCCATTGAAGGAAGGCCCTTCTCCCCCCTAACCAGCTCTGTAGAGTAAGCCCTAGCCGCCTCCAAGCTCCCCAAAATCTCCCAAGTCCAAGATTAGGTTAAAATGCTCAAAAAGGAGAATTTATGCTGCTGGTCCGAAGTTTGGCGCCTGGGCGCCAACTGGGCAGAGAGCCCTGGTTCTTCACATGCTGGAATGACATGCTTTCTCTTGTTTTCTCCTCACAAATGCACCTACAGAAAACAATAAATAAAATAAATTAAAAAGGCAATAAAAGGGGCAGAAAAACAAGAAAATACGAACACTAACAAGCACACGAAAATTATACGAAAACAAAGATAACGAGTGCAAAAGGAAGGCAAACATGGCTATAAGAGGACCAAAAATCCCAAATATGGTGGCATTATTTAGTGACTTTCTAGGACTTATCAAATACTAACCCGATCGATGTGGCTCCTAGTAAGTCTTTCATGGGGACCTAGACCCTTGCGGGGTGAATAAAATGTTCATGATGTATTGATTGTGCTTGGTATGTATATAATAGTGTCTATGTAGAACACTTAGGTATTTGTATATGATCGGGAGAAGTCAAGGTTGAGAAATAGGTTGTGTTGGCATCAAATGAATACTTGAATAGGGGTAAAGGTTTGATGTCACGAGTATGTTTGGGGTGACTTGATGTTGTGTGTACGGCTATATGTGGGTGCTCATTTGCTCATGTATGGACATATATATATATATATATATTCTTTTGGTTTGCATAATCGTATATTGGTGTACAGTAGGGCTATTTTTGGTGAGTCAGTAGATTAAACTTAACCCCTCAACCAGAAGACTGTCTAGCTCAATGTCATGTATACTGAAGGAACTTCCATATTTTTTAGGGTAAGTAATTTTTATTTGATTATGAATTGATGATTTAGAAATGCTCTGTAATCAAGTAGGACACCTAGGAAGTAGTGAACGTTGTGAGTGTTAGACTAAGGAAAATTAGGCTTGCGATGATGTGGGTGATACATTGTCCATGCCGATCACGAGCCCTTTTTTGGGTTCGTGACATGAACTAAACATTCCTATAGGGCTTTTGGTGGTGTCTCATCATATGGTTATGCCTGGACTTATAATAGGGGAGATTCTACTAAGGACACCTTGCTCTATAATCAATAGGAGACCTTACCCAAAGCTTTGATACCAACTTTTTCATGCCCCAATTTGGGCATGTGACCGACATGGTATATGAGATTAACCCCTTAAATGTAAGCTTGATTAATCATCACAATTAGACATATACAAACATAAAGCTAAAATCATGCACAAACTATTAACATCACATCTTATTAAGTGTTACGACCATATCGAAAATGGGAAGGCAAAATCTACATTAGTTGCAATGTCACATTCAATACAATATTTGCATTTTGTAATCATTCCAATGAAACAAAATATGTAAAGTACTATCTGAATGTCTATAAGCAAAGTACTCAAAAGGCAATAAGATCTACCATACACATTGTAATCACAAGCAAACCCTCTAGGATCTCACCTACTTGATTATATAGCTAACTCTAAGAGTTCAAGATAAGACAAGCAGAGTATTCATCAAAGAATCCCTTAGAGGCAAACAAGGACACTTGACATTATTGCTCTACTACTTGATGCTCAAAAACTCTTCCTTAAATGGTTATCTAAAATGTTTAAAAGAAAGGAATGAGTATAAAATTCAACAAGCAAATAATTCTACTCCATTAAAAGAAATAGAAGTGTCATAGTAAAGGATAAGCACACAATTCATATACTAAAATAAAAGCACATATAAACAAGAATGATATACCAACCTATGTCAAGTATCATGATTCAATTATTCCCTCGCCAAATCACATGTACCCAACTCAATCACACTTTCATTATTTCCTCCACAAATCCCTTGCCACCCTTATTGCCCCACAATTCATGAAATGGAATTATCATGTTTATTTCACAATCACAATCACAATCACAAATCATTTCTCAAGGCAATAAACAAGCTAAAGCAAGTTGTATTATCGAGTTTGTCCATAACTGAATTTAGGGTAACAAATAACTAATGCAATTCACTAACATCAATAACAATCACAATAATTATAGCACATCAAATAGCTCATTCATAATCAATAGGTGCTCCACATGTGTATTCGAGTGTCAACTGGTACTTGAGACTATATGATTCTTAGGTAGCCTTACTAACACCCTTGCCTTGTTCATAATTCTCATACAATTTTAGAATAATCCATGAATCTATGTAAAGTCATCCTTACCATATTTGAGCCAATTGATTTAGTACAATAAGAAGCAATTTACTTAAGTTATTCAAGCAAGTTTGATGAATGAATTATAGAGGGGTAGGATATCCCCTTGCCTCGACTCCAAGCTATAAAATTCTATCTTACGGAGTTTATACAATTGTGGTGATGTACATGAAGGATTCCTACAAAGCAATGACAAAGAAGATTAAGAAAGATGAAGAAAGAGGTGTTTTGGAACACAACATTGCATTCCTTAGTGTGTAGAGGAGGATCATTTCTACACTTTGCTCTTGAAGGCGTTGGCATAGGGATGACAAAACTCTACACTTTACACAACAAGAAACATAACTTCAACCTCTCAAAAAGTAACATACACCACTCAAAGCCTCTTTCAAAGAATGTTGGCCACTAGAAACATGTTTGGCACCCAAGAAATATCCAAGAATCTTTTCAAATAATAATAAAAAAGATTCATCAATTTTAGCTCAAGCTCAAGTTTCCCAATTTTTGGTCCAAAAGTTTAAGTTCAATAAAAACAACATTTCCCAACAAATTTCCTCCACGAACATGTCTTAAACACTTGGAAATAAAGGGGGAAGGCTCAAAAACATAACCCATACCACAAAAACCAAGATTTAACCATTACCTAGCACTAGGGTTTCCTAAGTGTGAAAACTAGAAAATTAAAGAGGGGATTTCAATACTTACCACTAACCCAAGATACATCGATGTGGAGGGGGCTCACAGGATCAAGGAACATCACCGGAACAGTCTAAGAGGGGCTAGAGATGGAAGGGGAAGGTTGTTGGGTAAGATGAAAGAATGGAGGGTGTGGAGTGTGGTGGTATGAAGAAGGAAGTGGAAGGAAAAAGGGTTGTCTTCACTACAAAAAAAAAAAAATTTTCAGAGGTGATTTTTCGGTGGCGACCTTTAGAGTTGTCACTAAAAGTCGACTTTTGGTGGCAATTTTTACTGTCGTCATTGAAAGTTAACTTTTGATGGCGATTTTTGATAGTTGCCACTGAAAGTCCCATTTTCAGTGGCGACTTTTAAGAGTCGTCACCACAAGTCAAACTTTCAGTGGCGACTCTCAATAGTTGCCACTGAAAGTGGAACTTTCAATGACGACTCTCAAAAGTCACCACCAAAAGTAGATCTTTCAGTGGCAACTTTCAATAGTTGTCATCGAAAGTCATTTTTTTTTTGCAAAATTAAAAGATCTTAAACTTTCGGTGGCGACTCTCAAAAGTCGCCACCGAAAGTGGGACTTTCAGTGGCAACACTCAAAAGTCGCCACAGAAAGTCAATTTTTTTTTAAGAATTAAAAGATCTTAAACTTTCGGTGGCAACTCTCAAAAGTTGCCACCAAAAGTGGGACTTTCAGTGGAGACCCTCAAAAGTCGCCACCAAAAGTGGGACTTTCAGTGACGACTCCCATAGTCGCCACCAAAAGTAAGAGCTTTACACCAAGTAATTCTATAAATATAATTATATATTTTTCTTATCTTAATCTTTTAGTAATAATATATTTACTTTTTGTTAAGTTAGACGTTGTTCCATTTTGGTTTTGTTAGGTTTTAGGCTTAAAATAATTTTAATAGATTATATATATATATATATATATATATATAATATTTTGCCCTTATATAACACAAATAAAGTGGTGGCAAGATGGCAAGACACACATGGTTCAAGCAAAGGCACTTAGGTTCGAATCTCAGTTATGTATGTGTTTGATTTAATTTCAAATAAACTTGAATATTGCACAAACAAAAAATTGAATCACCTCGGGACCGCTAGTTAGTGGGTCGGCCAAGACCCGCACGAGTCTTGATCGGGTTGTTGGGTCTCAAGTTGACCTGTCAGGCCAATCCGGGTCAAATAACAGAGTCGACTGAAAAGTCGCCACAGAATGTAGCCTTTGGTGGCAACTTTTAGTCGCCACTAAAGGTTGTTTTTGGTGGCGACTTTCAAAGTCGCCACTAAAGGTGACTTTCAGTGTCGACTTTAGTCCCCACAAAAAGTTATTTTTGGTTACGAAACTTTTTTTTTTGCAACAAAGATAACTTTTGGTGGCGACTGGAGTCGTCACTAAATGTGACTTTTGGTGGCGACTCCCTTAGTCGCCATCAATAACTTTCAGCAACGAGACTTTTAGCAACGACTCTATAGTCGCCACCAAAGACCTTTTGGTGATGACTTTTATACTTTTGGTGACGACTTTAGTCACCACGGAAAGTCAATTTTTTTGTAGTGCTTATAAAATAAGGGGTGCCAAATTTTACTAAAATGTCCATGGTCACTTAGGAAAAGGGTTGACTCAAAGGTAAAAAATGAAAATTTCATAAATATACATAAACACACTTTACAAAATTTATCTCAAAATTTCCCATGAAGCATTCCAAGCTCAATATAATCATATGCACACAAGAATAAATGAAAAATAAAAACAATCACAAATTTCCCATTCATTCACTTTAGTTCTTCATGAATCATGAACATACGCCTTTGACCCTTCCACACTTAATATTTTTGTTTTCCACTATAGAAGCTATGGTTATTGCACATAGACTCGTACACCTACACTTGGCTGGAGCCACTACGACCGCTGAGTCGCCTAGAATTGAATTTGTGGCAACTTGCAGTATAGTGATTGTCCCAGGTCGTACTCTCTCAAGGAGCCTTACTTCTAAATTGCCTAATTAATTGTTCTAACACTAATCTACCCTAATTGTAACCTAATTATCTACTGATTACACACTAATTACCACCGAGGGGGTGATTGCATAATTAAAACATAAATCATAAACTAACTACAACATAATAGAGTTGGAAATAGAACAGAACACTGATAGAAACAAAAACGAAATTAAATAGAACACAGATGCAATTAGCCATGGAGTCCTAGAAGTGCAACTATCATCTTTCTTGTCTTCAAATTAATTCTAGTGTTCTCAATCATTAGGTTTTTACTAATAATTCCAAGAGACTTCCTAGAACTAGATTACACATAAGTTTAACCAAAACACATGCAATCTGATTAAGCTCAACCTAATCAAGTTAGATAATCATCTAAGCAAGCCATTTCTATTCTACTGCTATGCTAACTCATATCAGAGCAAGCATTAACATAAAAACTAGAGGAGAAATCAGAATAGAAATGAAATAGAAGAACAAGAAGAAATTATCTTATTTGGCTCCAAGAATTCATGTTACGAATTCTACTTCTCCATAGACTGATTACAACACAAATTTCAGCCTTCCATGGAGGCCAAAACAGAAGAACATACAAGGGGGAATGAATTTATAGAGGAAATATGGAAGAAGAAAGTCTTCAACAGAGGCAAATGGAGTTCTGAAGTCTCTTTTATGTGCAGCCAAGGAAAGAGGACAAAAATGCATTCTTGTTTGACTTAAGGTGTTGTCCTTTTCATCTTTACTGCTGTTGATCTTTTCTATTGCTTTTTTTGATGATGCTGTTGGTTGCTTCTGCTGCTGTTTGCTATGCAGGAATGTAGAAAGGTTGGGTGCATGTTGGAAAGTACAGAACAGTAGGGCCCAGTCAGTCTTAGTCAGCCCTAGTTAATGCCCAATCATCAGATTTGTCCATTTCAGTACTTAGGTGGCATCCATGTCAGCATATACTCTCAAACTTTTTATCTAGAAAATACACAATTGAAATAATTGGGATAAAATTATGAATTGAAGCATATTAATTCTATAATATAATTTACACCCAATATATTAATTCTATACACAATTGGAGAGTTTAAAATGGGGAAATGTAAATAGGCTAAGGGAATAAATTGCATATGAAAAATGCCTGATATCAACACCACACTAATCACAAAATTCCAAATCATCATGCACATCATTAGACAAATCAAATTTCAGTTTTCCACATTTAGCCAAAAGATCTTCATTCTTTGTATAGTCCTTTACACATCATGCATCTTACATATCACAGTAAAAAAAAATCACAATTGCCATACATATAAAATATATTGGTATTACAATAACTATCAAGTATGGATTGTCCCTTACTTTACTAGACAAACACTAAATAGGTTCCTATGTGATATTTGATTTTTGCAAGAAAACTTATATACAAAAGTTGAGATTAGTAAGCCAATTCAAGCATGAAATTTTACATTGTTCGTGTTGATTCCAATGATAGAGAGGATGGATTAGTATTACTTTAGAATGATAACATGAATTTTTGTTTTGAACTCTAATCAAATTTGGTTTCATGGTATCGCGAGCTTGGGAAATAGTCAAGAATTACTTTTAAGTGGAGTTGATAGTTCCCCTACACTGTACAAAGTATGTTAACTCTAGGATTTCTTACATTTACCTTGCTATGATATAAATAATTCAAAAATACCTCTTCATTTGGTAATTTTTTAGGGGTTATTTGCATAAATTTAACTTCAAATGTCTATGTAGTGCTTAATTTGTGTTAATTTGGTTTTAATTTGTATTGATTGTATTGTGTTGTTTTTTTGTTTAAAAAGTGGATGTATTAGTAGCGTTTAACTGACTTTTTTGTTCAACATATTTTGTAGGGTAATAGTCAATTAAAAAGAGCCCATGTGTATCCATAGAATCAAAGGATTTCAAAACTTGCCCAAAAAAGAGTATTTCAGCCCAAAGCATTTAGGAGGATTGTATAATGTTCCCTTTTCTTATTAGAGTCGGAATGGTGGCACCAACAATATAAAGTATTCTTTTGCCACTTTTAACATGTATTTAAGACCTAATAATAATTTCAAATTCGGGCCTTTTATTTGATACATTGGTAAAGGAAAACCTCTAGTGTGAGAAAAAAAATCCTTACTCGTAATGAAAGAGATAATGCTTCATTTCCACATTGAGATTTCAAGTTGAAGCTCTATCTAGTCCATCACCATGTTTTAACTTTAATTTTCCAACACACTTTCATGGATTACTCTATTGATAAGTCATAGAATTTCTCTCCTTTATCAAAACCCTATATCATTAAGTCATAAACTTTCAAGTTAAATCTCTATTGTTAAGTTATAAAACCTTTTTTTGCATCTTTTTTATTCCTTACTTTATTATATCCTCAAGTGGTGGGCAAGGGGGAAAGTTTTTTATGTTGGTGACCCACTATTTCTTATTGTTCTTTTCCTTTACTTTTACTTTCACCATGTTGCTTTTTACTTAGCCTACCTTGGTTTTCTTCTTTTACTTGGGATTGTTTTGTGTCATTTACTAAAAGTTTATGGCAAGATTATGGCATCTAATAGTGATGGGTCCACTACTAATGTCTCATGTGGCCACCCCTATAGTTTATACTGCCCAGACAAGTTTCTTTTACTCAAGTTCCAACTTCAGGCTACATTGGGAGGATACAATGGCAGAATTGTTTAATAGATGTCTTAGTTTATTTGAAGCACATCCTCCTACACTGCATGCAAAGTACTATCACATCCAATTAGTGCCACCAAAGTCTTGTTAAAGTGAGAATCAAGCATGAAAACTTTTATATTTTTCAATTCTCCAATATGAAGAACAACTCTTCATGCTTATAAGGCCTCTATTATGTTTGAAACTTACTATTAGCTTTTGATAATTGGAGACCAAACTTGATAGTTCATGACCTTGTTGTGGAAAATATCCCTATGTTGGGAATGGTTTTTGAGTATTTTAAAGTGTTGTGGTATAGATTATAGGAAGCATGGTGTTAGTGTACATGCCCTAAAGCCAATCATTGATCATTTTTGTTTTTATTAACAATAAAGTTTTGGCATTATATCAACATTATTAACAGTGTGATATTGTCCTTAGATTAAGATATAAGGAACATAAGTGATGATTTGATCATCTTAAGGGAACTCATGCTCTTGTAAGAACTTAAATCTAAAATGGGTCTTAATCATGTATTATAATTCAGGATAGTTATAATTTGGTAAGTTTAGCACATGGCTAATTATAAAATTCAAGTTACAAGATACATGGTTTAGAGAAAATCAAGGTAGGGTAGGTCTATCTACTCACCTTGGTCCAAAGCTACAATTCCTATCATCAATCTACATCAAATGGATGGAAAAATGGCCTTGAAGTACTCTTACAAGAAAAATCCTAAATGAAATGGCCCTGAAAAACAATGAAAAATGGGTCAAAATATAAAGAAAATGGTATGGCTTGAGCTGCAACATTGTATAGTAAATTTGGGCTATCTTCTTGAGTTGCCACTATCATAGTGCCCAACTTGGTCGCTACAATAGCTAGGCACCATTACAACTCCCAAGTTGGTTGTTGCAGTGGTGAGATATAGAGCTACTCTGCAAACCTGACGAGTTGCAATGATTGTTTCCACTGCAGTAGTGATGTGTGACAATAAACTTGCCCTTTTATTTTCTTTCTGGTTTGTCATTTCCCAAGTGATCACAAACCATACTCAACCTCAAGGGATTGATTATCAACATAAAAAATCAATATTCAAAGACCAAAGAAACATCAAAGTGCCATGGAATCAACTTGTATCATCAGAAATTCGTTCTTTACTCAATTTCCTAGATTTTGCATATTGGCCTCTAGTTCCAATTTCATGAAATCAAATACAAATACATCAAAATCAAGGATAAAAAAAATAGAAAATCCATGAATGACCACAGGGGAAGCATTCCAGACTAAAATCACATGATTTCGCTATAATATTTGCGAAATTTATCTTTTGTTAAAATTTCTATGTGTAGGCAAATTTGAATGTACAATTGTGTGTAAGGATTAAGCTACTAAGGAACATTTTCTTGTAAGAATATCATCACCAGCATAGCCTAAGTCGCATCTCAAAAGACATTGTCCTTAAGGAAATTATTCTGCGTCTATAAAACTTCCTCCCAAGATTAAACAAGCCCATCTAGGTGAAACCCAAGAACCAGAATAGCATAAAATAAACACTATAACCTAGAAAGAAAAAGAGAAGAAAGCATGGGAGAATAGAGGAGAGAAGATCATATTGGTGATGTCCCAAATATAAAAAGGGAGGTATGCCTTTTATAGGTGCGGGAAAACATAACTACTGAAATGAAATTAATGAGTTGTTATAAAAGTTTAAAACAATATAAATAGGGC
Source organism: Biancaea sappan (assembly GCA_037074585.1). Taxonomy (NCBI): domain Eukaryota; kingdom Viridiplantae; phylum Streptophyta; class Magnoliopsida; order Fabales; family Fabaceae; genus Biancaea; species Biancaea sappan. The sequence goes on along the minus strand of CM073491.1, from coordinate 38,554,022 downwards.
TATTACGGAAATAAAACAATTTAAATAGTCAAAACTATAACAATTCCATAATATCTAAAATTTCACCTAATCAGTTTTGTAAATCTCAAATTCGTATTTGATTAGGTAGGAAAAAAATAATTAAAATTATTTTTATTTCTAGAAAAGTAAAACTAGGCCTGATTGACTTTATCATGTCAGGGGACAAATTGCTAAAAGGATTGTGAGCGCGCGAGCCCACTTCCTCCCTTAACTCTCTATGAGCCCACCAACTCATGTTAGTATATAAGGCCTCATCTCCTCATTGATTTAGTTTGTGTGACACTAAATTTTGCTCTTTTGAAATACAAAAGCCTTTCATAACACAATTTTCACAACAACTCCCCACATATTCAAAAGAGATTTTGAATGAAACAGAGACTTATGGGTATAGATGCTTCGATTTTGATGTCTTTTGGACTATGAACCAAACCTAGAAGGATAAGACTTAAACCCACAAAGTTAGTGGTGAAGCATATAGCTTCTATGAACTAGCAAACTCTTATGATATGTTAGAGGCCTTACCAGTCACATCTCACCTTAAAAATTTCTGCTATTAGCGTCGTTGTGCTCATTTTTGGTCATGTGCATGGTTAGTGTTTATGAATGCTCTAGATATTTTGCCAAGATCTCATAGGAGTGGCCCTACTTTATACTCATATTGTCACGACCCGAAAATCGAGCCTATGATTGACATGGACAATGTGACACCCATACCATTGCAAGCCTAAATTTTCTCAATATAACTCAACTAACATATACTATATCCTAGGTGGCCTACCTGATTATAGAGCATATTGGAGAATTTAACACAAAACAAGTAAAATTACCTTACCCCTAGCAATGAGGAGGTATCCTCGATTTATGACACATCAAATTATCCACCTTTTTGTACCTGTAATTGTGAGGGGGTGAGTCTAATCCATTGACTCACCAAAAATAGTCCTATTCTGCACAAACATGTAGTTCTACATATCATAAAAATATTATATATTATATTCATTCATGAACTACCACATCCCCAACCTGGACCTCTCTGGATCATAGAAATATACCTTCTTCCATGTCCTTAGTGCCCCAAGCACCCTCAACATAGCCTTAACCTATATCGAGTTATTACTGACACAGAACCATATATGATAATACAAATTAAGGAAAAATTATAAATATAAACACACTTATGTACATTCATACATGAACATCCACATGCACATCACAATAATCAATCCACACGCATTTATTAGGCATATTCGTCACTCCACATAGGTCTACGTTCTCAGGGGTCCATTGTTCAAGAGCTTCATCAACATGGGTCTATGTTCCCATAGATTCATCACTTAAGAGCCTTGTCATATGGATCTATGTTCCCATAAACTAAATGTTCACATCTTATAAGCTTCATCAATGGGGGTCTATATTCCCATGGATTCGTCGTTCAAGAGTTCGATACATGGGTCTATGTTCCCATGGACTAATGCTTCCACCTGTCACATACACATCACAACACATTTATGATCATAAACACGGTAATAATAATAATAAATAAAAAGCCCCAATTCATCATACTCAAGTCCTAAATTAAATTCTAAATAAGGGCATACCATTTGCAAGTTGCCCATTGGGGAGGATTTTATAGCCCTTCTCAGCATCCTCGACCTAGGCCCTACTTTGTTGCCTACACATGCTTGCTAGCAAAAGCATATGCCAAACCCATATCACATCCAATGCCCAAATCAATCTCATAATCTAACCCACAATTATATAGCCATATATACATACCGAATTCATTCTCATTTGCATAATTTATCGAAGACATAAATTATCATAGTTTGTTCTTCAAAATTTATACTTAGTATTTGATTGAAATGGTAGCACCTATACCATTTATAACCATGCCTCATAGCTCCCAACCATTTTAATCATTCATGTTAAACATGTCATCATTCAATCACATAATTGCATTTAATTAAATTTAGGAAAAACAATCCTAAAATATAAAATCATATAGAGTAGAGCTAGATCCCAAACTTGGATTTGAAGCTCTTTCAACTCCCATAATATGCCTCAACCAAACCTTGAGCCATAACTAAACTGGGACTTAAACCATACAGTTCAACACATAAATTCCCAAGAAAACACTAAGCTCAGGCAGTGGAGCCTGGGCACCACAACTCACCTCTTGTCCCCTAAGCATCAGCCTTAGGTGCCTTAGGCTCCCTGGGTTCCCTTCTCATGCTAGCCATCATTAGGTGGTGGTGCCATACCTGGCACCTTGGGTGCTTGCACCTTTAAGCTTGAATCCTTTTCTGACTTGGTGGCACCTTGGGCACCACGAGTTGAACCCTAAAAAATGCTCTCAGTTTCAGCTCGATTTTAGTATAAATCTCACTATTTCTCTTGATTCTTTCTATGGGTTTTCATCCTAGATGTTTAGGGAGCGTTTTCAAACTAAAACGCTCCAGTTAATTCAAAGTATACATGCTTGAATCTCTAATTTCCCACTTAAAATCCTAACTTTTCCTTCTTAGGTTTTCTATTCTTTAGTCCCAACTTTAATCTTGATTTTCCTATCCATTCTTGGTTCTAATTCCATTATCAATCATCTAAGAAGGTTACCCAAGCTTAAAATATCCCAAACAAACCTAATTCCTACTCAATTCTTTATAAATTCAAAAATAGGATAGCATTTGGGAAAGTGGGAGGCCTACCTCATTTCTATGCTTTTCTGGTAGAGGTTGATTATTGGAGACTCAACCATTGCTGGAGATGAGTTGTTGGAAGCTTAGGTCTTGAACTTGAGTAATAGGAGTTGAGAGAGATGGAGATAAACGAGAGGGAGGAGGGAGGTGAGTGAAATTGAGGGAGAGAAATGAGGTGGAAGGGGTGTAACCCCCTATATATACCCTCTTATGGTGGAATTACCATTTTCCCTTTCGTAAACCCTTGGTCAATGTTAGTAATAGCAAAGCTGTAATTTCTCCAACTTAAGTATTTCTTATATTATAAGTATCACACAATTTTCTCTATTTACATTTTAGTCCCTTCTTGGACTTAGTAATCACCTAACCCCATAGGCCATGTATACCTCTCCCAGTCCCCAGTCATTAATTACTCTCTCCAAAGTGCCATCTCTAACCTCACATTCCTTAGTAAGTAATTGGAGGAATTTTCCTTGTATCCAAATTATTCTTTAAAATCCATCTAAAATAACACCCGAAAACTGCAGGTGTTACATATATAGGTGGTTTCATTAAGTGTATTTACAATGAATATACCACTCTCAAGCAAGGGCTATAAAAATCATTAAGAGCTTTTGCTCAACCTCCCAATCAATGCATTCTAGCACTTTCACACTTAACACCATAGGAAATGGATTGAGAAAACAGTGCTAGCAGAACTAATAGATGACTTACTAATGGGAAAATGAATTTGGACACATATGAACCTTTTTCATGGGATCTCCGATCATAAAAGTTGTGTTACTGCTACTATTAATTATCAATTGGCTTAAGTCACATTCCCCTCAATGTGTGAAGGATTGATTTCATTCCTACATGCATGTTTAGTCAGAGAACTGGCCAAATTGACTTCACATAATCTATCATAGATATACTATTTTTCATCTATTAGCAGATCTTGATTACTTTGTATCTCAAACACAAGTTTTTGCTCTTACCATTGAAAGTTTTATTGTTTACAATGGTTATTGCCGCTTGGCAATCAATACACATAGACACTAACATCATTGGGCTCTTACCCAATGGAAACATTTGCTAAGAAGTTTTCCAACCGCTTAGTCTTATTTTCAGCTAACTCCAAAGTACTAAACTCTAATTTGCCAGTGAATCTAAAGTTTTGGAGGCTACTCTCCAAGATACTATCCCACTACCAATGGTGGGGTTAAAACCACTAGTGGATTTTGTCTCATCTGAATCAGAGATCCAGTTATCATTATTATATTCTTCTAATACAATGCAAAATCTACTTTATATGATACCATAATTGATGGTACCTGTCAACATTTTCATTGGGATTGTGTATATATAGACACTTATCTGACACACAACACATGATATGTCAGGCTAGGTGAAGCTCATTAAATGCAACAGACCCACCTCTGTTTTCTTTAATTGAGTGTTAAAATTATAAGAGATATTCACCAATTTGTCATCATATAGATCAAACTTTTAAAACATTTTTTTAACATAATTTTCTTGTGACAGCAAATTGCTATCACATTTCTTATGATTTTCAGCCCCAAATCACATTTACTTCACCCATATCTTTCATGTCAACATTAGATGCAATGGAATATTTGACTTATGTAACATCCATGCTAATAAACATGTCATACGTATATAAGCAAATAATACACCTCTTAGCATTTATTAATTTTATATACACACATCATTCCACATTTTAAAAGAGATATTTTCACTACTCCAATAGAGAACATATACACAACATAATAATCAAGGTTTTAGAATTCATTTCCTTGTAATCATGCAAAATAGATTTTGCAAAAATACCCTCATACTTTTAAATATTTTAAATCTATAAGAGTATGACAGCCCAACTCATATAAAAAAAATCATATAAAACTTCATTATTATAGGTGTGCATCAAACGCATAACATATATGCGCATCTATATTCATCCACCATATACTAATATTTTTCAAGAATATAATTATACACAATCATCTAGGAAGTTCTCGAATTCATTTTTATGACCAATAACTCATTAGCATTGTACCTCTTTGTATAATAGAAGTGTTCTTAGAGATTAGCATTAGAAAAATGCTAACTTCAAATTTCATATATGGCATATTATCATCTCAATGAGATGGTTTTCTCAATTTTCAAATTGATCCAAAAATTATATATGTCAATATCCACAAAATATTTTGTCACAAATCCACAAAAATTTTTAGTTCCAGTGACATGTGTAACTCACAATATTGTGTAACAATAATACTCTCAATAGTTTAGATGAAACCATTTTGAGTTCTTAAAAATTCTAAACCCCCACATTGATGTTCATTTCAAGAATTTCACATATTATGTTCACCCAAAATATAATATTCTTGTTGCACTTTTAAAACTTCACTATGTGAAATCATAATTTATATATAACGTGAATTTCCTCAAAATTCACAACCACAATTGATACAAAATGAATTTTCTCAAAATTCAGAATTTCCTTTTGGTTTGGACACATGCCTTTAAATATCTCACAAAATAGATATAGATATTTTCTCAAAATACTTTTCACAAAGTATAATTTGTCACATGACTTTATAAAGCCCACAATAACATAATTAAAAATTCATACAGAAAATTTTCATTTTACATAACTTTAGAAAGCTCACAATAATATAACAAAAACATTTCGTTATAGAATTCATAAATCCACAAACACAATTTCTAGCATTTTAATATCAAATGCTTGAAGAAAATTTTTCATATTGTCAATAGTTATGTTAATGGAATTTTATGGGATTTTATAATACTCTCAAAATTAAATATTAAATCCATAAAATTTATTATTTAAACCATAATCTTATTAACTATTGACCATACCCAAAATATTTTTATAACAACACTCTTGTATCCAGTGCTGATCAAAAAGACTGTGGCCTATGGGCCAAACCGAGACTGCCAATAAATGGGTGATCCTAGGTTGAGCAATTTAGGCCTGAGGGCCAAATGGCCGACCCTTTTTTAATATATATATATATTTTAGAAAAAATATATTATTTAGCATAAATAATCCCATTTTATCCCATTTATATATTTTACAACTTTATATTAATAAATATAAAAAATTTGGATATAAAGAATTTTGTAATTTTTAAAAAATAAACATAGAATTTTGTAATTAAATATAATATAGTTAATTTTGAAAGAAAATATGAAAAATTGAAGTTATTGGTTATTTAAAAATATTAAAGAAGTAATTTTTTACATGTATAAATTCTATTTTAATAAAAATTTATTGAATTTTTACTAAAAAAATTTAAAATTATATTATTTTAATATAGAAATAAAAAAAATTAAAGAAAAAAGAAGTGGCTTGCAGTCTGTCCTCGTTTAGGCATGTAGGCCAAGGCAGGCAGGCTTAGGTTGAGTAAAGAGGCCCACAGGCCTAAATAGATCAACCTGTTTAAGCCTATTTAGTGTTGGCCCATGACGAGCCGATCCATTTAACAGTACTACGTGTATCCTTCACTTGATTACTAGAATAGTGAAACTAGTTTGTAAGCAGTGCACCAAGTAGGTTTCCAGGAAAGAGAGGTAGGTCATAATGGACATACTTAAAAACCAAGTCTTTCCTAGCCAGAACCTTCCCTAGACATGCACTTTTACATTATTACACATCTTTCCAGTAATTGAGTAAACAGGAACAAGTACAATATCTGAGCCATAAAGAATAATTTTAATTTTCCAATAAGAAAATTAGGAAAAAACATTGGCTTTGATACTAGTTGTTATAAAAAATTCCATATATATTTTTTTCCATTTTCTACCATTAATAAAATTCTCAAAATGGAGAAAGATAAAATGGTTCACATATTTCATAGTATAGGGAGAAAAGTCACCATTCCAATTCTCTTCATGAGTAACAAGTAACCACTCATGGATATCTTAAAAGTATTGGAACCGTAACTTGAAAATTCTTCCTTATGGTTCTATATTGACTTGGTCTCCTCCCAAAGTGTCATGACCCATTGCCTGGGCACATGACCGGCACACTAGTGACACTTCCTGCCATTATAAGCCTTACCTTTAGCAACTACCCTACATGTATTAAATCATTAAATCATGCAATGATACATATAAGGCGATCTGGGAAATTAAACACCCATTCTATATATGCTTTACACCATTATAGAACATTTGCACACAGAAAGATTTGTACCTAGATTCCTCGCTTCTCCACTCACCACAAGGTTTAAGATAATACATATATAACACATTTATCTTCTCTCCTTCGGGACTTAATGTCAACATGCTAAACCTTAGTGTTTTTTTTACTTCACATACTTAGTTAAATCAACTAATCATAATAAGGCCCATTATAGTGACTGATATCATGCATTCCTAACGTTACCGCACATTTTAATCATTTAAAACACGATAATAGAATCTGTTCTTTTCCTTTTCATGACAACATACTTACAAGAGTTAATAGCAACCAATGCAGTTTATAAGGAAAACTTCACCATATCCAATGGAAGATAGAATCTATAAATTAAATTACCCATTAATCTAATCACTAATTGACTCAGAGTAGTCTAGTACAACAAATCCATCAACAACATAGTGAGAAAAATAACTCAAATGAAAGAACAATGAAATAAATAACATAACTCAAAACCCCTCCAAAGTGTCCTAGACGACTACAAAGCAAACCTTAGTCAAAATAAACAGATGGCTTACCTGGCAATAGGAAGGTCACATGTAAGCGCCCCTACTCCTCAAGCTGGTGCCTCTTAATGACTAGATCTACAGAAAAGGATAAAGCAACGAGTGTGAGTTTCAACCTCAGTGAATGACACGGCCAAGCCGTAATACAAACTAAACAATTAAACATTACATAAATTAGCCATGGGGCCTACATCTCAAACCAGAAATAGAGTTTAGCAACCATACCAGATGTTCAGTATTTGCAAAGCACCAAACGGGGTACACATGCAAGATGCCAATCAGGAGCTTAGCTCACCCAGGCCATCCCCATGTCATGCGGCACCAAGTTGTCCAACTAGAGGTACATGTCAATGACAAGGTGCCAATCGGGAGTTGACCTCACATAAGCCACTTACTTGCCATGATGCGATATCACCTCACTGGTCGAGGCACCAATTGAGAGCCATGCTCACCCAGGCCACCTCCTCTACCTCACCATGAGGGTCGCCTCTACCACTAATTGGTCAAGACGTCAATCGAGAGTCACGCTCACCCATGCCACCTCCTTAACCCCGACGTGGGGGTGTGTACCAACTAGTACCACACAACATATATTCATGAATAACATCATGTAGCAATATCAAACAATGCATGTAATGACCATGTTGCTTTTCCAGATTGAAGAATATCCCCAAAAGCCAACACGGGTCTTTAAAGTATGCTTTGTCCTCACTTGCTTGCTCTTTGGGAAAACTTTCCAAGGGGTTACCCATCCCAGAATTACCCCAAGCTAAGCATGCTTAACTATGGAATACCTTATGAAATGAGCTCCCAAAAAGAAAGGTGCACCTTATTTGTATAAATAGTACCTATCAAATCATTTAGGTTCTCCTTAACTATATAGTCTCATGCCTGCACAGTCGTGGAATCCATTAACTGTACAGTCACATATTTATATAGTCACAGGATACCTCTCATTCTGATGCAAAATTATTTCATTCATGTGTCCTTTGCTTAGAAACCTACCAGGAGTCGCTCCTTGTCTGTGCTTCTTTTCTACATTAGCTATTGTTTTTCGCATATGGCCCTAGGTGTCACAGCGCATGTGCGTAATATAAACATGAGATAGCACCAAAGAACACATGTTTGCAATAAAATCATATAGTAGTATTAAGTAGTGCATATCCACAATTTTAACATGTACTAACATCTGATTATCAAATTTCTCATGGTTAGAGGTACCATTGACATAGTTTAATCACTTGCATTTAGATGAAAGAGCCTACAAATTATACATTATGCATTATCTAGTTAAACTATGAGATCTCCTCCTACATCATCTATTTTATAAATTCTTACATCATTCATGAATGACAATTTTCCAAAAAATAGTGTATTTAAATGAAAGAGTTCTACATACTTTAATATTGTAAAGTTTTATGTTAATTTCCCAATAAGGGTGTAAAATTCAAAAGTTTCCAATCTTATTTTGTTAATGATTTCTTCGTACTTAAGTCCGGGAGATTACCCTACATCATTGTACGAAATGTAAAACCTCAAATTCATATTTAGAGCTTGTCTGTTTCACTTACTTAGATTCCAACATTAACCTTTCTATCGTTTCCTGAGCATTATTCAAAGAGGTGTAGGATGTAAAATCCAATTTACAACTACAATACAAATTATTGCAAGGAAAAGTTCAAAAGCACAAAACTAGAAAAACTGCATGTTATTGCACATGACCTATCATCACTGTTTTGGTTATAACTCCTAAACGGTAAAGAATTTTCAAATGAATTTTATTTTGTTGGATAGGGCTTTCTAGTGATATCTAATTTGTTAAAAAGTGAGTTCCGAAGAGGGAGTTATGACCATTTTAATCAATGTGAAAAATAAAGTACAAAAATTGGGTCTTCTAGTTCTTACCTTGTTTTCTTGAAAATTTCTAACATCGGAAAGACCACCAGTGATATGATCCTTAAAGTTTATGTGTAGAGATGTGATAGGGTTCTTGTGTTTTGAGAAAGAAAAAGGAGAGAAGGGAGACGAGAGAAAAGAGAAGCAAGTGGTGACTAAGAGTGTATGGGGTGTAAGAGAGAAAAGTGAGGCACCTAGGGTTTCCATTAAAGGGAGCACACATAGGGTTTTCTCTAAGGTGGCATGAATTAGGGTTTATGAGAGAGGTATGGAGATGGCTGAGTGGTATGGCTAGATTGGACTCTTTGACTGGGTTTGAATTTGCTTATGTTTCCTTTTTCTCCAACTCCTAGGTAAGGAAATTTTCTTCAAGTCAATCAAATCCTTTAATTTCTTTCCCAAAATATTTTCAATCATCCTATCCAATTTCAACACTAATTAAGATTTAAATTTCAGTTGACTCATAGGGGTGCACGGCCAAGCTCTTGTAATTTGAAAAAATATGGGGTGTAAGAGAGAAAAGTGAGGCACCTAGGGTTTCCATTAAAGGGAGCACACATAGGGTTTTCTCTAAGGTGGCATGAATTAGGGTTTATGAGAGAGGTATGGAGATGGCTGAGTGGTATGGCTAGCTTGGACTCTTTGACTGGGTTTGAATTTGCTTATGTTTCCTTTTTCTCCAACTCCTAGGTAAGGAAATTTTCTTCAAGTCAATCAAATCCTTTAATTTCTTTCCCAAAATATTTTCAATCATCCTATCCAATTTCAACACTAATTAAGATTTAAATTTCAGTTGACTCATAGGGGTGCACGGCCAAGCTCTTGTAATTTGAAAAAATATGGGGTGTAAGAGAGAAAAGTGAGGCACCTAGGGTTTCCATTAAAGGGAGCACACATAGGGTTTTCTCTAAGGTGGCATGAATTAGGGTTTATGAGAGAGGTATGGAGATGGCTGAGTGGTATGGCTAGATTGGACTCTTTGACTGGGTTTGAATTTGCTTATGTTTCCTTTTTCTCCAACTCCTAGGTAAGGAAATTTTCTTCAAGTCAATCAAATCCTTTAATTTCTTTCCCAAAATATTTTCAATCATCCTATCCAATTTCAACACTAATTAAGATTTAAATTTCAGTTGACTCATAGGGGTGCACGGCCAAGCTCTTGTAATTTGAAAAAAAAAATCACAAGTCTTCTTCTATCTTTCTAATATGGTTTCCTTTTATTTCCTTTTTTTAATAATATTCTCCATTAGAATTAGTTATATCTAAGTAAAATTACTCCGCACGCCTAAATCAATCTTACCTCCTCATTCTTTTTTTTTTCCCCTTCAATTAATCATATCTTAACAGTTGATGCACACTGCATATACAAGATAATTACCTGATTGATATATTTTATTATTATTTTATATTTTTTAAAGTCTAATCATATCCTAATTAAATTAAATTGGTTTTCCAATTAAATGGGTTCCAACATAATATGTTCTTAACTTGCACGTCCCACGTGCTTATTTCCTTTATTAATTTATTCATTAATTCTCCTATTATTCCTTGGTTGAAATTAAATTATCCCATAATTATTTTATTTAATTCCTAAGAAGTCCTTTCCTTTTTCCCATTTTGATTATTTTTATTTTTCTCTTAAAATCTAACATATTTACTTCCCTTTATACCTCACTATTGCATTTTAGCCCACAGGCCCCTATCTTGATGTAATTTCATCAAGTCCCTAGTTTAATTCTTTTCAGTTTAGTCCTGGTTAGTCCGAATCACAATTCACATGACCAAAAACTCATGCATCACATAATATTCATAATCTCATCTAATTCAAGCACAAAGGATGTGTGACACATGCTTTTCACTTTCACACACAGAGGAGAACCCATAGGCAATAGAAAAATAAACAAACATAGAAATTTTAAATCCAAGGATATTACACAAAGCATCCCAATCATGCCAAAATTATACAATGTTATACATAGAGAATGTGAAATATATATATATATATATATATATATTACATGTTCAATCACTTTATGTATATTTGTTTCATCCATTGACAACATAGGATTAAAAGCTCTTGAATAAAAATAAATAAATAAAATAAAAAAACTGATTGCTTCCCTATTTCCTCTTGCAACGTTCATATATGTATATGCACACACATAAAGGCCACAGTTATATATATACACACATGACACAGAAATAGTTGCTAACCATCCTTCACGTTTTCCATGAGGAACAAACCATTGGCCAGATTCAATATACTTAAAATCAATATAATGCCTTTGATGAAGCTTGAATAGATGCCAAGGTTTATTAACAATAAAACCATATTAACATGCTAACATCAATGATAAAATTGGAGGATATAAAATACCATAAGATACATCAATAAAGCCAAATAAAAGGCAATTGTTTACAAAATATTTTAATTTAATATTTTATAATAATATTTTTCCAACACCAGTTTCATGCCTTTAGCAAGTTAATATATAGATCAAAATAAATAATATGATATTACCTCTGTGAATTTGAGTTGTTTCACTACGCCAGAGTTGCGACTGTGGCATGTTGGTAGAATTAATTTCCTTAAGATTGTTGTAAAAATATCAGCACCAACACAGCCTAAGTTAGTCTTAAAAGACACTGTCTTTAAGAAAATTATTTCACTTCTACAGAACTTCCTCCTAGAAATAAACAGGCCCATCCAGGTGAAACTCAAGAACCAGAACAATAGAAAATAAACAATATAACCTAGAAAGAAAAAGAGAAGGGTGAGAGAGGCGAGGAGAGAAGATCAGATTGGTGACGTCCCAAATATAAGGGGGAGATATGCCTTTTACAAAAGTTTTAAAACAACATAAATAGGGCAGTTACAGAATTAAAGTAGTTTAAATACTCAAAATTGTAACAGTTCCCTAATATCCAAAATTTAACCCAATTAGATTTGTAAATCTCAAATTCATACATGATCAGACAGGCACAAAAAAAATTAAAATTTTTTTATTTCCAGAAAAATAAAACTAGGCCTGGTCAACTTTATCATGTGCGTAGGGTGGCAAATCGTTGATTTGCACTACACTAGCCCAAGATTGTGATTATGCGAGCCCACCTCTTCCCTTAGTTCTCCCACTAACACATGTTAAATATAAAGTCTCATCTTCTCATTGATTTAGTTGATGTGGAACTAAATTTAACTCTTTTGAAATACAAAAGTCTTTCATAACACAATTTTCACAATACTTTCTTTGCCCGCATTTTGTTTGTTCTTCAAATAAGTGTTGCTGTTGAGCTAACTAATAGCAATAATGAATTGATCAAATTCATATAGTAGGAAGCTGTGTAAGTTGAAGGCGCTAAATTAGTAAGTTTACATAGTGAAAATTCTTAGTCTACTTCAATGAATGTGCTAAGAATTTATTAGCTTGGGTTGGGCTTTTCCAATGCTTAATGCTTTTAATGAAACTTCAAAATTCTTATGTGAAGGATTCTTGATGATTTGTTAAAAAGGGATTGATGATATTTTAGTACGCAAACTAAATGTTTGTCAATTTATCTTGATCTATTTGTGAGAAAGTTTGGTTTGAAAAGTGTCTCTGAGAATCAAAACCAACTTGTAGTAAGAATTGAACGATATATTTTAATATTCTCACTATAAAAAAATGACTTTTGGTGGTGACTTTAAGTCTAAAAGTTGCGACTAAAGTTGTTGGCGTAAGTCAGTGACTGATTGTCTTTTGGTGGCGACTAAGTCATCTTTGTTGTTAAAAAAAAATTCATGTGAAAAAGTGACTTTTGGCTACTTTAGTTGCCATAAAGGTCACCTTTAGTGGCGACTTTCAAAGTTGCCACCAAAAAGACCTTTGGTAGTGACTGAAAGTCGCCACCAAAGACAACTTTTGGTGTCGACATTAAAAGTCGTTACCAAAAGTCACTCGCCATCTATTTGGATCCGAATTGGCCTGATGGATCAACCTGAGACCCATTTGACTCATGCGAGTCATGGTCGATCCAATAACTCACTGCCCGGGGGTGACTTGATTTTTTTTTGGACAATATTCAAGTTTATTTGAAATTAAACCAAATATATGCATACCTAAGATTTGAACCTAGGTCTTTTACTTGCAACTATGTGTGTCTTGCCATCCTGCCACACTTCATTTATGTTATGTAAGGGCAAAATGTTATATATATATATATATATATATATATAATTTGTTAAAATTATTTTAAGTCAAAAATATTACAAAACAGGTAACTTAACAAAAACCAAATATATTATTACTATGCGAGTCACTACAAAAAGTTTGACTTTGACTAATTTCATAAAAAAAAACTTCGGTTAAAAAGATTAGACTTTAGTCGCCACCAAAAATTTGATTTTTTAAAAAAATTAAGAAAATAAAAATTTCAAATTTCTTTTAAATAAAATTCAAAAATTCAAAAATTCAAATTTTTTAAATAAAATAAGAAAATGACTTATTAAATTTTTTTTAAAAAAATTAGACTTTTTGTGGCAACTGAGAGTTGCTACTAAAAGTCTATTTTTTAATTTTATTTAAAAAATTTGACTTTTTTTATTTTTTTTAAAAAAATAGACTTTTGGTGTCGACTATGAGTCGATTTTAAAAAAAAAATCAAAAAGTCAGGTTTTTTTAAATAAAATGTAAAAAAAAAGACTTTTGGTGGCAACTAAGTCTAATTTTTTAATTTTTTTTTTAAAATCTGACTTTCTTTAATTTTTTTTTTTTAAAATTTAACTTTTGGTGGTGCTCTCAAAAGTCGCCACCAAAAGTGTGGCTTTTAGTAAACTCAACTTTTAGTGGCGACTTATTTAGTCGCCACCAAAAGTCCACTTTTGGTGTGCAACTTTAAAAGTCGCCACTGAAAGTCAATTTTCTTGTAGTGTCTAAATCAAATTTGAAGTCCTTGAGTTGAGAATGAAGTTCAGCTAGATGCCTCTCATCATATGTTTTTAATCTATGTTATACTGTTATTTTTCAATATGTGTTTTTGTGTATTTGCCAATATTGGGTACTTAACTTTGCTCAAATTTAAGTATCCTAGTATTTTTGCCTCACCAATATTTGATTTACCATTAAGTTAGTTTATTATTCTATTCCTTTATTTTTCTACATTTCACTATTTTTACATTGCCCAATTCAAACCCCCCATTTTGTTATTTTTTCTGCACTTTCTTTCTGATCATTAAAATTCAATAACAACACCATTCTCTGTGATTCAACCCTACTCACCCTATATACAAATTAATTTGCAAGAGGAAAGTATATTATTCATTTGATAGGCTCAACACTTGTCAATTAGTTAGAGATCTATTACTCTTAAATCTCAATGAAAGAAAGGAGATGCTTCAATTGAAAAGGACTAGACTAGACAAAATCATGCATGTCATGAACTTAAGGTTTGACTTGCTCTCCATACCTAAGCAAGTTCGTGTAGAAGCATCATGTAGTAGAGGGATGTGATTGTACATTAGAAATTAATAAGAAAAGGTTCATTGATTTGCAAACAAATTCATATTAGATGTTGTAATATATTGCTAGATGTCATTTATGATCGATGGAAAAGAAATAATTACTTAATTGTAATTTATGATTCATGAAGTAGGAATAATTCTAATTAAATTCATTAAAGGATTTTATTACAAATGTAAAATGTTATAGTCGCACTACTGATATAATATGAGCCGAGGGCTCACACATATGACAAGGCAAAACAAGAGAGACTTAAGTGCAAAAAGAGAAAATTGGTAATTTGTCTAAACCTTACTGAAATTGGGTTTGCACTCTACATAAAAGGAAATGATGAATAAAGAGCAAGCACTCTCTAAGCTCCACTCTCCTTCTTAGAAGCCCTAAGAGGAGTTCTCTCAACCTAGGGATTTGATCTCTAGAATTCTCTTGGTTTTGTCTTAGTGGGAAACACATAGAGATAAGACATTTATGTTGCTTTTAGGAATCATTAAGAACTTTGCTCTTAGATTCAAAAGAAATATTAAAGAAATTTTGGGGCTAGAAAAAGGTGATATACACATCTTGGTCTCAAAGGTTTGAATCAATGTACACAAGAAATATAAAGTTTGAGACTTTGGAATTTGTGTTGCTTGGGTTCATGATCTTGGAGCTTGTGGAACTGACCTTATCACTACAAGAAAAACATAAAATAGAGACAAAAATTAGAAACAAAATTCTTCCATCTCAGATTCTGTCCCTATTTGTTGCAAATTTTGTCCCTAATTTGAAATTGGAATACAAGGTATCAGTGATAGATACTGGCCCAAAAATCTCGTCTCTGATTAAATTTTCATCTCTAATATTTGAGACGGATTTTTTTGTGTCAAAAAGCTGTCTCAATTTTTTTCCCATCTTTTTAAGATTTTAAATATTAGAGACAGGTTTTTTTCGTACCTAAATTCTGTCTCTAAATATTTTAATTTGAACAACATCATATTGATGTTAGAGATGGAATTTTTCATTACAAAATTCTGTCCCTAATAATTTAACCTAATACCCCTAATTCTCTTCCTAGTGACTGTCAAAGTTCATTGTCCTCGCTCATCGTTTGCTCTCCATCTCTCTGTAGTGCCAAAGTCCTCCTTCCTTAGCCGTTGCTCATCGTTTGCAACTTCTCCAACTTCGTCTGGTACCCCTCTCTTTCTCTCTCTCTCTCTCTCTATATATATATATATATCTTCTCTACTTCCTCAGCCTCAAATTTGCCTTATTCTTTCTCTTTGTAATTGTAACATCCCAAATTATTATGGAATAAATATTTAATATTTTTTTTATTTTTTTAAGACTCTAGAAATCTCTTGAATGTCCTTGATGAATTTAGATTGTTCTAGAGGAATCTTGTATGTTCTAAAGATATCTTGTATATTCTTGAATTTCCTAGATAAGTGTAGAATGTTGTAGAATGGTATAGATAATTCTAGAAAATTCCAGGTTAGTTATGTTCTAGAGATATCTTGTATATTCTTGAATTTCCTAGATAAGTATAGAATGTTGTAGAATGGTATAGTTTAATTCTAGAAAATTCCAGGTTAGTTATGTTCTAGAGATATCTTGTATATTCTTGAATTTCCTAGATAAGTGTAGAATGTTGTAGAATGGTATAGATAATTCTAGAGAATTCCAGGTTAGTCTAGGTTTATCTTGAGTTATCTTGAGTTTTCTAAACATTTCTAGTATAGATAATTCTAGAGAATTCTAGGTTAGTCTAGGTTTATCTTGAGTTATCTTGAGTTTTCTAAACATTTGTAGTATAGATAATTCTAGAGAATTCTAGGTTAGTCTAGGTTTATCTTGAGTTATCTTGAGTTTTCTAAACATTTGTAGTATAGATAATTCTAGAGAATTCTAGGTTAGTCTAGGTTTATCTTGAGTTATCTTGAGTTTTCTAAACATTTCTAGGCTTTAGAGAGATATTTGAATATTTAAGGAATTTTCCACTTGCCTCCCATTCTTAGCTATAAATAGCAATATCTTCCTCCCCTTTTCTTGCACCATTCACAGCCGAGAGAGAGTGAGAAAAAGAGAATCCAGCAGCTTGGACAGAAGCAGAAAAATATTCTTTGTTTTTCAACCATAAAATAGAGATTTTGGAAGAAGCAAATAGCAACGTTAAATTCGATTTTTCTGAGCTACTTTGAGGAGATTCTTCTATTACTAACCCACACAAGTGTTAAGGAAGAAGTGACAGTGAATAGGAAGCAAAAATCAGAACCAAAACCAGTGCAAACTACTCCACGGTCAACGGTAAAAAATCAAGAAACGAATTTCAAGACAGATTGAATAGCTATTTGAGCTAAAAAGTCAGATTACAAAGTACAGGTAGCGTAGCGTAGCAATTCATAAAAGCTTGTTTTACTACTTGAATATTTTATGTCCATGAAGTTTTATTTAAAGTGAAATGTTTTTCATGATGAAATTAGCATGATATAAGCTTGGAAGTTTACTTCCATGTTCAGCTTGGGAGTTCAGCTTCCATGTCAGCTTGGAAATTCTATTTCCATGTCAGCTTGGAAATTATATTTCCATGTTTTAGTTTGGAATCTTTCTAGCTTGAGTTAAAGGAATGCAGTAGCCTTTCTCTCACGTTTAGCTTGGAAAAATAGTTCTGCAGACTATCTTTTCCATGTCGTTGAGTGTGCCACCAACTATTCTTGATTCCATGATTTATTCATATACTAGCTTGCTAATTTTTCATCAACCTATTACACTGAACTGAGAATTTATATTACATGGACTGATTTTTATGATATAAGTGCTTTTATGACTGAAATGGTATATTTATAAATGTTTATAAAATTATGCTAGCTACTGAGATACCCTTATCTCACCTTTTTGTGCTTTTCCAACTGACCATTTCAGGGGCTGAGTATAAGGGGAAAGGTGTAAAGATTGATTGAACACTATTAGAGCACTCAAGTTTATTAAGTATTAGAATTATAGATTATTTTTTTAAGTTTAGATATCAAATTACTATGTACGACAGATTTGTAATTTATTTCAAACGAATGTAAAATTATCTTATGTTTAGAATTTCAATTATTATGTATAACCAATTATGATTTGTACTGAGAACAATTGTAGAATGTTCTTTTTGAAGGTACGAGTATTAAGCATTAGAATTTAAAAAAAAAATTTCAGACTTTAGTATAGTAAAATAAGGACGTTACAAAATTTGGTATCAGAGCAAAGATTTGGGCACCTTATGCGTAGAATTAGGATATTTTGATGATGGTTGCTATATGTTTGATTAGCTTGTTTCTATGATTTAGAAATACAACCTTTTCAGTGTCTTGTAGAAATGGCCTCATCTAAGGGAACCCAAGCCGAGATCTTGGAAACCCTTACTCAGAACATAGAACACTTGGTGGCTAGGGCAGATCGACAAGAAGACAATCAGGCTACCACCACTGAAGTTCTAAAACTCTTGACTGATGAGTTAAAGGGTAGAGGAAAGAGAAAGGAAGGTGAAACTAGCAACTCAATTAACCGGATTCTAGGGGAATTTCAAAAAAATAACCCTCCTTCATTAAAGGGATCTCATGACCCAGACGTAGCCCAAGAGTGGATGGATCAAATTGAGAAAATTTTTGGAGCAATGGTTGTTAGGTCTCCTAGTGATTACAGAGCAAGGTAACCTTAGTAGGACCTCCTCTATCGTTATGAACCCGGGCACAAATATAGAGAGACGGCTCTACTGAAGGTCCTGTAGGATATTTTCATTTACTCTCTCTGAGACTTATCTTTTCTTAGGAATTATGTTCTCAGTTTTAGTTTTAGATAGATGTAGCTACACTTTTGAACTTAGTCAAGGAAAAGTTGTTATTTGTTTTGATTCCATTGCTGTCGGATCAAATTTTTATATTGTGGGTTTTATAAGCTGAATTCATGATTGATTTTGTGTAGCTATATTATTTTAGGGTACCAGCCAATAAAAGAAACCACTTGCATTTAAAAAAAACTGAAGGATTACATTACAAAAAAAAAAGAAGTTTAC
The DNA here is from genome assembly GCA_037074585.1 of Biancaea sappan. Classification (NCBI taxonomy): domain Eukaryota; kingdom Viridiplantae; phylum Streptophyta; class Magnoliopsida; order Fabales; family Fabaceae; genus Biancaea; species Biancaea sappan. Next base: position 38,535,150 of record CM073491.1, on the reverse strand, counting down.
TCATGCATGAGTAATCTAAAGGCGAGGTGGTCTTGGATTAGGAGGGTTGTATTGTATCATCACCCCTCGACCATTCCTTGGAGCAAGAGACAGAGCAATGTCGCGGAGGGTAGTGTAAATTCCATTCATACAATCAACACTTCTTTGCTATTGATTGCAGAAGCACTGGGTGGACCAATAGAAGAATCTATCTATTCTTGAAGTCATTGCTGCATTATTGTGTTTAGTTAACTTCTCCAGGTCCTCTATCATCTTTTTCAAATTTTTCACCTCCTGCTCTAGACAGGCGATTTTGTCCTCCGAGGTATGGCTCGTGCTAGTCTCCTCAGCTTCCTCGTTCTTCTTCATTTTTTTCTCTTTCTGCTTTTCTTGAGACCCCTCAAAAGGTCTTTTGCCCTTGTCTTTGCCTAGACTTAAGTTTAAGTCGAGCTCTTCTTCCTTGGCCTCCACTGTGAGATCAATGTACTTCCTTGTGGCCATGATTTGGAAAATTTAGAAATTTATGTAGGAGTATGAGAAGAGAGGAATGCTGGGAAGTTTTAGGTTCAGAGATGATTACTCTTTGTGGTGTGGTAACTGAGAACGCTGGGACAGTTCTTATAGAGGAAAAAATTAGAACTTAGAGACAAAGAAGATATCTCCTCACCGCACCCTACCCGCTTAACCTGTGGATTTCTGCAAGCTGAAAGCCAGAAGTCTAGGGTAGGCGTGCACACCAATAGCGCGTTGCATTAATGCCAAAACCACGAAAGTCAATATTGGGTGGATTTGCGGCCGATTCATACTTGGTTTTTCCATTTCTCTTGTTGGCATTTTCTGAAATTCAAATAGTTGTTAATGTAGCCATTACAGAGTGTCTTGGATGCTTTTATGATGAACTAAAATGTATTTCTCTGCTTTATTGTGTTGTTCTTGAAAGCCTTCAGTTGAGTATAATATACAAGATTGATTGAATCATACTGTGATTATATGTATCTAAAAACATATGATATGTATGCTATTCATGCATAGTGAGTGAAGGCTATTTGTTATGGCCAAGAATAATATGTAATAATCCAACATACATTCAGAGAATGAGAAGTTAGAAATTTAAAAGGACTTGAATAGATGAAAATATATAGATAATGATGTATCTCTATGTTTATACATATATACATATATGCTCGTAGAAGCAAGTGAAAGGTAAAAATTTTTCTCACTTTATGGAACGCTTGATGTGTAAATGTGAGAAGTTTTTATTTTAATATATACGTTTGAAAATGTATAAGCCTAGGGCAAAACCACGGATTAGAAACCTAGATAAGGCTAGTATGAAGCTACCCGTTCATGGAGTAATATCTCGATTTAGGATTATTGGATAAGACAAATACAGAGTTAGGAAGTCATAAATTGAAGCGGCGAATAGTTGAATAATTTGAGCAAGAGTCAAAAGTTAGCCAAAATTTTTGAGGAAATCTTTTGTATTAGATTATATTTTGTTATTTTCTGGCATGCTTATCATAGACCGTTGGCATTGCGACGGATAAGGTCTGTAGGCCATCTTTAGAGTATGATGTAAAGGTTTTGTAGCCCTAAATTTCGTCTATATATAATGGATGCCCCATTACACTGCTCACTACACTAAGAGTTCATTACCTATAAGCTTTCTAGCATCAAACTTCTCCTTCCGTACAACCTTTATAGCTCAGAAAAATATGGCCGGCAATAAATCTTTCAATCTAAACTTTGAAGCTGGCAAGGTAGAGCTGGATCTAAATCTTAGCTTGGAGAATTATAAGAATAAGAGATCCATGGAAGAGTCACCAGAGGCTAAGAAAAGAAAAAGGGATGTAGTAGAGCTAGAGGATGTTAGCACAACAACATCTTCTAATAATGAGCTTGCGCTTATGAGACAAAAGATGGAGGACTTGAAAAAATTGATAAACTGCCACTTCGAGGACCAGGGGAGATTAATAAATCGTCTTTTTGCAGAACAAGAGAAGCTTTTGAATCGTCATTTTAGGGAATTGGCGAATAGAGTTGATAGACATTCGATGTTTGCAACTCAAAATTTTCGTGACCAATAAACAAGATGTATTGACTGTATGAATGGAGTGACTTCTGCACTTCGCCAAATTTCCTAGACGTTTCCTCCAGAAACTCTTTCTAGGCTACAACGATTAGCTTCCTCCTTAAGGTCTGAAGCACCTTCTTTTTCTAGACCTGGAGCACCTTTTACATTTCAAAAGCCTCCTCGTCCTTAATTTATTCTTTCTTTTGTTTGTACCTAAAGCTATATTTGGTCTAAGCTTCACGTATTAAAATTATCTATGTACTAGAAATAAAATTTAAAGTTTATATTTAGATCTTCTTTGTTGAAGTGATTCCTTTTACTGAAAGAACTTGAGGAATGAGAAGATGTTGGACTTGTTATATTTCATACTTGATTATGGAAATTCTAAAGCAGAGTATGGTAATATCTTTTTGACTGATCAGAGTTACTAAAATGATATTTCATTGCACTTCTGAGCTATGGAGGAATGCTAAATAAGTATTTTATGAACCTATACATGGAAAACTATGGGTTTGTCCTAATCATTAAAGGGGTACGACTCTATATGAGTCATTGAGGTGAGAGGAATTTCCATATATAATTATTTTATAATTATGCGTGAGGAGTATGTTATTTACTTAATACATTTTCTAGGATTATTCTTCCTAGAGATTTATGTAATAATTTCATGTGATTTTTCCTTTTATATGACGCCTTCAGCTGAGAGTATCGTCTTAAGGTAGAAGGATCGCCTTTGGGCAAGAGTATTGCCTATGGCCAAAAATCTACCTTTCATTTGGGACTATAGGTGTGAAGAAAGTTTTCAGGAATTAAAGGCTAGATTAACATCTAATTATACTTGACCCTGAAAAACCTTTCATAATTTATACAGATGCATCACTTAAAGGTTTAGGTTGTGTACTAATGCAACTAGGAAGAGTAGTGGCCTATGCATCTAGACAACTAAGACCACATGAACAAAATTACCATACTCATGATCTAGAATTAGCAGCCGTAGTCTTTGCCCTTAAAATTTGGAGACATTTTCTATATGGTGCAAGTTTTGAAGTATTTTCTGATCAAAAGAGCCTTAAATACCTTTTTGACCAAAAGGAGCTTAACATGAGGCAGAGGAGATGGATTGAATTTCTGAAGGACTATGATTTCACTCTTAAGTACCACCCAGGTAAAGCCAACATAGTAGCTGATGCTTTAAGCAGAAAATCTGTTCATCTAGCTATTATGATGCTTAGAGAGGAACAACTCTTAGAGGAATTCAGAGATATGAGTCTTAAAGTATCTTTTAACCGTAAGAGTCTAAAAATAAGTGCCCTAGTGATTAGAAATGAACTAGAGGATTTAATTTTGGAAGTTACCTAAAGACCCTTACATCAAAGAAGTAGAAGAGTTAATGGCCTTAGGTAAAATAGAGAATCTTAAATTCACCGACAAGGGATTACTCAAATTTGGAGAAAGAGTTTATATTCCCAATCAAGGAAACCTTAGGCAAGATATTTTGAGAGAAGCACACCAAAGTAAGTATACTATTCATCAAGGAACAACAAAGATGTATCATGACCTAAAAAGAAATTTTTGGTGGCCTGGAATGAAGAAAGAGGTAACAGAATTTGTTAGTAAATGTCTAACCTGTCAAAAAGTAAAAGCTGAACACCAAAGACCAGTGGTTCATTGCAACCTTTAGAAATCCCAAGAGGGAAATAGGATAGCATCTCAATGGATTTCATTGTAGGACTACCTAGAACTTCTTCTGGCCATGATTCCATTTGGGTAATAGTAGATAGATTGACAAAATCAGAACATTTCTTGGCTGTCAATACTACCTATACCTTAGATAAGTATGCTGAGTTAAATATAAAGGAGATAGTCAGATTGCATGGTGTTCCATGTGACATCATATCAGATAGAGACTCAAGGTTCACCTCTAGATTTTGGAGATCTTTACAAGATGCCATGGGTACAAAATTGAAGTTTAGCACTGCTTATCATTCTCAAACGGATGGTCAAACAGAAAGGACAAACCAGACCTTAGAGGATATGTTAAGGGCTTGCGTGATTGAGTTCAAGGGGAATTGGGATAAATTCTTGCCATTAGCAGAGTTTGCCTACAATAACAGTTTCCAATCTAGTATCAAGATGGCCCTATATGAATTTCTATATGGAAGGAAGTATAGATCACCTATCTGTTGGGTTGAACTAGGAGAAAGAGCATTGATAGTCCCAGAAATAGTAGACCAAACTTCAAGGCAAATTAAAATTATAAGGGATAGATTACTTACAGCTCAAAGTAGACAAAAGAGCTATGCAGATAAGAGAGAAGGCCCTTAAGTTTTGAAGAAGGTGATCATATTTTTCTTAAAATATCACCAATTATAGCAGTTGGAAGATCTATGAAGTCAAAGAAACTTAGTCCAATATACTTAGGCCCATTCCAAATCCTTGAAAAATTTGGCAACACTGCTTACAAATTAGCCTTACCCCTGAACTTGGCAAATATTCATAATGTTTTTCATGTGTCTCAACTTAAAAAGTACATCCCAGATCCTTCACATGTCATTGAACATGAGAATGTACATTTACAAGAGAACATGACAGTAGAGATAAGACCATATAGAATCATTGATACACGACTCAAATCATTGCGAAATAAGCAAATCCCTCTAGTTAAAGTAGTCTGGAGAGGATTATCCCAAGAGGAAGCAACATGGGAAACTGAAGAACACATGAGAAGACATTATCCTGAGTTATTTCACTAGGTAATTAAAATTTCTAATGTATAATCCTTTTAATTATATGCTTACCGAATTTTGAGGACAAAATTCAGATTTTAGGGGGGGTGAGTTGTAACATCCCAAATTATTATGGAATAAATATTTAATATTTTTTTATTTTTTTTGAGACTCTAGAAATCTCTTGAATGTCCTTGATGAATCTAGATTGTTCTAGAGGAATCTTGTATGTTCTAAAGATATCTTGTATATTCTTGAATTTCCTAGATAAGTGTAGAATGTTGTAGAATTGTATAGATAATTCTAGAAAATTCTAGGTTAGTTATGTTCTAGAGATATCTTGTATATTCTTGAATTTCCTAGATAAGTGTAGAATGTTGTAGAATTGTATAGATAATTCTAGAAAATTCCAGGTTAGTTATGTTCTAGAGATATCTTGTATATTCTTGAATTTCCTAGATAAGTGTAAAATGTTGTAGAATGGTATAGATAATTCTAGAGAATTCCAGGTTAGTCTAGGTTTATCTTGAGTTATCTTGAGTTTTCTAAACATTTCTAGTATAGATAATTCTAGAGAATTCTAGGTTAGTCTAGGTTTATCTTGAGTTATCTTGAGTTTTCTAAACATTTGTAGTATAGATAATTCTAGAGAATTCTAGGTTAGTCTAGGTTTATCTTGAGTTATCTTGAGTTTTCTAAACATTTGTAGTATAGATAATTCTAGAGAATTCTAGGTTAGTCTAGGTTTATCTTGAGTTATCTTGAGTTTTCTAAACATTTCTAGGCTTTAGAGAGATATTTGAATATTTAAGGAATTTTCCACTTGCCTCCTATTCTTAGCTATAAATAGCAATATCTTCCTCCCCTTTTCTTGCACCATTCACAGCCGAGAGAGAGTGAGAAAAAGAGAATCCAGCAGCTTGGATAGAAGCAGAAAAATATTCTCTGTTTTTTAACCATAAAATAGAGATTTTGGAAGAAGCAAATAGCAACGTTAAACTCGATTTTTCTGAGCTACTTTGAGGAGATTCTTCTATTACTAACCCACACAAGTGTTAAGGGAGAAGTGACAGTGAATAGGAAGCAAAAATCAGAACCAAAACCAGTGCAAACTACCCCACGGTCAACGGTAAAAAATCAAGAAACGAATTTCAAGACAGTTTGAATAGCTATTTGAGCTAAAAAGTCAGACTACAAAGTACAAGTAGCGTAGCGTAGCAATTCATAAAAGCTTGTTTTACTACTTGAATATTTTATGTCCATGAAGTTTTATTTAAAGTGAAATATGTTTTTCATGATGAAATTAGCATGATATCAGCTTGGAAGTTTACTTCCATGTTCAGCTTGGGAGTTCAGCTTCCATGTCAGCTTGGAAATTCTATTTCCATGTCAGCTTGGAAATTATATTTCCATGTTTTAGTTTGGAATCTTTCTAGCTTGAGTTAAAGGACTGCAGTAGCCTTTCTCTTATGTTTAGCTTGGAAAAATAGTTCTGCAGACTATCTTTTCCATGTCGTTGAGTGTGCCAACAACTATTCTTGATTCCATGATTTATTCATATACTAGCTTGCTAATTTTTCATCAACCTATTACACTGAACTGAGAATTTATATTACATGGACTGATTTTTATGATATAAGTGCTTTTATGACTGAAATGATATATTTACAAATGTTTATAAAATTATGCTAGCTACTGAGATACCCTTATCTCACCTTTTTGTGCTTTTCCAACTAACCATTTCAGGGGCTGAGTATAAGGGGAAATGTGTAAAGATTGATTGAACACTATTAGAGCACTCAAGTTTATTAAGTATTAGAATTATAGATTATTTTTTTAAGTTTACATATCAAATTACTATGTACGACAGATTTGAAATTTATTTCAAACGAATGTAAAATTATCTTATGTTTAGAATTTCAATTATTATGTATAACCAATTATGATTTGTACTGAGAACAATTGTAGAATGTTCTTTTTGAAGGTACGATTATTAAGAATTAAAATTTAAAAAAAAAATTTCAGACTTTAGTATAGTAAAATAAGGACGTTACAGTAATGTTCCATATGTCTCTCTCTCGCTATTATTCCTATGGATTACCATTTGCAACATTGGGTGTTCTCAAAGTTGGGTGTTCTTAATATTGTGCATTCTCTCTATAAGGGAAGTGAATTGTTTTTTTTTTTTCATTTTTTTTTTCCATTTCTAGTTTTTGGCATGACTTCATTGTGATTTCATCTTTTGTTTTTTCTTCCATAATTTCTAAAATTCTGTTTTAGTTAAGCTTCAAGCTTACAAATTTTCTTAGTTAGTTTAGTATAAAGATTAAATAAAAAGCCATCGAAATAAATGTATCAATATTTATCATCTAAAATACTCAATCTAATCAAATTTTTTTTGTGAATCAATTATATTATTTTGCTATATAGTTTCAAGCCCTTGGTGTCTTTGATGAGTTTATACCTTTATGTTATTTACTTAGAAGTGAACTAAAGCGAGCTCTCGCATAAAGGGAGATGATGTCAATATATATTATTAGGGTGAGATTGATTTAGAGCCAAAAGAAAAAAGAGTTAAGACATAATAGTTAGGAATTAATTAGATATGAGATTGAATGAATGATAAAGTTGGAAAAAGACTTGTAGACGAAAACTTTATTACAAGCAGGTGGTAGGAAATGGTGGGGCGCTCTAATTAATTAAACTAGTGTGACAGTAATTGAAACCTTAGAATTAATAGGTTCTTTCTTTCTTTCTTCTCTTTTTTTTTTTTTGGGAAATATTGGGGTAATTAGTGATCTATAGTGTTGTGTTGAAGTAGGGATAATGATGGTAATGAGTAGTGATGTTATGGTAACCTATATATGTATGTATCTGATAAGATGGTGGGGATGGAGGATAATGATGCAGATAGATATAAGGTGTATAGGACTGCAACTTGTACCATTCTTGACGTTGGAACACCAAAAATCTCAGTCTGGACAGCAACTTGTACATTGTGCAGGTGGCCGACAGGAAATGGTGAGGAAGCATTGTTGAATAGAGGAGTTGAGATGAATTTTTGAAGAAGTCCGCCTAAGAGAAGAGGTACGAAAGTCGGGAAGTGAATCTGATTTTTTTATCTTTTTTTTTTTAAATAACAATTAAAAGTTAGTACAGAAAAGGGGATAACTTTAACAGTGTTTGTAGGTGGCGAATTGTATTGATGATGTGTAAAAAAGTACACATTTCAAAATTTAATTGAAAATCTAAGAGCAAAGATATAAAGAATTATATGCAAGTTTTCTCCCTTTCTAATAGTGAAAGTAATTGTTTTGTTAATCTTATGTTTATACATATAACGTAACATGACTTTTTATATTGATTCATTGTCTTGCTTTCATTATTTAGCATAATATAAACCTATGGGATAATTGTCTTCATGTTTGACAAAAGAATATGATGTTGATGGATTATGTTTTCATGTTTTCTTTCTGTATTTGCCTTCATACTTTCTTGTTAATATTATTGGCGGCGATTGACATCTTTTTCTTAATTTGTTATTTGGTAGAATTAGTTGAAGAAATCAAGATTCTTCTACCATAGCACTTCCTTGTGTTCCAATTTATTGTGTTGTTATTTTATTTCATGCGTATGATTGTGTTGTTGAACTTTAATTTGTTGAAAAGTGATGCTGTAAACATTTTAATGGGATAATTTGACATAATTATTGTATTTAATTTAAATTTATACCATTTGTGTGAGTTATACCATTTAAATTTTTACCATTTGTGACCCAAAGAAATTGGGGTCATCTTATAAGAAAAGTTCCAATAAGTCTCTCACTATTCAAATCTTAGAACCCAACGGAAACTGGTGTGTCCTTAAACGTCTACAAGCTATTGGCAACATGTTTCAATCATTGAATGCAGAGTTAAATGGCTTTTTGTGTTCTCACTATTAATATTTCAATGGTTTAAGTCATTGTTAGAATTGAGAAGGCAACTTGCTTTCTTTTTAAACTTTTTATTTGCTCATTAAATGTTCAATAAATAATTGTTGAGTCTTCACGCTTCTATAAATTTTTATAGGGAGGTATCTAAAGGTAGCTTGAAAGGAGTTATTGGTTATGAAAAAGGATGATCTATTGTTTTACATGTGATAATACTTATTCAAAAATAGTATGCCAAAGAGTCATGTGCACCTAAGAATGTCTACTTTTTCAATGTTTTATCTAATCATTAGAACCCAATTTCCTCGACTGAAATTTATACCAAGAAGAAATAGGTGAATATTTATTTTTCTTTGGATTATATGGAAGGGTTGTTTTTATCTTCAATATATATATATATATATATATATATATATATTTATAGGTATTTGTCACGTCCTAAATTTAGGATACGTGGCCGGTACGCTGACATAAACCTCGTGTCATCGTGAGCCTAACCAATATCAATTTCTATCCCTTTTTGTTAATTTAAGAATATTTATAACAACATAAATAAAAATAATCTTTATAATTAACCAGTCTAAATAAAACACATTGTCCAGTAAAATAATCGATTCTCCCCAAACCTCCTAGATGTCCTAGTTGATCACAAAGCTTACTAATGCTTAATAAAATAAATACCAACAACTCAGAAACCAGCCAACAATGGGATAGGCCAACAACGAACCTAGCTCTCTTGTAGATATTCTTCTTTTGCTACTTGATTTGAAAAAATTAAATCAACGAGTATGAGATAAATATCTTAGTGAGCGAGCCAATCCCTACCCTAATAAAATCCACCAAGCAAAAACAATAAAATAAAAGCATAGCCATAAATCATAAATCACAAGGAAGGATACACACCAAAGAGTTTGCAATTCAATCAAACTATTCAGACCAACAGAACTAGTACTCGTCAATGGCAAAATACTCGGGAGCGCCTATAGGCCCGCTCAACCAATCTCATCATACCGAGAGCATCTGCTCAACCAATCTCATCATACCGAGAGCATCCGCTCAACCAATCTCATCAAAACCCCCCATGACACACAACCTCATCTTCAACGGTCACGGCGCCTCACAGATTAAATTCAGGCTTAACTTCCTACCGAAGAAATTGTTGTCTCTACTCTCAGAGGTCAAGTTATCCTATCACCCATATTTTCCACTTGACATGAGAGAGCGGGTATTACCCCGCCTAAACACAATCAAGTTTCAATCAATTTCAAATAATCATCGAAATAAATCATCAATATATTTGTCAGTATATTCATCAATATAACATCAATGTAAATATCATATCAATTTCCACCGGATAACCATAAAGTATCTCAAATCAAAGTTTATCTTGTTCGTCTTATGAACCATCTCTTTTTCCCCTAACGTTCACTGTTAGTAATTTCATCAATATTGAAATTACACAAAATTCTTAAAACTCGAATCTCTTAACTGGATTCCCTCTTTCCTACCATGATCACTACCTATCTTTTTACCTTATTACTTTAACACTTAAGATGATAATAAAGAAGGTTTGGTTCACTCACTTGGATTCTAATGAATCCTACCGATCAAATTGATGTGAAAAGAGTTTGATGGTCTATGTTATTTGATGTTTTCAAAAAAGAAAAAAGAAGAGTGTAGATGTTAAGGTGTATTTCTTGAATTACATTATTTTAAACTACTAGAAGACCTAGATGAAAAAATTAGATTGGACTTACCTCTGTTTCTTTTATTTCCCCTTGACGTCAATTTCCGTGAAGTTCCAATAATTATAGAATGAAGAGGTTTCTTTTTTGTGTTTGAAGGGGTAAAGTGTTGGCCGAAGTGTGTGCGTGTGGTATATATAAGTGGAGAATGGCGTTGGTATGCATTTGTGTGTATGAAGGATATGATGTTGTAATATGGAGATGATAAGATGACATTGAAATATATGATGTTTATGACTTGCTGGGGCTTTATGAATGAAGTGGCCAAGAGGTGGAGAATAGGAGTGTATGTATGTCCTGGCCGAGGAGTTGGAGAGGGAGAAAGAGAAGATGTACAGCGGCTAGGTGATTTAGCAATTAGGTTTCTTTAATTTTGCGTGGCTAGGTGATTTAGGAATTAGGGTTCTTTAATTTTGCTAAGACTAACTAGTTTAATTAAATTTTTATCTAGGTAATCAATTAAGGGATTTGAATTATGCAAGTTAACTTGAAAATGTTGAAGTCTTATTTTGAAAAGATTAGATATTTGGTTTAAGAAAATCTGGAGTTCATTAAAGAAATAAAAGGATTAATTTATAAAACAAATCTTATTATATGGGGTTTGTTAGTTTTAGGAATAGTTTAAATAGATACTTAATCTATTTGATTTATGTTTAATCCCTTAGTGTTACTATCATTGTTATTTATTTTATTTTATTTTTTTATAAAACATCATCATATTTATTATGTTGCTATCTTTTATCTAATTATTTCCAAAAATACTGTAGCCTTTGAAAGGTATAACTTCATATTTAAAATAAAGGAAACTAATTATCCTTAGTTTTAATAATAAAAGGAATTTGGTTAGTTAGATAAATAACTAATTGCTTTATTTAGTCCTTTGCATTTAATTATATTATTTATTTAATTTCCAGTGACTAGTACGAAGTCACTGTTCATACACTATGTACTTATATTTATTTGTAATTTTCTTAAATAAATTAATTATACTCCTTATTTCAAAATCAATATCTTGAGATTTAGAAATTGTTTTCCGTTTCCTATTTCATATCAAGGTTCCTTATAATTTTCTCCATCTATTCCTATATCTTGTACATATTTCGCTATACCCTAAAAGATTCAAAAATCTTTCATTTTAGTCTTTGAAAATTTTACTTTAGTCTTTATGTGACCTAGCATCTTACATTGCTAGTCTATAGACCCAAAATCACATACTACACCATTACCACATCACAACACAACATCACAAACACATATTGCACACAATTTACAAGCCAATATTTGAGAAATAAAATTTAACAATTAAAAATAAAAAATTAAATGGCAGGTATTATATTATTACCCCTTTAAGAAATTCGGTCATCCGAATTTAACTTATCTCTAGTCATAAAAATGTGTGAATACCTAAAACGCATGTCTGCCTCTGTTTCCTATGTGGCTTCTTCATGAGTCTAATTTCGTCGCAAAACCAAGATCGATAGAATCTCCTTAGACCGAAGTTTCTTTACCTAGGTATCCAAGATAGTTACCGAAACCTCCTTGTATGGCAAATCCCCATGATATCCTAACTTAGCATGTGTGAAGGGTCAGGAAGATACTCGTTTTACTAGCGAAAAATTTTCACATGCCCAAACTCACGTTTTCTTTCAACATCGTATACCTGGGTATTACATTACTTCCCCCTTAAAGATTATCGGTCTTTGAATTTCAACTACTACTAATTCCTTCCTATTGGAGTTACTCAGTCTCACCAAGTCCCTATTCGTTTCCTAGTTTTTAACTATGATATTTCTCGCATATTAGTAACTAGAGCTTGCCCTCTTATCGCATCTATACCATTCTTAGCTTTGTATCATCATTTTCTTTATAGCCTACAGCTTGTACTCTTTTGCTAACAATAATCTGCCACTAAGGCTATCTCCTTTTCCATTCTTACTTGGAAAACTCTAAATTGTGGTAACTAATGTGCCATGTTTATTCGTGCCCAGACTTATTCTTGCGCATTTTAATGGTTTACACATGTCCCCTCAGGGACTTCCCCCTTAAAGATCAACCTTCCCGTTCCACTTCATGTCCTTATCCTAAATCGTACCAACACCTCGTAGTTATGTGGCCTCACTTTGCCATATAGACTCATCACACCCATTTAGGCTTGCAAACCACCTACAACTAATATAACTTACTTATACGAACCTTACACGGTTGTGTTGTGTTTCTATCGTCACTCGAGCGTTTCCTTACCACAAAGGCATCTTACGATTACTCAGAGTCTCGTTTTCTTTTCTCTTGATTATGATTTCTTACTTGTGGTGACACTTCTAAAGCTGCCATAACTTCGTCCTATGCCCGACCATTGTATCAATAGGATAAACTTAATACTGATGCCCCTCAAGACTTTAAAAGTCTCTACCTCACAACTAAGCTAGTGGTTTATGCTCCAAATCGAGTCGTATTCTTAAAGAAAATAGGGTGTACCAACCACACGTTCTTCAAGAGGCCCTTAATCATAGAGCAACTTGGTCATTCCCAAACAGTCGACCTACTAGCATAACTAACTCACAATGATTTTGGTTCTACATTTTAATTCTCAAGATCCTGCTAAAATTTAACTATTCACCTTACGAATGAAATACCTTCATGTTTATACAACATGTTTGATCTGCTAGCCAACATGCTAAAAATGCCTAACATCTTACACAATTTAAAAACTCTTTATCAAAATCATTATAGGTGGAGCTAAACTCTTTCCCACTAAACATGATAATCTCAAGTAAAATCATATTTGGAATGAGTTAATGTTGATCCTTTTCCATTAAGCTTGACATTGCATGCAAACTAGTATATATATATATATATATTGGAATTCCTATTTCAATAGACTGAATATCAATTAGGAGTTTCTCTTCTCCTTTCCTAAACGTTTGTAGTAATGACATTTGAAAATTTCAATCTCGATCCACCCCATATACAAACATATTCGACATGTTATAATCCCAATCAAGTTTTCGAAAGTTCCATGTTCAGATCTGAGCATTTCCTAATCATCTAGGTATAAATCATCCTTTGGTTCTCTTGGGTTATACTCTTAACCATGTCCAGTATCTGATCATGTTAGGTTATCCTCAATCTCATTGATCTGTTGGGTTTCACCTTCAACCATAACCCATAACACCAGTAATATAATTCAAGTTATCACTAGGTAGTCTAGGGATCATCTCATTACTTAATCCATTATGGTCAGCCATAGCACATTACTCACTCTAAGGTCATTCTATTATGATGGTCTCTATTCTTTTTAAGATCGAGTCATAAGACCCTACCATAAACTTTGTATTGTTTCAAACTGAAATATCACTACATAGCATCATCATCCCAAAATATTAAGATTAAGACAATCATATTACCAAGTAAAATTACCATTACTTCTCACCCAAGGTGTCATTAAATAGTACGATCCACCTGATCTGCTGGGTTGTCATATTCTGCCCATATAAACATTCTAGATCTGAACCCTCACTATATTTGAACTCACAACCTTTTTTTAAGGTTTCCTAATGTCCAAACTACAAACCTTTTACATCCCAATGATAAACTATGCTTGTCCCAAACCCTTTCCCATAAAAAGAAGGACCCTGCTGACTCATAAGGTTAAGCCCGATACCTTTCATACAACGATGACATGTTAGAAATGTAATTTAGTCCTGAAATCTCATCTCTAACCAATACAATCTACCTGACCTATTGAATTGTCACTTAACTTGTATCATGCACACTTGGGTGTTCTAAGTCTTATTATCTCTCTTAATACATGGAATTCACTGCTCATATTCAAGCCCTATATACAATTTCATCTATTTACATTCAATCATTATACAAAGGAAGATATTAGGTGGTCCATAAAACAGGTATCTCCCTATACTCTACTTAGAGATATAAATTTACCCCTATTAGATTTCAACTTACAACTTCTATTTCAGGTTCTCTAATATCCAAATTATAAACCATTCGTGTCTTCAACATTTCACATAGGAAAGACCTTTCCAATTCATAATGGTAAGTTTAGCACGACAAGATCATATATGGTGTGTCCTAACACAGTTTAATAAAAAAATCTTATCCTTAAATTTACCTCTACTAAGACTTACCTTCCAAGTATTGTTAGAGTGTCAATTGGCAACAAGCGACAAAACTATCACATTTCCTCAAGTAAAAGTATGATTTCATCTCTAGCTACTGATTTATGGTTCAAAATGCTTGACAACTTAATGATACATAAGGTAAAATACACATATTAGGAAAATATGAATCGGGTTCTTACACCGGTCAATTAAAATAAGCTGTCACCTTTTTCCCAAGAATTTAAAGCCTTGACCAATCTTTAACCATATTTGAATTTATGAACTTTTATTAAAACACTATGCCCCCAAATACATGGTTATCCTTAGCAATAGACTCATAAAGTGCTAAACGAGTTGGGGTACCATCCCTTTTCACACAAGAATAATTCCTTATCTTTTAACCTTTCCCCTCTCCTACTATTGTTCATAAGCTATTTAAGGGCCATGTAATAATTGAGCAAGATCTTTCTCCGATCAAGATCACATCTTCCTTGTTTTAAAGAAAGTTTTTATATTTTAATTACTATTAATTTACTAAGGAATCTAAATGATGTCCTTTTCACAATCTTGTGTTATCTCGATTTCCATATCCTTGTACCTCATTCAATTATCTAATAATGGCTTCTAGTAAGCCTATACGTCTTACAATGGTGCTTCATCCGTATAGCAGGTATGATAGCATTATCTCATATACGTCTCAGGTGAGATGGAGTGTCCAACCTGTTCTTGAGTTGCTCGTTCATTGGTGTAATAGGGTCGCATGGATGCATCCTTATGGTCTTAACCCAAAATGATGCCCTTTGTATCTTATCGGAGTTACAATGCTTTTACTCTATGAGCACTCTGCTTAAGGCAGAGAAAAAGCCTATACAACTACTATTGGGGAGTTTGACACAAAAAAAAATAGGGCTACATATAACTCTATAGGGCCTTCCATGGATCCCCGTCCTACAGTTGTGTTGTAGTCACAACGATAGGGGAGGGCCCACTAAAGACATCTTACTCTGTAGTCACTAGGAGAACTAATAACTTGGCTCTAATACTAACTTTGTCATGTCCCAAATTTTGGGTACGTGACTAGTACGTTGACACAAATCCCGTGTTACTGTAAGCCTAACCAATATCTCAATTTCTACCCCTTTTTGTTTATTTAATATCTATAAAAATATAAATAAAAATAATCCTTATAATTAACCAGTCTAAAAAAACACATTGTTCAGTAAAATAATCGATTCGCCCCAAATCCCTTAGATATCTTAGTTGACCACAGAGCTTCCTAATGCTTAGTAAAATAAATACCAACAACTCAAGACCCACCCAATAATAGGATAGTCCAACGAAAAACCTAACCCTCTTGCGAATACTTTTCATTCGCTACTTAGTCGAAAAAATTAAATTAATGAGTGCGAGATAAATATCTCAATAAGCAAGCCAATCCCCACCCTGATAAAGTTTTCCATGTAAAAGCAATAAAAAAAAAAGCATAGGCATAAATCACAAATCACAAGGAAGGATACACACCAAAGAGTTTACAATTCAATCAAACAATTTAGACCAACGGAAATAGTACTCATCAATAGCAAAATACTTGGGAGCACCAGTAGTCCCACTCAACCAATCTCATCATACCCGGGAGCGTCCACTCAACCAATCTCATCAAAACTCACCATGATGCATAACCTCATCTTCAATGATCAGAGCACCTTACGGATTAAATTTGGGCTTAACTTCCTACTGAGAAAATTGTTGTCTCTAATCTCGAAGGTTAAATTATCTTATCACCCAGATTTCTCGCTTGTCATGAGAGAGGATACTATCCTGCCCAAACACAATCAAGTTTCAACCAATTTCAAATAATCATCAAAATAAATCATCAATATATTTGTTAGTATATTCATCAATGTAAACATCATATCTCTTTCCACTGGATAACCATAAAGTATCTCAAATCATAATTTATCTTTTTCGTCTTACGAACCATCTCTTTTTTCCCTAATGTTCATCGTTAGTAATTTCATCAATATTGAAATTACACAAAATTCTCAAAACTCGAATCTCTTAATTGGATTCCCTCTTTCCCACCATGATCACTACCTATCTTTATACCCTATTACTTTAACACTTAAGATGATATTAAAGAAGAGTTGGTTCACTCACTTGGATTTTAACAAATCCTACCGATCAAACCGATCAAATTCTCCTTGATGTGAAAAGAATATGCTGCTCCATGTTGTTTGATGTTTTCAAGAAAAAAAAGGAGGGTGTAGATGTTAAGGTGTATTTCTTGAATTGCATTATTTTAAACTACTAGAATACCTAGGCAAAAAATTAGATTGGACTTTCATTTGTTTCTTTTGTTTCCCCTTGATGTCAATTTCTATGAAGTTCCAATAATTGTAGAATGTAGAGGTTTCTTTTTTGTGTTTGAAGGAGAAAAGTGTTGGCTGAAGTCTGTGCGTGTGGTAAGTGGAGAATGACGTTGATATGCGCGCGTGTGTGTGTGTGTATGAAGGAGATGATGAGATGACATTGAAGTATATGATGTTTATGACTTGCTGGAGCTTTATGAATGAAGTGGCTAAAAGGTGGAGAATGGGAGTGTATGCATGTCCTAGCTGAGGAGTTGGAGATGGAGAAAGAGAGGGTGTACGGCAGCTAAGTGATTTAGGAATCAGGGTTCTTTAATTTTGCTAAGACTAACTAGTTTAATTAAATTTTTATCTAGGTAATCAATTAAGGGATTTGAATTACGCAAGTTATCTTGAAAATGTTGAAGTTTTATTTTGAAAAGATCATATATTTGGTTTAAGAAAATTCAGAGTTCATTAAAGAAATGAAAGGATTAATTTATAAAACAAATCTTATTATATGGGGTTTGTCAGTTTTAGGAGTAGTTTAAATAGATACTCAATCTATATTATTTATGTTTAATCCCTTAGTGTTACTATCATTGTTATTTATTTTATTTTATTTTTTTATAAAACATCATCATATTTATTATGTTACTATATTTTATCTAATTATTCCCAAAAATATTGTAACCTTTAGATTAGGACTTTTATATAGTATCAACTATTAACCAAGACTAATACTTCCTATTAATTTCTTTCTTGCAAAATTTTGAAATTAAATTGAATGCCCCCAACATAGCTTTATGTGAAAAAAACCTAAGGTTTAAAATATTGACTTTGAAAGATATAACTTCTGATTTAAAATAAAGGAAACCAATTATCCTTAGTTTTAATAATAAAAGGAATTTGGTTATTAGATAAATAACCAATTACTTTATTTAATCCTTTGCATTATCCACTCATCTAACACTACTATTTTTATTTAATTATATTATTTATTTAATTTCTAATGAACAGTACGGAGTCACTGTTCATACACTGTTTACTTATATTTATTTTTAATTTTCTTAAATAAATTAATTATACTCCTTATTTCAAAATCAATATCTTGAGATTTAGAAATTGTTTTCCGTTTCCTATTTCACATTAAGGTTCCCTATAATTTTATCTATCTATTCCTGTACCTTGTACACATTTCACTACACCCCAAAAGATTCTAAACTCTTTCATTTTAGTCCTTGAAATTTTTACTTTAGTCATTATGTGACCTGATATCTCACATCACTAGTCTATAGACCCAAAATCACATACTAAACCATTACCACATCACAACACAACATCACAAGCACATATTGCACACAATTTACAAGCCAATATTTGTGAAATAAAATTTAACAATTAAAAATGAAAAATTAAATGGTGGGTATTACAGTATTCATCCTTTGGATCTATTTGTGGCAATTGTGATGCTTAAGTGTACTTTTTATGTTCAATCAGATTGACAAGGAAATTAAATAATTTCATTCTCTATTGATTGTTTCCTTTAAATTTATAATTGAAGATGATTTGATCTATTCATTAAAAAGAAAAGATAAACATTAAAACCATTTTATATTTGATGAAGCTTCCCGTTGGTAGTATTGTAGCACTTTTCCAAGTATGCTAATTAGACTTACATTACATATTCCTTTTCTATTATTAGCTTACTTTCATCAATCTTTCTCCTAAACCTCTACTTGCTTTTAACTTAATATTATTTTGAGCTTATGAAAAATTCTCTCTTCTCTAATGATGATTGCTCTTTTTGGTCTTTTTCTATTGTAAATATCTTTTATCAACTTGATAATTTGTTTTTGGAAAAAGGCCTTATTAAATTCAATAATATGCTAAGTAGCTAACATGTCCAGTACCTGAACTCTGCTAAATAGGCTTCGACACCACTACAAGCATCTTGTGGATCGTCTATGGGGACTTGGTTGGTTGAAAGACCCAAAGTAATGAGAAAATGACTTGTAACTGTGAAGCTATAAGGTATCATACCCTAAATATTACAAAATAACAAAAAAGTAAAAGTGACCGAGATGCAAGGGAAATACTTTTGTTTCATACTTACTTTTCCACCTATTTGTTCGTTTACCAGGTTCGGCACCAAATCATAAATAAGCTCTACCAAGGATTGCCAAGCATTTGGTACTGACTTTCCTCCTCCCTTTTTAGTAACAAAATAAATAAAAAGTAAGAACAAATGAGACTTAGAAGCATAAACAAAGATGGATTTGTGAATGAGATATCAAAGTTTCCAATATTAAAAGGAAGAAATGGGATTATCTCAAATTGATCCAACGGGTATATCCGTAGCTTAGTACTGCTGTCCTTACTTGCTTTTTTAACTTCTTAGCCGTCGAAGCGTCCCGCTATTGTATTCTCATAGTATTAAAAATATGAAACATTGCTGTCATTTATAATTTGCCAAATTATCCCTCAAAATATGCTTAATAATGTAAATTTTTAGAAACTTGTCAACTTAAATAAATGCCTAAATGATCATACAAGTTCATGCAACATATATGATTTTACCTCATGGAAATATCAAACTAGTAAGAGAACCCTATGGCTGGGGTATTGGAACTATATAATTCTAGGAACTATAGTCTTGCCTTTCTTTTTGTTGAAATTTTTTCTTAATTCGGTCCAAATTAAACATGAACCTGTGACATGAACTATTAAATTATTTTTTTTTTGGTCAGCACTTGTGTGTGCGTGCTACAGTGCTGACCACTGGGCTGGTTCTCCTTTGACAATAGTATTATGGAGCTAAAATGTATGTAACCACTAGAGAATTAAAATTTAAGTAGTTTATCTTAGATTGCCTTGACGTAAAGTCCAATAAAAGTTAAGTAGTATCCTAAACAAATAATCCTAGAATGCCTTGACAGTTTAAGGTTCACACCATGGATATGCCACAAAACCGTCAATGAATGTACAATAAGATAAGTCTTAAGAAGGTTGGGATTATAGATGAATTCTTTAACGGAGTTGAGATATTCATTAGTCATGTATGCCAATTATAGGTATTTCTAAAAGAAGAGATAATAAGGTGTCCATGTGTAAAGTGTAAATATAAAAGGTCGTTAGAACCTAATGATATGAGGTTGTACCTCTACCAGAAGGGGTTCCAACCAAATTATTATTATTGGACATCCTATTGGGAAAAATGCCACAAATTGGTGAATCCTCCTTTAATTATCCAACCTTTTAATCTTGGGGACAGTGAGGTACAAGAGAGTAGATATAAGGAAATGGTGTTAGGTATAGCTAGGCATAGAATAGATGTTGACATTGACTAAATGATAGAAGAGACCTCAAACCTAGGCCTTTTATGATATGTTATAGTCTGCACATGCTCCTCTTTAGGAAGGGTACAGTAGCCATTCTAAGTTGTTAGTGGCCGTAAGGCTATTGAGCATCAAATTAGACTACAAAATGGTTCAAGGGAACTTTAATGCTTTCATGCAATTTATGGGTGAGTCCATGCCATCTAGACACCGACTACATGAGGACCTTTACCAGAAAAAGAAAGTGGTTGCAAGTTTAGGACTTCGATACACAAAAATTGATTGTTGTGAGAATGGTTGCATGTTGTACTACAAGAATGATGTAGATAAAATGAGTGCAAGTTTTCTGGGAATGCTATGTATACCACTAGAAGAACCCATTGTGGTACTCGTGGCAGAGTGGCAAATAAGCAGTTGTGTTTCCTACTTATTCGCCAAGACTTCAAAGGTCTACTGAGGTCATGACAAAAAAATGTAGTGGCACCATGAGAATGGCCAAGAAGCTGGAGTGTAAGCCCACTCGTCTGACAGATTGGCATGGAAAATGTTTGACCAAGAACACCCAAGATTTGTAGATAATCCCCGAAATGTACGGCTTGGCCTATGCACTGATGGGTTTATGCCATTTGGACAAACTAGTAAAATGTATTCATGTTGTCCTATTATTATCACTCCTTATAACATTCCTCCCAGAAGGTGCATGCGATAGGAGGTTATGTTTTTGACATTAATCTTTCTTGGGTCTAGCAATCAGAAGGCAAAAACAGATGTCTACTTGTAGCCCCTAATTGATGAATTGAAATTGTTGTGGGATGAATGTGTTATGACCTACGATGCATCGTTCAAGTAGAATTTCAATATGTGGACAACACTTATGTGCACTATAAATGATTTCCCAGCTTATGGAATGTTGTCTTGTTAGATGACTATTGGGAAGTTATCTTGCCCCGTCTCCATGAAAGCTTCACAGGTGTTTATACTAAAACATGGAAAAAAACCTATTTTTTAGATTGTCACTGGAGATTTTTGCCACTAGACCACCCATATCAAAAGAACAAGAATGCCTTCCTTAGAAACAAGAAAGAGAGATCATCACCTCCTCCGCGGTTAGATGGGCCATAAGTTTAGATAAGAGTATCAATGCTCCTATGGTCCATGGATTCAGTCAAGTTGTGACCATTGCCAGGTATGGAGTCACACATAATTAGAAAAAACATTGTATCTTTTGGGAATTCCCATACTATAAGACAAATCTGATACGAAATAATTTGGATGTTATGCATATTGAGAAGATTGTTTTCAATAACATATTCAATACCGTGATGGATATCAAGGGAAAAATAAAAGACAATGCAAAGGCCAGGATGGACATCAAATAATATTATCACCATAAAGACTTAGAGCTAGTTGAGCTGGTGGGAAGCTACTAAAACCCAAGGCTTGATTCGTTCACTCTAGAGCTAAAACATGATGTTTGTCAATGGGTTGAGGACCTTAGGTTTTTTATGGGTATACCTCAAAGCTGGCATGATGTGTGGACTTAAGGCAAGGTAGGCTCCATGGCATGAAAAGTCAAGACTGCCACATTGTTTTAGAGTGATTTCTTCTAATCGCATTCATAGATCTTCCAGATGTTGTGTAGCAAAACTTAGTCAATTCTTTAAAGAGATTTGTTCTACCACATTGACGATGGGGAAGTTAACGCAATTGGAGGAAAACATATCAGTGATATTATGCAAGTTGGAGAAGATATTCGTCCTGGCTTCTTTGACTCCATGGAGCACCTTCCGGTACACCTTGCATATGAAGTTAAGGTTGGTGAGCTAATGTAATATCATTGAATATATCTTTTCGAGAGGTAAATATTCTATTTAATTATGTTTCATGTGTGCATTTGGCTAGTATCAATGTAATTTTAATTTTTGTACTTCAATTTCAAATTTAATCTAGGTTCCTCCATACCTTAAAGCAAAAAGTTAAAAATAAGACTAGAGTGGAAAGATCCATATGTGAGGCCTACATCACTGAAGAGGCAGCTTCTTTTTGTTTGCAATATTTTGAGCCTACTATTGTCTCTAAAAGAACTAGGGTTCCCAGGAATGATGATGAGCGTGAACCCTCTAAGTGATGCTCAATTTATAGTTATCCTGGGCGTCCTGGCAATGAATGCGGGAACCGATTCTTAACCAATCAAAAGGTGAAGGTTTCCACAAATTACATTTTAATGAATTGTGATGAAGTTCAACCTTATCTTGACTAAGCACTTGACCTATGATATGCTTGTCATCATTATTAACGTTTGCTGCTATCTTATATAATATTTTTGTGAATGCAATTTGTTTGTTGACAACCTCCAGGATTCTATGCTTAACATTATCAGTGATGAGGCCCACAAGTATATAAACTCATAATTTTAATCCTAATTATGTGTATATGTAAGTTAATCTTTAAAAACTTTATTCTTTCAATATATCCATGTCATGTTTTAATGTTTCTATGACATTGAACTAAAAGGTTGTTGATCCAACCAACTTTGTTGAAGATTTGGTGATAAAAAGTATTGCATATGGCCTAGTGAGAAAAGCAAAACATGGCCCACGTACTTAATCAATGGACACAAATTTCACACTGAGGAGTGGTGCCTTTATAAATCTACATACAATAGAAGTGTTTGCATTAAAGGGTCTGAATACAAGAATGTAGAGAGTGACTATTACGGTACACTCCAAGAAGTGGTTGAGTTGGTCTTCATAAGGTCACAACCAAAATGTTTGTTCTTGTTTAAATGTGATTGGTTTGATCCCACCCCGATCATGGCACACGAATTGATGCCGAAGCTAGACTCGTTAAAGTTCATAAGTCAAGGAGACTCAACACGTATGATCCATTCATGTTTGCCCAACAAGCCATACAAGTATGCTACAGCCTTTATTCTACTAGTGAAATAAAGATGATTGGTTAGTAGTGATTAAGGTTAAGTCCAGGAGGACTATTGAGGCACCTAGTGCTGAAATTAGTACTGATGCATTACAAGAAAAAGATATCGGTCATGTTGTGCCTTCAATAGTCGAAAATGATAGTGACCTTCAATTCTTACGTGATGATGAGACATATGAAGAGGTTGATAGGGACTTAAAATCATTCATCAATGACGAAGAAGAAAAGGAAAAAGGGGAAGATGAGATTGAAGAAAAATAAGAAGTTGGAAATGAGTTAGAAGAGGAAACTAAAGAGGATGAGAATAAAGAAGAATAAGATTGCTCTAACTAATTAATTCTTAGTTTATAATATATATTAATTATTCAGTTTAATATCTGTTTTTTTTCAAGTGTTTGATTAGCATGCTGTAAATATTAGGTTTTAGAATAATGATGTCTAACATAACAAATCTTTTTATAGGTGTGGAATTACATTGATACCGATGTCAAGTGGTCATTCGGGGAAAGGTAGAGGGTGCGATGGAGGCTGTCTTATAGTCCGTCTACGTGCCCCACAACAATCTATGTCTGCACCGCCTATCTCATCTCCTTTATAATTTACCAAGCCAATACATCCTCGAGGCATACACTATCTATATCCTCCATCTACATCAAAGCTACCCACCCCTGCTAGCGTTCAATTGACCCAACATCCCAACAAGACTGATCCCATTAATGGGCCACGTTGGATGCACCCTGATACGGATACATAAGTTATATTTCAATTCTTTTGTTTGGTTAATCTTCAAACGAATGTTGATTTCAAATTTGTAAGTACTAAGATTTATTTTTTTTCAAATTGCATAGTTTTTATACGGTTATTGAGGTGGTATAAGAGATTTCCCTGATCATATAGGGGAAATATGAGGCACCAGCATATAACCATAAGATACTCCTTCTAAATTATGGGAGTTATGGTTCCATAAATAGGTAGTAAGTTTTGGTTCTAACTAACGGTTCTTTTAGGTTGAAAAAGGGGGATCTTATTCATTAGATAACCATAAAGAGTTTACAAAAGGAAGCATAAAAGATAAAAATGTAAATAATAAAGTTAATGAAGAAAACTAGCATCTAGTAATATCTGATACATAATTTGCAGTAACAAAGGAAGGGGTACGAATATACGTTTTGAGGGGCCAAAAGCTTCCTTCATGCTTCTTTTGCCATCCTATCAGCATACTGGTTTTATGTTCTTTAGATTTTGGCAAAGGTAACTTCCTCAAAGGAAAGCAACATTTTCCTACAGTTTGAGATAATGATAGAAAGAGGGTGAAAAATATTGGTGTTATGGGTGGGTAGGTTGTAGACTTCTTGGGAGTCTGCTTCTATTTCTAATTTTTTTGATGTTCAAGGAGATGGCAAACTGAGGTCCAATTTAGAGGGACCATCTGTCTGCTAAATCCACATTTCCTTTGCCCAAGAACTTTCCAAAACCTAAAAACCAGTTTCCATCCTTTAATCTGATCACTCCTCTG
Organism: Biancaea sappan; assembly: GCA_037074585.1. Lineage (NCBI taxonomy): Eukaryota > Viridiplantae > Streptophyta > Magnoliopsida > Fabales > Fabaceae > Biancaea > Biancaea sappan. The sequence continues at coordinate 38,510,438 of CM073491.1, read as the reverse complement.
GTTGCTATGAGACTATTTTTCTGTGAACCATCAATATTGAGCTTATGCCATCCGATGTTAGGCTTTTTCCAATGTTGAGCAAAAGTATAAGAACCAACATTTATGTGATAGTTTCTATTAATGTTTTGGGTCTAGTAATTCGACTAGTATTTAGCTGCTTTTGATATGATTTTGTTTCTAATAATTTATGGTATGGGATGTTTGTTTTGGAAAAAATTTTCATTTCTAGTTAGCCAAATACATCTAATTGCATATCCGACAATGGTTTGCCAAAGAATAAGGAATGACATAGAGTTGGTGTTTGTGCTGTTTGATGTCAACCAGGAGTCATTGAAGGAAGAAGAAGTCATGGAGGGTTTAAGGGTTCCCAAATGGGTTTACCTTGTGAGCAATCACGAAGGGCATTTTTGTGAGTTTTGGGTTTATTTTTTCATAAGGGACATAGGTTGCAATTTTGTCTAAATATTCAGTGAAGTTTCATGAATTTTGGTAGCCTTTCATACAGGCTAGCCAAAGGAAGAAGTTTTCTTGTGGGTTAGTTATGATTTTCCAAATCCAGCAACTCTAATTTTTAAATTGTTGTATGTTTGTGACATTTGTTGGAGATTATGAGTTGTTGAAGATAAAGAGGTAGGTTGTTTTTTAGGATAAGTTTTCAAATTTAGTTAGTTTCCACAATTTCAGGTCTTAAGGTGGGTTAGAAAAGTGAGGTAGAGGAACTAATAGAAAAGGGATGTGCAAAAGTTTGGCTAAGGAGTTCGAAGGGGATGTCCAAAAATTTCCAAGGTCATTTGGCTAGGGAGTCGAAGGGGATGTCCAAAAGTTTCCAATAGGTGCCATAAGTATTCCATTCAATGACAGTTTTAACAATTTGTGTTTCTTCAAGCTATGGGAAGAGGCCATCAATGCATTGTCTAATGGGTTTGATGATCTAGTTATCAAACCAAAAGTTTGTTTTTTCATCATTTCCAATGATAGTTCTCGTACAGAGAAGGTATAGTGGGATGGTTTGTCTGAAAATTTTGAAGGTATGAGAATTGTTTGTCTTGTTAGTTGTCCACTTGTCTTGGTATTTATTGGTTAGGATTCTTGCCTAGTCATTATCTCTAGAATAAAAAAATCTCCTAAGTAAGCTTTAGTGTTGGTTTTTAATTATATGTTCTGCTTTTCTTATGCCTAGTCTTCCCATGAATTTAGGTTTTGTTATTTTTTTTTCTCAATTTAAAGTGTGAATTCTTTTTGTTCTTAATGTATGACCCTAGAAGAAGTTTCTAACCTTCCTATCTATATTTACTAAAATATTTTTTAGAAGAGTGAAGGCTTTCATGACGTGGCAAAGGAGGTTGGAAATAGTGGAGTTAATTAGATGGGGTCTTCCTGTTTTTGAGAGAAGGTTTATTTTCTAGTCTTGAAGTTTTTTGTTAATTTGATCAATGATGAAAGTGAAATCTGATTTTTTGTATGAAGGTTTTGGTTCACGCCACTACGATGTCAAATCGCCCAGAATTGAATTTGTGGCAATTTGCAATATAGTGATTCCCAGGTCGTATTCACTCAAGGAGCCTCACTTCTTGATACTAATTAATCGTTCTAAACACCTAAACACTAATTAAGAGTACATAAACGTGGGGGGGTTTTGTAGCAGTACTAACAAGATAAACAAAACAAAACAGCAATTAAATACTACAACAGCAGCAAAATATGTAGCACAGCAGTAACAGCAGCAGCAGCAGAAATTGCAAGATATTGACAGTAAAGAGACTATGTAATCAGCCACTAGGATTCATGGGAGTGTAACTATCATTACCTAACTCATTGATTCAGTTTTATTCTCATTCCATTGTTTGGTTCTTTATGAAAATGGTTCTAGAATAACATCTAGAATTTAATGCTACTAATTACAGTCAAGAACATCTCTCTACTATAACTAGATGCATTCAGTGAAAAATCTCAACCAAACCAAGTTAAATATATCATTTAACTAGTCATTTCGCCTCCCTCACTTTCCTAATCAATCAAGCAAGGTTATGTTTTATATATAAGTCAGTTTATGTTACATTCTCAAGCTCTAATCAGAATTTGACAGCAAAATAAACATGACAACAAAACAAAAACAAAATGAGATGAAAATGGAGAATAAAACACTTAACTTGCATTCTTAGTTCAAGCTACAACATCCCAGTGGTCTAGTGATTAATTACAATGAAAACTTAGCCCTCCATGAAAGCAAAACAGCAAACAACAGAAGCAAAAACAGAGAGGAAGAGAGAGCTGCGAATTTTCTAAGTCTGGTTGCCTAAAATAAAAGTATTCTGATTTCTAAAACTGATGCCCCTTCAATGCCTTAGAATATTCTACCCTAGATGCTTCCTCCATGATGTAGCAGCACTTTGACAGCAAAACAGCAGTATAATTAATGTTTCTGCAGCAGAAAGTAGGCATGGCAGCAGCAGATTTAATATTTCTGCAGCAGAAAGTAACAAACAGCAGCAGAACATAGGTATGGCAGCAGCAGAACAGCATGGAAAAATTGATATTTCAGCCTTGCTTTCTGACCTACGAAATTTAATATTCATGCCCTCAAATTCTGACTACATGGCATTCAATAAGAGTTCAAGTGGGCCCCACATCCAGCATATCCTAGTCAGCATCTGCATCATCCAAAAAGTGCCACATTAGCATCCAAATCATCATCTTTGTCCATGTCAACACTTTTCTCTCCAAAATTGAGATTTGTAGGAATTAGATTGAGCATTTTGTAATTCAAGTTCTGAAAATATAAAATTGAAGCACATTTAATCCATAAATAGTTTATACCCAATAAATTCCAAAACATAATAAAATTAGAGAATTGACAAAATTAAAGAGGCAAAAAGGACTAAAATAGGGACTAAAAAGTATATAAAAATGCCCGATATCAAATCCCCCACACTTGGCCTTTTGCACTCCTGGGCAAAATAATATTCAGAACACCTAAAGACACCAAAGGAAAAATGTGGAAAGCATGCTAGAATAGAATAATTAAAATTTTGAAAAGATTTAGCACTCGAAGGAAATTAATCTTAAATTTCTAAGATTCCAAGCATCATGGCAATTTAATTTGATACGAATGAATTCAAGTAATTAGCCTCCTCACCAGAAATGTGTTTACTCTCTATTCTCTCAAGTGTCTAAGGTAAATCACTCGAAATTCAACTTATCACAGAATTCACTACCATAAGCTTGTCAAGAATCTAAATCTCCACTACTTCAATCCAATACATACTTGAATCAAAAGGACTTTACGAGGTTGTAACGTGGGTAAGAAAAATAGTGGGAAACAAAGGGAAAGATTGAACAATGAAACAAAATATAGTAACAACTCAAGAAAATGAAGAGCATTTACAAGTGAAATATAAGAGACTGAGCATTTACAATCCAATACATACCTGCTCCTCTTTTTCATCATTTTCTTCTTTTTTTTTTTCAAAATTTTTTTTTATTCTTTCTTTCTTTCTCTCTTTTTTTTTTCTTCTTGACTGGCCAGTCTTTTTCTTTTGCTTGAGAGGAAGTAGAAGAAATATAGTTTAAAACACCCCAAAATTCACAAGATTTTTCAGTATATCAATCCCTTAAAAGAATTTAAAATACTCCTCACATCTTAAGTTGAAAGAGAAAAATATTGTTGTAGGCAGAAAAAGTGGTGGAAGAACACAAGAAAAAAAATGGATAAGGCACAAAATGGCATACAATGGAAACAATGACAATGGATGGCTATTTGGCTAAAAGTGGTTACAAGAAACAAATGCCTAAATCATTTCCAAGCATGTACAAGATATGTAGCCTCAATCAAAGATTCAAGACAAGTTCTAGAGTGACAATCCATGATAGAGAACACACAACAAGAAGAATAGCATTTTTCACTTAGGCTCAAATCCTCACAGCTAAAAGACTATTACTACAAATTTATTAAAGTCAACGTCATTGCCATTTAACTTGAATTCCTTAGAGAAATAAGGCTAAATTCTCTTCATGCTAAGTCAATCTACACTTTAACTATTTCATCATGCATAATTCCACACCAAAACTCCATCAAATTTTTTTTAAAAAAAAAAATGAGCATCAAATTCGGACAAAACAGAGCAGCAAAATTCTGCAGTGCAGAATTTCTGGCGACACAGCTTAACCGACATAGAACGACACCAAAACAAATGCGAAAGACACCAAATAAAATTCTACAGCTAGAAGACATATAAAGCTTTTAAAACATGTAAAGAAACTAGCAAAATTCGTAGCCAATCAATACAGAAAATTCATGCAAGACAGCTCAAAAATTCTGGACAGAAACAGAGAAAACAGAGGAGACAGCAGGAATTTTTTTTTTTTTTGGAGAATAAACTCAAATTCTCTCCCCCCACACTTAAACATTGCATTGTCCTCAATGCAAATTATTACCAAACATCAAATAAAATGAAGAGGACATAAATTAAAAGGAGGGAAAGAGTACGGCCTTATCATGGAGTCGGAACGTTGTAGAGTTTGATTTCCTCTACAGTTTCTTCTTTGAAGCCCTCATAGAACTTCTTCAACCTTTGCCCATTTACCATGAACTGCTTGTTGGTGGCCTCATTTTGAATTTCTACTGCACCAAAAGGAAAGACATTAGTAATAACAAAAGGGCCAACCCATCTAGAGCGAAGCTTACCGGGCATTAGCTTGAGGCGAGAATTATAGAGAAGGACTTTATCTCCCACTTGAAATTCTTTTTTCTCAATTTTCTGATCATGTAAAGCTTTTGTCCTCTCTTTATAGATGGGCGCATTCTCATAAGCCCCTAGCCTTAGTTCTTCCAGTTCTTGAAGTTGCAACTTTCTTTCTTTACCGGCTAGGGTCATGTCCATATTGCATTGTTTAACGGCCCAATATGCCTTGTGTGCAATCTCCACCGGCAAGTGACATGCTTTACCAAATACCAAGCGGTATGGAGACATGCCGATGGGAGTCTTGAAAGCGGTTCTATAGGCCCAAAGCGCATCGTCAAGCCTCTTACTCCAATCTTTTCTGTTGGGTTGCACAGTTTTCTCTAATATTTGCTTTATCTCTCGGTTGGAGACTTCTGCTTGCCCATTGGTTTGGGGGTGGTAAGGTGTAGAGGTTTTGTGCACCACCCCATATTTCTTCAATAGCCCTTTCATGTTTCTATTACAAAAGTGTGATCCTTGATCACTGATTATGGCCTTGGGGACACCGAATCTGCAGAAAATATGTGAACGAAGGAAATCTACAACAACAATAGAATCATCAGTTCGGGTGGCTTTAGCTTCCACCCACTTCGACACATAATCCACAGCAACTAAGATATACATGAAGCCAAAAGAAACAGGAAAAGGACCCATAAAGTCAATACCCCAAACATCAAAAACATCACAAAAAAGAAGAGGTTGTTGAGGCATTTCATTTCTTTTAGACACATTTCCAGTTCTTTGACACCTAGAACAATTTTTGCAAAAATCAAAGGCATCCCTAAATAAAGTAGGCCAATATAAACCAGAATCTAACACTTTTCTAGCTGTTCTTTGGGGACCAAAGTGTCCACCACATGCAAGAGTATGACAAAAATTCAGCACAGATGCAAATTCATGATTTGGAACACATCTCCTAATAATTTGGTCACTACAAATTTTCCACAAATAAGGGTCATCCCACACATAGTACCTAGCCTCGCTTCTTAATTTATTCAATTGATGTCTATTTTGGTATGCAGGCAATTTAGATGCAACAAGATAATTCACTAAATCAGCATACCAAGGCTCACTAATACCATGCAAAAGGAGGAAACACTCATCTGGAAAATTGTCTCTTATAGGGAGATGTTCCAATGGAAGATCAGAAAGCCTACTCAAGTGATCTGCTACTACATTCTCTGCCCCACTCTTATCCTTGATTTCCACATCAAATTCTTGGAGGAGCAGCATCCATCTAAGCAATCTTGGCTTTGCATCTGGTTTCTTCAACAAATATTTCAATGCTGCATGGTCAGAAAACACAATTACTTTGGAGGCAAGCAAATATGATCTAAATTTTTCTAAAGCAAAAACAATTGCTAAAAACTCCTTCTCCGTGGTTGTGTAATTTGATTGAGCTGAATCAAGGGTACGGGACGCATAGGCTATGACATGCAACTTCCTCTCTACTCTTTGTGAAAGTACTGCTCCCACAGCAAAATTTGAGGCATCACACATGAGCTCAAAGGGAAGCTCCCACTGTGGAGGTTGGATGATAGGAGGGGAGGTAAGTTGCTTCTTCAACTCATCAAAAGCTGACCTGCAAGCATCGTTAAAATTGAAATCAGTTTCTTTTTGGAGGAGTTTAGATAGGGGTAGAGCGATCTTACTGAAGTCCTTGATGAATCTCCTATAAAATCCTGCATGGCCAAGAAAAGAACGAACTTCCCGCACAGAAGCGGGGTAAGGCAAAAAAGAGATAACATCAACTTTGGCTTTATCTACTTCTATGCCACGTGGTGACACTATGTGGCCTAGGACTATTCCTTGCTCTACCATGAAATGACATTTTTCATAATTCAAGACCAAATTTTTCTCTATGCATCTCTCAAGTACTCTCTCCAAATTTTTCAAACATGCATCAAATAAGTCTCCATAAATAGAAAAATCATCCATGAACACTTCCATGCAATCCTCTAACAAATCAGAAAATATGCTTAACATGCATCTTTGAAAAGTGCCAGGTGCATTACAGAGACCAAAAGGCATGCGTCTATATGCAAAAGTACCAAAGGGACAGGTGAAGGTAGTCTTCTCCTGATCTTCAGGTGCAATGTGGATTTGAAAATACCCAGAAAAACCATCAAGAAAACAGTAATGAGACTTGCCAGCAAGTCTCTCAAGCATTTGATCAATAAAAGGAAGAGGAAAATGATCTTTTCTAGTTGCTTGGTTCAACTTTCTATAATCAATGCAAACACGCCAACTGTTTTGAACTCTAGTGGGCACTAACTCATTATTTTCATTTGCTATAACAGTTACCCCAGTTTTCTTTGGCACTACTTGTACAGGACTCACCCACTTACTATCAGAGATAGGATAAATAATACCAGCTTAGAGGAGCTTACTTACCTCCTTCTTGACCACATCAAGAATCATGGGGTTGAGTCTTCTTTGGGGTTGCCTCACTGGTTTCGTCTCTTCTTCAAGGAGAATTCGGTGCATGCACACTGAAGGACTAATTCCAGGAATGTCTGCTAGAGTCCACCCAATCGCCTTCTTATTCTTTTTCAGCAAACTGATTAATTTTTCTTCTTGATTGGGGTTCAAGTTGTTGGCTACAATGATTGGAAGTTTGTCCCCTACCTCCAAGAAGGCATACTTGAGGTTTTCTGGTAAAGCCTTCAACTCCAATGCAGGTGGTTGGATGGAGGATGGAATCAGTTTTTGTGGAGTCACATCCAAGGAGGCACCTACAAATTCAGATTGCTCAAAGATAGAATCCTTGGCTAAAGAGGAGGAAGGGTTAGCAGCACAAGAGGAAAGAGATGAAGAATGTTCAACATTACAATTTAAATCATTACACCTACAACTACCTAAAATAGAAACAGAATCCAAGTATAAGCTAGAGAAATTTACAGAATCAGAATGCACATCAGAATCCAAATCACTATGCAAATCAGAATGCAACTCAGAATTGTCAGCATTTAGAGAGTTTTCAATTTCAGTGCAAGCATGACAGAATTCAGAACCAGCACAATTGCATTCAAAGACATCTACCAAATCAGAGAATTCAGGAAAATCAGAAATTAGTTCAGCTTGGAAATCATCACATGCCTCATCAACTAAGTAATCCAAAAAGTTAACCACATGCACATTGGAATGATTTTCTATAGGATGTTTCATGGCATCCAAAATGTTAAAATCAATTTTTTTACCAGCAAACTCTATTGACAAAGTCCCTTCATGCACATTAATGATGGTTTTTACAGTTTTCAGAAAAGGTCTACCAAGTATTAATGGTGCATGGCCAGGAGTATTATCATTTTCCATATCAAGCACATAAAAATCAGCAGGAAAAATGAGATCTTTAACTCTTACCAGGACATCTTCTAAAACTCCTGCTGGATGTGCTGTGCTCCTATTGGCAAGTTGGACAATCACTCCAGTTGGTGAAAGAACACCAATCTTGAGGCTCGAGTACACTGATTTGGGCATAACATTGATTGAGGCTCCCAAATCCAACATAGCATTGGAGAACTTCATGTTGCCTATTGTGCATGGTATTGTGAAGGTTCCAGGATCTTTGCACTTGGGTGGCATGGGTGGTTGGATGAGTGCAGACACATTTCTCCCCAAATTGACTCTCTCATTACCCCTTAAACGCCTCTTATGAGTGCACAACTCTTTGAGGAACTTGGCATACTTGGGGATTTGCTTAATTGCTTCCAAAAGTGGGATATTGACCTCTATTTTCCTAAAGGTCTCCATGATCTCTTTATCCATGTCAGATTCAGAAGCTTTCCTTGATTGAGTCTGTCTATTGGGGAAAGGAAGAGGAATTTTCTGAACCACTTCTTCATCCTTTTTATTTTGCTCACTGGTTGAAGATGAAGGAACACTTTGCTGGACATTTGATTTTTCTGGTTTAGATTCAGAAGCTGGACTGTCTACTTGTTTGCCACTCCTCAAGATGATGGCACTCACATTGCCTCTTGGGTTGATCACTGGTTGGGATGGCAAACTCCCTGAACCTTGACTTTTTAGCTCATTGACTGTTGTGGCTAATTGGCCAATCTTAGTTTCCAAATTCTGCATATTTGTTTCTGTCCTCTGCTGGAACTAAAGAGTATTGGCAGTCAGTTGCTTCATTAGATCCTCAAGACTAGGCTCAGGTTTCTTGGGTGCTGGAGGAGGTGTATGGCTAGCTTCAGGTTGATTGTATCTTACATGGGGTGGCTGATAAGGGGGATTTGAGGCATTCCTATACTTGAAGGCTGGATGATCACACCACCCAGGGTTATAGGTGGAGGAATATGGGTCATATCTCTGTTGTTGTGGCTGCATGGGTCTACCAGGGAATATACCAGCACATGACTCAGTTGGGGTCTCTTGCAGCTGAGGGCATTGATCAGTATGGTGGGTATTCAGGGAACAAATACCACAGACTGAAGGAGGAGGGGCTTGTTGTTGTGTTCTCTGATTTAATGCCAATTGCCTCACCATTGACGCTAATTCTTCCAATTTATTTTCTATCCTTTGTTGCTCCATGGGAGGTGTCCTCACCTCATTGACAGTAACTGTTGGATCACTCAATCTGGTGCCAAACTGCTGAGCATTTTGGGCCATCTTGGCCAACAATTCATTTGCTGCAGTAGGAGTCTTATCCACCAATGCCCCACCAGCAGCTGCATCAACTATATATCTGTCCATAGGCAGTAATCCTTCATAGAAATATTGGATGAGAAGCTGCTCTGAAATCTGGTGGTTTGGACAGCATGAGCAAAGCTTCTTAAACCTCTCCCAATATTCATGCAGAGACTCACCATTCAACTGTCTAATCCCACTGATATCCTTCCTGATTGCTGCTGTTCTGGAGGCTGGAAAGAATTTTTCTAAGAACAACTTCTTCAGCTCATCCCATCTTGTTATCAAGGCAGTGGGTAGATAGTAAAGCCAATCCTTGGCTGCCCCATCCAGAGAGAAAGGAAATGCTATTAATTTGATCTGTTCTTCTCCAACTCCATGTGGTCTCATGGTAGAGCAGACAACATGGAACTCCTTTAAATGCTTGTGCGGATCTTCTCCTGCAAGACCATGAAACTTAGGCAGCAAATGGATTAGACCAGATTTTAGCTCAAAATTAGCATCCAACTCAGGATAATTTATGCACAATGGTTGATAATGCACATCAGGTGCAATCAACTCTTTAATTGATTGTTCTTGCCTATTTTGAGGCATTTGTGCATTTTGATTATCCATCCCAGTTATCCCAGCTGACTCAGAATCTGTAGACTCCAACACAATATCAGATTCAGAATCTGATTCAACTTCTACACTATTGACAGCAAACTCAACAATTTTAGCAAGAATTTCAGAAACTATACTAGTCCTAATACTATTACTTCTCACTAGCCTATGGAAGGTCCTATCAATTTCTGGATCAAAAGGTGGTAAGTCCACGTGACCAGACCTTCTCATATACTAGAAAGGGCACAAATTCACAAGGAAACAACAAGAAAACAACAAAAACAACTAAATCACTATAAAAGACTCCAACCGATGAAAATCACCAAAAATTTAAGTATCTCAGACAAATCTGATTTTTCATGGAAAAATTCTTGACAAATTGGAGAGACAAACACAAAAAACAGAATTCAAAAATTCAAACTACAAAAATCACACTAAAAATCACAATTAATTAGAAAAATCAAAAAAATAGTAAAAAATAGAAAAGGAGGCCTAAACGATGGAATTTGGCAAAATGGCGGCCCAAGATGATCCTTTGGATGATCGAGTGGTTGGAATTTGCTTAAAATGTCGAAAACTAGTGGTATACCAAGTTTGAGGTCAATCGGAGGTAGTTAATTTTTTTGCCTATGAATAGTAACCGATAAAAACTCAAAAACTTGTAAACCATTTCAACAATACTAGATAACTTAAAATTAAACAAAGAAACACTTAAACAACTAATTAGATAACTTAGAAGTGAATTGGCTCCCCGGCAACGGCGCCAAAATTCTGGTTCACGCCACTACGATGTCAAATTGCCCAGAATTGAATTTGTGGCAATTTGCAGTATAGTGATTCCCAGGTCGTATTCACTCAAGGAGCCTCACTTCTTGATACTAATTAATCGTTCTAAACACCTAAACACTAATTAAGAGTACATAAACGTGGGGGGGTTTTGTAGCAGTACTAACAAGATAAACAAAACAAAACAGCAATTAAATACTATAACAGCAACAAAATATGCAGCACAGCAGTAACAGCAGCAGCAGCAGAAATTGCAAGATATTGACAGTAAAGAGACTATGTAATCAGCCACTAGGATTCATGGGAGTGTAACTATCATTACCTAACTCATTGATTCAGTTTTATTCTCATTCCATTGTTTGGTTCTTTATGAAAATGGTTCTAGAATAACATCTAGAATTTAATGCTACTAATTACAGTCAAGAACATCTCTCTATTATAACTAGATGCATTCAGTGGAAAATCTCAACCAAACCAAGTTAAATATATCATTTAACTAGTCATTTCGCCTCCCTCACTTTCCTAATCAGTCAAGCAAGGTTATGTTTTATATATAAGTCAGTTTATGTTACATTCTCAAGCTCTAATCAGAATTTGACAGCAAAATAAACATGACAACAAAACAGAAACGAAATGAGATGAAAATGGAGAATAAAACACTTAACTTGCATTCTTAGTTCAAGCTACAACATCCCAGTGGTCTAGTGACTAATTACAATGAAAACTTAGCCCTCCATGAAAGCAAAACAGCAAACAACAGAAGCAAAAACAGAGAGGAAGAGAGAGCTGCGAATTTTCTAAGTCTGGTTGCCTAAAATAAAAGTATTCTGATTTCTAAAACTGATGCTCCTTCAATGCCTTAGAATATTCTACCCTAGATGCTTCCTCCATGATGTAGCAGCACTTTGACAGCAAAACAGCAGTATAATTAATGTTTCTACAGCAGAAAGTAGGCATGGCAGCAGCAGATTTAATATTTCTGCAGCAGAAAGTAACAAACAGCAGCAGAACATAGGTATGGCAGCAGCAGAACAGCATGGAAAAGTTGATATTTCAGCCTTGCTTTCTGACCTACGAAATTTAATATTCATGCCCTCAAATTCTGACTACATGGCATTCAATAAGAGTTCAAGTGGGCCCCACATCCAGCATATCCTAGTCAGCATCTGCATCATCCAAAAAGTGCCACATTAGCATCCAAATCATCATCTTTGTCCATGTCAACACTTTTCTCTCCAAAATTGAGATTTGTAGGAATTAGATTGAGCATTTTGTAATTCAAGTTCTGAAAATATAAAATTGAAGCACATTTAATCCATAAATAGTTTATACCCAATAAATTCTAAAACATAATAAAATTAGAGAATTGACAAAATTAAAGAGGCAAAAAGGACTAAAATAGGGACTAAAAAGTATATAAAAATGCCCGATATCAGGTTTCAATGGGTATCTAGATAAAACCCTAGATTAGAGGCTTGTCTTATGCCAAGAGTGTTGTGGAAGTAGTTTATTGTATCTTGGTAGACCGTTTTGGAAAACCATTCTTCTGATTTTTCAAGGTTAATTGTCATACATGTTATGGAGCAGATGGAGTTAAGAACCTCATTAATAATGTATATGTTTGAGCTAGCTTTGCTAAAAAGGAGAATGTCATCCGCAAAGAAAAGGTGGGATATTCTTGGTTCTTTATTTCTGAATTTAAAGGGCTACCTTTGGTTTGATTCATCATTTTTTGGATGGTAAGACTCAAGTATTTGATTGCAATGATGAAAAAATAAGGAGAGAGAGGGTCTTCTTGTCTTATACCTCTTGTAAGAGTGAAAGATTCAATTTTCTTACCATTTAAGATAGGGGTGTACCTATTTTCTTAAGGCAAGAGTTGATGAGGTTTATGAGCTCATGCGGGAAGTTAAATATATGAAGCATTTTTTCTGTAAATTCCCAAGAGATGGAATCAAAAGCCTTTTTTTAATCTATTTTAATTATCATCCAACCATCTTTTTCCTAGAGTTCTTCATTGAGTTCATTGTTTCTTATGCAATGAGGAACAAGTCAAAAGTGTGTCTTCTAGAAAGGTAAACTCCTTAATATGGGGATATGAAAGTTAGGAGAAAATGTTTATTTCTATGGACAATAATTTTAGAGAGAACTTTGTAGTGAGTGGTACATAGTCCAAGGGGTCTAAAGTAGGAAGCCTTATGGGCATTTTCTAGCTTCGGGATTAGGCAAATGAAGGTGTTTCCTTATTCTTCTGGAATACTATGATCAAGGAGGGCTAAGGCCTTTTCTTATGGTAAGGATAAGTTAATGTTTGGTTATTTCCCAATTTTTTTTTGGTAGAAGATTGCGTGCAAGCTATAACGACCGGGGTTGCTTTCTAGATTGACGACTGTCCCTACAAGCCAACATGGGTCCTTATAGTATGCTTTGTCCTCACTCGCATGCTTCCTAAGAAAACTTCCTAAGAGGTCACTCATCCTAGAATTACCCTAGGCTAAGAACACTTAACTATGGATTACTTATGAAATAGGCTCCCGAAAATAAATGTGCACTTTATTGCTATAGGTAGTATCTATCAAATCTTTTAAGCTCTCCTCAATTGTACAGTTCCATACTTGCATAGTCTCGAAATCTCAAAATCACTTAATTGTACAGTCTTATACTTGTACATACTTAGGATTCCTCTCATTCTAATGTGGAGTTACTTCATTCATGTGGCCCTTCACCTAAAAGCTTGCCAGGAGCTGCTCCTTGTCTTTGCTTCTTCTCTACACTAGCAATCATTCCCCATCCTCATAGGCCCCAGGCGTCACATAAGCCATCTTCCCTTGGGTTTTTAGAGGGCTAATGCTAAAAAGGGCATTTTTTATTTCTTCTTCTTCTTTTAGGATTTTTGTTATATTTTGATGATAAGCATTATCAAGGTTGCATGCATTAGAGAGGTTACTTATGGAAGAGAAATCTATGTTCCTGGTGGAAAAGTGGTACTCTATGTGTTTTAGAAACAAATTAATTTCACTTTCAATTTCATCTTGGTCTGTTATCCATGTGTTATTCTCTTTTTGCAAAATTTTATTTTTTTCGTCTTTTGTTAACTGCTGCCATGTGGAAAAGGAAGTGTTTCTGTCTCCTAGAGTCAACCATTCGATTCTAGATTTCATTTGCCACATACGCTCTTCATTTTCAATGAGGTGATTTAAGTGAATTTGAAGATCTTTTTCAAGGAGGAGGAGGTGAAGGGAATTGTTATTTGCAACATACACTCGTCAATTTCAAGGAGGTGATTTAAGTGAATTTGAAGATCTTCTTCAAGGAGGAGGAAGTGTAGGGAATTGTTATTTGCAAGTGCACTCTAAATGCCACTTAGTCTCCTTTTTTTTTGTTTATTTCATAGGTTATGTTTCCAAAGGTTTCATCATTTCATTCTTTAAGGTCTTTTTGGAAGTTCATAATGGTATTGGTTAGATCATTTGAGGTTCTGTTCCATGAAGTTAAAGTCCAAGATTTAAAGGTATAGTGATTCATCCAAAATGGTTTAACTCTGAAAGGTTTTTCTTCTCTTTTATAATTATTGTGGGTTTTAAGAAGGATGGGGCAGTGATTAGAAGTTAAGCATGGTAGGTGTAAGACTTCAGCTTCAAAAAAGATGTTGAGCCAAGAGGGATTCGCATTAGCTCTATCAATCCTTGTTCTTATAATGATGTCAGCCTCTCTACCGTTAGTGTAGGTGTATTTTGGACCTATGAACCCTAGGTCAATTAGTTTAGCTTTATGAAAGGAAATTATTAAAGGTTTCAATTTTTCCTCTATTAGGAGGTCTTCCTCCAAAGTTTTTTAAGGGATTAGATATTTCATTAAAATCACCAATAATTAGCTAAGGTACTCTAATGTGTTTAGCAATAATAGATAATTTGTTCCAAGTTTTTTTTCTGGCAGAGAATTTAGGGCTAGCATACAAGGTAGTGAGGATGAAGATGTGGAGATTTACCTATACTTTTAGGAAAATTTCATGGAAAAAGGAAGAGATTGGCTCTACTGCTATTGTCTGTGGGTTCCAAAGGGCCCAAATACCTCCAGAGAAGCCCATGGTGTCTTTTTTTATAAAATTTTCAAATCCCAAGTTGCTAATGATAGAGTTATCTCTTTCACCACTTAGTCTCGTTTCAGTGAGGATAACTAGATCAAGTTGTGGGTGTTTTTTAGGTCTATAAAGTCCCTTTTGAAGTTTGTGTGTAACACCCGAGATTTTTGGAGCCAACATTCAAAAGAAAAATTTTTTGTCTGAAATTTAGAAATTTAGGGAATTAAATTTTTATTTTTGGAACCACAAAGGACTAAATTGAAATTTTGGAATTTAAGTGAGATTTTCAGTCTTGGAGTGGGAATGTCGAAATAATCCCAAATGTTATAGAACTTGTGGGATTACCAATATCTTAAATATTACATTTAAGAACTTATTTAAAATTTTATAACGATAGATGTTGATTTTATTTTAGTGAAAAGGAATAGACAAGTAGTAGTACAAATAAAATAATAATAATAATAATAATAATAATAATAATAATATAAATAAATAAATAAGTAAATGAAGAAAGAAAAAAAAGTCATAAAGAACTTTTTTTTAGAGGTAAGAATAGAATTAAATCCATTTGGTTAGGGATATAATTGAATAGAACAAGAGAAAGGACGACTTATTAGGATTTCAACCAAAAGGGGTTTTAGTGGCAAATTAGAGAATGAACACGTGGAGCCCACTTTGTCTTTGGCGGGGAGCACACATCAGTAAAGGAAAGCATCTCATTTTATTTTCCGAAGCTTTCTCTTTTTCCCATTTCGTGTGACAGCCGAGAGAGAAAAATTTTGGAACTTCTTCATCTCACTTCTTGTAAGCCTCTTTCCTTGCTTTCTCTGTCAGTGAGCTCGAGAGAGAGAGAGAACCAAGAAACTCTGTTTTGCTGAGCATAAAACAGAGTATTTCCTTCAACCTTAAGTGAGAAAACATAAGAGAGAAAGTAGCAATAAATACACGAAAATTTTAGGAAGTTTCAGACCAGTTCGTGTGAAGTTTCTACTGCTGAGGAGCGTATCGTGACGGGGAAACAAAGGGAAAATTGAGGGAGAAAATATAGCGCAGAATTTGTAGTCATCGATGGCAAGAGGTAAGAGGTTACTCTGTTCTTTCCCGGTAGAAATCATCCTCTTGTACATAAATTTTTGGTTTAGATGAAATTTTGGGCTGTTTAGAAGCAATCTGAATTAAATAATGATCATATGGATTGAATTAAAGCTTTGGGAAATGTCTGCTGTTATGTCTTTTCTTTCGTTCTCGGTTAGGCAGTGTAAACATGCCTCCATATTAATTTTGAACAACTTAAAAATGGGATTTAAAAGCAATGGGACCTGTGGCTGGTTTTGTGTTCTAACTGAGGATGAATTTTAGAAAATAGAAATATGATGTAGCAGAAAAGTTTATGTGGGCCGATAGAGAGAAATGATTGTTAAGTTGATTAGTTATAAGAAGAACTTTTATCAAACTGTCTTGGAATGAGTTTGTCATTTTAACTCTGTATTTAGGATTGTTTGGGGTGTGCTAGCTGAGAGTAAACTTTAGAAATATAAAGAGAAAAGTCACAAGTGGCCAAGAAATTTATGTGTAGCATTTTGACAGGAAATTTCTGCAAAATTTGGTGGGTGCTGTTATGATCAATTGCTTTATTTAGTGTTGTTTGAATTTGTACCAAAAAGCCATTTTAGGTGAAAATGAATGCTGAAGATGTGTTGAACTTTTATAAATCTTAGAAGAGATTTATTTAGCCAAACTCCAAAGAAATCATAATCTGATTTTGTGCAGAGGCTAATCTGGTCAGATGTGAAGTTTATTTCATATTTTAGGGGCTAAATGAACTTATTTTGATTTGAAATTTTTATGAGGAACTCTTGAAACCTTACTTAGTCAACCTGGAAAATTTTGAAATTTTTGCCAGTGTTTAGCCTGGTCAAATAAATCATGTAAACAGTACTTAGCTCAGTTCAGGATTTAATCTGACCAGTCACGGGTTAGGCATTGTTTCACTGACTTAATGATCTTATTTTGTCCTATAATTTTTATGTCACCTAGAGAGGATGTTAAGGTAACTCTCTACCAAATTCCATGGCATTTGGAGTTGAATTAATAGGTCAATGAAGTAGTTTTCTAAGCTTCTGTGAAACTGAGACAGAACTGAGATCTTTAGAGGGGTCAAACAACAGAATTTTGATCTGAAATTTTTATCCTAGTATGTCAACACACATATATGGTTGTGTGTCAAATTTCACAATTTTTGGAATTGTAGATCAATACCAGAATTTTCTAAAGAATGGACTTGAAATTTGCTTCAAAACAGAACAAGGATAAATGTTTGGTAGTTTATGTTCTGATTTGATGTTGTTCTTGTTTGACTTGTTCTCTAGGCCTTTGTTGAGATTTTTGGTATCCTTTCTTTGCAATTATAGAGTATATTTGGCTCAGATCCAAGGTGAGGGATATCTACTTTGCCTCGGTTGTATTTTCTGTATATACTAACCTTTTTAATATGGCTATAACTATTTGAAATACCTTTCGTGTGCTTATGAATATAAAGGTTATGCATGTGCGTGAGAAACGATTGTATTGATTGATATATGTATTCATATGTGAGTTGTTTTGATATGGCGACAATCATTCTTGTGGTAAAGTGTTGGATTGATGATAGCATGCACTGATGAACATAATACTTGATATTTTGTGATAATGTGAATGATGTTATATTGTTTTGGATTATGTTATATAAATGTGTTGTGATGCTGAGATTGTGTTGATTATACTATGACTGAATTATGTTCATGATTTTTGGTTGTGATTGTGTTTGACTGGAAAGAAAAGGCATGGCGGTGCACCCCATGGGATGAGATACATGGAGCGATAAGGATGGCCTCTTATTATTGGAGCGATAAGGGCGGATGCAGTGGGGGCCGTGGGTAACGATCCAGAAGTACCCTGGATGACCCGATTAATATGAGAATTTGTGATATAGAGTGCCTTATGATTGTTTGGAATGTATTGTTGATGTTATACATGTGACATGGCATAAATATGTTGTTAGTGTTGTGTTATGAATCGTACTTAATGCTGTAATTATACTGAGATGGGTCTTGGCATGAAATTGACTGCATGTATATATATATATATATATACACTTAGGTGAATAGATATATTGTATGTGGTTGTGGTAGAGTAGTGGTTTCCTCACTGGGTTAACATGACTCACACCCTAACATTTTCAGGTATGAAAGAAGAGAAACCATTGAGTTGCGTATGGTGACCGACTCCCTATTTGTTCGGGGTAAAGTGTATTTGTTAATCTTTACTTTTATTTTGTAAGAATCTAATCGAGGCTTTGTAATCGGGTAGGTTGTTCTAGGATGGAAAATGTATGGATAAAATAAGATTAAATATGTATGAATATGTTGATATATATTATGTTGTGGAATTGTATTGATGAATCATGGATCTTGTATAATTAGTTGTCAAGGAAAGTAAAATTGATAGTTAATTGTGAAAAGATTTATATATTGATTTTGTGAATTAACGAAATTAGAGAATAGAGTTATGTTAAGTAGGCTTACGGAGGTGAGGTGAAGCTCACCATCCATGCCGGTCACATGCCAGATCTTGGGATGTGACATTGTGCCAACGGTATATTGATTTTTGTGAATTAACGAAATTAGAGAATAGAGTTATGTTAAGTAGGCTTACGGAGGTGAGGTGAAGCTCACCATCCATGCCGGTCACATGCCGAATCTTAGGATGTGACATTGTGCCAACGGTACCTCTAACGTTCCAACTTATGATGTTCATCAAGGAAAGAAGTTGAGTTTTCAACTATAGGGGAAATAGGTTGGGAGAAACTAATAGGCAAGAAAATTTGGTTGTAATCAACATGTCCCATCCCTAACTTGGGAGAGCAACTAATGCATATATCCATTTGCGTGAAAGCTTCAGGTTGCATGCTAGGTGAGCTTCTGTTTTTATGATGCTTAGTGTTTGGGGGAATTGTAGTGGGGTAGGATTGTTGTTTATTTTTTGGAGCAGTAGGAGGTGAATATGAATTATAGGATATGTTACAAATGGTACCAGAGTGTGAAGGTGGATAAGAGATGGCGGTGATGTTGGTGGGTGTTTCATTTCCAAGTTTGTCTAGATAGGTGAAAGCATGTTTTGGCAAAGAAGGGGCTTTTTCGATTCGGGGATTGTATGGTTCGAGGTAGTAGGTAGGAGGACAAAAAAGGTTAAGGTATAATGAGAGTTGTTGGTGTTTAGGTGAAAAGGCAAGCATGGTTGAGAATGCATATTAGTATAAGGGTTAGTAAGTGCGTTATTGAAGGGGCAAAAATCTTCATTATAATTATGTTGGAGTAGTTTTGGTTCGGATTTGAGGCTTAAGTAAGGGGGTGATTGTCTGACTATAGAACATTCAGAGGTTGAAATATTGCTAGAAAATGATTCATTAATGTTGTTAGTTGTTTCCAAAGTTGGGTTATTTGTGGCTTTTATTTTAGACAGCAGAAACGAGATTTTTTGAGGATTTTCCAAAGATTGGTTAAGTTAGATTCTGGTTCAATTTACATTAAAAGCACTAGTGTAGAAGGTGCTAAATATATGGTTGAACTCAGAGTAATTACTAGAATGATATTCATTAGTGCTTAATTTTTTATTATAAAATTTCTAGTACTTTTTAGATGAGTTTGAATTTGGGTATGTTTCATTTAGCAGGAATTTGACCAACTCCAAAGCAGTGGATTTTGAAACACTGGCAAGGCCCTGTTTTACATTTTGAGGTTTGAATATACTTAGGTTCTTATACAAAATCCGATACAATCTATTGTTAACCTTGATTCGAAGTGGAAGCTTAGAATTAAGATCAAGTTTGACATAAAAGGCGTACCTGATAAGCTCGATTAGCATTTGTTAGTTGTAGCACGACAATCTTACTAAGAAGATTCCCAATCATGATTAGAATTTTGGCATCTGGTATTCTACTGGCAGAAAACGGATGGTGATCCATGTTGTCGTGATTTTCGTTGACCTTTCTTCTTCTGGCCTTTCTTCTGCTAGCAAGAAATCTGGTTTCCAAGTATGCAACAACAATGGTGTTGTTCCAATTTTCCATGGTGTAACTGTGATCGGTCTGAGTTAGTCTTTTCCAAGAGATTGTGTACCAGGTAGTAGTTGAAGTTCTAAGATTTTCGTATCTCCACAGAGCTTCCACAGTGCATTGAGCTTTCTTCTTATGATGTCTAGCTCTTTGGCTAGGTTGCTATATTTTATGATCAGCAATTTCTCCCATTTTTTTGCTAGATTCATCGATGTCTCTCATGAAATATCAAGTGTGAAGGTTCCTTTCTCTAAGTGTTTTTCTTTTAGTTCTGTCGAGTTCTGCACATTGTAGTTCTGGATGGTGCTATCGCCTTGATTCTTGGTTGTAATTTGTCTCTGAGGGTGGTTTGTGGCAATTGTTTTTCCGATATCCTTATAGAGTGCTTATTTGTAGCTAATGATTTGTGTAGGGTGCTGTGAGCTTATGGGATTAGGATTGGTGTTAGATTTAGGCATGGTGTTTTCAGAGTCAAATGAATCATGGTTAATTTCAGAATTTGGAGAGATATGGGTTTCAGATGATACTTGGTTTGGTTGTTTATCTAGAAAATCTTGGTTTACTGGGTTCGAGGGGTCAAAGGGGGCGTTTTGCAAGGGTGTTTGGTTGATTGGTTTGCAAGAAGTTAGATTTTTTTTGTGGGTTTGTTGAGATTTAGATGTGGGTGGTAGGGTTCAAATGGGTTTTTCTTACTGTTCTAAAGTGGTGGATCTTGTTTTTTGGGTTTGGTTATATTGGTTTTGGGTTGGGATGGGGTCAAAAATTTCCTTTTGGATTTTATCTAATGAGCCATATGATCCTATAAGGATCTGAACAATCTGATTCAAAAAATCGTCCTTTCTTTCTCTAACGACATGCACATTTTCCGTTGGCTTCTCCGTTTCCATTTGGTTTTCCAACTATTGTAGTGGTTTTAGTGTTTTCGTCAGCTTCGTCAAGATCTTCACTTGTTGCAGAAAAAGCTTCATTTTCTTCTTCTTAGATTCAGTCATCTTTATTTTCATCGTCTTCGATTACGTCAGCCTTAGATGCATTGAAGTAGTTTTCGTCGAAATCATATCTATCGTCATTCTCTCTGTAATTCTCTTTGTGTCACTTTACACTTCTTGACTTTTTTTTTAATTTGCTACTTGAAAATATTAAGTTTACTTTGTGTAGAAATGGAACAAGTAGTTGCCCAAACATGAGGTTCAGATTAGAAAGAATTGTAACAAGTTCAGGGACATATTATGCCTCATGATGTGCCACATCCGCAATGAAAGACATGACCGTCCTAGTCTTTAATGGATTAGCAAGGAAATCATGCAGCAGCTAATTCAGCAGTGGGAGTGGGAGGATTACAAGAAGATGTGTAAGAAGGCATGCAAAAATAAAGTGTCCACTAATGGGGGTACATTACACACCTGAGGTGGCATTCCTACTTCCGAGCACATGCGCTGGCTGGTAATATCTAATCTAATTTACTCTTATTTTACTATCAATTTTATTATTACACATAGTCATTTTCAAAATATATAATATTCACTATAATATGCAAGAGCGTCAAAGCGAAAGAAAGCCTTGCTTGTTAGAGTTGTTTACACGCACTCATAGAAAAAGGGACAGTAGAGAATTCGTTGATGCACGCTCACGAGAAGTCTACTTGAGTATATTAAAATCTTATTCTCTTTCTTCTATTAATTTTCTCAATTATCTAACTAACACAATAAATTATGTGGTTATATCTATTTAACAAGAGGAGTATACTAGATTGAAATCATCACAAGCATCCGCGATAGGAAGTGGTACCAAACACAAGGATGATGAGATCGACGATACGGAGCTATGGCCACAAGTGGTGGGAGGGAAGAACAAGAAGGAGCACATATTTGGACAGGGTCAGAGGCATGTAAGATCGGTTCCTCTAGTCGTTGTTATGTCTAGCCATCAGGTCTCTATCTCGACTTCGAAGATGAGCTATAGCACCGAATGGAGCTTGTGATAGAGGAGCTTGGGACTTAGAAGGAGCAAATCAACACTCAAAAGGAGAAGATTGATGCTCAATCAAAGATGCTCCAAAGTCAGGCGACCATCATCAGTGAAATGCAAGCAATAATAGACCGCTTAATCAATTCGGTTAACAAACACATTGGTACTAGTACTCCTGCTAATGATGATGATAATAAGACACAACCCCCAGATCACTCCCTAGATTAGTTTATTTTTAAAAATTTACTATAACTTTTTATTTCATGATGTTGGATCATGAAGAAACATGTAATTAAATGTTCCCCCTTTTTTTATATAGAATTTTTCTTATGTTGTTGTTTTAATTGTTGGTTGCTACTTGTTGGATCATGAACTTTGAATTATATATATATATGAAATTAGAGATGAAATTAGAGACAGAAAAATCCCAATTTGAGATGAAATTAGAGACAGAAAAATCCGTTCTGATTTGAGACAGAATTTTCCATCTCTAATCTCGTCTCAAATTAGAGGCGAAACGGAAATTTCCTTCTCTAATTCTGTCTCAAAAATCATAGATGAATTTAGTTGTCCCAAAATTCATCTTAGATTTGAGATGGAATAAGAGACGAAATTTCCATATCAAATTAGGGATGAAAAGTTTTCCGTCTCAAATTCTCTAATTTTACTTGAGACGGATTTTCAATTTAAGACGAAAAATTTTCATCTCTAATTTTGAGATGAAATTTAATTTCGTCTCAAATTAGTTGGGACGAAAGTATCAGAGAGATTTTTTTCCTTCAATCAAAGAGGAATTTTCCATCTCTAATGTCGTCTCAAATTAGAGGCGAAATAGAAATTTCCTTCTCTAATTTCATCTCAAATCATAGATGAATTTAGCCATCCCAAAATTCATCTCAGATTTGAGATGGAATAAGAGACGAAATTTCCATCTCAATTTAGGAATGAAAAATTTTCTGTCTCAAATTCCCTAATTTTACTTGAGACGGATTTTCAATTTTAAGACGGAAAATTTTCGTCTCTAATTTTGAGATGAAATTTATTTTCGTCTCAAATTAGTTAGGACGAAAGTATCAGAGACAGATTTTTTTTCTTAAATCAGAGACGGATTTTTTCGTCTTTGATTGTTGTATTTCTTGTAGTATATGAACGTGATCCACTATCTTGTAAAGTCACTTTAACCCTCTCTTACAATTCCAATATGATTTGCAAGGTGGTCCTAGGTTTTTTAAAAAAAAAAAAAAAGAAAAGGAAAATCTTTAAGAACCTCACTTCTGCTTCTTTTTCTAGAATTGTTTTGGATGTGCTTTCTATTCTTTCACTTGGTAAGGGAGTTAGTGGAAGTTGACTAAAAAGATAGTTTAATAAATAAATAAATAACGTGGATTTTATCAAAGTCAAAGTTGAGAGTGATCCGGGTAAACCTCTCTTTTGGATTTTATCTTCAGCTAGTTGATGGAAGGATACAATGTAGGCCAGAGTGGACATTTCTACTGTGCAAACAATGAGACGGGATTTGGTCACATCCCAAAAGATTGTAAATGGAACAAAGAGCGAGTTATCCTTGAGTTGGAACTACAGAAAATGGATCTTATGTCAAGGTTCAAGGTTGACTACTATGTTGATACAAATCCCTCAATATGTCAGCCATGTAACTCAAATTCAAGGGATGGGGGGAAGAAACCAACTGATAAATCAAAGAACTTGAGCGTTTAATTTTTAGATCAAATCATCAGAGTTGTTGACACAAATTCATTGGATCATGCTTCTGACTCAAACTATCGAGAATTCTCGATTAAGAGCTCACTGGAATCAGTTGCTAGACCCTTACGTGGCTTGGATGGTGTAAGAATGTTGGATGGAGCTGTCAAAGTGTCTTTGCCATCAATGAATCAAGATATACTGGATCAAGACTCACTAAATCGTGTCCCTTCCCCAAGAGGACACGTGGAGCATCAAGGACGGCTTCAAGATGTTGTGTGTCATTTTACTAGAGCCTCCCCTTGGGAAGCTACAGACATTTAGATTGACAATAAGTGGAAAAGCACACATGGAAGAGGGTCGACTGCTTACTCAGCTAGTGGGTACTCCATTTGGGGCAGCAATGGATATGGGCTTAGATATATAGGTACAATACGAGCATGGATATGAAGTATTTGGAACCCCCGACGAATTTAGGCCAACACATCAAAGACCCAATAAAGATGGCCTTCCACAGTTATTCCTCAATGGATGTCACTATGAAGTCAGACAAGTTTGAGCTACAAATTGCAGAAAATAGTATTACGTTATCTTATCAGGCCCAATTCTCTTAAATACAATACCACTTAGTTTCATCAAAATAATTTTTCTGAGCATTCAAGCCAATGTCATCAGAGGTCAGATTAGTAACGAGAGTGTACAAAAACTATTTAAGCTACCAAATTCAATGGAGTCAGTATTCAACACTTATTCATAGAATAGTTCAAAGGGTCTCACAATCTTCAACTTTTGAGAATCTCTCCAAAACTGGGCTACGAGTAATTTCCCTGATGGTACTGGACCTGGTCTAATTTTTAAGCTAAGGCCCACTGGATATTCGGCTTGGGGTTTCATTCATATCCAACTTGAACATATGCCTTATTTCATACGGGTATTGAAGGCCATTTTGAAACCATGCCCCTTAATTCATGTTTCACCTCAAGTTGGGTTCTCTACTCACGAAGTGTTTGGACCTTAAAGCATCGTATATATTGGCAATACCCAATCATCATTATAAAGCATTGGATCCAGCCATATCATTTTTGAAAAGAAAAGCCTCATCTTCATTGTATTGAACTCAGTCAACGACGAAGCAAAAATTAAATATAGTTACTTATCGTGATTTCACCTGGCGAGGAACATCTTCAAATCTCTACCTTAAACGTAATTCATGTATGATAATTGACCTAGTGCTCTCTTTGACTAATACTACTTCCTATATAGTATTGTAAGTCTCAATCACCCCTGTATATAAGGCTGGCACCAAGGAATCGAAGGCGATTCTCTATTGGGTTGACAGAGCGAATCACAACCCAACTCCTCAATTATCCAAGAACTATGCACCTGCTACTTACTTTTACACCTCAAGAAATACATAGTAAAGGTTCCTAGAAGAACCCATGCTCGTCGAAGTGTCCAAATTTGTAGTTCCATCAGTTCATGCCTCTGTCTTCATCGACGTAGATGGGCTCTTCCTTAGTTTCTTCACACCTCAACTTCTTAGCTTCAAATGTGTCACAAAAAGGGTTTCTAGAGAGTGCCACACAACAGTTTCCATGGAAGCCATGAAACACCTTAGTTGGTACTGTTGAAGTCTTGACTGCCTCTCGACAATTCGCTATCATAGGCAGTTAGTGAGGTCATACAGTCCGAATTTGATCTTCATTGCAAAATTTTTCTTCGCTTACAAGCTTTGGACTATTCTCATTTTGTGGGTACTGACATTTTTGGAAAAAGAGGAGCCACAATAGTTTCTTGGGATGCTAATTACAATTTCACAATGCTTGATTTATCTAGATGTTGGTGTCATATTGGAGCAACGTTTCATGAGGGGACACTTCGCTATATTACTTATATTAATGGTCCCCTTCACAAAGAGCTTTATCATGAGTTATGGGATTTTTAACAATCTGTTGCATCAAATATGAACCATTGACTAAAATCCTATTTCGGTCCGTCATATATAAGGTTTTTCTTATTTTAATCCATCATTTATGTTCATTCTCGAAAGGGTTCCTCACAAATAAAACTATTATTAAGTTGCTCCCTCCATTGACTAACCGTTTAAAAACTTAATAGAAAGTGAGATGTGGTTAGTTAAATGTTGATGTGGTAATGTTGAGTGCCATGCCAACCTACTATAATTTCATTTGGGTCTCTCACAAATGAAATCGTTAGCAAGTTTGTCCCACTTTGTGTCAACTATTTAAAAACTTTTAAAATTAATGGTTCAATGTTAAATGTCATGTGGACCTATTTTTCTTATTACTTAACATGAACAAAACTGGGTATTTTGGAAGCTTTGTTCTTGTTGTTGTTATTCATTTTTTTTTGGCATCATATAAGTTTATTAAAATACTTACAAATAACACAAAGCATATCAAATTCTTGTAGCGGACACCACAAAAAAAAATGACTTTTAAGTCTAAAAGTTGCAATTAAAGATTTTTAATTGCGACTAAAGTTGTTGGCGAAAGTTCGTGGCTGATTATTTGCCACCCTTTAGTTATCTTTGTTGCAAAAAAAAAATTCGTGAGAAAAAGTGACTTTTGGTGGCAACTTTGAAAGTCCACCAAAAGTCACCCGTCATCTTTTTGGATTTGGATTGGTCCAATGGATTAATCCGCGACCCATTCGACTCGTAGGGTCTTGGCCAGTCCAATAACTCGTTGTCTCAGGGTGACTCAATTTTTTTATGCAATATTTAAGTTTTTTTGAAATTAAACCGAACATATGCATACCTGATATTAGAACCTAGGTCTCTTGCTTGCGACTATGTGTATCTTGCCATCCTGCCACCACTTCATTTGTGTTGTATAAGGGCAAAATAATATATATATATATATATATAATATGTTAAAATTATTTTAAGTCAAAAATATTACAAAATAGAAATAAAAAATATCTAACTTAACAAAAAGCAAATATATTACTACTGTGGGAGTCACCACAAAAAGTTTGACTTCGGCTAATTTCATATAAAAAAAATTAACTTCGGTTAAAACAATCAGACTTTTGGTGGCAACTCTCATAGTCGCTACCCAAAGTCAAATTTTTTTAAGAAAACATTAAAAAAACTCAGATTCTTTTAAATAAAATTAAAAAAATTAAACTTTTGGTGGCGACTCTAATTTTTTTAATTTTATTTAAAAAAATTTGAGTTTTTTTTAATGTTTTAAAAAAAATTTGACTTTTAGTAGCGACTATGAGAGCCGCCACCAAAAGTCTAATTTTTTAATTTTATTTTAAAAAATCTGACTTTTTTTAATTTTTTTTTAAAAAATTGACTTTTGGTGGCGATTATGAAAGTCACCACTAAAAATTTAATTTTTTTAATTTTATTTAAAAAAATCTAATTTTTGGTGGCGACTATTAAAAGTTACAACCAAAAGTGAGACTTGTCGCCACCAAAACTTAACTTTTAATAACGATTTATTTAGTGGCTACCAAAAGCCTACTTTTGGTGGCGACTCCAAAAGTTGTCACCAAAAAGTCACCACTGAAAATCAATTTTCTTGTAGTGGGAAGTTGAATAATTTTTGTATTGTGATTAGTTGAATGATACAAGGAGAGTGAAATCTTGGGTTCTTTGAAATGGAAAAAAGGAGAATTCTTTGTGTATTATTATGCAAACTAAAAAGAGAAATGGCATGGGAATATTTCAAAAAATAAGGGAAGCTGTTAGTTTTTTTTATTTTAGAAAATATGTGAAATGTTATTTTTAGTGTTCTCCTGTGAAAGTTGTTATTGACCAAAAGAAATGACATAATTAGTTGACTTTATATAAATTTATCAAGGGTTTAATTAATATAGAAAAGGGCCCGGTGGTTTCGGTCAATTTCAATTTGGTACTATATGGCTTAAAAAATGATAATCGAGTGGCATGTAGTTTGATCTGTTAACATGGCCCTGTGGTTTACATCCATTTTTAATAGTTGTGGTACATGAAACACACATGATTTTAGGGAAAAAGAAAAAGCTCCAATTTACCCATTTGGAACTCTAATTTTGGAAATTTTATTCCTTAAGCAAATTAGCACTTATTTATTTAATGTTAAAAAAACCTAATTTGTCTATTTAAAACCTAATTTTATAAATTTCCACCTTTTTTGAACATTGAAGCAAATTAGTGCCTAAGTTTCATTTATTTGATGTAAATAACTTCTAATTTATCCATTTTGAACTCTAGTTTTGCAAATTCCCTCATATCTTAAACACCTAAAGCAAATTATCACCTAAATTTTATTTATTTGATGTAAACAACCCCTAATTTGTCCATTTTGAACCCTAACAGAACGAACCATAGGCCACTTGATTGATTATTTTTAAATCATAGGTTACCAAGTGTAATCAACCCAAACCACAGGAACCTTTATGTAATTAACCCTTTTTTTTAAAAAAGTTTATTTGTCGATCTAAATGCTGAAATACTTCTTACTATCAAAATTTCTTAAAATATCAATTTTAAATAGAAGTTTATTTGTCAATTCTAGATATTGTAATACTTTTCACTAGCCTTTTATATCTTATATCATACTTTCTTTGAATTTTTAAATCGTTGGCACAATGAGAGACCAACTTATTAATGTTTTCGCTTGTCATAGATCATTTTAAGAATAATAAATTTGAGGGGACCAAATTGAGAAGACCCCCATTTGTGAGGGACCAAAATGAAATTCTAAGTTAACATGACACTTAATGTCGTCACATTAGTGTTTAATAGTCAATGTCAAACTTTTTGTTAAGTTTTTAAATGGACAACTAACAAAGAGACCAACTTAATAACAATTTCATCTATGAGGGATCATTTTGGGAATGAACATCTCTGAGAGATCAAATTGAAAAAATCTCTATCTATGAGCAACTAAAATAGAATTTAAATCCATGAGCCATCCTTGGTTATTGTTGATGGATTTAACCAAATTATAAATTATTTTGAAAAATTAAGTTCTTGTGATAAATCGCATAATAGGGGTGGGCACGGATTGGGTCAAGTTTCAAGGAAATTTCAACCTGAATCGACCAAATGTGATCAGTTCGGGTTATTGAAAAATTAAGAATGGGCCCGAACCAACCCAATCCACACTCTAATGGGTTGGGTCAGGTTAGTTGGTGGGTTACTTCTTTTTTTTCCCCTTCTTCTTCTTCTTCTTCTTTTTTTCTCTCTCTTTTTTCTTTCTTTATTTTCCTTCTCCTTCTCTTCTCCGCCATCTCTCTCTTTGTCTCTCATCTCCTTCCTCTACTATCCAAACCACATCGCCAAATCATCCATCGTCCTCGCAACCCAAATCGTCCATCGTCTCCCCCTTCAATCTTCATTGTTGCTCCTTCACGGTTGACCTCCATTAACCCACGCTATCCTCTACCTTAGTTGCAAACCACCATGTTGTCCTTTGTCTCAATCGCCATTGGCCACCTCCCATACTCAGTCACAATCACTGCTGAAATCAACGTCGTTAAATCCCTCATCTTTTCCTCTCATTCTCACAATGCTGTCAACCTTCATTAAATGATGACAATGCACCAGTGATGGAGAAGGAAGGAGAACACGAGTATATACACAATGGAGGAGAGCTGCGTCTAGAGACTAGAGAGTGAAGAGGAGAGGAGAGAAACTAGAAAACCCTACAAAATATATTATATATAGGTCAGGTTGGCAGGTTGGGTTGGGTTGAGAATTTCTCAACCCGTCACCCGACCCGCCAGTGATTAGGTTCAAAAAAATTGACCCAACCTAACCCAAATGGGTGGTTTAGATGAGTTAACCTGTATGGTTCATATACTATTATTGAAGGGAGGAGGATTCTAGATATCCTTTTACAAAGGAATTTGGAGAAAAGAATGAAACAAGAGGTGAAAAGAGAGAACTTATTATTTATCAAGTTCTTGGGAAGACTCTTGTTTTGCATTTAAATTTATCTTCCCAACTAACTCCTACTTCTACATTAATTCCTCTGCTACCACTTACTTCTACTTTACTCTAGATATTCTAGCTACTTGAGATAGTTTTTTCATTTTCAAGATAATGGGCCTTATAGTGGACCTAAAAATTTGGATCATGACTCATTACAAAAAATACAAAATATTGGGCCATAAATCAAGTTTAACTTTCAACACCCCCCTTAAACTTGATTTACCATTCCAATAATGTTTCTTATTTTGATAAAATCTTGATGCTTGAGTGGCTTTGTGAATATGTCAGCTTTTGACTCCACATATTCTACTTGTACATCCTTTCTTGCAATGCATTCCCTTATGAAATAATAGTGTGTATCATGTGTTTGCTTCAATTATGAAAAACATTATTTTTTGTTAAGGCAATGGCTGATTTGTCATCAACATATATCTTGGTTGGCCCTTCTTGTATCATGTTTATCTCCTTCAATAGGTTTCTTAACCACACTGCATAGCATACACATGATTTAGCAGCTACATACTCAGCTTCGCAGGTAGATAGAGTAACAGTTGATTGTTTCTTTGACATCCATGAAAAAGTCGTGTCTCCCATGTAAAACACAAACCCGATGGTGTGATCATCAATATCTCCACCCCAGTCACTATTGATATGTCCAACAAGCTTATAATCATCAAAAAAAAAAAAAAGAATAAAATAAGCTAAAATTGATTGTACCTTTGAGGTATTGAAGAATTCTTTTGGCAACCTTCAAATGCATAATTGTTGGATTTTCCATGTAGTAACTAACCAATCCAACGGTATAAAGAATGTCAAGTCTTATGCAAGTTTGGTAGCACAAACTCCCAACCAACTTTTTAAAATACGTTGGATCCACGCTTTCACCTTCTCCATGCTTAGATAACTTTATCCCAAATTCTCCTGGTGTGTTGATCACCTTGAAATTCTCCATCTTAAACTTCTTTAGGATCTCTTTTGCATAGTTGTTTCGTGAGATGAAAATTTCAGTTTCTTGTTGTTTAACTTCGATGCCAAGGTAATATGCCATTAGCCCAATATTCGTCATCTTGAACTCCTTTGTCATGGCTTTCCTAAAATCATCAAACATTTTAGGGTCGCTTCCAGTAAAGATAAAGTCATCTACATACAAGCATACAATCAGAACATCTCTTTCTTTGACTTCTATGTATAGAGCATGCTCATATGGAAATTTGGTGAAGCCATTTCCTTGGAAGTACTTGTCTATTTGACAATTCCATGCCCTTGGTGCTTGTTTTAGCTCATAGAGAGCTTTCTTCAACTTAAGGACCTTGTATTCTTTTCCCTTCAAAATGTAGCCCATTTGTTGTTCAATGTAAGCTTCTTCTTCAAGTACTCCATTTAGAAATTTAAACTTTACATCCATTTGATAAATCTTCCATCGATTTTGTGCAACTAGAGAAATTATCAATCTTATGGATTCCAAATAAGCAATAGGAGCAAATACCTCATCATAGTCGATGCCAGCTCGTTGACTATATCATTTTGCAACTAATTTTGCCTTGTGTTTTTCTATCTCTTCTATGGCATTTTTCTTTGTTTTGTAAACTCATTTGACACCAATAGCCTTATGTCCTTTTGGTAGTGAAGTGAGTTCCTACGTATCATTCTTCTCAATGGATTTGATTTCTTCATCCATTGCATCTCTCTACCTTGTCTTGTGTGGCTTCTTGAAAGTTAATTAGGTCACAATCAACATAGAAGCAAAATAGAGTTAGACTATCAAGTCTCCAAGTTTCCTCATAAAGTTTTTGCAAATTCTTGTGTAATCGAAATTTCTTTCATTTAGAAAAGATGGTGGAAAGTCTCCATCGTCAGTTGATGTTGGTGGGGTGGTTGGCGTATCAGTATCTTCTTGAAATTCTATTAGATGCTTTGATGGTGATTGTTCATTTTCAAATTAGAAGAAATTGAAGTCATTTGTTCCAAAGTCCCATTGTCCTTCTTTATGGAATTCGACATCTCAACTTATCAGTCTTTCCAGTATTTGGATTATATAGTTTGTAGCCTTTAGAGTTTGAATCATACCTAAATAAGATGAGCTTCTTGCTTTTATCGTTGAGATTTGTATGTCTCTCATCTGGTACATGCATATAGATTGTGCTTCCAAATACTCTTAGGTGAGAGATACCATTTTTCTTCCACTTCAAGCTTCTTATGGTGTTTTCCCCCTACATACTTCTAGTTGGTGAGCGATTGGACAAGTAGATTGCACATGCTATAACTTTAGCCCAAAATTCCTTTGGAAGTTTTTTACTCTTCAACATGTTTTGCGCCATATTAAGGATTGTTCTATTCTTCCTTTCGGCTACTCCATTTTGTTGAGGGCATCTTGGAATGGTTAAAGGTCGTCAAATTTCATGTTCTTCACAAAATTTTTGAAACTCATAAGAAGTGAACTCGCTTCCTCGATTAGATCTCATAAACTTCATTTCACATCCACGTTCTTTCTCTACAGTAGCTATGAACTTTTTAAAGGCTCCAAATGCTTGTGATTTATGTTTTAAGAAATACATCCAATTTTTTTATTGAAAAAGCATCAATGAATAGAAGGAAATAGTTACTCTTACCAGGGAACTTGGCTTGATTGGACCACAAACATCGATATGTATGAGCTCAAAAGGCTTTTGTTGGCATAACCCAAAAATCGAGCACGTGACCTGCGCAAATGATGCTAGCCTGCACCGCCACAAGCCTAACTTTTCTTATAATACTTATACTTTCATTAACATAACTATCCTTTAAGTTTAAAGGAGATAAAATAATAGCTGAACTTAGCTAAGATTTCTCTTCATTCATAGTCTAGCATTCAATTAAATAATATCTTTACACATAGCTTGTTTATGATCATTTTACATTTCATAACTTTATGCTAGTTCCTACTCTATCTTACATGAGTACACATTGTAGCTTAGCCTACCCGATTACAGAGCTTAACTAAGAATACCTAGTAAGACATGACTTCTAAGGTACCTTACATTTTCCCAGTCAATGGGAAGGTGCACTTGACATGTACATCATTGAGCTATGAAGTCTTCTGCACCTGAAACTGTGAGGGGATGAGTCCAACCACTTGACTCACCGAAAACAGCACTATCGCAGCACTTATAAACATAGGTGTATATATATATTGCCATACATGCAACAGGAAATAAAGAAAAGAAATAATATATTTAACTAAAGCTCTTCTGGATATTTATACACATATCAGGCACATGACAACTTAATACACATAAAGTAGAAATAGAAAGACTTACTTCACATACACATATACATACAATTCTTATAGATTCATACTCATAAATATATCATACAATCTTAAAAAATGCTCACTCGATTGGGTCACTATGGGTCATTGTCATCGCTTGCTCTGGTAACCCACCAAGCCTTCTTGAGAAACTTCAGGTCACTAGAGAAGTCGTCCCACCAAGCTCTTTCACTACTAAGAACACTGGTGACCCTAGCCTACCAAGTTCCTTTCACTACTAAGGTCATTGTGAGCCCTTATCAACCTAGACCTCACCTCACCATGGCCATGGAAATGTAGGAAATGAATTAACTGCACATGAAAACTCAGCAACACTTTCATGCGCAAGGTTAATCAAACATGTAAACACATATATGGCATTATCAACATATAAACATATATGCATTCTCTAACATATTTACTTAATGATGTTTCATAACTCAAAAGTTTAATTTATAAACTTTCCATAACTATGTGCATTACATACATGACAAACCCACATTTTTCATATTCATGCATCATGAACTAATACATGTAAGGATTAACATTCACATTGCTATTTCATATACATGGAATTTCTGGATAACTCATGATAATTTCATACACAAAGGATGGCCTACATTCTTAACTCATAGGCTTACATATTCATTTCTATGTCGATGTTTATAGCTACACCATACATGGGTGAATGATTAAACATATAATTTTTTCCATAGAGGTGTGTTACACTCGTAACAATTTCATCAACAAGTTTGTGTCTATTGTATTTCCCTACTAAGTGTGATCATTGCATTAGATTGATTTCATTTTTTTAATTTATGTAAAGAAGTTACTTCACCTTATTATTACTCATCTCATATAATCTCATGTAATCCTAATTTCATCAAATAGTAATATACATATCTCTATACTTACATGTGAATATATATATATATATATGCATAAGAAACATCTAAGGTAGGATATGAATTCCCTTACCTCTGCTCCAAGATAACCATTGCATCCCCAAAAGATGTCAAAGGCACATTGAAGGATACATCTCTATAAGACAACCATGCAAAAACATGTCAAGATCACAAAATAGGGAAATCTTTACACCAATTCTAACCTTTGATCACTTGGTCATAACTATTTAACAGTAAATCATTTTTAAATGAAACTTGTACCATTAGAAACTAGACTCAAAGATCTTTCCAATGATATAAGATTTGCTGAAAACGAAGTCCAGATGAAAGAGTTATGACCATTTGAAAATTGAGTCAAATCAAGACTTATACTGCAACCCCTCTTTTGTCAAGGTGGCACCTGGGTGCCAAACCTTTGATTCCTAAGCCTATTGGCTGCATGACCTTGGTGTCACACTACTGGATAGCTATGGATAGAGCTCAAAAATGGCTCCATCCTTGGCCAAACTTCCCTTTTTTGATCCCCAAATCTTCCATGGGTTCTTCTAGGATGTTTTAGACAAGTTAAAGACACTTAAAACAACTCAAAAACTCATAAATTTGAAGAACATTCCATGGAGAAAAGATTTGAAGAAATTCTTCCCAAACTCATTCTTTCAACAACTTACAATTCTTCCAAAGATTCAACTATTTCTAGCAAGGGTTTTTATCTATCACCATTTTAGAACAACAATTTCATACTAATTGCTCAATGGTAGCACAATACACAAAATTCCAAATTGCTAGCTTAGGATTTTGTTCTTGAAAGAAAGGAAGAAGAAGAAGAAGAAGAAGGAGGAGGAGGAGGAGAAAGAGGCTTACTCTTTAATGTTCTTCTAAAGCTTCCACAATCTCCTTCCTTCTCCAAGCTTGTCGGGAATGATTGATGAAAGAGAGAAACGAAGGGATTGGCCGCTGGCAGAGGAGAGGCCACTAGAGGATGAGTGAAAAGTGAGAGGAAAAAGGATGATCGGCATATATTAAAGTGTAGTGTAGGGCCCATTATTTTTTTTCAATTTGATCCTTTTATCAAAACATCATTTGATCAATCGAAATGCGAATTATTTAATAGAGTCTGATCATAATTAGGACACCTAACTATACTTCATAAGAATATACACATCATCACATTCCAATTTCACTTAAAACAGATAATTCTTGTAAATGTTCACTTAGGTCCTTCCCGGTGTCCCAAATACACTCTAGCCTCATGTCCAACCTCTTTTAAGATAACAGTTCAGTACTTATCCTTGTAAGATTCATTCTTCTTCATGGGTTTTTGTTCGATCTTTTCTCAAAAGTATTTCCATAATTTATTTTCTTTTCACTTTAGTCCTTAGATGTACTTCTTATACCCATTAACTATGTTTTTCTTTTCCGTTGTAAGTTTTCTTAACCCATGACATGTCTTACTCCTTATTAAACCTTAGTGCTCATTATTTCCTTAGTTGGAACTCTTTAATTTGCGAAAAATTTTCATCCACATAATTATACCCTTTTTAATTGTACAGCAATACCTGGGATATTACAATACTTCCCCCTTACAAAAATTTGGACCCTGAATTTCAACATTTCCTAAGAACTTTCTTGAAACACATAACTTTCCTTGCACATGAGTGGCTAACTTGTGGACTAGGCCTACCCTTATGTCTGCCACAAGAGCAACCCTCGATTTCATAAATTTCTTGTATCTCCTTTAATGCTTAGGTCCACTTGCACTTTTACCTTTAGACCCCATTGTCTATCAATAAGCTCTTTCTGAAGTCTTCTGTAATTGACCCTCATAGGCCACTAAGTGAAATTGGCTCAAGTTATTGCTAGCCTTGAACGCCTTCATCTCAAGGTTTGTACATTGATTGGCTTCCCTTTCTTGGTCGTAATAACTTGTGTCACTATGCTAGTAGTGTTCCTTTGGGGAAGCCTCTAGTCCTCAGAAAGGTGGGACATAAAAGTCCATCTCTAATTTCGCACTTCATTGTGTCATCATCAACTTTCCTAAAAAAGCCACATAGCATTCCTTTCGATGTTCACTTTGTTTGGCCAGACCATTTAACATGTTTTCTCTCTCCTTCAAGAAAAAGAAGTGAAGTTTCTTTGAAACTTCCCCATCAGGCTTAATGTCATACTTTAAGACAAGACTTTCTCGTATTGATCGTATCAATTTGTTCCATTTTAGGAAAACTAACATTAAATACAAATTCTAACATCCATAGTTCTCCCAATAGACTATGACATTGAGTACTCAAACTCGGGCCTCGCCCATCTTTTAAATAATAATTTATGCCTTAGGCTAGTAGAGTTCATTTATGTATTTTGCATCATCTGATAAAAGTCTTTGATTCATACTACTGAAATTTCTTGATGTTGGTCACATTAGCTATATTCTTTGCTAGTCATAATTGAAACTATTAATAGAATATGAAACTACTCTATTACTAACATTACTTGATATGTCAGTCAACAAGTATGTTTCTTATCGGGAAACCCCTCGTTCTTTTGAAGAATCAAGTGTGAGATTCAGACATATATTTCTTCTCTTTCTTTTTTTTTTAATATTTTGGGCCTCTCCACAAGGGTTACATTACACTTCACATTTACTTTGACTTAGGGAATCTACATAGGGTAGGAATTCTTAAGAACTTGAACTAGCTTTGTTTGGTGTCTTAACTTTACCTCAAGGCAGTGTAGGGTCAATAGTTTAGCTAATTCTCTCATCTTCTCGAATGTCTAATCTTTACATTATGAGAATTCTTAACACATGACACCCCAAAGTAATTTTGTTAGGGTAACCTCTCCTTTTTTGGCTTTCCTTCCAGACATAGATACTCTCATTATTGCCACAATAATTACCATAGAACTTTGCTATCTTTGCAAAATCTCGTAAGTGAGAACTCATAGCCTGAGGAAGGAAAACTCATACATCACTAAGCATTCAACCATGAAACATCAACAATTTTATTATAATTGGGCACACGATTAACCACTTGTCCCTTTCCAAGGGTACTTCAAACACTTCCTCTTACATTTAGGAGACAACTGATGAATCTTGCTTAAAGTCTACGGCCTAAACATAAGATAAAACACCAATAGTTTGCTTACAAGTATCCATCAGACTGTGGCATCTGGGCTCCACCGCTGGCACCTTGGGCACCATATGTCTTGTACTTAAGGGGGTTACTTCATGCTAGGGCTCTTAGGCACCCACCCTGGCGCCCAAGGTTCCAAGACCTAAACTCTCAATTACTTGGGCGCCAAGATTGGCGTCTCAGGCACCCATGACTGGGCAGTCCACTAAAACTTTGAAAATGCTTCCAAAATTTATGATTTTGCCTCCAAATTCATCCTCATACTCATCCTTACTCATTTAGGGCCTAAGCACTTGGTTTTGCAAACAAAAACACTTAAAAAGATCAAACTCAAGTATGGATCTAGGACTTTTGCGATATCATCCAAAAATTCTAAAGTATACATAATAGTGTGCTTCCTCTTCTAAAATATTTAAACTCTATCCTTTCCTCTCTTTATCTTCCAAACTTGATTCTTTCCTTCCTTGTCTCTTATCCTTTGTTTAGGAACTATGGCAACACGTCAAGGCCTGAGATCATACTCATCACGTGCTTTCCATGCCTTTATAGCTCAGCGTTCGATTACTAGCAATTTTTCCCTCTTAGAAATTGTGAAGTTGACACATTAAACCATTGGTCATTCAACAAGACGTGCTCGAGTAACCTTTTACTTTTTCTACTCTTGAAAACCTTCCTCACTTATCCTGGACTTGCTAAGCATGTTCCTTTAACTCTTTCCTTTACTTGAAGGCATCTTAAGGGATCATTCAGGTTTGCTATACGAGGGAACATAAATTTATTGAATCTTTGAAACACGCTGGTCATTACAAATCCCTTTTCTCGCCATAGAACTTACTTAAGTTGAGATTCTAGACATAGCTATTGCCTATGGGATCCACCCATGAGCTCTTGCCCTTCATTAGGTAGTAAACTGATAGTTACTTTCAATGTCTTTCTCATAACCTCGAGATGCAAGATGTCATAAATTAACATTGGAAATCATAGACCTTGAGTCACTAACAGACTCAACATGTTCCTCAAAAGGGATAAGACACGAAAGGAATAAGAATACATCCTATAGGGCTTTTGGTGGAGCCGTCTCTCTATAGTTGTCTCAGGCTTACAACGATAGAGGAGGACCCACTAAGGTTACCTTGCTCTATAATCGATAAGAAACCTAAAACTATTGCTCTAATACCAACTTTGTCTTGACCCAAAAATTAGGCAAGTGACTAACGCAGATGATGCCTAGCCCACACTGCTGCAAGCCTAACTTTTTTATATAATTCTTATACTTTCATTAACTTAAGTATCCTTTAAGTTTAAAGCGGATAAAATAGCAATTGAACTTAGCTAAGATTTCTCTTCATTCATAGTCTAGCATTCAGTTAAATAATATCTTTACACATAACTCATTCATGATCATTTTACATTTCATAACTTTGTGCTAGTTCCTATTATCTCTTACATGAGTATACACCGTAGCGTAGCCTACTCGACTACAGAGCTTAACTAAGAATACCTAGTAGGACATGACTTCTAAGGTACCTTGCATTGTCTCGGTCAATAGGAAGGTATTCTTGACATGTACATCATTGAGCTGTGAAGTCATATGCACCTAAAACTGTGAGGGGGTGAGTTCAACCACTTCACTCACCAAAAATAGCCCTATCGCAGCACTTACATATAAAGGTTATATATATATATATATATATATACATATATATTGCCATACATGCAATAGGAAATAAAGAAATGAAATAACATGAGTAACTGAAGCTCTTATGGATATATATTCACCCATCAAGCACATGACAACTTAATACACATAAAGTAGGAAATAGAAAGACTTACTGCACATACATACAAACATACAATTCTTATAGATTCATACTCATAAACATATCATACAATCGTAAAACATGCTCACTCGATTGGATCGCTATGGGCCATCTCCATCGCTAACTCCAGTAACCCACCAAGCCGGCTTGAGAAACTTCATGTCACTAGGGAAGTCGTCCCACTAAGCCTTTTCACTACTAAGAACACCAGTGACCTAGGGCCACCGAGTTCCTTTGCTAGTAAGACCACTGTAAGCCCTTATCAACCTAGCCCCTCACCTCACCATGGCCATGGAAATGCAAGAAATGAATCAACCACACATGAAAACTCAGTAGCACTTTCGTGCACAAGGTCAATTAAGCATGTAAACACATAATGACATCAACAACATATAAACATATATGTATGCTCTAACATATTTACTTAATGACATTTCATAGCTCAAAGGTGTAATTTATAAACTTTCCATAACTATATGCATTACATACATGACAAACCCACATTTTTCATAATCATGCATCATGAACTTATACATGTAAGGATTAACCTTCACATTGCTATTTCATATACATGGAATTTCTGGAAAACTCATGATAATTTCATATACAATGGATGGCCTACGTTCTTAACTCATAGGCTTACATATTCATTTCCATGTAGATGTTTACAGCTACACCATACATGGGAAAATGATTAAACATACAATTTTTTCCATAGAGGTGTGTTACACTCATAACAATTTCGTCAATAAGTTTGTGTCTATTATATTTCCCTGCTAAGTGTGATCATTCCACTAGATTGATTTCATTTTTTACTTCGTGTAAA
Source organism: Biancaea sappan (assembly GCA_037074585.1). NCBI lineage: Eukaryota > Viridiplantae > Streptophyta > Magnoliopsida > Fabales > Fabaceae > Biancaea > Biancaea sappan. Next base: position 38,470,942 of record CM073491.1, on the reverse strand, counting down.
GAGGTTACTTTACCTTATTATTACTCATCTCATATAATCTCATGTAATCCTAGGTTCATCAAATGGTAACATACGTATCTCTATACTTACATGTATATATATATATGCATGAGAAACATTTAAGGTAGAATATAAATTCCCTCACCTCCGCTCCAAGATAGACATTGCATCCCTAAAAGATGTGGAAGGCACATCAAAGGATACATCTCTATAAGACAACCATGTAAAAACATGTCAAGGTTACAAAATAGGGAAATCCTTATTACCAATTCTAAGATTTGATCACTCCCTTGGTCATAACTTTTTAACAGTAAATCATTTTCAAATGAACTTGTACTATTGGAAACTAGAATCAAAGATCTTTCCAATAATATAAGATTTGCTAAAAAGTGGAGTCTGGATGAAAAACTATGACTATTTGAAAACTGAGTCAAATCAAGGCTTATAATGTAGCTCCTCTTCTATCAGGGTGAAGCCTAGGTGCCAAACTCTTCGTTCCCAAGCCTATTGGTTGCATGACCTTGGCGCCCGGGTGCCACACTACTGGGTAGCCATGGATGGTGCTTGAAAATGGCTCCATCCTTGGTCAAACTTACCTTTTTTTATCCCAAATCTTCCATGGGTTCTTCTAGGATATTTTAAGCAAGTTAAAGACACTTAAAACAACTCAAAAACTCAAAAATTCAAAGCACACCATGGGGAAAAGATTTGAAGAAATAATTCCCAAACTCATTCTTTTAACAACATACAATTCTTCTAAAGATTCAATTATTTCTAGCAAGGGTTTTCATCTATCACCATTTTAGAACAACAATTTCATACTGATTGCTAAATGGTAGCACAATACACAATATTCCCAATTGCTAGCTTAGGGTTTTGTTCTCAAAAGAAAGGAAGAAGAAGAAGGAGAAGGCGGCTTACTCTTCAATGTTATTCTAAAGCTTCCATAATCTCCTTCCTTCTCCAAGCTTGTCGTGAATGATTGTTGATGGAGAGAAAGGAAGGGGCTAGACACTGGCAGAGGAGAAGCCATAGGAGGATGAGGGAAAAAGTGAGAGGAAAAAGGATGATCGGCATAAAGTGTAGTGAGGGGCCCACTTATTTTTATTTCAATTTGATCCTTTTATCAAAACATTATTTGATCAATAGAAATGCAAATTATTTAATAGAGTCTAACTATAATTGGGACACCCAACTATAGTTCATAAGAATATACACATCATCACGTTCCATTTTCACTTAAAACAAATAATTCCTGTAAATGTTCACTTAGGTCCCTCCCAGTGTCCAAAATACACTCTAGCCTCATGTCCAACCTTTTTTAAGATAACAACTTAGTACTTATTCTCATAAGATTCATTCTTCCTCACAGGTCCTTGTTCAGTCTTTTCTCAAAAGTCTTTCCATAATTTCTTTTCTTTTCACTGTAGTCCTTAGATATACTTCTTATACCTATTACCTATTTTTTTTTCTTTCCCGTTGCTAGTTTACTTAACCTATGACATGTCTTAGTCCTTATTAAACCTTAGGGCTCATTGTTTCCCTAGTTGGAACTCCTAAATTTGCAAAAAAATTTCATCTACATAATTATGCCCTTTTTAATTGTACAGCAATATCTAGGGTATTACAATATTGCTCTTGAGTTTGACTCATTTGGAAAGCTCTTTCAGAATTGTTTTCCAAATAGGCATCCTTTGCACAATTGGTTGGAATGATTGATGGAAGGAAATCCTCTTACCATTTCTTTCTTTGATAGCAATTCCAATCCACCAAAATTTAAGTGCCCAAACCGAAGATGCCAAAGCCAAGTTGTATCTTTGTAGAAAGCTTTGAGACATTTTGCTAAATCATTTTGAATATTTAACACGAACATTCTATTTCTTGACATTGGCACATTAGTGATCAAATTATTTTTCTCATCTCTTATAGTTAGGCTATAATCTTTCATGTGAATATTATAGCCCTTTTCTAGAAGTTGTCTAAGACTCAAGATATTATTTTTCATGTTGGGCACATAGTAAACATTTGAAATAAATTGACATTCTCTATCTTTCAATCGGATTAGAATTTTACCTTTGCCTTTCACTGCAATTTTGGATTCATCACCAAAGGAAACATAGCCATTTATTGACTCATCAACTACCACGAATATTTCTCTTACTCCACACATGTGATTGGTTGGACTAGTGTCAAGGTACCATGTATGGTCTTGTCTGCCGCAATCTCCTTTATATGCTAGGAATAAAGTTCCCTCTTCTTGGTTCTTGTCTTTGATGTCGTTAGTCTTTTCTTCTACTTTCTCCTTGGAAGATCTACATTGTGAAGCATAGTGACCGAACTTTTGGCAGTTGTAACATTTGACTTGAGATTTGTCATACATTCAATTGCTCCTCCCACGACCTCTTGTTGAGCTTTCATCTCTATTTCCATTGTTGTCAAAACCTCCTCGTCCACGTCCTCGGCCTTGACCTTGACCTTGTCCTCGTCCTTAGCCACAACCTCTTCTATGTTGACCACGCTTTTAATTTGTTGAAGCTTTCTTCTTTCTTCTTTGAGCACACTTGAATCTTGAGGAGTTGCTCCATGATCTCAAATTTCTTCTTATGCTTCTCTTCATATGCTTGCAATGACCCCATTAGTTGGCCTATAGTCATCTCTTCTAAGTTTTTTGTTTCTTCAATTGTCACAACAATGTGCTCAAATTTTGGATCTATTGGACGTAATGTAATACCCGTTAATTTTGGAATATAATTCGCTTAAGAGTATTTTAGAATTTTACAACGTTACTTTAGTTATTTATTTTGGTCATTTTTAGTTTTCATATTTAATTGTTCTCTTTGAATATTAGTTATGAAAATTGAGTTAAATGACTGCACTGAATATTTGCACCATGTGGGATATATTCTAAGAATGGTGAAATTCATGGAAAAGTGATTTAAGAATGGTCAATTAGTCCATTTATTGTAAATTGACTGGATGGGTTTGGATGTTGGGTTATGGATACCCATGGGTTATTCAATAACCCATTAGAAATATTTAATATAAAGCTTCAATAGTACCCCCCTTATTTTCTCACGCATCGAAGCAGGCTGAAGTGAATAGTAAATTCACTTTCTCTCGTTTCTTCACCCTCTTCTCAAATCCTTTCCTTGATCTTCAGAATTTCGATTATTTGTTCGGTTCAAAAGCTTTGTAAGGATCAAAGGAAATTTTCCTACACAAATTCTAGTGTGGAACAAGGTAAACTTGGACAAACATCAAGGTAAGTGAATAACCTTGCTAAGCTAATTTGATATTACTAGTCAAAGTACAATATAAGTCCCATTTACAATATTATTTGGATATTAAGAAATCAATTTTTCATATGCTAGTATATGATGATCGGTATATTTTTTTTTACAGAAATTTAAAGGAATAAGAGTATGTAGAAATTATTTTATTCTATGGCAATTGTACTATGTGATAAATTCTCACTATCTTATTAATAAGTAAAGATCTACGGGATCTAATACATGAGTTTAAAAGGGTTAAAGTCCCATACTACTCAGTGCATATCTATGAAACCTATACACGAGTTTGAAAGGGTTAGAGTCTCATACTACTCGGTGTATATCTATGAAACTTATACACGAGTTTGAAAGAGTTAGAGTCTCATATTACTCGGTGTATATCTATGAAACTTATACATGAGTTTGAAAGGGTTAGAGTCCCATACTACTCGGTGTATATCTATGAGATCTTATTCACGAGTTTGAAAGGGTTAGAGTCTCATACTACTCGGTGTATATCTATGAAATCTTATTCATGAGTTTGAAAGGGTTAGAGTCCTATACTACTCGATGTATAAGACAATTAACTATATGAGTAAATGTGGTATTTGTACTTTTGATATTTTATATAGTACAGTTATTTACTTACTGAGTTTTTAAATAAACTCACTACTCGATGTATAAGACAATTAACTATATGAGTAAATGTAATATTTGTACTTTTGATATTTTATATAGTACAGTTATTTACTTACTGAGTTTTTAAATAAACTCACACTCCGTACGATTATCTTTTCAGATACAGAAAACAAGGAAGAAGAGTATCCGTTTGAAGAATAAAAGCCCCTTAGAATTATCCTCTATTTCTGTCTGGTGGGATACCAGTACTTATTAATGTGGATACTAGGAACGCTCTGTACTTTCTATAGGTCTCCTAGGCTTGCGATGAGATAGAAACATCAGATTATGTATGTCTATATTTGCTTATCAGATGAATATAATTCTGTAGTGTGGAATGAATGATTAAGGTTGAATGCAAAACCTTACAGAATATATGTAAATAACGTATATTTGAGAATTTTATCAAATGAGTAGTATATTTTCACATGTTCAATTTTTGGGATGTGACACGTAATATCTTCTCTATGATTTTCACATCTTCTAACTTTTCACCATTTCTTTTCATTTGATAAGAGACAACGAAGACCTTTGAGAAATAGTTGGAAATGGACTCTGACTCTTTCATATGTAAAGATTTAAACTCGTCTCTTAGTATTTGAAGACATACCATTTCACTTCTCCCATGCCTCCTTAGCAGTAATTGCACTTGAAATCTTCTCAAAGTCATCATCATCTAGTGCTTGGTAGACAAGGAAGAGAGCTTTCTTGTCTCTCTTTTTTGAATCCTTCAAGCTATCCCTTTGTGGTTGGGATAGTGATGCCTCATCTTGTGGCTCACTAAAGCCTTTTTCATCAATCTCCCAAACATCATGTGCTCCAAGGAGAGCCTTCATCTTGATGCTCCAATTATCATAATTGTTCTTGTTAGGCATAGGAACTTGAAAGGAAACCATACCATTGCTCGCCATAACTCACCACTTTGTTGATAACATCTCATAGAATTTTTCAGATGCAGGATTAACTCACATGAATTTTTCCTCCAATATGGAGAACCATGATTGTAACATTTCGACTAAACAACTGCTATGTATTAGATAAATTAGTGTTTAGAAGGATAGTTATGAAAGAAGGAATTTTAAAAGGCAAAATACATAATTAATAATAATAATAATAATAATAATAATAATAATAATAATAATAATAATAATAATAATAATAATTGTATTAGTGTTACTAGTAGGAGTAATAACAATAATAATGATAAACAAATAAATAAGTGAATAAATAAAGAAATAAAATAAATGCTAGAGGAGGTCAGAAAATAAATTTAGGGGCAAAAGCTGAATTTCACTTATTGGACTATGGACTTCACTGCAAATAAAAGTTGAAAAGGAGTGCTTTTCCATTATTTTAGCTAGAATAGTTGGCAAGTTAGGCCTGTAACACGTGGATCCCACTACTGACTCCCTAACTTCAGCTGTGAAGTAGCAACTAGAGAAGGAAAGAGAACACCCTGGCTGCTGCAAAACTTCCTACTGTAGAACATTCTCTTCCTTTCCGTGTGAGTGAGCTCGAGAGGAAGCTTCGGAATTACTATGTTCTGCTGGTTCGGATTTCTCTTCGGCCAATTTGGGTGCAACTCGAAGAGAGAAATTTTATCAGAATTTCTGGTTTCAAGTGTTTGGGTGGCAGCTCGATCCGGCAGAAATCCAGACCAGAATTTAGCAAAAATCTGACCGAAATAAAGCTTGAAAACAGGAAAAAGAAAGTTGGAACCGAGAGACACAGCAGCGGACGAAAGAGGTGCGTGATAATCTAGTTAAATTGAACTTGGAGGCTGTGAGAAGGCAGAAAACCGAGAGGGAAAACATAAGAGTCCAGAAACATCTGGACGACGTGAGAGGTAAGCAAATTCCCGATGGTTGCTTTGTTTTCTCGATAGAGGTCCCTTCTCGTCTTGTACGTGGGTAGGACTGATTATGTTATAATCTGGGATTTAATCCTATTTTTACCGAAGACTATAAGGAGGTCTAGCTAAATATTGGATGAATATATTTATCTGCTTAATTTTCTGCAAAACCGAGAATAAAGTGCAGTAAATGGAGGTGCTGTCCCTGGGTTATTACCTTTGAAATTTAATGAGATCTAGGAATTTAAAATGAAGGCTTGAATGTTGGGATTTGAGGTTTAACATTTTGTTAATTTGATTATTATAGCACTCAAAGGATTTTAGTTAGATATGGTAGGCTTCATGCTTTTGGTTTGGATAACTTAATGACAGAAATAAAATGGGATTTAGAATTAAGCAACTGGGTAGATAAGGATAGTATTCTTGGATCTTTGTTATAATTAAGGATTTTAATAAGGTTATGTGAATTGCTTGACCATGCCAAAACCTTTGAACAATCTCCAGCGGGCAGAGCACTTGGAGAAAGAGAGAGAATAGGAGAAACTTAATCTTCCGCAACTTAAGGTTTAATATAATTCCAGGTAGCTAACAACCTTTCATAAAAACATGCTTGAACCACATATGTGATAATTCCGTGAAAGTGCTGCTAGCTGTTTGTTCTTCGGTATGTGAATATGCTTTGTGTGATTTGTTGGTTATATGTATATGACATGTATGATGAAAACAATGTGTGAAGTATATTGCAGAGGTGTGAAAGCTGAATATGCGGATGTATTTACATATATGTGGATCTGTGCGTTCTGGATTCATGAATAAAATGTATAAATGTATATATATATATATATATATATATGTATGTATGTATGTGTGTATGTACATATATATGCTTGAGTAAGGAAAGGGCAGAGGTGATGTCAAATACCTAAAAAGTTAATGAATATATGCATATACATACACATGCTCAAGTAAGGAAAGGGCAGAGGTGATACCACTGCCAAGTACCTAAAGAGCAGATGAATATTAATTAATGGTGTGTGTTAGACTGAGTACGTGAAAGATGGCAAACTGGAGTAGTCCTCAACCGTTTAGTAATTAAAAAGTTAATCAAGACTTAGCTTGAGTAATGAAAGATGGTGAGGATACAGGAGTGGGTTTCTGCTATCAAGTAACAAAAGGAACTAACAGACAATACGAAATGGTAGCTTGAGTAAATGAAAGACAGTGGAAGTATATCTGCTGTTTAGTAATGAAAAAATGAATACCATAAGAGAAATAACTAAAAGCTAGTACACATGAGTTTGGTGATAATTGTTGTGTTCATCTTGTTTTTATGCTGGAAATGGTGTCGCGGTTTTCATGCATATATGTTGAGTCAGCTACTTCTATTATATATCTTATAGTTTTTCTATAAACTAACCATTTCCAGGGGATATACAGAATGAGAACAATGGAAGAGCTGAGTGAAGCTATGCGTTAATAAGAAAGTTACATTTTGTTGTACAAATGGACATTAGATCTATGTATGAATATATGGAAGTCCAGTTTGTATGAAACGATGTATAGTTATGCAGTATAACTTCTATGACAGCATGATTTGAGGAATGTAAATTATATCTTTTGCTTAGTGTTGCAATTTATGGAGGTGGGGTACTTGTGATATGAATATTATATGGATGTTTGTAAGTGTAGCCTATTTGGATGTAATGGTAGCTCAAAATTGTTCATGACAAGGTATTAAATGATTTCTAATTAATGTTCAAAATATACAAAGCATCACAAACCTGAAATGAAGGAAATAGCTGAAGACAGCAAGATAGTAGAGGGAAGTCGACTGCCAACCCAGTAACTGTTGCAAAAATGGCTACCCGAGGGCAACTAATCGACCAGTTATTATCTGATAAAGTTTTATTAAGTTTTATTTAATTAGCTTTTCCTTCACTTTGGGCCTAACTCCAATTTAAATCATGTTTAGTTCAAGAAATTGATTAATGACTATTCTTAAGTATTAATCAATTGAAGTTCTAAATTTGGAATCTTGGAAGAAATTCTCCCTAAGAATCCTCAACTAAGTAAAACAAGTGTATATTAAGGCTTATGAAAGGAAGGACGTCACAATGATCGAGCAGAGTACTGTAACAATTGCACATGCCCTTAAGTTTTCATGCTTCATTGATTATCTTCTCCACACCATAATATCAAGAAAAGTAGAATTGTGTAACTCAAACTTGGGCCACTTGGTTTGATTTGCGGGATAAATCCACAATTAGCATTGTAATAAGCCAATACCCCTTTCTCAACTCCTTATAAGCTTAAAGGGACAACGCATACCCAACAATATCTTCTTTTTTCAAATGCCCCTATCAAATTGCTCCGATGCCAGTTTCCCTAGAAAAACTATTTGAGGCATAAAATTGAGTACAAGTTAGACCCTGTTTGGGTAAAAATTTTAATTAAGCATTTATGTCATAAGTGCTTATTAGATAAGAGCTTATGACATAAGCTTTTAATTCAATAAGTTATTTGTATTTGGATGTACACTTTGAAAAGCGCTTATGCAATACTTTAAAATATTTGAATGTTTACTATATAAGTACTTATAACAACTAAAATTATTGAAAAAGTCTATCATAAGCATTTATAAAATTAAAGTGTTTGGATAAATAAGTACTTGACATAATTTTTAAAAAATTAAAAGAAACAAATTAAAAACTAAAGAAATAATTAATTTAAATTATAAATTCTATCAATGGAATTTTAAAATTTTAATAACAATTCTAACTTCCACCACTAATTTTATAAAAATAACCAAATTGAATATAAAAATAAATTATAAAAGATTCAACAAAATAGTTTATTAATTGACAACAAATATGTGACTGTATAACATTTCAACGTTGTGCAGAGACATTTGCAAAAATTATATTAAAATCAAAATATAATTGTTTATAAAAATCAAAGATAATCATAACTTTATAAAAATCAAATATAATTGCAACAATTCTATTAAAATCAACGAATATTTGCATGAAATGGAGCTTGATGTACTATGAACTTTACAAAAAAACTAATAATTGCATAATTTTTAAAGTACTATGAAAACATAAAATTAAAGGTAGATAATTGTGGGTATTTGATTTCTAATGTTATCTGTTACTCACTCCATTTACCTAATACTTTATTGATTTGGTTGCTCTCATGTGACATCTTCAAGTATATTTTCATCTACCTCAGCAGCATCATAGTTTAATTCATCATTGTCATTAAATAATAGAAATTCGTCATCACCTGTATCATTCCTTCTTGTAAAATTGTGCAAAGTCATACAAGCAACAATAAATTGAGTCGTAATCTTCAATGGAAAAGGAGGCATATTGCCTAATATCTTCCATCTACCTTTGCAACACCCCAATGATCGTTCATTTGAGCTTCGAAGACTAGACTATAAGTAATTGAATACTTCATTTCTTCCCCTAACTCACCAATTGACCAGGAGAGGCAGAGAGACGACAGAGTGATGGATTGAGCGAAGAGAAGAGCTACTGGAGGTTGGAGTGGAGACAGGGAGACAGTGACGGCACAGAGAGAACAATGGACTTGGGGTGGGATTTGTAGAAGTTTACGGGATAATTTTGTCATTTGCATGACCGGTCTTCGTCTTTGCATAAGAAGTTTATCAAAATAAGCTAAAATGAACTTATTGGGGGGTAATAAGTTTTTTTCAAAAGTTCTCCAAACACCTTATTTTTCTCTAAAAGTTCTTATATGAGTAGATAAGCCCAAATAAGCTGTAAATATGCTCTTTCAAACACCCCCTTATTATCTTAGCAAAAAGTATAACATCCTCCTAAAACCTTACCCTATGGTTAGGAGAATGAGAGGTTAGGTAGCTAGCATAAAAAGGAACTACGGGAAATGTGAAAATATGGAGAAGAATCATGGGAAAACATTAAAATAAACTTAAAACAGATAAAACTATGATAGAGTGTGACCAACTGACTACTTGGTGTTAACAGTCGACTAGTTATGGCAGTCGATTGACAGCTTCCCAAAAAACCCCAAAAATTACAGGCAGAGAGTAAGCAGTTGACTACTTGGGGTTAACTAGTTGACCGTTAAAGTTGCGAAAGGTGATAAGCAAGTGAATTAAATATGTATAAAATGATATTTCTACCCTTGAATACATTGAAACACGTGAACTACTTCATGGGCAGGCAAAGAAATTTTTTAGGCAATTAAGAGGTGTATATAAGTAAAGAGAAGAGAGAGTCATGAAAATAGAGAGGAAGTCAGACAAGAAAAAGAGAGAGTGCAAAAAGTTGGAAAACGTAGGAAAAAGCTAATTTTGGGTAAGAACCAATAGTACTAGCTACAAAGAACTTAAAGGTAAGTAGAAAATTATAAAGCTCATCTTAATTCCCACTTCCCTTAGCTAGGAATTGATTTAGGTATGTTGATTATCACGACCCGCTATCCGAGCCTGTAACTGACACAGTAATGACTTTCCTCGTTACTGTAAGCCTTTCCATTATTGTCTATCCCTTCGTTTTAATTAGATTATTTATTACATACACGAGCTAAGCATGAAGGTTTAACAGTTCAATGCATACATGACTTCATACACTCATACACATAATCAGAGTAAAGAAGGAATTCATACCTGAAATCCATGTTGCTCATAGTTTATATCAAATTAAAGCAGTTAACACACAAACAAAGGATACTTCACACTAGAGGAAGTTCATACCTTTCTTTCAATGGGAATATTTTACAGAAGTCCCTTTTCATTACAATTTGAAAACTTACAAAGGTAATACTACCATTATCTAACATGCATACCCCTTGGCTCTAAAGAATTCATCATATGCAAGCAAATAAACCAAAATATTTTCTTCACAAAAATAAACCTCAAATAATAATTTCTTTCAAAAAGGTGTTCATGCCACCTAGCCCAAACATACAAAATTTCCAATTTTCAAATTAAATCATACAAACATGCAATCATGTTTGATAAGTCATATCTCAAATCCAATTCTGAACGTTTTTATAAAGATAACATAAATCGTCCACGATCATCATCGTTATCAAATCCCATAGGCATAAAACTTATTATGTCAAATAGTCCACAAACAAAACCATAATAAAATCCATAATGCAAAGCCATGTTAAGGTCCATAAAGCAATGTCGTAATAAAGTGTATAACGTCCGAATAAAATAGATGTGGAAAATAACAATAAACAATAAAACAAAATGTCCCAAAGTCCCTCCTAAGTGTCCTAGATGACTACAGAGTGACCCTAAACCATAAACTGTAAATACCAAACGTGGCCTACCTAGCAATAGGAATGTCACAACATGAGTCTCGCTACTCCTCAGATGGGTGCTCCTCATAGCCAGATCTGTAAAGAGAAGTAGCAAAAAGTGTGAGTTATGAAACTCAGTGAATGGTATGGTTTTGCCATAACAAGATTCAAACATGTCAAATATCATAAGAATGTTTGTCGGGCCAAAATTCAACTCAAATTGTAAGTAAAAACATATCATCTTAATCGGTGTCAAAAGCATCCAACTATTGACACTCGTTAGAGGAAAGGCGCCATCGAGAGTTACACTCGTCCGGCCACCTTATTTACCCTAACGCACGATCACCCTAGTGGTCAAGGTGCCATCAGGGAATCATACTTACCGGGTCAACCTCCTTGACCCCACCACGAGGGCCATCCCTACTACTCACCAGTCAAGGTGTCATCAAGAGCTAAGCTCACCCAGCAACCATCGTTGACCTCGTCGTGAGACAAAGGTGTCACTAATACCAACCAAGCAGTAATAACAAGGTATACATGCTATCACAAAAATTCGACATCTGAAATCATATTAATATAAAATATTTACAATTCTCAAATAATTCGAATATAATTAAATTTAGATTATGTTTAAATTGTTTATGACATCCAAACGTCCAACATAGGTGTTATGGCCAAATTGCTATAGCAACTTACATAAAATAATTTAATCAATTTATACCCTTTTTCAACATAGGCCACACTTATTTCACAAATAACATCTCAATTCGAGATTTGGCAATAATATCCCACCGAGAGTTATAACGTCTTAACCTTACAGTTCATTGGACAAATTTTCCCTACATCAAAATTTATGATGTCTGACACTAAAACCAAGTTAAAACGGAGTTGAACCACTCACTTGGATTCTGTGCTACCTTTACCATACTCGAGTGTTTAATCTAGAGCAAGAAACGTGAGTATGGCTTTGGGATTACTACAACATTGTGTTTGAATTTCGAAAATAATGTTAATAATGATGTTATGTAATCTAACTTTTCTAAATTCCATAACCTATAACCTAATGCATACGAATTTGGATTGGAGTTGAGTGCATACCTTGTCTATGTCGTTTCCGAAGATACTTTTTCTCAAAGCTCATGTATGGAGGTGTGTGAGGCTAGTGAGTATGAGATGTATGAAGGGAGGTGCCTAAAGTTTTCTCTAAAGTGAGCATGCCTAGGGTTTTCTAGATGAGGGAGGCATGGTGTTTTAGAGTCCAAGGTGTGTTGACCATGTGAATTTTTCGCTAGTGGGCGTCCCTTTGTTTGTACTATCTTAAATTTTAGGTTAAGACTTTTCCTTATCATTCATTTGTTTTATTTCTTGCCTTATTTATTTTTATTTGATTGAATGGTCATGCCTAGGTAGGATTTTGGATTAGGAAGTTTTCTTCCTTAGTCATCACATAAAAATTCCTTCATTTTTCCTTCCTAATATCTTTCCAGTACTTTCCTATTTTGCTAACTTCCCTTATTTCTCACCTTAGCCTCATCACGCCACTCTCACCTTATTTAATTAATTCCTCATTTCAATATTATTTGCTTATTTATTGTTTTATTATTAACTCATTCCTAATACTTCACGCCCAAATTTTGTTTCTTATAATTGATTTACTAAATCTTGCCTTATATTATCTTGTTGACTCTAAATCAATCCAACTTCATCACATATTTTTTTTTTCAAATTGCTTCACACACCTAAAACTTAGGTGGTCATATCTTGCCTAATTTTTTATTCATAAAATCCTATCATATTTTAATTACTCTAATTGTTAATGAAATAAATTCCATATAAAATGTTTTTACTTGCACGTCTAAGCATCTTAGGGTAGGCTTCTTTTATTTTCTTTATTTATTTATTAATTCACTTATTATCCTTTGGTTATAATTATTTTAGCTAATATTTGTTTATTTAATTCCTAAGAGATTTTTTTCTTTATTTTGACTATTTTTAATTTTCTCTTCAATCTTGCATGTTTGATTCCTTTATGTCTCACATTTACCTTACTGTAATCATTCTAATCCACGCACCCCTAATGGTGTATTTTTGTTAAACCTCTAGCCAAACTTTCAATTTTCATTTTAGTCTCTTAAGCCTGAATCACAATTCACATATAGGATAAACATCACAATTATAGCATCCATCATACCATACAACTCATGCAAAATGAATGTGTAACACATGTTTTTAAGTAGCACACACAGGCAAATTGACAAAATTCACATAGGCACACAGAAAAAAAAATTTAACAGACACGAAAAAATTTGACCACGTGTATCACATTGATTGTATAGGGGAGAGAAGTTAGAAACACAACTAAGGAAGGGTAGAGTCCAGATGAGAAGAGGGTAATCTGACTTGAAGTTTGTTTTGCATTAAGGTAGCTAGTTTTCTCTTCATAAAAACATATGTGATTGTTTATGAAACTTCCCTATGAAAAATATGTTGTGGGATGTTGTTCATGCTATGTATGGATATATTCCTTATCTTGAGTAAGTGAGAGGTAGTGGTGAGTTGTTTTTACTGCTGAGTAACCAAAGAACTATGGTATGGATTATGAAATACTTGTTTTATTTTCTATGTGATGTGTATGGATGAATTTGCAAGCTTTATGCAGTGCAAGGCAGTTGTGGTTTCCTTGAAAAAGTGTATACTGAGACACAGATGTGCAAAGTACTTGGTGAGATGATATGAATCTTGATGCAGTGCAATAAGACCCAACTTGCGAAAGAGAATAAATAATACGAAAAGACTAAATTCATATTCAAAAGACTTCGACCTAATACTTTACTATAAGTATGAACTTTGGTATAAGAAAGGAAGTTGCATGCTGCACTCAAGAAAAGGGAAGAAAGTGAATGATAAGTCTCAATTGAATGCCACAAGACAAATCTTGATAAGTTTACAACGTCCAAAAGAACCATGAAGTGAATTGTTCACAAATAAAATTTAGAATTCATGTGTATGTTTCACCATGTGCCATACATAGTATTTATAGGCAAAAATAAAACCTTAATTCCCATATGCATAGGGAATCAATCTAGCTCAAAAAATAAGCAAAATAAAAACTTTCCTAATAAGCAACTTGATTGATTTAGGCAATTTAATTATAGGAGATATGACTAAATAAATCAATAAAAGTTTCCTAAAACAAGATAAGCAATATGATTTGAAAACTTTCCTAAATCAAACAATTAAATGCTCCTTACTAAACTTTCCTAAATTTGATTTGAAAACTTAACTCCAATTAAGCGCTTCCTTCCTTTAACGCTTCATGGCCCAACATGCTGAATTAGGTTAATAACACTAATATGTTTGATTAACTCTAATTCATTATGAGCTGTAGTAGGCGTGGCCCAAATGTGTCCATTTAGTGCTTCATTCATTCTCTTGACTCTAGCCCTTTGTAATTAGGCCTCCCTTGATGAACAATGGATCCTTTGGATTTGTAAGTTGAACTTCTTGACTTGGGTTGCTACTTTGCTTCTTAGGCTTTGGATTTGCATCATGAGGCCTACGTTGTTTAGTAATCATAAAGCTCGAAATATTGTGAATATGTAAGAAGCATATGTGGCTAGTTAAGGAATGTTTAGGGTAGGACACTTCCTGTAATATCCCATATTTTTTTCTTGTATTTAAGTTATATTTTATTTGTTTAAGTTGGAAATAATGTTAGAAATTAGAAATTTGTGTTTTTGGATGCTTAGGATTAAGTAATAAAGAAAAAGCATGAGAAATTAGGATTATTGAGTCAAGGGTAAAGAAAAAAGAGAGTTCTGAGGGTATTAGTCGACTAATTACAATGAATAGTCGATTGATAGTATTAGAAATCAGACCGAGTTACTGATATCTGCAATCGATCGACTGATATGGAGTAATTAGTGGACTGATTATTCTCTGTCAAGCCAAAATTTTAAGTTATGAAGCAATCAGTCAGCTAATCGAAATGGATCAGTCAACTAATTGGATCAGTCGACTATCGTGGAGTAATCAGTCAACTAATCGCATGCTGAAGTGCGAAAATAAGTTGATCTAATTGATAATCTATGGGGAAAATTTACTTAATTACCCCTAGCATGCTTTTGAGGCTTAGAAATAAGATTTTAGGGTTAAAAAGGGAATTTCCACTCTAATAGAGCCCTTAAGAGCCTTTTAGAAGAGAGAAGAGAGATATAAAGATCAATTCTAAAAATTTAAAAAGGAAAGAGAGAGACAGAGAGAGAGAGAAATATGAAAAGCAAGAAGAAGAGGGAGAAAGAAATTTTAGTGGAGTTTTTGGAAAAGGAATCATCAAAGGTAAGTTTCTAGCTTGTTTCTTCTGGTTTAAATAAATTCTAGAACTTAAAAATAATAAAAGGGGGATTTTCAGGCTAAGGAAAAGAAAAAGAAGAAGGAACTGGTCTAGAAGTTGAGGAAACAAGAATAAACTAGAAGATAGCGCATCAATTTCAGTTTTAGGAGAATCAAGGTAGTTAGTTTTTCATAAAAGCAATGTATTTTCAGTTATTTACCATTTTTGTTTGATTTTAGCACATGTCTAACATTAAAAGTCTTCATGGATGTATAGAACATATGTTTCTCAAGAAAAGTAAAGCATATATCTTCATGGGATGTCAAAATAAGAATTCCTCATGAGATGATATCATAGGATATAAAAATTCGTATGGGATGACAAAATAAGAAATTCTTATGGGATGACAGAACCAGAAATTCCCCATGAGATAATAAAGATTCCTTATGAGATATGGGTTACTTTTTATGAGAAAAGAGCCAAGCATAGTGCATTATATTAAGAATGATTGTATTTTGCATGTGTGGTCATATGTATACATTTTAAATTCTTGGAAATGGTTAACATTGTTAGAACAGCTTTTATGACTAAAATGGTGTAAATGTTTTTATAATATGCTAGCTACTGGGATTTTGTATCTCACATTGTTTTTGATGATTTACCATTTCAGGAGCTGAGGTAGAAAGAAAAGGAAAAGAAAAGAAATAAGCTTATGTTGTATAATTAATTATGCTACTTCCTTAGGATAGGAGTATGGGAAAAGGTTATATATTGTATAAAAAGATAGCATGTTTTGTGAGTTTGATGTAATACCATGTATGTTGTAACTAAACTCTTGATGTTGTAGTAGATGTTAGAGTAGAACTGATAAATAAAAGCTAAAGTAGTGTTGTGGATTATATGTTTATTACATTAAATGACTTTATCATGCTTGAAGTTACTGTCTTGTTGAAATCTAAGCTTAAAGCCTATCAGTCGACCGATTAGCCTAAGTCAGTCAACTGATACCTCTGGGCCTTAAATTAGACAAATTTAGTAACTAATCAATCGACTGATGGTTGTGGATTAGTCGACTAATTTTCTACTACCAAGTTTAAAATTTTATATTTTCAGTCTATATTAAAATTTTATTTTTTTATCCAAAATGCTCTTAAATAGTGTAGATGTTACACTGCCAACCTAGAGTAAATCTTCGCTTTTGAGATGTTAACGAGAATGGTATAAGGTTAGACGTACTTAATACCCATACGGTTTATTGTAAATTACCAACACCAATACATTCACAGTATAAATTACATCTTAAAAGACACTGTCCTTAAGGAAATTATTTTGCATATGCAAAACTTTCTCTATGATTAAATAGACCTTTTCAAGAATTTTTTAAGAACTAGAACAACAGAAATATATAAACTGTAACCTAGAAAACAAGAAATGTCTATCTATGAAATATGAGGGGATGAGGCTTTTTTATAGGTATAGAACCATAATGGAGACAGACAGGAAATTAAAAAATAGTTACAAGAAATTAAAGGACTGTTATGAAATTTTAAAAAGAATTAAATACAAAAATCGAAACTGCCAGTCCTTTTAATTTTATGATGTTGACCAAATCAACTTTGCAATTGTTATTTTTGTCTTTGTTAAGGTAAGCACAAAAATAAAATAAATTAAAATTATTTTATTTCCAGGAAGATTAAAATCAGGCCCGGTCGACTTAATCGTGTACAGAGGGAATCAGCCAATTTTCATTACACTCAGGATTGTGAGCACCTGAGCTCAATTCTTTCCTTAGTTTTTTATAAACCCGGTAACACATGTTAGTATATAAAACCTCATCCCCTCTTTGTTTTAGTTAATTTGAGACTAACTTCACTCTTTTGAAATACAAGAGTCTTTTACAAGGTAATTTTTACAACAATGCCCCACATATTTCAAAAGAGATTTTGAAAAAATTACTGGGTTATGTACATAGGTGTAGATATATCAATTCGGTGTTCTTACTATGAACCTAATCTAAACATAAAAGATATAACCAACATGCTCTTGTCGTAAATTAGGGATCTTACCAGTCACATCTCACCCCAATAATTTCTACTATTAACATCGTTGTGCACATTTGTGCCGTGTGCGTGCATTATATTTATGAGTGCTCTAGAGATTTTGCCACTATCTCATAGGAGCGGCCTGACTCTATACTCATATAGGTGATTTCATCAAGTGTATCTGCAATGAATACACCACCCTCAACGAAGGGCTATGAAATCATTAAGAGCTTATGCTCAACTTCCTAATCAATGCATTCTAGTACTTTCACACTTAATACCATAGGAAGGGACTGAAGAAATAGTGCTAGCAAAACTAATAGATAACTTGTTATTACCCATATGAACCTTCTTCATAGGATCTCCAATCACAAAGGTTAGGTTACCACCACTATTAATTATCAATTAGCTTAAGTCTCATTCCGCTCGATGTGTGAAGGACTAATTTCCTTCCTACATATATGTTTAGTCAGAGAATTGGCCAAATTCACTTTTGACTTCACATAACTTATCAAGATATTTCAAATCTCATCTTTTAGTAATTGTTTGATAACTTTGTGTCTCAACACAAGTGTTTGTTCTTACAATTGAAAGTCTTGTTCTTTACAATAGCTATTACCGTTTGGCAATCATAATACATAGACACTGACATCATTGAGCTCTTACCTAACAGAAAATTTTGCTAAGAAATTTTCCAACCACTTAGTCTTATTTTCATTGGCTACTTTCCATAATACCATCCAATCACCAAGGGTGAAGTTTAACCACTAGTGGACTTTGAATAAAAAATTAAGTTAACATCATTGTATTCTTCTAATAGAATAGAAAATCCACTTTATATGATACCATAATTCATGGTACCTCTCAACTCCTTTCGTTAGGATTGTGTGTATATACACTCATCTGACATACAACACATGATATATCAGGTTAGGTAAAGTTCATTAAATGCAACAGACTTACCTCTGTTTTTCTTAATTGAGTGTTAAAATTATAAGAGGTATTCACTAGTTTGTCATAAAAATGACCAAACTTTTAAACTCTTTTGAACATAGTATTCTTTTAACTGCAAAATACTATCACCTTTCTTATGATTTTGACTGCCAAATCACATTTATTTCACACATGTCTTTCATATCAATATTAGATGTAAAGAAATATTTATCTTATGAAACATACATGCGTATAAACATGTCATGCATATACAGGCAAATATTCCTCCTTATCATCTATATACACACATCATTCCACATTTAAAAGAAATATTTTGACAACATAATAACTAAGGTTTTATAATTAATTTATTATCCTTATAATTGTGTAATATAAATTTTTCAAAAGATCTCCACACTTTTAAATATTTTTAAATTTATAAGAGTATGACAATCAAACTGAGTTTATTGGTTTTACAAAATTATGAACCTATTCGGTTTTAATTTTTGGGTGGTTTGGTTCAATTTTGATTGGATGGTTTGATTTGGTTTTGAGTGGTTTTGTTTACAACAATTGTGATTTTTAATTTCAATGAAATATATATATATATATATATATATATAAAGAGACCAAATTAATTAATATATATAATTTTGTTGCATAAAAATATATAAATACAGTATTACATATATTTATATAAAATATATTTTTTATATATATAAAATTGTCAAACCAAACCAAACTAAACCGATAATCAAACCGAACCAACTAAAATTTATATTTTAAAAACCAACCTCATTTTTTCTATTTTTGTCAATTTGGTTTGGTTTTAACACCCCTACTAGAAGGAACTATTTTGAGTCTTTAGCAGTTCTTGTAATAGAAAAACTAATGTATGGTTATGACCTTATGATTTTGTTGGACATATATGTGCTTGTGGTAAGGAACAGGTAGGACTAACAATATATGTAAATGAGACTTGGTTATATTAAAGATGACATGTAACTTATGTAGGATTTTAGAGATTATAGATCGCAGAAGAATTTAAAAATTTCTCTAAAACCTAATCACTGATGGATCAACCTATATTACCATTACATTAACAATGAAAACAAGATGAAGAGAGATACCTCTTGTAGCACAGCAACCTCTCTAAGCTAAATCAAGTATCCAAAGTAGGATACCTCTAATGGTAATCCACGAAATAAACAAAAGAAAAACCTCTTAAGGTAATGGGGTTTCTTCTCGTTCTTGTGCTAGCAAGTATGAAGAAGCTATGGAGAAAACCCTCTTGGTTGAAGGAGAAAAGAACAAGAGTGTTTCTAAAATAAATATTCAATAATTGAGAGAGATTGGTGTGGCGTGCACTATTTTATTATTATGCTTCTTAGAGTGACATCTTAAGAAACCCAATCTCTTTAAGAAAGTGATGCCTAAAAGGCTTTTGTTTTGGGCTTTTCCTTATTTGGATAGTAATAAGAACATATTCCTATTCCTTTTATTATCTTATCTCTTTTTAATTAATTCTCTAATTTAGGATCAAATCCTTAAACCCGTTTTACATTCCTAGTCAATTTCTTTGCTTGTGACCCATTAGGTTTCTGGCTATGTTGGCCATTCACAATCAGCATTTGATTGTAAATAGATCATGAGCAGTATTTAGCAACACATCGTGACCCCCAATTGACTATAAGTAAGTTGTTTGACTTAAAACCTTTCTGCAGCACAAACATGTCTGTGCAATGTGTCCTTTCACCATCTTGTGCCCACTTGGTTCAAAGTATAACCTACATGTCAACTCCCCCTAGACTTAATTATATCACATCTAACCCAAGTAGTCAGTTCTCTATTCTATGGGATCAATCACCACAAACTATGTCACTGAAGACCATCTTTATGATAAGTCTACTTTGGCCAAAGACTTCTTAGCGATTATGCCGATAAGTGGCCATCGGTATACTTTCTTCTATCAAGAGTGGTGAATCCTTTGTTGACTACTCAAATATCTTCGAATGCTTCACGTTGTGCCCAATCACCACCCTAAGAACGACCCATAGTGGGCAACAAGGAATGGAGTCAAAACACATGATCCATATCCAATACAACTTAAGTTCCTCAAGTCTAAGGATACTTGTACTATTAGCTACTATGAGACCTATCACTGACATTTGAATAGGTATCCATGTGATGTCTCATGCAAGTCTTCCAATGTACTTGTTACCATTAACAGGCATTCACATGTTCACTCAAAACATCACATACTTACAGCTTATAAGGACAGCTGCTTAATTAAATCAAGAAGCATAACATGTGCTAGTCTATCTGAATCACTAATGTCCAGTCTCAGGTGATCCTATGACTAGGGATAGCTAAGATACATATATAATTACACATGATAGGAATCTCACATTATGATCATTATTATAATTTCCTTCATGCTATATTTTGTGTTATGGACTTCATTATTTATTTTACGATCTAATATTGAGTTTATGAATATGAATATAAATAATGAAGAAAATCTCTTTGGATTAATAACTGAGTTTGTATATTTGATGTTAAAAGTGATTGCCTTTAAAGCACCTTTCTAACAATCTCCTACTTGTGTTAAAGCCAATCGCCTTTGTATCTAATACCATAGGCGTGTGTGTATCTCAAACTTAGACTGAGGCAGTGGCTTAATTAGTAGATTAGCTAGATTCCTATCAATGGGAACTCTTCTTATTTTCACATCGTTTCTACCAATGATCTCCCTAATTAAGTGGTAATGCTAGGGTACGTGTTTGGATTTCTGATGAGACTGTGGATCCTTTGCTTGTGAAATGGCTTCATTATTATTGCAATAGATTGGTATTGCATCAACAATATTGGGAACTACTCCTAGTTTGGTGATGAACCACTCAGAAGCTGCAATGTACTATGCTTCGGTAGTAGAATTTGCAGTCATTTCTTACTTGGAACTTTTCCAACTGACTACACCTCTATTTAATATGAATATGTAACCTGACTAGGATCTTGAATCATCCTTGTTGGTTTAGAAGCTGGCATCTATATACCCGCTTATCTTCAGATCTCCTTTTCCATATACTAAGAATAAATCCTTTGTCATTCTTAAGTAGTTAAGGATATTGTTAACAGCTATCCATCGACCCTCACCAGGATTAGACTGATATCTGCTCATGACACTCAAAGCGTATGATACATCAGGTCTAGTACATAACATAGCATACATGATTGATCCTATGGCTGAGGCGTAAGGGATCAAACTCATGCGAGTTCTTTCATTATGTGTCTTCGAACACATAGACTTTGAGAGTGTAATCCCATATGTCATGGGAATAAATCCTCTCTTGGACTCTTCCATGGTAAATCTCTTTAGCATCTTATCTGTGTATGTAGTCTACAAAAGATAAAGAAACCTCTTAGATCTATCTCTATAGATCCTTATCCCCAATATACAGGTTGCTTCTCCAAGGTCTTTCATGAATAAATTCTTAGAAAGCCAAATCTTTACTGACTGAAGGACAGAAATGTTTTTTCCTATAAGCAATATATCATCTATATACAACAAAAGGAATATGACTGTACTCCCATAACTTTCTTGTACACACAAGGCTCACCTGGATTTTGTAAAAAATCAAACTTTTTGATTGTCTCATCAAATCGGATGTTCCAACTCTTAGATGCTTACTTCAATCTATAAATGGATCTCTGAAGCTTGCATACTTTGTTGCTATCTTTGGATGTGAATCCTTTGGGTTGTATCATATATACATCCTCGGTTAGGTTTTCGTTGAGGAAAGCTGTCTTCACATCCATTTGCCATATCTCATAATCATAATGAGCTGATATGGCTAGGAGTACTTTTATAGATTTAAGCATAGCTACTAGTGAAAAGGTTTCGTCATAATTAACACCTTGTTTTTTATGATATCCCTTTACAACTAACCTTGCTTTATAGGTTGCAACATTACCTTCCATGTCAGTTTTCTTCTTGAAAACCAATTTGCACTTGATGGGCTTAATTCCCTTAGGTGGATCAACCAAAGTCCATACTTGGATGTCGTATATGAAATCCATTTCTGATTTCATGATGTTGAGTCATTTATCAGATTCTAAACTCTTCAGAACTTCTTCATAGGTCGTAGGTTCTTCATCTTCTATAAATAATACATCATTGGTTCACTTATGATAAATCATATCTCTCAAGAGCCTTATGTGCCTTACTAAACTTACAAAGCATTTGTGCTTGTACAGAAGATTTGGCTGTTACTCTTCTAGAATGAGTGAACAGCTCTGGCTCTTGAGCTAGTAGATGTTCTTATCATTGTTTCTTGAGCAGGCAATTGTTCTATGTCTGCTTGAGTATCTTGAACTTCCTCAAGTTCAATCATACTCCCACTATTTTCCATTAAGAGAAACTTTTTCTCTAAGAAGACAATATGTCTTGAAACAAACACCTTTTGTTCCAAAGTATGGAAGAATTGATATCTTCTTGTTTCCTTAGGGTATCCTACAAACAGACATCTGTCAGATTTTGCCTCAAGTTTATCTGATATTATCTGCTTCACATAAACTGGATAGTTCCATATCTTCAAGTAAGATAAGATGGGTTTCTTGTTATACCATTTTTTAAATGGAGTAACATCAATTGTCTTGGTTGAGACTCTATTCAAGATATGAACAGCGGTCTCAAGTGCATAGCCCTAAAAGGATCTAGAGAGCTCTACATGACTCATTATAGACCTAATCATGTTTAACAAGGTCTGGGTTCTCCTTTCAGCTACACCATTATATTGTGACGTGTAAGGTGGAGTCCACTGGGACAGCATCCCATTGTCCCTAATATAATCCTGAAACTCTTGGTTTCATTATTCACTACCTTGATCAAATCTTAATGTCTTATTTACCAAGTTTTTTTCTACTTCATTTCTAAATTCTTTAAACTTCTCAAAGGCCTCATATTTGTATCTCATTATAAAGGTAAGAAAGTAGACATAACCACTCTTAGCGTGTGTTAACATTGGTCTATATACATCGGTATGTATTAGACCTAATAAATCAGTTGCACGTTCACCCTTTCCACTAAAAATTGATTTAGTCATCTTGCCCTTTAAGCAAGAGATGCATGTGTCATATGATTCATAATCAAATGATCTTAAGTTACATTCTTTGTGTAACTTACTCACGTATTTCTCACTTATATGACCTAGACAACAACGCCATAAATATGAGGTTAATTGATTATCTTATTTTAGGTATTTAGGATTGCCCTTTTCGATGTTGAGAATTGAGCTAATACATAAATCCCATTGTATAATGTTCCAATACCATAAAGAATACCATCTGACATTATGTGACAACAATTGTTACTAAATGTTAAATGAAAACCCTTTTTGTTCAAACTAAAATTGAAACAATGTTTTTTATCAAGGATGGAACAAAATAACAGTTGTCTAATTCTAAAATTAAACTACTAGATAAAGGTAATACATAAGTTCCCATAGCTAGTGCAGTAACTCTTGCTCCATTTTTGACTCATAGGTTCGCCTCTCCTTTGGTCAACTGTCTACTATTCTTTAAGCCCTGCATATCGGTACATATGTGTAAGCCATAACTGGTATCTAATACCCAAGTTTTACTAGAAATAATATTTATCTCAATAACAAAAATACCTGAAGTAGTTTCAGCATCAGATGCCTCTTTCTTCTTCAAGGACTCCAGATAGGTCTTACAGTTCTTCTTCCAATGGCCCTCTTTGCTATAACGAAAGTAAGTCCCTTTGGGTGCGGCTTTCTCTACCTTCTTAGCCTGCTTTTTCTTGATACCTCCTTTAGCCTTAATGGGTTTCTTCCTCTTGGAACATTTCCCTTTAATCTTAGAAGAATCCACCAGCATCACAACCTTATTCTCTTTCTTGATAAAAGGTTCAGTTGCCTTAAGTAGGTTGATCAAATTTGGTATAGTCAATGAGATCTGATTCATCTGATAGTTCATTACAAACGCTATGTAATTATCAAATAAACTCTGGAGAATTAAGTCAACACCTAATTCATGATCTATCATGAAACCTAGTACTGCTAAACTTTCAATGTAGCCATTCATCTTAAGTATGTGTTGCACCATAGATGCCCCTTCTTACATCTTGGAACAAAAAAGTGAATATGAAACATCAAACCTTTAAGGTCCAAAGAGGGACTAAAGTGAAATGAGGAACTAGGTGGCACTTAGAATATAGGAAATATCCAAATTGAAGAAATAATGGGTTTGTCACCACCAAGGTTAACCGAGAGTTACCTAGGGACAAAGTAGTAATTTCACCCTATGCACCTATATATAGGCAGTCCCACCTCTTTTTCTTCATTTCTCATTTTTCTCTCTCTCCTCACTCTTTCTTCTCTCTCTCTTCCTTCTCGCTACCTTTCCACCCAAATCCTCAATGAGCTTTAGAGAACCTTTCTCTGATGATGGGGTGGGTCATTGGAGGCCAAACATCCTAGGGAAAGTAAGGAATCGAGGTAAGGATTCTGATTTTCTGAACTTTTCCCTATTTTTAGTTTTAAGGGTATATGGGGTAAAACTAAGATTTTGACTTTGTTTCTTGATTCAAATTGGGGGTTTTGTTGTCCAAATACTCCTTAGACATCAAGGATGAGATTCCATGGAAGAAATCATGGAAAATGGTGAAGATTTGGCCAAATCCGTGAAGAAAATGCAAGTTCAAAGTTGTGGCACCTCAGGCGCTATGTGGGGTGACTCAGGCACCACCCTCGAGTAAAATGAAGGGTCTTGGCACCCTAGGTACCATGTGTGGTGCCTCAGGTGCTAAGCCCTTGAATTTGGATAGGAAGTTGGGTGTCTGGCACCTCAATGGTTCTTTGGTCCATTTTCAAATTGTTATAACTCATTCCTTTGGACTCCGTTTTTAGCAAACTTTATATCATTAGAAAGCTCTTTGAGTCTAGTTTCTAATGGTATAAGATTTGTTTAAAAAATCCTTACCAGTTAAGAGTTATGACCAAAGGTCAGGGTTAATGGTGAGGATTTCTTTGTTTTAATTAGTTATTGATTTGGGTTGATTTTAGGTGACTTGGGAATTCTTTGGCTTTATCTCCTGGGACTTCATATGTCATAAACCTTATCGCCATCAAGGTGAATGGATGGCCTTATTATTTAAATTTTATTAAATTATTTGGCCAAGTTAATATAAATCTAATTCACACCATAATTGGTAATTCATCAATGAAATTCCCTACTTAGGGGAAATAACTAGATTGAGGGATTTCATTGAATGATTGTGGGAGTTATCTTGTGAGGTTTATTTTGTGGGATAATGGATTTTATGTTTAATTGTATTTAAAGTGGCAAATTGATGTGGTATGTGATGTGAGATGTTTATGTGGGAAAATGCATTGTATATCATCATTTACATATTCATATTATGAAAAGTGGAAATGTGTGGAAATAGAGCAGGAAGCTATCCATTATGTAATACTGCTAAATGGTGTCAATGGGTATGCATATCAATGTGGTGTGGAAAAGAGTGAGATAAACATTGCATACTGTATTTGTGTACATCACGAGAGAGAACAGAGTGGTGGACCTTTGAATAAACCCATTAAGAGTTGGTTTTCAATGTGGTAAGTGTGGTAAGATGTGGAAAATGCAGCATATATCATGCATTGCCTAATGCACTTTGGTATGGATGGTTATTTATGCTTTTGTTTGTTTAAGGATTATTTTATAAATTGTTTTGTGAGATTGTAGACTCGCCAGGTTTTGGTTGCATGGTAAGGTACGTTTTATATATATATATATATATATATATATTATATTTCGTATTAGTTTGTGCTAGAGGTATTTATTCTGATTATGGTAGTGATGCTGGTATTTGCACTTGTGCTATATTTCATTGCACAGTCACCTGCTCACTGAGTTTTCATAAACTCACGCTCTCATTTACTATTTTCAAATTTAGCTGTTGAGGAGAATGGAAAACTGCTGGAGTTTAGCAGCTTGGAGACATACTCCATTTAGTCAAAGGGTTCTAAATGAACCAATAGAAATGCTCTATAATCCTATAGGCCACCTAGGTCCTGTTGTATCTAGAGGGATTTATTTATTTAATTGTAATTTACAATTTACATAGTTGTGAATATTAAGATTATGCAGGGAAATGTACGAGCTACCATTAAGGTATCCCTAGACTATATAATAAGTAATGTGTCCAATTTTCAAGGCATTACAAAATGGTATTAGAAGGGAGGTTTGTGTTTAGGTCACCTATAGATTATAGAGCTTAGTGTTCTTTGTGGGCCCTTCCCTATTATCATGAACTGTGCAACATGACAATGCATATAGGTTCCATAAAAGGCATTATAGGATGTTAAGTTTTTCTTTTGTGACTTACTCCTCGGTGAGGTGAGTCGGAAATAATTTTATTAACATATAAAGTGATTGTTCTCATATACAGGTGGTTGGCTCCAGATGGAGGAGAAATCCTCAGAGCACAGAGAGATCATAAGCTCAGCACAGGTGTAGCTTTGCTACATTGCCACTGAGGTGGTTGTAAATATTTTTTATCAGCATATGGTTGCGTGTGTGGTTATGTATTGTGGAAAAATGAGATTTCCATGTGATGTATGGTTATTTGTTATAATTTATTTTTGTTTTGGTATGTTATGGTGTGTAAACTTGATTGTTTACTAGAAAGGTATATATATGTTCATATCTGTGATGGAGTTGTAAGTGGTAAATGGTAAACTGAAATATCAGTTATTAATTTGGAGGGGTATGATATGATTTATCTTGTCAATGCGTGGTGGTTATATGAAAACATTTATATTTCTAAATAGTAAAACTTGTTGGAATTTCTTTAGAGGGTGCCTATACACATACTTTGACTGGATTATTATTAATTCAGGCATAGTGTATAGGCCAATATTGAGAAGGATCCATCCATAAAGGGTAAGGTTGAATATAAGGCATGGGCTAGAATCCGAGAGGGGTATCCCTAAAGTACATAGTGTGAACTGCCGATGTAGGGAGGGGCTAGAACCCTTAAGGGATGAACCTAGGATTCGACTCTAATAAATGCCGAACAGTTATGATTATGGATAAGGCTATAGGTACTTAAGTATAGTGTTCTTGATGAGAGATAGGCACTAAAGTAGTTAGGTTGATTCAAAGTAGAGTGTAAAGAATAGATTTTTGGGAAATTTCTCTCCATAATCCATGAAGAACACTTGAAGGGCAGAAAATCTGGGCTTAGCGCCCCAGGTGCTAAGCATGGCGCTTCAAGCGCCAAGGTGAGGGACATGGGTAGAAAGTATGCCACTTGGTACCCTTGGCGCCTCAGACGCTAAGAGGGAGCTTTTGGTGGAGAGTTTGGGCTATGGTGCCCCAAGAGCCTTTTGGGTGGAAGGGAGATTATAGTGTGTGTTTTAAGGGAAAATTGAGGGATCTTTGATACATAGTTGTTAGGACTTCTTTTAGATGTTTTTGTGGGATTACTTGGGATTTTTGAATCAACATCCATGTGGATGGGCATATAGTCCATCCTTTTAAGTGTTGATGGCATTCTAAATGGGCTGTGTGTAAGCAGGTACTTCAACTAAGTTATTTTGAGTTAAAGTTTGATAGTAGAGGTTAAAAAAATTATGAGTCATTAGGAAGAAAGAGAGCATAAGAGGGGAGAATACTCACATGAGATGAGATGAAGGCTAAGATATAAGTTCTCTACTAAGGGTTGAGGTGGTTGCAATCCTTCTAGTTAGGGTGATTCTTAAGCTAGAAGATAGCAACCTCAATGTTTAAAATGTGAGAGACTTTGTTTAAGTGAGTATAATTAGTAGGCAACAGGATAAGGCTATTTCTTTAACTGCCAAAAGGTATACCTTAAGAGGAATCTAGAGGAGAGAATGCGAATTGTTAGAGTTAGGATACATACTTGAGTATGTATCCCAGAGAAATCTAGCAGTGTGAGGTTCGATTGAGGAAACTGATGTAAGTTATGTAGTTCTCCTAAGGGAGATACCTTAGCGAGGTGGAAGGAGACATAAGGGTGATCAGAGTGAGTTGTAAATCCTTAGAGGCAACTTGATTAAGTTACACCCATATGATTGGAGGATTCGTAGGTGGTAATACTATGCGTTTAGTACGCTAAGATAAGACGGATTAGTTTTAGAGAGGAGAAAGGACTCACAAGACAAGTTCTCAATAGTCATTGAGTGAAGGTATAGTCAATGTGGAAGTGTAAGGATGCATGAAGTCCTTACCCGAGAAGGTCAGATAAGGTAAAGGGTAGTTTACAAGAGTTTCTATCTCAGTGAGAGGGTGGAAATCTCATGACCTATAAAAGGTCTAAGCATTCTACGGTTAGGCTTTTGGCATGTATGCCATCTTAGATGAGTAGAAGTAGTGGTGGATGTGTGATGTCAGGGGTTAATAAGGAGGGTTTGGCCCATTTTTCTATGATAAGAGGACTTATGAGTTTATAGTATGTATATGTCAATAGGTATGTAAGATGCCTGGGTGTTTACATACAACCAGGTGAAGTAGAGGATGTAAATTGGTAGAGTGAGCTTCGAGGGTGTTCTATGTTGGGTGCCATGAAAGTGGTTTAGGATAAGTTTAGGTTAGACCTAAGCTCATTGATGTTAGAGTAAGTACTTTAGGAGCATATGCATTAGTTTGAGCGGGAATACATTTGGGTATGTGTGGAAACATGATGACTCACATATGAACATACATAAGGTATGTATATATGTGTAGTTACATAAGATCCCAAATATAAATTTATTTGGAGAAGTATGGGAGTGGGTTTAGTTTTAATTTCATGGAATGGAGTTAAGGCTTTGGCCTGTGAGTTGATGTGTTTCAGTTGTGAACATGTTCTTCTTGACCTATTGTTGGTCATGGACATGACCCAACAAACTAAGAGATGGAATAGGATTATGGGGATATATACTTCACAGGGAAATCCCTATGGGGATATCTAGTCCGTGAGAACGTAGACTCACGTGACAGAATTTTTGAATGGGAATTTCATGGGATCATAGATCTATAGGAGGATTATTTATGTAGTATGTATATGGCTTCATGTATGCCATAGCATAGATTTTAGTTTGAATAATTTATTTTTATTGTTGTGATTGTGGATAGTGGATATGATGTCAATAAGGAAGCCTAGATTGAGCTTGACTCCCAAAAAGGTGACCTGCCAATCATGGGATGACGCCTTCGGGCGGGATGCATATATATAAATTTTATATTAATTTGCGTTATGCATGTGGATTATCTTTGTGGTATGCATAGCTTAAAGTGTGGGATTGATGAGAGGTAATATACAATGGTATCAAGAAACACCCTGCATGAATTGCGAGCAAGATACCATACTATACATATGCTCTGGGGCAACCGAATACTGTGTAGGATAATTATCCGAGGGTATTTTATTTTATTTTATTTTATTTTATTTTATTTTATTTTATTTATTTATTTATGATTTTATATGTGGGCGTTTTAAGGTTGAGTCGTAAAGGAACTTATGTGTGGTAAGTACTTAAGCCACCTTAAGTTCCTTAACTTTGTTTGTGGTAATAACTACCAGAATGGTACAGATATTATGCCTTTTGAGGCTTTATATGAGAGGTCTTGTGCTTTGGATTTTGATTATTGGAGCAAATTATGCTTATCCCTGAGTGAGGGAAGTTATGGAGCTCCATAGTATATCAGAGCAGTATAATTGCTGGAGACCTTAGTTTTTATTTTTATTTTTATTTTTGTTTCGGAGAACATAGGGCTTTGTGAGTGGCAATATATTTATACTTCGGTTTTCGAAGGAAGCTAAGGAATGCTGCTTCTCGTCGATTATCATAGTGCCTTTCAAGGCTTACGATGAGTTTTTAAATTCAGAGGACCGAATTCTTTTAAGGGGGTGAAATGTAATACCTGCCAATTTTGGAATTACGTAATTGGCGATATTACGGTTGTTGTAATAAAAAAAATTCATTATGTTAATGGAATTATTGGGTTAATTTTAATTTTCTATATTTAACTTATTATTTTTAAATATTATTTATAGAAGTGGAGATAAATAATTGAACCGAATTTTTTATTGCAGATGATATTTGTAAGAGTTGAGGAAAGATAAGAGGAAGAGGAAATATTGTAGAGATAGAATTGAGAGACAAGGAATAGAAAGAGAGTAATTATGTGGTATAGAGGAGGTCAAGTACCTATAAGGTCCAAAGAGGGACTAAAGTGAAATAAGGAACTAGGTGGCACTTAGAATATAGGAAATACCCAAATTGGAGAAATTACGAGTTTGTCACTACTAAGGTTAACCAAGAGTTACCTAGAGACAAAGTAGTAATTTTACCCTAGGTGAGTATATATAGGTGGTCCCACTTCTTTTTCTTCATTTCTCATTTTTCTCTCTCTCTCTTCTCACTCTCTCTTTTCTCTTCCTTCTCTCTACCTTTTCTACCCAAAGCCTCAACGAGCTTTAGAGAATCTTTCTTCAGTGGTGGGGCAAGTCATTGAAGGCCAAACAACCTAGGGAAAGCAAGGAATCGAGGTAAGGATTCTAATTTCCTGAACTTTTCCCTATTTTCTAGTTTTAAAAGTATATGGGGTAAAACTGAGATTCTAGCTTTGTTTCTCGATTAAAAATGGGGACTTTGGTGTCTAAATACTACTTAGACATCAAAGATGAGATTCCATGGAAGAAATCATGGAAAACGATGAAGATTTGGTCAGATCTGAGCCAAATCTGCAAAGAAAACACAAGTTCATAATCGTGGTAGCTCAGGTGCCACCCTTGAGTGAAAATGAAGGGTCTTTGTGCCCCAGGTGCCATGTGTGGTGTCTCAAGCGCCAAGCCCTTGAATTTGGATAGAAAGTTGGGCGTTTGGCGCCCAAGGTGTCAGCCATACTGAGGGTTCTTAGGTTTATTTTCAAATGGCTATAATTCCTTCATCCAGACTCCGCTTTTAGTAAACTTTATATCGTTGGAAAGCTCTTTGAGTCTAGTTTCTAATGGTATAAGATTTGTTTAAAAACTCCTTCCCAGTTAAGAGTTATGACTAAATGAATAACCAAAGGTCAGATTAATGGTGAAGATTTTCTTCGTTTTAATTAGTTATTATTTAGGTTGATTCCAGGTGACTTGGGAGCTTCTTTGGCTTTGTCTCCTAGGAGTTCTTATGCGGTAAATCTTATTGGCATCAAGGTGAGTGGATGACCTTGCCATTTAAATTTTCTTAAATTATTTGGCTAAGTCAATATAAATCTCATTCACACCATAATTGGTAATTCATCAATGAAATTCCCTACTTACTGGAAATAACTAGATTGAGGGATTTCATTGAATGATTGTGGGAGTTATCTTATGGGGTTTATTTTGTGGGATAATAGATTTTATGTTTAATTGTATTTAAAGTGGCAAATTGATGTGGTATGTGCTGTGAGATGTTTATGTGGGAAAATGCATTACATATCATCATTTACATATTCATATTATGAGAAGTGGAAATGTGTGGAAATAGAGCGGGAAGCTATCCATTATGTAATACTGCTAAATGGTGTCAATGGGTATGCATACACATTGAGGCTCAGTCTTCAATGTGGTGTGAAAAAGAGTGGGATAAACATTACATATTGCATTTATCCATATCATGAAAGGGGACAGAGGGATGGACCTCTGAATAAACCCATTGAGGGTTGGTCTTCAATGTGGTAAGTGTGGTAAGATGTGGAAAATGTAGCATACATCATGCATTGCATAATGCACTTTGGTATGGATGGTTATTTATGCTTTTGTTTGTTTAAGGATTATTTTATAAATTGTTTTGTGAGATTGTAGATTCGTATTAAATTGTGGGTTTTAGTTGCATGGTAAGGTACGTTCTATATATATATATGTGTGTGTGTGTGTGTGTGTGTGTGTGTGTTATATTTCGTATTGCTTTATGCTAGAGGTATTTATTCTGATTATGGTAGTGAGGCTGGTTTGCACTTGTGCTATGTTTTATTGCACAGTAACCTGCTCACTGAGTTTTCATAAACTCATGCTTTCATTTGTTGTTTTCAGATTTAGCAGTTGAGGATGGGAAACTGCTAGAGTTTAGCAGCTTGGAGACATACTCCATTTAGTCGAAGGCCTCTAAATGAACTAATAGAAATGCTCTTAATCCTATAGGCCACCTAGGTCCTGATGTATCTAGAAGGGTTTATTTATTTAATTGTAATTTACAATTTGCATAGTTGTGAATATTAGGATTGTGTAGGGAAATGTACAGGCTACCATTGAGGTATCCCTAAACTGTATATTAAGTAATGTACCCAATTTTCGGGGTGTTACACCTTGAGAAAGATTCTCAAGTTTCTTAGCCAGTCCAAGAAATTTCCCCTAATCAACTTATTTGACTTGAGAATAGATCTTAAATTCACTGTGGATGTCATGATTCTATAAACCTAGATGTAAAAAATGAGCATGTTAAAGTATGTACATAAATGCATAATGTACGATTTTAATATAACGCATTATTACTCCCACTATTTTATTACAAATCCAAAACTCAGCTTGATCCAAGAGAACCCGTTGTGTCACGTCCCACCAGGGCATGTGACCGGCACGAGAATGAATCTAACCTCACCTCGGAACCTAAATCATTTTATCATACCAAAATATGCAATACTAAAAAATAAATAGATAAATTAAACATTCATTCAAAGAAATATTTCTTTCAATTAGTCATAAACAGTCAGTTATAAGGAATTATTTTATTCTATATCTTTTATTCATTCCACCATAACAATAAATTAAATAAGAAGTTAAAAACATATTATACAATATAGTTGCATTATTTATTTACATCATCTCATCAATTCATAAAGACAAAAATCCAAATCCTAGGTTATCTATGTGATCAAAGAGCGACTCTAGAGTAGTAAATTAAAAAGACTAAAATAAGATTTTATAATCATCCTCCAATTCAAGTGGGGTCTTGAGTTGAGGATCCATCAATCCCAGTCCAAATGCTCACCTTCAAGAACTAACACTGAAAATGGTTAATATAAAGGGCATGAGCAAACCATGTGCCCAGTGAGGGGACAACGCTACACTATGACAAAAAACAATTATAATGCATCATAATGATAACATGTATCAAATATTCATGAACCAATTATAACACGATGCAACATAATCCATAGCAATTCTCAACAGTACTCAAATAAATCAAATACATCCCAGTATAACTCAATAATTCACAACATATAATGCAATCATATTGCACACATTTCCTGTACCAACTGGGTCATTCAGGGTCCCTCTAAATTGTTGCTCGCGGCCCCCATCGCATCCACCCTTATCGCTCCATATATAAATCTCCACCCTTATGGCTCCTTGTAGAATTTTCTATGGGATGCACTACCATGCCTTTTCTTTCCAGTCAAACACAATCACAATCACAGTTAAGAGTATATCAAAACCATTCACAGTCTATGCCAATTCCACACTTATGCCATACCATATGCATAGAGGCTCATGACATGTTCCACATTTAATCCACAAGAAGTATGCTACATGAATACAATACACATTCAATAATTATCATCTCAATTCAATTTTCTTGTCATACATAATCCATAATAGGATCTGAATATGCACAATGCATCACATTGAATCAAACATAGTACACAAAGGGTTTCACAACTTTCTTACTTCAATCACAAATATTAGGATACCTTTGTGTGTGTATATGTTTATATATATATATATACTAAAACTAGACCCTTTAAACAATGAATTTATAAAAATGGTATAATTCCTATATATGTACATACACCTCATACATAAAGAATTATACATATATATACATATATATTTTTACAACTTTAAGACATAAGGCTTCATGTATTTTCATGTACATATGTATACATACATACATATATATATATATATATATATAAACAAACCCTTATATCTTCAAGGGACAACTAAGTGCATATGTATATACATTATCTAGCATTTTCTTGTAAACCAATATAATTCATGAATATATATATATATATATAAACACATATACACACTTTAAAATTATTTTCCTTCACTCCTTCATTCATGAAGAATGTAGTTATGCATACATAGCCACACAAGCTTTATACTTAATTATGTTTCACCATCTCATTTAAAGCATAGCAACAAC
This sequence comes from Biancaea sappan, assembly GCA_037074585.1. Classification (NCBI taxonomy): domain Eukaryota; kingdom Viridiplantae; phylum Streptophyta; class Magnoliopsida; order Fabales; family Fabaceae; genus Biancaea; species Biancaea sappan. The sequence goes on along the minus strand of CM073491.1, from coordinate 38,436,320 downwards.
ATGATACTCAACATACCCTCATATGAAATTCATCCCTTTCTTTAAATTAGATACATTACATATTTTCGCTATGATGCAAAGAATCATAAAGAAGGAATCACTTAGCCATAGGAAGTATTAACCCACTCACCTTAGATCCAAGAAAGGCTCCCACACTCTAACTAAAGGAAGGTACCAAATAACTCATAAGAAGCCTAGAAAATAATCCAAGAAGGAAACAACACCATTTTAGAACTTTGGTCACCAAGTGCCTAACGTTGTTTTGTTTTCTGCTACTTTGAGGCCCAAAATTTACAAAATTTCTAGTATTGATTTGTGGCTCCAAAATTCACAAAACTTGGTACAAAGCCTTCTTTATATGTTAATATGCTATGGTAAAAATTTCAAATTAAAACCCCTTCATTTGACCCCTCTACTAACCATAACCAAAAGCAATGAAAATTTTTGGGGTCATAAGTTACATATCTCAGTTAAATGCCATAAAAATTTCAAATTAAAATAAGGTTTTTAGCTACTGAAATAGAGGCAGCTTTTTGAACTATTTATATTTGTCTCTGAATTGATAAAAGGGTTGTTCCCATAATTTTTTGACCCAACAAATCATTTTCAATAGCTCTGAAACTTTCCAGTCTAGATTAATAACATGTAAGGAATTCTCCATAAAAATTACAAGATTTAAAGACTTCATTTGATTACCCAAAACACACAAAATCGATAACATGACATATCAGTCTTGTTTTCTGTAGTTTCATGTTTTTTTCTACTTTCTAATTCATCTTTAAATTTTGTTTTCCTTTCTTTTTGTTCTGATTAAGACCTATTTAATCTATTGTACTAGAAAACTAATCAAAAGAAATTAATTGAATTCAAATCCTAGAAGATTCAAGCTTACCTAAGACTCACACTCTGTTTTTCTGCACTTCACATTCCCTTCTCTGTTGCGCTTTTCTTCTTCTATTTTCTAGCTTCAATTTAAGCCTGAGCTATCACCAATTTCTGCTTTGAGCTACTAATATAACAGTTTGCTTCTAACATCCCAAAATCCCGAAGTCCCCCCTTTGCAAGATGCTCTTTCTCTCTCGATTGTACTCGGTTTATCTCAAGGGAATTTTCTATGTTTCATGACAGTAAAACAGAGTTTCATAGGTTCTCTCTCTCTGAAGCTTGAAGGTGAGGAAGGAAAAGGGTTTGCCAGAGTGAGGCAAGAAAATTCCAGAATTTCTTTCACTCTTCTGGAGAGTTTAGTTGGCTAAGAAAAGGGATAAAGGAGATGGATTAAATGTATAGTCTTTAAGTATGCCAGCACAAGGGGCACGTGTACAATGTCTTGAGTTGCCATCGCCTTCCTTTTTTTGTTTTTACTTTTTCAATTAAGTCCCTAACTTATTTGATAAGAATTCTTTTCATATTTCCCAAAATTAAATTCTTAACCCTTTTCTTCACATTTATCTATTTATTTATTTCATTACTTCACTTCTCTTAATTGTTCTTTCTTTTCTTCTTAAAACTCTCCTTTTCATAATAGTCCTCTTTAAATATTTAATATTAAAAGTTACATACTATATAATTAAATAATAATATTATAAATAATATTCATAATTTAATTAAGATATTACAAACATAACCAAAAATTTAGAATTTTAGTTCCTAAAAAATTTTTCTTTTAAATTCAAAGATTCATTATACTATTTTAAAATATGGGATATTACAATCTCCCCTCCTTATAAAAATTCAGTCTCTGAATTTTGTTATTTGACCATTATCTAAGATTAATAGTTGATTGACTATAAGTTATCCCTCTTACTTTTCAATAGTTTTTTTTAAACAAAAATTGTATTATACTGGTTTTATAATTATCTCTACTACCGTCCATCTCACCTTATCTTAAAGGTTCCAAACTATCCATCCTAGATTATGTAGGATAATTGAACCGTCTTATATCAAGCCTTCATTTAAGATTTAGCCTTATTCCTTGTTGAGCTCAAACAAGCCTCCGAAATTTCAGAAACTATCAATTATTTCTTGTACTTAAGGAACGCGCAATTGTGATGCTAAACCTTTTATGAGATTAGTCAGCTTGAACAAAAAAATAAAGGTTGTCCGACTTAAAGGGTTTTAAATATGATCACTTATAAACTGTTAATAACATAATTAAAAGTAGAACACTAATATGTTTTGTTTCAATTTAAATACATATTGTCCTTTTTCCTTTACCATACCCATATGAAACACTCAGAAAAGCCAAACATTGCCATCCAGTATTTCTACTATAGCCTTTTAAACAATTCTCTGCACCCTTTTCATCTTAACAACTCCTATCTCGACGTTAAGCTCACTCTAAGCACTCTTTAACTAATTTGTAATTACAATGTTATCCTTTATGTCTTTAGAATTACTTACTCTATTCTCTTTGCTACCATGTTACCACTAGCTTGATTTATATCTGTATTTCTCACATTCAGTCATTGTAATCTTAAATTAAGGAAACTCACCCAACACTCGAGATGAAACTAGGATTCTGCAAGGGGACTCCTTTACTTTAGACACCAGAATAAAACAAAAGACTTAAAATAAATTTATAGCTAATCCATCAACCATTATTCTTTTGTTCCTAAATATCAATCTATCTCTTCATGATTTAAGGAATCTTATAGTACCGCACACTTGCAAATGAAAGTGCCCTTTGCATCGACCAAGCATTTCTCATTATCTCCATTGAATTGATGCTTCAAAAGAATTAAATCTCATATTTACTTATGTTACCTAAAACCCCATCTTATAAATATTGTTTTCTTCCGGTCAAAATTCTCTAGTATTCTCGGTTCATGCCTCAAGACTCAATATTCTACTTTTATAACTCATTTGTTTCATTTCTCTCACTAATTCAAAATTTTCATACATCACTCATAATTTAAATTACTTTTTTCCAAAATCATTCTTATTTATAAAGAAATTACATTTCTTCAATAACCCAAACATACCATATATTCTCAACTACAACGTATAAGGGTGTGTCTATGACTCAAATCACCATTTTAAAGATAAATAAGGCTAATCCTTACATAATCATGCAACGCTCAAATTTTTATGCCTATTCAAACTTAATTTGAAGTTCAACTTAGATAATTCCATACTAACTCCTAAACCAGTTTACAATTCGAATATACAAACACAAAAATAAATCTTACTTCTCAACAAAACACAGCTTTTGAGACTAGAGAAATCAACTTCCACAAAAAAGAAGCAACAAAACTCATATTTTTACCTCAAGTACTAATCTCATCCAAAACAAAATTTAAAAGTAATGTAATCTCATGTACCCCAAAATTTAGAAATTCCCATCTTACAACTATTCCCCTTAAAACAGATTTTTTTTTTATTTATGTACGTTTAAACCCTTTTGTATTTCATGGACCATACGGTGCCCTGAATACTTCTTCGAGAACCAATAGCTCTTCCAACATTTACTAACACTCAAGACATTAATTAAAAGTCTACTCTACTTCTCACAATTCAATTATAGTTATCTAGGTTCTACAATTCCCTAAAACAACTCCTGGATAGGGGGGATCCTTTTCTCCTCTTAGAAATTTTCTTCTCAACCTATCACTTTCAATTGTTTAAAGATCCTTTCACATAGGCTATTTTACTTCCTCCTTTATCCATTTTATAAAGATTCATCTTCCCTACCTTTCAAAAAGTTTTCCTTTCCCAAAGAAGGACAAGTCCTCAAGTCTCTCATCCTCCTTTTCAGTCACAGGACATTCCTCAATATTTGATCATAAACAGGTGACATCATACATCAAATAACTCATAAACTTTCAGTTAAGAGTGTCTACTCAGGAGGTCCTTTAAATAGCATTTAGAAGCCTCAAGAATCTACAAATAAATAATCACATACTTTTAATTCCCAAGAATACCTCCCATACAACTGAAGGATATAACACGAAAGGATTGACACTGACAACACCTACATGCCCTTAGTGGATCCTAACTCTATAGTCATGCCACGGTTCATGATGATAGGGAGAGGCCCCACCAAGGTAACCTTGCTTCGTGGTCCAGAGAAAACCTAAAACCAGGCTCTGATACCATTTTATCACGTCAGTTGTACTCAATTTATCTCAAGGGAATTTTCTATGTTTTCATGACAGTAAAACAAAGTTTCATAGGTTCTCTCTCTCTTTGAAGCTTACCCACAAAGGTGAGGAAGGAAAAGGGTTTGCGGGAGTGAGGCAAGAAAATTCTAGAATTTCTTTCACTCTTCTAGAAAGTTTAATTGGCTAAGAAAAGGGATAAAGTAGATGGATTAAGTGTATAGTCTTTAAGTATGCCAGCACAAGGGGCACGTGTACAATGTCTTGAGTTGCCATCGCCTTCCCAAAATTAAATTCTTAACCCTTTTTCTTCACATTTATCTATTTATTTATTTCATTACTTCACTTCTCTTAACTATTCTTTCTTTTCTCCTTAAAACTCTCCATTTCATAATAGTCCTCTTTAAATATTTAATATTAAAAGTTACATACTATATAATAAAATAATAATATTCATATTCATAATTTAATTAAGATATTACAAACAGATCAAAAAATTTAGAATTTTAGTTCCTAAAAAATTTTTCTTTTAAATTCAAAGGTTCATTATACTATTTTAAAATATGGGATATTACACGTTGGAAGTTCTCCTAGTGGGCTCGATGTCCAAAACTCACCTTGAATGACCTTGGAAAGAGTCCAACAAGCCATCTTGGATCAAATGGTAGGTATCTCATACCAATTGCATCGTGTATGCAGCCATTGAGTAATTCTATCAACTGTTGATGTATGCACTAATCATTAGGCTTGTCAACTCTTGACTCATATACATCATATGTATATAGCCCAACTTAGTCTCTATCCACATTGACCTTGGAGAGAGTATAACAAATCAATGCTTCTAATTAAAGCCAGCCTATTAATCATAAGATCATATATCAATGGTTTGAATATGTTCAACTTAAAGCCAGGCTTGGAAAGAGTCCAACAACCCAAGCTTTAAGAAGATCTCTGGTTCATCCTATATTGATGGAAGACTTTAGCTTTAATATTATTCGAGGGTTTCTTAATTAGTCGCATCAGATTTTAAATTAGACATGCATCATATGTGTGATCACATTACGCATATATAGATAGTAAATTATATGGCATGGTTATGGACATATTTATAGTCAACTCTTTGAGCCAAAAGAGATGACTAGGTCAAACATAGGTGTATGCATGATATTACATTGAAGAGATAGAAATTCTATTTCTACTCTTCATATGGCCTCAGCTCCATCTCCATAGTTTCTTTCTTGCGTCTCAATCCTATCCCTATGTAATCTAATTACATTGTTTAATGAGAAACCTCAAGTTAAATTTAAGGGGAGTTGGGTGAGAAGAGAAGTACAACGGAGAAATAAAGAAAGGCAGGGTACGCAGACCCTATTTACCAAAACCATAATTTTAAAAACATGCATAAACAATTCATATTTGGTAAAAGTCCATAACCAGCCATCATTCTATACATACATCCTATCATGCATTGTCTATTAAAATAAATGTGTAATGAAAGTCGGCATTTAAGGTCTGTGTGGCGTTAGAATAATTTCATCACATGAATTATTTCTACTTTTATTTTAATCTCAATTAAAATTGCTTGTTTCCTTGTTTAGAATTAAATACCCTTTAATTCTAGTTTCCTAATTTAATTAGGCAAAATAAATAAATCTCAATTTAATTCCAAATTGATTTCTTTCCTTATTTAAATTAGGAAAGTAATAAAGATTTTAGTTAATTTTAAAAAAAATGTTTCCTAATTTAAAATAAGAAAATAATCGAGATTTAAAATAATCAATTTATTTATTTCCTAAATCATATTAGGAAATCAATTAAGATACAATCTAATCAATTAACTAAATTATTTCCTAAATCATATTAGGAAACTATTCTAGATCTAAATCAATCAAAATTGATTTAACCTAAATTAAATTCGAAATTTTTTTTTTGAAACATGAATATGGTGTGATACTTGTTTCTTTTTCTTTAAATTTTTGTATGAAAGAGCATGAGATGTTCTTATGAATTTTTGAAAGAACATATTTTGACACCAAACAAGAATTTTAAAAGAAGAAAATATTTTGTATTCATCAAAAGGGTTTCTTAGAAGAAAAAAATTGTTTTGATTCATAAACAAGGTAAATGAGACTTGGTTATATTAAAGATGACATCTAACTTATAATAAGGTAAAATAGTTAGAGGTTGTGATGCTAAAATGACCATAACAACATGCCATTAACCAAAACTATCTCATCTACCGTTTGTAGGTTGGATGGTGGGTAAAATAGCATAACAGAACAATAGCAGTCGACTTCCTTTAGTTATCAGTCAGCTGCCAACAAGATTCCATATAGAAAATGGTTAGCAGAGACCAATCAATCGATTGTTGTTAATCGACTAGTTAGTCTCTAGATAGTGAAATCAACTTAGTCAAAGAGCAACCATTTGACCAAGAGGCACCATCTAGTCGATTGATTGACCTTTGACCAACATAGTAATGTTATGCAATTGTCTACTATTTTTCTCACTTTAAACTCTACCTTTGGGTCATTGCCAATGGATATAACCCTTTAAAAAGTAGATTACAACCTAAATATACCTAGTTTCTTAGGAGAGAATTGGTCATGTGGCTACATTTATACACTAAAGGTTGTATATAAAAGTTTGGTAAATCTGAGTAAAGCAAATTTAACATGCAACATTAATTAATTTGACAACCAAAAGTAACTGCTAATGTTGATGTTACAAAAAGAACACTAGTTCATCATATAAAGAGCCTACTCTTGTAAAACCTAAGAACCCAAAATCGACTCTATTTAACTTATATCACAAGTATCATAATACTTTGGATCCACTAAATTATATCATAAAAGCTTGATTACCCAACACAAAGGTGGCATAAAGCAATAAAGAAAGTATAAATATTAAAAACCAGCAACGATCTTTAAACATTGTAAGAAGAATAGAATAAAATGGATAAAATTTATGACAACTAATCAACTTTATTAGAACAAATTCAAACAACCATATGAAAGAGGTAAACAAGAATGAAAGTATATTGATGTTGATTATAGTAATTTTAGCAATGGTAACATAAAACAACATCTTTTAATATTATCAATTATTAAATGGCTCATATATATCAATTAGTGGCAAATTATTAATATTAAAATGGCCTTGGCATGTGAATTAGCTTATTTAATTTGGTTAATTTTATACTCATTTAAATAAGGGGGCATATTTTTTAGTAACTAAAAATTTGTATTTTCTATCTTTAATAAACTTAACTCTCTCTCTCTCTTTCTATCTCTCTCTCTCTATATATATATATATAACTGTATTTAGTAAGAAAATTGATTTAATGTGAGAGATGAGAAAAGAAAACAATCATTACTAACTCACAAATTAATAGTTCATATTTGATATAGAATCTACTATGCAAAAAATAATTTGAGCCATTGATTTGTGATTTACCGATGATTGTTTTCTTCTCTCATCTCTTTCATTACTCTTTTCACGGAAGCCACTCCTCTGCCTTTCTCTAAGTCTAGGAACTTTGCCTGGCATTTTAAGACCATTGATGGGAAAGCTTGGACGGATAAGATTAAGTGGCCATTGGATTGAAGAGGAGAAGACCCTTTAAGACGAACCCTCTCTTCCTATTCTACTCGCAGATTGAGTTATCAAATCCACCCAAGAAGTTGAATTTTCTTAGCAAGACTATGTCGAACTTACCAAGCAAGTCAAATGCTTATCTAACATGCTCCGAACCACTGTGCACCTAGCCTCTGCCATGCAATCTTTTTATGAGCAACCAATTTGTTGGATTATGCTTGCTCAAAGCTTGTGCTTGCTCAAGAGCCTTACTATTGCCCATATGTAAGGAAAGGAAACACAATAATAGTTAACATAATTGTAGTTTTTATGGGCATGCAAATTTATCCAAGGCAATAGCATCTTTCATTGCCACATCTATATTTCTATTGCCAAGTTGGGAAACTAAAGGACTAAGAGCCCGTGGAACTTTTCCAAGGAAGTTTCGAGCCAATGATCTGATTGATTTAATGGCAAGAAGTTGCAATGATGGATCACTCTCTTCCCTAATCACTCATAGAAGTTGATCCAGAACAGTTTTTGCTACTTGAGCTGTAGGCTTAAAAGCCACGCTTTTGAAATCAGCATTAGATTCTACAACTGCAGCAATCTCCATGGCAGCTGTAAGGCAATTAAGTTGCAACTCTCCTTTCTCCATTTCAATCATTTTAGCCAAACAAAGCAAACCTTTGGTCTATATGATTTTCTTGTAGGTTGAAAGACTCCCTTAGGAGAGTTTCCACAAGGCCTCAACATAGCTTATCTTGATCGTCTTCTTTATCTCAGACTCTCCTTTTCCTTTTCCTTTCTATGATGCCCACCTTGACTACTTCCGTCAAAATTCATAGAAAAAGAAGACTGACCAGATGAAGACAAATTCAAAACCAGTGAACTGGTACTGGCTCGACCTGCTTGAAGCACTGGATCACCTAGAACAATATCCATAGACAACAAGGATACTAGTTGTCTAGTCACATTCACCCTTACAAACTCCTCCTGACTACAACCAATCTTGTTCATCCAAGCCGTCCCATCTAACAATCTCAAAACGCCAGGTAGAGTGCCTGAACTTAGAGATAGGCAAAGAAGTGGCTTCCTATTCTCACTAAATATGCCTTGTGTGGGTGTAGCATTTGGCCAACTAACACTAGTTGGCAAAAGGTTTGATATTTGTTTTCTTTAAGCAATGTCTCAGGTTTAAGTATTGTGAATAGAAAAAAAAAAAGCAATGAGAGAGTTTTCACACCTATGTAATTTGACTCAGTTCAAATTCAAATTAGTGAAGCCCAATAAGTTCCTGGCACGGGTGATTTCAAAAAAAAAAACTACTTGGCTAATGTGTTAATGTATTATGCTAATTTCAAATTAATCATTTTATTGAATTATATTTTATATTTATCGAGGTATAATAACTTTATGATATTTAGAAACTACAAATTGTTTAGAATTACATTTTTACATACTAAAGATATGATTGGTATACCTCAAGATTTTGTCTCAAGAATCATCACTTGTAAATGGAAAACAAGGATGACGAGTTGAGATAGGATGAAGATGACAAGCAATTAAGAAGCACCAAGAAGGTTAAAATGAATGACATGAATGACGTAGAAGAATCAGAGCTAAGGAATAGGAGGAAAAGGATGAATCAGTGGACAAATTGTCTATCGAAGAAAAAGATGCGTCTGCATAGTATGTGTAATACCTACAATTTTGGAATCATGTGATTGGTGGTATTATGGTATTTATAACAATAATTGCTATTATTTTAATTGCATTATTTTATAGAATGCATTATTTTAATGGAATTATTTTGGTCATTTTAATTTTTTATATTTAATTGAGTTCTTTGAATATTATTTATAAAAATTTTCCTGGTTATGTGCTAAGGAAAGTAAGGTTAGAGGAAGCATCTCGGAAAGTGGAAATAGTGTGAGGGAACGTAAAATTGAGAGAGAGAGCAATCATGAAGAGTTGAGGAAGCCAGTTATCTACAAGGTCTAGAGAGAGATTAAAATGAAATAAGGAACTAGGGTGGCACCTAGAGTGTGAGAAATACCTAAATTGGAGAAATTACAGATTTGTCACTACTGAGGTTAATTGGGGGCTGACCCAAGGGCAAAGTAGTAATTTCAACATCGGTGGGTATATATAGGTGGCCCCACCTTTTTTCCTCATTTTTCTCACTTTTCTCTCTCTCCTCACTCTCTCTTCTCTATTTCTCTCTTCCTTCTCTCTACCCAAATCCACCACCCAAGCTCTAATGAGCCTTTCTCCAATAGTGAGGCGAGTCATTAGTGGCCAAACAACATCAGAAAAGTAAGGAATCGAGATAGATATTCCAATTTCCCAAACATTTCCCCATTTTTTGAGTTTTAAGGCTTTTTGGGTAGATTTGAGGATTGGGGCTTGGAGTGTTGGTGAAAATTTGGGGGGGGGGGGGGGGGAAGGTTTGTGTCTAAATGCTCCTTAGACACCAAGGATGAAAACCCATGGAATAAATCATGAGAAACGATGGAGATTTGGCTGGATCTGAGCCAAAACTGAGGTTAAATCATGAGTTTCAAGATCGTGGCGCCCAGGCACCAGGGGCGCTACACTTCAGAAAAGAAAGGGAAAAAAAAGGCCGTGACACCTAGGCACCAAGTGTGTGTGGCACCCAAGCACCACTTATACCAAGGTTAAAGTTATAGTGTTTTCTTAAACCTTTTTTAAATGACCATAACTCTTTCATTTGAATTTCGTTTTTAGCAAATATTATATCATTGGAAAGCTCTAAGTCTAATTTTAAATGGTATAAGAATTACAACCAAATGAGTAAGCAAAAGTCAAAATTAGTGGTAAGGATTTTCCTATTTTGTGACCTTAGCAAATTTTTGTATGATTACTTTATAGAGATAGATCCTTTGATGAGCCTTCCATATATTTTGGGATGTTATGGCTAGCTTGGAGTGGAGAGAATTTCCCTCCAACATTTTACACAAATTCTTGTGAAGATCAAGGTATAGTCGGGCAAACTTCAAGGTAAGTGGGTGACCTTGCTTTTGAGTTTTTATTTAAATTGCTCAAGTATAATATAAATCTCACTCACACTATAATTGGATTCAAATTTATTAAATTCCCTAGTTAGTGATATTAACTAGATAATATAATTTCTTGTGATATTAGGGGATTACCATGTGGTTTAAATTTGGGAATGGTGAATTGGTTGTTGTATTGTGTGTTATGTGTTGGCTGTTTTGTGCACGGTAAAGAGAGGGGAAACTATAGTGGGAATGTAGACCCATAGGGGGATAACCGATTAGTAAGTCCGTGGATGGAGACATTCATGCATATGAACATCAGGAATCAACTCTAGAGGAAGATAGACCTCTAGCACAAACCTATTGAGAAAAAATACTTTGGGAAATGTGAGTATCGAGATTTAGACTTAATACAGTGTTCGTGAGAATATAGACTCACGGGAGGGAAGGCATGTCATTATTTGCATAATATACTTTGTGTGTAAAATTGATTTATGCTTGTACATGCTTTGGAATTGTGATTGGATATTTGGATCTATTTATTTGTATTTGTGTGTGTTTGTGTAAGGTAAATTTAAGGTTTAGGGAATATAAACCCTTTGCACCTTTTTATTGAATTATGATTCAATGAGGACTTGTGAGAGTGTGGACTTATGAAAGAATCATACGTTACGATTGCATAAATTACAGTTGTGATTCTAGTATTTGTACTTATGCTTTATATTATCACAGTTATCTACTCATTGAGTTTTGATAAACTCACACTCTTTGTACTTATCTTTTTCAGATACAGCAGTCGAGGAGGAAGGGAAACTATTAGGAGTTAGCAGCTTTTAGAGACATACTCCATTTTTTTTGGAGGTTTCTTTGAACAAATTTTTGGGCTAGATGCATATTGTAGTTAGGAAATTTGTAGTTAAATTGTTTGTAATTTGCTTTGCAAACTATGTAATTTAATTTTCTTTGAAATTTTATGATTTGCATAATTGTGGATATTATGACTATTCAGAGAATTTATGGGTTACCACTAAGGTACACCCTAGGATTTATGTTTAATCACGTATTCGATTTTTGGGGCGTGACAGTATGGAAAAACCAAAATTCCTTTATCATATGCTGACGGGTATTAATGGAGTTGAAAATGGTTATAACAGTAAAGAATCTGATACATGTTTTGATGAGGTGGAACCGTAAGAAGATGATCTACAAGATATGGATGATGAACAAATAGTTCCTTTGTGCCCTATATGTAATACCCATGAAAAAAATAAAATATAAATGCGTGTTTGCGAACTACGGTTACTATTTCAGTATACGGTACTATTCACCTGTATAATAATATTTACGTATATGGTACTATTCATTTATACAATCGAAATGTCAAGTACTAGATGTAGTTTGGTCATCAGAGAAAAATAAAAAGAAATTCGTAGGAGAAAATGACGTTTTATGTGTGAAAATACCCTTAGGGACTAAAATGAAAGGACTAAATTGAAAAGAAACTTAAAGGTTTAAAGTGAAAGGATAGTTTTCCCCTTAAGTTTTCAATAGTAAGCCGCTTGCGACTTTTTCGTGATTGCACAGTAAACTAAACAATTAACGCGTGAATTATTTTATTAGAAATGTCATTTTTATAAATAGTAAATTGAATATTTTTTTAGCGCATGGTATCAAATAGTACCCTTGACTTTTCCTATAAATAGGTCATTACATTTCACTTCTAAACTCACACCTTCAACTTCTCTTCTACTCTCCTTAAGTTTTTCTTGCTCCGACGCTAGGCCTCTAAGATTTTGAGCCTTTCCTTTTCAGCTTAGGTAATGATACTATGTCTTTTCTATGTCTTTCAAATTTTAGAAATTATTTTCTTAAATATGCTCTGTGATTGCGGTTTTGGCTGATCTTCCACATCAGAGAAACTATCCTTAGCTACCTATATATTATTTTAATTCTCTAATTACCGAAATAGAATATAAACTGTGAAGAATACATGTCTAGAAAAGTTTTGGTTAAGGAAAGACCTGGTTTTTAAGTTTGTCCATTGCGACCCTTTACTCTTTCCTGGGAACTTACCTGGTGTACTCTTTTACAGATTGTATTCTCTATTTCTAGTATGAATAGTACCCGTACGTATGAATAGTAACCGTATACATAAACAATATATGTATATATAAATATTACCGTATATATGAACAGTATCTATACGAAAACAATCCTAACTTGTTTTCTCTAATCTTTCATGAAAATCTCCGTAGTGGAACACTGAAATTCACATGTATACTCTTGTCCGTAACGACTTAGAGAAGTGATACTCGTACGGAATCCAAGTGAGTGGAACGACCCCGTTTTAATAGGGTTTTAGCATTACTGGTGATAAAAAGTATGTCGTAGAATACTCCTAAGATTCATAGAGGTAAACTAGATTCAGAGTGTCAAATCTAGGAAGATAATTAATCCAGAAGTATAGATAAGATGAAACAAGTATTTCATGATGATGTAAAGTTTGAATCTTTTCAAAAACAATTTAATTGTTATCTTGATTTGTGGTTTATAAACCTATAATATAGTTATATACTATACCTCTTATATGAATGAATATTACACTGTACTTTTGATTATGATATGAAATACTATACTATTAATTGTAATTGAGCGGGACAGTACCCCCTCTCACGACAAGGTGGAAAATCAGTTTAAAGGGTGTCCAACGAGTGTAGAGACAATGATTTTCTCAGTAGGGATATAGCCCGGATCGGTAACAGATCCGTGAGACGCCCTAGCTAAGAGGATGAGGTTGTGCGTCATGGTGGAAATATACAAAATTGGTGAGCCAGCCTATATGCGCTCTCCGGGACATATTATCATTGATGAGTACTAGTAACATTTTTTGAATTGGATGGATTTTTATCTTCTAGTATGTAATTTCTAACTATGTCTATTGGCAGAGTTTGAACCTTCGGGTATACTTGCATGACTGGTGATGTATTTGAATTTTAATAACGCGAGACTAATTCACTCACTGAGTTTAAAAGCTCACACTCTCTGTAAAATCTTTTTGTTCAGATCAGGTTATCAGTGAAGAATATCTGCTAGAGGAGTAGATCACTTTGGACCTTCCTGCTATCGGGTATGTTCTTCTTTTGTTATAAATTATGTTGCTCTGTAATTGTCTAGGACATCTAGGTCAGGGGTTTGACATTTGGCTTGTATTTCAGTATAATAATGTATTTTATATTGAGGATCTATTATTATATGCAAATCATCTCTATGATTTTCAAATAAGAAAATTTGATATATTTTCTTCGTATTTATTAAGGAATAGTTATTTTAATAACATAGAGATAATAACTAAATAATTTTACTCATAGGTAGAATTTATCAAAAGGCTTACAGTGATGTGATATTTATCATTGTGCCAGTCATGTGACAGAAAATGGGTTGTGACACTATAATACCTGTCACAATGAGGAAAGGACAAAGTTATGCAGACCATGGAAAAGAACTATTATTATTAAACTTCTAGGGAGGAGAATAGGATATATGTTTCTTGTTGGAAAACTTCCAAAAATATGGAACCTAACAGGAAGCTTTGAACTTATTAATATCCAAAATGATTTTTTTTGGTTCATTTTTAGGAAATTACAAACTATGAATGAGTTCTATACGATAGACTGTGGATGATCTTTGGGCATTATTTGACCATACAAAGATGGAAGCCCAAATTTAGGCCGTTAGAGGAACCAATTAAGAGGATTGTAGCTTGGATTTGTATTCAAGAGCACATGGAATATTATGATAAGCATTTTCTATGGAAATTAGGAAATAAAGTGGAAAAGACTAAAAGTAGATGTCCACACCATCAAAGAAAAATCGGAATATAGGGGAATTAAACACAATGGAAAGAGGCAAATTTGCTAGAATTAGTGTGGAAATTAATCTAGAAAAAAAGTTAGTTCCCCGGGTTAGAATTTGATCTAGAACATACAAGATTAAGTATGAAGGACTTAATTTGATATGATTTAAATGTGGGAGATATGGCCACTATATGGCAAGTTGTCAAGCATAAAAGCCCAATATGGAGAACCAAACAATGATAGAAAAAATAATTCAAAATGGATCAAAACCCCCACTTGTAGCTACTAAAGGCACTAAGAACCGTCAAGTGAATCAAAAGGGAACTTATGGTAATTGGATGATAGTTAAAAATAATTACTGAAACATAAAGCCCACAAAAAAACCAATCAAATGAGACTCAGGGGAGGAAATCAGACCAAGAAAATAAGGTTCAACATATATATAAAAATCATAGAATACCAAATGGAAGTGGTTCATGGTTTGCCATCTTCGAGATACAGGAAGACCTAGTGGTAGAAGATGGAGAGTCGTCTGAGCAAAAAATGCAGGGAAGAAAACATTACTAGCTTGACATCCAGTCTAGAAGAAAATAAAGCAAACAACATGGTTGGATTAAAGGAGGATCATGGGACTAGTATTCTAAATAGCAACATGCAACAAGAAGGCAATCAAAGTATAGTTCAAGAGATCAATGCAAATATAATGAAAGGAAAAAAAAATTATGGACAAATTCATTAAAACCAAAGGAAAAGAGAAAGCCGCTAGCTTAGGCGAGTGCCCGATCCTTCACGAACCAAACTCTACATACAAAAATTATAGTTCGAGATGGGAAAAGGAATTTCTTTCTAACGTGTATTTATGGAAACCCAAATCCAAGTGCTAGATAGGGGCTTTGGAAACAGCTTGAGGACATAAATAACATTATTGGTTGGATGTATATTGGGGATTTTAATTCCTACAAAACTGTAGACGATAAACAGGGAGGTGCAAGAGTTAATGTTAGATTAATGAATGATTTCAATAAATGTTGTTTTAACTGCAACCTGATGGATTTAAATTTCAACTGGTTCACCAAATTCAAGGAGGCTCATATTCAACATCTTAATTGGTTTAAGTCCTATCATAGACCAATGCTTCTCAAGATGAAAAAAGAAAGGGGACAGAAGAAGCATGGCTGTCGGTTTAGATTTATGGCTGCTTGGGAAAGATTCTTTTAAGGAGTTGCTTAAGAAGAATTGGGACGACAAGCATAGTTGGCCAGAGGTGATTTCTAATTTGACAGACAAGATCAAAGAATGGAACAAAGATGTCTTTGGCAACATCAATAAGAGGAAAAGGGAACTTACTAACAAATTATGTGGTATTGATAGAGCCAATTCGAGGGGGACCAATCCGTTTTTAACCACTTGCAGGAAAACCTTTGGAAAGACTATGAGAAAGTTCTCATATAGGAGGAATTACTTTGGTTTTAGAGAGCAAGGCATAGATGGATTCAATTTAGGGATAGGAATACGAAGTTTTTCCATACGTCCACCTTGATTAGGAAGAAAATAAATAAGGTAGAGGAGTTGAGGAACGAGTCCGGTGATTAGGTTATTAAAGAGGATGAGATTAAAGTAATGATCTCCACCTTTATCAAAAACTTTCTCTCAAAAGAAAATTAGGCTACTATTGACCCTTTTTCCTTTAAGGGGTGTTTTTTCGATGCTTGATCCATACAAACTTAGAAGTATTGAGGTGGATGTCACTCATGAGGAGATTAAGGATGCTTTTATTTAGCATGGGAGCCCTGAAGGCTCTGGGACTGGATGGGTTTCATGTGATGTTTTTTCAGAGTTAGTGAGATATCATTGGAGAGTCGATTTGTAGGTTTATAAAGGACTATTTTCTGGATCCATCTAAGATTGATAAGATTAATGATACATATGTGATTCTTATCCCTAAAGTGGATAACCCGGAGTTGGTTAAGCAGTTCAGACCCATAGCTCTTTACAATGTAATATACAAAATCATTACCAAAGTGTCTACCAACAGAATCAAGATGATTCCCAATGACATTATCTCACCTACACAATGCAGTTTTATTCCGAACGACATAGTTCAGACAACATAATCATAGCCCAGGAAGCTATTTACTTGATGGCAAATAAGAAAGGCAAGAAGGGATGGATGGCCATTAAAGTGGATCTGGAAAAAGCCTATGATCGGCTTAGTTGGAATTTCTTGTAGACACTCTTGAAGATATTGGCATTTCTTACCATATAATGGATATTATGAGACGTGTGTCTACGTGTCGGATGAGGTTCTTATGGAATGGAAATTCCACAGAGGAATTTTCAATTTCTAGAGGGATTTATCAGGGGAATCCCTTATTGCCTTACCTTTTCGTTTTATGTATTGAAAAACTCACCCACCTTATTGAATTTACTATTAATACTAATAAATAGAATCCTATTAAACTAAGCAGAAAAAGGGCCTAAGCTTTCTCACTTGTTTTATTGATGACCTAATTTTATTTGCAGAGGCAAACATGGAGCAATTAAGAACCATCCAGAATTGCCTTGACATTTTTTGCAATGCTTTAGGAGAAAAAAAATAACAAGGAAAAGACTCACTTGTATTGCTCTAGGAATGTCAACTTCAATGTTGCTTCGGAGCTGAGCCATATTTTGAGTTTTTCCTTAGTTTCGGAGCTTGGAAAATATCTAGGAATTCCACTGCAAAATAGTAGGGTATATCAAGATCCTATCAATTTTTAGAAGACAAGCTTCAAAGTTGCCTAAGTTAGTGGAAGGCTAATTTTCTTTCCCTCACGGGTTGAATCACTCTAACTAAATTTGTGTTAAACACAGTGCTAGTTTATTGCATTGCAAAATAATCTTCTCCCTATTAGTGTATGTGACAATATTAATAGAATAACGAGGGATTTTATTTGGGGATCTAGAGAGGAGAGCAATGGAACTCATCTCATAGAATGATCTTTGCAAACCAAATATAAATGGGGCTGGGAATTAGAAAAGCTAAATACATGAATCAAGCCCTACTGATGAAGGTAGTATAGGGTTTAATTAGTAAAAAAGAGTCTTCATAGGCCCAAACCTTAAGGAATAGATGTAGTTGTGGGGATGATGTTATTCCAAAAGTTACCTATAGAAATAAAAATTCAAATTTGTGGCTAGGCATATGTAAAATATGGAAGAAAATGCAGGGAGGTACCTCTTGGAGACTTGGGAATGGCAACAGAGTGAGTTTTTGGAACGATTGTTGGTGCTAGCCAGGTTTAAGACTCAAAGATTGGCTACAATTCCCCTGGATGAAGATGACAAAAAGAAGTCTGTAAGCGATTTCACTCTTTCAAATGGAGAATGGAACAGAGAAGCTTTAAATAAGAGTTGCCTAAAGAAGTGAGTAATAGGATCTTGAAGTTGCACTCGGTCAAAAGAGGAGAGGTGGATGACTCAATTGTATGGAACTACCCCAAAAAGGTGAACTTCTCAGTCAAGTCAGCATACAAAAGCATAACTAAGGAAGAAGCAATAACCTCTGTAAACATATATAGAAGTGGCCTGGAAATCAAAGAACTAGAACATTTATGTTGATTTGTGCACACAATAAACTTCTTACAAATGTTTAGAGATGAAAAAGGAAATTCACCTGTGACCCAATGTGTCAAAGATGTGGAGTTTCTGAAGAGACTATAATTCATGCTCTAAGGGACTATCTAAAGATAAAGGACCTGTGGAGAATGCTTATTAAGCCTAAATTTTGGCCTCAATTTTTCATGGGCAATAGAGAAATTGGAAAGTTAGAAATATTGAATTGGAAACTAACCTTCGGGGAAGCGATCAAGAGAATCTGGCTAAATTGAAATGCTTGGGTTTTCAGAAATGAGGATTGTGACATCTCAAATCTCTTTTGGAGTATTATTGTAGTAGCTAAGGAATTTGAAGAGAGTTATGAAGCTTTCAAAATCTCAAACTCAATTAGCAAGGAAATCAATATATCGTAGAAACCGTCGAATGCCAAATGTAATGTGGGTGGTTCAAGTAGAGAAAGAGGATCAGTGGCCGACTATGGTGGCGTCATTAGAAAGCATGAAGGAAGCTGAGTTTTAGGGTTTAAGGTGAAGCTCGATCAGATGGACAATCTCTCGGCCAAAATTTAGGGCATCTTGAAAGGCTTGGAGATCGCCTGGGAAAAGGGACTAAGGAGAGTCATCTTTGAATCAGACTCAAGCAGCAGTCAACCTTATCCATGAAGGCTATGCAATAGACCACCCTTTGGAGTCCATGGTGAATGAGATTAGGGGAAGGTTGGGAGAAGGTAGGGAGGCGAAGCTAGTCTGGTGCCTCAGTGAAGGAAATGCTGCCGTTAACTAGATGGCAAAGGTAACATCGCAATCAGAGCATGGAATGCAAATCATGGAAAGGCTGCCGAAATGGATGATGGCCATTCTGTAGAGTGATAGAGCAGAGAGGGGAGAGCCTTGATGGACCATTTCTAATGTTTAGGCCTAATTTGGGCCTCTGACCCAACAAAAAAAAAATGATTGGTATGTAGGAAGAAAATGTGAATAAAAATAAAATATTTTACTAAAATATTTCAATTTCTTTTACAAAAAAATTTAATATTTTTAAAAGGATAATTTAGATAGTTTCTTACTATTTTTTTTATGTTACTTTATTTAGTTCATCGTATTCTTGTATTAAATATGTCCTAAATAGTTCTTTTGTATATTCTTTTGAAATCTATATTATTAATTGTAATTTTTAAATCATTACAACAAAAAATAAAAAACGTATCGAGATAATTTGAAGCCGGTTTCTACTTTCTACAATCTACATTATTTGGGTGTATATACAGAACAGAATCATCATCAATCCTATGCTATGTGCCTATGCAGCTAGTAGATTACATTTCTCACGACGCCTTCTTCACTATCAGATTTTAGCATTTTCTTTCTTCATTTCTGGTTTACCCTCTTTCTACCCGCCGCCTTCGCATGAGTCCGCCCTCTGCTCTCATTCCTGGCACCATCTCACCGCTGCCAGCGCCACAGTCATCGTCGGCGAACATCGTAGCCTGCTTTTAGACCTCCGTCTTTCCCTCAGGTTTTCTCCGCCGCTAACGCTACTCTCACTTTCTCTTTCTTTTGTACTAGTTATATCAATTCTGTGTTGCAGATGGTGGTTATGGCTTGTGGTAAGGTTTATTTTCCATTCTCTTCATTTTGTTGCGTGGAAGCAATTGGCATTTAGAATAGTTCTTTTTCCTTTGTTTTGGCTATATTTTGTTATTGAAGCGAACATAGTAGTGAGTATGTTTGACTTCAGGTAGGGATTGAAGAGCCTGTGTTAAAAGATATCTGGGTTTAGAGGCAAGCCAACACTCAAAATGGTTGAAGGAGAATACATTGAGAAATTAGTATATAAAAAACGTATATTGTCCATTACAGTGCATGTATATTTGATTTTGGAGCTTGGAACACATTTGTGATATTCTAGCAGTTGTTATGAATTTGTTCTTTGAGAGCCTTGGTCAGTAGTAAAATTCCCTCCATTCACTTAGGTTTAAAAACGGAAAGGTGGAAAATGGAGGCGTTTTAGCACATAATTTCTCAGTTTAATTTCTCCAATTCCACCTTTTCATTTTCATTTTACCAAGTAAATTTTAGAGATCTGCTGTCACCTCTCTTGTGTGGCGCAACTGTTGCCTTTAAGGGGAGGGTTTTTTTTTTTTTAAATAATTTTTTTGGTTTTAGAGGGGGGAAGGGTTTCATCATAAGAAGCCATCTTTAAGGGAAGCGGAGAGTAATTTATACAATAAATTTTTAGGTTTTGGAAGCATATGAGAATCATATGTATTTGTTGGGTTTGCATTATGCTCATGTTTTCTCATGATACTCTCCAAGATACCAATGCACTATATAACGCTTGAAATGGAACCTCCTGGTTTCCACTTGTTTCATAGACAGATGCATCTTTGTGGTTGACTCCATTTTTTGTTTTTTTTCTGTATACGATAAAATCTATCTAGAAATAGCTTTAAAAACTATCAAGAATTCAGCAGCTGTGCATTTAACTGTTGTTTTCCTTTAGTCTATAGGTAGGGACGTGATTTGTTTTTATAATTTGTGTATATCACACAAGATGAGCAGACCTGAACGTTTGAAAGGGAAGCATGGAAAAAGTAATAAGCTTTCTGTGGATAAATATGATGAAGAGAGTGCGGCTCGTACAAGGCCATTCAGTCTTGAAGAAATTATGCTTAGAAGAAAAAACAAAGAGTTACTTGAAAATGTAAGAGAGTCTGTGAAGGAAGCTTGGAATATATCACCTGGAGGTTCTTCTGAGAATATTGCTGATCATTTTGAGTCTGAGAGGATATATAAACATGATAAAAATTCATCCTCTGTCATGGAAAAGCATGCCTTGGATGAACTAGAGAAGGTCAGTTCTAGAGAGAAGGTTGAAAGCATTTCTAGAAAGGAATATATTCTGACTGAAGGGAAAGAGAGAGGAGATCATTATTCAGAGACCAAACTAAGTGCTAATATGGGCAGGATACATAAAGGAAGTAAAACTGACAAGGAGATGCATAGTTGGAGAAAAAATGATGGAAGGTTGACTGATAATTCTGACTATGAAGCTGAAAATAGGCATACAAAAGATTCAACTAATAGAGATAGATATATAGAAGTAAGTAGACGAAAACCTGAAAGGAAAATAAAGGAAAGGCATCCTATTGTAGATGATGAAAATCATGGAGGATATAAAACTGAAAGGAAGCATGATAAAGATAGATATGATAGGGGGAAAAGGAAAAAAGGGTCAATTGATGGTTCCGAAAAAGTAGTTGAAAAGAAGCATCATATAGATTCAGCCAGTAAGGACAGACGTGCAGATAGTAGAGGAAAATATGACAGAGAATATAAGAGAAAATATGGAAATGAAGATGATGATAAAATTCAAGATAGGAATGCTGCAAGAAAACAAGATCTAGGGAGACATCGTGACCCAGAGAATTATGAGAGGAAAGAGAGGAAGGAAACAATGAAGTCACATTATGAAGAATCAAGGGCAAAGAGGAGATGGTCAAAAAGTCGAGAAGGTGAGGAAAGAAGAAGGAAGTCTCCTTCCCTTTCACCAAGGGCACAAAAACGTACTTACCATGATGGAGATTGTAAAGAACCTATGCATTCTTTGAAGAATAGTTCTAGAAAACAACATTCTGATGCTGATAGAAGCAGGGTAGCAACTAATGGTTCAAGTAGTCATCATCGACACGGTGGCCAGACAAGTGGGCTTGGTGGCTATTCACCAAGGAAGAGAAAATCTGGGGCTGCAGTTAGGACTCCTTCTCCATCTAAGTATTCCCAGGAGAAGAAAAGAGCTGGATGGGATCTTCCCCCCATGGGGACAGATAATTCTTCAGCCTTTCAATCGACATCAAATGTTACAATATCATCAGCCATACATGATATGGCTGCAGCTACTTCTGCGGATCCAGTCATTGTGAAGCCTTTTTCAGTCCCTCTTTTGAATGACTCAACGACAGTGAACAATGCTGACACTGATTCGGTCCAACTGACACAAGCTACTCGGCCTATAAGAAGGCTTTATCTAGAGAACCTACCTGCTTCAGCCTCTGAGAAAGCTGTGATGGAGTCTCTTAATAACCTGTTGATCTCTGAAGGTGTCAATCATATCCATGGTGCACAACCATGTATCAGCTGCATTGTGAGTTCATAGATTTCAAATGTGTAAGTTCAATATTGTATGCATGGACCATTGAGTTTGAGGTTGTCCTTTCATATTTTAACTGCAGTTGCACAAAGATGAAGGCCAAGCACTTGTGGAGTTTCTTACAGCCGAGGATGCTTCCGCAGCTCTTTCTTTTGATGGCACTACCCTTTTTGGCTCCACTGTGAAAATTAGACGCCCTAAAGACTATGTGGAAGTTACTGTAAGAACAAATTTCTTATCCATTCCTTCATTACTTAATGCTTTGCTCATGTGATTGATGTGTTGGTTCATGTTTGTAAAATATGCATTATTTGACTTAGATGTATGGATGTTAAGGAATGAACCTGAGCTGTGTTCATATAGTTTTCTGTACTCTGTATATCTGTTGAAGTCTTATTATCAACATATTTACATGCATTATATATATTTGACTTTCATGTTCAGAAGGGCTACCTTTTCTTCATTTTTTAAATCCATCAGTTTTACTAATCTTTTGTGGTATCAATATAGGGTGTCTTATTTTTATTTGTTAAATCGCACTATAATTAATATTACGGGAAATCTTTTGGAGTTTAGATGTGTTATTTTCTTCACAACTTAGATTTCTATAATCAGTAATGGGTCTTAGTGTGCACTAGCCAATAAAGGTTATTTGTATATTGCAAAGGTTATATAATTCACTTGTTACTGATGAACATGGACCACCTTTGTGTGATACCTACAAAGCAGATTATCCCTCTTGGGACTTGATTTTTTTTTTTTTTTAAATCTGGCTTTTGTCATATTATTGGATTAATGCAATAAATATTTGGTATAAATGTTGTGTTTTCTATTTTTTAAAATAAAAATAAATATCATAAAGTAGTGCTTTCTCTACCAACTTTAAATATTTGATCATAAACTTGTGTAAACATTTATACTTGTTTTTTTAATTTGGTTTCCTTATTGTTGTTGTAACGGTTGTATTATGCCAATGTTCTTCTGTTTTGTTACTTGTATCAGTAGATTTTTATGACATAATCACATTACAGTCTTCTTCTTTAGTATAGATAATTATTTCCTAAATATGCATTCGTGGAATCTTTTGAACGAGTCATGGTAAGTATTGATCTGAATTGATCACCTTGCCTATTTTTAGGGAGAGAGGAAGGGAAAAAGGAATTTAAGGAGACAAAGGTAGATGTAGAAAGTTGATATGCTGCTTCCTAGACGATGATTTCATTAAATTATACACTTATCTTTTTATTTTAAATTTATTAATCATGATAACAGGTTTCTGGTCAAAGTTAGTACGTAGAAGGAAAAACGTAAGCTTTATGGTAACAGGTGTAATTGTGTTCTAATCACCCTTAAGATAAAAATAATAAAAGGTTAGGATGACAACCCATTAGATAGCTGATAATGGTTATCAGTGGGCCTGTATAAATTAAGTTGAGCTGAGCCACCTTTAGCATTCTCAAGCTTTGTGTCTACATTACAATATTATGCGCACTGCCTGTGTCCATCAAAAGCATGACTGATTGTTTCTTGATATATCCTTCTAATGCTATTGTTGAGTATTCACTTCCTCCTTGAATTGCACAGAAAGAATCCATTGGATCAATCACTGATGGAGAATGGGAAAAGAAATAGTTAAGGTGATATTGTTATTGTTATGGGTAATTAATTATGAATATCATAACTATCCTAGGAAATAGAAGACCTTGGAAATATTAGAATAATTAGTTTATCTTGGAATTACTATCCTAATAAATGCACCTAGGAATTATTAGCTTACTTATTTCACATAGGAACTATTAGCTAATTAATATCATCTTGAAACAAGTTATATGTATTTATTTCCTTTCTATCTTGGCTCCTTATATAAAGGGATCCTCTATATGGTCGTAGTAGGCATGGTATTATTGAATTGAAATGTAAAGATTTTTGTACTTCTCCCTCTTCTTCTTTATTTCTCCCTCCTCTCTCCTTCCTCCCTTAACTGTCCTGCATCAATCAGCCCCCGACTCCTTCTGATTACCTTCTGTTTCACTCATTTCTGCATCTGTTGCTTCCTTCTGCCCTTCTTCTTCATCTTGTATCATTATCGTGAAGACTTGTGGGTTTTTACACCTATGTTCAAATGTAAGTTTTTTCCATGCACTTGTAGCATAACCCCTTCCTTCTTCTTTCATCCATATCTCTTTTTGTCAGCTGCTTCACATATTTTTCAGTGGCTGCCTGCTATGCTGCTGTTCTGATTTTTGTCATGGATTGGTGGCAGTTTCTGAGGTTGGCTGATAGAGTAGGTTCTACGGTTGAGTGAGAAGGTGTGCTTTTGAATTGAACTTGGTGTTGTGTTGGGTTGCGTGGTAGTGGGTGTCCAAAATTGGTAAGTGTACTTGCTGGTGTAGGATGGAGGCCTTAAATGGCTGAGATTGAGGCTTCTTGAAGGCTTTCCAAATACATGGCATTAAGAAGACTCTTGGGCTTAAACATCCTGCCCAGTCTTTCAATTTCATTCTCAAGTCTCCAAGAAGCCTCAATCTCATGGTTTTCATTCACTGTCCCCTCTTGCTTCTGGTTCTTTAGTTCTGCCATGGGGTCCAATGCAATACCTCCCCAAACCTGTTCCCCAAACAATCTATATACTCCAACTGGTCTATCTCCCCTGTCTTCTTGGTATTATTTTGGTGAATGCTTGATGCCACTGTAATGTTTTACCTCCCAAGTGTATTCTGATCAGTTTCATTCTTTGCTCCTTAGGTGTTTTGTCTACCTCAAACAACTGCTTACAATGAAACACCCATCCCTTGTAATCAGTGCCATCAAACCCAAGGGAATTCGATTTTGGTGAACCTATTGGTAAAAGAATAATCGGTGGTCTGCAATTGTTCTCCTCCTCTGTTTGTGTTCACAGTCTTCGTTCCTGAATGCTGTTGCATCATTTGCCTCACAAACAGGAGTCGGTTCTGCCTGAAGAAGTTTTGATGCCAGTTTTGCTGTGTTAGGTCCCTTAGATTGAGATCTAGTTATGGGTCTGTGATAGGAACCAAAAAATCACACAATGATAGTTAATAGAAAAACTGAAGGATTACAAGGAATAATCCCGCCCTAGAGCTACTGCTCCTACAGAAAACATTATAACTAAGGAACTCTGCCCCACACTCTTGAGCAAATGCTCGAGCCACAACTTCTAACAAAATACTCATGATATTTCTCACACATCCACTACCTCCTATTTATATCAAACTCTCACCCATGGAAATTACCTCACTACCCTCATAACAACACACACATTACACACACACAGAGTCACACTATAGATTCCTATCATTACCCACCCCTTAAAAATTAGCCTTATCCTCAAGGCTGAAGTAAACTAATTTTTTTTTTTAAGTTGGTATTAGAACCAGTTATTAGAAAAGATTGAAATAGGGAGAAAAATCAGCCTATTCCTTTTCTTTTCAGCAAAGGAAGAAAGCTAGCCACGTCGAAGGCCCTGTTCTTAGTATATCCCAACAAAGGCCCTGGTTCACGTGTTTTCTCAATAGAACCCATCGAAGCCCCTATTCCAGAAACAGCAAATTGGGCCTGACCCGAGTATAGAATTATTTTGCCCCAACTGCATACAGCTGAACCCAATCCATTTCTCAAAGTCTGGCCCTCTTGTGTTGCTCACACCTTCAACTTCAAACCACAGGCATAACCACAATACAAGAACAGAGGGATACTGTGAAGACTGTCAAGTTTTTGTTCAGAAGTAAACAGCGCCGGAGATGCTTTGCCACGCCTGCTACCACCACCGCCATCATCGCGTCAGCTTCCTTGGAAATCAAACCCATTGAAATCAGTGGCGTCAACAGCCTTGGGGAGGCCGTCGGAACATCCTTCTTTGAACCACTTCACTTTCCCAGTCATCCTCTCACCCTTCTCTCTCGCCTTCGAGATCACCTCAGAGCCCTTCATTCTTGTCCTCTAGGTCGTCGGTGGTGGTCTACCCACAGAGCACGCTGAAGAAAGGAGACTTCTAGAACTGCACCGAAAACAGAGACCGTGGATCTTCCTTTCCATCAACTTGTTGTTTGATAGGTACTTTACTCCTCTGGCTTTCTCCATATTCAAAGCTTGATCAAGGTCTCCCCCTATGATTGTGTTCAAAATACCCACTAGAGTCGAGCTTCACCCAACTGAAGCTGTGTTTTGGGTTGGGCCGTTGTTGTTTGGCCCATTTTTTGCTACATCACGTTTTTGGACATGTGAGGCCCAGTTCAAACCCACTTAATTTGCCTCAATGGATTCCACTGCTCCCTGTCCTTTCGGGTACCCGTTATGACTGGGTTCGGTGAGAACGCATCTACGTATCTACCAGATGAAGGCGTGCTACCCATTTGACCAATCCTTGCCATCTCAGACTCAATATCGCGAGCAAGCTATCTCCATGTCGGTCCAAAAGAATGTAACTGTTTCCTGACCTCCTTCTTGAGACGTCCCTCTTGCCTTTTCGAAGACGATGAAGATCCATCAACGGGTAAGGCATTGCCCTGCTTATTGTGTAGTCTTCTTTTGTCTAATATATTTATGGCCTTCAATAGAGATTGTTGAAATCTTTGCTGTGCTTGCTGAAGATTGTCCATCATCATTTTCTGCTTCTCCAAATGATCTGCCTAGAGTTGGCTCATTAAAGCTTCAAATCCTTCTAGTCAAGGATCCACATTAGCCATTCGAGCCTCCAGAACTTCACCTCTCCCAGTTGATTCCAGCGGCATTGGCATCCGGTAGGTCGGACCAATTGATAGGAACTAGAAAATCACACTAGGATATTTAATAGAAAAACTAAAGGATTACAAGGAATAATCCCACCCTAGAGCTACTGCTCCTACAGAAAACCTTATAACTAAGGAATTCTACCCCACACTCTATAGCAAATGCTCTAGCCACAACTTCTGACAAAATATTCTCATGATATTTCTCACACACCCACTACCTCCTATTTATAACAAACTCTCACCCGAGGAAATTATCTAACTACCCTCATAACAATTCACGCATTACACACACACACAGTCACACACTACAGATACCTATCAATCTGGTGAGTGAAGAGTCTGACGGGGAGTGAGAGGGGAGCTCTGTGCTGGCTTGATTGAAGAGAGAACTGGCAAATCTCTTGTGTAAACACAGAGTAATTGATGATAAAAGTCTGAATGCTCTTCATTCATGTTTCCAACAGTACATAACATCAGAAGGCAAAAACTGACATAGATAACTGCCACTACCCCACTACTTACACACATATTACCACCTAATAAGATAATAAAACAAGTAATAAAAACAAGTCTGCCGAATAAACAATTACATAAAGTAATGAAAATGAATAACAGAGAATAAAACATAAATAACACTGTCACAAAGACCAAACTGCCATTCAAGTATACTACTTCCCCCTTGCTTCTGAGTCCTGTGCTTCCCATGTGTGTGGCGCTGGTATACCTTAGGTGGTATACTAACACTATATTGCCTTCCATCTTGATCATCAAGCTTTGCTACTTGTTGACCTCTGATTGGTTCTGGCCGATCTCCTACTCCAACTCTCTGATTCCTGTGATTGAATTTCCTTACCATGGGTCTTCCAGATTGCCACTCTAGTATCATAAATGTCTGTGGGTAATAGCCTCGAGCTGTCCTCTTTATATTACTTCAAATCACACCTCTACAAGCCTCCGCCTTCCCTTTTATTGTAGGAGAAGCCTTATTCTCTGGTAGCTAGTTATAACTACCTAATAGTTACAACTACTAAACTGTGGTAACAGAATATAACTGCTATAACTACTGAAAATGTAACTACCAATTACTGACTCCCATATACCATATAGTTTCTTAATTATATGTAAACTATTGTATTTATCTATGATTTTTGATAAATTCTCCCATAAATAAAGATGTATAGAGAGTTATTATACTTTGTTAATTATTTAGTTTGCAAACTTAAGAGCTGAGCATTAATTCAAGCTTGACTTGCATTGGCGAACAAGTTTATTGTGCTACTCAAGCTTGTCCGTTTAATAAATGAGTGAGAGTTAAATTTGAGCTTTTAATGAGCCAAATCTGAGTAGTGTGCATGCTACCCAGTTCATTTACACTCCTATTTAATGGAGTGTGCTTTATTCTCCTAAGTGCGAGATGGTACTGAGGCCTGATTTTATGGTTTGGGTTTTCGTAATACTTAAGAAAGGTTCCACTTCCTATTTCCAAATCAATCAAAATCTTGGGACAAGTCAATTGCATCTGCTTATGGATTAAATTTGATCTGATTTACACTTGGCATGTTTGTTTGATTCTTCATTCCTACATCCTCTGGAGCACTTTTCTTGTTGTTGTTGTAAGTGATAAAGAGACTGTATTATTAAAATTGTGTTGAGTTGCTATTGGAATAATTGAGAGCCAATAGTTGGAAAGAATAATATATGATGCTATGTAAGATAAACAAACGGCTTGGATGTTTTTGGAACTTATCTATTTGCTCCAAATCTGCAGAGATTGTAATGAAGTAATTTGAGATTTTTTATGCATTATGAATTTTTCTGTCAACCAGTAGTTGGATAGTACTCATGGTTCTTATATTTTTTCTGATCAATAAAATTTCAGGAGGTAGGTCTTTTGGGAAAAGGATGACATAACATATAATTGCCAAACTACAAGTAGTTTCCAGCTTGTTTAATTACGTCAGTGTGCCTTCTGATGTGCTAAAATACTTGCAAGTTGCAACTAGGTTTCCTCGTATCCAACTTTCTTGTCATAATAATTGAAATGAAGACATATTTAAGGTTAAGATGCATAGGCTGTATTAACCTCCTTGGCAATATATGAAGACTTAGGGGGCATTTTTTTTAGTTTAAGAGGTCTGCATCTGAATATTAAGATATTATCTCTAAGTCTATATACTAAATAATTGAAACTGTTTGTTTATTCAATATTTGTATGTATTAAATATGTGTCACTAAAAGATGTATTCAGAGTAATTAATGTATGAAAGATTTTAGACTTTTCATGAGATCTGATTGAAAAAGATGCATTAAGAACTATTAAGTACTTAATAAAAATATAAAAAAACTTACTTTACAGTCTGAAATTTAAACGAATCAGATTCATACCCTCATTAGGTGCAAACAAATGCCCCCTTAATGTTGCTATTAATTGTTAAATCAATTTTAATTAGAAATGATAGTGTCAAAAGGGGTTTGGTGATAAGGGAGGATGTGGATTAGGGTTGTCGTTCCTTTGTGGCTTTTTTTGTTGTCATGAATGGGACTAAAGATTGGTTTGGGGGCAACATGGGGTTAGGTAGGGTGATCCTTTATCTCCATTTCTTCTTACCCTTGTGTTGATGTCCTTAGTCGTATGCTAAGTAGGGGGTTGATAGAAGGGTGGTCCAAGGTTTGATGGTAGGGGAAAATGTGCTTGAAGTGTTGTGCTTTCATGGTTATAGGTCTTTTGAGTTGGTCTCATGGCTTCTTATAAACCTTGGTAAGAGTGGTCTAGTTGGGATTAATGTGCAAGACGGGTTTTGAGTTAGCTGAGTTGGCGGGTTGTGGGGTTTTAAATTAGCCTCTTACTTTTTTAGGTGTTCTTTAAGGAGGTAACCCTTGTGTGGAGTCCTTTTGGGATCCAAGATATCTAAGAAATTAGAGAGTTGGAAGGGGGGCTTATTTTTATTTATTTATTTTTTTTCAGAAGTGAGAATTACATTGGTATATGCCTCGTTAATTAGTATACCTTTGCATTTCCTTTCCTTGTTTAAGATTCTAGTTAAGGTGGCTCATAGGATTGAGAAGACTATGCACAATTTTTGTTGTTTGATGGTGGGGTGAGTAAGAGGGACCACTTGGTTAGAGGTGTGCTTTAGATCTAAGGAGGATAGGGGCTTGGGTTTAGGGGAAACTTGGTGTCAAAGAATGCTTACCTTTTGGCTAAGTGGTTGTGGCATTTCCCTCTAGAACCTAACACCTTGTGGCATATGGTCATTAAAGGCAAATTTGGAAAAATGGGTGGGATGCTAATCATGGGCATGTCACTGCCCATGCAACCTCTTGGAAATGCATCTTTCAAGTATATAAACTTTTCTCTCCAATGTTGTCTTTGTGCGTTGGAGATGGGTCTCATTTTCGTATTTGGGAGGATCTTTGGATTGGTAATGCCTCTTCAATGAGTTTTGGTCTTTTTTGTATGGCAACTTTGCATAATGGCCCCATTGTTGATTTCTAATGCTCCCAAGGGGACCACTGTACTTGGAATATCCATTTCTCTAGGAATCTCAATGACCAACTTGTGGATGACCTTGCGATGATGTTAGACATTTTGGCTCCATTCTGCATCTCTTCCTTACCTGATGAGTGCCCATGTAAGTTAGATTCCTTGGGTTCAAACGTTTTTTTTTTGTACATCATATATATTTTAAGAATACCATATTCGCAGCAGGTTAAAAATCTCTTTCAAAACTTTCTTGCCCCTGAAGAATTGAGTGTGCTTATTCAAGCCTAATTTTAGAGATTGTTGTATTTGAAAGTATACTCAGGCATAAACTCAATCCTCTGGATTATGCTTGTAAGGTTGTCTTTAACTCTATAAACTTGGAATTGTGTTTGATGATATAATCTATAATTATAGGTTACTTGGATTGAAAGTGAAAATAGCTTGCTAATAATCAAATGCTAGAAACTGCTTCTGTAACTTAAAGAGCTTTATATTTCACACGGAAAGATCTGCTTGTTCCATTATGTGAGATATTTTCTGACCCTAGCATTGGAATCTTTAAATAGGATGTTTATATGGGGTATATCGTAATACACATTCTGGATGGTGATGAAGCTGACTCCTAATTAAGAAGACTTCCTGGTGTAATGACAAGTCTGATGCGTTAGCAGGCTTTTATCAGGGTTATTTGTTCTAGGCTGCTCTGACAGTGCTATTTGTGATCTCATGATTTGTTTGTTATATCAAGTTCAGCATGTAAGTGCTATGAGATGTAACTTAACTGTGTTTTTTTGTCACACTTGGTACTAGTGTCTTTTCCCACTTTTCCTTTATGGCCCTGCTTGCTCTTGTTATCTTATTTCCGTTTGCTTGAACATTTGGACTATATTGCAAGGTGACAACTTATCACCTAATATTGGTAAGATTTAAGTGCTTACTTCAGTAAGTTTTTCATATTCACTAAAATTTTTATGGATTCAAATCTCGACATGGAGTAAACAGTTTTGTTAGAGGGGGAACCATGCTTAATTAGGACTTATAATGTCCGCATATGCACCTGAATGGTTCCGTTCATAAATTTATGAGTTTAATGGTTCATAAATTTATGAGTTTAATGGTATGTGCTAAATTGCATGGTTTTGACCTTTTTTTAAGAAATGAATTTATTGATGAGCAGACAAATCAATACATGACTAAATTACAAGCAATCCTCCCAAAGCAAGAAATAAAAACTAAAAAAGTAAAGGAATAGTAGTTCAAAAGAGCTTTCCAATCTTCCAGTAAATTCATAAGGGACAGCCCCCTTAGAAGAACCATTTTCTGACCCATAGGGAAGCCACAAAAAAATTCCTGTCTCAAGTTGATTTGATGAAGAAAACTTCTGATCAAAACCTACCCTCTTGCATTCTTGTTCTAACCATTTACAGAAGTCTGCGAAAGCAGCATTCTGCCAACGGACTATCTTCTTCCTACCTAAAATCCTGAACTTAAAAAGAATTATCTGTTTGCTGGATAAGACCAGTGTCACCAGTGCTCTTTAAAGATGACAAATAGACTTCTCCAGATGTCTTGTGTCACATCTCTGTTCAAGAATAAATGACTGTTTGTCTCTGAACTGTGATAGCAGATTATACAAACATCTGGCAAAATACATAACCCTTTAGTTGTTTCTTGACATCTTTTTGAAGAAACTTATACTTTATATCTGGAGGGTGATTTGATTTAGCATGTCGATGTCCTTAGTTTTCAATCACAAGATGGCTTTCTTGTGGCGGTTACCAGTAATTTTTCTTGCAGTAAGATTGCTCATAATAAGTTGACAAAATGTGATTCTCTTTGTTCAACTATTGGAGAGAACTGAGTGTTATTTCTTGAAATTTTCCATGCCTTATAATTAACTAAGTTAAAACTATATAAATATTTATGTGATTGGAACATTTTTCTTATACCTAAATCTATGGTAGTTGTTGGATTGTGGCTGCATTTGGCATGAGTTAAATGATTCATGCCACTATTCAGATTATAGCTAATCAGAAAGAGCTATTTTTATTTGTATATGATATTGATTTGGATGCTTTCAAGAGCAGTCTGGAAAGGATAACATAAATTACTGGAGCGTGCTAGGATTGTGCTTACATATGTGTTGGTCTCGGTGCATACTAAGTTACTCATTTCAGTTTATCTGGCAAATTGCTGATGTGAAAAGTTGTCTACAGAACTTGAAATGGTGGTTATATATATTAGATGTTTTCCGAGTTCTTTATTGCTTTATCTCTGGCTTTCTTTTAAGTTAATGTCTGATTGTCCACTGACCTGCTTTTGCTTTTTTATTCTACAAGTGAAAGTTATTGTTGGTACAACTAATGTCTTTGGCAAGTTTTGCAATTCTAAGGCATATTGTGGTTATCATCCATGTAGCAGGTTTTCAGACAATTGCTATTTTCATGCAGACTGGTGAATCAGAGAGATCAGTGGATGCTGCCGTAATAAATACAATAAGCGATGTTATAGTTGATTCACCTGACAAGGTATGTGTTAGAATCAGGTGTAAATATTGGGCTAGCTGTATATTTTAGTTATACTAAAATAAAGTGTAAATATTTTGCTAGCTGTTTATTCTTTAGTCCTGTAAGGCATATATTCCATGCTGTATAGTCTTTAACTTACTGTAAATAAAGTACATCAAATTGTATCTTATGCTTTTAGCATGTATGTGAAACATCTAGGGATGATAAGATTTCTTATCTACAAATCTCAAGTTGAATGCTAATCCGTCACATTTCCTTTTATGAAACTTATCTTTTTATCTGTGGTCAAATTGCTCAGACTCCTCTTGTTGCATAGCTTCATCTTTTCATATTATAGTGGAATTTAGCACGTTTCACCATGGGCAACAATACTGAATACAAATTAATAGTCCTCCTAAAGCAAGAAGGTCAAGTTAACTACTTTATCTTAAAGAAGGTGAAAGGTCAAGTGCTTTTTATTTCAGATGTTGCCTTTAACTGAGGAAAGATGGTTGGCAAAGGGGAAAATGATCAAGATTTCAAGGGGAGGATAGCTTGAGAAGTGATCTACTTATTCAAGCATCAATGCTAGTCTGAATAGCTGGAGAGGTTAACAATATTTGAACTGTGAAGGAAAAGAAAAAGATCATAAGTCTATCTGTCTGAGAAAAGTGATAAAATGGATTTATAAAAGCAATCGCCCAAGATATATGAATAGGAAAGGGGAATATTATGTAAAACTCACAAGTGACAATGTACATGAAAAGGTATGGAGAAAGGCAACTCCTGTTTCCAGAAATCCTGTGAAATTAGATGAGGCCATCCACCATTAAGTTCACTAGATGAAAAGAAATATGCCAACTTGCATGAGTGATGATATTTGCATGATACATAGCCTGTTTATTTTAGTTGATGGATTCATCTGGAGTTGCTAGCGGCTGCATCATTGATTTGAAAAAATCAGATTTCAATGCAAACTGTCATAGCAGTGAGTAATTCAAAAACACATTCTGGAAACAAGAAATAAGATTGAGGAAACTACATATAACTCCCATGAACTATAGCCTAACTACAATTGCAGTCCTTGGACTTTAAAATGTAACACTTTACCCCCAAACTATGATCAAAGGTTTGGGAGAAATGCAAGTCAGAGATCATGGAGGGAAGAGAACTGGGGATGATGATGGAGGCATAAGCTATCTTGAATGAAAAGCAAGCAAATAAGCATACTGGGGATGTGACAGTACACAAATGCTGGCCTACTAAGAAGCTGGTTGACTAAATCAGAGGGCTAAGAACTTAAACTATACAACTAATAAAATTGTTGATCACTGTCTTTTCCTCCCCTCTAGCAGACCAAAGAAAATCCCTCATAATCCTCTCAATCTTTCAAGCCACTCCAACTGGAATCTTGAATAAGGACAAAAAGTACAAGGGCATACTAGATAAAGACGCTTGAATTAAGGTCTATCTTCCCCCTAAGGAAAAATAGGAGCCTTTTCAACTATCAAGCTTGCGGAAAATTCTCTAGATGACAGGATCCCAAAAAGAAACTACGTGAAGATTACCTCCAAGAGAAACACCTAGATAGGTAAGAGGCCAATTGAGTGCTTTGCAACCCACAATCTCGGCCAACTGCCCCAGAGAATCTTCTTGAACGTTGATGCCAGCTAAGCCACTCTTACCCAAATTAACTAGGAGTCCCAACGCAAGCTGAAAGATCTGAATCAGCGAAAGCACTCGAAAGAGGTTTTCCTTATCCTCAGGCAAGAAAAGGGTAGTGTCATCAGCAAACTGCAAGTGAGTTACTTCGCAACCATTACCCCCTCCCGATAAGCCTCTGATAATCCCTCTATTAGAACCCCCTCTCAACATGCGGCTAAGGACATCGGCTGCCAGAGTAAAGAGAAAGGGGGATAACGGGTCACTTTGTCTAATCGCACGTTGACCTTTGAACTAGGCTTCAGGTTGCCCATTAATAATAATCGAGAATGCCACCGAAGCAAGACAAGCATTCATCCAACTCCTCCATCTATCACTGAAACCCTTGTGGCGGAAAATTCAGCCCAAAAAGCCTCAATTAACCGTAATCGAGTCTGAACATGAGTCTGTGGTGCTTTCTATGTCTGACATCCTCAACTATCTCGTTAGCTATTAAACTAGCATCAAGAATTTGTCGCTCGGCAATGAAAGCACTTTGGTTTTCCGATATGGAGTACCTGACAATTGCACTCAACCTCTCAGAGAGAACCTTAGCGATGATCTTGTAAACGCTAGTAACCAAACTAATAGGCCTAAAATCCCTCACCTTAATGGATCTGTCATTTTTTGGAACAAAGTCTTACTCAGAGCAAGAGCGCACAGACAATGATGATGGACCCTTTTACTCAAAAAATCAAATCCTTTGGGGTGGAGGTAAGAAAAACGGGACAACTGATGTGAGAAATCTTGTCTGCCCACAACTCAGTATGGAACCCACATAGCTGATGGTCAAACAGCCATAGGGGCTGCCATTTCTTGGGAGTTTTAGACTGGGGAACCTCTAACTTCCATCCCATTCTTCCAGTGATAGCATTGTTGATAGAATATGATAGGGCCTCAAAACAAACAATGTAAGAATTAAAAAAAAAATGCAGTAAAGTGGCAGCAATATTCTGATTCAATGCTGATAAATCTCTACCAGTGGGGTAGAGAGAATTACACTCTAATAATCAACTCACTGGAACAGCAAAGACTCCTTGCACACAGATGAACACACACAACTATCTCACTCTCACAGAAATGAAAAGAAAATTCAGACAATACACATAATAGCAAGGACACACAGTAGACATCACTGATGCTAGGCTTTTGAGAGGCTAGCACTCTCCCATTTCCACTCTAATGTTCTCCATACCTTCTCTCTCCTCTACGCCACCTATTTCAGCCTCCTTCCCTTTCCTCATGCCAGCTCAGCAGTTAGTTATTCTGTGCTGCCCTTTTTCCCCCTCAGTGGTCCCTTTGTTCTTATCTTAGGCCCATTTCGCCTTTTGTAGTGTTATTGGCCCAACTGAATTTCATATTGCTGAGTTTGGCTTTGGGTGGGACCCAAAAAAAAAAAAGAAGAAAATAAAAATCGGCAGAATTTTTTTTTGGCTGGTGAAGAAAGAAAAAGGGAAGGAAAAAGTAAAGAAATGAGCCTATTTACCAGGAAAAGATTGAATCAATATCCCACATCATGCAGTCATCACTGCACCAGGCTGCTAGATGTCCCAGCATCAAATTCCATCTTGCCTCATATCTGATGCAGCTACATCGGTTTCTTTTGCAACATTGGGTGTTTTCTCATTCTTATATGGAATATAAGTTTGACAGCAAACAAGGGAAATCATTTTCCAATCAAGTGTGTGCATGGATAATATGAAAGAAACCTTTTTTAGGGGTCAAGACATTGTTGTTTTTCTTTGAGTTCTTTCATAATTATTCTTCCTTTCACATGCTTATACTCTTTCTTGGGGAGTTAGTTTTCTATCATGTTAGGTCCACTTTCTGTAGCTCTTAAATGCATTTTAATTAAAAGAAAAGAGAAAGAATTTTTTTTTTTTAAAAAGATATGAATACATGGAAAATTAAGGGCTTGAGGTATATACTTACTACACAATCTTGGAGGCAATAGCGGGTTGTGCTGAACTGATTTTCACAAAGCATTGCCAATCCGAACTCACAAAATACTGACTTTAAGAGGCATGGCGTTCAGTTATTATCAAAGAACCAGGAGAATACTAAAGCCTTTGATTTAAAAAATTACCTCTAGATACATCTTCTGTAACGTGATTGCTATGTTTAAGAATACGTAAATTACATACTTACTGCTATGTTTAAGCATCTATTATGCATGAAGTCAATTAAAAGTAGTATGTTCATAATTGGTTCGAGATAATAATAAAACTATTAATAGGTGAAGGCTTAAGCTTTTGGATGAAATGGTCGTTAACAAGGTATCAGAGCCTTCATGATGTTAGAAGTTGGATTCTTGCTACTCCCATTCTTTTTAAATTGAAATTTCAGCACATTACAGTTGGCCCGTGTTCTATTCATGCTTGAAGCTTTTAAGGGCCTTCACTATGAGGAGGAATGTTGTAGATAGTAAATAATTAAATTATTTGTGGGTCTCTACTTCATAGATGAAGCTTTTGGGAAGAATGGTCCTTGACACTATTCATCAAGAAAAAGATCGAAGTTCTTGTTTTTAATTGCCATTTCAATATATATATATATATATATAATATCACCTCATGTACAATATTTTTCTCTGCAATTTGTGCTTGCATAAATTACAACTGTGGGCCATTTCAGCAAATGTGACGTTGGACGCTATGAAGTTTCTATTTGGCTGTTGTTATGTTGTTTTACTTCCACTGAAATTACAACTTCTTTCTGCTGTGTTGGTCTAAAATAATTATCTTTGCTTTTATTACATCCATGTGATCCTCTTTTCTATTTTTTTTTTCCTTACAGTTAAATGTTTGTCTAATGAATTTTTATTTCCTAATTTTGTTATAGATCTTCATTGGTGGAATTTCAAAGCATCTTTCTTCAGAGATGGTATGTTTTCAGAAATTAGAAATCCATCTTGTGTAAAAGTTATTCTTTAATTGATTTGTAGCAAACCTTCCTCCTCTTCCAGATAAATAGGATTTAATTATTATTTTTTAAATGTTCTCTAGCTTTTGGAGATTGCCGGTGCATTTGGATCCTTGAAGGCTTATCGCTTTGGGACTGAAAACGTGGATGCACAGTGTGCTTTCCTGGAGGTGAGGGTGCATTTTTTCTTTCTTCATGGTATAATTGGAAGTACTACAATTCTGTGTTGTCCATAGTGTCCAAGGCTATTACCTAGTCACTGAGTCCAGGGGTAGAGAGGAACACCACCTTGAGTGGCTTGATGTGACATGTTTGATGATTAATGCAGCCTCGTTGCTGATTTCTGCAGAGGGAGGTGGATAATGTTTTGTAAGAGGTGATTGCTTGGGGCTTTGGGAGGTCTCAAAACAGGCTGTGCCACCTATTTTATAAGGGGTTGACTAAAAAGAAAGCAAACTCACTTAAGGTGACGTGGTACAACTTGGTGGGTTAAATGGGTTGGCTCATTTAAGCCCTGAAAAAATATAAAATAAATACTTAAAAAGGTATATTTTTAAAAAGTATCACAAAAACATAATATTTCAACTAAAAAATAATAATAAACAGCTTATTTATTAAAAAATATGATCATTTTTTAACGTCTAGTAGTATGATTTAATTTTATAGTGAATTCAAAAGCATGCAACAGTTTTTATGATTATATACAATAACAATAATAAGCCTTACCCCATTAGGTGGGGTCGGCTACATGAATCACACGACGGCATTGAGCTTATCAATAACTAACTCTTTAGGTATTCCATTAACCAAAAAGATCTCGTACAATGACTTTTTTGAGTATTCTTTTTGGTCTTCCTTTGTCTTTTTTCACAGAACTTCATATCATCTGCTCAACCATCTTTATTGGCGCCTCCAACTATCTTCTTTGAACACGATCAAACTACCTTAAATGATTTTTTACTATTTTCTCCTTAATAGGTGCCACTCCAACTCTACTTCATATACAATAATTACGGATTATATCTTTTTTTGTATGACCACACATCCATTTCAACATCTTTATCTCTGCTACCTTAATTTTTTATTCATGTTGTCCTTTCAATGCTCAATATTCACTCCATATAATTCACTCCATATAATATTTCCGGTCTTATAGCAGTTCAATAAAACTTCCTTTTAAGCTTGTTAGGTACTTTTCAATGACAAACAACTCTTGATGCCTTTCTTTATTTCAACCACCCAGCTTGTATCTTATGTGTAATATCTTAATTAATTTCACTATTATCTTGTATTACTGATCCTAGATACTTGAACTTTGACACTTGTGGTATACCTGATATCCAATTTTGACCTCCAATTTATTTCGAACTTGTCACTTGTTAAACTTGCAGTGCATATATTTTGTCTTACCCTTTGCTGAGACGGAAACCTTTCAATTCTAAAGTATATCTTTATAACTCGAGTTTAAAGTTAATCTCTTCCTTAACTCCTCAATGAAGACTATATCATTTGCAAAAGCATACATTTGGAGATTCTTTTTGGATGTGATCCATCAGAAAGTCTCAAACTAGGTCAAACAAATAAGGGCTCAAAACTGATCTTTGATGCAGACCAATCTTCAAATAAGGGCTCAAAACTGATCTTTGATGCAGATCAATCTTTATAGAGAAGTTCTTTTGTCTTCTTTTTGGACGTTCTCAAACTAGTTGTTGCCCCCTCATACATATCTTTTATAGCTCTGATATATGCAACACGAACACATTTCTTTTTTAAGGCTTTCCACAACACTTCTCTTAGTACTCGATCGTAAGCTTTTTCCAGATTAATAAAAACTATATAAAAGTCTCTTTGCTTATTTCGATACTTCTCCATCAACCCTTTTAGTAGATAAATAGCTTCTATAGTGGACTACCCTGGCATAAATCCAAGTTGGTTCTCCGAAATACACATCTCACTTCTTAACTTGCGTTCAATTACTTTTTCCTATAATTTCATAGTATGACTCATAAATCTTATCCCTCGATAGTTTGCACAGTTTTGAATTTCCCCTTTATTCTTATATATAGGCACTAAAGTGCTTCTCCATTCCTCAAGTATTTTTTTGGACCTTAAAATCTCATTAAATAGTTTAGTTAGCCAAATAGTACCTTCATCCCCTAAACACTTCCAAACTTTGATAGGAATACCATCAGGACCAACGGCTTTACCATTATTCATTCTCTTAAGAACTTCCTTGACCTCACCACCTCACCAACTCTAATGTTGCGATAATAAGCCAAATTTTGTTCGCCCTCTTGGGTTGTTAAATCTTTCATTTACTAGTTGATCCTGCTTCGTCATTAAAAAGCTTGTAAAAGTAACCCTCCCATTTGTTTTTAATATTTTTATCTGTAACCAAAATTTTTTCTTCTTCATCCTTAACACATCTTACTTGATCCAAAACTCTAGATTTCCTTTCTCTGTTCTTCATAATTTTGTAAATCTTTTGTTCTCTATTTTTTGTCCCTAAGTCCTTGTAGAACTTTTCGAACACTTTAGATCGTACTTCACTTACTGCTTTTTTAGTCTCCTTATTAGCCTTCCGATACCTTTTTCCAATTTTTCGTATTATTGCACAAATGTATAACCCTCTCTTGAACACTCATTCCACTAATCTCTTGATCCAAAACCTTTTGATTCCGCTAAGAGTGCTTTAGCCATTTTTCTAACCCTCTTGGCCATCTCATCCCACATGGTGTTAACACTTTCTTGTGACTCTCAAGCTCTTTCCTTCAACAGTTTCCTCTTGAAAGTTTATTGTTTCTCCCCCTTTAGTTGCCATCACTTGATCTTAGGGTTCATTACCTGTCGACACTTTTGTTTCCGACCCTTAATAAGCACATTAAGGATCAAAACTCTATGTTGAGTTGCTACGGGTTCCCCAAAGATCACTTTACAATTTTTACGAATTTTTCTATCTAGATTCTTTACAAAAAAGAAGTCAATCTGTGATCTTGAGGCTCCATTCTTATATGTGATTAAATGTTCCTCTCGCATCTTAAAACAAGTTTTTATGATTATATAATTCTCAAAATTGATGATAACTTAATTTTTGTTTAAAAATAAAAAAGTGAGAATAGTCTAAGGTTTGTCAAAATTGTATTAATTGATTACATTGAATTATTGCTACCAATAGATATCTAGAATTCAAGCCTGCTCAGGACATTATTTAAGATATGTTGTACAATTTGTATTAATTTGAGGAAGTATTGGATATGTTACTTGTAAAATAGTTTTACATCTGTCTACAATTATCTAAATTGCAATGTTAGAGAAATATATTATATTTACAATGTTGAGGGAACTCAGAGTGGCTTGGAGCATTAAATCTAGGGTAGTAGAAAAGGAGGAGAGTCTCCTCCTTTTAAAAAAAAAAAGAGTGGGCCCACAACCCAACCAAGCTCAAAATTATAAAACCTACAAGTTATGTAGGCTGGGCCAAATTTACCGGCATTAAGCCTGTTAGCAGAATGCTAACCCAAATACCCAACTCACTCTTAGTCTATATCTTTGCTCCCAGCTCCCCTAAGTTAGCCAACTACTTGTTGCTGTAAAAAGGATTTCAAAGGCTAGGAAGTAAAACAGTCTTTTGGGAAGATGATTCATTCTATCTTACTCTGAGCCTATGTCAAGGAATCATCTAGAACTTCAATTAACCCAAGCAGTTATACCTGATCAAGGTCCCAACTGCAACAAGGATTGCCATTTGTTCACTGGATTGGAGAAAAATAAGTTATGGAGCCATACCTTGTAAGAACTTCAATAAGACAAACTACTCAGCCAAAGTAACCCAATTACCCTAACATATTGCTGAGTTTAGGTAACCCCTGCACCCTTGCACAAACTACTATGCAGACAGTGTTATACTGAGGCCTCTGTCCACCACACAGGCACACTGTTATTCATATGGCCGAGTTCTATTAGGGTACAATTTTTTGAAACCACTAATGAGCCACATCTTTCAGAAGTTTCAGCAAAAGTAATTTAATAAATTAGGTGCTAAACCTAAACAGTTTGATGGGTTGGATTTCTTTGATTAGGTTTTGTTCATTATTTCAGTTTGTTCTATTATTTTATTTATCCTTTCCTCTTACATTTGTTTGATTTTTTTTTTTAATTGTATTGAACAATCTGATCTTATGTGCATATACTATATCAGTACATGGACCACTCTGTTACTCTCAAAGCATGTGCGGGTCTAAATGGAATGAAGTTGGCAGGACAAGTGCTAACAGTCGTTCAGGCTATGCCTAAAGCATTGTCCTTGGTAATTTCACTTTCTACTCATGCCTCTTGTCTTCTTGTTAATCCTTGTTTGTGATTTCCTTTTTCACATTGAATTTGATCAATAATACTTTACTATGCCTGGTGATGGTTACTGACCAAAACAAAATTTTACCAGGAAAATGATGGAAAACCACCATCCTATGAGATTCCGGAGCATGCAAAGCCACTGCTCAGCAAGCCAACTACTGTCTTAAAAATTAAAGATGTGGTATGAAACTTTTGGTTCAGCTTTCTAAAGAAGTTTTGTTTGTTCAGTTTCATTCCAGTGGATTTCCGGCATACCCTATTTTCTTCAAAAGTTCCCTTAGGCTTTAAGTTCGTTCTTTTTCTTTTTAAATTAAAGAATTGTAATTTGGTCCTGGTAAGATGCCTGTTTTTTCAATTTGTTCTTTTGCCTTTATTTTGTCCAATTATTATTATTTTTTATTTCTCTTCAATTTGGTCCTTTCCTATGCTCTTCAAATACAGCATACGTGAGATACTAAGTTGTTAAGACAGGTTTTTTTTTTTTTTTTAATGACCAAAATGTCAATCTGTGTCTATTTCTCTTGGGTTAAGCTTTTTTTTTTTTTTTTGGGTGTTTGGTGCATAGTATTAGATTTCAATCCTTCCTGCCCTAGTGTTATAATGAACATTTCAGTAAGTAGTAGTGTTAGTTTCACTACAAGGTAATAATAGCGTGTCCTTTGTCATATTTGTATCCGTGGGCCTTTTTCATGATAGGGTGCGATAGAGTTATATACATCATTATTGAGCCCTTGACAACTTAAGCTTTAAGGTCAAATATATGTTTTTCTAAGTTTGAGATATAAATTGGCCATTCTGATGGTTACTTATGAAATCTGCTGTTGCAATATGGATAGTTCACTGCAGAGGCTCTTTCTTCTTTGTCCGACCTAGAAATCGAAGATATTTTAGAGGATGTACGATTGGAATGTGCAAGGTACACAATATTTTTTTGGTTTTATTTTTTCCTTTGCAATTATTCATGGTATATGACTTGTTTTTAATCCTTATGTTGTCGCAGATTTGGGACTGTTAAATCAGTTAATGTAGTCAAGCACAGCAGTGACAAGAATGAAGCAACCAATTTAGTAAGTGAAGTTATCAATGATGTGGGATCTAATGGAGCTTCTCTAGATTTTGTATGCGATAATAATAATGCAGAATCAAGCTTTTCTGAAAAGGCTACCTGCTCTGAGTCCACAGTAGCAGGTGAAGCGGAGATTCATAATGGCAATGAAGAGACCAAAGAAGATAAAACTGATGGTGGTAATGGTGCTAATGTAGATGAACTTGCTGACAAATATTTTGAGGATAAATCATGTGGGGGCGAACAGGTTGTGAGTGATGCAACAGTAGAGGATATTGGAAATAAGAGCACACCCAATGTTTTCAATCAAGAATGTCCCGATCACTGTGATGCTTCCAAAGATCAATCAGAATTGCATGATAGCACGGTTGCTGATGATATTGGCATGGATATTGAAAACAAGACGGTGGCTACTGACACTGCATTAAATAATGCTGTTTGTAAGTTTCAGGAAGGATGTATCGAACTTGATGCCAGTTTAGGAACAGAATTAGTTGGTGCTGATAAGGGCATTAGTAAGGAAGATGATGTTCATGATCAAGTCTTTGAACCAGGCTGTGTTTTGGTCGAGTATGGAAGAGCTGAAGCATGTTGCAACGCAGCACATACTCTGCATGGACGCGTGTTTGATGGCAGAATGGTGACAGTGGACTATGTTGCTCTCAGTTTATATAAGGCTAGGTTTACAAAATGAGAATTCCAGGAATCGGGATGGTAACTCTTATATGATGAACGTAGTTCAATGGTGCATTGTAGTGAAATGCTCGACAAATTAATTCAACTGTGTCACCATGCTACCTGGTGTCCAATTTGAGACTAGATTTTGACAACCAAATTTCCATGCCCAATCAACATTTGGTGTACAAAAGTTTATTGACAATTGTAGTTCTAGGGAAGTTGGAAGGAGGTTGTTGAAGAGATATTTTTGGTTGGGCGTATAAAGGATTGCTTCAGTTTTACACCAGTTCAATTGCAAGTTGGGCTTAGGCTTTGAGCTGGTAGTTAAATCCTATTTGGCGATCAATGACGCTTAAGATTATGCTGCATTACATACTGATTGTTGTATGTTAGATATTCTAGGTGTCTGTTACCCTCGTATAATGACTAGTGATC
This sequence comes from Biancaea sappan, assembly GCA_037074585.1. Taxonomy (NCBI): domain Eukaryota; kingdom Viridiplantae; phylum Streptophyta; class Magnoliopsida; order Fabales; family Fabaceae; genus Biancaea; species Biancaea sappan. The sequence continues at coordinate 38,392,130 of CM073491.1, read as the reverse complement.
ATGCATTATCAGATAACAGTTTATCGTACAATGACTAGTGATCATGCATTATCTGCATTACATACTGATTGTTGTATGTTAGATATTCTAGGTGTCTGTTACCCTCGTATAATGACTAGTGATCATGCATTATCAGATAACAGTTTATCGTACAATGACTAGTGATCATGCATTATCAGATAACAGTTTATCGTATAATGATAACAGTTAGGATTATACTCGCGCTATTTCAATAGCTTGGATGTTGTCACATTCAGCATTTTCAATTCTTTGGACCAGAAGTGCACTAATTTGGAAGGAAAGTATAATTAAAAGTTTAACTGATATACTTAAGTTTCAATTATGCTTGAAAACAAATGAATACAAAAACTAGGCCTTTGGGGAAGCAAAATCCAAGTGGCATCGCATCACTTGAGATTCAGAACAATTCCAAATATAACAAGAAAACAAATAAAAAGTACGAAAAAAAAATAGCATAGGAGAACTGAGATTTTCAAAGGAAAATGACATCTTGCGATTTTAAAGTATGATTTTCTCTATTACCCGAAAAAAAGAAAGTATTATCTTCTATATGACTTTCTTTTTCAGATTGTAGCTTTTAAGCTGAAAGACATTTTCAGTTATAGTATGCTTTGCAATGATTACTTTAACAGTCAAGGATATTCACTTTCGATTGTTCTCGTAGAGTTTCAAAATTCCTTTTTATTGAGAATGACAATCCAACAAAGACTACAAATATGTATAAAGAAGCTTTCAACAGTTCAATATAAAGTAGAAGCATACAACGCTAAGTTAATACATACAATTAAATTCAATCTTTTTTTAAAAAAACTGAAGATATATATATATATATATATATATATATATGTGTGTGTCTTTTTCGAATAGTTGCACTGTTATTGCAATAATTTGGAGAATGCATGTGCTCAGCATTTTTGTTACAATCAGCAGAAATTTGAGATAAATAATGAATGTATGTATGGTAATATACATTTACGCATATAAAAGTTGATCTAAAGCATAAACTTGTTGGCTTTCGTATATCTATGCAATAATTTGGAGAATGCATGTGCTCAGCATTTTTGTTACAATCAGCAGAAATTTGAGATAAATAATGAATGCATGTATGGTAATATACATTTACGCATATAAAAGTTGATCTAAAGCATAAACTTGTTGGCTTTCGTATATATATATATATATATTCTGTTACACTACCGTGCATTATCGTATGGATCATTTACTAGTTAAAATTTTAAAATATGACTTGGAAAGAGAAAAAACTGACAAATTTCAACTTGTAACTGCTGCATTATATTTAGTGCAATTCGCAGTTCAAATGCTGTTCGAAGAACACCAAATGGATTTGATTACGGAGAACATCATGGTTGCATAGAGAAGGGAGGAGATCCCTAAATGCCTTTTTGGATATTCCTCAATATCTTGACTATTCACGGAATATGATCTCGAATGGTACCATCCCGCCGTCACCTCAGAATGAAAGGGACGATCTCGTAGTTCTTGGTCTGTGAAGATACGTTGTTAGGTGCTCCGTTTTTTATTTTTCCATTGAAAGCCGAACATATTTCTTCTGTGAAATGGAGTCAAAATAATAAACAGAATCTCATTCCTAACGGGGATCTCTTTTTTTTTTTTTTTTTTCCTTTCACATTTAAGGGACATAAGTGAAAGAGAAGAGGGATTGTAATGATGATTGAGAGAGAGAGAGGACACATGGTGGTGGTTGTGCGTCTCGGTTTCTATTGAAAGAAGTGAAGGAGATGGAGAACCATTATGTTCCACAGAAAAAAGAAGAGTCGACATTGGAAATTTGTGGCGACAAAATTCTACAGTACTGAGCTAAGCTGCCTTGTACTGGCGATTTCATGATATTGACAATGAGTTAGTTAAGTGAAAATGATTGCATCAAACTTCAGTGAAAGAAATGATAGGAACTGAAAAATTAAAGGTTGAAATATAGAGAATATCTTCAATTTAAGAAGTTTCCCAACTTATAGTTTTAATTTTAAAACTTGGTAATAAACTGTGTAATATAACGTCACTATTTCTTTGGGGTTGTCCATGTTAATTAAAAAAGCTCAAAAAGAAAATACATTTATCCTATCATCTTGAGGGGCTTTTTTTGATTGTAACAATGTAGAAGAAAATGACAAAAATGTCATTATTTTGTCACTCAAGATGATAAATGGAATGCACATTTGTTCTATTTAACCTTTCTAAGTCTATATATTTTGACAAGTGACACTAAGAATTTGAATTATAAAAAGAAGTCATTAGACGACTTGTATTACACAAAATTATAAGTTTAAGGAGTTTATTGTCATCTTGTATAATTGAAGAAGTAAATTGCACAATGCTAGAACATCTCTAGTTGAAAGGAGTTATTTGCATTTTGACCAAAATTAAAGGAATGAAAATTGAGTATATACTTAAAGGGCAAATTACATTAACTTTGTATAGCTGAATTATGTTTGTATACCATTCTTTTTTTATTTTTTATTTTTGAAGTATACCATTCTTATTTCAAATATATTATATTTCAATCCTATAACGTTTTAGTACATATTATAGAAACGTCACTTCCATTTATTTTTTTGTCAGTTAACTTTCTACGTAACATACCACAATAATTTTATTTTAACAACGACAATTAAATAAAGTTAAATTCTAACATAAAACTTACATAAAAATTGTTAAGAAATTTTATTACTGAAAAAAAAAACACATGATCTTTTTTGACCCTTCAACCAAAAACAAAGCTCCCACTGGCACCCAGAGCTCCAAAACCATCACCATAGTTAGCTCCATACACATTCAACTTGACAGCACCAATTTGATCAAGCTCCTCTCATGTGAAGTTCTTATATGTCACTGTCCTTTTCGTTGTACCTTCACTAACAAACCACATGAAACCGTAAACAAATCACTAGGCGTAAAAATCAACTAATAATAAGTTATCCTAGTTTAATCAGAGGTCTCGAATTCGAGTTCCTGAAAATACAACTGTGTTAAAACTTAATAGAGAGAACTTTGCCACTCATAGTTGAATCCAAATTAGTCAACACCCATAATTTGATAATCAGACACTGGATAGCTATTTACCGAGAAAAAAGAAAATGTAAACAACATTTTCCTGCCTTCTCCATATCTTCAAAACAGTTCCTGAGAAAAAGCTCAACTGTACAACCCAATTTTATACCTAATTTACAGGACAATTCTTACAAAAAGCAGAGAGAACAAGTGTGAATCCATTTGACTATCTAAAGGGTGCGTCCGGATCCTCTACCGTTGGGGTTGCTAACTTTGTCTGACGTTGCCAATGAAATCGCGCCACGTGGCACTCATTTCAAGTCAATTAAAAATCATCCTCACGTGCTAGAATCGAACGCATGACCAAGTGGGTAGTGGGAATACCTGTTTGCCATCTAGCCAACAATCCTTTCTAATATATTCACACAACATTAAATATATGAAGACATCTTCCTAATACATACCAGACTCAACCATTTACAAAAATTGTTATAGACTAAAAATTTTTTTTTGATCTCTCACAATTGCCCAATTTTTTATTTTGGTCTTTTATAAATTTTAATTCTAAATTTAGTGTCTTACACATTGATATGTTACGAATTCAATCTCTAAAAAAATATTCATTCTCAAATTGATCCCTCACAAATTATATATTATAACTTGAGTCATTTTTTATAGTCATAATTTTTGAAGGTCACAACCTTTAATGAAGAGAATAAATTGATAATATTTAAATCTATGAGGGATCAAATTTAAAAGAGGGACTAAAGATGAATATTAATGATATTATTTTTTTAAAGATCTTATATTAACATTATTTTTGAAAAAAGATGAATATCATTGATATTATTTTTTAAAGATGAATATATTAATATTTTTAAAGATGAATATTATTGATATTATTTTTTAAATATGAATATATTAATATTTTATTATTGATATTATTTTTTAAAAGATGAATATATTAATATTTTTAAAGATGAATATTATTGATATAGTCCTTCACATATTTTTATTTTAAATTTGGTCCCTCATAGATTTAAATATTATCAATTTATTCTCTCCATTAAAGGTACCTTCAAAAATTATGACTATAAAAAATGACTCAAGTTATAATATATAATTTGTGAGGGATCAATTTGAGAATGAATATTTTTTTAGAGATTGAATTCGTAACATATCAATTTGTAAGACACTAAATTTAGAATTAAAATTTATAAAAGACCAAAATAAAAAATTGGGCAATTGTGAGAGATCAAAATAAAATTTTTAGTCTATAACAATTTTTGTAAATGGTTGAGTCTGGTATGTATTAGGAAGATGTCTTCATATATTTAATGTTGTGTGAATATATTAGAAAGGATTGTTAGCTAGATGGCAAACAGGTATTCCCACTACCCACTTGGTCATGCGTTCGATTCTAGCACGTGAGGATGATTTTTAATTGACTTGAAATGAGTGCCACGTGGCGCGATTTCATTGGCAACGTCAGACAAAGTTAGCAACCCCAACGGTAGAGGATCCGGACGCCTAAAGGGTTCAATAGGAGAAGAGTCTTGAAGAAGAGCTGCTGCCTCAAAGCATTCAATAGCTTCTACTTCTGATATCCCCTCATTGGCTTTGTAAAGCAGTCCTAAATTGTACCAAGCCGATGAGTTTGTTCGATCGAGCCGTAGCGCATCAGAAAGAAGGCTTCTTGCTACTGACCATGATTGACCGCCAAGCCCGCCGAGGACATGGGCGGCGGATATCAAACTTGGAACGTGGTTGGGATCAATGTCTAATGCCATCCTAAATGATTTCAGAGCTTCTTGGTGAAGACCTCTGGCTTCATAAAGCAGACCTATTAAAAGTGAAAAAGGTCACAACCTTGCTATATCAAAAATTCAAGCTATTTCAGAAACTAACTTTAACGGAATGGTACAGACGGCCTTAAAAGAAGTATGAGATATTGAATGTAAACATTGAGGCTCACTAGAATAAAAATTCCACCCCAAGATTAATTGAATTTTGCTTTTTATTCATTGCAATAAAGGTTGTGTTAGATTACTTTCTTTCGGTAACAACTTGAAATATTTAATTACAAAGTGGATTCATGAAGTCAGAGAGATTCCTGTAGAGGCAAAAACAGTTAATTCAGAGCTTTCCCATGAAAGTATATGGTGGGGTAGGACATCTTAGCTTGGTTACAATTAATTTTTTATTAAAAAAAAAAAGCCAGTTCTTTGCCCTATCATGTATTTATAAAACAAAGAGTAAATTATTGATTTGGTTCTTCAAATATTATAGTTGTCTCAATTTGATCCTTAAAAAATTAAGTAAGTCAATTTAGTTTTTGAAAGATTATTTCTGTCTCAATTTCATCTTTATATTAGTCAAAGTGAATAAGAAAATTTGAAATTTGGCAAGACTAGAATTTTCCATCTAACAATGAAAGACAAAATTAAAAACTATATATATATATTATATATATCTTGCATAGACTAAATTGAAACATTTAATCTTTCAAGGACTAATTGAGACAATTGTAATCATTTAAGAACTTAATCATTAATTTACTTTTTTTTTTAATTAAAAAAAAAGAGCATTCGCTTTTTCATAACTTAAAGCAGAGTCATTTTTAGGAATCAGTTTGTAGCAACAACACAAACAAAACAAACATATTGAACCTTTAACCAGCAAGACATGTTAAAGCAGTATACCTGTTGAGTGCCATCTAGAAGCAGAATAGGGATTGATAGCCTGAGATTTTGAAAGACAGACTTCAGCGTCACTCCACTGCGACAAATTGGTATATATATTGGCTAAATCATGCCATGTTTCCATTTCCAGTCTTCGATCACGGTTCCCTTTACTCTGTACAAGTCAAGAAGTAAATATTTTCTACCATGTACACATCATGTCCTTTTTCAGAAACTTCAACAAGTCAAGGAATAAATCCTTCAATTTAGTCCAGATTGTATTTGTCTATTTTAGTCTCTCTATTTGTCAAGACGACTTTTCGCAACTAAATTTGAAATTAAGCAATGGTAGGTTCTGCAATTTAGTAATTAAAAAAATTAAATCGAGACAAATATAATCTTTTAAGAACTAAAATGAGACATTTGATCTTTTAAGGACCAAACTGAGAGAGCTATAACCTTTCAGACTAAATTAGTAATTTGCTCCTGACGTTATTAATGTCTATCCTATGTTCCCATACACAAAAGCCCTTTGGACAGGAAATAAGGATAAAGCACAAGCTTGCCATATAGAGTGCATTTCATTACATTAGTTGAGTAGTTACAGAGCCTTTATTAAAACAGTTGCTTATGACTTTCTATTCAATCAAAAGTACATGTCATTGAAGCATACCTTCAGAAACTTATTGGCAATGCCTAAACTTTTATTCTGGACCTGAATGAAAGCAAGAAGGAGAGTGTATGTTTTAAGAGCGTTCTTTAAGTGGCCTTGAGCAATCTGCAGTTTAGCTTTAGTTTGCAACAATTCTCCCTGATCCCATTTTCCACCTTGATCCAAAGCAGCATCAATGACAATTTCTGCATCAGAAAACTGTTTTCGAGCCGATAAAATCCGTGCCAGAAGCATGTATCCTTTAACACTAGACCCAGCATCAAGTTCAACCAATTGCTTTGCATGGTCAAGAGCAATATCCAACTTCCTCTGCTCAGCATATTCTAGACAAAGATGAAAGACGACATGTGGATCCCTTTGCATCATTGTTCTCTCAGCAGTTTTTAGTGCACTGAGTGCTTCAGACTGCATTGAAACCCTCTCTGATTCCGAAACAGCCAACCTGGATTTCACGGAGAGTAGAACACCTAGTAAGCAATTCCCAACTGCTATCATTTGCTGGCATTTTCCATGCAATTGAGAGATGGCTTTGCAAGAAAACTTAATCCCTTCGTCAACACAAACTGCATTCTCTCCACATATTTTTGAAGCCAATAGCAATTCTTGTATGCATTCCGGGCTCTCACGATTATTCAAGAAGTTCCTCAAAAGATCCAAAGCAATCAAATGCTCACCTTCCCCATAGTAACAAAGAGCTAGAGTGGAATACTTTTCTGTTTTCTCTATTGTTCCCGGAAGCAATTCCTCAACATGATGTGCCACGGTTGTTAGTTCCCCGGAAATACATAGAGCAAAGGACAGGTGATTGAGTATTGAAGGGTCCCAAACAGTCCTTCCAAGAACAAAATCCCTTAGCAGAATCAGTAGCAGAAGCACAGCCTCTTCTATGTTGTTTCTTGGCACGAAGGAGCCGTCCAACTGCAAACGAAGAGCCGGAGGGTTTGCTTCACAACCGCTATACAAAAGAAACATAGCAAATTCCTTTTGTATTCTTGCAGTAGTTTCAATGTCAAGATTCCAATGGTAAAGCAGTGCTCTCCTATATGATAAGATCACATCTTGAGGAGATTGAACAAGCTTCCACAACTCGGGAAGCAGCTCCACTGCCATCGTTAGAGTCTCATGTAACTTAAAGTCCAATCCAAAGTTTTCAGGCAGGCCTTCCGGTAATGCAGATTCAACCGTATCTAAAATAGTTTTGCATGATTGAGCAGCTTCTACAAAGTCAAACATGTGAATTAATAGAATTACAGACCAAGGAAACAAATTTACGAAATTTTTAGTTGCTCAAAATGTTTAAGGATCAGCAAAAGCAGAAAGCATGTTAATTGAATTCATCAGAAAAACTGCTGATTTTCAAGGCAAAGTGCAAGATAACTATTATATGATATGATAAGCATAAATAAAAGTAAGATAGTAAGAAAAAGATTAAAGAGGGACCTTGAAACCTTCCAAGAGTCTGTAATGATTTTGCCTTGAGGAAAACAGCTTCAAGGAGTAAACTAATTGCGTGCATTGACATAGAAGGGACTGCATCACTTTGGGAATGGCGCTTATCGGTTTGACATCTTCGGCATATGGAGGCTTTCATTTTGGGAGTTATAGCAGCCATGTCTATTCCTCCAAACACATGAAGAGCCGCTTCATAATTACCTTTCTGATACTCAAGTCTTCCTAGCAAGGCTCTAGCTTCCTATAACATCAAAAAATCTTTTATAAAATCTATTTAAAAAAAATATAATGAAATTAACTTTAACAATTCAATTTTAATATTAGTAGCAAATATGCCAGATACTGATATTAAAAAAGTTTCCTGTCTTGATGAGATTCATAGTTTAATCAAGTTCCAAAACTTAACAACAGATTCATAGTATAAGCAAGAAATTTAGACATTGTTTAATCTATTCTCAACTAAAAATGTGTGGCTTAAATCAAATTGCATTTACTCTTACTGTAAATGCGTCAATGAACCAATATCAGAATCTGAAAAGCAGTTCGAGCTTTAATTAACTCCTAAACTTATCAGTTGAATTACATACACCAAACAACTCAACAAATGCAACTGAGAAGAGAAATTTTTTTATCTAACCTCATAATTCAAATAACCACTTTCGCGAAGAGAGGACTCGGCTTCTTCAATGTTGCTATTATCCACATTTGTTTCAATTTCACCAGGCCGCGATGAATAAAGACTTGCTGAATAGTCCCTAGTTGCCAAGGACTCTGATGAATAACCCAATTCATCTACCCTTATTTGCTCCCTAGAACATATACACTTGATCATTTTTCGCAGTCTTCCTCGAATGCTGAATTTCCTCTTTCTTATCCAACTAGTAGCTTTCATTCTGGACCATTCCAGTAAACACTTTCCTGAATCACCATTAACAAAGAAGGAAAGATAAGAAGCTCTTTCAAGCTTCATCTTGTGATTCTTTACAATCAATTTTAGAAAGTATGCTATAAACAGGCATCAGCAATCATTGTGTATCCTAGTCCTAGACTCATGAAAATGACCTTACTCTGCATTATCTAACCTTAAATGTAACGCTTTGAAGCATTTTCATAATGTGAAGTTCAACACACATTCCAGCTTTAAAATCCTAATGAATTTCCATAACTGAGAAAATTCTGCCAATTTTTTACCACTTAGTTACCCAAATACTGATCGAGAGAAACAAAAAGCAAGCAACTTTTAAAAATTCAGAAGCTTCCTAGTACACCCACATAAAAAGAATGCAAAAGCGGCAAAAAAAAAAAAAAGGTTGATTTGCTAACCTGGAGTTGAAGGGAAGAAAACCCCCTTATCAGTAACATAGGCAAAAGAATAAATAAGATCAGAATATACTGAAAAGAGGAAGAAGATGAAAAAAGAAAAAGAACCTTTTTTCATTTGCAAAAGGTGTAGAGAGGCCCCACAAGACAGAGACAATCAGCGTGGAGTTTCTGGTGAATTCGCACCCAATGATTTTCTCTTGGGGAGGAAGAATCCAAAGCTGCAAGCACTTTCCTCTGTCTTTTGTGTGCTTTTGTTTTCAACGTTCAGTTCAGTGTGAAAACAGTTTCAGGGAATGATTGCAATTCTGTGCATTAAATTATGAACAGCAAAGTCTGGCGTCTGAAGCTTCTTTTGGAAGCTGTCAAAACGATGACTTTCCTGGTTCCGTATAATTTATTAATTTTGCCCCTTTTATATTACATTTTCTTTGTTTTAAATATTATAATTATAATTAATTTAATCTTTAAATATTATAATTTTATTAATTTAGTGTTTAAAGTGTTTTCATTTAATTTTTAAAATACTGTATTTGTTTTAATTTTATTATTTTCTTTTGATTTAGGATAAAAAAATATTAAATTAGATAGATTTAAACTCAAATTCGTTGGTTATACAGAGTCAATAACTTAATGTATAAACCATTGAACCTATTACTACTGCTTATAAGGAGACAAGGACCTAAGAGATAGGTTTTGAATGCCACAGGAATTTGAAATTCCTTAATAAGTTTAAAAGTTTTTAGAAGAATAAGAGAAAAATAATTCTCACAAAAAAAAATTCTTTTCATTCAAATATGAAATTTGATTACAATATGTCTAGATATGTGATATTTATAAATGGAAGTCTAGCCTAGAAAATGAAAATCTAGGAACTAATTAGACTTTACTAAGCCTATGAAAACAACAACTACTTAGAAACTTAAAGCATTTAATATGTCTTGAAAAATGACTAGCTATTTTGAATAACAAGCTAAAAATTCATCCAAATACATAAAAAAATTACAAAACATTATTTTCATCCCAAAAATAGCATAATTAAACTCAAATTGAGTTAGCTCATATTTAGCTCTTAGTTCAAGGGGTTTAATTTGTAGTATTCTTATTCAAAATTCCCTCAACAGCTCTATCTTTAGCCCAAATAATGCTACGCATGTTTTGATTTTTGTTTAGCTTACATTCAAGTAGAATTTGCTCAGTCCACTCTTGAACAAGCTCAGTTAATGTTGTTTGATTATTTTAGCTCGTGCTCTCATTATTGGTCCATTTGAAAAAATGTAATGGATCCTTTGAAATACTTGAATTTGATTGTTTCAGGCCTTGATTCGCATCAATTTAACAATAGTAATGTAATACCCGTTAATTTCAGAATATAATTCGCTTAAGAGTATTTTAGAATTCTACAACGTTACTTTAGTTATTTATTTTGGTCATTTTTAATTTTCATATTTAATTGTTCTCTTTGAATATTATTTATGAAAATTGAGTTAAATGACTGGACTAAATATTTGCACAATGAGGGATATATTCTAAGAATGGTGAAATTCATGGAAAAGTGGTTTCAGAATGGTCAATTAGTCTATTTATTGTAAATTGACTGGATGAGTTTGGATGTTGGGTTATGGATACCCATGGGTTATTGAATAACCCATTAGAAATATTTAATATAAAGTTTCAATAGTAACCCTCATTTTTCACTCAGCCGAAGGAAGCAGAAAAGCATTTCTCTCTCAGTTCTTCATTTTCTTCTCAAATCCTTCCCTTGATCTTCAGAGTTTCGATTATTTGTTCGGTTCAAAAGCTTTGTAAGGATCAAAGGTAAGCTTTAATCCGATTATTTTCCTTAAATTTCAGTTTATGTAGAAGATCAGAGGAGGTTTTGTTCTTGAAGATTTTGATGATAATTCATGAATCTCAGTAGTTTTAGAAGTTATATTTGAGTTATAATCGGTTAAAAGAGTTGAAATTCTGGTTTTGAAACAAGAAAGGAAAGGATGAATTTTTGAAAGATTTTTCTGCAAAAATTCGAGTTACTGTAGCGACCAGAGATTTCGGAAAAATTCTGGAAAATTTTCTTCGGGTACTGTAGCAGTACTGTAGTGTCGCAGTCAATGGCACTGTAGCAGTCAACGTTACTGTAGCGAACCGAAACTGTAGCAAACCGTTACTGTAGCAAACCGTTACTGTAGCAGTCAGAAAATTTTGCGTATTTTTCGTGATTTTGTTTCCTTTCTTATGTTTCCTTGTAATATATTTTACTAGGAAATTTTCTTACACAAATTCTAGTGTGGAACAAGGTAAACTTGGACAAACATCAAGGTGAGTGAATAACCTTGCTCAGTTAATTTGATATTACTAGTCAAAGTACAATATAAGTCCCATTTACAATATTATTTGGATAATAAGCAATTAATTTTTCATATGGGAGTATATGATGATCAATAGAAATAAGAGTATGTAGAAATTATTTATTTCATGACAATTGTACTATGTGATGAATTCTCACTATCTTATTAATGAGTAAAGATCTACGGGATCTAATACACGAGTGTGAAAGGGTTAAAGTCCCATACTACTCGGTGTATATCGATGAGATCTTATTCACGAGTTTGAAAGGGTTAGAGTCCCATACTACTCGTTGTATATCTAAGAAATCTTATTCATGAGTTTGAAAGGGTTAGAGTCTCATACTACTCAATGTATAAGACAATTAATTATATGAGTAAATGTGGTATTTGTACTTTTGATATTCTATATAGTACAGTTATTTACTTACTGAGTTTTTAAATAAACTCACACTCCCTATGATTATTTTTCAGATACAGAAAACAAAGAAGAAGAGTATCCGTTAGAAGATTAGAAGCCTCTTGGGATTACTCTCTATTTCTGTCTGGTGGGATACCAGTACTTAATAATGTGGATATTAGAAACGCTCTGTACTTTCTATAGGTCTCCTAGGCTTGCGATGAGATAGAAATATCAGACTATGTATGTCTATATTTGCTTATCAGATGAATATAATTCTGTAGTGTGGAATGAATGATTAAGGTTGAATGTAAAACCTTACAGAATATATGTATATAACGTATGTTTGAGAATTATATCAAATGAGTAGTATCTTTTCACATGCTCAATTTTTGGGATGTGACAAATTTGGTATCAGAGGAAAGGTTTTATAGGTCCCCTATAGAGTACAGAGCAAAGTGATCTTTGTGGGCCCTTCCCTATTGTCATGAGCCGCTGCATGACCATAGGATTAGGTTCCATAAAAGACCTTGTAGAGTATAACGTCATTTTATATATAACTTCTCAGTGGGGCTAGTAAGTGATATTTTGTTTATGTCTGAAAATTGTTTGTTATGTGTGTAGATCTGTGACAGATCAATGTCAGAAGGATCTTCTAATAATAATGAGCATATGGGTCCAAGGAGGGCCATAAATCCACCAGTACATGTGCAAGATGATCCTAACCGTAGTGATAGTTTACATGCTCAAAGTACTGAGGGCACAACTAGTGAGCAAGCAAGAAGAGTCGAACCTGATGCTCACGTCGGTAATGCAACTATTGCACATGTGATTCATTTGATGAATGAACGATTTGACCGATTTGAGGCTGAAATGAGAGGTCGAGCTGCACAAGCTAACCTGCCAGTGGATCCTCCTATTGTTGAAGCTGAAAATGTACCACCAGCTCCGTTAGCGGGAGGAGTTAATGTAAGAGAGGTAAGAATGTCTGAATTCCAGAAAATGAGGCCTCCTACTTTTTCAGGGGAAGATCCCAAAGAGGACCCACAATGTTTCCTTGAAGATTGTGAAGCAATCTGTGATGCTATAGGGTGTTCTCCTACTCAAAAGGTAGAATTCACTTCCTTTCAGTTAAAGGGTAGGGCTGGTAAATGGTGGAGAAACTGGAAGAAAGCTAGAATTCAAGGCGCACCGCCAGTTATGTGGTCAGAATTTTACAGATTGGTTATGGATGAATTTCTTCCGGCAAGTGAACGATCATCCAGGGCCAGAAATTTTCTGTATCTACGGCAGGGAACCATGACTGTTGACGAGTATTCAGCTCAGTTTGTTAAATTATCTGAATATGCCCCTGAAATCATTCCTTCTGAAAGGAAGAAAATAGAAAAGTTTGTGGAAGGGCTTTGTGATGCCTTATATGATCAAGTGGGTTCTAATATGAACGATTACTCTTCGTACTCAGAGGCTGTTGATGTGGCCCGAAGAATGGAAAAGAGGTCAAAGAATAAAGAAGAGTATCGTCAAAAGAAGAAAGCTAGGTATAGAAGATCTTTTGATCAAGGGGAAGACTCAGGGACTTTGAAACCCTTTACTGCATCACAACATGCTCCAGCCACTCCTACTAAGTCATCTTATTCTACAGCCAGTGTGGCTAAGCCTCGTTTAGAGAACAGGGGTGGTTTTAGCTCTTCTAGTAGAGGAGGTACTCATGGTAGAAGGGAAAAACCTCAATGTCCTGAATGTGGAAAGTTTCACTTCGGAGAATGCAGGTTAAACACTGTTGGTACAGGCTGTTTTCACTGTGGACAAAAAGGACATTTTATAAGGGAGTGCCCTCAGCTCATGACAAGACCAGGTCAAGGGTCTACTTTGCCACCTCGGCCACAGTCTATTTCTGCTTCTATTACTCAAACACCAACCCCTTCAATAGGGGGTAGTATGGGAAGAGGTTCTGGAAGAGGCCAAGGTGACCGTGGAAAACAAGCTGCTGGCAGAGGAAATGCAAGAGTATATGCTCTAACCCGACAGGATGCTCAAACATCCAATGCTATAGTTACAGGTATATTATCTGTTAATACTTTTGCTGCACGTATTTTGTTTGACCCCGGTTCTACTCACTCATATGTGTCGCCCCTATTTGCCAAGAAATTTGCATTTGATTCGATTATTCTTAAAGAACCATTCTTGGTTTCCACACCGATGAGAGAGACTTTGATGGTTAAAACATGTTATCGTTCTTGTAAAATAATCGTTGGAGGCATGGAAACTGAGATAGATCTTATGGTTCTCAATATGTTAGATTTTGATGTGATTCTAGGGATGGACTGGCTATCTTCTTGTCATGCTACTATAAATTGTCGTGACAAAGTTATTTCCTTTAATATACCGGGGAGTAGTAATTTTGTGTTTCAAGGAGATCGAAGTGATGTACCTTGCAACATGATATCTATGTTAAGTGCCCAGCGTATGTTGCGAAAGGGATGTCAGGGATTTCTAGCTTTTATCAAAGATTTAGAAAAGAAAGAACAGAAGTTAGAAGACATTCATGTGGTTAATGAATTCCCAGATGTGTTCCCAGAAGATTTACCTGGATTACCGCCAGAAAGAGATATTGAGTTCAGTATTGATTTGGTCCCAGACACAAGACCAATTTCTATTCCACCTTATCGTATGGCTCCTGTTGAGCTAAAAGAACTCAAAGAACAATTGGAAGATTTGTTAAACAAAGGGTTCATTCGCCCAAGTTTTTCACCTTGGGGTGCTCCTGTTCTTTTTGTGAAAAAGAAAGATGGTTCTATGAGATTATGTATAGATTATCGTCAGCTGAATAAAGTCACAGTGAAGAATAAGTATCCTTTACCAAGGATAGATGATTTGTTTGATCAGCTTCAAGGAGCAAAATACTTCTCAAAGATTGATCTAAGGTCTGGATATCATCAGTTACGAATTAAGAGTGATGATATACCTAAGACTGCTTTTCGTACACGGTATGGACATTATGAGTTTCTTGTGATGTCTTTTGGGTTGACAAATGCACCAGCAGCATTTATGGATTTAATGAACAGAGTGTTCAAATCATTCCTTGATAAGTTTGTAATTGTATTTATTGATGATATTTTGGTGTATTCAAAGAGTCATGAAGAACATACTGAACATTTGAGAATAGTGCTTCAGACTTTGAGAGAGCATCAGTTGTACGCAAAGCTCTCAAAATGTGAATTCTGGATGAGTCATGTAACATTTTTGGGACATGTTATTTCCCAAGAAGGTATTCATGTAGATCCAAGTAAAATTGAAGCAGTTAAACAGTGGCCTAGACCAACAACTGTGTCTGAAGTACGTAGTTTTCTTGGCTTAGCAGGGTATTACCGTCGCTTTGTCAAAGATTTCTCTAAGACAGCTCTCCCATTAAATAAGTTAACCCGAAAGAATGTTAAATACATTTGGGATGATTCATGTGAGCAAAGTTTCACCCAATTGAAAGAGTGTTTAACTTCTGCACCAGTCTTAATCCTACCATCAGGACCAGGGGGTTACTCTGTATTCTGTGATGCCTCAAAGATAGGCTTAGGATGTGTGTTGATGCAACATGGTAAAGTCATAGCTTATGGCTCACGTCAGCTTAAAAAGCATGAATTGAATTACCCCACTCATGATTTGGAAATGGCAGCTGTAGTGTTTGCCCTAAAGATTTGGAGACATTACTTGTATGGGGAAACTTGTAAAATTTTTACAGATCACAAAAGCCTTAAGTACATTTTTGAGCAGAGAGATCTCAATCTAAGGCAACGAAGGTGGATGGAACTTCTGAAAGATTATGATTGTACCATCCTTTACCATCCAGGTAAAGCAAATGTAGTGGCTGATGCTCTAAGTCGAAAGTCTATGTGAAGTTTAGCTCACATTGCCACTATAAGGAGGTCTCTAATACATGAACTACAAGAATTGGAAGCTGATGGAGTATTCTTCGAGATCACTGAGTCAGGTACATTTCTGGCTCATTTAACAGTTAGATCATCCCTTGTAGAAAAAGTAAAAGCAACTTTAAAAAATGACATTGATATGGTCAAAATCAGAGATAAGGCAAGGCAAGGTCTAGCACCAAGTTTCTTGGTAGATGAAGAGGGAGTCTTATGGTTTAATGGGAGACTCTGTGTCCCCAACATTGAATCTTTGAAACATGAAATCTTAATGGAAGCTCATGGTTCACCCTACGTTGTACATCCTGGTGCTGTGAAAATGTATCAGGACTTGAAACAAGTTTACTGGTGGGAGGGCATGAAGCGAGACGTGACTGACTTTGTAGCTCAATGTTTGACTTGTCAGCAAGTTAAAGCTGAACATCGACGACCACCTGGATTGATGCAAAAACTAGATATTCCCGAATGGAAGTGGGAAAGGATCACTATGGATTTTGTAGTAGGTTTACCTCGGTCAACAAAAGGAAATGACTCAATATGGGTCATAGTGGATCGACTTACTAAGTCAGCACATTTTCTTCCTGTTCATACCACTTTCAATGTAGCAAAACTTGCTCGAATTTATGTTAAAGAAATAGTGAAACTTCATGGTGTACCAATATCCATTATATCAGATCGAGGACCTCAGTTTACTTCTCGGTTCTGGAAAGTCTTTCAAGAGGCTTTGGGTACCAAAGTGAATCTTAGCACAGCATTCCATCCTCAGACTGATTGACAGTCCGAAAGGACAATTCAGACTTTAGAGGATATGCTAAGAGCTTGTGTGATGGATTTCAGTGGAAGTTGGGAAGATCATTTGTCTCTTATTGAATTTGCTTATAACAACAGTTACCAAGCCAGTATTCAGATGGCACCTTTTGAGGCTTTATATGGGAGACGGTGTCGATCTCCTATAGGTTGGTTTCAACTTGGTGAAACCAAAATATTTGGACCTGAGATGATTCAGGAAGATATAAATAAAGTTAAACTGATCAGAGAAAAGTTGTTAACTGCTCAGAGTAGACAGAAGTCTTATGCGGCCAACCGACGACGTGACCTTGAATTTGCAATAGGTGATATGGTTTTCTTACGAATCTCACCTATGAAGGGAGTAATGAGATTCGGGAAGAAAGGCAAGCTTAGTCCGAGGTATGTTGGCCCATATGAGGTTGTAGACAGAGTGGGTAATGTGGCATATCGCCTAGACCTACCTTCCAACCTAGAGGGAGTTCATCCAATATTTCATGTGTCCATGCTACGGAAGTATCTTCCTGATCCTTCTCATGTCATTCAACCCCAAGAAGTTCATTTTGATGAAACTCTCACCTACGAAGAGGTACCAGTAGCTATCCTTGATAGAAAAGTCAAAAAATTGCGTACCAAAGAAATTCCTACTGTCAAGGTTCTTTGGAGAAATCATTCTCGCGAGGAAGCTATGTGGGAAGCAGAAGAGGAGATGTGGAAAAACTATCCACATTTATTTGAAACTTGAGGTAAGATTTTAATTCGGAGGACCGAATTCTTTTAAGGGGGGTAGAATGTAATACCCGTTAATTTCAGAATATAATTCGCTTAAGAGTATTTTAAAATTCTACAACGTTACTTTAGTTATTTATTTTGGTCATTTTTAATTTTCATATTTAATTGTTCTCTTTGAATATTATTTATGAAAATTGAGTTAAATGACTGGACTAAATATTTGCACAATGAGGGATATATTCTAAGAATGGTGAAATTCATGGAAAAGTGGTTTCAGAATGGTCAATTAGTCTATTTATTGTAAATTGACTGGATGAGTTTGGATGTTGGGTTATGGATACCCATGGGTTATTGAATAACCCATTAGAAATATTTAATATAAAGTTTCAATAGTAACCCTCATTTTTCACTCAGCCGAAGGAAGCAGAAAAGCATTTCTCTCTCAGTTCTTCATTTTCTTCTCAAATCCTTCCCTTGATCTTCAGAGTTTCGATTATTTGTTCGGTTCAAAAGCTTTGTAAGGATCAAAGGTAAGCTTTAATCCGATTATTTTCCTTAAATTTCAGTTTATGTAGAAGATCAGAGGAGGTTTTGTTCTTGAAGATTTTGATGATAATTCATGAATCTCAGTAGTTTTAGAAGTTATATTTGAGTTATAATCGGTTAAAAGAGTTGAAATTCTGGTTTTGAAACAAGAAAGGAAAGGATGAATTTTTGAAAGATTTTTCTGCAAAAATTCGAGTTACTGTAGCGACCAGAGATTTCGGAAAAATTCTGGAAAATTTTCTTCGGGGACTGTAGCAGTACTGTAGTGTCGGCAGTCAATGGCACTGTAGCAGTCAACGTTACTGTAGCGAACCGTTACTGTAGCGAACTGACACTGTGGCAAACCGTTACTGTAGCAGTCAGAAAATTTTGCGTATTTTTCGTGATTTTGTTTCCTTTCTTATGTTTCCTTGTAATATATTTTACTAGGAAATTTTCCTACACAAATTCTAGTGTGGAACAAGGTAAACTTGGACAAACATCAAGGTGAGTGAATAACCTTGCTCAGTTAATTTGATATTACTAGTCAAAGTACAATATAAGTCCCATTTACAATATTATTTGGATAATAAGCAATTAATTTTTCATATGGGAGTATATGATGATCAATAGAAATAAGAGTATGTAGAAATTATTTATTTCATGACAATTGTACTATGTGATGAATTCTCACTATCTTATTAATGAGTAAAGATCTACGGGATTTAATACACGAGTGTGAAAGGGTTAAAGTCCCATACTACTCGGTGTATATCGATGAGATCTTATTCACGAGTTTGAAAGGGTTAGAGTCCCATACTACTCGTTGTATATCTAAGAAATCTTATTCATGAGTTTGAAAGGATTAGAGTCCCATACTACTCGATGTATAAGACAATTAATTATATGAGTAAATGTGGTATTTGTACTTTTGATATTCTATATAGTACATTTATTTACTTACTGAGTTTTTAAATAAACTCACACTCCCTATGATTATTTTTCAGATACAGAAAACAAAGAAGAAGAGTATCCGTTGGAAGATTAGAAGCCCCTTGGGATTACTCTCTATTTCTGTCTGGTGGGATACCAGTACTTAATAATGTGGATATTAGAAACGCTCTGTACTTTCTATAGGTCTCCTAGGCTTGCGATGAGATAGAAATATCAGACTATGTATGTCTATATTTGCTTATCAGATGAATATAATTCTGTAGTGTGGAATGAATGATTAAGGTTGAATGTAAAACCTTACAGAATATATGTATATAACGTATGTTTGAGAATTATATCAAATGAGTAGTATCTTTTCACATGCTCAATTTTTGGGATGTGACAAGTAAACTTTGAAATTTAACTAAAAAATGATCAAATTAAAATAAATTTAACTTTTTAAAAGAGGCAATAAATCCTTTAAAATTTAAATTTATACAATTGTAAACTTTTAAAAATTAAATTATTAATTTATATATATATATATATATATATATATATAGTTTTTACTTACCTTTTGTTTTTTTCACTTAAGAAATGGTTTACACTTGTTTTTTAATCAACATATACACAAGATTTTTAAGGGAGAAGATTTAAGTTCAATTTTTTAGATATTTGTTGTCATGTGCTTTAATTAAAATATAAGAAATATATAATTCTCTAATTAAAAAACTGATAAGTATATATATTTTTTTAAATAATTGTATATTTTTCACTAAATATCATTGTATGATAGGTTTTATTAAAAAAAATTTTACAAATTCTATTTTTCACATAAAATTTGATAAAAATAATAATATAAAAAATTACATATAAATCTAGTCCCTTTTTTTTATGAGAATCAAAATATGTATCACAATTAATTTACTTGACTGATCTATCCCTGAGTATAAGATGATTCTTTTCATTAAAAAATACTCCTTAATAACTTTTTATTTCAATAATATTTATATTTATTAACGATGATTTATGTTTATTAATACATGCCTATAGATATTATTAATTGAATAATTTTTTTAAAAAAAACTAGGTTGTGATCATATTTTTTTAGCAATTATTAGTTTTTTATAAAAGAATTTTAAAAAGTTACTAAATTATATTTAATACTTGTTACTGTGCAGAGATAGGAAGATAGTTTAGTTCAAATGCATATACTTATCTTTTGATTTCAATCAAGGACTATATGTATAATTTTATATTAAAACGAAAGATTGTATGATTAAACCACATCTCTCTCGATGGAGAGTATTTTATCTATTTCTTTTTAGAGGAAAAATTTTGCTTTTAATTGAAAAAAAAAAATGCTTGCTTTAACGTAGTCTCTTTGTGTGTAGACACTTCGATAATCTAGCAACTTTCTTTACGTGGTGTACCCAATAGAGTTGCTAAGCACAAGGATCCTTTTCACAGCTCGTAGCATAAAGTTTTTTTCACAAAGAACATAATCGAAATACTAATGGACATCAATAGACATAAGTGTCACTAAAAACAAAATAACGATAGACTTTTTAGTGACAAATTGGAATTTATCACTGATTCTGTCAGTAATTCCCCAACTTTATCGAATTTAGTGACTTGAAATCCGCTAAACAGTGAAAAGTTTTATTATATAACTAAATTTCGTCACAAATTGTGAAATTAGTGATAGAATTATTTTTTCACAAATTGTGAAATTAGTGATAGAATTATTTTTTCACTAATTTTCACAATTGAGTGACAATATTTGTTTGTCACAAAATCACTAAAATTTTTAGAGTAATATTAGATTACATATACAATTATTTGCTAATAAAAGCTAAGAATTTCAACTGAATTAGATAGCAAGGAGTTTTGATTATAATACGTCGGATGTGAATTTGAGACATGTCATAAATATTAACGTAAAAATAAATAAAATCGATCGATGACTAGTTGAATTAGTAACCAAAAAATTTGTCACTAAAGAGTCTTTTTTGTCATTAATTTGTAATGATGGCTAGTTCTAGCAAGTGGTGCTCATATGGGCCTCACCTATTTGCAATTTGATTTAAAGGCTCGGACGGCAAGCTTAGCCAAAAAGAAAATCCGCATTCCATTCAAACGGGAAGGAAAAATTATGATTTTCTCACTTAATCCATTTATAAAAATGAGTAGAGTATTGTTTCCACTAAGATTATGATTGTCAATTACTTGTTTCCACTACTTTGACACTATTTGAACTCAATTATAAAGCAACTAGGGAATATGTAATTTTGGTTTTTTGTTAAAAAAGTAAAAATTTGAGATTTGAACTATGATTATGCAGGATTTAATTGCTAATGTTATCTAATTACTAAAGCTTATCTACTAAAAGCGTTAGGGATAGATTTCATTGGCTCTTCTTAATTTAACAAATTGATCTAGTCTTTTTCTTAATCCTGTGATCCTAAATTGAAGGTTAATTGGGTCCCTAAGCTATCTAAAGCCCAATTCTAAGGTGAATTAGATATATATAATCGTAATTTAATTAATTAATTCCTTAGTCTAGTTAAATTAGTAAAAAGCTTTAGAACAACGGCAACATAGATTGTTATTTTATTCTTAGATATGATTTAATCTACGTTGATTGATTCAACTGGCACACATTATGAATTTTCTAATCCTATAAATAAGTTCATGGCAGTTCATAAAAAGCATTATAATCAAGATCAATCACTCAATCAAAGAATTGAAGAAGAATATAAGAACAAAAAATTCAATTAATCATAGAAAAAAGTGGCTACATCTTTCCTAACAAAATTAAATTAGCTAGTGGCAAATTGGAGACGGGTCTTAATCGTCTTTCTTCAAAACTGGACAAATGGGTTATCTCAGATCTCATGCCATTCGCAGAAACAGCCAATCAAGCACTTCGACACAAAAACATCTTTAACAACCCCACAACCTCATAAAGCTCATGACATAGCTAGTGTGCATTTCATATATATATATATTAAAAAAAAAAAAGAAGCAGGACTAAGATTTTATTTTGGTCCCTTATTGATATGGTGTTTCTCATTTGATCCCTTATAGCATTGTCTTCTCATTTTGGTTCTCGCATAAAGTATTTTTAATTTAGTCTATTATAAATTAAATTTTCCTTTTAATTTCATATCTCACAAATAAAATTGTCATTAATAATGTCCTTTTGTTAATTTACTATCCATAAAATTATAACTGTCAATTTATATAATTGTGACTAAGCAATAATAGTATATGTCAAAAATTTGTCATATAATATTAAATTTGTTGATTTCATTAGTGGCTACATGTTTTCTTATGAAAACAGAACTTGACTCCTCATGGGATGTAGTAATTCCTTATAGGATAAATAGTTTTCTTCACAAGAAAGCTAGAAAACAAGTTAGTTATTTACCGTATTCTTCATGATTCAGCAAGTATAGATATGTTGAAGTTCTCCATGAGAACATAGAATAATTTTCTCTTGAAAAATAGAGATTATGTCCTTATGGGATGACAGACCCAGAAATTCCTCATGAGATGGCAGAAATACTTCATAGGATGTAAAAATCCTTATAGGAAGACAGAACTCTAGAAATTCCTCATGGGATATTGAGTACTTTTCCTGAAAAAGTAGCCAAAGAATAGTGCACTATATTGAGAAAGAAGTTAAGACACAAGTTATGTGTTAGTATATCAGTTTATACTTTATGGAATGAGTTTCTTATTGAAATTGCTTTTATAATAATTCTTTTATGTTCATGGAAGTGTGAATTAGTTATTGAGAATTGCTTTTTATGACTGAAACGGTTCTTGGAATAATTTCTTTAAATAAACTAGCTACTGAGATTATATATCTTATGATTTATGTTATAACTAACCATTTCAGGAGTTGAAGTAGAGAAGCAAGAGGTAGCAAGAAACAAGCTAGCATAGTTGCTAGATAGTTACACATAGAAAAGGAATGTAATGTTAATTTCCTATATAAACCTTTAGAGATCTATGCATAATTTGTGTATATGCATAGAAATATGAGTTACATGTAAGTTCCTTGTATTATAGCTTCAGTCTAGAAGAGAATTTGCAAAGAAGAGTTGAAGAAGTGTTGTAGATTGTGTGCATAATAAAACTAGGTAATTTTACCATGTTTTCAAGTTAACTTTTTTCTGAAATCTGAAGCTCATGGTACATCAGTCGACCGATGTCCCTGTATCAGTCAACTGATACCTCTTGTTTTTAGATACATGTAATTTTGAAGACTATCAGTCAACCGATAGCCTCAGATTAGTCGACCGATTGTCCTCTACCAATTTAAAATTGTAAATTGCAAAAGGTTCCAAAGTTATCCTATTTTTATACAATCAGTATTTTGCCGGGCTTTCTAGAAAAGTTTCATAGTTTTAACCATAATTTTCACAAGATCTTTATTACAATTTTCTTAAATTGTACAAAATTGGTATGATTTTAGCAGACGTTACAATGTCTATGTATGTTGATTATAATTTTACATTATAATTACTCCTTGGAACTGATAATATTACGGTGAAAAGAATATCTAAAAAATCAACATATTTAAGTAAATTATTATATTATGTTAGAATGTGGCTCTTGAATTATACCTCTAAAGTGTGATGGTTGTATTTTTTGTTAGGCTTACGGTGCCGGTCATGTCTTCGGATTGGGAGCATGACAAGTAGCTCATGACATAGTTAGTTTCTCAACTTAACTTATGTATATATGTATGAATGACAAGATACTATTTTGAGCACCACAAGATGAATGCAGAACTAGCAGCTATACAAACCTAGTCTGAGAGAGGTGCTAACTATATAGTGGATATACCACTGGAAAAATGTTCTTGTGCGTATGACACAAAGGGTCTGCGATGGGGCCAAATGATTACAAATCTCGTTGAATGCATGAATGGCATCTGCTTAAGGATGTGGCATCTACCTATACTCGGATTGGTAAAAGCAACAATGTATAAATTAGTAGAATATTTCACAACACAAGCCACGAGTATACAGGCACAGATTTTAGCTTGCAGCACTTACTTCTCAAAGATTGGGATAAAATATTTGCAAACAAATCACAAACGCGGAAGAAGGTGTAGTTGTTGATTTCGATCTACAGAGGTCGTTATTTGAAGTGGAAGAAGCATATGATGAACTGAACGGACTATTTAGGAGTACTTGCAAGCTAAATCTTATTGCTAAAAAGTGTGATTATGAGGAATTTCATGCTCTATACTTTTCATGTCAACATGCGATAGCGGCATGTTTAAAGTGGGGCTTTGACTACCATCGACTAGTCGATAACGTTTACCGATTAGACACCATATTGAAAGCATATCAGAGAAAATTTTATCCAATCGAAAGCCACGAAGATTAGCTAGTCAATAATAGAGACAAAATGAAGCCTCACCCTCAAATGACTTGAAAGTAAGGGAGCCCAAACTCTACGTGCATAAATAGGTCAATGGATTATAGATAGCGTAGGGACTCTTTACGATGTGGAATCTGCAGACAAACTAGATACAATTAATCAACATGTCAATCATACCCTATAATATCAGACAAATTAGATTAAATACTATTTTATTTGTATGATTTAATTTAATTTATAATAATTGCAATTGCAATTGGCATAAAATTTATTTAATATCCAATCTTTAATTAAAATTGGTGTAATTTCATATTTTTTAATTTACATAAAAAATTACGAATATTATTAAAATCCTAAAAACTAATAAAATAAATCTTGAATTGTTAAAAATTATTAAATACATTTATTAAAAAATAATAAAAATATTTAAAATAATTTATATATTTATTAAAATAATAATTAATTATTAACACATTAATAAATTTAAGCTATTTGAAGCAAATAAATAAATAAAGAAAATATCAACAAATAAAAAATAAATAAAAATAGCATTAATTTAATTTACACGAAAATATCATTATTATAATTTAATAAAAATTATATATTTTATAAATATATAGGTATCCCAAAAGAAAATGTAAGAGGAAAATTCGACCAAGTATTAGTCAAATTCTCCTCTACTAAATTTAATCAAAACTTGTTCGAATTTGTGCCTGGCATTTAATAAAATTTGAATAGTGTTTAGTCAAATTTTGTCTAAGTCTAGAACATCAAATTTGACCAAGACTTAGTTGAATTGCACAAATACTTCAACCAAGTGTGGTCGAATTATATGAAAGTGAGTATATTGAGAAATAATTTTAAATAATTAGTATTACAAGAATTAATTTTAAAAAAGTTTATACCCGTAAATCAAAAGGTAACTATCATACACCATATTTAAGTAAGTGAATTACACATATAGTTTCGGAAAATGGACCCTTATTCTCCATTTTGTTTTCAAATTTTGTTGACAAAAAAGTTTCTTCAAATTATATGTTGAAAAAAAAAGATTTCATATACTCTTATTAAACTTATTTTAATAGATTTTACAGCTGGCTCTTACGCATAATCAAATTAGGGATTTTTTTTTTAATTTTTTAATACACGTTTAATTAATTTAACAAAATTATGATATTGTCATTAAAAAGATTAAATCTATGAATATCATAAATGTATATATATATATATATATATATATATATATATATATATGTGTGTGTATATATATAATATTATTTTGTAAAAACTGATATTTTTTCAACTTTTTGAGTTATACATAATCATCATGTGCCAAATCTATAAAAAGAAAAATATATATATTAATCACTATAAATTAATATGTAATCAGATTATGCAAAATTTTCATTTTGTATCTAGGTTTTAAGATGAATTAATGAACCACGCAATATACGAAGTCTGTAAATATAATGACACGTCCTATATATGTAAATTTTTTACCAAATCGTGAATTTCGGGAGCAGTTTAGAGCATCTACAGCACTATAGTTTTTATTTTGGGTTACACAGTGTCACCTCAATTTAATTAACTATCCACTACTTTAAGTAACTCTTTATTACGATAGTGAATCTCTTAAAAACTCACAAATAGGTCTAACAATCAACTCTCTACTACGTTAATATTATTATTCTCTATTAACAGTACATTTATTGTAAGTTGATTATTTTATTATTACTTTTTATATAAGAACCGTTCTTACGCGTGATAGCCAACGTAACGAGCTACAGTGATGAATTGAAATAAGAACTAATTCTTATATTTAATAACCCCTTAATAACTATTACTATAGATGCTCTAAGATTAAGAATTACTACAACTTAAATTTCCATAAATTCACTTTTGATGCTCTGTTTAAACTTTTAACTATAAATCAGTAAGACCATCATCACTTTATTCACATATATGGAACCATACATGGAACCAGATAGGAAAGATCGATTCCTTTGGCTCATTCAGAATAAGGAATTACAGTAAATGTGACTCTCCACAATTAATTAATTTTTTTCTCTTCACAAATGCAACATCTTCACAGAAACAGTTCATAGGTAATAAATAATAATAAATGTAGATAATGTGAGTAACTCGTAATTTCATGCAACGCGCAGCTTAACGGCGTCCAATTCCTCCACCTCCGCCGCTACCAAAACCACCTCCTCCTCCAAATCCGGCACCTCCACCTTCACCAAATCCACCTCCAAACCCGCTTCCTGAACCTCCAAATCCTCCACCAAAACCACCGCCAGAACCACCTCCAAAGCCGCCGCCACCTCCTTTCCCAATGCCACCTCCATTACCAAAGCCTCCACCACCTCCATTACCATAGCCACCACCAACGCCTCCACCTTTTCCAATTCCTCCTCCTAGGCCACCACCTTTTCCAACGCCACCCCCTACTCCTCCGCCAAGTCCACCTCCCTTTCCAAAGCCATAACCACCCCCGCCTCCAAGGCCACCACCCTTTCCTATCCATTCACCCTTACCAATGCCTCCACCCTTTCCAAAACCACCACCAACACCTCCGCCTGAGCCTCCTCCCTTTCCAAATCCACCGCCTCCCAATCCTCCACCTTTACCAAAGCCACCACCAAATCCTTCTCCACCCCCTCCAAATCCAGCCCCACCTCCACCTCCTCCCCCGAACCCACCGCCAACTCCTCCGTCTCCTCCTACTCCGCCACCAAACCCACCACCCTTTCCAAAACCTAAGGACTTCACTTCATCATTTATCACAGTTGCCACAACATTCCTAGCAACCACATTGGCTACAAAAACATGAATACAAATCAATAACAATAAAGGCACCCTCTTGTCCCCTCCAAGTACCATTTTTAATACAAACTCACTGACACTCTCAGTCCTTGTTAGTGCAGTCCTCAAAATAAAGAGGTTTTTATATATAGCAAAAGTTATCCTATTTAGTAATTGCTCCATTCTTTATTGAGGCTTCAACTTCTACCTGCTTGCCACTAAATTTAATGCACAATTTGTAATATACTTTTATTCATCAAGAGTTTGGTGCACCTACTTTTCACAACATATGACACGAAAACAGAAGAACAACTCCAACTTGCAAATATTTACCAATCGAAGGGGCAAACAAAACCGCCCATTTGCAGCTCACATGGCTTGGCCCCAGCATGGTTCTTCTCTGCGGATCTTGCAAGCACTAAAGTGTTGGGCAGTTTGTGTGTCTCCAATCTTTCATAACTTGTTTCCTAATCATTCTTATCCCTCACGGATGTGTCATGAACATGTGCACTTTATGTCACATTCATGTGATGATGGATGATTCCTTTTACAAAAAACTTCCCTTCTAAGCAAGCTATCTAGTTAGTTGAATTTTACTTTTTCCCCTGAACGTATTTTCTCAGTAAGCAAACAGGTACTGTTGATCAGCCGTGGAAGACATTGTGGGATATAAAATTGTTTTGACAGGGTTTTAGAAGCATTAAATGTTGTAACTTTTAAAATCGATTAATACAAATCTTGATTGGATCATATATAGTAGTAAATACGATCATGGACCCAACCTCTGCAAGACCAGGAAATTAAGTGCTAGAGTAGGATTCATGAAAGATTCAAAGAAAGCTAGTGCCTTTTGGGCACCATTGCATGTCCTTGGTCGGTGAAGAATTTAATGCCTGTTTGAAATTTTGTTATGTTCTTCGAATCTGTGGCTGGCAAACATATCCCAACAAAATTTAATCATGGCAAACTTTAAGTCAAGTTTATACATATTTAATTTCAAGTTTTTAAATGAAAATATAATAAGTAATTTTTGTACAGATTAGTACTTTATGATTTTTTTTGAAAAAAATATTAATATATCATATTATTATTAAATAACTAAATAACAAAATACCTACAAAAACTTGTCTAAAACTTTTTTCCATTTAGTAATGGGATAAGGAAAAAAAAAAGTTCCCAAGTTATTTTGCATTCAATCATTTATCTTTAGTTAATTTGAACATTTTGACGTCGAGAGCCTGACTCAAGTCTCTTTATTAATTACTAAATTATTTTAAGATTTATGCGTAAAATAACAGTAAGAATAAATTATTTTATGAAACTTTTGAAAAAGGAAATTTAAGAATAAGAAAGTTCAACCTCTTTAAGATTTCCTGTCTATCATATTACCTTTAATTTCATGGTAAAAAGATGATTTCGAATTTCTTCAATCATCAAATAATGATCAATCAAAAAGAAGTATATATATATATATATATATATATATATATATATATATATATATATATATATCTTTTGATCGGATTATTTTTCTGTAATATTAATCCGAATTTGTTTTTTATTCATAAATTGTTGGGCTAAAATAATTTAATTCTTTAAATCATATATGGGATGTTGATTTGATAACTATATATATAGTTGATGCTTGATCATTATGCAGGGAAATGCCGGTTAGTTTTGGGGTGTTTTAGTCATTGATTTTAAAGTTATATATGTTAATGGATAAATTAAAAACTAATGAAAAAGAGGTTAAAATGCATATATGAATGAGTGAGAAGTTAAATAATATTTTTATGTTTTATTTTATTATTTGTAAAATATAATAAAAATTAGTATATTATTTTTATACTTAAAAGTGACCAAAAAATAATTAAAGAAACAAAAATGGTAAAAACATACTTTGGTTCCTATAATTTCATCAATACCCCTACATTTTATTTTTTTAATTTAGTTCTTATACTCTAAAATCATTTATAAAAAAGTGCATATCATCATAATTTATTTTCTGTCAACTTTGTGCTGATGTGCCAGAGATTATGCAGATATATATGGCGTAAATTGTCATTATAATTTATCTTAATGGCATTCCTCAGCAAGGGAAAGCCATATAAAAAATTTAATATATTGAATGACCATTGTGCCCCTTTCTTCCTCCTTAATGGCATTCCAAGTAGCAAGCAACATCAAAAAATAATAGTAACTGACCATTGTGCCCCACAATCAAATCCAAAATCTTAATTATTGGTCGGAACATAAATATAAATCGTTAGATCTTAGATCCATATACATATCTATGCTAAGAAAGTTGAAGCATAGTGCTTCTGTATTCCCTTCTCTGTCTCTTTTCTCGTCCTTCTTATCTACTTTCTTTTATTGTTCTTTCATTAACTTTCTCTTTTCTCGTACTTCTGATCTACTTTCTTTTATAATTCTTTCATTAACTTTTCTAAGGTGTAACACTCTTTTCTCTAAAAATGTTTCACAGGGAATTAGAGAAAGCTTAAAGGACATCACAGGCTTATCTAGTACCAATGATATGGGAATATATCTGTATGCTTATGTCACAAGGTAGAAGCTCTTGAGAACAATATAATTTCTTGCTGGGAAATGTTTGAAATCGTCTTGCAAGATGGAAAATTCCTTGCTTATTTATTGCAAGGGGCGTCTTCAACGAAGTTCGTGTTATCGGCCATTCCAGTTTATGCCATGCAATCTTCTAGAATCCTGAGAGGAATTTGTTCATAAAATTTAACGAATTCAACCAAGTTTCATTTGGGTCATTCTGACCAACACAACCCTTACCTCTAATAAGTCGGGATACAATATGCTGTAAAAAAAAGAAGATTGAGGTCTAGGTTTTAGGGAATTAAAAATTGTTATCAGATGCTTCTCTCATGAAACTTGTCTGGAAAGCAAAAACGAATCAAGATAATCTTTGGATTCGAGTTTTGAGAAGTATGGAAGAAATAAAGATTGTGATGCTAAATCTTATGATTTAGGGGGCAGTGGAAGGATTTTTGTAAGCTTTGGAAGGATGTCAAAAATAACAAATTTGGATAATTGGTACCACTACAAAAAAATTCAGAATCAGACGGATTTTTTCTTCTTAGAGTCCGTCCCTGATTTCAAACTAATTAGATACGGATTTTGAGAGAGAAAAATTTGTCACTGAATTAAATTCCTTACCAAATATTAAAGATGGATTTTGGCTTGTCAAAAATCCGTCTCTCACAATTTTTTCACATTTTTTTAAATATTTAAAATATTAGAGACAAATTTAGTTTGTTTTAAAACTCTGTCCCAAATGCAATATATGCACAATGACATCATCTTGGTGTAGGACGGATTTTTCCATCCCAGAAATCTATCTCTGAAGCAAATTAAACGACGTCATTTTGATCAACAATTTTAATCTAATCCCCTTTAACCTACTCTGAATCCTTCATTCCTGATTTCACTTCTCATTTCTGCTCTAAACCTCGTGTCCGTCCTCTCTGCTCTCCCGTGGCCTCTCTTGTGTTTCCAGTGTGGTGGACCACCTTGGTCTTGAAGTACTTTTGGTTGTTCTTTGTTTTTGAGGCTTGTTAGTCTTCGCTTACGGGAGAATGCAGTAGCATTGTTAATTTGTGTATTTGTATTATATTGGGATTCCTTTATTGTTGTCTGTAATTTTAAGTATCACTTAGTTGAGTTAACCTTTTAGATTGTTTATTTTATTTGTTGAGTGCGGA
This sequence comes from Biancaea sappan, assembly GCA_037074585.1. Taxonomy (NCBI): domain Eukaryota; kingdom Viridiplantae; phylum Streptophyta; class Magnoliopsida; order Fabales; family Fabaceae; genus Biancaea; species Biancaea sappan. Next base: position 38,361,370 of record CM073491.1, on the reverse strand, counting down.
CAGTGTTTTTGATGATGTGAAAAGCACATTTTTAAAAGATTCAATTAGTTATTTACTCCTTGACATATTACTTTCCCCTCAATTTTAGTTTTTGAAAGATCACCCTCCTCTAAATTTGATTTATCAAATATAACTTTGCACAATTTAGTATATTTTCTCCCAATCAAATTGGTTCTTTTGTTAGACCAAACTGAATTCCCACGCTGTCATTAATTCGTGATACATACTTCCTAAGTGTCGTCAAGCCCCAAATACTTTTTAGAGGAATTATTTTGATTGGGGAAAATGTTTGGAGGGTTAAATTGAGATGTTTCATCTTTAGATGATCAAATTCAAAGGCTAGTGATCATTCAAGGAACAAATTGAGACTTTATTTTTTGGAGAGAAAATTAAGAAGAAAGTGATCTTTCGGCAAATTAATAATCCATATAAAATGCACTTAAAAACCAAGAACCAATGATCATCTTTGCAGAAAAACCAAAAATAGAGGAATAATTACTTATTTAATGAATTAATTGACTTGGAATTATTGTCTGTAAATGCTCTTGATATTCGGTTCTCTTCCTTCATATTGGCATTGTCAAACTCTCACTCCTTGTGGTACTTGAACATTGTCACTTTGTGTCTTGAGTTTTTATTTCTTTTCAAATTGTGCTCTATGATAGATATTAACTCTTTCTTATCTTTCCTTTGCTTATTTCTTTGCTTATTATGGACATGATTGTTAACGTAGTTAATATCTATTTTCAATACTACTTGTTTAAATTGTTGATTTGTGTTAAACTGCACAACACAAGCTTTATCAAGTGTAGGTGGATGGTTAATTGTAATCAGTGACATAATTAAGAATGTGTATTATGGTTAATTATGTTACTGATTACAGTCATTCTCCTCCACTTGGCTAAAGCCGGTTTTATGTGCATTTTAACATAAGTTAGCAATTTAAATAGATATATGGGAGAAGGAGGAGGTAGATTTGTACACATCATTTATAATTAAGGTATTAATTTAATTTTTTTGTTCAATGAATAAAAATAATGCTTCCATAATCAAGTAGTTTAAACATGTTAGTATACCATGCAAATTTCCAAAAAAAAATTTAGTGAACAATAATAGGATTGCGAGCATTGAAGTTAGTCTTCCCACTAACTCTAATGCTTACAATCTCGTTCTTGTTCACTAAATATTTTTTTGAAAAGTTGCATAGTATAATAACTTGTTTAAATTATTTAATTGTGCATGTATCATTTTTATTTATTCGACCTAAACATTGGAGGTGGAATTTAGGGACGAAATTTTCGTCGCTAATTGGAGACGGATTCAAAGATGAAATCTTTCATCCCTGATCTAAGCTAAAAATAATCTGTCCCTGATTGGAGCTAGAATCAGGGACATAATTTTTGTATCAAATAAGGGATGAACATTTATCCTTCTCAGATACCAAAAGTTTATCTGAGATAGATTTCTTTTTCTAAGACGGAAGACATTTGAGACAAAAATTTTAGACGTCTCAGACATCTGGCTCAGAGACAAAAATAAATCTGTCTCTGATGTCAATTTTTTTTGTAGTGTACAGGCAACGACATGCATTTCTTGACAAACTAATGGTGTAATAAGTTGGGAAAATTAGAGGATAGAACATTGTTCCTGTTTTAATTTGAACTATTGATCCTCACCTCAAGGGCCCAGGAAAAAAAATTTTTTAAAAACGACTCCAAACGGCCTTTTTTTTATAGACCGTTGATTTTGAACTTTCCAAATTAAGTGTGTTTTGGGAGAGCATTGGCAGTAAGCTACCCACGTTGAAATTGCTCAAAGGTGGTTTGAAAAAAGTGGTTGATGTTTGGGACAACATTGAAACAATCCGCGTTTAAGGCACCCACATTTGATTCACTCTCTCTGTGGTTTACTCTTAAAGCTAGTGGGTGTCGCTTCTGGCCGAATGAAACGTGGTTGGCTTTTGGTTTTTCTATTTTTCCCAGACTACCCCACAGCTAAGGAGAGAACAAAGCAACCAAAAGAAAAAAAACAAAAACAAAGCATGGTTAATCTGGTTTACGATTATCACATCCCACCTAGGGCACATGACCAGCACAAGAGTGAGCTTGACCTCACCTCAGAACCTGGCTCATTTTAACAATTCTATATACCGAATATCCCAAAATAGACAAATATAAATAAATTTCATCTAAGAAGAAGTTTATTTTGTTTATCCATGAACAATTAAATATAATCAATCATATTACATAAATATATTTCATATATTTCTTCACAACATATTAATTCAATAAATTATCTAGAACCAAATCTTTGATACAACTAAATCATTTACATACATTATTTCATTAGCTTACAGTAACAAGATTCCAATTCCTAGCTACCTACAAGAACACGGAGCAACTCTAGAGGAACAGACCAAAGGTTACAAGTATGGTACTTTAATCATTCCCCGGATTCAAGTAGAGCCTTGAGTTAAGGATCCATGACTCTTTGCATGAAAAATAGTCTTCCATTGCTAAATCTAGAAAAAAAAATGTTAATAAGACGGTCTGAGCAACTACGTGCCCAGTGAGGGGACAATACTACACTGGCAAAAAACAAATATAACGCATCATAATGATAATATGTATCAATCATATATAAACCGATTATAACACGATACAATATAGATCAAAATAGTTTTCAACAACAATCAATTCAATCAGTCACATTTTAATATAACATAGTTAAGAACAATTCATAGCAACAAGCAATTCAATCAATTGCACATATTTTTCTTACCAATCGGGTCGTCCAGGGTACCTCTGGATCGTTGCCCATGGCCCCGCCGCATCCACCCTTATCGCTCCATTTATAAGTCTCCACCCTTATGGCTCCATGTGAATTTTTCCCATGGGAAGCACCACCATGTCTTTCTTTTCTTTCTCAAACACAAACACAATCATAACCAAAACCTTATATCATAAACAAATGCTCATCCACAACATACCTCAACCATTCATAGTTAAATAAATTTAGCAATCAAAATGAACCACATCTTAACTCAATTCACATGTTATTCACATTCCATAAACATAATTCATTATCATTCACAATTTTAACAACAATATAACTCATCACTTTCCATATTCAATCGCAATTTCATATCATGTTCCAAACATAGAAGCTCCATTGTATTTACAATTTATCTACAATGGTACTTGAATATTATGTACTCATCATTCTCATGGTGGTGAATAGGTATAGTTATGTCCATACTAAATTATTTGAAAACACTATTCAACAATCCTTGAATGTATGGATGTATGTGTGTACATGCTTTTCTATATTTGATCCAGATGTAATACATACTTATATATATATATATATACACATACATATAATCTAATTAACTCATAATACTACATACAAAGGTATATATATATATATGTGTGTGTGTGTGTGTGTGAGAGTGTATAAATGTATATTCATACATATATAAATGTATGTTCCATCTCTTCATTCCCAATCTAAGAGATAGGAAGGTATGTATACTCATACACACACTTCCCAAAAAGTTTCTACAATGATAAATTATGAACATATCCACACTTTCCCACATGTGAGGTTATCACAAACAAACACATACTTTTCCTCACATATTTCATTTCATATATTCATGCATGAATCTAGTTTATACAATTAAATCTTAGTCCTGATAAATATTAAGCTATAATTTAACCATCATTCCCTTCACATTAGTGTATATCACATGTTATCACTATGATGCAAGGGATTATATATATATATATATATATATATATATATATATATATATATATATATATATATATATATCATTTAGCCATAGTAAGTACCAACCCACTCACCTTGATTCTGAGCAAGGCTCCCACACTCTAAACCGAGGAAAGGTGCCAAAGAACTCATAGGAAGCCTAGAAAATAAGCCAAAAAAGAAACAACACCAATTTAAAATTTAAGTCACCAAGCATTTAACATTGTTCTTTTTTTTTTTGCTAAATTGGGAACTAAACTTTACAAAATTTCTAGTACTAATTTGTAGCTCAAAATTCAAGAAACTTAGCATAGAGCCTTCCTTGTGTGCTATGATAAAAAGTTTAGACTAAAACTCCCTCGTTTAGCCCTCTCTAAAGACCTCATTAGTGATCCTATGCCAAAACTGTCCAATTCTGCTATAAGTATTGTTCTATGCTTGACATACCATCCTAACCAGGTCCAAATGCAATGAAATTTTGCAGATCATTGGTTTCATGTCTTAGCTAATGAGCTTCAAACTTTCCAGGTCACATTGCCACTATATTAAGAATCTCTTATAAAAATTTCGTGATTTTAGGAATTGATTTAGTTATCCAAAATACACAAAAACAGCAGCATGCTATAACAGTCTCATTTTCATATTCTTCAAACTTCAGCTACTGTTTAGGTGCATTAGGGGTACCAAACCAACCTAGAAAATTTTGAAATAATTTATACATATTCTTGGACACCACTTCTAGTTACATACCAAATTTCATAATCATTGGAGATCATTTAATGCCTCAATCAATCCCAAAACTTCATAGCAGTAAATGAAAATCAGTAAATTTCTGCAGAAACGTGACAGCACTGTTTCTCAGTTCCCTTATATTTTCTTTGATCCCAAGAGCATAAATTCACACCTTGCAACGAATTCTAAGTCACTAACACCCATATTTCCTTCTAAACAAAGCAAGAGTAAATCAGACATTAAATTCCATCTCACTCCCTCTTTCTTTAACAAATCAGAATATTTTGCACCACTAAAAATCTCAGAACCTAATCTTGAGTTAAAATCAGATTCTTTGCTTCTCAAATGTTTTTTAATCTAATTTGGAACCAAAAGAATGAACTAATAACTTGCATCCCATCATCCACTTAAACCCTCACTCAATTCTCTTCCTAAAAATTTTGCCACCACGAAAAGGAATGAGAAAGAAAAGGAATACAAAAATAGAGGAGAAAGGACCTTATTCTCACCTTAGAATGAAGCTAAAGCCACTTCTGCCGGTGGTGGTGTGGTGGTCGTCGATGATGGCCAACACAGCATTCTCCTCTCTCTCTCTCTCGCAATCTCTCAAGGGAGGTGGTTCTCTTCTTGGCCAAGGAGAGTCCTTGGCTAGAGAGGCTCCCACAGCCCTTGGTTGGCTGTGGGCCCCACAGCCATCCAAGGGCTGTGGGCAGCCCACTTAGCCAAGGACTCTCATTGGCTAAGGAGACACACATGGTCCATCTCTCAATCTCTCCTTTCCTCTTTCTGTCACAATCTGAAAGTGTGTGTGTGACTATTTCAGATTGTGTGTGTATAGATATTTATTCAAGTCCCAAGGACTTGTGATGGAGAGGTGATGCAAGTGGCTTCCTTCACAAGTGCCACTTCACCCTTCCTCTTGCTTTATTTATATAAGACACCCCTTTTCAATTTAATTAATCACATGGGCCCCTAATGATTTTATAAAACTTCAAATTTTACCTAAATTTTAGGAATTATTCTTTTATCACTCTAAACTTCACCTTTGACATATAAATTAACTTTCCAACTAAAAAAAATCTTTAAATAAATTCTCAAAAACCTATTATCATTTGTTTCCTATTCCAAATAAATCCTCAATATGTCCAAATTTTAGAATTTTTGTTCCTCAAATTTTTCTTTAAATTTTTAAAGCACCGTACTGTTTAAAAAATATCTAGGATATTACAACGATGTCGGAAGCTCACTGCTGAGGATTCATCTGTGCGGCCTTATCAACTCATTGATGAGGATTCATCTGGTTTACGGTGTTAGAAGCTCCGAGCTGGTTCGTGAAGCTGGTAGTAGAAAGCCTCTGTTCTCCTCTAATCTTTTGTGAGAAGTCTGGTTTAGTGTCATATTGGAGAAGATGACTTGGTTTTCCTTTTTTTCTCCTTCTCTTTATGCAATTGGGTCAGCTTCAGCCACTATGATGATGAACTGCAGGAGGAATTGGATGATGATGATGAGGCAGCACTGGATGAGCATTCCATATTCGATTCCTGTGTCTATTAATTGGAGTGCTCTGCCAAAGAAGTGTTGGGTCATGTGGAGGAGAGAGAAACAGAGACACTTGGCAAAGGGAGTGGGAGAGGGAGATATGAATGTAATTTTTTTTTATATATGACAAGTGGTAGAGTAAAATAAGAGGAAATTCCTTTCAAAAAAAAAGATGAAATTATATAATTTTTTGAATGATAATTGAATTATAAATTTAACATGAAATTATAAATCAATTAAAATTAATGTCTAAAAAATAGTTGATTTTGACCCAAAAAAAATGGAAGTTAAGGATTATAAAGGAAAAATTGGAAAATAAACGTGATAATGATTCCTTGTAGTGTAAGAAAAAAACCAGAAAACTTATATGATAGGGACTAAAATGAATGAAAGAAAAAATTTACTGGGGTTAATTTATTTTCGAGAAAAATATATTCTGGATCTATATATCTATATAAAACTAAATATGATCTTAAATCATATAAAAGATAAAAGAAAAATTTTGACTAAAGACCTAAGTGAATAAACAAAAAGGTTTTTGGTAAATGTTGAAATTAAAGTAAAATTTAGTTTAAATTAAAATTAATATTATATATCTATATTGTGTAAATATTCATATATATATATATATATATATATATATATATATATATATATATATATAATGTAAATATTGATATAATTCACTAAGTTAGCTTTAAATAAATGACAATAAATAATAATGGTATATCAAAAAATAAATATAAAATTTATGACCTTTCTGATAATTACACATTTTAAACTACATTTGTACACCAATATCCAAACATTATGTTCTGCACCAGACCACGTTTGTTTGCTTCAAACCACGTTTGTCAAAATATCTCACAAACATGAATCATATTCATTTAAATCTAAATTTTTTCAACCACGTTTAATTAAAATTAATTTGCCCTATCCACATTTGTCCACCAAGTTACCAAACACACTCTAAAAATAAGATTCTCCTATTCTCTAAAGAGCAGTAGAGAAAATCCACATTCTAATGAATGCAGAAGGAAAGTGGAGGATAAAAGCCATGTTCTTTGAGAATGTATGTGTGATGCTAATTTATGGTGTGAGATGGTCCCAACAAAAAAAAGATCCTTGTTCTTCAACTGGAACATAGCAAAATGGATCAAACCCAATGCCAGGATATGGGGAGTTTTGAAGATAGAGAATGGAGAGTTTGGTGGGCAATTGGAATCTGGTATCATTGGTAATGGAGGAATAGAAGCATTTTTGAAGAAAACTACGTGAAGCCAACAAAATTGTTGCTGGTTATCAAGAATTACGTGCAGCAGCTAAATTGGCAACCCCAAAATGTGATGTTGCTCAATCTCGAGCCACAAAACTGCAATCCACGTGGCTGGGAGAAACCCCATTGATGGATGGGCCATATTAAACTAAGGTTTAAAAAATCAAAATGGTCATTAAACCAATCAAAGTACCTGTTCAAGGGTCAATTATCAAATTGTGATCAAATCGTTGATAGTTCAAATATATTAAAATATAATTAATGTATATGTTATAGATATTAAAATATTACAATATTCTAAGCATGTTACATATATATATATATATATATATATATATATATATATATATATATATATTAATTTTAAATTTTATTCTAATAATTTAAATTTTTGGAGATTTTTTTAAAATACATAATAACATTTAGTAAAAATTTAAAATTACAATTTCTTTCTTCTATTTTCAAAATATATACTCTTGTCCCTTGTAACTATGAAGCAATATAAAAGGGGAAGAGAGAGAGAGAGAGAGAGAGAGAGGGGGGGGGGGAGGGAAGGAACATATCATGTACTAACTTATTTCTTTATATAGAGAGTATCTATTGTTGTGTAGAAAAGAATTAATATGAGCATTAATCTTTGAACTTGGAAAAAAGAAGATCAACCCCCTTTTCTTGGCCAAGCATAGGCAATATTTTGGGTTTTGTTCAATTCTTGTGATTGATCTGCTAAAATTTTGAGTACGAAGTTACTGAAAGGGAGAGGACATGATTTGATAGTTTTTCTGGTGTATGCGTTAGAAGTCTTGCGAATGACATTTTGGCTTCGCGACTCGGTCTTTCCTTAAAATAAAAGAATAAAACGAGGATTTGAGTAAATTAATTTGCCTGGACAATAGATTCATATTGTTATTGACAAAAACATGTTTGTAATTTCTGCTTTGACTCAGAAGTTTTGTATACAGTATATACACAAAAGGGAGCAACTATCCTAGGAAACAAATTACTGTTAAAATCAAATTGTAAAGTTTAGGGATTTGATAAATCCCGCTCTTTTTTTTTTTGGATGATACTAAGGTATCGTTTGAATGAGCTTATCTATTAGTATAAATATTTTTATGTAAAAAAAAATATAATGCTTAAATAAGCTTAAATAAATAACTTATTAATCTCCAAAAAAAATTATTTTTAAATTATTTTATAAAGTTAATTTTTTAAACTTCTTGAAAAAGTCTTGTAGGAAAGCCCAAATTCACATGACCTAAAAGTTATTTTGCACTTTTATAAGATAAGTATATCCCCAATCATAATTTAAAATTTTATGAAAACTAAATCATTTATAATTATAAATTTTAAAAGTGTTTCTTCAAGTGTGTATCCAAACATTAAATAATTTAATTTAAAAAAACTTATGTTATATAAACTTTTTACATAAGACCTTCTTCTATAAACATTTAAATAAGCTATTTATCCAAATAGAGTTTAAGTTTAATTCCTAGGGTTAAAGAATTATTACAATGAATGGTAGAAAGGACTAATTAGAAACATTATTTCTTATTATAATTAATTACAAAACTCTTCTCTTAGTTAGAAGGCTTAGGATGAATGCACTTATTTTCTCGGAGAGAATGGTTTCCAGGAAATGAGCAGGCTTTCCATCATAAAATGGTGGAAGAGACAAGTATCGTCTCTATTTCCCACCAAGCTTGCAATTTTCAGTCCCTCTCGTCGTTGAATGGCTTCAATCTAAACCATAATCTCCCACCCATTCAGTTTTTAATGGAAAAATTAGCTCGAAGTGGTGACAGAAAGAAAACAAGAAAAACAATTTGAGAATTGGTCAGACACGGCTTCTTCCACGGTATTTTGAATAAGACTGGAAGTTACGTCTTTTTTTTTTTCCCTTAGAAAACAGAAGAGGATGCGATTTTTTTTTTTTTCTTTCCTAACAACTTAGAGTTGATATATTGAAACTGTAATTCAAATGTAGTTATAAGTTTTTCCACTGGATCTATAACTAATTTATTGAAATTATAATTAAGTCTTTGTTCAAGATAAGATGCATTTTCTCCTTACAATAAAGTTCTTTAAGAAATATCAAGACTTCCATTTAAAATACAAAGTTGTAGTTATATTAGTCACAAACAAATTCAAACTAGAGACATCATGTTAATCTCAATCTCAAAACTAGTTTACATGTGAAATAAAATCTAAAACTCAAACTGCCATGAACTGCAGAGAACTAATTATTCTATATTAGCAAGTACTAAATAGAAAACAACTAATTCACAAAATGGCAACCCAAACCATGAATAAGAAACAACAGAAGTCCACTATATCAAACAAAATAATCAGGTTGATACTAATATACTCCTCTTTTTACAAGAATGGGTCCCTACAAAATCAGATTGGAAGGAAAAAGAAAACAAGCCAAAAGTGAAGGCAACTAGAAGCCCTACTCTGTCCTAGGCCTTTTTAATTGCGACGGATCTTGCTTTTAGATTCAGAAAGATTGCCCTGTTGCAAGAAAGCAAATAGGATTTCCATTAACTAAATAATCTAGAGCAGGGTACTAATTTAGTTCTCCAAAGATTACAATTCTATTGATTTAGCCATGAAACAAGTGTCTCAATTTAGTATTGAAAAGTTGTCTCAATTTAATTTATCTTTTTGTCAAAGTGACTTTGAAAAATAAAAATTTTGAGATTTAACAATGATAAATTTGCTACTTAGCGACAGAAAAAACCAAATTAAAACAAATGTAATCTTCTGAAAGCTAAATTGAGGCTAAAAAAGTAATTTACTTAATCTATTGTGCAGTATGCATATAAATCAGCATAAAGATGAAAGTAAAAGATCACACTTGCTTCCAACTTGTTTAGCAACCGACTGAAGTAATTTCGAACCAAGATGTCATACTGCCAATTCTTGATGAAAAGGAGTGGTGATAACTGATAAACTTTTGTTATCTGTTGACATGTTTTCTTTTTGGCTTGGGTGGCATGTAATTTGAGCAAAATGTAAAAGTCCAGAATTTTCTATCAATTTAATTATTATCCAAATTCTGTGTAAGAAGTAAGAGACTAAATGTTGCCACTTTGCATCAAGAATATGGACAATTGTTGGTTCAAATGAGGGACAATGTCGTGAATTGCACAATGTTAGATCACACATTGACACATTGATATTGCGGCACTATACGACTATGTTAAAATAATCATATTAGTGGCCTAAGTCCAAAAGCAATGTGTACGTGAGGAATGCACTGGCCTGCTTAATTCAATCAAACATAAACCAATGAGGAATGCAATAAGAATATTAGTAATGCTATGGGGAAAGTGATTATTTGAGTTTTAATTGGTAAACCAGGGATTAAGCTATCAATTAAGGCTTAATTTATTGTTTACCGTTTCCTTTATTGTCTTCAGCATTTTCTTAATATTCTCCTTTATAAACCCTTGGATCTAGCTTTTCATGCACCTTAATGATTGGAAATAATAATAATAATAATAACAGTAGTTCTTCTCTCTTCCTCTTACTCTTTACCTCCCTTTTTCTCACTCCTCCTTTTTCTGGTAACACATTGCCATCAAGGTTGGAGTATTAAATTTTAATGTATTTGATTGACTTATCTTCCTAAATCTACAGAATAGACAAATTATTTAGTTTCCTAAAGTACATCAATATCTAGATTCTCGCATGAATTATACAACAGTAACATATCTGGGATTCAGTTCAAATGGGGTTATATTTTATCTTGTTCTCACAAGATTAGATTTGATCTGCACAGCAGAAAACCAACAATGAAACTTTTACTGATCATATAATTCTGGCACAATAACAGATTGCAGGTAGATTTCAAGAAAAGTCCCAAAAGCACTTTCTAGTTTCTGCTATCTACAAGATTCCTTTTGTTAAGATGTTTTCCAGAGACAAAATCCATATCAAACTTGCCTCTTAAGATGATAAGCATAATGTTGCTCAAAAATAACTTTTGTTGTCCAGCATTTCATAGTATTAATTACCAATTAACTAAGCTAGTTGATAAATTTTGGGAGATGGCATGTATTAACCATGGAAGAAAGCTGATAAAAGAAGCAAGCTAAAGAATAAAGTTAGCCAAGCAAAAGGTTTTGAAGGATGTTGAAGCTCACCAGCAAGAAGCAACAAAGCTGTGAAATATAACGCGGAACTGCATGGGCATATACTGGTAATTCACCCAACCAACTATGGGCCAAAACTGCATGTTAAAAAACATCCTCAGCATGCCACCTTTTTCATACTGCCACATCAGCCAAAAACAGGAAATTGTTCTCAGTGCCATACCTTCCATGCAGTCAACTGAACAGAAGGATAGTCCTTTCGAACTTTATTCTTCACTACACCCCAAGGTCTTCCTGAAATGTAGAATCATGCTTTAATTTTTATGTATGCATGCATAAGAACATGCAAACGACCATTCCTGTTTTACACTTTCCAAATTCAGATAAGAGTTATCGATTTTTTCTAGTTTTTAATAATATCCCTGAAGTGGATATAGCTTAAAAAAAATTAAAAAAGCCCATTTGTATTAGCAATGCACAGGAAACAACTTTTTAGGATAACAATTACAAGAAGAAATTATTTGTATGCCAGCAAAAGCAACCCGAGGAAATGTGGGTGTGGGTGGGTGATATAAGAGAAGACATATTATACAGGAAAATAAAGTTTGAGCATCTGTCTTAAGTTTCTCTCTTAGAAAATCAAATATATTTCTCTTTCTATTTACAACAAGAATTTGACCTTCGGATCATGAGATAACTAATTGACTTCCCTACCAGAGCAAGAATACCTTTGAAGTTTATACTTTCACCAAGTGATTAATATTCAGGCAGACTCACTCACCCTTCTTCAAAATTCAGAGGCATGAATTTTCAGAGGTTGATATAGCAAACAGAAAGATCTAACTGAACTCTGAACATAGAAATTCCTAAGATTCAAGATAATGACGCTCCGAATGAGAAAATCCTAATTCAATCATATACAAGAGTTGACTTATATTGCATATCTCCAAACTTAAAGTGCAATACTATAGCTTATCCGTAGGAAAATAAAAACTTAGCCTCCTTATGCGATTGTGAGGCAGGAATCAAGCTAATTGTTCACTTTTTTTGTTTTTTTTTGTTTTAACCAATCGTTTGCCTACAATTTCACATAAAATAACCTGGAAATCATAGTTTATGGTTAAGAGAAGTTAGGAGAGAAAAAGCATTCGTGTTAAACAATTGTAGATCAGGACACCACAGTGACATATGAGGATCAAAGTTAGGAATTAAGTAACAATTAGTTTCCAAATTATGCTATAACAAAATAAACAGCAGTCAAGAACAAATATGACAAGCAAATAGAGGAGAGGAAGCAAAGTTTTTTTCTTTTTCCTTTTTTTCTTTTTTTCTTTTTCCACAAAACAGAAGACACATTTATGAGTTTCAACCAAAGATGATAATTTTTCTGATTCGTGTATTTGTTGGGAAACAGTATCTATATTTATAGGTAAAATACAATATGAGAAAGTCAAATTACTGAGTATACCTTCTATAATCAAGCCATAGTACATCATGAACAAAAAGTTATTCCATGGAGAGCTAGTTAACTGTTCTAGGATCACCTAACAATAAGAAATTCCATTCATCAAAAGGTTAGTTAAATTGAACAGATGCTTTGAAAAAAAAAAAAAAAGTACGCTCATAAATCGAAGAGATAATATAACAATATAGCTGTGAAGAAAGTACCTTCTTTGCAACAGTTTCATTGCCTTTCTTGCCCTTAAAAAGCTTATCCATCAACTTGTGAAGAAAGTGTCCAAAGGGTCCTGAGTAGGCGAAACCATATAGCTGCAAAGCAATTTCATTTTAGACTAATAGTCCTAAAAATTTCAACTACAAAACATAATTTCTGCTTCAAGAGGAGAAAAGAAGGAGGCACAGAAAAGAAATAAAATGACTCTTTGATTGCTCTATAGTTCAGAACTTCAGATTGATGAACTGTTTTAGTCTACATTTTACCATAAAAAGAAGCACTCTTCTCAACTGAAGCTTCTTCGCCCCAGAAATCTTCTGCGCCACTGCATCACTAAAACCTGCTAGAACTGCTGCCGTAATAGCCTAACAAAACAAATTCAAAAGAAAAAAGTGAAATTAGAATCTGAAGGAAGTAATGAAGCAAAGAAGGAATTAGAGTATCAAGGTAGAAAAGGAAGAAACCTTGGTTCTAAGAGGATGAAGCTGAAGCTGCTTCAGATAATTCCTCCAAGCGTCGTTGACTATCTCAGACATGGCGCCTGATCAACCCAGGATCTCTCTCGCTCTCTCTCTCTCTCTCTCTCTCTCTCTCTATCGGAGTGATGGAGCCAAATAAAACGTGAAAGCGAAATGCATTGAACTGGAGATTCCAATTAGATGGAAATATTGAGTCAAAAAAAAAAAAAACAGACACACACATGACAAACTTCCAAATCTGGGTTAGGTGGCCGAGCGGGTGAAGATAAATTAAGGCGGCTAGTCAAGTCTACTGAACAACCAGGCAAATAGAAAGGGAAAAAGTAAAGGATATAATTCCAATTTCTTTCTTATATCGTGGTCATTAAATTTTTGAGCATTCTTTCAAAGACGTCGACCTTTTTCTCAGCTAGCATTATTAAAAAATATATATTTAATATTTAAATTTTTTAATATTTAATATTAAAATAAAAAAATCACACCAATAAAGGTCGAGCTTCAAATAATAAATATATAGTACTTAAAAATAAGGTTAAATTATAATTTTAACCTCTATAATTTTATTAAAATTGTATATTAGTGCTTATATTTTATTTCTATGTAAAATAGTTTTTATAGCTCTTTTATCTTTATAAGTTAGTCATTGTTGGTTAACTTTGTTATTAAAATGATCTTACAATGTGTACATTTGTGAATAAATCAACATTTAAATTTTGTATAACTTAGCTATCATATTAACACATTTCTCATTTTACTCTTAATTTTCAATTTCTCTATCATAGTGTCTACATTGAATTTTGATCATATGGTGGCTAAATTGTGTAAAATTTAATAACTAGGCATACTAACATGTTCACAAATGTACACACATCATTCATGTAAGACCATTTTAACAGGAAAGTTAACTATAATAATGGCAATGACTAACTTATATAAATAGAAAAATTATATGGACTATTTTATATAGAAATAAAATATAGTGATTAAATTATAATTTAACCTAAAAATAATTATGCACTTTTTATATTTTAATATTGTATAACTATTTTATTGGGAAAAATTTAGATAGATTTTATTCTTAATAACAAATTGATAATAAAATATAAAATAAAAATTATAAGTAAGTCTGTAACGTTATATGGCATGTGTGGAAGTCCAACAATATGGTACGATTAGGACTGGTCAATGGGGCTAATTGAGTTATTGTAAGTCCAGACGTGGGGCAGAGAGCCATAAGAGCACGAAAGGGACAATATGGGGATTTCATTTTTCTCGCACATCACTAATTTAATTTTGGAATGTTTGTTTACATTTTTTTATTTTATTTTAAAAATAAAACATATCAATTTAATTTTTAAAAAATTATATTTGTTTCAATATTATCTAATCAAAGTAATGTTTAAAAATTATAATTTGATATTCAATAATAAAAAATTTAATAATTTAACAATAAAAATAATTAAATTAAAAGATAATTTTAAACAGGCCAACTCGATTCATTTGAGTTAGTTGGTCTTAAAATAGACTGGGTAGGATTGGTTTATTTTTTTAAATAAGCTAACATTATGCCGGCCCTCACATCTTTTATTTTTCTTTTTTAAAAATTAGTAAAAAATAGTTTATTAGTTTAAAAAAAGAGAATTTATGGATATAGAGATTTGAAACTAAAAAAATTAAAAATGAAATTATTCTTTCTCTTTTTTTTAATGTTATTTTTTTTCATTAATTAATAATTAAGATCAAAAAATTATATAAATTTAATATAAAATTATCTCCAAATGATATCTCTTATTCTATTTTGTATTATTTAAATTAACATATATTATTAATATTTAATATATATCTATATATATATATATATATAAAAGAAAAAAGGGTCAATCCACAAGTTAAGTGAGTCATGCCAATTCGACCTGTGCTAAAAGCGAAGTCAGCCCACCCCTTAAGAAACAGTTTAAGCTCTATATTTTTTCATGAATTTAAAAAACAGCTTTTTTGGCACCAAATTGAGATAAATCAATATTTAGAAACCAATAAAAATTTACTATTTTTGTATTT
This sequence comes from Biancaea sappan, assembly GCA_037074585.1. Taxonomy (NCBI): domain Eukaryota; kingdom Viridiplantae; phylum Streptophyta; class Magnoliopsida; order Fabales; family Fabaceae; genus Biancaea; species Biancaea sappan. The sequence continues at coordinate 38,345,737 of CM073491.1, read as the reverse complement.
AAAAAATAGTTTCTTAACATAATTTTTTAAAACTAAACATTGAAAACTTGTTTAAATTGTCAAGATAAATTATATATACAAATTAAATTATTGCAAAAAAAAAAAGAATTATGTATCAATCAAAAAGTACTCATTAAAAGTTGTGACTTTTGGACATTATTTTCAAATAATATGTAAATTTTCACTCTTTATAATAAGTTAAAAAGATAATGTGTTACCATGAATTTTTATAATAAGTTTAAAAATTACATTATTTGAAGAAAATCTTTGAGAAAATTGTGTACACCTTATTTAAACACTTTAATCTTTAAGGCTTAGATTCAATTTACAATTTAAAATTTTAATATAAACTAATATTTATTACATTATAAATAAATCAGAATATAATGATTAACTAAATTATTTTAAGTTTATAAATGAAAATACCAGAAAATAAAAGCATATAACAAAACCCACATTAAGCTTGAATGCTTGATGTTCCAGTCCCACCAAAGTTTTGTTAGAGAAATTGTTCTCAATTTTTTAAAATATTTCCAGTGCGATTGGTTTGCAAGAGTAGGAATAGAAAGAAAAAAAAATAAGAAATAAAAAAGAGAAAAAATAAAAATAAAAACAAACTTATTTGATATGCATTGAAAAAATAAATAAAAAAATATTTTAGGTGGATATTTTAATGAAAAAAAAAATTAATGAGTCAAATGGCCAAATTATCCCTTATTATATTTTTTAAAAAACAGAACATCGTATTCACGCAAACGCGCTGTAGTTTTGAATGAATGTATCACGCAAATGAGTTAATTTAATTGTTAAAAAATATAGTATATATTTTTTTTAACAAAATGAGTTTGATTCCTCTAAATCAATACAAGATAGAATACTATCAAGATTATCTCAAGAGTAAATTTAATTCGGACAACATTTAACGATAACAAATTAAAAACAAAGAAAATAAATTATAGGTATATTTTTTTAAACCAAAACTTATAGATATATTTTTGTAATAATATCATTTACGTATATGAGGGGAATGTCATATATAATTGAGGACAACCATGTAAATTCACATGTTTTTTAGCAAGAAGAACCAAACGCATTGTTAGATTTTTATAGAAACTACACCTCTCCATAATTGTCTAGACTTATCCTTAAAATAGTTTGATGGACCAAGTGAGAATTCTTTTGACCTATACCTCCTTTCTCTCGTGTTCAAAATCAAACTAAATCAAATCAAGCATATTAAATTAAAAGAAGTTAAATTAATCAAAAATAAATCAAAACTAAAAAAAATCTAACTTAGTTTTGGAAATATAAACTTTTATCAACTTGATTCGATTATTGATTTAAGCTCTGTTCGGCAAAATTAGCTTATAAGTTAGCGGATAGCTTATAAGCTATCTGATAGGTTATAAGCTAATTTTTAACTTATAGCTTATAGCTGATAGCTTATAGCTTATAAGCTAGCTTATTTAAATAAGAAGTGTTCGGTAAAAGTAGCTGATTGAGTAGCTGAAAAGTGTAAAATGACATAAAAGGGCATATTTTTTTAATTCTAAAATAATATAAATAAATCTATCATTTTTGTTTTCAATTAAATTAATTTGAATTATTATAAATATAAAATTCATTAAAAATATATATTTATATATGAATAATATATTTTTATATATATAATAATTTATATATATTATTATATTTTATTATATATAATAAAATATATTTACATATTTTATTATTTTTATATATATTATACATATTTATAATATATTTATGTATTTTTATCATATATATAATATTATATATGTATAATATATTATATATAAATATAAATATAATAAAAGATGAGTAAATATGATTTAATAAAGTAATGGACATAATGGATATTTTGAAAAAATAGTAAGGGCAAAATAAGAACAAAAAACTTTAAGCTATAAGCTATAAGTTATAAGCTACTCAAAGTAGCTTATCAGAATAAGCTATAAGTTACTAAAATAAGCTCGTTTACCGAACACTTTTAAAGAGCTTATAAGCTAGTCAAATAAGCTATAAGCTAGCTTATAAGCTATAAGCTCGTTTGCCGAACACAGCCTTAGTTTCGAACCGAACCAAATTTATATTAAAAAATATTATATTTATACATGTAATTATACATATAATATTATATTTATCAAATATTTGAGGTAAATAAATAAACGAATCTTATATTTTTGTTAATTATTTTATTATCTTACAAATTTTGCCTTCAAAATTTGCATTTATGTGTATTAGTTATTACTATAAGACTAAGTTGTTTATAATACTAAAAATCAAATTTGACCACTTTTTGTTTTAACATTTGGTATATTGATTTCAAATATAACTATATGTTTTCTTATAATATAATGGTATTGTAAAAAAAATTATGTAAATAAAATCGTCCAAAAACAAATTAAATTGTCTAATAAAAACTAAACTAAACAGTCTAAAAATTAATTAAAACTAAATAGATATATAATTTTACAAAATCAATAAACTCAATTCAATTCAATTTAAACTTAAAACTAAACCGAACCATTAACATTCCTCCCTCACACCAAGCCTTATTGTGAAGCTACATTCCTTCTTGACTTTTTCATTTGTGAATCCAAAAAAAAAATAAAAAAACAAAAGAGTGCTAAGGCATATATGTGAGAAGTAGTATACTTGGGATAGCAATTGTTGACATATGATAAATATTTGATAATTGAAATACGAAAGAGACCGATGCAAGTCTACTTGCGTGTGGGACAATAATTTTGTTCTCCGTCGTTTTAATTTATTGTTAATCTTATTCAACATTTGTTGATAAATGGTATAGTTATCTTTGGGTGCTCCAATCTCATCTCCCAAATTGTTGTCCAATCCTTTTTTATACTTAGGCCTTGTTTGACTGTTGAAATCATTTTGAGGAAATGGAAATAGAAATAGGAATGAATTTTTTCATTCATATTTCCATGTTTAGTTTGGCAAAAGAAATCTGTATAGGAATTAAAAATAATAATAAGTAAATGGCTATAACACCCATAAATGCAAATAACATTGTTAATGAAATTAAACAAAAACAATTTGTTTTTCTCTTCACTTTCTTAAAAACAAAGTAATCCTAACATTCACGATTATTTTGGTCTTAATAATATCATGAATAAACATTTTTCTAATAAAACATGCAATATGAAATGTTAATATTCAATATACAATAAATTTTTTGGGTCTTAATAATATGATGAATAAATATAGTAACTTTTTAATATATTACACAATAACATATTAAAATTGTTTTCTAAATTTAATATTTAATATATTGAGATATATAAAAAGATAGGAATGAATTAATAAGAACATAATAGTAAAATGGCTTTTCATGAGTAAGGGAATGGTCATTCCTTTGAGGGAGTAGCAACCAAACAGAAGAATGCTGGCCATTCGCATTAGTATTCTTTAACTCAATTTCAATACTCAAACATATTGTTAGAGTAGAAGCCATCATCCTTTTAAAACTTTAAGGGTATTGTCACACTTGAAAAAAAAAAAAAAAAGGAACTCGGCATTTTACACTACAAAAAAAATAGTTTTTAATGGCAACTTTTTAGTGGCAACTAAAAAAGTTGTCACCAAAAGTCGACCTTTAGTGGCAACTAAAACAATCGCCACTAAAAGTCTAACTTTTGGTGGCAACTAAAGAGTCGCCACCAAAAGTCCAACTTTTGGTGGCGACTTTTGAGAGTTGCCACTGAAAGAAGGACTTTTGGTGGCGACTTTTGAAAGTCGCCACCAAAAGTTTAATTTTTCAAAATAAAATTTAAAAAATTTTAGACTTTTGGTGGCGACTATAATAGTTGCCACCAAAATAACATTGGTGGCGACTAAAAGTCGCCACCAAAAGCCTATGGGTGGCATCTTTTGTTGCCACCAAAAGTGACCAAAAATCAATTGTAGGTATTTTTTAAAAATTACTTTCGGTGGCAACTATAGTTGCCACTGAAGGTGACTTTGGTGGCAACTCTGAGAGTTGCCACTAGAAGTCGAAATTTTTTTATTTTTATTTAAAAATAAATTAACTTTTGGTGGCAACTTTTAAAAGTTGCCACCAAAACACCATTGGTGGCAACCAAAAGTTGCCACAAAAAATAATCAAAAATCGTTTTAAACATTTTTTTAAAATACTTTCGGTGGCAACTGTAATTGCCACTAAAGGTGACTTTTGGTGGCAACTCTAAGAGTCGCCACCAAAAGTTTGAATTTTTTTTTATTTTTAATTAAAAATAAATTAATTTTTGGTGGCAACTTTTAAAAGTCGTCACCAAAACACCATTGGTGGCAACCAAAAGTTGTCACCAAAGATAATCAAAAATCGTTTTAAACATTTTTTTAAAATACTTTCAGTGGCGCGACTCTTAGAGTTGCCACCAAAAGTCTGAATTTTTTTATTTTTATTTACAAACAAATTGACTTTTGGTGGCAACTTTTGAGAGTTGCCACTGAAAGTGGGACTTTTAGTGACGACTCTCATAGTTGCCACCAAAAGTCAATTCTTTTATTTATATATAATTATTTTTTATCTATTAATCTACTAATAATAATATATTTTCTTTTTATTAAGTTAGATATTGTTTCATTTTAATGTTATGATATTTTTCGCTTAAAATAATTTTAACAGATTATATATATATATATATATAATATTTTGCCCTTACATAACACAAATAAAGTGGTGGCGTAATGGCAATACACACATGGTTGCAAGCAAGGAACCTAGATTCGAATCTCAGGTATGCATATATTTGGTTTAATTTCAAATAAACTCTAATATTGGACAAAAAATAATCGAGTCACCCTGGGGCAGCGAGTAAGTAGACCGGTTAAGACCTGCACAGGTCAAATGGGTCTCGGGTTGACCCGTCGAACCAATCCAAATCTAAAAAAATTACTATTGAATTTTGGTGGCAACTTTTAGTCGCCACCAAAGGTTTTTTAGTGGCAACTTTTAAAGTTGCAACTAAAGGTAACCAAAAATTATTTTTGACAGAATTTTTTATTTTTGCGAAAAATGACTTTTGGTGGCAACTAAAGTTGCCACTAAAGGGTAACTTTTGGTGGCAACTCCTTTAGTCGCCACCAAAAACCTTTCAGCCACGAACTTTCAGCAGCAACTTAGTTGCCACTAAAAGTCACCACCAAAAGTGTTTTTTTTGTAGTGTTAATGATAAAACCTTGTTTTTAAGAAAATAACTAAATTTTATGAGTGTAATATCCGTATATTTTATTTGTGTGGCACTTGTAAAATTTTATGTGTTTTACAATGATGTATGTTGCATAAGTGACCTATAATATCCTGACTAAACACCTGACTAAGACTAAGAGAACAAGAGTTTAGAGTGGTTAAAATGAAAAAGGAAACCTTAGAATGTAAGAAAATATGGAAAGGAACTCTCAAATAAGGTAAGGTAGGGCTTAAAATAGAGGAAAGAGGAAAAGAAGGGGACCAACTGACTGCTTGATATTAGCAACCGACTTCCAAATGTTGAGCAATCAACTGCTAGGACAACCAATCAACTAGCCAAACCCAAAAAGCCCAAAAAATGCTTGACAGAGAGTAATCATTCAATTGTCAGCCTCTAGACAAAAAAAGGGCAACAAGCAGGTGAATTAAAATGATGTTAATTGACTTTTTACCCTGGACATGTTGTAATACGTAGAGAATTACTTCAAGGATAGGGAAAGTAAATTGTTGAGACAATGAGATTGAGAGAATTAAGTTTGAAAGGTGAGAAGATACTCATTTATCACGAAATAGAATAAGAGAAGGGAGAAGGAGCTAGAGGGAGCAGTGCAAAATATAGGGAAGGAAAACTTGGTGGAATTAAGTACTAGAAATCAGAAGGTAAGTAGAAACTCATGAATTAGCCTTAATTTTACTTTTATGAAAAAGTAATTGATAAAACAATACTTGGGTAGAAAAAGGCAAGAACATAGTCAAGTGTTTAAGGGAGTTAACCACAGAGATTAGAAAACAGAAGGAAGAAAAGGCATAATTGAAATTAAACATGTTTTATTTGACAAGGTAGCTAGCTAAATTCTCATAAAAATATGTTTGTTGCTTGTTGTAATTTTTTGAGCTATTCGAAATGTTCATGCTCTATGTGTTGTGTATGAGTAAATTGATAAGTTGAAATGCAGTGAAAATAAATCTTGGCATGCTTAAGAGGATTGTACTGGGGCACAATCGTGCCAAGTACTTGGTTGAGCCTCCGTTGTCCAATAAACATAGAGCTTATAATGATTGGGAGTTGAAATACAATAAACCTCATGTAGATGGTTTGATCCTAGTGAGTTATTGAGATACTATGCATGAACTGAACTACTTCAACAAAATGAAAATGTTTTTATTTTAAAAATAGTGTTTTTTTATAAGAACTAATGCTAGTTACTAAGGTTTCATATCTCACTGTTATTTTCTTTATAACTGACCATTTTCAGGTTCAAGGGAGACTAGAAGTAGTCAAGCTAGAGAATAAGTTGTGTGTTTTACTAGTCTTGTGTAAATGGATTTGGACTATATGTGTAGAATGGATAGTTTGTTGTACTATTTGTGTAACCCTACAAAATGATGTATATTAGACTAGAAAATCATGTGAATTAAGTTGAGATGTTTCATATGGAGCTTATCTGCTTAGGTTGTAGTTTGGAATTGCATATGTCAAGTTGATTTCATGTATGTGGTGTGTGGAATGAACTCATTAGGAAGTTATGAATGTTAAATCTAAACTACAGTATCATGTAATAAAAAATACATGAATGATAGGCTAATCCAACAAGAAGAATTTGACTCAATGTGTGAGAAATAACTTATGTCAGGAGGCTAATAGTTAACAGCCTGGAGTAGCCAGTTGACTGCTAGCCCATTGCTGCAGTAGGAAACTTACCCAAGGCCAACTAGTCAATTGACAGACTCCTCCTAGTCAACTAGTTGCTCTCTAGCCTTGTTTTTCAAAAATTGTTTCGAATGGTTATACCTCTACATTGAGCCCCACTATATCTAAAATCAATTATGTTTTAAAAATAGCAAGAGTTGATGGCAAGAAAATGCTAACAAATTGGGATTCTAGACATGATAATATATGTAAACTTTCTTTAAGAAACATTACCTAAAACAAGGGATGTATAAAAGAGGTTAGTAGATGGATGGTGTTATAAGACCAAATTTGTAATGGTTGGGTAAGAGAGTATATTTTTACAAGTGTGAAATTTTTTTTTCTTATGCATGGGTGCATAAGGGAATGTGTAGGTGACATCCTCTTAGATGAGGAATGATGAAAAGGAATGAAATCGTAACTTGGGATGTATATGTATTCAATGGTACATATTTGGTATGCATAAGGGTTAAAAATGGGATTTGTGCAAAAAAGTCCTTTAGTAGGGACTAGATTTAAAAAAAAATAAAAGAGATGGGGAACATGGGGTCTTGGTGAAAAGGTGATGTGGTTTCTTGAGGTATGTGGGCAGTGGGGATTCTAGCCATTGTGATACTGGAGAGAGTTGTGGTGTTGTGAGCATGGGAGAAGGACCAAAGTGAATGAAATTTATTATTTTGTGCTTTAATGGAAATGTTTGGAAAGTGGAAAAATTTTAGCAAATGTGTGTTGAGAATTTATTTGTGATATGATAGTTTGTTGAGGTGTGATTTGGTGCTAATGTAGTTTCCTTTTAAAGGAGTTCTAAGGTTGGCCTTTGGACCTAAGAGCTCCTTTATTTTATATTGGAGGGAAAAAGGGTAATTTTGACACCCACACATTCCTAAAGACTCATACATTAGGTAAGCAGTCATTCTCACACCTCATCACTTGGTCTCCTATCTCTCTCTGTCTCCCTTCTCTTCACACCACCTCCACCACAATGCTGCACTTCCACAACCATCTCTGGTGGGATTTCATTCTTCGGTGACCCTCTCCACGCAAGAAGATTATTGCAATTAAGGTAAGAACTCAAATTTTTCTACATTTCTCTTTCTTTTTGTGATAGTGGAACCCTAAGTTGAAAATGAGAGAAATCTGAGGTGATTTTGATGTTCTATGCTCCTAGACCTTTTCTCTCATAGTTCTCAACAATTTGGGAGCTCATTTTGATTGGACGAACTGCTTTAATCAGGTTTTCACTTGTGAATATGAGTATGAAGTTGAAACTAGAAAAATCTTAGGGAAAAGAAGTAAATCCTGAATGATTTTGTTATAATCTTGAAATTTTTATTTGGGAAGATTTTGGTTGTTAAAAAGGTTGTTTTGAAGGCTCTAGATGTTGGGATTTGAGTTGGAGATGGCTTAGGGTCGAATGGGAGCCATTTGGAAACTAAACAAAGCAAAAATTGTGTAGAATTTTCATGTTGCTGTTGTTCGCCATCAACTGAGCGATGGAATCCATAGCTTAAGTGAGAAAGCCATCACTTAAGTGAGGAAATCCTCCCTTAAGTGACATAAAATAAAGAGCAAGTGCTCTCTGACCCATCTGACAAGTCTTGCTGTTATCTTTAATTATTAATGTTTTTCCTCAATTATTGTGGTAGCCCTATATTTGTTGTGTTGAAATTATTGTGGTAAGTAGCTAACCCTATATTTTTTGTGTTGAAATTATTGTGGTAACCCAATGGGTACATACTTGCATGAGAATATGTAAGGCCTAGAGGAAGAAGAGATGGAATACCATCTTAGGGATTTAAATATAAACCTAGCATGTAGAATGCAAAAAGGGTAAGTGCATGCCGAGAGTACATCTGGCTTAAGATGATTAATAGGAAACCCAAGGTAATTAAGTGCTCCAATAGCACATGTAAATGTATTACTTGAAAAGTTAATGAGAGTATTCATAGTCAGTGATAAGACACAAGGGAGGGGGTTATGCATGATAATAGGGAACATGTGGTATTTGACTGAGCAGGGAGGAAAACATCTTTGGGTTCTGTTGTGAATAGTGATATGGAGACATGCTTGGTAATGAAAGTGGAAATCATTTACACATATGAATGTTAGTGTCATAGGTAGGATGACACCTAGAGGTGAGAGTTGAGAACATACTCTTATAAAACTACATAGTACACGGATGCTTCATTGTTTGGGGACATGAGACTAAATTGAACACATATATATATATATATACATATACATACATGCTTATACCTTGTATCATGGGATGTAGACCCATGTAGCATGAAAATCTTAGTTTGTTATCATATGGTAAATTTTAGCAATTTGGCAAGTGCACTAGTCGCACAAGTAATAAAGAGTGAGTAACATATCGTTCCCACGAGAAGTAACTCGCTAAGTACTTCAGAAATTTAAACATATTAGTCAGACAACTAATTTGGATCAAAGATAGCTTTGATTAAGGAATTGAGAAGTAAAATCAAATTACAATAAAATTGGATAAAAATAATTCAAATAAAAGGCCTAGAGTTACTAATCCCCTTCTTCTGTCCTAAAAATTACTAATCTCTCTCATGCACCTGTGATTATAATTAATTATACAAGGTAATCTTAGATTATCTTATGACTCAAAATAATTCTCCCAAATCTAAATTAAACTATTCAACTCCTACGCAATCCCTCATGTGAGCTAATTCTAATACAAACCAACCTAAAATTGATTAAACGAGATCAACTAATATCCTTATTAGTTAACAAGCGACATCCCTTAGGTTAAGGTCACACACTCATCTCTTTTAATCAGAGTTCTACTCTTATTTCCCCCTCCTGAGATCGATAAGAGCAACATGCAAATTATAAATTGATCAAGTTTATAGTAAGCTCAATGTAAATAAATGAAAATACATATATTGATTAAAAGAAATCACAAATACAAAGAGAGAAATAATCCCTATTCTGAAATTAATTTCATAACAACTCTAGAACAGGAAAATTAGCCATTTATGGTCTTAAAACTACAAAAAAACAGTAAAGGATAGAGAAAACTCTATATATCCGAGGTTGGGTTAACAGAAATCGAACCCGGAAAGTTTCAGAATGGGATTCCTCCTCTTTTCGCTCTGCAAAATCAGTATCCTCTGGCTTTTACCTAACTCAAAATAACCTAAAAACTCCTCATTTTTGCTATTTAAATTAGTCTAGAAACACGACCCATCGCTATAGCAGTGGAAGGTAGAGTTTAAGACTTTAAAAGACTTTGGTGCAGAAGCCACCACTATAGTTGTGGGAGGCAGAGAAGACAGCTTCAAAATCTTCTGGTGCACAGCCCACAGCTATAGTGGTGTAGATCTATCGCTATAGCAGTGAGAGGCAGACAACTCTCTAGCATCTTTAGAATTACAGCTCTGATAATTCCATTTTCTTGCACAAGCTCCTCACCAACTCAACATGCATCATAGAACAATAAATCATTAATTACCAATAGTTTTGAATCATGAAATCACTCAGTTTATTAAAAGCTAGAAGAAACCTTAAACTACTCAAAATATGAGTTAAGAATTGCAAGCCTAGGCAAGATAGAGATAAAAAAAAAAGAAGAAGGTAATTAGCACCAACATGGTACTAAGTTGAGAACTTAATAGTAAATCCATTATATATGACCACTTGCTTGTGTGATGGCATTAGTGGGATAACTGTGTTATTTCGTGGGATGAGAATTATGAGGGAATGTTAATTTATTGAGACTTGTATTGCTCTATCTTGTATTTATGTGAGGTGTTGTGTTGTAATTGTCATTGAGCATGAATGATATTATCACCTTGTATGGCTCGAGATACTCCTTGTAAGTAGAGTGAGCATGGTACAAAGGTGTTGCCACATGTGGCTAGAGATACTCTTTGTAAGTTACGACATCGCCCTATATAGCCTGGGATACCCCTTGTAAGTTAAGTGGGCATGGTTTAACGATGTCACATCATATGGCTAGAAATATTTTTGGTGTGTTGAATTGGTATGGCATTGTGTTGTTGCTTAATGATCTTGTTCCATGTAAATGGAGGAATGATGTATGAATGCTTGCCTAGTTTTTATATTGATTATGAATCGTTGTATGCTAAGAATGATATTATGGTATGAAATGCCAAGGTGGTGTATCCCTTGACGAGGATGAGATGACCTAAGGTACGTGGTTGTGGAATTAATGTGTTAAGCATTTGGAATAGTACCCTTGTTAAGGGTCGTAGGGCTTAAGGTACTTATATAGAGTCACACATATATACATTCATATATGAATGCACGAAGTTAAATGATTCTATGTAAACTCTTGTAACGCCTTACTGCGATTCATGTATGCGTATATATGCTCATGGTGAAACTTGATATATTTAGCACATACTTGTATACTTGTATAGCATTATATACTTACTGAGTTTTTTCAAACTCATGCTTTTCTGTGGTTAACATTTTCAGATTTTACAGAAAAAGAGGAGTATCCGTTAGAAAAGTAACAAACTCTCCGAGGTGACCCTTATGGCTTAGGGTTGGTACATTTGGTACTTTATTATTATTTTAGGCCAGGGTGCTCTATAGTGATATAGGTCACCTAGGTCTTAGGGTTTGTTGAGAAAAATGTATTAAAAAAAGGGGTTTTGTGATGCATGACGTACTTGCATGTTTATTTGGATTTGCTTTGTACTAATTTGAAATTATTTAAGCATGATGTTAAATCTCTTTTCAAGCGAAATGTGATTTATTTCTTCCACTCAAATACATGTTTGGCACGCAGTAATTGCATATTGTAAGATTGACTTGAGGGTCTAGGGAGAATTATCCCTGGATTCTATGCCGGTCACATTGGTTTTAGGTCATGATAGCAATATCCATGATATCTTTGGTATGGCTATGTAAATTTTATGTGCATTTGGGTTAGGGGTGCTTGGAGGGACCAAACTTAAAGGAATAAAAAGTTGGTGGTTAATTGTGAAAATATTGTATTCTTGTACGTGCCATGATGGTAAGTGTTAACTTTGATCATTTGAAGGTTAGATAATAGATGCGTAAGAAAAGTGAGAAAATTTCCTTTTGGTCCCTATAATCTATATAAAAACCTACCTGACATTTCACACACCTCACACCTCCACACTCTCTTCTCCCCTTACTACTACTCAACCTTCATCACCCCCAACCTCTTCCACTTTTCCAGTGAGTCCTTGCTCCTATCAAACTTTCTCCACTCTAAGAGATATCTGTTGAGATAAGAGTCACCTCTCCTTCTCTATTCTCCTACAATTTTTGCATTTTTCCCTCCTTGTGCTTAAAGTGAGCCATTTTTATGATTTTTGCCTAAAGAGTGGGTAGGAAAGGTTCCATGAGCACTTTTGATATGTGATAATTTAGTTTGCCTTGTTGATGTTGATGATTAATGGTTGAATCTTGTAATAATGCTAGTAAACCTTGAGATGATATGAAATTGAGGATTTTGTGTTAAATGAAAAATTAAGCCTTGAAACTTCAAATTGGTCTTTAAATGAGATTATTTGTTGATTTCCTTGGCTATTGAAAATATTTATCATGTCCTAGTGTTGCATCTGTGGAAAATGATGAGAGAATGGAAGTTTTGTGTTGAAAAGAGAAGGAAATAGAGCATAGGGAGCCACTCTAGTGGCTAGTGCATTTCGTAGGTTAAGGGGCTAGCACCTAAGGCACCAGCCAACCCGAGAGGCCATTGGTTGGCGTCAAAAGAGAGGCAAGTGGTGCCGAAGACAAGAAGTTCAACAAAAAAAAATCCTTTTCCCACCTTTTTTCCACATTATGCTTCCTTAGGATCTTGAGAAGGCTTTTACCAATAGAATTTTCATTTTCAATGGTAGGAAACTTGCATATATTGTTATCTTCTTAAAAATCTACACATCATGCTTGTATTAATAACTTGAGTTAATTTTCTCTTGGTGTGCTAAAAATCATTGTCTTGAACTTGATATGAAAAGTTGTATGTTGATTCATGAGTCCTTTGTAACATATATGAGAATATATGTGTATATGTGTATGAGTGTGTGAAGGAAGGATAATATCTATCAACACTACATGATATCCTTTTTTTCATATACTCTCAACACCTAGTTGAATACTATTAGATTGCTAGATCTATGATTATAGTTTATGTGAGTAGATAAACGTACTCTTCCATAATTTACAAATTATGCTTACTTGGTACTTATTAGAAATCCCCTCTTTTTGCATTAAAACAAATAAAATGAGTATGGTGATAAGAGATCGATGTTTCTTGGATGTAACCCTTGCTAGTTTGTATGGAAACTTAGTTTGAAAGCATATGTCAACAACGCTAGCTCATTGACAAACATACACACATATCCATTGTACTTCCTTCCACACATTCATACATGCATGTGGAGTATCATGATTGGTTATGATTAAAATTGTAGGCTGCTAGATTACCTTAGTCATTCTTGATGTGTTGAATGCGACCATTCTTGTTAAAGATGAGGTAAGTAGTGTCTTTCTTTCTCTTATTTGAGATATGATCGTGTTTGATTGTTGTTGGTATTAACAACACACAGTAGCAAAATAAGGATGAGAATCCCCATAATAGTGCCAACATCAATGGAGAGCCATTGAGGAAATGAATGATAGAAAGCTAATGAGCACACCTCTTGGAGCCAAGACCAAGATATTGTCTAATAACACTCACCTTGATGATCCAAGTTACTTTTGTGGTCTTGTTGGAGCTCTACAGTATCTCATTCTTACTTGTCCAGATCTCTCCTACAGTGTTAACTATGTGTCTCAATTCATCCATGCTCCTACTACTATGCACCTAAAAATGGTTTGCCGAATCTTACGATATGTCAAAGGTACTATTAATGTAGCCCTCAACTTTAATTCCAACATTACACTTGATCTCTTTGCTTTTTTAAATGCAGATTGGGTAGGTTGTCCTACCACTCGGCATTCTACTATTGGCTACTACACTTTTCATAGAGGAAACCCCATCTCTTGGTGCACAAAGAAATAACACACAGTCTCTCACTCTAGCACTGAAGCTGAATATAAGGCTATAGCTAACACTACAGCTGAACTCACGTGGCTGACATTCCTTTTAAAAGACCTTCGCAATTCACTCGCCTCTCCTCTAACTCTACTGTGACAATATCAGTGCTCTTTACATGACCATCAATCCAGTTTTCCATGCCCGCAGCAAACACATTGAATTGGATTATCACTTCGTACGCAAACAAGTTGCTCTTAGGCTCTTGTCACTCACCACATTTCCACCAATAACCATGTTGTTGATCTCTTCACTAAACCTATGTCCAAGGCTGCCCTCATGCATTTTTAGACCAAACTCTAGCTTCAACCTCAACCTCATTTAAGGGAGGGTATCAACGACACCTAGTAGCAAAATAAGGATGAGAATCCCCATAATAGTGCCAACATCAATGGAGAGCTATTGAGAATTAATTACAGCAAAGTCAAACCAGTAAATTAACCTTGATTTATGTTGAGCTTTCTATCATTCCTTTCTTTAACTATTGTATTTCATCTTCTATATATCAGTAGCTTCTCCTCTTCCCCTGTATTGTGGTGTTCATATTCTCTGTCAATAAAAATATATCTTTCTCCCTTTTCCATTTTTCTTTTGTTGGTAAGTTACGAATGGTTATTTGGTACCTAGAAATGTGAGTGTGATTGTGGTTGTGCTCGAGAATAGGGCATGGTGATGCATCTCATGGGCCATGGAATCAATAAGGGTGGTTTGGAGTCAATAAGGGTCGCTATACAAACTGTTCGGGTGAAACCCAAAAAACGCCTAGGAAATTGCCCTATGATTGGTAGAGGAACGATATTGAATTATATGATGTGGCATTAAATGTATGCATGTTATCATTGATGTTTTCCCCTTACTTGAATCATGCTTATGTATTTTCTTTCCTTGTTTAGCTCTTGTTTATGTTTGAAGAGTAGAATTATTCACTCGCAGAGTTTCATACTCACTCCTTTTCTTCTCAGACCTTCCAAATGACCAAATTAGATAGTGAAGTGCTAACGTCAAGTACCCATTTCTTTGTTGTTTCCAAGGACTTTTTTGTTGTATTACCCCCATGCTTCTTTTGAATTCTAGAGTATCTCTGTAATCAAGTAGGTGGGTTTCTAGGAGAAATATGTATATGAGTATTGTGTGACAATCCTTCTATAAATTGTGGTAATTTCAATTAATAGCTTTCTAAAGATGTTTTGCATATCTTGGCTACATGAGCATGTTTATAATATTGAGGCTAATTGTATTGAACATTATTTTATAATTCATGGAAATCCTCGTCTCTTTTCAAAATAGACAAGGTTGTCAAGATTAGGATTCGACATAAAATCAAAAAAGACACAGGCAGGATCAAATCGAGATCATGGGATTTTATCAAATATGTAAAAAAAATATATATAAAATATAATAAAATATAATAATGACAAAAACTTTATATATAATACAAAACTATCAAAATCTAATTATATGTCAATAAAAACAAACTCAAATATCAATGTGTCATAGTCATAAATAGATAATCAAAGTATCAAACATTGATCAAAAGTCATTAAAATATTAAATACATAAATCATATAAAACCAAACATAAATAAAATATAAATTAATCCTCATTTTTATCACTATCCATTTCATTGTCATCATCATAATCTCTTAATTCTATATTTTTATTAATAAAAAAATTAAAAAACACATAAATGATAAATAAAATAATTCTAAAAAATTTTAAAAATTTTATAAAAATTTTAAAAAAACAAATAAATGATAAATAAAAAATCTAAAAAATTAAAAAAAATTGATAGGATCTGTAGAATCCCACGATCCTATAATTCTACGATCTAACTCCTGATTTTGATAATACTAAAAATAGATGTTATTTTGTGTGTTATTATGTTTCATCGCTTTGTAGATGTATGTGTTTGTGTGATGTTTAGCTTAGGCCTACGATGATGAGGGTCAATCTCATCACCTTGTGGGTCACATGCACAATTTGGAGCATGACAAAAAGTTATAGCTAGTATTGTCAAAACGAGTTATCTGACCCTACCTGCAATGAGCCGTCATTAAATAGGGTCGGCCAAGCCAAGCCGTTTAATAAACGGGTCAATTTGACCATGCCCAAGCTTGCCTGTTGTGGCCCACGTACCTAAATGAGCCATCTGTAGGCCATTTTTTTATGTAAATATTAAAAATATTGTTTCTTTTATTAATTTTTAAATTATTAATAACCTTAGTTTTTCATAATAGTTTTTTAAATCAACTATATTATTATACTATAATTAATTTTATAACACTTTTTTTAATTGAGAAGATTTTATTAAAAAAACTTTAATCCAATAAATTACATTAGATCTTTAATATTGCATTTGATGCTACCCACTTCACCCCTACTTCAGTGGTTCTATAAGTGTGTATAGAATATATATATGTGTGTGTGTGTGTGTGTGTGTGACACACCCGTAAATCCTAAATCAGAACAAGTCTAAATAGAGGCAACACACCCCTAAATTTTAGATCAAAGCTAGTCTTCTAGCAACACCGTCCATTGATCCACTGCGAGCCTCAGTCACCATCCACTTTCACTCCAACCTACGGTGGTGTCCCCCGAAGTTGCAAACCAAAGGAGAGGGGGAACAAATCAAAGCTACAAAAAGACTTTTTCAAGAAAGAGAGGAAAACTTCTACAAAAAGAAGAGAAAAAAACTCCCATGGAAGAGAGAGGGAAAAAAAAGAGAGGAGAAGATGAAAGAGAAGATATCAGATAGCCCTCACCCTTGCGGCTGCTAGACAGGGACCCTGTGGCGAGAGAGAAAGCTTGAAAGTTGAAACCCTCTCTATTACATTTTTTATTTATTGATATAAAATTAAAGGAAAAAAAAAGAGAGAAATACAGCTTGCCGTAGCCCAACTCTTGTCTAGGCCCGATTTGGCTTTACGGGCCGGGTCAAGAAACCCTAAGATCAATTAGAAAAAAGTAAAACAAAATGCTTGTGTAATATTCAATGATATTAAGCGTTAACCAAGAATAGCAAAACCATGTGAATTGGTCCGGTTCATTGGTTTGAAACGGTTCGATGTTTCTTTTGGTCGGATTAACGATTTGAAAGTTTCCCAAGAATAGTGAAAAGATGGATTTCCAACTTTTTTCCGATCTGATTGGCGGTGCCAATTTCTATAATGTGTTTAACCGATGCTGCTATAGGTTTTTTATTTTTTTTAAATGAAGCAAAACCGTGTCTTTTTTTTTTTAATAACAATCATACTGAATTGATTAAAAATAAATTTAAAGAAAATTTTTTTCCCGTTTTGGGTCTGAGTAAGAACCTGAGTTGTGATATTTGAACATTTTTTGTTTAGACTGTGGGCCAAGTTCCTGGGTTTAGAAAGGCCCTTAAATTTGAACGCTCGGAAGCCCATAAGTCTACAGCAGGTGACGTACCCATGACACCTTTGGCAACACCAGAAATAATTTTGACCAAATAATAAATAAATAAATAAGTAATAGAGTAAATTATTAATTTAGTAGAGCAAGGATTACAATTATCTATTCACTATAATTATTTAATCTTGAAAATATTATGTTTTTCTTGATTTTATCTTTTTATTTATCAAATTAATTTTTGCTAATAAAAAATATAAGATCTGACAATAATAAATTTTAAGATTTAGAAATAAAAAGAACCAACTTGAAATAATAACGATCTTATTGAGATATTTAATTTTTCAAATATTAAACTGATACAATTATAATCTTATAATAATTAAACCAATAATTTATTGTAAATAATAAAATATAGTTTTTTTAATAAAAAGGGGATAATTACTTTGCTTTTAAGTAATAATTACAACCAATTGTTGGTTCCAAGGTTTCAAAGCAATTATTTTTGAAATATTGATTTTGAAGATAAAAAAATTCATTAAAATAAATGATTTGTTTGAATTATTTTTAAAACAAAACTATTAAATATAACTGTGATAATATAATTTAAATTGAATGATTATACTTATCTTGTAAAATTAAGACTTAGTAAATTTGAAAAAGAAAGTTGATCATTCTAATAAATTTTAAAAAATAAATAGATAAAAAAGTAAATCTTATTGTGATAAATCTGAAAAAGAAAATGATTGTTATACAAAGATTAAAAAGAACAAATCTTATAGTAATAAATTTGAAAAAAGAAATTAATTGATATAGTAAAGTTGCAAAAGAACGAATCATATTTTAACAGATTTGAAAAAAAGAAAATGATTGTTGTAGTAAGATTGAAAAGAATAAATTTTATTGTGGTAAATTTGAAAAAAGAAATTAATTGTTGTAATAAAGTTTAAACATAATGAATCTTATTGTAGTTGATTTGAAAAGAAAAATTGTTATAATAAGGTTAAAAAAATAAATTTTACTTAATAAATTTGAAAAAAAAAATTAATTATTATAATAAGATTGAAAAAAATGACTATTACTGTAATAAAAACTTTCTCTTGCTAAGGCCAGGGCCATATTTTAACTTAAGGACTTTGGAGCAAATATTATCTTGATTCTTACTAAGCCTCCAAGTGAGATTTAGAAGAGTTTTGTTATGGAGATCGGATTTTCTGATTCCCACTCCTTCTAATGATTTGGTATTAGATTATTTTTTAATATGTGGCCTAATGTAATTAAGTTTAATGATATTAATTATTAAATTCACATTATATAACATTGAAGTACCTAAATAATAAGTTTTTAATATATTGGGCCCTTCACTACAAAAAAAAAAAGACTTTTGGTGGCGAGTCTAAAAGTCGCCACTAAAAGTCTTTGATGGCGACTTTTAGTGGTAACTAAAGTTGTTGGCGTAAGTCCGTGGCTGATTCTTTTGGTGGCGACTTTCAAAAGTCGCCACTAAAAGTCATTTTTATTGTAAAAAAAAAAAAGAAAATTCGTAAAAAAAGTGATTTTTGGTGGCGACTTGTCACTCGTCATCTTTTTAGATCCTGATTGGCCCGGCGGGTCGACTCGAGATCTATTCGACTCGTGCGGGTCTTGGCCGATCCAATAACTCGCTATCCCGAACTGACTCGATTTTTGTGTGTGCAATATTCAAGTTTATTTGAAGTTAAATCAAACATGTGCATACCTGAGATTCGAACCTGGGTCCCTTGCTTGTAGCCATGTGTGTCTTACCATTTTGTCACTCCTTCATTTGTGTTATGTAAATGCAAAATATTATATATATCTATATATATAATCTGTTAAAAATATTTCAGGTAAAAAAAATTATAAAACAAAAATAAAATAATATAAAACTTAACAAAAAACAAATATATTATTACTATTGGAGTCACCACAAAAGTCCAACTTCAGCTAATTTCATAAAAAAAAAAACGATTTCAGTTAAAAAAATAGACTTCAGTAGTCACCGATAATCTAATTTTTTAAAAAAATTAAAAAATTAAAAAATTAAAAACATTAAATTTATTTTAAATAAAATTAAGAAAAATAAAAAAATTTTGAATTTTTTAAGTAAAAAAATGACTTTTTTAAAATAAAATAAAAAATAAAATGAATTAAAAAGTCAGATTTTTTAAAATAAAATAAAAAATTAGACTTTTTTTTAAAATAAAAAATTGACTATAGTCGCTACCAAAAGTCTGATTATTTTAAATTTTATTTTATAAAAATTCAAATTTTTTTAATATTTTTTATTTTTTTAAATTAACTTTTAGTGGCGACTATAGTCGCCACCAAAGGTCTAATTTTTTATTTTATTTTTTTAAAAAATCCAAATGTTTTTATTATTTTTTTTAAATTAGACTTTTGGTAGCGACTTTAAAAAGTCGCCACGAAAAGTATGACTTTTAGTGGCGACTATAAGAGTCGCCACGAAAAGTATGACTTTTAGTGGCGACTATAAGAGTCGCCACCAAAACTCAACTTTTAGTGGCGACTTATTTAGTCGCCACTGAAAGTCAATTTTCTTGTAATGCTTGTTGTGATGATTGAGAGACTATTAAGTAATTAAAAATTTTATAGGGGTCAAAAGGTAAAATATCCTTTACTCTGATTTCAAATTTAAAAGTAATACTAATTAAAAGAAAGAAATGCTGATTATTCATAAACGTGTCAGTTATTGTTTTTTCCTCCTAACCATCAATGAGACAGTAA
This sequence comes from Biancaea sappan, assembly GCA_037074585.1. Classification (NCBI taxonomy): domain Eukaryota; kingdom Viridiplantae; phylum Streptophyta; class Magnoliopsida; order Fabales; family Fabaceae; genus Biancaea; species Biancaea sappan. The sequence continues at coordinate 38,325,610 of CM073491.1, read as the reverse complement.
AAAGAAAAATTCAGAGGAAGAAGAAAATGAATTTGCAGAAGAAATTAATGGATCCAGGTAATTTAATTTCTGTGTTTAGATTTTTGGATGTGTGATTATATGAAAGTCAAGATCATAAGGCATATATTTTTGGATTTTTTGCTTACATTTGGGTCTTGATATCTTATCCCATCCTAAAGTATGAAGTTTTTTCTGGTTATCCTTGTGACCCTAGAAAAAATTCCTAATTTTCTCATCTATTTTTTTTTTTATGGTAGCATTTAGAAGGAGGAAGGCACTCATCTATATTTTTGAAAAAAAAATTAATCTTGAGTGTAAGTCATTCCTAATGCCTATTTGTTGCTCCATATGTAAAATTTATTTATTTATTTTCATTTATAACTTCCAATTTCTTATATATGTGTATATATATATATATGTGTGTGTGTGCGCGCGCGCATGTATTCCTTTCTTAACTTTAGTTAATATTTTAAAATACACGCTCAAATATTGAATTTGTAAGAAAATCATCATATAAAATTGATTAATTTTGATTGACACTAATTTCATTTAGTACACAAACACGTAACAAGAATAATTAGTTTAAGATGTGGGATCGCGCATTAATAGCTAGTATTATACAAAAATTATTAATATGAAAGTTCAGTGAGTATATATTATATATTTTTGAATAATATAATTATTTTTATTAATCTTAAAAGTTAATCATGATTTTTAACAATATTTAATTACTCCTCATGTAATTGTAGTGAGTTGAAAAAAGAAAAAGCGCCACAGCAAACATCAACAACAACAATAATATTAGCAGTCTCTTTTTGGCCTCTATGATTTATACAAAATTTAAAAACTGACAATGTCCCTTTTATTTTAAAAAATAATTCAAAATTTTCCCTTTGAAGAATTAATACAAAATAATAAAAAAATCTTAATAGTTTATTGATTTGGAGATTATTTATTTATGTTACACCATTAATTCAAACTTAAGGATACTGCATAACTTGCCGCTAATATCATCATAATTAACAAATCCCATTCTTCTGTTTTTATTACAACCATCAATGTTAAAAAATTTATATTAAATTTTGGCTAATTTAGTTTAAGTCAGATTGAATTATAAAACGATAAATTTTTTTAATATTAATTTTTTATTTACAAAACTTAAATTTAAATTTTTATTTAAAAAAATTAAATATCTGAATTAATTAATACTAGTTTTCATTTTGTGGTTTGATTTCTAATAGCAAAAACCTGAAAAGAGAGAAAAGAAGGAATCACTGTTTATCATTCGTAGAAAACCAATGCAAAAGACGATGTGGTGCGTATTATTTAAATTAATGCACACTCTTTCGTTAGATGGGAACAAATCAAATGTTGGACCTTAAATCTGATGGCGGATTCGCTCAGAACCTCTGTTAGGACTAAAATAAAAATAAAATAATAATTTTGAGGTCAAAATATAATTTTAAAAAAAAGGCTTAAATCTGTAACAAAAATTATAATTTTTCTCAAAAATGACCTATTATCATTTTTGGACTGTGATTTTTTTTTTTCATTTACACAAACTAAAATAAAAATAAAATAACACTCACCACAAATACACACACTCTTTCAATCAAAAATTAATACAAAAGATTATAGAATAGAGAAAGAGATAGAGTTGAAAGAAGATATAGAGTTGCATAAAGAAAAAGAGTTTGAAGAGAGGGAAAAAGAAGAAAAGAAAGGGAGAAAAGAAGAAAGAAGAAAAAAAGAGCCAAAAACGATATTGGACCTCAAACAGTCCAAAAATGAAAGTGCATCATTTGGGAAAAATTGTAATTTTTGATTTGTCAAAATTACAGATTTAAGCCCCATAGTTTTTAAAATTACATTTGGACCTCAATTATTTTGTTTTGTTTTCACTTTAATCTCAACAGAACAGGAGAGCTTCCAGATTTCTAGTGCTCTCACCGTGAAATCCATGATGTTTTTATTTATTTATTTTAAAGTGTGTTAAATGCTTTCATCTGCGTTACTTAACAATGATTTGCTACTTGATAATTAATCTTCTCCTCACATCACTCAATTTCACATCAATTTATTGCTCCAACCTTCCAAATCATTCCACTCAAGTTTCAGATTACATTTTTTATAACGGACTCTTTTTTTTCTTTTCCTTGTTAAAAAATAAAAGCGCGAGGCGGCATGTTTTCAAAGTTGGAAAGGCTGAAAGATTAAAGTTCCTACAATAAAATTGATAAATTTAAAATTAATTATAAAATTAGTTTAAAAATTTTAAAATATGATCTTTTGAAGTTAATTTCATTTGACATTTAATATTTTTGTTTTAATCTAAAAGTTCAAAAATGATTTTTATTACATTTTAAAAATTTATGTACTAAATATTATGTATTTATAAAATTATATGTACTCCTTAATTGGAGCATGATTTCTTTTTAATCTATTGTAAAACATAATGTAGACAAAAAACTAATGGACAATGGATCTGCTTACAATATATATATATATATATATATATATATATATATATATATATATATATATATATATATATATATATATATATATATATATATATATATATATAGTTAAACTCTAGCAGGTACAATACCTTTTTTATTTTTTTCTTTCATTTTTTTTTCTCCATTTGTAGTGTCTCTATCATAAATTTTATATGTTACATCCTCCACTAGAAATGGCCGAGTGGTGTTGGCGAGTGCTTATTAGTCTTATATCATTAAAAAAAAATTTAAAATTTGTTTGGTTTGTGAAAATATTTTTTATTTTTATTTTTAGTTTTTATTTTTTAAAATGTATTTCTTAAAACAATTTTATATTTTTATATTTGAGTTTATTTTAAGAAATATTTTTTAAAAAATATTTTTATTAAACTAAATCAAACACATTTTTTAAGTTATTTTTTATGTTCAGTAAAAATAGAAATAAAAAAATATTCAAACTAAACATGTCCTTAACTTTTGACTCAAAGGAGAGGCCCTCAAATTTTTTATTCTATACAAATTAAAAATCACTGGCTCCATTTTCATGAAATTTAATGAACTTTCTCAAATATGAAATCTACTTTTATTGTCGGTAAAATATATAGCCACGAGGTACCATAAGATTATTATTATTTTTTTTTGGAGTTATTTTTTACTCCATGTATGGAGTTTTGTGCATGTTATGTTGAAAGAAAAGAAAATAAAAGATAGGTTAAAATTTGTATATATTTGTTATCATCAAATTTTCTGATCATTTAAATTTTAATAAGGAAACAAAATTGAAAAGAGTCCACTATCTGAAAAAAAAAAGAGTTTTATTATTATTCAACGTGATAAAAAATACTTAAAGGAACTGTATGTAATTAAGTTTCTCTGAAAGAAAAATATTATATGTAACTTGTTGGTTAATTTAAAGTTGAGAAAGAGATTAAGCAAGTGCATAGAAAGCATGCTGAAGGAAGCTCATACATCATAATCATGTACCAATGGCTTCAGAATTTTAAGGGTTTTGAGAGCATCTGATAGCGAGTGATCCTAAAATTAAGGATATTTAATGAACTTAGACAAAAGAAAAAGAAAAGGATAAGATTTTAAATAATTATTTATTTGATCATTGAAAGATAATTGTTGTCTCGATTTGATTCATAAAAGATCAAACACCTCACTTTAGTATCTGAAAAGTTGTACATGTTTCAATTGTCCTCCATTTTTGAAAATGACTTTCAAAAATAAAAAGAATTTAAAATTTATCAACAATAAATTAATCGTTTTAGTAAAGAAAAATACTAAATTGTGATAAATGTAAAAAAACTAAGATGATATACTTGATTTTTTAAGAACTAAATTGAGATAATAATAATCTTTCATAATCAAACACTACAAGAAAATCAGAGATCATAAATGAAAAAAATTGTCTCTGAATGCTCAGAGATGAATTCAGAGACAGAACTTGGTATTGCAAAAAATTTGAGATGGAAAATAAATTTCATCTCAAAATTAGAGACAGAATCATTAAAGACGAAAAATTATTCTGTTTCAAATTAGGAACGATTCTTTCATCTCTAATTTCATCTCAAATTCATAAACATGCTTAAAAACCAGTAGATTGTTGAACTGGTCAAATTTAACTATCCAAAAAATTTTTTTTCCAAAAAGTGCATTGAATATGGGATGGACCATGAAGTAGTTCATGCATGTGGCTCCTAGGTGCCGGGCCAGTTGCTAAAAAGTTTATTGAATGAAACTAGTCTTCAGGTGCTACTTGCACGCTTGAAATTAAATTAAATGATGGGCCAATATAGAATGTCATTTTCATTTGAAAAGAACATGTCATTTTTGTGAAAATAGTTATAAGCACTACAAGATATGGTCTCTTATTCCACATGAATAGTACCTATAGTCATTTTCAATTTATGAGCAGTCTCTTCTCGTGTTTTTGGCCATTTTCTCCGTCTCAAAAGAAAAATAAGAGTAAATTGATGATTTGGTACTTGGAAAATTATTTTTCTTTTAAGTTAGGATCTTTTAAAAAATAAAATTTCTTAATTTTGTCCCCAATTTTTTTTCCTCATTCAAAACGATCTCTCTATGTAAAGTAATTGTGACTCTAATAATAAATACAAAAATTGTTTGACAACATAGTCCCCGAAAAATATATAAATTGATTGTTTACTTTTTAAAAGTTTAATTCACGATTAAGAGTATTTACAGTGGTGGTTCTTAAAGGTTTTTAAATTTAAGAACCGGTTCTTATTTCAGTTCACTACTGTAACTTGTCATGCTAGTTGCCACGCGTAAAAACAGTTCTTATACAAAAAAATAACATTAAAATAATAAAAAAACAACAATTCCAATCACGTCTGAGATCATGTTGGAGAGAGAAAGTCGATATTGTCTTCTTCCAAAATTCTTTTCGCCATGGAGCATCTCTTCCTCGTCCCTTGCAATGTATGGATGAAAGGTCGAAAGAAAGTTCATATAAAGAAATATTGTTCAAATAAATTGAAAGAAAGTTCATATAAAGAACTACTCTGGTTGATTTATATGAAATCTTGTTAAAAGAAAGAAATATGTCAGTTTAATTAATTTTACCATGCTCTTGGCCTCTGTTCGGGATGAATGAAAGTAGGCAAAATTAGTTGAATGAATGTTTTAGCATAAAAGATGAATATCTTAGAAAACATTCAAAAGCAATGCCTTTCCATATTTCAATTTGCGGAACCAATTTCCTTAGTTCAAGCAAGACAGGAATGTTGACGAGAAAATGCCACTTGATATGCTCCTCAGAACCCCGAAAAAATGATGCCTTTTGTTTTCAAGATTGTGCCTTACTTTTGCACCATCTGAGGAATCACGAGGACATGAATTATAGCCGATCACTTTATTCTTTCTTTATTAAAAACGGCCTTGATAGAGATGTTTTCGTAAAAAATAATATGATAAGGTTTTATGGGGATATTTGTGGTGACTTGAAGAATGCTCATCTTCTGTTTGATGAAATTCCTGAACCAAGTTTAATGTCTTGGACTGGTTTGGTTTCTCTGTGGCACTCAAAGCATGCATAGTGATGCAAGATCCTATCATGGGGAGACTCATTCATGGTTTAATAATTAAAAGTGGGTTTGAATCACATAGCTTTTGTAGTGTTTCGATTGTTCACTTTTATGCTGAATGTGGAGATATGGAAAATTCAAGGAAGCTCTTTGATGAGATTTCTTTGGGAGAAAGGTCTGAGGCCTTATGGAATACTTTAAAAAGTATATTAACTGTTGAGGATTCGTAGAGAGGTAGAGGATTCCATTTGAATATGTTATCAGTATAGTTTGCAACTTTTTTATTTGAATATGTTAATAGAGTAGTTTGGCATCTCTTTTTTTGAATATGTCAATAGAGATGTTGGAGAGATCAAAAAGGTTGTGGAGAGATCAGAAAGATTTTGGAGAGAGCAAAGAAAGCCGTTGGGGAGGATAGGATAAAGAGTCATTGGAGAGAGTAGAGGAGAGATGTTGGGGAATAGAAGGCAATAAATTATGCATCAATTTGTTATTTCTTGCACTCAATATCTTTGTTTATTTTTCCATTACAATTTAATTTGTGTTTGTCAAATGGATCCCAATCATGTAAATTTATCTCAAATTCCTCCATTTTTTCCAAATCTACAAAGTAATCCCTCAACTCCACAAAGTAACCCAAATCTTGGAAATTTTCAATTTTACTATCCATCAAATACTATATTTCCATCACTACCAACTAATCCCACCATATTTTATAGGCCTCCAATGAGTACTAATGGTGTGGAGTCCATTGATCAAGAACCCAAAACACCGATTGCGTCTATGTCCGAGTCTCAAGTTGCACAATTTTCTACCCAAGTCGGTATAGAGGACATTGCGCCTCATGAAAGAGGAGGAAATGTTGGTCAGAAAAAATCCTGAGTCAGGTTCACCATGGAAGAAGATAAACTTCTTATTCAAACATGGCTCAATGTTTCAAAGGATTCAATTGTTGAAGTTGACCAAAAAGCAGATAGTTTTTGGATGTGAGTCAAAGACAATTATAACAACCATCGTAGGCAATTACGAGAGAGGGAAGTAGCTAAACTAAAATGTCGATGGCATATGTCAAGTACTGTTGTTCAAAAGTTTACTGGGTGCTACAAACAAGCTGTTCAAAGAAAGAAAAGCGAAAGCTCAGAGAATGATATCATGGCTAATGCATATACTATTTATTTTCAAGATAAAGGTGAATTGTTCAAATTTGAGCATACATGGCAACTATTGAAAGATGAACCTAAGTGGATAGCAGAATCAAGCGAGAGTTCTTCTAAAAGGCCAAAATTATGCTTCTGTGGTATACTCATCATCTTCTAATTTGGAGACACCAACAAGTTCTGAATACAACCCAACATCACCTAATTTAGTATGGCTAATGGGAAAAAAAGCAACAAAAAGGAAGAGCAAAACAAAATCAGATGAAACTTCTTATGACAGTGTCGATTTTACTGTGGTTTAAGAGGCACAAAAGGAAAGAATGACTATAATGGCATAAGTAACATGTGTTAAGGATGAACAAAACAAATTAAAGGAGAAAGAATTGAAGTTAAAGTAGTTAGAGATCCTCTTCAAGGATACATCTGGGATGACCGAGAGACAGCGGCAAGATCATGAAATTTTATGTAACATAATTAGAGAATCACATGGAATTAATCAGTAGCTCTTTTTTAAGAATCAGCAACTGTTTAGCACTTTTGATTATATATTATCAGTTGGAATAAAAAAAAGATTTCATCATTTTACCTAATTAATCTTCTCTCATTAATTTTGATTTTTATAGTATTAAATAATTTCAACATAATTTAATTTAAAATTTTTCACCATCTCAGTTACCATATTAATAACTTAATTACTGTCAAAGTGATAAAGGAACACATTACCCTATTAATTAATACAAAATGAGAATGTATTATTTTATTATTTAATAATGAAATCAATCTTATTTTTAATTAAATTATTTTACTTAATTAATTAGTCAAACTAGCCATTGTTCAAATTAGCTTTTAGTCAAACTAACTGTTATTCAAACTCAATATATTAATTTTATTTTTTAGTATTTAAATTAAATTAAATTTTAATTAAACTATTTTACTTAATTAATTAGTCAAACTAGCCATTATTCAAACTAACTGTTAGTCTAACTAGTCGTTATTCAAATTCAATATATTAATTTTATTTTTAATATTTGACTTAAATTAAATTTTAATTAAATTATTTTACTTAATTAATCAATCAAGCCAGCCATTATTCAAACTAGCCGTTAGTCAAATTAACCATTATTAAGTTTCCTATATACTCTTAACATAAGATAAAATTTCCACACTACTCAATTGTGCAATATTCAATGCCCTATTTACACTTGAAACATCCATCAAATGGATCCAAACCATTAGATGACTACGACATATTTGAGTGGCAAGTCATAGAAGCGGAAATTATGGACAACCATGAAGAAGAACACATGAGATTAATACTTGAGAGACAGAGGAATCAGCAAGCTAACAACTCCACTAGGCATAGGTGTACAAGAACGATGGTAGATCGAAATCGTGAAGATGGACATAACCGATTGTTCATTGACTACTTCTTTGAAGAACCAGTTTACACAGAGGCACAATTTCGACAAAGATTCTGAATGCAAAGGCATGGGCTCCTTCAAATTGTAGAAGCCCTTAGTAATCATGATGAGTATTTCCAGCTAAAGGTCGATGCAAGTGGTAGAGTTGGGCTTTCACCGTTCCAAAAATGCACTACTGCTATTCGTATATTGGCATATGGATCACCTGCAACATACCTACAAAGGAGATCATTTGTTCGTCAAAAAGAAATTCATTGTCAACTTCAAGCAGACTTAGTGGAGCATATTTGGGAATGTTTCAGACATGAGAATAACCAAATTTAAATTTTATTTTAATTATATAATATTATGTATTTTTCAAATTTTTAATTTTATTATGATCAAAAAGTTGTTTTTAATATATGAATGTTCCAATGGTGGAAGTGATATTATGTATTATGCGAAGAAAAGATGAAATATATTTGCCAAGTTTTTAATATATCATTTTTAATGATTTATGTAGTTTTAATATATCATTTTTAATCATTTATGTAGTTTTAGTATATTTTTTAAATTTATAATATCTTTTCTATTTTTTAAATATGTTTTAAATTTATTTGCTATATTTTATATATTTTTTACGCATTTATTTTTTTAAAATTAAAATTTAAATGAGTTAATATTTTGATTTAGAAGAGCAATAAATGTTAAGTAGTGGAAAGTTGATTGTGGGATCCATTTGTGGGTTGTTAAGAGCTTCACCACTGTAGTGAATAGTTGTTTAAAATGGTGGAGAGTTGTTTAATCTGATGTGGCATTGTGGAATCCACAATAAGAACCCAAATAAGGTTCACCGCTGTAGAAGCTCTAAGTTCTTAAATATTATGAACTTGTTAAATATTGTTATTGAGTCAATATTTTAAAAATAAGTAAATATACAATTTAATATTATTAAAAGACTAATTTATACTGAGTTTTTAACTTATATGAACTAACTCGTTCAACACTTAGATTTCAAAGATTGGTTGATAAAAAAATGTATCTTTTAGGGATCAATTTATTTCTTTACATGAACTAGAAATCTATCTTTGATACAAAATGACGTGGTTTTGGATAACTCTATATCATCAGCTAAAAGCTATGTGAAATTCCTTTTTTAGTTAATAGATGGATATTTCCATTAGAGAAAAATGTTTAGGGCCCATTTAGTATACAGGAAAGTTTAGGAATAGAAAGGAAGTAGGAAAAGGGAAAGGAAAAGGGAAAAAGGAAGATGGAAAAAAATGTGTTTGATATGTGATGGAAAAGAATAATGGAATAAAAAAAAATGTGTTTGATATGTATTTTTTAATGGAAAGGAAATGGAGTATGTGGGGTTAATTTATAAAATTGCCCTTTATTTTTTAATGAATTTTTATCTCTTTCTCTCTGCCTCTCACCTCTCGATCAATCGACCGCTGGCATGAACAGGTCAACCGTCTCGTTCTAGAGCAAAGCTAATTTAGAACACATATTCACTATCTGCCACTCATTCTCGCCTCTCTCTCTCTCTCTCTCTCTCTCTCTCTCTCTCTCTCTCTCTCTGCCTTTCATTCTCTCTCTCTGATAGACGTTTCCAGAGAGAATGACAGTGATATGCTGTGACAACGCAAGACCACAGCAATAGTGGAAAGAGAGGGCATGTGTGGTTGCTGGTGCGACGCCGAAGGTAAGGGGTATTACAGTCTTGTAGTTGCAGAGATGTGCATGAATCAATGAATGTGTGTGCGAGTATGAGACGGCCAAGACAGAATGTGAATGAAAGTGTGAAACAAAAGGCGTGGGAGGACCAGAATGCGGGAATAGAGCACAAGCAAATTCGACATTTCTCCTCCTTTTTCCTTTCCATGATTGGCTTTCCATTAACTGAAGTGAAGGAAATGAATATCAAGAAAATGAAGGAAGTGGGAGTTCCGAGTTCAATGTCCATAGTCTACAATTGGACCTACCAAACACAAGAAAATTTAAATAGTACTGAAAAGTCGCTTTTCATTCCAGCGACTTTTGGGCTACCAAACAGCCCCTTAGGGATTGAACTGAAAGAATTTATTTTTTTGAAGATGAAATCTAGAGAAAAGTGATATTTCAGGACTAAATCATTAATTTGCTCTAAAAACAATTTTTTATAATTTAGTTTTACAAGTTGATCTTTCATTGAATATAATGATTGATTAAACAGTAAGTAATATACGTATACAAGGCATATTCCATTCTCTTCGATGTATATAATATATATATATATATATATATATATATATATCAATAAGATTTTTTTCCGAGTTAAACTTTCGTGGAAAACACCAATTAATTACGAAGTTTCTTAAAGATGTGAAGATAACGATGAAGATATATAATTGACAATCTATTGTTTTTATATTTTGTTAGTGGCTCTTGCATATGAAGATAGTGGCAATTAAATCTAAAGACAAAAAGGAATTTGTAGAGTGTTTAAGAAAAAGTACCATATTGCTAACAACTTTCTAGGGAATTCAGGGCCATTTTTTTTAAATTAAGACGTCTGAATCTATATATATATATATATATATATATATATATATATATATATATATATATATATATATATATATATATAAGATATTGTTTTTAAATTTAAATACTGAATCATTAAAATTGTTTGTTTCTATTAGCATCTGCACACAAAAAGTTTTTATTAGTAAAAAATAATATTCAAATAAATTAGTGATTAAATATATGCTATGAAAAATAAATGAAATCAAAATTAAAAATTAGAATTATATATTGACTAAAAAAATTTAAAACCTAATAAATAAACATCGATTGTTACTTTAGTTAACGAAATATTTAACAAAAAGTGTTATTTTGCACAAATTGTAAAGTTTGAGAGGTTATTTATTAAGTTTTAAAGTTTAGAAAAGATAAAGTACACATAAGCCAAATTTTATAAGAATAAAGTGCATTTTTGTCTAAAATGAATAATACATCTGAATGGTATATTAAAACTTGTTACAAAATCTGATTCATTAAGGCTACGTTTGGTTGCTAGAATTGAGCAAAGAAATTGGATTTTCTTATGTTTGGTTGCTGAAATTTCTATTCTCTTGAGAATCTATATTCTCTCAAAAAAAGGAGTATGGATTCCCAAGTTAATCAAGTGATAAAGTACACATAAGCCAAAGTTTACAACAACAACAACAACAGCCTTATCCCACTAGGTGGGGTCAGGTACATGGATCGTCCGACGCCATTGAGCTCTATCAATGACTAACTTTTTAGGGATCTCATTTACCAGAAGATCCCTCTCAATAACCTGTTTAAGTGTCTTTCTTGGTCTTCCTCGACCTTTTTTCACAGGGCTCCAAACCATCTGCTCAACTCTCCTTACTAGCGCTTCTAATGGTCTTCTTTGAACATGTTCAAACCACCTTAAACGGTTTTCAGTCAATTTTTCCTCAATAGGTGCCACTCCAATTCTCCCTCGTATACGATTATTAGGATCATATCTCTTTTTGTATGACCACACATTCAATGTAACATCCTCATCTCCGCTACTCCAATTTTATGCTCTTGTTGTCCTTTCATCGCCCAACATTCGCTCCCATATAAAATCGCAGGTCTTATAGCAGTACGATAAGACTTTCCTTTGAGCTTATCTGGTACTTTCCGATCACAAACAACTCCTGATGCCATTCTCCACTTTAACCACCCAGCTTGTATCCTATGTGTCACATCACCAATAATTTCACCGTCATCTTGTATAACAAATCCCATATACCTAAACTTTGACACTTGTGATACAACATTATCTCCAATTTTAACTTCCAACTCATTTCTAGCTTGTCTCTTGTTAAACTTACAATGCATATACTCTGTCTTACTCCTACTCAGACGAAAACCCTTCGATTCCAAAGTAGCTCTCCATAAGTCAAGTTTAATATTAATCTCTTCCCTTGACTCTGCTATAAGAACAATATCATCAGTAAAAAGTATGCATTTAGGAATTTCTTCTTGAATATGTTTTGTCAGAACATCTAAAACCAAGTCAAACAAATAAGGGCTCAACGATGATCCCTGATGTAAGCCAATCTTAATAGGGAAGTCTCTAGTCTCCCCTCCAGACGTTCTCACACTAGTTGTAGCCCCCTCATACATATCTTTTATAATTCTAATATACGTAACCCGTACACCTTTCTGTTCCAAGGCTTTCCAGAGCACCTCTCTTAGTACTCGATCATAAGCTTTTTCCAAATCAATAAACGCTATATGCAAGTCTTTTTGTTTACTCCGATACCTTTCCATCAACCCTCTAAGCAGATAAATAGCTTCCATAGTTGATCGCCCTGGCATGAATCCAAATTGATTTTCTGAAATACTCGTCTCCATTCTTAACCTACATTCAATCACTCTTTCCCATAATCTTAGAGTGTGACTCATAAGCTTAATCCCTTAGTAGTTTGCGCAGTTCTGGATGTCTCCTTTGTTTTTGTATATAGGCATTAAAGTACTTCTTATCCATTCCTCCGGCATTTTCTTGGACCTTAAAATCTCATTAAAGAGCTTAGTTAGCCAGATAGTACCCTCATCCCCTAAACACTTCCAAACTTCAATAGGAATACCATCAGAACCAATGGCTTTACCATTATCCATTCTTCTTAGAGCTTCCTTGACCTCATCAACCTTAATCCTGCGATAATATGTCAAATTTTGTTCTCTCTCCAAGGTTGTTAAATCTTCCCTATTACAGGTCGACACTGCTCCGTCATTAAAGAGCTTGTGAAAGTAACCTTGCCATCTATTTTTAATATCTCCATCTGTAACCAAAATTTTTCCTTCTTCATCCTTAACACATCTTACTTGATCCAAATCTCTAGATTTCCTTTCTCTATTCTTCGCAATCTTGTAAATCTTTTGTTCCCCCTTTTTTCGTTCCTAAGTTCTTGTAAAACTCTTCAAACGCTTTAGATCGTGCTTCACTAACTGCTTTTTTAGCCTCCTTATTAGCCTTCCGATACCTTTCCCAATTTTTTGAGTTATTGCTTAAATGGATAGCTTTAAAGCAATCTTTTTTTAAATTTGATCTTCTCTTGAACGGTCTCATTCCACCACCAAGATTCCTTATCTCTTTGTCCAAAACCTTTAGATTCTCCTAAGAGTGCTTTAGCTATCTTTCTAAACCTGTTGGCCATCTCATCCCACATAATGTTAGCATTTTCTCGTAACTCCCAAGACCCTTCCTCCAATAGTCTTCTTTTGAAAGTCTGTAGATTCTCTCCCTTTAGCTGCCACCACTTTGTCCTAGGGTTCATCACCTGTCGATGCTTTTGTTTCTGACCCTTAATACTCACGTCAAGGACCAAGACCCTATGTTGAGTTGCTAGGGGTTCTCCAGGAATAACTTTACAATTTTGACAAATTTTCCTATCTGGATTCCTTACCAAAAAGAAGTCAATCTGTGACCTTGAAGCTCCACTCTTGTATGTGATTAAATGCTTCTCTCGCTTCTTAAAGCAGGTGTTGACAACCTTAAAATTATAAGCCATTGAGAAATCGAGTATAGACTGTCCTTCCTCGTTAAGCTCTCCAAAACCAAAGCCACCATGAACTCTTTCATACTGTCCTGCTTCTTTCCCAACGTGGCCATTAAGGTCCCCCCCCCCCGATGAAAATCTTCTCTTCTAAGGGTATGCTTCTGATCAATCCCTCCAAATCTTCCTAAAACTTTTCCTTAAGATATGCATCCGCCCCAACTTGGGGTGCATAGGCACTAATGATATGGATAATATCTCTTCCAACAATCATTCTTAAGCATAAAATCCTATCCCCAATCCTTTTTACCTCCACCACACTCGGCGTCCAATCCTTGTCAACCATGATACCTACCTCATTCTTTGTCCTTACTTTTCCCGTGTACCAGAACTTGAAGCATGAACCGTCAAACCTCTTAGCCTTTTCTCCAACCCATTTAGTCTCTTGAAGGCACAAGATGTTAATTTTCCTCCTCTTCATAGTGTCTACAACCTCCATGGATTTCCCTGTCATAGTCCCGATATTCCACGTACCGATCTTGATTTTGCTCTCCTGGGCTAGCTTCTTTACCCTCAACCTTCTAGGAACATGCCCTTGTGACACTACATTTGATCGACGATGCAGTGGCTCTAACTCATTTGACACTGTACTCGAGCCATACAGTGTGTTGCTTCCGGGAAACGACCTAGTATTAGTAGACCCTTGCACATTTAACACTACATCCGGGTGCCGATGCAGTGGCTCTAGCTCACTTGTCATTGTACTCGAGCCATACAGTACGTTGCTTCCGAGCAACGTCCTAGCATTAGCATAATAGTGTCGTTGATCCATAATCATGAGAGATTAGACAAAGTTTTACGTTGGCTGTCGAGAGCCTAACACAACCCTCTTCCTTTACCCGGGCTTGGGACCGGCTATAAAACATAGGCGGAGTTACATAAGCCAAAGTTTATGAAAGTAAAATATATTTTTGCCTAAAATAAATAATACATCTAAATCGTATATTAAAACTTGTTACAAAATCTGATTCATTAAGGTTACATTTGATTGCTAGAATTAAGCAAAAGAATTGGAATGTGAATGTGAATTGTCAACGTTTTGCATGTTTGGTTGTTGAAATTTTCATTCTCTGGGAAATCTACATTCTCTCAAGCAAATGAATTTGGATTCCCAAGTTGATCAAGTGATGAAATGAACTTTCTCATGCTTCTAATATAACAATTTGACTATTATAAACTTATAAAATTTTCAAAATTATACTATTATCCTAATTTATAATTAACCTCATTAGATACACTTCAAAGTACTAGGACTACGACCACCAATCACTATCAGCAGTGTAGTCAAAATTTATTGAATATTATTTCATATATTTTGTAATGTATTAAAAAGTTATTAAAAATGTTAATATTCCACAAATTTGGCTTTCAATATGTCTTATATATAATATTTAATATGTTATTATTTAGGTAAAAATATACCTAAAGTCTCTATTCACCTAACAATAAATTTAGTCTCTATACTTTAAAAATAATGAATTTAGTCCCTATAATTTTCAAAATCACAAAGATTGGTCCCTAGGGTCAATCAATAGTTAGACCGATATACATGACAGTGACTAGGATGCTTCCATCATCATATTATGTCCATGTCATCATACACGTTTGCCAAATGAATATACTGACTTGGCACCATATCATCAAAGTTTTTATTTTTTATTTTTTAAATTTCCCTTTTTATTTTTTTATATTATTTGAAATTCAGCGTAACAAAGAAAACCCAGACAGAAAAGACCTTGTTGTAGAGGTCCTGTCTCGATCCCATGTCGCTGCCTCTGACATCGACATTCTCATCATCAACATCTCCATGTTCGCCTTTGTCCCTTCCCTGGCCTCGCGAAATTGACCATTACAAAATGAGGGAGGATGTCAAGGTCTACGATCTCACCAAATTAGGATGATGTCAAGGTCTACGATCTCACCAAATTAGGATGTAGTGTGAGGTTGATTTAGCTTGACTTATCAGAAGCATTTTCAAATCGCAGAAGAACTTAGAACGACCTCTTGGTCACCCCCAAGTGTCTGAGCCCAAATTGGTACTCCAGCAATGACAGATCTATGATTCTTGCAAACTCCCTGTTTCGCTACGGCAAATGCGCGGTACTTCTAACGAACAAGAAGGGGCTGAAGAACTCACCACGACACTAGGGATGACGCATTCAAATGCTGTACATAGAAGAAAGGTGAAGAAGGGAGGCTCAACGGAGGCAGTGATGTCGGAGTCTTCTTTGTTACTTTGAATTCCAAATATTATAAAAAATAAAAGGGGGAAAAGTTAAAAAATAAAAATAAAAACTACGATGATGTGGTGCCAAGTCAGTAGATTCATTTGACACATGTGTATGATGATGTGGACATAATATGTTTATGGAAGCATCTTAGTCAACGCTACATGTAATGCCTCAAAAAAAATTGGGCATATAAATATGCATATATTACAGGGTGTACTTTAGTGGTAGCCTATATTTTCCCTGGTTAGTTCTAATATTCACAACTATGTAAATTATAAATTGTATAATTTACAAAGTAAATTACAATTAAATAATTAAACCCCTCTAGACAAAGCAGGACCTAGGTGGCTTATGGGATTATAGAGCGCTTCTAATGGTTCATTTAGAACCCTCTAACTAAATGGAGTATGTCTTCAAACCACTAACCTCTAGCGGTTTCTCATTCTCCTCAGTTGCTAAATCTGAAAAATAGCAAATAAGAACGTGAGTTTATGAGAACTTAGTGAACAGATGACTGTGTAATAAAACATAGTACTAGTGCAGATAGCAACCTCACTATCATAATCAGAATAAATACCTCTAGCACAAACTAGTACGAAATATAATATATATATATATATATATATATATATATATATATAAAACGTACCTTACAACGTAACCAAAACTTGTGATTCAATGTGAGTCTACGATCTCAAACAATCCGTAAAACAATCCTTAACCAAACAATCTCAACCAATCCGTAAACAATCACTCCAAAATGTATTATGCAATGTATGATGTATGTTGCATTTTTCACATCCTTTCCAACTTACCACATTGAAGATCAACCTTCAATGAGTTTATTCAGAGGTCCATTCCTCTGTTCCCTCTCGCGATGTGGATAAATATAATATGCAATGTTTGTCCCTTTCTTTTCCATACGACATTGAAGACTGAGACTTAATGGGTATGTATACCCATTGACACAACTGAGTGGTATTACACAATGGATAGCTTCTGGCTCTATTTCCACTTCTCATAATATGAATATGTAAATGATGATATACAATGCATATTCCTACACAAACATCTCACGGCACGTACTACCTCAATTCACCACTTTAAATACAATTAAACATAAAATCCATTATCCCACCAAATAAAACCTATGGGATAACTCCCACAATCATTCAATGAATCCCTCAATCTAGTTATTTCCACTAACTAGGGAATTTCATTGATAAATTACCAATTATGCTGTGAATAGGATTTATATGGACTTGGTCAAATAATTTAATAAAATTTAAATGGCAAGGTTATTCACTCACTTTGATGCTGATAAGGTTTACTACATAGAAAATCCCGGGAGACAAGACAATGAAGCTCCCAAGCCACCTAGAACCAACCACAGTCAATAAATAAATAAAACAAGGAAAATTCTCACCACTAACACTGACATTTGGTCATTCATTTGGTCATAACTCTTAACGGTAAAGATTTTTTAAACAAATCTTATACCATTAGAAACTAAACTCAAAGAGCTTTCCAACGATATAAAGTTTGCTAAAAATGAAGTGCGGACGAAAAAGTTATGACCATTTGAAAATATACTAAGAAGGATGTTCGATGGCTGGCACCCAGGGCAGTGCCAGATGCCCAAATTTCTGCCCAAATTTATTTTCTTGGCACTTGGGGTGCCAAGACAGCTCTTTTCCACTAAAGGGTGGCGCTTGGGGCGCCACGACTCCGAACTTGCGTTTTAGGCTCAGTTTTGGGTCAAATCTAGTCAGATCTTCACCGTTTTCTATGATTTCTTCCATGGGATCTCATACTTGATGTCTAAGGAGTATTTAGACACAAAATTCCCAATTTTAACTAAGAAACGAAGCCAAAATCTCAGTTTTACCCCATAGACCCTTAAAACTAGAAAATAAGAAAAAGTTCAGGAAATCGGAATCCTTACCTCGATTCCTTGCTTTCTCTAAGTTGTTTGGCCTCCAATGACCCACCCCACCACTGGAGAAAGGTTCTTCGAAGCCTGTTGAGGATTTGGGTAGAAAATGTAGAGAGAAGGAAGAGAGAAAGAGAGAAGAGAGAGTGAGGAGAGAGAGAGAGTAAAGTGAGAAATGAGGAAAAAAGCATAGGACCGCCTATATATACTCGCCTAGGGTGAAATTACTACTTTGCCCCTAGATAACTCTTGGTTAACCTTGATAGTGGCAAATTCATAATTTCTCCAATTTGAATATTTTCTATATCTTAAGTGCCACCTAGTTCCTCATTTCACTCTAGTTCTTCTTTGGACCTTATAGGTATTCGACCTCCTCTATACTTCATAATTATTCTTTTTTTGTTCCTTGTCTCTCAATTCTATCTTCATGAAATTTCCTCTTCCTCTTATCTTTACTTAACTCTTTAAAAATATCATCTCGATAAAATACTTGGTCCAATTATTTATCTCCATTTTCATAAATAATATTTAAAAAGAATAAATTAAATATGAAAATTAAAATTAACTAAATAATTTTATTAAAATAATAAAAAATTTTATTATAATAACCGTAATATCACCAATTACGTGATTCTAAAATTGGCAGGTATTACATTATATGTACCGGTCTAACCATTGACTGACAGTTCACTAACACCAAGGACTAATCTTTGTGACTTTGGAAATTACATAGACTAAATTCATTGTTTTTAAAGTATATGGACTAAATTCATTGTTAGATAAAACTATAGGGACTTTAGTTATATGTTTTACCTATTATTTAATATATTTAATATGTTATTATATAATATTTAATATTGTGTAATATATTTAAAAAATTATATTCAAATTCTTTGTCAAATTTATTTTCCAGTGTTCTTTTATATAATATTTATATAACTTTTTTGCATTCATAGGTATTATAGTAATTTTCTCCCAATTCCTATAAATTCCAATACAAATTCTTACAACCAAACATGAGAAATGAATAATTTTCTCATTCCTTTTAATATCTAACCAAATATGGGAATGTAAGTAGTATTGCAATTCCCATTCCCGTTCTATTTCTCATTCCAATTCTTATGCCTCAATTCTAGCAACCAAATGTGACCTGAGATGTATTCAAACCTACTAAGAACTTAAAAAAATAATAATAAATAAACATACTTAATGGTTTGAATTAAACTCTGAATAAATTAAATTCAAACTTTCATTAGTGCAAATAAATGAGTCTTTAGTCTTTATTAATTATAGTGTATCTTTCACAGGTTCAAAGCACTTTAACTCCTCATTCCTCATGGATTTTGTAAAGTTTGTTGTTCCATTCACAACTATATTAATTGTGCATTTTTTTTTCTCAAAATTTATAAGTACTCAAAAATTTATCGAGTTCTAATTAATTAATATGATTTGAGTCAGATTAGATTACAAATAAGATTTTTTCTATTACGGTTATAATAATAATTTTTTCTATCAACAAATAAGATTTGAACTCAAAACCTCAACCTTATTTTAAAGAACTAGTTTCGAATTATTTAAACCATCCAACATTACCTTATTTTAAAAAACTAGTGCTGAATTATTTAAATCATCCAACATTGATTTTATCTTGCTGAGTTGGGTATTATATATGGAGTGATAAATTTCAATGTCATCACCTTTTATTCTGTAGTGATAAATCAAATCTGATAAGAGTTGAAATACCTATTTTATTTCTAACACCCATTGAAAAATCACATGTATTTGACATTATGTAATAGAAAAAGGACCCAAAAAAGGTACGACTAATCAAACGGTGATAAAGTGCATATGTTGCTATAAGTCTCTTCAGAATATATAATTAAATAACTGTAAGTGATGCCCCAAGAATTTGCCACTAGATCATGCACATTACTTTTCTCGGAAGCACATATATAAAGCTTACAATTGTCTATAAATAATTATACATGTACTAAACGTTTATAATAAGATAAATTAGTAACATACTTTCATCAATCATATACTACCTTTTATCAATATTTTTAGGTTTGTTAAATTGTAGTTATTTCGTCACAAGATGGAAGGCTAATATATTTTGAAATTACTGAACGGAAAGAAGAAAATTAACGCTCTTTTAGGTTGATGTCTCTAAAAATTGAATTATTATGGAAAAATTGCACTTTACCCCCTAAACTTTCTTTTATGTGCAAAAAAACTCCCCTAAAGTTTCAAACTCAGCAAAAAATCTCCTTAACTTATATTTCGTGCAGAAAACTCCCATCCCGTTAGTTGATCGTTAGTACAATGCTGACGTGGACTAGAACTTACCATGTCACATGCCACATTACCAATTTTCTTTGACAGATCACATACCACTGCCACGTCATCACCACCTCACAGAATCAATTCAAACCTCCCTTGCGATTTCAACGTCCTGAACCACCGAATCACACTCGCTGCGTGATGACTCTTTGATTCAACCACCCACTCATCCATCTTCCTCTCCACCCGCTCAATCCAAACCACCTTCATGTTGAACCGAATCAACTCGCAAAGCTTGAAATTGTCTTCAAACTTGTTTAGAAACCAGAGCACCTCCTCAATTGATAGTCTCCATTTTTGCAGCATTTCAGAAACGGATAGTCCAGAAACCCCATCAAATATCTGGGAAGATTGGTGCGGAGGGAGAGGTATACGCTGTCGTGGACAATTTCTCGAGTCAGGTCGACATCGAGTGGGTTAGAATTAGTTCGCAGGTCGTACCTCCAGGTGCCTTCAATTTGGTCGTTTTTCTCAAAGATGACGACTCTATGGCCCTTGTAATGTAGCTCAAGGGCAACGGGTCCTGCTTCGATTACTGCGACGTTCAGGGATGGGGCCATTATCAAAGGGTGCAGCATCCATGGTGGCATTGGCGCGAAGCTTTTAAAGGGGTGAGGTGGGTTTGGGGAATGGTCCAATCTCCAGCTCCAGAGGCACAAGTAAGATCCCTTTCACAGACAACTTTAGGATTTGCAAGTTGATTTGGTTCAACAAGGAGGTGGTTCAGATCGAGCGGGTGGAGGGGAAGATGGATGAGTGGGTGGTTGAACCTGGCGTGTACTCTAATGATGGTGTCGTCCTCCACGAGAGTGAAAGGCCATGGGTGTGAGGTAGTGATGACGTGGCAGGAGATTATGTGGCATGTGATATGTAAAAAAATTGGTGACATGGCATGTGACATGGCAAGTCCTTGTCTAGGTCAGCACTGGACTAACGATCAACTAATAGGAGGGGGTTTTCTGTATGAAACAAAAGTTAAGGGGGTCTTTTGCTGAGTTTGAAACTTTAAGGGAGTTTTTTTGCACATAGGAGAAAGTTTAGGGGGTAAAGTAAAATTTTTCCAATTACTGTTATGATTCTTATAAAATTTAAATTGCTACTACTACAATTATGCCATATTTTCGTCAATTTACCATTTTTTATTTCATCAATGAAAATGTTCAAAGAATTCAAGATTTCATAATGTTACACTTTAATTTTTAATTGTATAGCAGTAGCATTATATACATAATGCTTAATGCAGTGCATTTAAAAGATGACAGTTACAACTTTAAACCCTAGAATCTACTTTTTGTGTTGAATAATTTCAAAAATGATACATGAAATATTACCTTCAATAGCGACTATAAAATTCATCATTGAAAGTTGGCTTTTAGTGGCCAATTTTTAAAGTTGCCACTAAGAGTAAGACTTTTGGTAGCAACTTTTTATATGTCATATTTTATTTTAATACTTTCATTGATAAGTTTAATAAAGTCACCATTAAAAGGTTTTCAATGGTGATAATTTTGTAGCCATTGAGAAATTTTTAGTAACGACATTTTAAGAGATGTCACTAAAAGAGTTTCAATGACGACCCAATAATCACCATTGAGAACTTTTCATTGGTGACAATTTTAATGTTGTCTCAAAGATTTTTAGTAGCAACTATTTGGTTGCCACTGAAACACTTTTAGTGACAACCTTGAAAATGTCGCTATTAAAAGCTTTTTAGTGACAACTTTTGGATTGCCACTGAAAGATCTATTTTAAAATTTCCACCAAATGTCTTTTTTTGCAAATTTTATTTTTTATTTTTTAAATCATTAAATTTCAAACATTTTGTATTTTTAAAAAATTGCGATTTTTTAATTAATCTTTTATTTTTTGCTTTTATTATTATTTTAATTATATGAATAATTTTAAATGTATATTAACTTATATATTTATATTATGATTTTCAACTCTTATAAATATTTTTCTCTTCCATTAATTTTTCTTTCTTAATTATTCTCTTTTTTAGTATCAATTTTCGTAAATATGTTCCTCCATTAAATTTTTCAAAATTTCCATCCCATACATTTTCTTTTTCTAATATCCCTCCAAATTTCCTTTTTAAAAAAAAAAATAGACCAGTATCATTTTCTCTTCTTTCCTTTCAGTCACCAAAACACTCTCATGATTCTCAATGAATTAAAAGCAAAGCATGCATGCTTACATACATACATATGCGCGCATATATCAAATTTCTTAAACAATTTCCCTCCAATTAAATTAAATGTCTCAAAGGAAAGAAAAAATGTCCAAATTAATATAATTCTTTAATTGTTTTCATTAATTTTTTATCAATAATGCATATAACAACTATCTAAAGATAAATTGTTAATGGCTTCCTAACATTTACATCGATTTTTATTCATGCCCCTAACGTTTTTTTTGGTCAAATATGTGCCACATGATTTATATTTTTTTTTTATCAAATATGTCCCAAAATATCAAAAATACCCTTCATCCCTGTCTCTCTCTCTCTCTCTCTCCCCCCTTCTCTGCTCTCTCTCTGTTGTCTCCTTCTCTGCTCTCTGTCTCTGTCTCCTTCTCTCACCCCTTCTCTTTCCATGAACTCAAGCATCTCTTCTGTCTCTTTTATGCTTCCTATGAAGCTTTCCGTTAACGTCTTCCTCCTTGCAACATTCATTTTTGGTAATGATTAATTTGTGGTTTCAATTGAGAATAAATTATTGATTGAAGCCCTTGATTTGATTGTGAATTGATTCAAAGAAGGATCTTCATTGGTCATGTCTTTCAATTGGTTATGGGGCATCTTCACTGGTCTTGATCTTGCTTGGAAGAAGGATCTTCGGCGCATCCTCATGGAGATTGATTTGAAGAAAGTAGTGGAGCTTGTAAGGGATGGGTGTGCAATTGATCATCCTAGGGCAGACTTGGTAACTGATATCAAGAATCTACTGAGCAGAGAATGGGAAGTGGTGTTGCATTCTATTTACAAAGAAGAGAATGGTGCTGCTCACTGGTTGGCTGCAACAGTGCACAGCCCAACCCCGGAGATCCTGATCTTTGACAACCCACCAGAAGGGATGAAGTTTGTGCTTAGAAGTGACTTGTGCTCATTGGGCCAGTGTAGACAAGTCTTCTCTCCTGATTTAGGCTAATTTAGCCTCCTGATCCATAAAAAAAGAATATGGCAGGGATGAAGACCATAAAGCTTCATAGGAAGCATAAAAGAGACAGAAAATTAAAGATGCTTGAGTTAATGGAAAGAGAAGGGCGAAAGGTGACAGAGATAGATAGTAGAGAAGGAGATGAGAGAGAGCACATAGAAGGGGAGATAGAGATATGAGAGAAGGATGAAGGGTATTTTTGGCATTTTGAGACATATCTAATAAAAAATAAAACATGTGGGACATCTTTGACTAAAAAAATGTTAAGGGCATAAATAAAAATTGATGTAAAGTTGGGGACATGACATATACTTTTTCCATTTTTAATTTATAACTTTTGAGATTAATTTTAAACTTTAAATATTTGTTTAATTAATTAATTTGTTTTATAAATTTAAGTCTGGGCAATAAATATCACCACCAAAGGACACATTTGGTAGCGATAATGAAAAGACACCATTGAAGATCCCCTTTAGTGGTGGCAAATATCGCCACCAAAGGCTACATTTGTTGGAGACAATAAAAGTAGACAAGGAATAAGCTTTGGTGGCAATACTCAAAAATTGCCACAGAAGCGTCAAATTTTGCCATAGAAAATTTACAAAATATATATAATATAACTTTTACTATTAAAACAAGGAAAAAAGTTTGGTACAATTTGTCAAGCACACATTCTATAACATTCATGACCCAAGATCAAAGCTTCCTAGAGACACTTTAAACAATTAAATCTCCATGCACCACATTAGTCAACACGCCATGTCAGCCAGCTGATCATAGCCAAGCATGCGTCGTGTGGCACAATATTTAAGTCTACCTTTTATATATGGTGACAAATATCATCACAAAAAAATTACCTTTGGTGGTGACAATGGATAGTTGTCACTGAAAGCCACTTTCAATGGCGACAAATATCACCACCAAAGGTGACAATAAAAGTTGCCACTGAAAATAGTCTTCAATGGTGAGAAATGTCACCACAAAGATGAGCATTGGCGGTGACAGTTAGTAGTCAACATTGAAGGTAGCCTTCTATGAAAACAAAAAGTCACCACAAAAAATGACATGGTGGCAATACTTACAAGAAAACTATTTTTATGGCGACAAATATCTTCACCAAAGGTCATATTTGATAGCTAAAATGTATAGTCGCCACTGAATCTTACCTTTTAAGTGGCGACCAATGGCGACCAGCTCCAAATGCAAATAAAGGTTTTAGACAATTTTTGGTGGTGATTTTTTAGCCTTTAGTGTCGGCAATTGTCGCTACAAAGGAGTTTTCCTTTCAATGACGATGACTTTTGTCACCACCAAAACCTTTAGTGTAAAATTAACAACAATGACTTCTATCGCCACCAAGGTCAACACTAAAGACCCTTTGGTGGTGACTTTCAAACTTTCAATTGTGACAATCTCTACCGAAAGTCATTTTTTTTTTTGTAATGAAAAGATTAATCAAAGATAATTTTGATTAAACCAATAGGAAAGATTTTCAAAGTTTGTCAATTTCTTGGGTTCAATTTGAAAGAAATTTTCTTGCAAATCCTCTTAAGCCCAGAATAGAGGATTGCTTGTGGCCGAAACTGTAACGACATCTTTTACTTGCCGTATGAGGAAAAGAGTCATACTCAGATTCCACCAAAAAAATGAGATGATATAATATAATAGGTCATTTGCACGTTTAATTATACACGAACACATTGAATGAATGAAGCAGATATACCTACCTCAGTTTAAGCCTCATAATCACCTACTACATATGCACAAGCATATGCTACTCAGTATACGTGCACTACAGAAGTCCCCTTCAATTACTTTAATATGTTATATAATGCAACCAATTTTACTCATTTTTTTTGGAAAAGAATACGTATCCTATTCCTCCTATTTGGCATCTTTAAATTTTGAATACTTGTTGAGGTAGGTTCTTAAAATACCTTTTTACTATTTAGTTGTGAAGTTTATGTATTAATAGGTTAACCTTTACAAGTTATAAACTCAATATAAATTAATTTTTTTAGGCCAAATCTATATATTTAGTCATCTTTGCAAAGGACAAACTTAACAATATTTAATGAGTTTATGTCATTTACAAACTAAATCGCATAGAATTAAATTTCCAAAGACTAAATAATTTAACTCGTGTATCTTTTAGGGACTCAATAATTAATATAGTCATAAATTTTTGAATAAACACATAAATGATCCCTAAAAGATGTGATTTTTCATTATTTAGTTTTTAAAATTCAAGTATCAAATGAATTAGTCATTATAAGTTACAAACTTAATACATAATTAGTCTTTTTATGAGGGCTGATCAATTGTACATTTATTTATCTTTAAAGAACTAATTTAATAACATGCATGTGTAATAAATTTATAGTCTAAGAACTAAATTATGTAGAATTAAACGTAAAAGGACTAAACAAGTAATTCATATATGTTGGAAACTAAATTGTAAATATAGTCTAAATTTTAATATGGAACAAGAAATATAAGAAAAGAAGAGGGGAATTGAGAAAGACGAATATAGGCATATAATAGAAACCAAATCTTTTGATGTTCTGCACCAGTGTTCAATAAAGTATGGTTAAGTTAAGAATTTTTGTATGGCACTTGCGTGCCTTATTTAAGCTTGATTGCTGCCACGTGCATATATAACGGGTTGTGCTTGCCACCATATATACGCAATACAAACATTCACTGCCCAATCAGTCCCTTTGAAGTGACTCATGGACTACACATTTCGTAGTCATCACTTGTTTTCTCCAGAGGCACTCACTATTTAATACTAATTAACAAAAAGGTTAATTACACTCTCTTCCTTTCTAAAGTTTCAAAATTTCACCACTTTTTTTCTGCAAAGGCACATATCACATGTGTTTCTCTCTCTCTCTCTCTCTCCGCAAAACACTTTTTGGCCTTTTTTTCTTCATTTCACAGTGTTTTGCGCGCGCACGCGCGAGGGGGTGGAAGATAGAGACAGAGAGTTTTTTTCTTCATTACGCGCGAGGGGGTGGAAGATAGAGACAGAGTTTTTTTCTTCATTTCACAGTGTTTTGCGAGTTTTTTTCTTCATTACGCGCGAGGGGGTGGAAGATAGAGACAGAGAGTTTTTTTCTTCATTTCACAGTGTTTTGCGAGCGCGCGCGGGGGAGATAGAGAGAGAGGGCATATTTTGAAATTTTAGAATATGGGTTCACGTGATATATGACGTGATAGGTGATATATGTCACGTAAACTGTTCAATTAGTATTTTCTATTAGTATATTTGATGGCGTAGGTTAAAAATTAGGCATATTTGTTAAAAAAAAATATATAGAATATATTTAACAAAAATTAAATGGTATAAATGAAAATCGATATAAATATTAGGAACTTAAAATATACTTTTACCTTTTTTTAATAACTATAAAATTGCTAGACTTTAGTATATAGGGGGGTATGTTATAGTATGTTTTTTAATGTTTTGTAACTTAATACCACATTTTTTTGGACTAAAATATCATTCATTAATCTAAATACATATTGGATATTTTTTAACAAGAAAATAGAATACTTGTGACATCTTAGTCTGAATTAATAGCCAAAAAAGGTATCATAATATATAAAAATTAATGTTCTTAAATTAAATTAATAGTAGGTATTTTAGGTAAAAGATATATAATAATATAGGTTATTGAATATAAAATTGAATTAAAGTGCAACACAAATAGTTTATAGGGATGGATTGTATATTTTGAAAAGTAGAGAAGGAGGAAACGTAATTTACTCAAACAAAAACATTAAATTACATGAGGTGGAGGAAAACAAAGAGCATATGACAGATCCCATGATTTATATCTATATAAATGGAAAAAAGAGGAGAAGAGCCGAAGAGGAAGCGAGTGTAAGCCATGTCTTAATTAGTGGAGAATGCATTACATTGTCTTGATTACAATAAAGTACTCCACTGAAGATGTAACCTATGGAACTACAACTTATTGCTATACAGATTCACATTAGTAATCTAGTTGGCACATCAAGGTCTAATGTTAAGCATGCGTAAACAAAATTTGGCGTTTTACAAAGGCTATATGAGATTCTAGAATCTTTTTTCCCCATATATCTAAACAAACTCAAATTGAACAAATTTAAGATATATATTCATCATTTTCCTCTACCTTAATTTAAAAAAAAAAAAAAGAACTATCCAAGAAAATTTATGCTTCCCCTTGAAAAATTGCATGGTCAACAATATTGTTTTTATAACAATTTTTTATGACAA
This sequence comes from Biancaea sappan, assembly GCA_037074585.1. Classification (NCBI taxonomy): domain Eukaryota; kingdom Viridiplantae; phylum Streptophyta; class Magnoliopsida; order Fabales; family Fabaceae; genus Biancaea; species Biancaea sappan. The sequence goes on along the minus strand of CM073491.1, from coordinate 38,297,967 downwards.
TTTATTCCCTTGGAACATGGCATAGCCAGAATTCTATTACTCTTCCCACACAAGTATACTATATGAGAATCAAAATGACGTAGATTCACACAAGTACAACTCCAAAAGATTCTCATTTCATCAGCTTTCGAGACTTAGATCCATGATTCTTTAAGCACTCGACTCAAACAGATTTCAATATCATAAGCTCTTTGACCTAATTTTGCAGCCACCCTCCATGCCCCACCCACTAAGGCAATAAGCCCTCAAGTAATGGGCAATATTTGTCTTTACAACATATATATATATATATATATATATATATATATATAAGCATTTGCTGCAAAATCCCATTAACGTAAAAAATAAAGTATTTATGTTAGTGGGAGCAACGTAGGTTTGATTTGGCCATGCTTTTCAACATCATCCACACCAAAATCCATAAAGCGTCGGTGGATTGTCCTCCACGATTACAATCCCACTAAGACCAGCTTCTTTGTCCCATACATACACTATACAAAACAACTAACCAATAGTTCAAGGTCCTCCAGCAGGCCCTGAGATAGAATTTTGACTAATTTCAAGGTCTCTAAAGATGATATATTATCTCCAACATCAACCAATGAGGTTGGGTTTAGAAGAAGGAGTCAGTCCCTCACAAGGTGGTGAACCCAAGTTTAAAATTCAGTTAAGAGAAGTGTTCATATTTAATGTGTGATAATATCTTAAATAGAATTGCCTCTAGTAAGGGATACTTGTTGAAAACCAGAAAAAAAGCCAATCCCTGATGAATACATCAACATGTTAATTACACTGTATTGATATAAGTTGATTGCCTGACAAAAATTATCTACAATATAATTTAAAGTTATGGGTTCAAATTAAACCCCTTTTGTGTTAGGAGCTCAGCATTAATAGTTTAAAGATTAGAATTTAAGATTTAAAGTTCACATTAGTGGCTCTGGGTCATGGCATTTGATTGCACTTAATAGGGTTTGAATATGATTTATTCATATTTTAATTCATTAAATATGTTTTATTTTATTTTTCTTTTCAATGCTTAATTGTTCTAAATACATCTTATTTAGTCAAATTTTATAAAAAGTCCTAAAGATTTTCAAGCATTAATTTCTCTTAATATATCTTTTACTGATTTTTTTTCTATGGGTATCTCCACCAGAATAAATGGAAGGTTAATTTTTTTTTTTAGCTTACCTAACGTAAAGGATAGAGTCCTTCCTAATTTAACGTCTTTAAGAATTGAATCTTTATTGTTCTTGGAGTTCAAAACCTCAAATAGTCATTATCACTACAATTAACTAATTTTTGGTTACTCATATATATTTAATACGTTGAGGTATTGAAAAAAAAGAACAATTTTAACTATCTAATATATATACTTAAAGAAAATAACTTGATAATGTAATACAAATGCCCCCATCATCTTTAAGTAGATTCCTAAAGTCAAATATTCTTAGAGGGCCTTTACTTACCCTTCGATAGGCCTCACTCCTTTGATGATACGTACACTGAGTGCACAAATGAGTGGATGGTAGACGTGGGTCTGAGATTTAAAATAAGTTTTAAGTATGTCATAAACACTTAATTAACAAAAACATGTCAAGCACACTGTTCAATAGAATTTACTTTTAATATGGATTCATGTTCATTCTTAATTAATTTAAATCATCTATATATTTTTAATAGATCATCATATGGCAAACTCAGTGGTTCTGAGCAGAATCACTTTTGAATCAGGGAGTAAATGAATATCCAGTCAAGTGAAGTATTAAGAGGGCCATAACTGTTCCAATAAAAATATTAGAGGATAACATTTCTTAAGCGAAATAGAATTACTGAACATGCAATCAACAAAAAATAAATAGATAGCCATATTTTGCAAATTATTATTCACAAGAATCATATTCTTACTGAAATTATGGATAACTGGAAAATTATAATATGTGCTTTGTAGCTAAGTTAATTAACTAGCAAATTATATATAAATAAAAGCTTACTACACATGATTATTCATATTTGTTTTCTTTATTAAATCCAAATTATTAATTAGTTTATTTTCATCAATTAATTTTTAACAAAAATATATCAAACTTTTCCTTTTTAAAAAGTAGAATGATCTAGTTTGTGTGTCTCTACCAAGTGTGAATTGTTGGCATATTCCTGCTAGATTACCATGGTAGTAGGTAGGATATAGCTTTACATTCAAAATTATCGAGAAATTGTTAGTTGTCTTCAAGCCAAATACATAATTTTAACTTTAGGGTCAAGATGATCAATGTGAAATGAAATGCTTCATTACCTATATATTAAATAATCAATCTAAATGTTAATGCTAGTTCACTAAAGTAGTTAGGCTTGTGTCCCTGAAACAAATACTCAAAATTCAAATTTTGTCAATGAAAAAAATTAATACTAAAAGAACTTTGCACTTGTATAATCTAAACCAATACGAACTAGAATTGTTAGGGTCAGCAAGTTTCATATACTAGTTGTTCTTTAAATGATAAAAAAAAAAAAAAAAACCACACACACTAGCATATTAGCAAAAGGGAAAACTAAGGAGAGAACTGACGAACTTAATCAGTAGTATTTAGCGTCGTCTTTGGAGCAAAATTAAAGTCAAAATCAACCAATTAGAAAAAGAGAGAGAAAACTAAAAGATTAGTGACAGTCACACAATAATAGACTAATTAAAACTTCATTTTAGTCCCTTATAAATATGGTATTTTCAATTTGATCCCTTAAAAAGTTTTATTTAATATGAGCTCTCATAGATGAGATATTTCTCAATTTGCACCTCCATAAAATTAATTTTTCAATTTGGTCCCGCTCATATGCATATTTATCTATTTGGTCCTTCACATATAGATATATACATCAACAATGTCATTCTATGAATCTATTATTATTAAAATTAAAAAATATGTTTTTTAACATTTTTTGACAGGCTACTATTTAGTTATCATTATATATATAATATGTAGGTTGGAGGTTAATTTTATTAATAGACACATATAAGCCATCAGGTGAGCTAGTAGTGAGAAGTGTGGGTAGTTAAGCAAGACGTTTATAAGTTCAAAACCTTGCTCCCTCATGTACCGAAAAATAGCTAGGAGCATTACTGACAACAATTTTATTTGCGAAGAATTAATTAAATTGAGAAATATCTTATATACAAAGGACCAAATTGAAAAGGTAATTTTATGAGAAACCAAATTGATAAATATCCTTCATGTGAGGGACTAAAATAAAAAGAATTCTATAAGAGATCAAAGTGAGAAACACCCTATCTACAAGAGACTAAAGAGAGGTTTTAGTCCACATTAATACTAGACACTCCATGGCTAAAAGAATACCGAATCTCCATTAAAATGAATCAGATCGTCCAAGTTGGGAGTTCTATGGGTTATGGAAGATGAGCTAGCATAGGGGCAATAATTGAGAGGGTCCTGCATTTATCAATCTGATATCTTATTACACTTATGGAGATGATCATGTTGTGAGAGCTTTTCCTGTAATTTTGCATTTATGTTTCTTTTGCTATGGAATATTCTCTGCGCAGATACTTCAAAATTCTCTCCTCTCACAAAAGCATAACCCCTTTGTAGGTCTCCACCGAGGGAAATGAAGAATGAAAGAAGAATTATAGAATTCTAACCAGAAACTTTTTACTAGTCATAAAGCTTTCACGATTTGGATCTTAATGCTTTTGCTTTGGTATTGGTTAATTTAGTGAATATCTTTTTGGTATCTTATAACTTGCATTGAGCATATGCTTTTCGAGCAATAGATATAAAATAGTATTTAAATTGTAAGACACTCTTATTTAATAGGCTAATCTTTTAAGATGATTTCTTTTTATAGTTCAAGCCACATTAACTAATATATATCAAGACAATTTACTACAATATATAGTTTAGAGAATTTGATCGCATTGGTTGGTTTGATAAAAAAATCGGTGAACCGTCTAAGTCTTCAATTTAATTTGGACTTGAAAATCAATAAGTATTTAAACCGTTGAAAAATCGTTTTCAAACCAGTAAAATCAACTAAATTAACGGTTCAACCGGTTCAATTTTTTAAAAAAAAATTTTTGAATTTTTTTTTGAATTTTTACTTCATTTTATTATGTATTTTTAAGAAATTTTCAAAAATTTAAATTATTAGGAAAATATCTAAGACTAGTATAAATATACATTTGTAACATACCTTGAATATTTCAATATTTTAATATTATATAATATATTTTAATATTTTAATATTATATAATATATTTTAATATTTTAATATTTGTAACATATATATTAATTATATATTTTAATATATTTTAAGTACTACTGGTTCGACTACCGTCAAACTATTGACCCTTAATGAAACCAGTGTCTTGATTAGTTCAATAATCAGTTTAATTTTTTGAATTTGTTACAATCTCAATTGCAATTGTGCAGTATATATATAGGAAATTAAATTGCTTTTTATTCTAAAAAAGCCAATTGAATGGTAGAAAACTTTTCAGCTGATCTGCTCAGAAAAAGCATATGTAGAGAGTACAAACCAAACTTCCTAATTAATCTATGTTGGACGAAAACATATTGACTACTTTATATACATATATATTTGATAAATGATAAATCTGAAAAGATTTACTTGCAAAAAAGGAAAAAAAAAAGAAAGAAAGATAGAAAAAAAAAACAAAGGAGAAAAAAGCTGTCACCTATATAGATATGAGAAGAATATGAAGTAGCTTTAATTAGTGATAATAGTAGAAATTAACTAACATAAAATCAAAGCCCAAGACAATTACATGCTAATAGTGAAACGAAGATCTTAGTCAAAGTCATTAGACGAACATAATTCCAGGGCACCAATTACTTTTTCTTTTGCTCTCCCAGAAATTAATTTTCTCATTTTTTTTGTGAGAATATGACTCTTATCTTCTTGACAATTAGGAGTGTGCGCGGGATGAGTTGAAGGAATTTTAAAAATAGAATCAACCAAAATATGGTAGGTTGGATTTGTTCGAGTTAAAATATTTTCGCTCACTCAATCTGAATCAACCCAACTCGTTTTCAAATGAGTTGGTTTGGTTTGAGTTGACATATTATTATTATTATTATTTTATAATGGTTGACTTGATTTAAAATGCTAGAATTAAGAATAAAAAAAATAGAATTAGGCCTTACATATTAATAATATATTTTTTAGAAGAAAATGTCATCTATAATTTGATAACGAGTTAATTTTTTTTTTTTGGTGTTTATTAGAAGTAGAATGAAAGGCGGAATAACAAAATTTTAAATAAAAGGGCTAACGGTTCAATAAATAATTAAGATGATAAATGTTATATATAGTACGATACATTATTATTGAAATAGGGAAATGTTGCAATAGAAACAAAATAATATACCAACTAAATTCTAAATATTTTACACACAACATAAGCAGGGATAGATCTAGAAATTTTGGTTAGTAAGGGCAATAAATAATTTATAGGTATTTTATTAAAAAAATTATAAATATGCATAAGCGATAAAAAATAATATAAAATATACAAAATAAACTTATTAGGTGGTGTCGTGATTGAGTATAGCTAATTTTTAAATTCAATTTTTTAAAAAAAATTATTGGGTGGGATACTCTTAATTAGATGAATTATCATAATTTACCATGTGAACGAAACATCTAAATTTTTGTGAGGACAAAAAAAATTACCACATATATTAATTAAAAAAATTTGTTTGTGCAGGCAATTGCCTCCACACCATATATAAGGTGAATCCGCCTCTGAACATAAGTGCTTAGCATAGTAGTATTATGATAAAATAAAAAAAAATTTCAGTTTGGCGAGTTGAAAATTTATAAACCCGTTACTTGAACATTAATAAGTGGGTTAGGAAAAATAAAACCTAATGGGTTAGGAAAAATAAAACTTAACTAACCCGCTAACCCAATCCAATTTTGTAGATCGGTGGCAATTCAATGTACATTTCTACTTATGTCAATTATTCATCTTGAATTCAACGGTTCAAATAAATTATAAGGGAAAAAAGTTAAATCTTATGAAATATTTTTTCCTTTGATGGTTTAAATCAAAATAATTCTTTTTTTTTTAAAAAAAGTAAGCTTATCAGATTGGTTTTTTTTTTATAACTCATAAGCATTAAGCAATAATACATCTTAAATGTCTTACTTATTTTTAACCGATCAGAATTGATGTCGTGAACATTTCTAAGTCGTTGACACTTTTCTTTTTCTTTTTTTTCAAACATCAGTATTCGGAAATTGAAATTAAATTTGATTTTTTAATTACAATACTCAAATTTAAAACTTTATTTAAATAAAATAAATATCAAATTATATGACCTAATCAACATTAATGGCAATTAATTGCTTTGCAAGCAATATTTCCAAACAGGCAGGCGCACACACGCACTACCTTTTAAGATAATTGCAAAAAAAAAATACTTTTTCTTGATAAATTAATACAGAAATATTAAATTTTAGAAATATTACAATTAAATGGTATATTAAATTATGATTATTAATTACCAATTCAAATAATTTTTTATTATTTGTATGGTTAAGAAGATCATGTGATACCATATAAAATAAAATAAAAATATATTTACATATTGTATATACTTTACTCCTAAAAAAAATGAGAAGTTTGATTAAAAATCAGTATAATTTGTGGATTTGGATCCTCTCCTTAGTTTTTAGGCTAAGGTGAGTTCTTAGTTGTCTACAGTCATTGGATGACTGTGGGACCTACTGTATGTATAAGGTCTACGGTCATTTAATAATTGTGAACAACTAAGAACTCTCCTTAATCCAAAAGTTAAGGAGAGAATTTGAGTTCATAATTTGTATATCTCTTATACAACAAAAGAAATGTTTTGCATGACAATAATTAATACTTGGGAAAGTTTAATTATTTTTAATTCTTAAAGATTTATTGAAATTTTGTTTTAGTTTCAAAAAAGTTTATTTATGTTCAATATAATACTCAAAGTTTGAAAAGAATTTTTCCTGCTTTTCACGAAGGCACAAATGAAATGAAGAGATGGAATTTTTAGGCGTCAGAATGATTAGAAGAAGTAAAAATGTAAAACGCCGCAATTTCATTTTATTTTATTTTTCCTGGTTTTGTCTCCCACAATGAAATATTATATTTCGAATAAATTTAATAATGGACCACAAAAGCCTACTTAACTCGAATATGTTCGATGCAACAAAATATAAATATATGCTAAAAAATATATCTATAAATCAAAAAAAAAAACTAAAGCCCAAATTACTTCTATATATATATATTTATTATAAAATTATATATATATATATATATATATATATTTTCATATACAGTTTTCAATATATATTTCATACATTATATGATTTTATTTTTATTAATATATAATGTAATAACATAAATAAATTATTAATAATTATAATCTGGGCCCAGTCTAACCCAAATAGTAATAAAAGTATGAATCCAAGCCCATCAAAATAATAATATAAAAAAATCTGACTAATGTTAAGAAGCTCAATCCATAGTCAGATATATTATAAAAATTCATGGATAAATTTGAATTCCTTGGCCAGAAAGAGAAAAGCATAAAACATTAAAACTAAGAACTTTTTTTTAAAAAAAAAATTAAAATAAGAGTGAATAAGAAGTATGATTACGTGTAGAATGGCGCTCAGGGGCCTTAGAGCCTTGGATCCATCCAAAGGCCAAAACTCTCAACATCAAAGTAAGAAAATTAGTGGGTTCCATAGATTTTGACTGAATATAATAGAAATAATTAACCATATTGTTTTAAAAAATTATATCAATATATATATATATATATATATTTACATACTAAAATATCAGAATATTAATTAATCAATTAAAGTATTTTTATGCATAACTTAATAAATTAATATAATTGACTTCGATATAAAATACAATCAGTATAATACTATTAATTTATATTTTATTAATAATTTTGCTATTAATTTTTATAAAAAAATTATTTGAAATTTTAAAAAATTTAATCTTATAAAATTACTCCTAATGACACATTTATGCTTTGAAACTAACTCAATGAATCTGAAACCTAACTATACACCTTACTGGAGAAATCAAATTTATGGCTTGGACCACTAACATGGATTCTTTCTGATAATAAGAGTGTTCTCTTAATGTTTTTTTAATGTATTTTAATGCATATGTTGGAATATAAAATTAAATTTTATACAATTTAATTCTTTATTTTAACACATGCATTAAAATATACTGAAATGTCCTAACAAAATCCTCCTAAAAGAGAATTCGTATCAATACCACACATCCATATGCAATTGACTTTTAGTGGTGACTTTTTGGTGGCGACTAAAAAGTCGTCACTGAAAATCGACCTTTGGTGACGACTAAAGAGTCGTCACTGAAAAAGGGACATTTGGTGGTGACTTTTGAGAGTCACCACCAAAAGTCTAATTTTTCAAAATAAAATTTAAAAAAATTTAGACTTTTGGTGGCGACTTCGATAGTTGCCACTGAAAGTCAGACTTTTAGTGACGACTCTGATAATCGCTACTGAAAGTCAAACTTTTGGTGTCGACTTTTAATAGTCGCTACTAAAAGTTAATTTTATTTTTAAATAAAATTAAAAAATTAAACTTTTGGTGTCGACTTTCATAGTCGCTACCAAAAGTTACCTTTGGTGACGACTATAGTTGCCACTAAAAGTTACTTTTGGTGGCGATTCTCAAAAGTCGCAATCAAAATACCATTTGTGGTTACTAAAAGTCGCCACTAAAACACTATTGGTGGCGACATTGGCCAAAAATCATTTTTGACACTTTTTTTTAAAATGACTTTCGGTGGTGATTATAGTCGTTACTAAAGATAACTTTTTGTAGCAATTCTGAGAGTCACCACTAAAAGTCTAAATTTTATTATTTTTATTTAAAAAAAATTGATTTTTGGTGGCGACCTTTGAGAGATGCCACTAAAAATTAGACTTTTAGTTGTAGCTCTTATAGTTGTCACCAAAAGTCAATTTTTTATTTATATATAATTATTTTTTTATCTCTTAATTTATTAATAATAATATATTTTCTTTTTGTTAAGTTAGATGTTATTTTCATTGTAGTGTTATAATGTTTTTGGCTTAAAATAATTTTAATAGATTATATATATATATATAATATTTTGTCCTTATATAGCACAAATAAAGTGGTGGCGTAATGGCAAGACACACATGACTGCAAGCAAGAAATCCAGGTTTGAATATCAAGTATGCATATGTTTGGTTTAATTTCAAATAAACTCTAATATTGCATAAAAAAAATAAGTCAACTCAGGGCAGCGAGTTAGTAGACCGGCTAAGACCTGCATAAGTCAAATGAGTCTCGAGTTGACCTGTCGGACTAATTCGAGTCTAAAAAGTCGTCACCAAAGGTCTTTTAGTGGCGACTTTTAAAATTGTCACTAAAAGTAACCAAAAATCATTTTTTGACATGAAATTTTTTTTTGGAGAAAAAATGACTTTTGGTGGAGACTAAAGTCGTCATTAAAGGGTAACTTTTGGTAGCGACTCTTTTAATCACCACCAAAAACTTTTCACCCGCGAACTTTTAGCAACAACTTAGTCATTATTAAAAGTCGCTACCAAAGACCTTTTAGTGGCGACTTTTAAAGTCGCCACCAAAATTGTTTTTTTTTAATTTATTTTTTGTAGTGATTCTACCCTCTCCCAATTTCCACTAAACCTGATCATAAGTTCCAATGCATGCTCGCCCTGTTAAATTCAAAACTGGATGTGGTGCTTCTCCAGGAATTGTTAGATTTCTAATTATTTAGCGTTTCAAAATTTAAAATTAGATGATCTAGTTATTTACAAATGTATGTTTCAAATATTTAATTTTTAAATTAAAAAAATACACAAAAAAAGTTTAATTTTTTTTAGTTCATATTCATAAATGCCTCAAAAACGAAAATTTTCAGAAACTAAATTAAATAATTAAAGCATGAATGTTTTAGAAAGAAAAGCTCTCCATAGACTTTTAATTTTATTTGAGTAAATTACTAATTAATTTATGTTATGTATTTATCTTAATTTAATTATTTTCACTGATGAATTATGAAATCTATAATTGCTAAATTTGAAATTTTGTATTACTATTTTGTTTTTGGAGAAACAATCATCTAGTGTCTAATCGTCAAATTACAAGTGTCGACTAATTCAGATTTAAACTGAATAAGATCATAATAGGTGATAAAATTTTTCTTACCAATAGAGCAAAGAAATTGGGACAAATTAATACAATGTTTCAAATATATACATCTTTTTTTCAAACCTTGTAACTTTTTTTATAGCAAAAAAAGAACAAAAAGAAAACAACTTTTCATGTTAGCATATAATGGTAATCAATATTTTGAATATTTGATAATATTTATTCAAAATATATTTGATATTTATGGAATATTCAATAAAGTATAAGTCAAAAAATTAAATATCCATAAGTCATTAAAAGGATGCAGATATCGACTTCAAAATCCTATATCCTCTAATATGAATGGAAGATAGGATTTTCAATATTTATCATTGTTTTGAGAATCGGACTAAATTAGTCGGTTCGATCGAAAAATAGTGAATTAACTAGGTTTCTAGTCTAATTTAGATCAGTGAACCGGTGAGTATTTAAATTGGTAAAAAATAGTTAACTAGTCTCAAACTGGTAAAATCGGCCGGTACAACCAATTCTTTTATTATGAATTTTTTGAATTTTTATTAAATATTATTACATATTTTTAAGAAATTTCTAAAAATTTAAATTATTAGGAGAATATCTAGGAATGATGTAAATATATATACCTATAACATACCTTAAATATTTTAATATTTTAATATATAAATTAATTATATATTTTAAGATTTTAATATATTTTAAGTATCAACGGTTCAACTGCGCTTCGACTATAGTTTGACCATTGACTATTGAACAGGTACCTCGACTAGTTTAATGATTAGTATTCAATTTTTTGAAACTTGCAAATTTGAAATAAAAAAATAATAATCTTATAAGGACTAAATAAAATAATTATATAATTTTCTAGAGACAAAATAAGTAATTTACTCACTTTATTTTGTCATTAACTGTGAATAAAATTAATAATAAAAAGAAGGAGGAAACAGTCACTACATAAATGATGCATATGAAAAGCAATTACAATTTACAATAACCATCTCTTAATTAATGCTCGCCACACGTCTCTTCTCTTTATATATATCACTCTAATCTCTCGCTGATTCTGCCCCCATCGATCCTGCCTCTTCAAGATCGCCTTATTCCTCCTTCACCTTCAACCAAAGATGGTGAAGTTCTCAAAAGAGCTCGAAGCTCAGCTCATTCCAGAATGGAAGGAGAAGTTCGTCAACTACTGGCAGCTCAAGAAACAGATCAAGAGGATCAAGCTCGCCAAGCTTCCCAAGCAACCTCCTCTCGCACAATCCGACTTCGGACGATCCATTTTCGATTCCCTTCGCTTCTTCACTCACCAAATCTCCGCCCACTTCCTCGCTTCCTCAAGCAAGCCCGATATCATTAAGGTAAGCTACACACCATTACTGTATTCCTTTTTTGTTTTTCATAAGTATCCTCCATGGCGCGGGAGAACAATTTTACTCGAGAAACCGTTAACATCAAATGTAGACATTTCTTATACCAGAGATTAAAACCTCTCGTCTCATCGTCATTTTGTAAGGGATAACCCTTTCTCTACACCCAATTTCTGCTGATTTACCATATAATAAAGTCTCTGAAAATAATAACAAACTCGTGGCTTTAATTTTTCCCGGTGGGTTTCTGGGGAAGAAGGACGATGAGTTTCCGGGGAAATAATGGATGAACAGGAAGAGTATTGAGTATATTCATATCATGAGATGAAAAAGTCGGTGCGGTTTTGTGTGTGATGTTGTGATTTTCCGGGGATTTGTCTTGTAGTGTTTTTCATGTCTTCGTGCGTAGCCTTATTGCAAAAAAGAAAAGAAAAGAAAAAAAAAGAGTAATAAAGATGGCATCATTTTCGGACAACGAGATATGTTTAATCAGCAGAATTTCCGGAACTCTCTTCATTATTATCATTATTTCGTTTCGTTTCTTCCATGAGCTTCAAGTTGAAGAGTCCTCAACGAATTATATACATATTACAATTTATGTTTTCGCCTTTGTGTACTTCAAATATGGTCCAACCAAATAGACATAAATTCAAGCATTTATAATTAATCGTCGTGTTTGTAAACGACAATACAAATGTTAAAATTTAAGGCTAACCTTACAGTGGTTTTAATTAAAATCCTCCCACCTTTGGTAAAACAATCATGTGCATGAAAGTGATTTGAACCCTGCCTACTTTTCCATTTATTTATTTATTTGAGATCGATGCGAATTAAATTAAACAGAAATCCTTAGATTTTTTTTTTAATTTTTTGGGGTAAAAAGAAAGTGAGGAGGACTGAGAAATTAAAAAGAGAAATGAGTGGTTAAAAAAGAAAACAGAAAATTTGTGGGAAAGTTGGTGGTTTATGTGAGAGTGAGAGTGTGTGGGAGAGATGGAGAGTCTTAAAAGTAAGTTTTAGTGATCTTTTTTTGGAAACTCCTTTTTCTGCTTTGCTTTTTGGGAGTTACTCATTCTCTTACGTAAGCAAGCAAAACGGTTGGCGTTTATTGGTCGTTCAATCACCATAGCTATCACGAAATCATCGTGGCCACATGATAAAAAAAATCATATATATGGAGATCCAAGAAATAAAAGACTCAAATGAACTAAACATCATATGAGATTTCTGAAACGGCAAAAGCGAGACGTATGTATAATTATCGTCGTTTTGTGACATAGGTGAGGAGAAAAATCATGGAGGATAGTCAAGAAGAAGTCTATGAAACTGAGCTTGCTCAGTTGTTTTCAGAAGAAGACGAGGTAAAATAATTTTAATTTCTTTTTTTTCTTAATTTTTTAATAAAATATAAAAAGCTGTATTGTTGCTTTAATTTGGTTTTTATGTTAACTGGGTTATATCTTCAGGTATGTGTGTTTTTTGCAAGGCTGGATGAAGAGCTAAACAAGGTAAACCAATTCTACAAGAGACAAGAGAGTGAGTTTGTTGAGAGAGGAGAAATTCTCCAAAAGCAACTCCAGATTTTACTTGACCTTAAACAAATTCTCGCTGATCGGCGTCGGAAAAATTCTCCGGCGAAGCCTTCCAACCCTGAAATTTTCCCTAATTCTCCAGCTTGTGACTCTGATTATTCTGGTCAGTTCTCTAGTCCCCCCCCCCTCTTCACTTCTCCAGCATTGATCTGCTATTTATTTCTCTTTATACTATTTGATTTGAGATGTAATGACCTAAATTTCAAGTGATATATTTTAATTCTGTTTTAAAAAAGAGATAAAAATCTAAATAATTAGATTTCATAATTAATAATTTTTAAAAAGACAAGCATATTACTTATCTTTGAATTATAAATAATGAAGTGTACAAAATTTATGTACAAAATTAATTATAAAATTTTCTTCATAATAATAATAATAATTATAATTGATATAATAGTATATATTTTTATTCTGTCACGAAAATTATATTAAAAAATTTATTAAATTACAACTAATTAACTAATTCATATAGAGTCAAATTATAAAACTCTTTTGGTGTCACGCAAAACATTTATGTCCATATATGGATCCACTAAAATGAAATATGCACGAATTACTAACTTCTTCTTATATTCTATTTTTACTTTTTAGTGGTAGTGTCAGATAATTACATGAATAATAATAGACCATATATATATATATATGTATGTATGTATGTATGTATTGGATATGGCGTATGCGTACAAAAAAAATACTGCTGTCAACTCATGTCTGTAAGTGGTGTCTGATTGAGAGCAACGTAAGTTGGTAGGGCTACGTGGAACAATGTCAGCGTCCCACGTGGTTCCATATGCTTTCGTTTCCATAATTTGCAAAATTCAGATGCGTTTCGTTTATCTGTTTTAATAATTTGCTCATTCATTTAAATTTAATGGAGGACTCTACATGGAATGATCATTGGCAGTAAAATTAAGAGTAAATTATTGGCTTAGTTTCTAGAAGGTTATAATAATTTTAATTTAGTCCTTAAATAATTGAATATCTTAATTTAATAATTAAAATATTACATTTGCTTTAATTTTGTCATTTTAGTTATTAAAGTAAACTTTGACAATAAAAAGTATAAAATTTGGTAATGGTAATTTTTTTTATTTTGCAATAAAATGGATCAAATTTAGACAATGTAATTTTTTAAAGGTTAAATTAAAAAACTTAAATTTTCAAAGGTTAATTAAATTGAAACAATTGTAATATTTTAAGTACTAAATTAATAATTTGGTCTAAAATTAATATGTAGTATCAAGAATGAATGACTCGAAAAATAGAGAGAGATAATGAAAATTTGACAAATTCATGCATATAATCTAACTATATATATATATATAATATATAATAATGAAAATGTGTAGTAGCTAGTTAATGAATATACATGTGATAAGATATCATTTTATTGATTAAAAGGACACAAAAGAAATATATTTATTCAAGGTATTACTCAGATTTGTGATTACTTAGTGTTGATTATCTATTATTTATAATCAAATAATTAGTTTATATCATGTCTAATTAATTATGCAGAGAATTTTGGAGAATCAGATGAAACCAACTCAGAAATTTCACAAACGGATGAAGTGATACCAACGTTGGAAAGAATGGGTGTGAGCTTTATGACAAAGACGAAGAAGGGGAAGCCGAAGGTGGCAATGAGGATCGATATTCCAGCGACAACGCCGACGCGGGCAATCACGGCGATCACTTCCATGCTGTGGGAGGATCTGGTGAACAACCCTAAAAAGGAAGTCTCCGGGGAGTTCCTTAACAAGAGAAAAATACAGTGTGCTGAGAAAATGATCAGAAAGGCATTTGTGGAGCTCTACAAAGCCCTTTCCCTACTAAAAACATACAGGTATTCTCTTTTTCTTATCTTGTTATCTGTCTATGAAATTGAGTCAATTCTTCAACTTGAGAATGTTTGGATTTATGAGGGAGTAAACTAAAAATAAATAAATTTATGAGCAACAAAATTGAAAAGCGTTTGAAACCTGTGAAGGACTAAATTAAGAATAAAATTTTATAAGGAATTAAAATGAAATTTTAGTGTATTTGTTATGCCATTAAAATAATAACTATTAACATATGCAGTGGCCAAGATAGCCTAAATGAGAAAAGAGGAGGATGTGTGAATTGCATGGCAAATGAGAAGACCACGTAAGATTTTTGGTAGCTAAATCAATAAATGAGGGTTGGTGAGATGGTTGAGTTAAGTAGGCCAAGACGTTTTTATTATGATCTAATTAAAAGCAATCATGTGAAATGCCACCATATATTGTCCACATTCCCACATTCATCGATCATCTCACACTTCCAAATACCATAAATACCATATACTTTTTGAATTCACATTCCCTACTTATTTTTAGAAATAAACAGTGTTAATTTCTTTATAATTATTAGATCATAGATCAAACGACTATAAAGAAACTAATAGATATAATTTTAAAAAAAAAGTCAACCTCTATTGCAACAATTAAATTTATAGATCCAACAGTTATAAAAGGATAAGTATTCTCGTTTGTCTTTAAAAACAAACAAAAGATTTCAACTTATACTGTTTTTGCAAAAAAAAAAAAGAAAATTTCCATCCTTTATGTATTTGTGAATATAACTTTATTGTTTTTTATGATTAAAAAGAAAAAGAATTTAGTCCTACATTTTTTTTGTTAAATATTTTATTATCTATATATATTAAATAATTTAGGAAATCCCAGCTGTATTTTATGCTAATCATAGTTTATATATTGGTCCCTCTCAATAATCGATTCTATTATACCCATTTTACATAAAAAAAATTGTGACAGAATATACATTTATTCTTAAAAAATAATTAATTTATGTTCTAAAAGTAGGGTAAACCCAAGACAATCTGGGCGCACTTAACCCTAGCAAAAACACTTGCAAGATTTTTTATAAAACACTTTTGAGATGATGATGATGATGATGATGATAATAATAACAACAACAACAACAACAACGATTTGTTCTTAAACAATTATAGGATAAATTTAATTAAAGTTAGGAACGTGCGTGTACATGTGTGTATGAGAGAGAGAGAGAGAGAGAGAGAGAGAGAGAGAGAGATCAGTTTGTACGTGTGATGTCAAATATTTCTTTTACTTAAGTCACTGACCTGTGACAATTATTTGCAAAAGCAAGCTTCGAAAGAAAAGTTGAGTGGAGAAAAATAAAATAAAAAGAGATATAAAATACCTCTTTCGCTGATGAAGAGGCCATAGACATGGTAGCTAGGATTTCTGTTAATTGGAAAAAATCAAAGACATTTTGAAACTTATTTGTGTCTTAATTATGCGAAAGATTATTACGTATAAATCCCAAAGTGTTTCACCAGCTTTTGTCACGCAATTCCATGTGACACTAAATTTTACATTTATTTACGGATTATATGTTTGATATTAGTTGGATGGTGATTTTATGATGACTTTCAATTACTCTAAGTGTATTATCAGTGATTCAGCAAATTCTAATAAAATTCTCACTCATTTTCGTAGCTCATTGAATATGGTGGCTTTTACAAAGATACTCAAGAAATTTGACAAGGTAAGGCTTCAAATATATTTTCATTTCACATGATAGCTATATTGTTTTACATTGCCATCTATTTTAAATTACAGTTATAATATTATGGGAAATATCACATTTTAATCACTCATGAATTAAGGTCAATAAAAGTAACACAAACTTTTAAAACGTAACGAAACAATTCATTAACTTTAAAATATAATAAACACCTTCTAAAATAGTGCTTTCCATTTTTTAACATTTAAGGAGATATTTTATTACGTTTTGAAATTTAGTGTATCAATTCTATAATTAAGTTTTAATTCAAAAGAATAAAACGCGACGAAATATGAAATTATTTTATGTTGTAATTATTTTAGAAGGCCTGCATTGTGTGGCATTGTATATTCTGATTTCACCAGTTAGTTATATATGTTAGGTATATATGCATTTTTCTTGGCACTTGAGGGTCATATATATTCATTCACGCATATTGTTGCAACTTGCAAAGAATAAGATAAGAGGGAAAAGGAAATTAAAGTTTACCAAGAATGATTTGACAGTGCTTGTTTGTCTCTTTAGTCATCATGACAATATGCCTCACATAAAGTTTGCAAGAGTTCTATCTAACATTTCTTAGTGACAATGTCAGTGATTGATAGGAATAGCAATGGTTTGATTTTCGAAAACGTTAATTTAAAAAGAGTTCTATTTTTTTTTCAATAAAATAAAAAAAATTAATTTTTCATAATTTATCTTAATAGTGAAACATGACATAAAAAGAAAAAAGAAAAATAACGAGGGGACACTCCCTTGTTAATCCCTAGCTATTCTCTCACTAACACATGTGGTGAGGGTTGTGACCAATTTGCTAGGAAAATGTCCCAAGTATAGGTCATTATTTAGCGATGGATTAGCAACAGATTTATTTCATTTTCAATTAGCTAGGGAATATACCTTAAGAAAAAAAAATAGTGAGGGGATAGTAAGGAAATTTTTTCGCTATTTTGTTATATATTTTGTTGTTCAAGTAATTCATCAATTATTTCTTTTAAACAAAATTTTAATTTTGAGTTTTGTAAATGAAAAAAATATAACATTGAAACAAGTTTATATTCTTGTGATTCGATTTAACTCGAATTAAATTAGTTGAATTTTAGAAAATTTTAGAATATTAGTGATTTAGACAAAAGAAAACTAAAAAGAAGAAATAGATTGAGAAAGTTATTAATAGTTACTCCCACATCCATGATGTGGTTAAACCTAATTTCCAAACCCCCCCAACTAATTTATATGACTCATAGCACATATGCCGAAGATAGTGACATTAACCACTATAGTGACTAGTGATTGCTGATGTATGTTATTTTATGTGATAAATAAAACCATGTTGTCTCATGACAGTGCATCTCCACTTTACAGTTAGAATCGTCACTATGACTATGGTAATATAATTTATTTGGCAAATGGACTCTGAAGAATAGTGGGCATTTCTGGGTGCTTTTGTCCTATTAATAAAATAGCGCACATTAATTAATTGTGATAATTTTGGTCTGTATTGCATTCAGTTAATTGGCTGATTAGGTCTGTGCTAATTTCTTGCTCGCGAAGAGAAATGAACTTTTTTAACCTTTCTTTACATCTTTTCCCCTTCAATCATTAATTGATCTAAACTCATAGGATGAGATAAACAAATTAACTACATTAATTGAACCACTTTTAAACGTAGACCTCAAAATGCACCAACTTTAATAAATTTTTTTAATATGCACGGTTATTTGACCCACATATATACTTTAATATACATTTTTACATATATATGACCAGGTATCTTGCCAAAAAGCTTCAGCAAATTACTTAAAAGAAGTGAAGAGATCCCATTTCATTAGTTCAGATAAGGTATGTTTATGTATATGTACGAATGTATATTATCTCTCTTATTCTAAAATTAACCCAATATTAGTTTTGGAATGGGAAATTAAAAGAAAAAATAAAAATAAAAAGAGAAAGAAGCAAACGAGGATATATCTTATCTTTATAATATTGAAGTATTAAAATGGTTTGTGTTGGGATAATTGAAAAGGTGGTGAGACTAATGGACGAAGTGGAATCCATATTCACAAAGCACTTCGCCAACAATGACAGGAAAAAGGCAATGAAGTTTTTAAGACCCCAACAGAACAAAGATTCTCATATGGTCACCTTCTTTGTCGGTAATCCTTCTTCCTATCTCTCTTAATTATTAATTAACAAATTTAAATTACATGATAATATTTAAATTGTTGTAGTATCAGTTGCTCAGGATTACAAAACCCATCATTGAATTAGTAAAAGACTGGTTGTAATTAAATTTATATATTTTTTAATTTTATATATTAAAAATTTAATGTAATAAATTAATGAACTTTTTTATGTTTAAGTTTGACAAATTTATAAATGATTTAAGCAAACTATTAAGTATTTTTATATACATTTGACAATTATATCTAATTTAAATGATACATGAATGTGAAATAAAATTTAAAGTTCGTTACAAAATAACATATTAACAATATTGACATGTAGAATAATATATTAGTATTTATAAAATATATGAAAAATAAAAAATGTGTAGAAAATTAAAATAAATTAAACTAAAACCAATTCAACCATTAAACCTTTTGGTGTTATCAATTTTTGACTTTTTATTGACCTGCTCACTAAATTAAATCAAACCAGATACGCGATATGTTGACCAATCTTTCAATCTGATGAGTTGAGTTTTCAAAATAGTGATTAAAATTGAATTCGTCTGTACTTGTTATATGCTATAATCATTATGAATGCCTCTAGATCCTTTGTAGTAACTTCGGATGAAAATTAATATATATATATATATATATATATATATATATCATATGGTAATTTGTGTATTTCAGCAAAATAAAGAGTTAGACCCCAATACCCCCATACATTTAACCCTTTATTTTAGCACACAGGACCAGATCTACATAATTTCCCAGGTAAATTTTTTTAATTAATATATGTGATAATTTTTTTTTACCTTCACAAAAATATTTATAGACTATTTATTGTCTCCACTAATCAAAATTTTTAAATTCGTCCTTGTCCGGAAATATACTAATTACTCTCTATAATTACTGCAAAACATCTAAACTCGGCCCCAAAAGATTTAACTTATTTGCAGACTTTGGGCAAACCTCTGTCCCATTCACTCAATAGCTGTCTTCTATTATGTATGCAATGAAAATATAACTATAATTATGGATTATTTATTTAAAAAGTTCATGAAAAACTCTGACTTACTAAAAAGTTAAATCTTTTTTCTATTAAATTAACTTGAAACATGTATGATAAAAATAATATTTTCTATAAATTTCTAGATAATTTAACGATAATTAAAAAAAAAACTCAACCTACTCAGTGTTTTCTCTAACAGTGCTGTCACTTATAATTATGGGTTATTTATTGAAAAAGTCGATAGAAAAATTCAATCTTCTGAGTGGTTACTTTTTTTTTTACAATTAAGTTGGCTTAAAAGTTAAGCGTATAATAAAAAAACTATTTCACATAAAATTTTGAATAATCTAACGACTAAAAAAAAAAAAACTGCTCAATGTTTTCTGTGAAACTAGCAAGTCTTCTGCTTTTTTTGAAGTGACAAGTACTCTGCTTCTCCTTTCAAATTCAACGGTCACTAATGTTTTTTTTTTTATCTTTGTACTTACTTTTATATGCTTATTTGAAAGAAAAAATTTCATAAAAACCCCAGCCCCAGCCTCTCATTTTTTTCTTTCAAAAATACCTAGTTCCCTCCTTATTGATGGAGACGCTGACAAAACTTACGACAATGAATGAGGGACTGGAGGGATTGAGAGTTGAGAGAGGGGGCTAAATCTTTCTAAAAGAAAAAATGATAGGTTAGGGCTTTTTTGAAATTTTTTTTAAATAAATTCCTAAAAATAAACGCAAAAAAATATATTAATAACTGTTAAATCATAGATTTAACGGCCAGAAAAAGACATTTCAAAAAAAGCAGAAGGTCTGGTTGCGTTTTCTGTGGGAGTGCTGTCAAACTCCTGTTTTATGTGGCTAATGACAACACCATCACTACAAACTGGAGTGTAATATTTTCTGATGTGATTACTTTCCTGGTCCAACACTCAACCCGACTTAACCTTTAATCTATTGCCATTTCCAGCTGGCCAGTGGGCTTTCATTTGGGCAATGTGTGGGCCCAAAAATGACGGTTCCAATGTCCTTTTTATTTGGATTATTTTATTAAATACTTTGTTTTTTTGAAGATAATGAGTGATTTACTTATATGATCTCCAAAAAAATAGAGTTATTTCATTTTAATTTTTAAAATATTATACTTATCTCAATTTAGTTATTTCTGTTATTATTTTTAAATTATTGTTATTAAATTTATAATTTTTCGTTATCAAAAATTATTTTGACAAACAAAGAAACGAAAGTAAAATAAACACAATTTTTATGATATTAAATTAAAATATTTATTTTTTAAAAAATTAAATTGAAACAAATAAAAGCTTTTGGGGACTAAATTAATAATTTACTCTATAATTTTTTTTGCCTCCAAAATATATATATTTTAAATATTTAATGTCAAAATATGACCTAACTATATACAATTTAGTCCCTAATAATTTTCTATTCTCCTTCAATTATGTACATTGGTTCTATTTTAGACTATTTAGAGACTATCAAGTTAGATTTTTTTAGGATGAAATTGTATAAAGACAAATTAAGTTAAAGTATTGAGTATATATATCTTTTAAAGATCAACAAGTATATTTTCTCTGATTTTTTTTTCCATTTTTTTCATTGTCCATACAGGGCTGCTTACAGGTTGTTTTGTGTCCCTGTTTTGTGTATACGCAATCCTGGCCCATTTGTGTGGTATATTCTCCTCTACTACAGAATCTGCCTATATGGAAACTGTCTACCCTGTTTTCAGGTGCTTTTTCACATATTTTCCTGTTTCAATTCATTGCAAAAATTATTGACTTATTTCTTTTCTGAATGCTATATATATTGCTATTACTTCTCTTTCATTCTATGGCCAAAATATATTTTCCCCAGTTAGAACACTAACACGATTCTAATTTCTAGGTTTTCTAATTTATGGCTCTGTTTGGTTTTAGGCTTAGACTTTTCAAAAGCTTGTGGGCACTCCAAAATGAAATTTTTTTGCACAATATTAGCTATTTGGTTTGATGTTCATATCTCTTCTCAAATCATGTTTTATTTTTTCTCTAACTTCCATTTGCATGAAGTGAAATTTTTGGCTTACTTTTACGTTGACCTAAAATCAAGTTTGTGCAACTACTATCCAAACACACACTATATGTATAGATGATTATGTTCACCTCCCTGAGATTTTCAAAATTTATACTTATTCTCTTGCATTTCAATTTATATAAAATCCTCCATAGCTTATATCCTCCTGACACGTGATGAGCTTTCTTATTTAGAAACTTCCAACAATCGAATGCAATGCAACATAAACCACCAAAGCACTAAGCTAATATTGTATTCTAGGATGATTTCAAGGAAATTTATATGTAATTTCTGCCAATATTTGTAAAACTAAAAGTACGTGATTTAGTTTTCGTAAACTTCTAAGGAAATCTGATGTTAGGTCCCTTAGATTGAGATCTAGTTATGGGTCTGGTGAGTGAAGAGAAATCTGGTTTCTTCTTCTTTTTACCTATGGTGCTGGCTCAATTGAAGAGAGAACTGGAAAATCTCTTGTGTAAGCACACAGTAATTTTTGATAAAAGTATGAATGAATTCCATAACCACCTAGGGTGTTTCAACATTACAGAGGTAATAACTACTCATAACCACCTTAAACTACTAGTTACATGACACATGTATCATAAAACATAACCAGGACATAAGTCAATCTACAATATAACTACCCTAGAAATAACACATAATAAAACATAAACATAATAACTATTATAAACCACTAAGTTATTGTTGGCTTCTCTTATATTTCCCATGTAGTATAAATAAGAACTACAGGAAGTGGATCTTAAAAATCACAAGAACTGAATGAGATTTACTCTTACTTCTCCAATATGCCTTGTAATTATTTCATAACTGTAAATTTATTCAAAAGGGTGAAAACGAGATGTCATAAAATCTTCCACTATGTTTTTTCCCCACTACAACTCCCCATATTTTCTAACCATAAAATTTCAGCAAGTGTAGTTGAGACTTTTAATAGGAATTTAAGACAAACAAATATGAGTATGTATACAAATTGGTCCCTAAAAGTACTTTTTATGGTTTAGTCCCTGAAAGTCAAATATCGAACATGTTAGTCCTTATAAGTTGCTGACTCAAGACAAATTATTGTTGTATATACTTATTTTTTAGAGACTAACTCAATAATGGTGTGTAATAAATTTATAATATTCAATGATTAAATCATGTAGAGTTGAAATTTTAAGGACTAAAGAATCGATCCATGTATCTCCAAAAGACTAAATTATTAATATAATCTAACAAATAACATTATCGTAAGTGCCCTAACTGTTGCAATGATTTTGTGCAGTGTATTTGCATTGTTAAGCCTGCACTTGTTTATGTATGGATGCAACCTGTTCATGTGGAAGAGCACAAGAATCAACTATAATTTCATATTTGAGTTCTCGCCAAGCACATCCCTCAAGCACAGGGATGCCTTTCTAATATGCACCACCTTTATGACTTCTGTCATTGGGGCTATGGTCATCCACCTCCTTCTTAGGGCTGCTGGCTTTTCTCCCACCCAAGTTGACGCCATTCCTGGAATTCTTCTCCTGGTTAGTCAAATAACCATTGATTTTATCGTAATTTGATTGAAGTTCAGCAAATTTATTTAGCATTTCTAGAGCTAAGACTCGTTGTGTTAATTTTGAAATGTCATGTTGCAGTTTTTCATTGCCCTGCTTATTTGTCCACTTGACATTTTTTATCGACCAACACGTTACTGTTTCATTCGTGTTATTCGCAACATTGTTTGCTCTCCATTCTATAAGGTAAGCTTCCTTGCATATCTCTTTGCTCTTAAATTATAGGTAAAAGTATTATTTTCATCCCTTAACTTAAACCTAAGTTTCAATTTTGGCCTAGAACTGTGTTTTAGTCTCAATGTTGTCTTATATATTTTTAATTAGTTTCAATTTTGTCCTTGAGCTCGATACTATCTAAATTTTTAATGATATACACTTCGTGGTCATCTTTACTACATATGTCAGCACCAACTCATTCAATTAGACACGTCAACGTTAAATATATACATATGACGTGGATATTTGAATAGACATGCCTAATTAGATGAGTTGGCGTTGACATGTGTAATAAAACTTATGTATTTTTGCCTAAATTATACCAAAACTATTTATGGGCCTTCACTTAGCTTCTTTAACTTATGAAATAGTATCAAAACTTTGGTAACCAAATAGTCAAGAATCCGATCTTTGCTGCCACATTCTTCATAGTTAAAAGAACATTTCAGCATAATTTATGGTAGGTATGTGTTTTGCCCACAATTCAAGATTCAAGCCTTGGGCTTTTGTGTGGAGGAGCATGTAATTGAATATAATAAAACCATCTATGTATCTTTACTTAATAGTTTAAGCATTTTCTTGGATGTGGGGTAAAACTTGTATTATTTGATCTAATTTATCATTTCTACAGGTTCTACTGGTAGATTTTTTTATGGCTGACCAACTAACTAGCCAGGTGATGCTGTCATCATGCTTAAGTTGATTTTCTTCTTGTCCTTTGTCCCTCCTCTACCTCTCATAGAGCCTCCTAATTAACAATCGATAATGTGTTATTATTGCAGATTCCATTATTAAGGCATTTGGAAACCACAGCTTGCCACTTCTTTGCTGGAATCTTCAATACACACCACCCTGAGACTTGCCATTCTGGGAGGTTGTACTTGGAAATAACTTACTTCATCTCATTCTTGCCCTATTATTGGCGTGCTTTGCAGGTAAGGACATGCATCCCTTTTGATGGAATTTGTCATTATAGCTTTTGCATATACTCAAAAACATCATTAAACTAACCTATGCTATATGAATGCTGTTACAAGTGTGCAAGAAGGTGGTTTGATGACTCTGATGTGAACCATTTGGCAAACATGGGGAAGTATGTTTCAGCCATGGTGGCAGCTGGAGCTAGAGTAACATACGGCCGACGACAAGACAACCTGTGGTTTGCTGTAGTATTGGTCACTTCTGTTGTGGCTACTGTTTATCAATTGTATTGGGATTTTGTCAAGGACTGGGGTTTTCTTAATCCCAACTCCGGAAACCCATGGCTCAGAGATGATCTAATCCTAAAGAATAATACTATATACTACATATCTATGGTAAGTCCTGTTTCTATGCCTCTCTCATGCAGAGTTAGTTACAATAGTTAGTTAGTTACAACCTTAACCAACTCATTCTTTCTACCTCTTCTACTATAAACCTTCAAAACCCCCCCAACTTCCCGAGACTTCTTTCTCCTCTTGTATTGTTTTATATTTCCATCATACCCATCAATGTCCTTTAGAAGTTTTGCTTTTTACCTAAGGAATATTGAATTACAGGCCGTGAATGTTGTCTTGAGAGTGGCTTGGGTGGAGACTGTCTTGCATCTTAAAGTAGGACCTGTTCAATCAAGAATGCTAGATTTTTTGTTAGCCTCATTGGAAGTTATTCGACGAGGACATTGGAATTTTTACAGGTGCTTTCTTGTGACAAACCTTTTAAAATGAAGTAATTCTTGTTGAATACATTGAACTCATCCTATGAGTGAAAGGTTTCTAGGTTCTACATCTAAAGTGACAAAACTTGTTAGTGTTGGAATATAAAGCAAAAGAACTGAGTCACTCTTCTGAGCTTGACAAAAACTTTGTTTTCAAAACAGGTTGGAGAATGAGCATCTAAATAATGTCGGTCATTTTCGAGCAGTGAAGGCGGTTCCATTACCATTTCGAGAGACAAACTTCGACAGCTAAGGTGGTTTTTTGTTACCATAGACATGCTAACATATAAGGGACAAATAGTAGTTAAGAGAATAACATCTTTTAACGGAGTGAGAATTAAGATTCCTCATCATTCATATGATCCCACCTATTTTAAATGTGAATAGGCACCAATTGTAATGCAAAAAAGAATATCTCAGAAGACATTTCTCTTGTAAATTTTCCCCTAAGCTTCTGGAATTACTGGTCCAAATCAATCTCAATGGTCAAAGAAGCTCAAATTCTTCTCAATTTTTTCCCTCTTTTTTTCTTTTATTTTGTTGAGTTTCAAGCCATTCGAAGCTTGTGTTTGTCTAATCTTCTAGCAATAAATAATTACATATTAATCATTAAACTAGTTATGTTCTCGTAAGAGAATTGCACAAAATTTGCATAATGAATTTTGAGACCAGTATTGCATAATGAATGAGACTAGTAGGAACTTGGTTACTTTCGTATGAATTCAAGCAATGTTCTCTCTCGAACCTGAGAGATATGGCACAAAGAGAAGAATTGTCATTCTCTTGATGAAAAGAATTCCAATCTACTATTTTTCAATAAACCTGGGACTATTTTTTTTGCTTATTCGACGTTTATGAAAATCTTTGTTTCATTATATGTCCATATTTATTTAGGAACACACCCCACTTTTTATTTATTTTTCTTTTTTAGAAAGAAGATTCCATTAAATAAGTAGGCGTAAAGTATAAAGATTATACAATATTTTGTTGGACAATAGGTTTAACTTAAGCATAAGCCCATTCTTCTAAAGAAAACAAAGGTAGAGGCAATACACTGAAGCATCTAACATATCTCAAAAAATGCAACAAAAAAAAGTACAACACATTCCTAAATTCTCTTCTTGACTTTTAAATGATTTTAAAGGAACCTAATTGATTTTGAGATCCATCCAATTCCCCAAATCCCCAAAAGTTTATTTAATTTCCACACATTGAAGAAATAACCCTTCTTGTAACATTCAGTTCGGATTTTAGGACTGGAAAACATAATTTTTATTCCATATCATTTCCCATTTTTCATAATTGTCTCCAAACTTCTAGGAGATGTGACAGAAGTTATCCATTGATTATCTATGGGGAGCAGATTGTCTGACATGGAAGAAAACCACGTTACCATGACGTTGCTTCCCAGTCATTTGATCATGAGCCATCCAACACGAACGGGTCATCGCCTCCTTTAGCCAGCACAATCCTTGCGTCAGAATGCACAGTTTCATTTTTGAGGTTCTAACATTTTTTTTTGGTTCAAACATCCAGCCAATGGTTGATAACATGTGGCGTGCAGGAGGAAGCAATAAAAAAAAACTCTAGCATTCACAATGTCTAGTGCAAAATTGATGCGCTATTTCCCGACAAGTGTATCGGGTCGCACAAGTAGTAAAGTGATGAGAAAAAGTTATCGTCCTCAGGGATTGACTTTAACAATTACCAATTTCACTAGATCAAATTATATTTGGACAGAGGAAAAATGTAAAGATAAACCGAAAATAAACTAAACTAACAACAAGGAATTAACTAAACACCAAACGAAGAACTACGCCAAAACACAACGGGTAGGGGATTGACTTTCTTAACTCCTAATCCGATTAATTCATAGACAAACCAATCTTTGAATCGTTAAAGAATGCTTAGATACATTCACAGATTCCATTTAATGTTGGTCGAGTTCACGAAAATATTTGAACCCAATGTCTTGGTGAGCAAATCTTCCTAACCAAAATAATTAGCTAATGTCTTAGTTCAATTAATTGGTTTGGAGTTTAAGTTCAAGAACTCATATGACCACGCAAACAAGATTATCTATGTCTAGACTAACCCGATTCACGGTAGAAATTACAAGGGCATGTTTATATCAAGCTATGTCTAGCATTAATACAAACCCCAAATGCATCTAAGTGAAATGATCACAATCACCTAAAACCAGTTAAACCAATAACAACTACTCCAATAATCAGAAAAGCAATTGTATTTAAGCATCCAACAACAAAGCTTCATAGGAAGTCAATATACATCAATCCCCTAACCCTAGAGTTTATCACAAGAGGAAGAAATACATAACAAATACACAACAAAATATGATCAATAGGAAGGAGAAAAAGGAAGAAAAGCTTCAAACTCAGTAGAGAAGAGGTCTCCCAGCTCCTCCATCCTTGCCCTAGCAGAGCTCCCTTGCCCTCCAACCTCCAGATACCCAAAACATCAGCAAAAGAGCAATATATACAAGAAAGCACGCAGGTCTGAGTGGCGCCTGGGCGCCAAGAAGAAACAAAGGGCAAAAGTGTCTGGCGCCTGGGCGCCACGTTATAATGCTTCTGGCCGAGAGTTGTGGTGTTGGTGCCTCAGGCGCCCTGCGTGGCGCCTGGGCGCCAACCATTAAATGTTAAGGCCGAGAATTCAGCTTCTGGCGCCTGGGCGCCAGCCTCCAGATTTTCATTACATAAGCACTTTGCTTCTGGATCCCATCAGCACACCAGCCACAGCAGACCAGAAAAGAAAGCCTACAAGAAAATACAACAAAAAGCATAAAAAGGCAAGGAAAGAGACTAAAATAAGATAAAGCAAAGCAACAACTATGTACAAAGAAGAAAGCCAAAATAAAGGACAAAGCAAGCAAAAAGCTAACAAAAATGGAATCAAGGAGAGGAAAAAGCCCTAAAGAAACAAACAAAATTAACCAAAATAGAGGACTCATAAAAAATGCATTGTTTCAATTAAATGAAACAATGTGTTCTAACACAGGAGACTTTCTTTTTTTTTTTAAAAAAAAATTGTTCAACCAATTGGTGGGTGACACATGGCACAAGGACTCCAAATGAAATTCTTAGCTTCAGCAGCAACATGAAATACAGACGTTCCGAGGAGGGAGTTTGTGAGTTGTCCTTCTGCTACAAGTTTTCTCCATCTTCAACCCTTTTTTCCCCCGCTCCATCTCTACTATCTTGGCTGGAAAAGTGAGAACATGATTATATATTTATCGTTTTATTTCAATCATTTTCTAATGGTTATTCTTTGTTTTGTTTGATTCTGTTGTTTCTCTTCTTCTTCAAATTGTATGAAATTATTTTGCTTAAAATGTAGAAAAGGGAAAAGAGAAAAGTTCAAGTTAGAATGTTTTCTATTTCATTGTTAAAATATTTTTCATTATGTAAATTTTTTTTATAGTTGGTTGTACCAATTTTTTTGCCTGATGTTAGATATCAGTTTTGAACAAAAATTTTTCATTGAGAAGTGCCCATGCTATGACTTCATAGCTATTTAGAATCATGATTATTTTGATTATTCAGAATCTTGATTATTTTGTTTCTTACGTGATAATTTTTCTATTATAGCCTTGTATTTGCTACATTTTTTTGGGAGTTTAGGTCGAAGGGTAAAGTTCAAGTTACTATTTTGAGTATTTGCTTCCTTTGCTTCATTATTTTCTAATGGTTATTCTTTGTTGTTACAATCTTGATTTTCATTTGCTTCATTTTATTTGCTTCATTGTGTTCTATGTATATTTTATTTTTTGTCCTTTGTATCTTTTACTTTTCAGATAAAAAATTGGTATTTGGTCTTAGTTCGTTACTATTATAATTACATCACATGTGTGAGGAAGGCTATAGAGGCTAAACTAGAAGTCATTGGGAAATAATGCTCCTTGCTTTTGATGCTTTTAGGTTTATACATACATAAAAGTTGCACTAAAATTGATTTTTGTGTTTTCAATTTTAGGTCTAGTAAGATAGAATTTAGCTTATAATTAATTTTATAATGTTCTGATACAATATCTATTAGAACATAATTTATAAATTTGTGTTTAATTCACAAGGGCAATGGAGATTGACAATTTGAAGCCCAAAGTTAGCATGGTAATGGCATGGGAGTTTTAGAGTGCATATGGTGGGAGAACTGGATTTGAAGTGAGGAAGTGATATACTAATCTAGAAAAAAAAGGGAGTGAAGATGTTAGTATGCTATGTTTGTTCTAAAAAGGGTATTCGACAGCCCGACAAAAGAGATGTCAAAACTAAAAAGCCTCGAGAGGAAACTAGAATGGATTGCATAGTGAGACTTGGATTGAAACTTGTGAACAAAAAGTATGAGGTGCATGAATTTATAGAGCAACACAACCACGGACTATATACCGTAGAAATGTTAATTTCCTAATTTTACTAAATTAGGATCCTTTTTCTTCTTAATTCAAAATCCTTTAATTGTATCTTTGTTGCTTTTCTAGTAAAAATAACTTTGTTTCTTAAATTATTGCTTCATTTGGATTTCTAGATTTTTACCATTTTGACTTTATTTTCTAGTTTTGTAATAATTTTTGGGTGCTTTTGTAGGGTTGAACTTCAGTAATTAAAGGGCTGAGGTGGTGTAAAAAGGATAATTCATGTTACAAAAAGAAAAAGGTTACTATAGAGTTTTCCGCTGAAAGTGAAGTTTTCTTCACTATTAGTGAGGGTGAACAGTGCTTGTTCGAAAACAGGTGTTTAAATAGCCTTTTCAAAAAATTTTAAGGCAATTCTGAGTTTGGAAAAGAAGGAGGCACCATTCTTGACCTAAAGAGCAAGGGAGCTTGTCTTTGGAGCATTTTGGGAGTCGGTTTCTTCTACCCCAACCTCAAATTCATGGATCCATTTTCATCTTTTTATGATTTTTTCTCTCTTGTCATTATGAGCAGCTAATTTTCTATTTTAGGGTTGTTATGAACTATAGTTCTAAATAGGTTTTATTGTTTTCTCTCTACTATTGTGAACATCGACTTTGTAATACAGTTGTTTTCATTCAATGATTAAAGCTTTTCATTATTTTAAATAAATTATGGTTTCATTTGTGACTTTGCTTGTCTTGAGAAGAGAGGTGAAATTAGACCGAGGAATAAAAAGTACGAGGCATGAACCTTAGGTGTTTAGGGGAATTGATTTGCTAACGATATAGACATATAATCGCTAGCCTCATATAATCAATCATAAACTTGGTTTAAAATTGAATCTAATACTCATAAGAAAGTATAAAGGAATTAGGTTAACTTAGTTGAGGTTTGAGAGAATCTTTCTAAATAGTTGTGGGCCTTAGATTCTTTTGTATGTCGGTGAGAGCAAAGTGGGGTAGAACAACAATTCTTAGGAAGAACGAAGGGGATTAGGACTCTAGACATTTTTACTTGATAAATTTTCTTAATATTTTGTTATTGTTTTTATCTACTCTAACTGTTGTTTAAATTTTAATTTCATAATTAGAACTTCCTTCAATCTAAGTATTTTGTCTAAATAGTATATCTTAGTTTCTTGAGTAATTGGCAACTCAATTCCTATAGAGATGATACTCATACTCACTTTATTACTTGTGTGACCGGTACACTTGCTGTGTCACCAACAAGTTTTTGGCATCATTGCTAGAGATTGATATTTTTGCCAATATTCATAAAACCCAGTAAGTGCTTGATTAGACCTTTTTTTTTCTGCCTTTGTTTTCTTATTGCATTTTTTATTTTTAATTATTTTATTTGTTGCTTTATTTACTTATTCTGTTGTCATTCCTTTCATTAGTGTTTCCTTCTCTTTGTATGCGAGATACCATTGACCCTTATTCGCTTCTTTTCCAACTTGAAATTGAGAAGCTAGCAACGAGAACAAGGAAAGAAGCGTAGTTAAAAGTTGTTGACTCATACTTCGCAAGAAGACATAATGGCAGGAGTGGAATTGAATAAATGAGAATAACAACAATGAGAACCACAACCTGTAATTCAAAGGACTCTTAGAGATTATACATATCTGAATGCAGATGGGTGTGCCTCAAGCATAGTGCAACTGCCAATACAAGCAAACAATTTTGAACTCAAGTCTGCATTACTTCATTTGGTGCAGCAAGTACAGTTTGGTGGAAGCCCCATTGAACATCCCAATGCTCATATTGCAATTTTCCTTCATCTATGTGATACTATGAAGGTGAATGAAGCTACGGATGATACTATTCATTTATAGTTATTTCCCTTTTCTTTAAGGGACAAGGCTAAGAGTTGGTTGTTGACACAACGACAAGGAAGCATCACAACATGGGACAATTTTCTCAAGAAATTCTTAGTCAAATATTTCCCTCCATCTAAGTCAGCCAAGGTGATGAGTGAAATTAGTTCATTTTGTCAGTAAGAGGGAGCCATTGTATGATGCTTGGGAGCATTTCAAGGATCTTCTACGAAGATGCCTTCACCATGCAATTCTTGAATGGTTATAAGTTTAAACCTTTTATAATGGTTTGACACATCCTACTAGAGCAATGATTGATGCCTTAGTTGGAGATTCTCTGAATATAAAAACTCCAGAGGAAGCCATGGATTTTATAGAAACAATGGCTACAATAATTATTCAGGTTCCCATGACTAGGGTTCAAGTAGAAAATGGGTGTTGGAACTTGATACTTTGAACTAAATTCTGGCTCAGAATAAAGTTCTATCTCAACGGTAGCTTCACTTACTAAACAAATAGGTTAGGTACAAGTTGGTGCAATATCTTCATCACCACTTGTCTGTGATTTCTGTGTAGGAATCTATGCCAACCAGGCACATGATGAGTCTCATATGACTGAGCAGGTAAATTATATGGGTAATGCCCCACATCCTTAAAATAACTCGTACTTGAACACTTTTAATCCAGGTTGGTAGAATCATTTGAATTTCTCATGGAATAATCAAGAGGCGGGTACTTCTTCAGCTAGTAAGTCATTTCATCCACCGGGCTTTAATCATCAGAATGCTCCTTAGCATAATAGGCCTCCACAACCTTTGATGGAGAAAAAGCCATCTTTTGAGGAGTTGTTCAATTAGTTTATGTCAAAGATAGATTCCATGATGCAGGGTCAGAATATTTTAATTTAGAGTTAAGCAGCATCAATTCAGAACTTAGAGACCAAGTGAGCCAACTAACCAGTGTACTAAATAATAGGCCTCACGATAATTTCTCAAGTGATGTAGAGAATAATCCATGAATGCAAGGAAAAGAACAATGTATGGCTATTACATTGAGGAGTGGTAAGAAACTTTCTTAAACCTCAAGTTCATAGAAGTTGGTAAATAAAGAAAATGAAAGGGTTGGTGAAGAGATCTCTTTACAAGATGAGGTGGAAAGAAATTATGAACCTTAAAATATATCTGAGAAGGGAGAGTTGAAGTGTCAAGAAAGGTTGAAGAAAGATATGCCTTTAAGAATTATTCCATCACTCCTTGTTCCTCGAAGATTCATGAAGCAAAATATCGACAAGCAATATCAAAAATTCTTGGAGATATTTAAATAACTTCACATCAACATACCATTTATTGAGGCATTAAAGCAAATGCTGAGATATGCTAAGTTTATGAAGGATGTGTTGTTAAGGAAGAAGAGATTTGGAGAGTTCAAAACAGTGGCACTAACTGAATAGTGCTCTGCAATTTTACAAAGGAAGCTCCCACTAAAGATGCATGACCTAGGAAAATTTACAATTCCTTGTGACATTGGAATAAAATTTTCAGGACAGGCTTTATGTGATTTAGGGGCAAGTCTGAATTTGGTGCCCCTATCGATCTTCAAAAGCCTGAGATTAAGGGAAGCTAGACTTATCACTGTCACATTGCAACTAGCTGATAGCTCTTTGTGCTACCCTGTTAGGATCATTGAGGATGTTATGGTCAAAATTGACAAACTAATCTTCCTGGCAAACTTTGTGGTTGTGGATTGCAAAGAAGATAAAGAAATTCCTATCATCTTGGGAAGGTCATTCTTGGCTACAGGAGGATGGTCATTGATGTATTTGAGGGTTAGTTAAGTATGAGAATTGACGATCAAGTAATAACCTTCAATATGTCTGAGTCAAAGAAATCCTAATACAAGAGAGGGAAATTCTTCCTTGTGGAAGTAATGGATAAGGGTGAGCTTGAAAAGTTGGAAAACTTAGGAATAAAGGCTAACGTTGACAAAGAGAAAGGAGTAAAAGGAATTCCTGAAGTTTCAGTTAATCATTTTGAGATTTGTGTTAGCCCCCATAAATTCAAACTTCCTGACATTACAAACACATGGTTGTTCCTTAGTCAGAGGCATTTAGGAAGCGACCAACATTGGAAGATCCGCCATGAGCAAACACTAATAAAGTCTGGCTGAAGACTATAAACTTAGCGCTCTTAAGAGGCCATCCAAGTTTTCTCAACCCTACGCTTTTATTTTCTATTCGTTCTTGTCTTAAAAATTGAGTTGTAGAATTATTTAGTGTTGTTTGATGGTTTGTTGTTGTTATGTGATGTCTTTGCATTTTCATGATGCAGTCTTGTTAGAATCAGAGTTTATTTGATTCTTGTGTTTGTTGTTTTGATGTTATTTTATGAGTTGAGTTTTGATGTTGGTTTATTGTGTTGGAATGGTATCTTGCTTGTGGATTAGCCACATTTAGCAATTAGAGGCGATTTTTAAATTATGTGATTCTCTGTTGTCAGCAGGGAACACGTAATTTCTAGATTGCTTGAAGAAGAATGACGAAAAGTTTTTCACTTTTAGTGAGGAATGCGAGAAGATCATCAGCTTGATGGAGGACACCTCGTTGTCAGCAGGAAATTTCTCGCTTTCAAGGAGGAACGTAAAAAAAAAAAAGAAGAGTAATAAAGTGCCTTCATGTCTGATTAATGTTGTGATTCTTTCCTAATTGATTTCAATTGAATTCAAATTTCTTCCCATCCTAATTGATTTCGATTTAATTCCCAAATTTTCTCTTAATTGAATTGCAATTAATCTTAAATTTATCTCTAATTGATTGCCTAATTAAATCTTATTCACTCCTAATTGTTTTTTAATTCAAATTGATTGAATCCTAATTAATTGCATAATCAAAACAAATTGAACCCTAATTCTCCTCCTTTTTCAGTGCATCTAGCTTCAAGAAGACGCCTCGCTAAAAGCGGGGTGTTTTGCGCTAAAAGCGGAGTTGGGGTTTCGAAACAAAAATCTTTTTTTTTTAAATTTTTTTTTTATGTTTTAGTTTGTTTATTTGTTTTTCAAGAACGATGGTGTAGGCAATTGAACTTCACTTTGTATTCAACATTAAGTATATGTCAATTCTTTGTACAACCATATTTATCTATCTTGCTATTCCTGTGTTGCTTGTCATTGATATTTTATTGTTTTAATTGTTAGCATTCATCTACGCATTGAGGCAATGTTCAATTCAGGTTTAGGGGAGAATGTGTGTTTTGTTCTTTGGCATTTTACTTCATTTGCATTGAGACACGGAAAAGGAATGGCCATGTAATGTAATGTTTATATGTAAATGATTTAATAATTTTATTTTTGTGAGACTTAAAGCTGTGCAAGTAGCCAATTTAAAAAAATGGGAAAGGATTTTAAAATTTACATAATTTTTAGTGTCCTTTACATGTTGCTAACCCTATATGTAATATTAATGCTAGACTTTTATAAATGCTAAGTAAGCCATTTATGGAGCCTTTGTACTTCTAGGTGTGTTGTAATTTCTTGAAGTTTTAATCTCCCAAAAAAGTTCAATAGCTAAAAAAGTTCAAGAAGGGGACATGCTTAAAAAAATTAATTTTTAAAAAAATATAAAATAATATCTCTAGTGAAAGCTAAGCCTTGAGAACAAAATTAATTAATGGTGAGATTTAGCTTCAAGTTTTGGCATATCGTCTAGGGATGCCAAGGATTTGTAAATAGTTATGCTAGACTTTATTTAAAATTGCTTTCTATTATTCCATGTTTGGTTACTTTCGTGTTAAGGAAGCTTTGGCGACGTGAGTTTATGGAATTCTTCTTTGTTTTGGTATCATAGTGAATTTCTCTTGTATAGCTTTAGTTTTATTTAATCACTAGATAGCATTTGCATATGTTTCTAGGTGTTACATTCATTTTTGCCTTCTTTCTAAGTGTGTGGAGTTGTTTTGCTTGAGGGCAAGCAAAGTCTCAGGTCTGAAGGAGTGTTAATTTCCTAATTTTACCAAATTAGGATCCTTTTTGCTCATTAATTCATGACCCATTGATTGTATCTTTGTTGTTTTTTTAGTAAAAATAACTTTTTTTGTTTCATAAATTGTTACTTTATTTGGATTTTTAGATTTTTACCATTTTGACTTTATTTTCTAGTTTTGTAATAATTTTTGGGTGCTTTGTAGGGTTAAACTTTACTAATTAAAGGGTTGAGGTAGAGTAAAAAAGGATAATTCCTGTTGCAAAAAGAAAAGGTTATTGTAGAGTTTTTCACTGAAATCGAAGTTTTCTCTGCAACTAGCGAGGTAAGCAATGCCAGTTCAAAAACAAGTGTTTAAATAGTCTTTTTCGAAAACTTTTAAGGTAATTTTGAGTTTGGAAAATAAGGGAGCACCATTCTTGACCTAAGGAGCAAGGGTGCTTGTTTTTGGAGCATCTTGGGAGCCAATTTCTTCTACCCCCACCTCAAATTCATGGATCCATTTTCATCTTTTTATGATTTTTGCTCTCTTGTCACCATGAGTAGCTAATTTTCTATTATAGGGTTGCTATAAACTGTAGTTCTAAATAGGCTTTTTTGTTTTCTCTCTACTCTTGTGAACATCGACTTTGTAATACAATTGTGTTTCATTCAATGATTAAAGCTTTCCATTATTTTGAATAAATTATGGTTTGATTTGTGATTTTGCTTGTCTAGAGAAAGAGAGCTAAAATTAGACTGAGGAATGTAAAGTATGAGTCATGAACCTCAGATCTTTAGGGGAATTAATTTGCTAATGATATAGACATATAATTGCTAGCCTCATATAATCAATCTTAGGCTTGATTTAAAATTGAATCTAATACTCCTAAGAAATAATAGAGGAATTAGGTTAACTTAGTTGAGGTTTGAGAGAATCCTTCTAGGTAGTTGTGGGCTTTAGATTCTTTTGCATGTCAGTGAGAGCAAGAGTGGGGTAGAACAACAATTCTTAGGAAGAACGAAGGGGATTAGCGACTCTAAGCATTACTTGATAAATTTTCTTAATATTTTATTGTTGTTTTTATCTACTCTAATTGTTACTTAAATTTTAATTTCATAATTAGAACTTCCTTCAATCCAAGTATTTTGTCTAAATAATGTATCTTAGTTTCCTGAGTAATTGGCAACTCAATCCCTATAGAGACGATACTCATACTCACACTTTATTACTTGTGCGACTAGTACACTTGCAATGTCACCAACAAGAAACTTGTCACATGATAGCGTCACAATGTATAATTTCTGAAGTTCAAGGTTTTGAGCTTAAGTAGGCAGAGTACTATGGTATTTGACAAAAAAAAATCTTTTGACCTTATGGGCATGCACATGGGAGGAAGAGAAAATCTTGGATACACTAACTTGGATATAAAAAATTATTTCAAGGCAAGAAGACAAAGAAATATGCTCTATGGGGAAGTGGGTGCTTTGTTCCAATATTTTCAAAGGCAACTAGTAGAAAATTCTTCCTTTTTCCATGTTTACTAAATGGATACAAATGAACAGATTACAACATCTTTTTGGTTAATGCGATATGTTAATCGATTATAGCTATTTCGGTCATGTTGTATCACTCGATACAACCCACTGTATTAATAGAGACAATAGACTGCTTACACTCTTTTGTGGGTTTAATCATTTTAGAGGCATGGTGGTTTTTGGGGCAACATTGTTATATGATGAGACAACAAACTCAATTAAATAGTTATTGGAGATCTTCTTAAAGGCTCATGGATAAAAAAGCCTTGTATAGTGTTTACAGATCAAGATGCAACAATGGAAAGAGCTTTGCATGAAGTAATGTCAGATATAGTGCATGGTCTGTGCACATGACACTTGCTACAAATGCCACCAAACACCTAAGTAGTTTGAAATGAAGGGAAAAGAGCATTTTGACTAACTTTACTAAGTACATGTATAATTGTGTTGATGAACTGCAATTTGAGGCTGCGTGGAGTAAATTGTTATCATGATGTTCAGGAGAATTAGTAGTTTACCTCAGCTTACGATATTAAGGAAAAATGAACTGCATGTTATATTAGAAAAGCTTTCAGTCTCAGCATGCAAAGTACACAACTAAATAAGAGGGCTTAAACTCATATGTCAAGAGTTTATTGAAGCTAGATGTGAAGAAAGTATCTTTTAGCACTTTGAGAGGGTTATTGATGACAAGTGCTACAATGAATTGAAACATGAGTTTGATGCCAAGGAAAAAAAAATACCAGGGTTGAGAATGCTGCACTCACTTATGTTGCAACAACTTTTGAAGATCTATAATCCCCCAACCTTTGAGTTGTTTCAAAAGGAGTTTGATGAGTACATAGCTGCATGTATAAAGGAGAAAAATGAAAGTCAATCATTATGGGAATATGTTGTATTCCTCTTTAATAAGGTAGGAGATTACGTGGTGACATTTAACCTATGTGATAAGTGCATATAATTGTCAGAAGTTTGAGAGTATTAGTATACTTTGTTGCCATGCTTTGAAAGTGTATGACTTGAACGACATGAAGACAATCCCCAATCAAGGAGAAAAAATGAAAGACAATCATTATGGGAATATGTTGTATTCTTCTTTAATAAGGTGGGAGATTACATGGTGACATTTAACCCATGTGATAAGTCAATTACATGTAGTTGTAGGAAGTTTGAAAGTATTGATATACTTTGTTGCCATGCTTTGAAAGTGTATGACTTGAAAGACATGAAGATACTCCCTCATCAATATATTGACATGAAATGCAAGAGATGGTATGGTACATGATTTAATGGGAAAAGAGATTTAAGAAGATACAAGGCTAGAAAGCACATGATGATTCAAATGAATCAGTTAGAGGCTAATAAAATTAGCATTTTGGGCGACTAATTTAGATGCGACAAGTGAGTTCTTAGATAATCTTGTGTCTGAGTTGACCAAGAAAGTGGATGATCTTCATTTGTGTAATACCTATGATTTTATCATTTCTTTGATTTTCATGATTATTCCACTTTATATGTGAATATGAAATTTCTTTTCACTTAATTGAAACTTTTAAGAAAATGGATGGTCATAATTTAAAAAAGGAACATGTATGTAATCTTACTTTTATGTCAAATTATGTGCATAGACAGTCTTGTGTGTTGTGAAATGCTTAAGTGTTATGCTGGATTTGTTGGTGATGGAAATTAATATTTGCACTTTTGTTAAAAGACCCTTGAGTGAGGACTTACACAAAATAAAGTAAAATTTGTGGGTTTACAATGGTAATTATGCCTCTGTGTGAAATAAAGAAATTTTTATGATTTTATGCAAATTAAGATAACTTTGAAGGACCAAGGAAAGGCAATTTTGGCAATTGTTGAGCTAAGTATGGAAGGGTGTATAAGGGGAGGACAAAATAGGAACTTTAGAAAAATCATTTAAAAGTCCTAGAGACCCATCCCTGATCATTTTAAATGTTCATTTCTTTTTTGCTATATTGGTGTGCGTCTGTCTCTCTCATTCTCTCCTCTCCCTCAGCTGCTTCATCTTTTCTCCTCTCCCTAAGTATGGAAGGGTGTATGAGGGGAGGACAAAATAGGAATTTTAGAAAAATCATTTAAAATTCCCGAAGACCCCTCTCTAATCATTTTAAACATTCATTTCTTTCTGGCTATGTGGGTGTGAATCTGTCTCTCTCTTTCTCTCCTCTCCCTCAACTGCTTCATCTTTTATTTGGGCAAAGATGGCTAGGTTCTTTCTATGGATGGCGTTTTCTGGTTTGAGGAGGGTTGAACCTGAGGTAAATGCTAGAAATCTCTCTCCCTTCTCCTTTATTTTCACACAAAACCCTAGGTTATAAATCTTGAAATTTCTGAAGATATGGGTTGCTTTGTGATTCCAACTTGCTTCCATGGTTGGTAACCTAAATCCTTGATTTAAAGTGGTGGTGTTGCATTTAGTGATGAAAGGATAATTGTTTTTGTCATGAACCCTATTCTTTTACTGTCATGAGTTAAAAGTTTTAGAATTTGAGTTGTGCATCTTCATTTTGAGCTTGGGGAAGGATTTAAATTTAAATTTCATGAAACTTGATCACTTAAAGCTTGTTTTTAGTCATCTATGAAAGCATTGGAGCTCAAATGGAGCCTTGGAAACCTTTTTGCCTCTTCTGGTGTGTGGTATCAAATGGCTACCTAAGAGTCAAGGGGTGGTGCCTACTTGAAGATTGCTTTGCATGAAGGTGGTGTTGGGTGCCCCAAGCACCCTAGGCTAGAAAGGGATTTGTCAAGTGGGTGCTTGTGGCGCCTAGTGGAACTCTTAAAGTAACTTAAATGCTAAAATTCTAGTTCTGTAGTGGTTTGTAGGCGTTTGACTACTTGTGGGTGGTTGTTTAGTACCTTCACATACATAATTCTTGCTTGGAAACAAGGTGAAGGATTCATATCACTTTACTTAACTTAAATCATGTGACTGATTTATTTGTTAATGAAATCATATACTTCCATTGTTATAAAAGGGAATAAGCCTAAAATGGCCTAAGAGATGCTTTCTCTCCTTATTTCAACTATGAGATGTGATGGGAAAACTCATGTTGGTGATGACATGAAGTGGTATAATAATTTACCAAGTGTTGGATGAGCTAGTAATATTTATTGTGAGGTATAACTACCCTCCTTTTCTTTGATGGGTGAGATTTTCATTTATTCAAATGCTTTGGGATTTTACCTCATGAGCTAATGGTGTCCTTGGATTGTGGAACACCTAGAAATGGAAAATTTTTATGGGATCTTGTAGTTTCACATTGATGTGATGGATTATATTTAATTACTCCTTAATTCTAAATTAATATCTACCTTAGATCTTGTTGTAGTTATTCTCAATCACGCTCACATGGAATTAGTTTAAAGTAGCTTAGGAATAGGCCTACTTTTGAATGCCTTGCATTGGAACTATTGCGTAAACCTTTTATGAGAATATATCTTGTGTATGTGGTGTCTATAATTTCGGGAATATAGTTATGATTGAGGGTAGAACACCAGTTTCACCCTAATAGAGTGATTGACCTCTTACATAATGGATAATGTCTAGAAGAGTAGATTTAATCAAAATGAAACCCTTGGGAATGATTGTGGTGGGATACTTAAATTCATTCTCATGTTAATGGTGGTAGGATAATCATTCTCATTATTTACATAAACTTTATGGATGTAGTTGCTATTGTTGATATGGTATTTATTATGTGTGGACCTCTTTCCAAAGGCTTCATTCATGTCTTATGCTATTTGTGTAGGAAGACTTTAACATGTCAGTGTGTGTGGGCATTTCCTTATGTGTTGATTTGTCCTTGTGTTCTAGTGATGGTTTTACCTTCTATGCTGATGAGCCTTCTTGTTGTCATATGATGGGTAATGTCTATTGTATTTAACTTGTTTCTTAATGCTAGGTTGGCATGATATATATATATATATATATATATTGGTATGATATGTGTTGGATTATGCTAAGACGATCTATGTACGGGTGATTGCATGGGAATAACTGTTTGTGATGGATATGCCCTATGTCTCCGTATATGGAATGGACTCATAAGGGGAGTTGGTATGACTATCCCAATCTATAAGACCAACATTTCTTGGGTGGTGCAATGTTAAGGAAGCTGTAGGCATAACATCATCACTAATTACTTGTGGCGAGTAACTCCAACCTTTGAGACTTGCCACACTCGAGGATACCGCCTTGTGAAGGAAAGATGATGAAAATATTATAATATATATTGTGCTATATATATATATATATATATACGTGAAGAAAAACCTTTGAGATGAATAAACCCATGAAACTTAGACCACCTTGCACACACAAATTATACATTGGTTGTAATCTTCCATTGAATACACAAATATCAATTCGTGTATCTGAATAGACGCATTAAAACCTATGTTAGTGGTTCATGTGATATAATACACTATACCAATTATTGTGAGCTATAACCCTATATGATATTTGTGTTGTGATTAGATGTTTTTAACTAACCATGTTGGTCATGCAGTGATAAACTATTTTGGTCTGGTTGTGGTTGCGGATGGAATCCTATCCAAGGTCTCATCCCTATGAGTGGTACACAGGTTATATTTTATTTTATGGTTGATTTTTCTTCGTTGAGTATTTTTCGTACTCACCCTTTTCTTGGATACCATTGCAGGTTCTTGCTGAGTTAGTGAGACTCTGTGTGAGGAGTAACAGAGCCTTCGAGTCTACAACCCTTTCTAGTTGTGAGTTGATTGTAGTAGTTATGGTTAGGTGGGATTTTTGAGTCACTCTGTAATGAATAAAACTCCTAGGATTATTGTGAATACTGGGATGGAATTTATGATGGTTCAAATTTATATTTTACTTCCACTAAATGAGAACATTGCCTGTAACTTGGTTGGATCAATAATATGATGGAAACAAAATTTTATTTCTTTAATATATCAAGTGTATCTTATTCTATGTATTTTGTATGTTGAACGTGTGTTGTGTCAGGCTTACGGTGGTGGTGTGGAATCCACCATCGTGTCGGTCAAGTCCACGGATTTGGACATGACATTTTGAAGGAAAAAGCTTTAGATAACTATATCTGTCATGACCCCAGTCGAGTACATGACTGACGCAAACGATGCCTCGATCACACCGCTATAAGCCTATTCCCCTTAACCCAAACTAAATTCATTTTTCTCTAACCATACATTTCAAAATTTATTTCTTTTGTAAAGAAAAGAAATCAAGATGAAATCTTATTTATACAATTTCATGATCATAGTTTTATATTCCCATGTAATCGTTAACCACAAGAATTTCCATACAATTATATACACCAAGCAGAGGGACCTACTCGATTAAGGAGCCTTTCTAGAGTATCTTAATTACTTAATTAAAGAAGCCTACCTAAGATGATACCGTATCTTGAACAATGGGGAGGCCTTCAAGTATGCATACCTCTGAATAGCGGGAACTACCAAATCTGAAACTGTGAGGAGGTAAGTCCAAACCATGAGACTCATCATAAAACATTTTCTATCAGCAAACACAAGACAGGTACACTAATATATTAAAGAAAACGATAATGTAAGATACACATCTATGTAATCCAATGCAATATATATATTTATTTCATGTTCATGATATCTAATACAAGGAAATCATTTATTTTACTTGTCTTAGTCATGCACAGTCGTTTAGTGACCCAAGGAAAAATAATTACAGATACATGAAAATGTGATTACCAACTCCATTAAAAGCCATATGTACACACGAGGCAGTAGCCAATCGACTCCTTAGTAACTCAACGACCACAACATATCGGCCATGTGCGTGCAGCAACGTGAGACCAAGAAAGCCGAAGCTTGACCCTATTCCAATCACACAGAAGTTGGAAGCCAATCGATTCCCAAGCAATTCACGACTACAACACATGGGCCTATATTGAGCATGCAGCAGTGCGAGACTGGGGATACCGAAGCCCAACTATACATATATACATATATATATATATCGTACAATGCATGGCATACGCTTTCGCATAATATGCTATATAGTCATAATTCATGACATTCATAGAGTCTTTTATATTACTTTCAATGGCACATGACGCATAATACAAGTGTTTTCACATTCTTGCAACTACACTTGTCTCAATCACATTTTCAAATTAACCATTGTATTCTCGTCATACTTTTTCACACCATTTGACACCAAAGCAACAGTACACATAGCCACATATAACATAGTAACACAGTCACGATAACAGTATATATGGAATTTACCCATAACTAATATACTTTATATTCTTGCACTTCGTTCCCACATATTTTCAAAATTACATTCTGAATAGTTACTTGTCACCTCCTATGAGACAATCACGGTTGCATGTTTACAAAAAAATCATAATACCATTAAACATACATAGTTACGCATAGCCCATATCGGTAAGACGCATATCACATTTATTAAAGGAAGCCCATTTTCTTAACGAGGGACTCTTTGATGATTAACCTCAAGTGAAAACATCTTATAAACATTGTAGTACATGATAATTGAACAAGAATATGCATATATATAATCATACATATTAATGGCTTGATATCTCACATGCACAATTCTTTTCAAATAGGTAAACCCTGATTGATCTTCATTAAATTACTCACAACGTCATTATTCACCAAGATTAGTCTTAGGGACTAAGTCGCATCCCTTTCATAAACTTAAGCAAAGAATTCCACATATCCATACATATCTTAATTACACACACTTAATTCATACTTGCAAGAGTCAACAGCTTCATATCCACTTGACATTAATTAAGTAATTTCTACTTATATATATAACTTTACCTTTTATGAATGAAGTCATATTGGCCTTTACAGGGTCCTCTTACAACTTGATCATACAACAAAAGCAATGAGGGAAAAATTATTTACCTAGTCATTACTATACTGACAACATTAATTATTAATACATATGCGTCTTTCCCCAATACACGTATATCGAGGATTCCTAATAGTTGCAAGGAGGTATACATAAGAAAAATTGAAATTTGTCTCTTATTTATCACATTTATAGCGTCCGTAATTTTGAGAAACTTAACTCATATCTAATTTGTGATGACCTAACTTGGCTCATGAAGTAATTACTAATGTAGCCAATTCCAATAACATCTACACAATAAGCACATGAGAAAGGATATGTTCCCTCACCTTGCTTCAAGCTTCATAATTAAATTCCTAATTCTTTAAGGCGGTTGCAAAGAAAAGGGTGCCCCGAGAAGTTCCATAACGTGCCCCCGTATCTAGTTCATCAGGAAAACATGACGAAAGGGTCAAAAATCTTCAATTAGATACATGACAGGAGGCTGGCACCTCAACTTTCTGTTTGCCCTAGTGCCCCAAGCGCCAAGCTGCAGAACATAGATAGCAAATCGTGATTCATCATTTTCAGCCTAGAATCTACCATTTCCTCTCAAATTTCTTCATGGGTTAACATTCCTAAGGTTCTATGATCATTTTGGCATAAAAACCCCAAGTTAAAAACAAGGATGGGTGATTAAATCATTAGTTTTTCATCATCATAAGAATTCCTTTAAATTT
Source organism: Biancaea sappan (assembly GCA_037074585.1). NCBI lineage: Eukaryota > Viridiplantae > Streptophyta > Magnoliopsida > Fabales > Fabaceae > Biancaea > Biancaea sappan. The sequence continues at coordinate 38,253,137 of CM073491.1, read as the reverse complement.
TTCTTCAAGAATGACATCCACCCTCACTCATCTCCCTCCAACCAAGAATATCATTCCAATAGGCATATGGGAAATACAATTTCAGAAGTAGACCATGAAAAGTTTCATCTCTATAGATCAACAACAATACATTGCAAATTCTTCCTAACTTCACTAGCCTAGGGTTTAATCTTGCAGAGGGAATAAAAAAGAAGAAGAAGGGGAGAGGGAGGGAGAATTTCACTTACTTGATTTCTCCATCTTCCTCCACCATGGCCAGTCATAGAATGCAGAAAAGGAGAGAGGAGACATGAAGCTTCTAGACGTAGAGAGAAAGAACTGTGCGAGATGCATCAAAAAAGAAATGAAAGGGGAATGGTATATAATGTGTGTAAGTGGGGCCCACCATATACTTCTCAATTTGGTCTCTTCAACAAAACAAATTTAATTAGGACCTATCAAGAAAATTAAGATAACATTTGGCTCATAATTAATGTATTCAACTGCACTTTCTCGGTAATGCCAGGCATCACCTTAATTTTTCATTTTTAAACCCTAAATTCTATATTTATTCACGTTAGTCCTTGATCTTTTTTCCTACACTTGCCATTTGTGTTTTTTTTTTTGTTGAAACTTTTACTTGGCCTAAAATATGACTTATTCCATAATGAGTTTTTAGGACCCCCTTGTCCTTCCAACTGAGCTCTTAATTCACAAAAAAATTACACCCTCAGAATTTTACCTATTAATACTATTATACCAAAATACTAGGGGTATTACAATACTTCCCCCTTATAGAAATTCGATCCCCAAATTTCACTCACAAGAATTTCTCACTCGAAGCATTATCTTGTTCTTAATATGCATGATAAATTTTCTCACCGAGCTTATTCTTTACCTAAATACATTAATTCACTTCCTAAGGAAAGATTAAGAAGTATTTTCTTGGCTCCTTTCAATCTCTAAGGGGTCCTTACTATCTTTATCGAACCGATATCTTGCATCACGCGACCTTGCTCTACTAACAATGGTACAATGGTTTGCTATCACAAGGAGTTCAGTCCAAGCTTAATCAGACTAATTTGCCTCGATTGGTCTAACCATCCAAACAGCCAGAGTAGTATACATTAACTCAGTCTTAGACCTGATAATGGTCCATCGTCATAGTCCTTACTTATTCCACACCCTCTTTCAAGTTAAAACATATCTCATCCTTGCATAACACTATAATAAGCATGAGTCTCACTCTCTCGGGACTTCTCCTTTATGCTTAATGTCATTTCTTGAGACAATACTTTTCACCATGATCACTTCTTCAACATCCTCTTCAAGTTACATACTGAGCTATAAAACACCTTTTTCCTAGTTCAAGTTTGGCCTTTTCCCAGGATTGTCTTGGCTGTAAATTGCTCTATTTCTTCCTTTTTATTAATTTTCTGGCAGTGTTAGCTTTCTCAATTAACATCTTCAACTTCTTTCAACCTCTAGCATTCTTATATTGACATCCCAAGATCAATCTCCATCTTCGAAGTCTTGACTTGTAAGAAGCTAAGCTTGCATTTGTTATAGGTAACCTCTTTTCTCGACTTCTTATATAGTCATAAATACTTACATTATCCTTACCATAATATTTTCCATGGTCCCATTTTGCTTTACATATACTCTTAAATAAGTGTTGTACTTTAGGGAATAACTTGTAGGACACCATACGTCCTACTATTCGCATCACTTATATACAATCTTGCATTCATCTCGGCCATTTGAAAACATCTAGGAAAAACTCAATTAAAATTCATGGCTCAAACATGTAAAAAGTACTGAACACGACACTCTTTAACCATGTACTAGACTGTGTCACCTTGCACATAAATGACCACCTCAGATCAGGGCGCTGGGGCACCCACATTAGCACCTAGGGCGCCAAGCCCAAAACTCTCGATCACACGGGAACCTTGGGTGCCCATGACTGGGCAGTCCATCGCAACTTCAAAAAAGCTTCTTAATACTTAAGATTATGCTTCTTACTTCGTTCTAATACTCATCTTTACTCATTTAGGGTCTAGCATTAGATTTAGTATCCAAAACATTTCGAAGGACTATAATTGAACATTGTTCCATGATACTTACAATGGCATATGCATTCCCTCTTTAAAATTCTTATTCCCACTTTTTTCCTCCTTGGAAATTTCAACTTAATTCTTTCTTATTCCTTGCATCAAAACTAGAACCACACACACATATATTAGATCATACTTACTATGAATCCTCTATGTATCCATAGCTCATCGTTCATTCACTAACAACACCTTCATCTTAATTACTTTATAGAATTGAAATTCAACACGTTATCCTTCATTATTTCAACGAAATCATTAGTTTGACCTCCTATACATATCTATTATGGAAACTTCCTTTAAATTTCCTCTCATAACCTTGAAGCAAAAGACATTGCAAATTAACTTAGACAATCAGAGGTCCTGAGTCACAACAAACTCAATATGCTCCTTAGAGGGAAAAGAGATGAAAGGAAGTAAGGATACACCCTATAGGGCCTTTGGTGGAGCCATCTCTCTATAGTTGTGCCCGGGTTCACAACAATAGAGAAGGACACATTAAGGTTATCATGCTCTGTAATTGGTAAGAGACCTAATAACTTGCCCTTTGATACCATCTTGTCACGACCTTAGCCAGGTACATGATCGGTAGGGACGATGCCTCGATCACACTGCCACAAGCCTATTTCCCTTACCCAAACTAAATTCATTTTTCTCTGACCATACATTTCAAAATTTATTTCGTCCGTAAAGAAAAGAAATCAAGATGAAAACTTATTTATAAAATTTCATGATCATAGTTTTACATTCCCATGTAATCGTTCTCTACAAGCATTTCCATACAATTATATACACCAAGCATCATGACCTACCTAATTACAGAGCCTTTCTAGAGTATCTTAATTACTTACATTATTAAAGGAGCCTACCTAAGATGATACCGTACCTCGAACAATGGAGAGGCCTTTGAGTATGCATACCTCTGAATAGCGGGAACCACTAAACCTGAAACTATGAGGAGGTGAGTCTAAACCACGAGACTTACCATAAAACCCTTTCTATCAACAAACACAAGACATGTACACTAATATACTAAAGTGTAAGATATACATCTATGTATTCCAGTACAATATATATATATATATATACAAATTTACCTTTACTAGGTACATACAGTTATTTCATGTTCATGCTATCCAATACAAGGAAATCATTTATTTTACTTGCTTAGTCAAGCACTATCGTTAGCGACCCAAGGAAAAATAATTACAGATACATGAAAATGTGATTAACAACTCCATTAAAAGCCATGTGCACGCACGGGGCGGTAGCCAATCGACTCCTCAGCAACTCAATGACCACAATGCGCCGGCCATGTACATGCAGCAACATGAAACTAAAAAAGATAAAGCCCGACCCTATCACAATCACACAAAAGTCGGAAGCTAATCGATTCCTAAGCAACTCACGACCACAACACATGGGCCCATATTGTGCGTGCAGCAATGCAAGACCAGGGATACCGAAACCCAGCTGTACATATATACATATATATCACGTACAATACACGGTATACATTTCTGCATGATATGCTATACAGTCACAATTCATGACATTCATGAAATCTTTTATATTACTTTCAATGGCACATGATGCACAATACAAGTGCTTTCACATTCTTGCAACTATACTTGTCTCAATCATATTTTCAAATTAACCATTGTATTTCCATCATACTTTTTTACACCATTTGACACCAAAGCAACAATACACATAGCCACATATAACATAATAACATAGGCACGATAACAGTATATATGGAATTTAGCCATAGCAAATATACTTTATATACTTGCACTTTGTTCCCACGTATTTTCAGAATTTCATTCTAAATAGTTACTTGTCACCTCTTATGAGACAATCACAATTGCATGTTTACAAAAAAATCGTAATACCATTAAACGTACATAGTTACGCATAGCCCGTATTGGTAAGACGCACATCGCATTTATTAAGGGAAGCCCATTTTCTTAACGAGGGACTTTTTGATGATTAACCTCAAGTGAAAACATCTTATAAACGCTATAATGCATGATAATTTAACAAGATTATGCATATATATAATCATACATATTAATGGCTTGATATCTCACATGAACAAGTATTTTTGAATGGGAAAACCCCGATTGATCTTCGTTAAATCACTCACAACATCATTATTCATCAGGATTAGTCTTAGGGACTTAGTCCCATCTCTTTCATAAAATTAAGTAAAGAATTCCAAAAATCCATACACATCTTAATTACACACACTTAATTCATACTTGCAAGAGCCAGCACCTTCATATCCACTTGACATTAATTAAGTAATTTCTACTTATATATGAAACTTTACCTTTTATGAATGAAGTCATGTTGGCCTTTACAAGTTCCTCTTACAACTTGATCATACAACAAAAGCAATGAGGAAAAAATTATTTACCTAGTCATTACTATACTGACAACATTAATTATTAATACATATGCCTCTTTCCCCAATACATATACATCGAGGATTCTTAATAGTTGCAAGGAGGTATACATAAGAAAAATTTAAATTTGTCTTTTATTTATCACATTTATAGTGTCTGTAGTTTTGAGAAGCTTAACTCATATCTAATTCTTGATGACCTAACTTGGTTTATGAAGTAATTACTAATGCAGCCAATTCCAATAACATCTACACAAGAAGCACATGAGATAGGATATGTTCCCTCACCTTGCTTCAAGTTTCATAATTAAATTCCTAACTCTTTAAGACGGTTGCAAAGAAAAAGGAGCCCCGAGAAGTTCATCAAGAAAACATGACGAAAGGGTCAAAAATCTTCAATTAGATACATGACAGGAGGATGGCACCTCAGCTTTTTGTTTGCCCTAGCGCCCCAAGCACCAAGCTACAGAACATAGATAGAAAATCGTGATTCAGCGTTTTCAACCCATAATCTACCATTTCCTCTCAAATTTCTTCATGGGTTAATATTCCTAAGGTTCTATAATCACTTTGGCACAAAAACCCCAAGTTAAAAACAAGGGCAGGTGATAAAATCATCAGTTTTTCATCATCACAAGAATTCCTTTAAATTTTTCTTCAAGAATGACATCCACCCTCACTCATCTCCCTCCAACCAAGAATATCTTTCCAATAGGCATATGGGAAATACAATCAGAAGTAGACCATGAAAAGTTTCATCTCTATAGATCAACAACAATACAATGCAAATTCTTCCCAACTTCACTAACCTAGGGTTTGATCTTGTAGAGGGAATGAAAAAGAAGAAGAAAAAGGGTAGAGGGAGGGAGAATTTCACTTACTTGATTTCTCCATCTTTCTCCACCATGGCCAGTCACAGAACGCAAAAAAGGAGAGAAGAGACGTGAAGCTTCTGGACACATAGAGAGAGAATTGTATGACATGCATCAGAGAAGAAATGAGAGGGGAGAGGTATATAATGTGTTTAAGTTGGCCCTACCATATACTTCTCAATTTGGTCCCTTCAACAAAAAAAATTAATTAGAACCTATCCAGAAAATTGAGATAACCGTTAGCTTATAATTAGAGTATTCAACTACACTTTCTTGGTAACATTGGGAATCACCTTAATTTTCATTTTTAAACCCTAAATTCCACATTTATTCACTTTAGTCTATAAGTGTTTTTCCTACACTTGCCATTTGTGTTTCTATTCTTCGCTGAAACTTTTACTTGGCCCAAAATATGACTTATTCCTTAATGAGTTTTTAGGACCCCCTTGTCCTTCCAACTGAGCTCTTAATTCGCAAAAAATTTTCACCCTCAAAATTTTACCTATTATTAAATTTTACCTATTATTATTATACTGAAATACCAAGAATATTACAATATCGATACCACTGCCTTATCGAGCCAACCAAGTCAATGGCCTCCACCTATAGTAGAATTGAAGAAGAAAGACAGTATAAGGACTAGGAGATTCTTGAAGAGTTATGTTGAGCTTAGAAGGAAGAAGAGAAAAAGAGCTTTAGGAGTTAAAGTCGGTATGAAGAATATAGTAAGAAAATATTACTTGATTTAGTCTTTATATATGCATTACAATTAATATGAATGTGTTATCTATATGGAAGTCTCAATATGATTTTGTTTGGAGTATCATGCTTAGCACCTTTGATACCTTGATTACACTTAAGCCCATATTAGTGATTTAGGTTTTACCGGATTGCTAATGGCAAGGATTCAAAAGTCCAACAAGATATGATTTTGTTTAGTTGATTTTCTAAATTTTTCTCTATCATATTGTAGGCACCCTTTGATGATTTTATTATGTCACTTGATGCAATGGAGTTTTTAGTACACATTTCCCAAATGCCGACCAAAATAATTGAGGTTAGTTTCAATTTACGAAGCAATGGACATTATTATAGTCAGATTAGATAGAATTGTAAAAGATTTGACTATTATTATTATTATTATTATTATTATTATTGTTGTTGTTGTTGTTGTTCTTGCTTCCAAATATGTTCAACTTGCACTTCTAATAGTATTATTTTTTTTCCAATTATTATTAACTTTAGAATATAATTTGTTACATATACAGAAGAAAAAAATGTCCTACTTCTAATATGATGGTAGCCATAACAACATCAACTAAAAAGAGACAAAGATATCAATATCAGCAATGAATGCCAACTTGACCTCAAGCCAAGTTTTTAGTTCCTTCCACTGAAGAACAGAACATAAGGACATGCCTTGTCTTTAAAATGATGGGGTTTTGTTTTGTTATTGTAATCTCAAATACAAAATGACAGCATATTAGTAATTGATAGTGACCTTATATATCTCTCTGTGTATGTGTGTGTGAAGAGATACACATATAAAGGAAAGGAAGGAAAATGAAGAAGAGTGTAAAAGAGAATCTTCTTAGAGTTTTTGGTTTAAGATAGAAGTATCTAAGATGGGAATAAGATGTGACAAATTTGGGTGTTGAATTCATTATAAATTTGTGTTGGAGAATGCTTTTGTTCTTTTCTTCATACTTGGAAAAAAATTGTTGTGATGTTAATATTGGTTGGTTATTGATATTGTTTCTGCTTGTTTACATTATTATTGATTTTGGTTGGTTACTGATATCATTTATGCTTGTTTACTGTAATATTGTTATGATGCTCACTTGTTTCCTAATATTGATTGTTAGTGTCTTCTTCTTCTTTTTGTGGCACAATTTTGCATGAATAAGGAGTTGAGAATTTCATTTGGAGTCCCTGAGCCATGTGGCCCACCAATTGGCTGAACAATTTTTTTTTAAAAAAATTAAGTCTCCTACGTCAAAACACATTGTTTCATTTAATTGATGTTAGTGTGTATGTCCTAAAAGCAATCATATAACATTGTATGTTATTTCTTATCAATAATATGTAAGCCAATTTATCTTCATTTACGTAACAAATGAGACATTATCCTTAGACTTAAGAGTAAAGGAAGATGAGGGGTGATATAATTATCTCAAGGGACATCACCTTCTCATGATCCTTAAATCTAGAATGGTTCCAAACCAAGAGATCACTTGGAACTAGAATATTATTTTATCCATTTGAGGTTAGCACATGGCTACACCCCATCATGAGGATGAGAATGACATATCCCTATGACATTGGTGTAGGTGACACTAAGGGTAGTATGTGGGTACTATAGTAAGTATGAGTTGACTGAACCGATCCAATCAAGATTGACTTACGTGGGGCTTTTAGCACCATAATCTCTCTCTCTCTCTCTCTCTCTCTCTCTCTCTCTCTCTAACGTGTGGCTTTGAGGTATCCTTGAGAAATTCTTCTCTCCTTTAGTGACTTTGCCTTGGTGTGGATACACTTAGAGGCAATACACTTGTTTTCCTCTTCTGCAAGTCTTTTGAATCTTTGAATCTCAAAAGGCAAGACTTACAAGGAAGAGATCTCTTGGATTCCTCCTCTTAGGCGTCCTTCTCTTTTCCTCTACCACGTATTCCTTCCTTTCTCCCCTCTTGGACGTTGGTGCTATTGTTCTTGGAAGGAATAATTAGTGAAAAAGTTCATCCACACAATTTCCACCGATTAAATTTAGTTTTTTTGGTGACTGGTGACCTTTTAGAATGAGTTCTTGAAGATCCAATGCGTTTCTTGGAAGATGTAGCCCCCTTCTTGCCTTGTGGCTATTTTGAAGGTTTCAAGGGTTTCTCCAAACAAGTGATTTCCTTCATGTCCATGAAGCATTCATGAGAAGTCCATGAAGCATTCATGAGAAACAAAGACGATCTTACTGATTAAAATTCATTTTTGGTGTTTTGCTTTTATTGTTTTCATCAAGAATGTGTTCTTAATGTTTTTCATAGTCAGAAATGTCTCTTTCTTTCAATTGAAACAGTGTGTTTTGCACTAGACATTGCAGAAGTTGGAGATTTTTTTTTATTGTTTCCTCGCGCCATGTGTTGATCACTCACTGGCTCAATTTGAATACCAACAACAACAACAACAACAAAGCCTTATCCCACTAAGTGGGGTCGGCTACATGGATCGCACGACGCCATTGAGCTCTATCAATGACCAACTCTTTAGATATCTCATTTACTAAAAGGTCCCGTTCAATAATTTCTCTAAGTGTCTTTTTTGGTCTTCCTCGACCTTTTTTCATAGGGCTCCAAACCATCTGCTCAACTCTCCTAACTGGCGCTTCCAACGATCTTCTTTGCACATGCCCAAACCATCTTAAACGGTTTTCAACCATTTTTTCCTCAATGGGTGCCACCCTAACTCTACCTCGTAAATGATCATTACGGATCCTATCTTTTCTTGTATGACCACACATCCAACGCAACATCCTCATCTCCGCCACTCCAATTTTATGTTCTTGTTGTCCTTTCATTGCCCAACATTCACTCCCATATAAAATCGCTGGTCTTATAGCAGTACGATAAAACTTTCCTTTGAGTTTATCAGGTACTTTCCGATCACAAATAACCCCTGATGCCATTCTCCACTTCAACCACCCATCTTGTATCCTATGTTCCACATCTTTAATAACTTCGCCGTCATCTTGTATAATTGATCCCAAATACCTAAACTTTGACACTTGTGATACGATCTGATCACCAAGCTTAACCTCCAGCTCGTTCCTAGCTTGTCGCTTGTTAAACTTACAATGCATATATTCGGTCTTACTCCTGCTCAGACGAAAACCCTTCGATTCCAAAGTAGCTATCCATAACTCAAGTTTAGAATTAATCTCTTCCCTTGTCTCTGCTATGAGAACAACGTCATCTGCAAAAAGCATGCACTTAGGGATTTCTTCTTGGATGTGTTTCGTCAGAACATCTAAAACCAAGTCAAACAAATAAGGGCTTAAGGATGATCCCTGATGTAGGCCAATTTTAATAGGAAAGTCTCTAGTTTTCCCGCCAGACGTTCTCACACTAGTCGTAGCCCCTTCGTACATATCCTTTATGGCTCTAATATACGCAACCCGTACACCTTTCTGTTCCAAGGCTTTCCACAGCACCTCTCTTGGTACTCGATCATAGGCTTTTTCCAAGTCAACAAATGCTATATGAAGGTCTCTTTGTTCACTCCGATACCTTTCCATCAACCCCCTTAGAAGATATATTGCTTCCATTGTAGACCGTCCTGGCATAAATCCAAATTGATTTTCAGAAATACTCGTCTCGATTCTTAACCTATGTTCAATCACTCTTTCCCATAATTTTAGAGTGTGACTCATAAGCTTTATCCCACGATAGTTTGCGCAGTTCTGAATGTCTCCTTTATTTTTGTAAATAGGTACTAAAGTGCTTCTTCTCCATTCTTCAGGCATTTTCTTAGTCCTTAAAATCTCATTAAAGAGCTTAGTTAGCCAGATAGTACCCTCCTCTCCTAAACACTTCCAAACTTCAATAGGAATACCATCGGGACCAACAGCTTTACCATTATCCATTTTTCTAAGAGCTTCCTTGACCTCATCCACCTTGATCCTGCGATAATATGCCAAATTTTGTTCTCTTTCCAAGGTTGTTAAATCTTCCATATCACAAGTCGACTCCGTTCCGTCATTAAAGAGCTTATGAAAATAACCCTGCCATCTATTTTTAATATCTCTGTCTGTAACCAGAACTTTTCCTTCTTCATCGTTAACACATCTTACTTGATCCAAATCTCTAGATTTCCTCTCTCTAGCCTTCGCAATCTTGTAAATCTTTTGTTCCCCTTTTTTCGTTCCTAAATCCTTGTAAAACTCTTCAAATGCTTTAGATCGTGCTTCACTTACTGCTTTTTTTGTCTCTTTTTTAGCCTTCCGATACCTTTCCCAATTTTCCGAGTTATTGCACAGATGGATAGCTTTAAAGCATTCTCTTTTAAATTTGATATTTTCTTGAACAGCCTCATTCCACCACCACGATTCCTTATCTCTTTGTCCAAAACCTTTTGATTCTCCTAAAAATGCTTTAGCTACTTTTCTAACCTTCTTGGCTATCTCTTCCCACATGGTGTTAGCATCTTCTCGTACCTCCCAAGATCATTCCTCCAACAATCTTCTCTTGAAAGTCAGTTGATTCTCCCCCTTTAGCTGCCACCACTTGATCCTAGGGTTCATCACCTGACGATGCTTTTGTTTCCGACCCTTAATAACCACGTCAAGGACCAAAACCCTATGTTGAGTTGCCACGGGTTCTCCAGGAATAACTTTACAATTTTGACAGATTTTTCTATCTGGATTCCTTACCAGAAAGAAGTCAATCTGTGACCTTGAAGCTCCACTCTTGTATGTGATTAAATGTTCCTCTCGCTTCTTGAAGCAGGTATTGACAACCCTGAAGTTATAAGCCATTGAGAAATCCAATATAGACTGTCCTTCCTCGTTAAGCTCCCCAAAACCAAAGCCGCCATGGACCCTCTCATACTGTCCTGCTTCTTTCCCAACATGACCATTAAGGTCCCCCCCAATGAAAATCTTCTCTTCTAAAGGTATGCTTCTAACCAATCCCTCCAAATCTTCCCAAAACTTTTCTTTAAGATATGCATCTGTCCCTACCTGTGGTGCATAGGCACTTATGATGTGGATAGTATCTCTTCTAATAATCATCCTTAAGCATAGAATCCTATCCCCAATCCTTTTTACCTCCACCACACTCGGTGTCCATTCCTTGTCCACCATAATACCTACACCATTCTTTGTCCTTACTTTTCCAGTGTACCAGAACTTGAAGCCTGAACAGTCAAATTTCTTAGCCTTTTCTCCAACCCATTTAGTCTCTTGAAGGCACAAGATGTTAATTTTCCTCCTCTTCATAGTGTCCACAACCTCCATGGATTTTCCTGTCATGGTTCCAATATTCCAGGTAGCAATCCTGATTTTGTTCTCCTCAACTAGCTTCTTTACCCTCAACCTTCCAGGAACATGCTCTTGTGACACTACAATCGATCGATGATGCAGTGGCTCTAGCTCATTTGACACTGTACTCGAGCCATACAGCGCGTTGCTTCCGGGCAACGACCTAGTATTAGTGGACCCTTGCTCATTTAACACTACATCCGGGTGCCGATGCAGCGGCTCTAGCTCACTTGTCACTGTACTCGAGCCATACAGTGCGTTGCTTCCGGGCAACGTCCTAGTGTTAGCAAAATATTGTCGTTGATCCATGTTCATGAGAGATTCGACACAGTTTTACGTTGGCTATCGATGGCCTAACACAACCCTCCTCCTTTCTCCGGGCTTGGGACCGACTATAAAACATAGGCGGAGTTTTTGAATACCAAAAAGAAAAAAAAAAAAGGTTAGCAGCTTGGATGCATCATTTCATTAAAATGAAACGGTGTGGAGGATCATGCTAGTTGAGGTAGGTGGTGTGGACGATCCGCTGGTGTTGGATGGCTCGTGAATGAACAATTGGGAAGCAATACCATTATAACGTGGTTTTCTCTCACATCAGATGATCTGCTCCCTTATCTATGAGGCCATAATAATTCTAACTCAAAGCAGATTCTATTATCAATTATCAAGATTTCATGTGTTATCTTATGCTTGGTTGTCTTTGCTCTCAGTTTCTTATGATATTGCCTGAAGTGAAGATTATATAACGTCCCATTTGCATTAGAATGATGAAAAGTCAAGAGGCAGTCAGTTCCTGTGCACTCCTTAATGGTTTTAGTTTCTTAGAATTGGCCTGTTCTGGTTGCTTGTTGCTACCACATTCTTCTTTGTAGCATTAACATTCAGGGTTCACAACGATTCAATTCTCATATAACTAAATACTAAATACTCAATTAGAAAACGTATATGACGAAATCTCTGCACCAATAGCTAGCAAATACAAGTAAAAATAGCTTCAACTCTGTATAGACAATGTTGGAAAAAGCACAGGGGAAGGAATCAAAAGGAAAAAATCACAAAATTCACAAATTCAAGATCAATTCTATACCAATAATAAAAGAATTAATTAATGTAATAAATGACAAGACACTCGTAGCCAAAGTACAGACTACATAGCCTTCGGCCCAAAAGTATTTACTCAAAAATCCTAACTGAACCCTAAAACCGAAAGCAAATTGAAAGAATTACAGAATGAGGAAACACAAAAGCAGAAGGAAATGAACAACAAAACAAAACAGAAAAAAATATGCTTTTGTTATTGGTATTCACCATTTGGCACTGCATCAACACAGTTTGTCTAGAATAACCTTTAACAGAATGAGAGCTGGCTCAAGGTTCATCACTAACTGCTATAACAAACCCAACTTACTAACTCTTTAACCTATTTTCTACCACCAAGAAAAAATGGGCATTAACAAGTGCTTAAATTTTAAAGTAATGTAAAAATGGGAACCTGAAAGAGTGGAAATGACAATCTCATTGGTAACACAATATTCACAGCATGAATGACCCTTCAACACAAACCAATCTTATTATCCAAAAAAAAAAAACACAAACCAATCTTTGCAACTATTTTATAACACTTACGTTTATGTACAGTCTAAGGATAGGATCATACTTGTATAAAAGAGTAATGAACAAATCAGCTATTAATAACTATTCCCTTCTAAGAGAATCTGCAATTCTCTTGGCAATACAATATGCAGTAGACTGGATAGTGATCATGGGATTGACGCCGATGGCTGTTGGCAGAAGACTCGCATCGCAAACAAATAGGCCCTCTGCTTCCCAACTCTGCCCGTTCTCATCAACTGCCCCTTCTTCCTCAGTCACACCCATCTTACAGCTCCCCATCTGGTGAGCAGAGCTATATATAGTCCACTTCTCTTCATTTGACATTGGCCCTCCTGCTGCATATATAGAGTCCAAAAACTCATTCACTTCCTTCTCATTAGTCTCATTGCACTTAATTCTATGCCCGTCGCTTTGGTGAGTACCTACCTCAACGGCTCCTGCTGCAATTAGAATCCTCAAAGCCTGCTGTAATCCAGCTTTGAGGTTCTCTTTGTCAGCTTCATCTAACTCATACCTTACCCTTCCTTCTCTTCTAACTTCCCCACATCCCTTGTCCTTAACAATTGTTATCAAATGAACAGTCCTTGAATATTTAAGCATTGTTTCTTTGAACTCAAGTCCAGATACCCAAGGGAACAGTGAAGAAAAAGCTCCAGGTCCCAATGCAGGAGTTTCAACTATAGCTCTTACTTTGGAGTCCCCTGATAGCACCTTGTGGACCGATGTGATTATCCCTCCCTCATAGCTTTTACCACAAAGATCAGAGACCGAATCTGGAAAATATCCCCATGCCATTAGCACTGGGTGGAGATGAAGGTTACGGCCAATGTTCTTGTTCTTTAATCCACTAGAGATCATTAAAGGGGGTGTCAGAAGAGCCCCACCTGCTGAGATTGTCACTTTGGACTCAATTTGCAGCCTCCACGTGATATTGTTTCTCAAACATTTTGCAATCACTCCTAGGCATTTCTTTTTCCTCCCACATTTTCCCTCCTCATTCTTCTCCAATACAAACCTGTCAGCTTTGCATCCTGTCAGTATTACTGCACCACGATCCACAGCATCAACCAGCCATGTAGTTTGAGTCCCTTGTTTATTTCCTTCCCTACAACCATAGTTGCAAAAACCACAATGATGGCGTTCCGATGAGTTTCGCGGTACATAATTGACTTGAAGACCAAGATTCTTGCAACCTTTCCTGAGAGCTTGATTTTGGAGCCCTTCCTCTGAGCAATTATCTGTAACTCCAATTTTTTCACATACCAAATCCATGGCAGAAAGATACTCAGAGCTCCAAAAGAGCGATAACTTATGATCCTTTGCCCATTCCTTTAGCACATATTCTGGTGTTCTAATGGACGCTGACCAATTAATAGCAGAACCACCACCCACTGTTCTTCCTGCCAAAATAGCCATATTCCCATCCAAAGATGCCATAGTTCCTCCTGATTCGTAAAGTTCATCCATGGATGGCCCTTCTAGAAGAGAATAATCCATGGGAGTAAAGTAGTTTCCTTTCTCAAGAACAAGTACCTTCTGACCAGAATCTGCAAGAACAGCAGCTGCAACTCCTCCACCACAACCAGACCCAACAATTACTGCATCGCATTTGATTCTGAGGGTATTGTTTTTAGCATCTATGGCAACTTTGAGACCCTTCTGAGCAAGAGATTGAGGAAGACTCGAGTTGGTTTCATAAATAGCTTCCACCATTCCCTTCTCAAGAGGCCTCTCCTTGAGAATGTTGCTTGTGTTCTTCTCTTCAGCAGGTACCTCATACCCAATGGCTTTCCATGCTGGGTTTTCGCCATTCTCATCAGCCTGTACAAGTAGAGTCACAAATCTTGAGCATACTCCAGAAATCAATTGCAAGTTGATTCAAATGATTTGACGCTTATCCCTTAAGCAAAGACAATCAGCACTGAAAAAGTTTAGTGTAACCTTAAACCTTAAACCCTAAAGAGATTTTACACTTACATGGTCTTACATGACTCAAACTAGATTAGTTGGAGCCTAATAGGTTTTAAATACCAGTATTCCTAACAAAATAAAAATAAAAAAGAAATGTAATCGTGCTTCACAGATTATGTTTGAAGAATGAGGGCTTACCCAAGAAAAGAAGACCCAGACACACAGGACTTTGATGTAAAGAAATGCAAGTCTAATGGGCGTGAGAAACCGATGCTTGAGCCACTTCTGCACAATCTTCTCTCTGTTCTCCAAAGGGAGATTTGAGAAGTTGTTAATGAAAGGCCATTTCTGAGTAATACAGAGAGATCCACAAAGCAATAAGGTACCCAATCTGGTGGCCAGCATCCATAGAATCACTCTCACTAGAATCACTGCTTCTGCTATACCTCGTTCCACCAGTAACTCTGCAATCTTTACCCATTTCAAACAGAATCGCTGTGATTAGGGAAGTAAAAACCGGCCAGACAAAAATGACAGTAGTTTTAAGATTGAAAACAGACAAATTAATCATTAATTAACGACACATAGATCTGGGATTAAATTGAGAAGTTTTATTTTTAAAAGATTAAATTGAAAGAAAAATAACTATTTAGGAATTAAATTTAGATTCTTTATCTTCAAATGGCATTGCCAGCAAAAAACTAACCCGTCGCAAGACTGGTCACTTTTGCTATTGTTTTCACATTTTTAGTATTTAATTGATTATATATAAACTTTTTTTGATAAAAATTATTATAAAATATAATTTATACTTAAAAATATGATCTTTTTAATACTTTTTATTATTAATAATTGTAATATTTCATTTTTTTAAATCTACAAAATTATATTTGAAATTTCTATATTCATTTAAAAAATTACACAATCTTTCATTCCTAAATTTGTTACATCTTTTAAATATAATGTTACAAAAAATAAAAATATGATAGAATGAAGTTTTATAAATAAATTAAATTTGATAAATAATTTCTTTTAAAATAAGTAAGCCTATCTATATCCAACTCGCCCTCCACCCATTTAGCCAGCAAGTAAAACGAAATAAAATGTTTTAAGCTTTTTTTTTGTAAACATGCTAATATTTTTATGCTCAAACTTGCTTGATTGGTGGGTTAATGAGTAGACCATCCCTCATTTTGACACTAGTAACTTTATACGACCAAATTTAAGAGAATATCAAATATAATTTAGTCAGACCAACTTAATTTATGCAAACATTAACGAAGTATATATTGAATTGGATGGAGTTTGTAACTTAAGAGTATTTTTAAAATATAATTGAAAAATAAAATTATTTTAAAATATAAATTAATTTATTTTTATACATAGAAACAATAAAGTAACGTGAATAAACAAGTTAACCAAATATAAAATTAATACATAAATCTCCTTTTACCCTTAATACAAAAAATTTCAATTCGACCTGGACTTACTTTCCTGATCCACCATGTTCTGTTCAAGTTGGATAAATTAACTATTGAACAAGTAATTAGACAAATTAGGGAAAAAACCCAAATGCATCTACGTGAGTTCGGGGCATTCATGCCCCGCCTCGTTACGGGCCTAGAGACCCATATATATGTGTGTGTGTGTGTGTGTGTGTGTGTTTAATTTAATTTATAATACATGGTGGTTTTATATGTTATTAATAGTTTAATAATTAAATACATTCCTTAAAAGAAATACTTATGTAAGACAAAGCGTCTTAGAAAATTTAAGTGTTTTTAAATATAATATATATAACTTAATTTACTTTAATAAAGAATGCTAAGTGCAAATTATTGAATATTATTCATATAGTAGTCTAGTAGATGTGACTTCTTAAAAAATATACTTATGTAAGATAGATCGTCTTATTAAAAGTAAATATTTTAAAATGTGACATATATAATTTAATTTAGTTTAATAAATGATTTTATGTGTAAATTATTGAAGGTTATTGGTCAATGATGAATCAATTGATTAAGAGGATTTGTTTATCTTGGAAAAAAAAATTTATATCTTTGTTATCAAGTTCTCAATAAAAACATAACATATGTAAAAAGTTTCTTAAAAACCAATTTATGTAATGATGAGCTGTAAAAAATAAAAAATTATTTTTAAAAAATTATATATTTGTCATGTTTTGATTAGAGAACTACATACTTATCATATTCTAATCAAAGAATTTGATAACAAATATATAAAGAACTGTATCTAAATTTTTTCTTTACCTTTTAAAGTTTTTTTACTACAAAATAGTTTATGTTTTAAACTAAAAAATTAATAATTATAAATTTGTACAAGATGAAAATTTTCATATTAAAAATTTATTTTTTAAAAGAAATATATCAATTATTTAGTCCTTAAAAACTCAATCCTATAGAATTTAATCATTAAATGTTTTGATTATGAAATTTTAAGGACTAATGACTAAAAAGTGAATATTTTAAAGACCCATTTAATAAATAGACTCATCTTTTAAAAATCTCTCTCTCTCTCTCTCTCTCTCTCTCTCTCTCTCATTAAATGTTATGCATACATATCAATATCACACTATAAAATATAAACATTCATATGTCATGCCAACTACCAACATTAATGCTTTTCACAATAATTATAATGAAGAAAACGTCAATTAAAATAGAATGAATTTAAAACGATATTACTGGATACATCGTAACCAGTGTTGTCCGACCCGGACCGGCCCGGCCGGGTCGACCCGAAAACCGGCGACCCGACACATGACCCGGTCCGGGTCACTTCAACGGACCGGTCTGCACACGGACCGGTCAAGACCCGGCCGACCCGGCCGGGTCTTGGTCGACCCGGTGACCCGGTGACCCGTGACCCGATTTTTTTTTTTTTTTTTTTAATTTTTTTAAAAATTTTTTATGGTTAATATTATTAATAATTTTAAAAAAAAAATTATTTTATTTACTCTAAAAATTAATGCCTTTTTTTTCTCCATATCTACACCGTTCCACTACAAACAAATTGGAACATAATATTCTCACTTTATTTCTCTAAAAATATTAGTTAAATTTCTCTTTCAGTTTCATAAATTTTATTTAAAATTGAAGTTAACTATTTACGGTTAAAATATGCCAAAATATTATGTTGGACAATAAACATTTTCAAGGAAGTCTATAACAAATATTGGTTTCAAATTAGTCCTTTAAATTTATAACAAGCCATTTAAAGGATTAATTTGAATTCTACAAGTGGTGGATTTTTTTTTTATAAAATCGAAAATATTATAAAATAAAATATCAAAATTATTATTTTTAATTTAAAGAGGATAAATTAATTTTTTCTTAAAAATTACTTAATTATTAATGACTTTATAAATTATTATGGATGTTTAAGACTTTAAATGTATGAATTATTATATTTAGATGATTTTATTTATAACTTTATGAATTATTATGAATATTTATGACTTTATGTTTAAATTATTAGAGATGTTTATGAATTATTTTGGATGTTTATAACTTTAAATTATGAAATTTACATGTAAATTATTTATTTTACTTATTTTTTTAATTTATCTATAAAAATCTATAGGTATATATATAATTTTAATTTTTTAATGTATTTATCCGGGTCAGCAATTGACCCGGTGACCCGGCGGTTGAACCAGTGACCCGGTGACCCGAAGGCCTGTCCGGGTCAATAGCCGGGCCGGTTCTGACAACATTGATCGTAACTACCAACATTAATTTTCTTTCACAATAGTTATGATGGAGAAAAAGTCAATTAAAATAGAATGAATTTAAAACGATAATACTGTATACATCGGGCATAAGCATACTTCTTTTTTATTACTTTATCATATATAATGAGTATGAGAACTTTAATTTTTTTAAGAAGTTTCAAAAGAATTATTTTTTTTTCTTGTTTTATTCTTTTTTTTGTGGGACCAATTTGCTCAACTTATTTAGGCTCAGTTTTATATAGAATAACAATTTTCTCTGATTCTTTTTGTTTTTTGGGTCAGAATTAGCCCAAAACAAGGCCAAAAATTTTCTCCAATTCAAGCTTATCAATTTAGCGGGTTAAATACACTAATCTGCAAGCTTTGACCCACATTCCCATCAATTATGATTCGAACTTGGATTCCTATATTTGTCTTTTTTATGAACAAATTTAACGATTTAAATCATTAAATTTCAAATTTAAGAGAGACAAACATATTGTATCAACATGTGAAATATATGACAGTTCACAATTCACACCCCAACGGGCCACCACGCATGAGCCCTAAATATCAAAACTGCTATTTCTCCTATATTGATGAAACTCTCAATTTGTCTGAAATTATATAATTTAGTGTAATTTATTCAAAACAATTTGAGACTTTTGCGAGGAATTTGAATAATTTTAAAAAGTTTTGAATTCACTTTAATATACTATCTTATTTTTTTTTAAAAAAATTGGCCTCAAAATATGTTAAAAAATAATCCCGGACATATATACTATAGTGTAACCATTTTATAAAATAGAAAAAAACATAAAATGCGTAACAAAAATACAAATTGTCCCCTTCATAATAATATTATTATTAATACACACACAAAATAAAACAGAAAAGTAGAAATTTTTTTTTTCTTTTACTTAGCTTCCGCATTAAAATAATGACCACACAATGGTAGGTAGCATCTCAAACAAAAGCTTCCCCCTCATTTATGTTTCATTTTTCAGTACAGTTGGTTTTGCTCTCGATTGATATATTTAAACTATAACAAAAACAATTATGGAATTTTAAAATTATAAATAATTTTATTATTAAATATCCATCT
Source organism: Biancaea sappan (assembly GCA_037074585.1). Lineage (NCBI taxonomy): Eukaryota > Viridiplantae > Streptophyta > Magnoliopsida > Fabales > Fabaceae > Biancaea > Biancaea sappan. The sequence continues at coordinate 38,233,374 of CM073491.1, read as the reverse complement.
TATTTACATACTAAATGTTTTTAAATTATTATAGAGACAGACTGAACAGTTTTAATTTTAAAAAATCAATTTAGTTTTAGAAACAGTTTTAAAAGACAACAAGCATATTTAAAATACACGTGAAACAAATTTTTTCATAATTTACTCTAAGATAACTGTAATTTTTTTATAATCAAATGAATAATGTACTTTTAAGACAAATAAATTGTTGATTTAGTCTTTGTCTGATTATGATTATCTAATTCAATTTAACTCATACAAGTTACTTAATTTATATTTGATATATAGAGCAACCATATTCAAGAAATACAACCTTTTTAAAATTAAATTGAGAATGACTGATCTTTTGATTACATTAATTCAACATAAAATGGAGAAAATTTTAATTTTTTGAGCACGGAATTAGTAATTTACTTGTCGGTCCAGAATATAAAACTTTCGATTTACTTTATTGTCCCTGTCTGTCTCTTTCAATCCCCAACTGCCCCTTTGAGACTACAGTGTACCCAAGCTCTGTTCTGAGCTACAATACATCGATCGATCCCTTTATCTCTCACAACATGCAACATTTCAGTGTGTGTGTGTGTGTGTGTGTGTGAAATTCCATGAAATCAAAAGGAAGGAAGAAAGCACACACACACACATAACATAAAATATTAGAAGTACCTGATCAGGGACAGATAATTGAGAGGCAGAGGAATTCCAGAAGAACTGAACAGCTTCATTATTTGTTGGAAGGTGGTCGAGATTGAGAGAGTGAAGAGGAAGAGGAGGCAAGAAAGCCTCACATATGCTACTGAGAGACTCCATCTCACCCGAACAAAACCCATGCCTGCACTTCTTGTTGTATTCCCTTCTTCCTCCTCTCAGAAGAACCCCGCGCCTCTCTCTCTTCGTCTCCATCGCTCTCTCTCTCTCTCTCTCTCTCTCTCTCTCAAAGTGTATTGCTATAATTAATCAACTTTGCTGTTCTTTAGTAGCTTCTACGCGCTTTCCTTCCATCGCCAAACAAAGACAGGTCAGGCCTTAACCACTACTTTTGTTAACTTAATTTTGAGATGTTCATTTTACTTTATATTTTTATAACTAGTGACTATTATAGGTAACAAAAAATATGAAATAAAATTAAAATTTTAATTATTTAATTATTAAATTAATAATTATAACTAAATAGATAAAATTAAAGATATAATCCTTTATTTTTGTATTTATTTAATTTTAACTATCAATTTAATAATCTACCGACTAAAATTTTAATCTTACTTCACATTTTTCGATATCAAATGTAATAAAACCCTTCTCCTCCACCGCACATAAAGTCTTCCTTTTTCCAGTCACATCACTTTTGCGCATTTATTCACTTAACTGTGACATTTATTATTTTTTTACAACTTTTTTATTTTCTAATTTAAAATATAAAATATATATTTTAACTTTCTCATAATTTAACTAGGAGTAAATTACACCCCCTTCTTCTTTTAAGTTTTAAAATTATACTTTTTTCTACTTTAAAAATATATTATTTTTCTTATATAACTATAAAATATATTATAATTTAATATTTTTTTTATTTATAGACATTTATTATGATATATTTTTTCTAACAACTTAATGCTACGTATTTTTGACCAAAATACTTTTTATTAATCTAAAAATATTAATTTTTACATATTTCAATACATTTTGTGTTTCTAATCTATAATAAAATGTAAGAAGTATTAATTTTTTTGTAAAATAATATAGATGGTATTTTAGTTCAAAAAAATATATAATATTATATTATTGAACATCAACAATCAAAATACAAACTACAATCAAACTTTTTGAATAGAAAACATGAAATTAGACTAAGGGCATTTGTTTAAATTTTATGAGGATTTCAATCTGATTCATTTAGATATCAAATCATCAAGTATGTTATTTATTTTTATTAAGTACTTAATAACTCTAAATATATTTTATTAAATTAAATCTTATCAAAAGTCTAAAAAATTTTCAAACATTAATTGTTTTGAATTTATTTTTTTACTGACATGTAATTAATGCATATAGATATTAAAAAACATCTTAATTATTTAGTACTCTCATTTAGAGATAATATCTTATATATATATATATATATATATATATATATATATATATTCAAACCTCTTAATCTTGTTTTTTTTTAAAAAAAAAGCCCCCTAAAATGTTACAATTTCATAATTATAGCCAAAAAAGTATATATTTTAAGCATGAAGAGAAGGAGTGTGTAATTTTAAAAATTTAAAAAACAAAGAGAGCGTGATTTATTCTTTAACTAAATTATAAATGATCAAATTAAAAATTTTTCATAGTATAAAAATAATTTTATTCTAAAATGACTAAAGGGTTATCAAGTTAATTTTAAATTTTAAAATAAAATTTAAATTTTATTCTTAATATGATTGTAAAAATAATTTATCAATTTTATTTTTTTAAAAAAATATATTGTGTAAAAATTATGTTAATTTTACTGATAGAAAATAAACTAAAAAAATTGTATTGCATGTTAAATATTAAGAGAATCGACTAATATTTTTTAAAAAGATATAATTTAAGGAAATTAATGTAATTTAAAAGCAAATACGTGTGAAAGAAAGTGTGTTTTGACATCCTTTCTTCATAAAATCATATGAAGATTCATTTTCCCATCATATACAATATGAAGAGATCCATATATTTCTTTGTATAGATTAGACCAAGATTAATTATATTTTTTATAAGATTTTTTATTAAAAATAATGTGCGTGTGTGTATGTATATATATATATATATATATATATAACAGTTTTATAAATTATCTAATTGTACTATGCTAAGTTATAAAAAATATATAATTATTTTATATAGTTTAACTAGAACAAATTGATGATGAAAATATAAGAACTATACTTAATTCTGATTGTATATTTCTTTTCTATGCTGCGATTTTCTTTCTAGGGATTTATTGATTGTAAAGTTAGCAATGGTAATGGATATGTACTTGCTAATCGTTTAATATTTGTATCTTATATGTCCAAAATATCCACCGAGCCCTATTCAAGTTCAAAAAAAATTACTTTCTTAGTATTTATATTCAAAATAATTAATATTTGATATATCCGAAATATAAAAACATCCGAAAATTTTTGTTACTAATGGATATTGGACATCTTAAATTAGTTATTGGATGACCACATAGTCGATATCTAATATCCATTCAACAAAAATATAAAATTTATCTAATTTATATTATATAAATATGTATTTTATAACAAATATATTGTATATTAAAATTGTAACTTATAATATATATTTTTTATATTATTTAAGTAATTATCGGACGGGATACTCTATCCACTTATTTTTATTGGACGTATACAGGATTTTCGATGCCAATATTCATATCTCCGAATATCCAATGAATATTTATTTTTTACTATTTGTACCTTATTGCATCCAATAGATATTTAATACTCCTCAACTTTCATCTTATGCAGAAAACCTTCTAAAATTAATTTACCGTCAGTTGACCATTATTTAAATATTGATATGAATTGAAATTCTTGTTATGTCATCTTTTCTTACAGTTCAACTTTCCTAGTTAACCATCTTTTTACTAATCACTTGTCATATGATCCCGCCACGTCATCTTTTTTTTTATTTTCCTATCCAGATTTATTTAAATACTAATTTGGACTGAAACTCTTGCCATGTCATTTTTTTTATAGCTGAGTAGGAAAATAAAAGAAAGGTAATGTTGCAGGGATGATGTGGCAAGTGATTAATAAAAAGATAACTGACTAAAAAAGCTAAACTATAAAAAAAAAATGATATGACAGGAGTTTCAGTTCATATCAACATTTAAATAACGGTCAATTGACGGTCACCTAATTTTACGGAACTTTCTGTACAAAATAAAAGTTGAGGATGATCTTTTACTAAGTTTAAAATTTTAAAAAAATTTTTTGTACGTAAAAAAAATTTAAGGGGGAAAAGTAAAATTTTCCCAAAAATAAAAGACCCTTACTCCATCATTCATTGAAACATCGGAAACATAAAATTGGAAGCAGACATGGCGAAGCCTAAAACCTCAGGTATAGTTTAATATTTTAATAAAATACATCAGTGTTTTCATAAATACTACACCAGCCTATCCAACAGTTTCTCATAATTGCTTGCTTCCATCTATTGAATTCATTCATAAATCATAACTACTCTGTCTGTTGTTATAAAACACAACTACTTTATCTACACCTTGAGTGATAACCACAAGTCACTCGTTCCAAAGGCATCCTCCGTGGTTGGCAAAGCAAGGAATAGCCCACTTCAACAAATTTGCATGTGTGTCAGATGCGTTCAGCGACTGTGATTTTGTATTTTATATTTTATATTTTTAAATTATATTAGCTATTAAATTTAATGATAGTTAAATTAGATTTAATGACTAATAAAATTTTAATATATATATATATAATAAAAAAAAATAGAGATCACAGCTGTTGAATGCCACGTCTAATAATTATGGTGCTGCACAAAAATGAATCTGTTATGGTGTGCCACTACATTATTCTCCTTTTAATCTCTCTTGTACAATGGTGGTTGAATGACAATGTTTTATACACGTTTCTCTTTTTGAAAAATAGTGGTGCAGAAATTTTTAAAGAGAAATAACTATTATCAGAGCTTTTTACATCAAGAGAAATATATCTGAACCCGCCAAATATGAGTAAATGTAGAAGTCTTATTAATTCTCTTTATTAGTTAACCTTTCTTGTTGACATATTTGATTGTTAATGGTTATTAACAACATATATAAAGATTAAAAAAAAAACATTGGATAAAAGTATTAACTTAAGAGATGAATTAACATGGCCATCACATCAATATTGCCCAAAAAAAGGGCGTACGATTTGCCACCAAAAGTCTTCCTGAATATGCCATACAAATTGAAAAAAAACAAAAACAAAAAAAAGGTGACTATGCACATCATGTGCCCAGTAACCTTAATATTGCTCCTCCTTTTTTTCCCCCTAATTCATTGGCTCCGGGCATATAACTTGTTTTCACCAGTGTTTGACATGTAAAAAAAAAAATAGTTTATATTTTATTTAATTAATTTATATAAGTTTATTAGAAGTGTTTGTTAAATAAGTTTATTTGAATAACTTATAACTTTTTTTAAAATACTACTTTGAGTAGCTTATAATTTATAACTTTTATATTTTTTTTATCCTTATTATTTTATTAAAAATCATATTCTACCCTTATTTATCATATAGATATAAAATATAACATAATATTTATAATATATATATATAATTAATTATATATATAGAAATTTAAATTAATTTAATTAAAAAATAATATGTTTATTTTATATTATTTTGAGATTATAAAATATCATATAAGTTCTTTTATGTCATTTTCTATCTATCAGCTAATTTAATAGCTACTTTTACCAAACATTTCTTAGGCTCTGTTAGGTAAAATTAGCTGATAACCTAGTTGAAAGCTTATAAGCTAATTTTTAGCTAAAAGCTGAAAGCTTATAAGCTAGCTTATTGAATTAGAAATGTTTGGTGAAAGGAGCTGTTGAAGTAGCTAAAAAATATAAAATGACATATATTTTATAATCTCAAAATAATACAAATAAACATATCATTTTTTAAATTTTAAATTATTATACGTAATATGTTTATATATATAAATTATATATTACATATATATAATATATATATATATATATATTATATATATATATATAATGAAATATATTTTATATATAAATTTAAGTAAAGATACAAATGATAGGACCAGAGTTAAGAAGTTTGGGAACTAGGTTATAATAAGTTTAGGGGTATAATGGGTATTCTAAAATAGTGATTACGGTAAAATAAGAACAAAAAATTAGAAACTATAAGCTACTTAAAGTAGCGTTTCAAAATAAGCCATAAGCTATTAAAATAAACTTATTTACTGAACACTTCTAACGAGCTTATAAGCTAGTCAAATAAGTTATAAGCTATCTTATATGTCCAGCCTAACACAGCTTAATTCAATAAGTTAGTTTAACAGCTTTCAACTTTTAGCTAAAAATTAACTTTTAAACTTTCAACTATTTTTGTCAAACATAAACTTCGTCATTTTTTATGCTATGCTTAACTTGACATTAGCCTTTATATTTTTTTAAAAAAAAAGTAAAATATGATTGTCGGTGGGATTCCTTTACTTATGCCCATGTTTGAGTACATATACGTGTGCTTGCATCCATTCAACTACTCGTTATTCTGCTTCCTCAAGACACGACCGAGAAAAGTTTGAAAGACATTGGAGTTTGAAAGGGAGTTTGAGGGTTTGGGGTTGCCTCCTTTGTTTTCTTGCCCCAGTATTATATTCTCTCTCTAATTGAAGCATTGAATTGCACGAAGCTACTGCAATTCCAAAACTTCAGCATCTATATTTTTAATTTGATTTAAGGTTAGTTAGTTTAAGATAATGTGGCCTAAGAGATGTATATGATAACATGCTGTTAATAAGTTGCAGATAACGTGGTCCCAAGTTATTATTTGCAGCATTTGTAATTATTTTGCATAAACGGGCTATTCTAGAACCATATCTAAATTTTGGAGGACTGTTTTATCACAATAGTGAAACATACAGGACCAATTTGACATTTAATGACAAAAATTGAGTTTTATTCTTATGTCATTAATTTCATTCTACAAGGAAACTGAGCCTAGAAACTCTAAATCCATGTCAATGTGTAATCTTCTATTGTTGCTATGCAGTGGCGTATCCAAGACCTCTCGGTCAAGGGGGTAAAATTTTTATTCACTTTTTTAGATCTAATGGTAATTTCTTCAAAAAATATTTCTATTATAATAAAATTTTTCTTCTTCTAAATCCTAATTGCATAATCACTCAACCAATTTGATAAATTTAGACCTATGTACAAAACCTCCAAATTTTAATCTTTTACAAAGAGGTCCCTAACAATGAAATGATAAATTAACTATCATCAAGAAAAAATTTCATAAAATTCACTTCACAAATATGTTACTCATGATCCTAATTGTATAATCAATCAACCAATTTGATGGAATTAGACATATGTACAAAATTTTCAAATTTCAAACTTTTACAAAGAGGTCCCTAACAATCAAATGAGAAATTAACCATTGTCAAGAAAAAATTTCATAAAATTGACTTCATAAATATGTTACTCATGATTCTAATTACATAATCAATTAACCAATTTGATAGAATTATATTTATGCACAAAAACTCCAAATTTCAAGCTTTTACAAAAAGGTCCCTAACAATCAAATGAGAAATTAATCATCATTAGGAAAAGATTTTATGAAATTGACTTTACAAATACGTTACTCATGATTCTAATTACATAATCAATTAACCAATTTGATAAAATTAGACCTATGTACAAAAAATACCAAATTTCAAACATTTACTAAGAGGTCCCTAATAATGAAATAAGAAATTAACCATCATAAAAAAAATTCATAAAATTGACTTCACAAATGTTACTCATGATCCTAATTACATAATCAATTAACCAATTTAATAGAATTAGACCTATGCAAAAAAACACCAAATTTCAAGCTTTTACAAAGAAGTCCCTAATAATGGAATGAGAAATTAACCATCATCAAAAAAAAAATTTTGTGACTCTAGGGAGTGGAGGTCTCATGACTGTAAGCAGTAGAGAGGGACTAAGTCACTGAAGGGGTTCAAAAAAATACTAAAGGGGTTCAAAAAAAAACCAAGAGGGGGGCAAAATGAAATATTTTTTTTACATATGGTTATGTAAAATCGCTGCACCCCCTCAACCATACGTGGCTCCACCACTGTTGCTATGTAATCTTCTATTGTTGCACCCGATATGCGACAAGTCCAACATTTAGAAAATAAGATATCGGTCTTTAAAATGATTTCCACAAATTAATATTTAAAGGAGTCGCTTCTAAAATTTCATTTAAAAGAAAAATATTTTAGAAAATCACTTTTTTGAAAAATAGTCTAAAATTGTATTGAGCTCAAGAGCTGATACGTGCGAAGGTATTGAACACCTCACAACTCCAATTTAAATATTGTGAAATTTGTTGTTATGCCATAAAATCCCCTAAGGAAACGTATGTGGTGTCACACCTCTCTTTTGTACTTCAATTCCCTTAGATGCTATGTTTTTCTGCTTACTCTTGGTCTCACACCCTCTCTTGAACTGTGTGTACGTGTTAAAGGAGGGTGTTGTCGTGAAGATGAATGTGTGTGAGAGTGAGGAAAGAGGCCGGGAGGGATGGGAAGTCTATGTGTTGGTGAGGAAGAAAGCTGAGAAGGTGATGTGTTGAGCTATGTATGAGAAGGACTTGGGAAGTTGTCAAAATTCTAGTGAATGATTGTGAGCTGTAGATGGAAGCAAAGAGAGAATGGAAGAGAAAGAGGTAAGTGGTCAATGTGCGTCTTTGAGTTTTTTTTGTTAAGAGCTTGTGCTTGAGGGATCTGGTGCTCCTCTTAGGCTCCTATGCTAGTCATAGGTATTGGATCAAATTTGATCTAATGATTGTCACTTTTCTAACCTTTTGCCTTATTTTTTAAAAAAAAATACAAATATTTTTTTAAAAAAATTTGACAGTCAATATTAAATTAAATATTATTGTAAACCTTAAATATTATTATAAATTCTAAATCCTAATCACTAAACTTTAAACCCTAAATCCTAAATGAAATATTATTGTAAACCTTAAATTCTAAATCCTAAATTCTAAACTCTAAAACATAAATTCTAAACCCTAAACCCTAAATTCTAAATCAAATATTATTGTAAATTCTAAAAAAATAAATTCTTTGTGATTTTTTTAAAAAAATAATAAACCCAAAAAAAAGGCAACCAAAAAAAAAAGGCATAGGATTCTCCTCCGCGTAGGAGGAGAACCATATCCGTGCTTGAGGGAAAAGGTTCGAATGAATGCTTGGTGGTAGGTTCTGACAGGAATGGTGCATATGATGTGTGGGAGAGGGAGAGATGCTGGGTATGAGCTGATTGTGTGTGCTCACCTCAAAAACTTCAAGGTTTAGTGGCAGTTAAAAATAAGGTTCAGTAGTGGTTGCCCAAACTACTATTAAACCAAGCGGCATAAGTAATTTAGTGGTGGTTCTAGATAGGGATGGCAACGGGGCGGATTGGGGCGGGTTTTTCACTACCCGTTCCCGCCTCGTTGCCTTGCGGGTTTTTTCTATTTTGCCTCATCCTCGAACCTGTGGGGAATTTTAATACCCATTCCCGCCTTGCCCCGAAATCATTATATTGAGTGACTTTTCCTGTACCCGAATTTGAACCCGAACCCAAACCCGAATATTACATTAATATTATGATATCATAAAACTTAAAATATCACATCATTTTTTATATCATAAAACTTAAAATATTTTACATCATGTTTGATATAAATATAATTGAGTAGAAGGAATAATTTGGTGCATTTTGTTGTATTCAGTATTCTCATCAAAGTCATGAATGAAGTCATTTGGTACATTTTATTGTATTCTCATCAATCGTGAATGAAGTCATTTGCTTAGGCAAAGGTTACAATTAATTAATGAAAAAAATTAACTCTCAATTTCTATATGAAATTTAAAAAAGACAAAATATCAAACATTTAAATTATACTGAACATGTATCCATTGAACATTTATTTTAAGTATCTTCCATTACAATTGGTATTAAAACCATTAAAAAAAGTCATATTACTATAAGCCAATCATTAAATTATTATATAATCAGAACCTTAACATTAGATAAAAGCATATCCAAATATTAAAAAAAAGATGTCATTGCTACATTCACAAAATTACCTCTCATCAATTATGCATGTTAAAGTTTTTCTAATCGAGTTCTTAACTCTTTAGAGGCCATTTTAGAGACTTATTATATATATATATATATATATATATTATACATTCGGGGCGGGGAAGACACTGCCTAGATCCCGCCCCGAACTCGCGATTGTATATTCAGGGAATCCCTAAACTCGCCCTGTTCCTCGGTCAACTGTTGAATAACCCAACCCGAACAAGGCGGGGTGGGGCAATCGTGTTCGGTTAGAAATTGCCATCCCTAGTTCTAGGCAATCAAGGAAATAACTGCCTCTAAAGCCGTTTTCCATTTTAGAAAAAAAATGTAATACTCACAAGTCTTAAAGGATTCTTCAAATATCAAGTTGGGAGAGAAAGGGGTTTTTCCTTTTGGTTTGATCCTTGGCTGGATAGGAAGGCGATTGATTATATGTTCCTTGATATCAACATTAAGGATGCTGAAATTAAAAAGCATGTTGTGATCAGATGTATGGAGGAATGGAGTATGGTGTAGTTAGACAATATTTTTCAATTTTTGACTAACGGTAGAAGTATGTGTTTTCGACAAAATATTTTGTCTTGTCAACAAAAATTCGAGTATGGTGACTAGATAGAGAGAATATCAAGTTGCAATTCGGTATGTGTGGATTGGACAGAACAAAATAAATTGAATAATAAAAAAAAGTCAGCTTGAGTCATCAGCTTGAGTGCTATGCTCAGACATTTGGACATAAAGCTGTCAAAGAGGATAAGCTATGTAAAACTATCGGTTGGACATACAAATCGACGACCAAATTAGACAGATATGCTTAGAGAATTATCAATAAAAGAATCTGTCATTTGCAACGTGACCAAGTTGTCGAATATCGAAGACAAGTTAGGTGAATGAATCTAGGTAGTCGAGTGGCCAAGGCAATTGTGTTAAGCGACATAAACTATTATCTACGTAGCAATTAGATAAATAGGTAGTTATTTTTATCATTTATCTATAAATACTAGGTCATTCGATGTAAAAGGGGTTGGTACTTTTGATTAAACATCCAAACATCTCACTTAAGCAAATTGGAGGATTAACATCAAGTATGCCTTCCCTTTAAATGTTCAGTAATTTTTTATTCAATGTCAATTTTAACTTTCTAAAACTTTATTCTTTTTGCTCTTATTTTATTTTGCTTTCTAGTTCTTTATTTGCGTCTGTGTTTTTCTTATTGAATTTACCTTTTCTTTTAAACGCTTTCTACATATTTCTTCAAGTTTATTTCAAGCTCTTTTCTTATGTTATTTTTTATGAAATTTTTTTAATGTTTCAAACTTGATTCTTTACATATTTCAATCAATAATTAGCGAGATTATTGCATAACTTTGAAACCCGCAATTCATTTTCGATTTTATTTCAAGTATTTGTTGTCGAATTTGGCTAAGGCTAAAAATCACCGTAAACAAATTAGCACGCCCAGTGGGACAAGTTCAGAGTAACTCATTGAGTGTATGCATTTGTGAAGTGACAAATTCATACCTTCTTGTTATTCTCACAACTCTAAAGTTATGAGTAACACAGATAAAGTTAGTCAAGTGTCAAGTGCACTAAGTGCACCTTCGATTGCTGTAACTATAGTAAATGTGCCAGCAGTTGCAACAACTACCATTCCTATAATAGACATTGTGCCTACGTGTCCCTTCCGGGAAATCCTAAAAAATAGTGTTTGGTACAACACCATTATCACCAAATCTAGTAGGTCACCAACCAAGTCATCAGACGACAAAGTTTGTACTGTAATATGGATTACCTCAAGGATATGTCCCTCTTGTAGTAACCCAACTCGGGATTGGAAATCAATTAGCTAATCTTGAAACAGTGCAAGGCCAAGCAGTAAGTTTTGCATTGGCAAATGTGAATATGGCAGGGACAAGTACTCCCATTGTTTTTTGATAGGAAAAGTTAAATTTGGGACTTGCTTTCGTAAATATGTCAAGAAACATGCCAAATAATGTCACCATGTTGACTATAAGCTCATTAGCTAACATTCAACAACAAATGGATGAAAGTAATTATGATATGGTGAGTATGTTAACACAACATATGGGTGTTGTACTAAAACCCTTAATGGAGAGCAATAACAATGTGTGTAATACGTTAGCCTTGCAAATGGGTAGGCTTAGCCAGGCTTTAGGCATTATTGTGCCTGATAATGTCCAATAGAGCAAGTGGTTGTGGCCCAAGACCAAGGCCAAAATCAATAAAATAACATAGTTCAAGGCCAAGACCAACCTCAACCTTAATTGGAATATGGCCAAGTGCAACTTATGAGTTGAAATGAACTGCAAATAGTGGAGAATAATGTTGTGAGAGCATTCTGACAAAACCTCATAGGAAACCAGATAGAACAAAATGTGAATCAAGTAGTGGAGTAAGTTCTCAATAGGTTTGGTTTTAATGTGGGTTATGCTAACCAACCATACTTTGTCTCAGCATTTCCTGATTGGGTTCAACAGGCAGAACTATCAAGGGGGACGGTTAAAGCTTATAAACTATCTAAATTCACTATAAGGGGTTTAGATTATTACATTAGGAAAAAGCTATTCAACCAACATTTAGTTGACCTTGCCCAATTAGGAGGCAAAGTTAGACAAGTAGAACAATTTAAAACTGAGAAAATATAGAAACATAAGAAGTTTCTTAAAAGAGAGAAAATAAATTTCGTCAGAATTGAGGAATCCAACGAAGAAGAGGAAATTACTAATGAATATGATAATAATCTTGTTGAATTGAAGAGTGGACCCCCTTATACTTGTCAGGCTATACATCCTATAAGAACTAAAGAAAAAATGAATTATATCAATAAGAAATTATATACATTTGAGATTACAAAGGCCAAATAAATTTCTTATATTTTGTTGAAAGATAAACAATAAAGTTGTTAGATAATCATAGGCTGTTAAAGCCTGATGAGATAAAAGACTGAAAATACTATAAATTTCATAATGTATTCAGTCATATTACTAATGAATATGTATATTTTAAGGATATAATTTAGAAGGCATAAACAGAAATTGGACATGAAGATTGATACTGAGCCCTTTCAAACTAGTGTTGCAAACATTGACAGCCAAATTTCTTCGAATATTGGCATGATCAATGTGAAAGGTAAAACACATGTCGAAACAAATGCAAAAACCAACGAGTTGCACGTAGATGTTGACCCAATGGCAGACCTTTAAGATATGTATCAAAAGCCTTGGGAAACCTACAAAGAGTTTTTGTCAAGAAAGAAAGGAAAAGTAACTATCAAGATGTATTAGAGGTGCGTTGAGTTATATGATCCAAAAGCAATAGAGGCACATCAAGAAGCAATGAAGGCTAGCTCTCAATTTTTGATTTAGAGAATAGAAAGGCCTTTCAACAGGAAGAACCTCCTACCAAGACTGTTTTACACACAAAGACCACAGCCAAGTTATCTGACTAGGCTGAGTGTCAATAAGTAGGTGTTAAAAAATTCCAAGCTTAACATTAAAAGATGGCTAGTTGAGAATAATGTCAGGGAGTTGACTGGGAGCAATCTAAATCCTCAGTGTTAGTTTCGACGAGTCAAAACTCAAGTGCCACCTATAAATGTGAGGGTTGGCAGGTGGGCAAGAAATTCCCCACCGACAATATTTCCTACAGCATGCAGTAAGGAAAAGACCAAAAAGGCTTTTTTGGAATAAAGATTATTATCATGGTAGATTGATACCATAAGATAGGTTTGGCCAAAATACACCTGAGGCTTATCGGCCATTATCCAAGAGTTAGAAATAAAGGTTGCAAAGATACAGGTAAGCACAAAAGAAAAAAAGCTTTGGTAGATGCAATCTTGATTAAGGAGGGACCCTTGAACAAAGGATGTTTGGTGGTCAAAGCCAAGACATCAGCTGAAAAGAAAGCTATGGATATGCAAGAGGCAAATTCAATGCGGCTAACACCCTTGAGTGCATGGCCTGAAAAGGAACATCATTCAACAAAGGATTCACTCAGTGAGACCAGCAAAGGGAAAGAAATTCTAAAGACTAGACATGTTAAAAATAAATGGCCAATCAGATTAGTGGCTACCGAAAAAGCCACCCGTGACAAAGGAAAACAAGTGGCTATGACAGAAGTAAAAGAAAAAAAACTATGAGGATTGGACTAGCAAAGAGCTCAAGGCAATCTTGGAAGATCCTATAACTAACATCGAATAGAAGAGGGAAACCTTGGCCAAAGTAAAGCAAGAGGCAACTCATCGAGTTCAAACCAAAATGTCATATGGCTGACATGAATTTGTCGACTGACAAAATTATAGAAGCTCTCAATGACCCTGACGATCTTCTAGGTTTTGACAACAACAAGACCTTTGACATGGAAGAAGATTTAGATGACATAATTATGACCATGGGGAGTACTTTGTCTGAGGTAGGGTTAGATGACGGACTGATGGATAGAGATTATTGTAAACTTAGGTCATTCTTGGATGATTAGGATATGGTGAACATGGAAGAAAACTATGCAGAAGACGTCAAAGAGAAGAAGGATACATAAGAACTTCCTGTGAACTTGAATCTCAACTTAATTTCTGTGATTCTACTGGAATTTGCAGCACATTATGAGTTTGAATTCATAAGGGAGAATGAAGAAGACTTGGAAGACTTGTCAGAAGATTGGTTGTTCTTGGAAGATGACTTGATCACAAGATTCAACAATCTAGCCTAGTTTGAGAAATCGACTGAAGAGCAAAGGGCATATCTGTGTCCTTTACATATTAAGGCTTTATTAGAAGGAAAACCTACCAACAAAGTTTTGGTAGATGGAGGAGCTATCATAAATTTGATCCCAAGGGCCATATTTAGACGGCTAGGAAAAAAAAGAGTCAGACTTGATTCAAACAGACATAGTTGTAACTGATTTTAGTAGCAAGACCTCTCCATCTGATGGGGTTGTAATGCTAAACATTTTGGTCGGATCAGTGAAAAGGACAATCCTTTTTGTGGCGATTCCTACAAAATCCAGCTACAATATACTATTAGGAAGAGACTGGATTCATACTGTCGGGGCCATTTCATCGATACTACATCAAAAACTAATTTTATGGAATGGTGAAGGCTGATAACATGCAATTTTCCATATATTTTAGCCTCTATTCTAGCCTTTTTGCATCTTGATTTTTTCCAAAACTCTAATTTTATAATGTTTTGAATTATTTTGGGTGAAAGTTAATTATAGATTTATGTCCTTTAACTCCATAATTTTACTCCAAAATGGTTCATTTATGTGTTTTACAGAGTTTAGATGCATTTGGGCTCGAACCGCAACAGATAGTAAATCAGAAATGCTGAAAAAAATGGCCTGGCGCCCGGCGCTGGAACATAGGTGAACTACAAGTGGCTGACTGGAAAATTAGGTTAACTAGTGCCCAGCACTGGTGTCGCAGAGAGCCACTATAAATGCAATTTTTAGGTCAAAACAGAGGGGACTTCACACTAGACTTCATACCCACGGCTGTTGCAGACAGAGGCGACTTCTAGAGCTTGGTTTGAGGGAAAGAAAGCCTTCCTACTTGGGAATGGTTCTCATTCTCCCATTTCTCCCATTTTTTTCCATTTTCCTCCATAGTTTCTTAGCTTTCTGCTGTATTTTCTGTTATTTGTCATGTTCTTCTTTTCTTCCATGTAATTTTCTTTGCTTAAGGATTGATGTAGTTTGGTTCTATGAAGCTTTATTGTTGAACATATTCAATTTTAATGCATTTTCGTTTAATGGAATGGATTTTATTGATTATTCTTCCTCTTGAATGCTTGATTAACCTTCAATGAGTTTGAGCTTTTGATGTCCATGCTAGATCTAGCTGGATATTAAGCTTGACCTTGTAATTTCTACCATAAATTAGATTATCTAGATTTGGATAATTTTATTTATGCGGCTTGAATAATTTTCTTGAGCTTCATTACTTAATTGAATGGTTGATCTAAGATTTTAGTCAATTATTTCCTTAAGTCAGATTGTTCTTCAAGATGTTGGGTTCAATCACCTTTTTAGAAAATTAGCCAACATTATAGGAATTGTAATTTAATTGAATTGTTCTTCAATGATTCAAAGATTAATTTGTCTATGAATTAATCGGATTAGACCAAACAAAATCAATCCTATTTTCTTGTGTAATCAGTCATTTGATGAAATGAAAATTGTACTTTAATTCATTTGAACCAATGAGTATTTTCTTGGCCAAAGTTTTATTTTATTTATTGTCCTATAAAGCTTGTTATTTATACACGTATGCAATTGCTATGTATTTGTAATGAGTGGGACAAGAGATAACATGTCATATGCAATTGCGGGGCATTGATGTGATTAGGACTTGATCGGATTATATGAATTATAGATTAGTGAAGATTTTCCTAACTATAATTTTAATATAATTCAGTTTTAGAAGATTTTTTGAGAATTTTAGATTGAAAATTATATAATAGAATTAGCCAAGAATATTCAAAGGAAAGGATGATGATGTACAATTCCATGGAATTTGTAACCAGTTGCACATCTTTTGTCTATTTTGTTTTCTGTTTAATTATTTAAATTTCAGTTATTTATATTGCGTTGTTTCAATCATCCCCCCTCCTTTTGTGTAATTTCTGTAATTTCCTTCATAAGTCTTAATAGCATTTCACTTAGCCTAATTGAATTTAATTTGATATCTCAATCTCTGTGGGACGATACTCTACTTATCGCTTTATTACTTGTTGCGACCTAGTATACTTGCTAGAATTTTATATGTGCTATAAATTATACGCATCAAAGGCTACATGGAGATTATGGAGGTAGACAAGAATCCTTGCTATTTACAACAACTCCACATTGATTTTTCAAATCTATGCCCTAAATGTCAGACCAGTAGCTACTAAAGATGAAGTGATCAATAAAGAAGCATTGGAAGTTTGTTTGATGGACCAGTTTAGAGTCAAGTTAATAGATGAGGCTGGCGAGAATCGGACAGGTGCTAGCCATGAGTCTTGAGACTCAGATGGAAAGTTGTCGGCCTATATGGCCGACAAGGCAGTTAATACCTTAGAAGGTATTTTGTCGGACTACATCATAGATGATGGCCTTTGGGTTTTGAGAAAAGGCTTGACGAGAGATTGAAATTGAAGATCCTTTGAAAGAAGTGAACTTGGGCACTGAAGTAAATAAAAGGCCCATTTTTATAAATGCATTTCTACCAAAGGAATTTAAAAGAGAACTTATCATGTTGATTACAAAGTATAAAGATTGCTTCGCATGGGATTATAGTGAAATGCCTGTTTGGAGTAGAGACCTTGTTGAACATAGATTACTGCTTAAGGAAGGGTGCAGATCTGTCAAGTAGGCGAGCATGAGGTTTACTCCTAAAGTGGTGTTTAAAATCAAAAAGGAGGTAAACGCCTACTTAAGCTAAATTCATCAGAATTACCAGGTATGTCGAATGGCTTTTTAATATAGTCCATATTGTTAAGAAAAATAGTAAGTTAAGAGTATGCATAGACTTTAGGAATTTAAATTCTTTCACTCCTAAAGATGAATATCTAATGCCCTTAGCAAATATGTTCGTAGATGCTACATCTGGGCATGAAATTTTAAGTTGTATGGATGGTCATGCGGGGTATAATCAAATTTTTATAACCAAAGAAGACATATCAAAAATCGCTTTTAGATGTCCAGGAGCTATTGGGATATATGAGTAGGTAGTCATGCTTTTCGGTTTGAAGAATGTAGGGGCCACCTTCCAAGGGCGATGAATGCCATTTTCCATCATGTTGTAGGAAAATTCATGGAGGTATACATCAACGATGTCATCGTCAAGTCAGAAAATAAACAAAATTATCTGACGCATTTGAGGCAGACTTTTGAAAGAATGCAAAAATATAGTCTTAAAATGAATCCAGAGAAGTGTACTTTTACAGTATCGGCTGCCAATTTTATGGGATTCTTAGTTCATAAAAAAAATACTAAAATGGACAAGAATAAAGCTAAAGTAGTTTTGGAAGCCATCGCACTGACAAACAAGAAAGAATTACAATCTTTCTCGGGAAAAATGATTTTTTTAAGAAAATTCATATCCAACTTATTGAGAAGGACCAGAATCTTTGCATCTTTGGTTAAGCTGAAAGCTGAACAAGATTTTGTATGGGAGCCTTGTCATCAAGAGGCTTTTGATCAAATCAAGTAATATCTGATGAATCCTCCGGTTATGATGTCACTAGTGCCTCGTCGACCACTGAAATTGTATATATCAGCTTCTGAAGAAACTAGGATGTTCAGTGGCTCAAGATGACGAAAATAATGTTGAGAGAGCCATTTATTATCTTAGTCGAGTTTTAAATTATGTAGAGAAAAGATATAAAGCAATTGAAAAATTATGTTGTCTTCATATTTCTCTTGTACAAAGCTGAAGTATTATATAATGTCTTGTAATGTATTAGTTGTCTCAAAGACAGATATAATAAAATATATATATCCAAGCTTGTTCTTAATGGACACATTGGTAAATAGACAATCGCATGATAATAATTTTCTTTACAATATATTCTAGCAAAAGTTGTCAAAGGTCAAGTATTGGTTGATTTTTTGGTCAACCACCTTAGTTTAGACATAGAGAACAATATAAGTTTTGTCAGACAATGACCATGGCATCTTTATTTCGACAGTCCAAGGCATAACAAAGGAAGTGGTATAGGAATTTTAATAATATCCCCCTCAAGGAATTTCAACTAAATTTATGTTTGAACTTAAGCATTTCTGTTCTGACAATGAGGCTGAATATGAGGCTTTAATTATTGGGTTAGAAATATTTTGTAAAATGAAAGCACAAATAGTGCGTATATTTCAAGATTCTCAATTAGTTATCAAACAACTTACACAAGAATACAAATGTGTTAGTCATAAATTGATTAAGTATTGTACTGTAGCAGGTAAGTTAATAAAAAAAATTTAATGAAGTTATTGTCTAACATATTTCTAGGGAATTAAATGAAGAAGCTAATGATTTAGCTCAAATAACGTCTGGGTATAAAATCTCTCAAAAAGTCTTGTAAGATTTAATAGAGATCAGCGAACTTTTGTACCTATTAGAGGAAAGAGATGTATTGGAAAATGACATTCGAACAAATAATGTTAGAGGAAACCAATTATTGATTATTTGAAGGATCCAAGTTCTGATATAGAATAGAAACTTAAGTATAGAGTGTCGAAATTTTTAATTTTGGGAGGACAATTATATAGAAGAACTATAGACGGATAGTTGGAAAAATGCTTGAGTGAGTTGGAGGCATATATTGCCTTGATAAAAGTTCATGAAGGGATCATTGGGGCTCACCAAGCAAGAGATAAAATGAAATGAGTTCTTCGACGGTGAAGAAATTATTGGCCAAAATTAATCAAAGATTATATAATGTTTGCTAAATCTTGCCAAGAACGTCAAAGACATGGTTATATATAAAATATCCCGGCTAGTGAACTTTTTTCAATCATAAAATCATAGCCATTTCGAGGATGGACTTTGGACTTAATAGGCCAAATACACCCTCTATCGTCGAAAGGGCATAAATATATATTGGTCGGAGTTGATTATTTTGCTAAATGAGTTGAAGCAATTACCTTAAAAGGTGTGACCTAGCAAGATGTGATCAATTTTATTGAAAATCACATCATTTGTAGGTTTGGAATACCTTAAACTTTGACAATTGATCAAGGCATAATGTTCATTGGATGAAAAGTTGCAAAATATGCCAATACTAGGAAAATAAAAATGATTATATTGACATCATATTATTCGCATGCAAATGGTTAGGTAGAGGCCATAAACAAAAATACTTATATAAGCTTGATTAAAAAGCAGTCGACAACCTAGATATTGGCATAATACTCTTGATCAGTTTTTATGGACATATAGGAATTCGCCAAGGGAATCGGCAGGCACTTCACCGTATAAATTAGTTTATGGACATGATGCCATATTGTTGTCGAAATTATTCTTCAATCAACTCGTATTCAAAAGCAAGATGAATTGCCAGTTAAGGATTATTGGAATTCAATGTTTGAAGAATTTAACGAATTGGACGATTATGGATTAATTGCTTTAGAAAATTTAATTCAACAGAAAGAGATAGTTGCTAGATTTTATGACAGTCGAGTTAAATACAAATCTTTCAAATTAGGTGATTTAATATGGAAGGTGACTTTGCATATAGATAAATATTGTCGAGAATATGAAAAATGGTCACTAAAATGGGAATGACCATTAGTAGTTACCCAAGAATTTTCTGGTAACGATTATGCACTTGACGAAGTAAATTCTGGTTTAAAAGTAAAATCAATCAATGACAAGTACTTAAGCAATATAAACCATCAATGTGTGAAGTAAAAATTTGGAAGAGGATGAATTAAAAAAAATATTATATTCACTGTCAAGCATGATGCACAATTTTTGCTTTACAAGAATTATTGTCAGACCAATCTAATCGACATGGCAACTACATTACATTTGCCTTAATACAAGAATTATTGTCAGACCAATTCTATGCAAGTTGCTCGATAGTCAATCTCGAACGATTTCATTTTTTTGGCTATGGCTTTGACCGTAATGGCTTTGGAAATATTTTCGATTTGTTGTTGAGTTGCTAAGTTACTGGTCATAGCTTTGGCAAGCTTGTTCCTTTTCTCTTTGGCTTTCTTGAGATCCTCTTTGGCTTTCTTGAGCTCTTCTTCTATCCTTTTGAGTTCCTTTTCTAGCTCATCGATGTCGTCATCAAGAAGTTTTTCTTTCTCTTTCCCTTTGATGAAAAGGCTATGCTATTGATCTTTGTTGGTCTTTAAGTCCCGTAGTTGCCCTAAAATAGTTTCTCTTTCCAGCGCTTCTTTTTCATAAAAGGAGATAACCTGGGTAAATAAAGGTGTTCTGGTGGACAAGTGATCAATAAAATCTCTAAAGGTCAAATATAGACTTCGACCAGAGATCGATAGCTGCTATTTGACAGTTTCAAGTTCATCAATGATAGCTTGTATCCTGCTTCGCATAGACTTATTATAAGCGAGACCCCGAAAGGATAATCAAAGAAATTCTTTAATTCATTTAGCTAGTCATCAACTTTTGAGCCTGTAAAGGATCCTTCTGGAACCAAAGAAGAACATGCTATTGGAGAATGGTCGCCTGATAGTAAGTCGATCTAATCATCCAACTCCACATCTAAGCTTAAATCTCTGGGTGGTTCGACTTCAATTTGAACTGTCAGGTGAGTTGGACTAGTGAAAGGTGAAATGTTAGCCATTAAAGACTTCATGCCTATGTTTTCCATGATCTCAAATGGATTCAAGCCGATAGGTGGGTGGAGAGTTGGAAGGCATGAGCTTTTATCTGTGCTCATTAGATGATAGAGCATGTTGTGGAGAAGCAGGAGATTAAACGACTATCGATCCCCCGGTGAGAAAAGCTTTATCCACTTCTATTGTGAATCCTTCATGGCTTGGTTCGACAGGGTAGTCCGGATCAAGTGATTTCTAAGGAGCATCGATTTGGAGAGATGTGACAAGAGTCTCAGAAGGAGTACTTGAAACTTGTTGCTCAATTTTCAGAATCCTGAGACAAAGAAAGAGTTTACTTTACATTAACTCTGTTGATCTAATTTGAATTTGCCAAGAAGGATTATACCTTTGATTGAGTTTGTAAGTCTGATTTGTTGGATGCCTGCATTAGAGATGAATCTACAGGAACCAATTTTTTCCCCTAACATTGGTAAGAGATGAATGTATGAATATACTATGTTCGACAAATCATAGTGTTCAATATATAGAAATTATACCTTGGTTCCAATAATGGGATCGAAAACCACTAGGCTTTCACGTGGTTTAGACTTTTTAGAAACACATTCGACATCAGAAAGAGTTTCTTTTCTTTTTGTTGAAATCTTTTCTGGCCTAGTGATTGTCTTCTTAGACTTTGTCAGTTTAGGCGACGGAACAATTGGTCGGTCACTTATTTTGGCCAATTTCATTTTCTTATTAGAGGAATGATTTGACTATCTTCTTCCTCCTTAGACTCGATGAACTATTCCTCTTGCCATTTATAGACTAAATCCTCTTCCAAAGGGAGAGCTACGAATAACAAAAAAAGTGTTAGCTATTGAAAGTAAATATCATTGTGAAATCAATGGGATCAAATACCTTGTGGGAATTCGGTGGCAACCCGCATGGCTTTGGATTGTTCGAAAGGGAGAGCGAACCGATGAGCAAAAGTAACTTCTTCATTTTTCATTTGAGACAGATTAGTTGCAGACAAGCATCTGTTGTGAAATTTAAAGTTACCAGCTTTCGTCAGTTCCTAAGGAAACAGGTCAGCCAAACCAAAATGATCACAAGGCAATAAGACTGGATCCAGACAAGGAGTTTTAAAAATATTTCAGTCGAATTTTGGGATTATCCTAAAATTGTAGAGCTTTAAAGGAACATCGCATGTTATGCTCCTTTTTTAGTTTGGCCACGACTGGTTTCACATTCTGAACAATCCAATAAGGATATCGGGGATTCCATTTTACTTTATAACAATTTTCAAAAGCTCGAATCTCCTTAAGATGCTCACCTTTGGTTTTCAACAATAGGTGTTATTCTTGAAAAAGAGAATCATCAATGTTGTTAAGGCAGGTTTTTAAGCTTGGATGGTATGGTTGATAATAGTTAGACCACTAGTCAACAAAGCATTGAGTGACTCCTTGCAAAGGTGAGGAAGGAACAAGTTTGAGGTTAAGTTTGCGCCTCTCATTCTCTTTCAGAAGGTCTTCGATATCTTCTAGAGCGGGTGCATAAGCATCGACAAGATGATCACTGGGCTGAGATGAGTAAGGAGCGAGGATGAATTGACACAGTCCCATTTGTCGAGCAACGATATTAGGCAGGAGAACATAAATATTACCATCGTTAGATTCGGGAACACCCATGAAGATAATTGGTCGATAGAGAAAATTCGACTAAATAGCGGTGTTTTCTTCCATAATGTCAAAATGGACAAATGTGACAAGTCTGGTGAACCATTCAGGATCTTCTTGACGATTAGCAAGAGAAGCGAAATTGATTTGTGAAGAGTTATATAAAGAGAATGGAATATTTTGAAGTAATGAGAGAAATTGCGTTTCGCATCTTTGGTAAGGGATTCGCATGAAAAATAACATAATTTTGACCTATACAAACCAGACAAATGATTGGACAGTTGGATAGTATGAGGATTGTAGGCCAAATGTCTTTTCAAAACAGTATTCAACCATAGTTGAAGTAGCCATATGGGACCTCCAACATTTTCTTTCTTAGTCCGAGCTTTGATGTTGTTGACAAGCTAGCTCATACCGTGGAATAGATTAGCGAAAAGCCATTGGTTTAAAGACAACTGATTGCCTTCATGAATTAAGTTGGCTAAGGGTTGGAGAGATTTGGCGATATTAACAGACTTTGTACAAAAAGCATAGGCTGATAGCCAAAGGAGAAGAAAAGCTATGTATTCTCGATTAGATATGACAGATTAATTCTGATGATGAAGATTTACAAAAGAAGAAAAAGAAGTATGTTTATTGGAATAAACCTCAATAGCATGATGAGGTTTGAGAAAAAGGATGAATGATTTCCCCATCAGTCGAAGATTAGTAATGGCCGACACGTCGAAAAGCGTCAGACCCATCATGCCATATAGGAAATGAAAATTGCTGGTGGTTTTATTCCAAAAAAAAGACCGATGCACCAATCAGAGCAAAATCAATTTTGACGGTATGGTGAAAAAGCTAAATGAAATCAAACATACTGATTTCTTTCCAAAATTGACCTTTTTGGGCTTGAATTCTATCAAGCCAAGCCTTATACCCGTCAATTTTAGAAGGAGGTGTTCTGAACAACCTCCCAACCTTTTTAAATAATGAATAGGGAGAGTCGGAGATGAAGTAAGAATAGCTTCACTAGGAGTTTTATTGGAAATGTAGAATGATGTTTTTTTGGAAAGAAATATGGGGATAAAAGCGCCCCAAGAATGCAAATGGAGGGTTTGATGATTTGGAAGATTCAAAAACAGGGATAATTACCTTCAATTTTTTCCAGAGTTCTGATTTTTCAAGATTAGGGTTGCAAACAATCACAACACTACTCTTCTTAGACGATTGCTTGGAAGCTCCAACATTTGAAGATGCCATTAGAACAACAAAAAACGAAAGGCGTGAAAGTACAGAGAAGGAAAAGAGAAAGCAGCTCAGAAAGGAATGGGGCGTGTAGATGAATAAATTCGAAAAATAAAGAAGGCAAAGAAGTAGGGTTTAGGGTTTTTTGGGAAATCAAGAGACAAAGAGTGATAACGGCTCAGATTTCGAGATATAGCTGTCATACTATAACTCTATCCAATAATGAATCCTATCCCTAGAAATCAAGCATTTGTTACGCATGATCATTTAAAAAAATTTTCAGTTTTCTCTCGGTACATTTTGAAAGCCAAATTTTTGGGGGCATCTGTTAGATAATATTTTTCAATTTCTGACTGATGGCAGAAGTATGTGTTTTCAATAAAATATTTTTTCTTGTCGACAAAAGTGCCGAGTATGGTGACTAGATGGAGGGAATATCAAGTTGCAATTCGGTTTGTGGATTCGATAGAATATAATAAATAAAAAAAAGAGTCAACTTGAGCGATTGCGCAACAACACTGTTGAATATGCTGGTGATGGAGTAATAAAGCTGTCAAAGAGGATATAATGTGTGAAGCTGTCGATTGGACAAACAAATCGATGACCGAATTGGACGGATATGCTCAAACAGTTATCAATAAAAGAAACCGTCATTTGCAGCATGACCAAGTTGTCGAATATCGAAGACAAGTTAGGCAAATTAATCTAAATAGTCAAGTGGCCAAGGCAGTTGTGTTAAGTGATATAAATTGTCATCTATGTGGCAATTAGATATATAGACAGTTATTTTTATCATTTGTCTATAAATACTAGGTCATTTGATGTAAAAAGGGGTTGGTACTTTTGATTAAACATTTGAACATCTCACTTAAGCAGATCAATGGATTAACATCAAGTATGCCTTCCCTTTAAATGTTTAGTCATTTTTGATTTAATGTCAATTTTAACTTTTTAAAACTTTTATTGTCTTTCTACTCTTATTTTATTTTTCTTTCTAGTTCTTTATTTGTGTCCGCATTTTTCTTATTGAATTTACCTTTCCTTTTAACCGCTTTCTGCATATTTCTTCAAGTTTATTTCAAGCCTTTTTCTTTTGTTATTTTTTATGCAGTTTTTTTAATGTTTCAAACTTAATTCTTTACATATTTTAATTAATAATTAGTGAGATTATCGCATAACTTTAAAACCTACAATTCATTTTTTATTTTCTTTCAAATATTTGTTGTCAGATTTGGTTAATGCTAAAAATCACTGTAAACAAGTGTCTACCTAATCCTTTGATTGAAATTCTTCCACATTTTGTAAAGAAACCGAAGGTGTTTCTCTTTATCTCTAGTGTCCCGAAGGACTTTTAATGTGCCCTCTATGTTTCCTTGCTCGACTTTGTCCCCACTTTTATCTCCGGTTTTTTTTTTCTAAAACATATTTTTGGTCTTCAATGGCCCTCTTTTTTTTTTTTGCTGATGTTAGCTTGGGCATTCGGCTCGCAGGCCATAGCCAAATGGCCCAAATCCGGAAGGAGAGAGGCAACTAAAAATCCAACTGATGGAGCTTTCTCATGTCTTGAAGGAGATACTGAAGCACAAAGAGGAGCAATATTTGTAATGCTGGAAAAAAACAATTGAAAATACGCTAGATTAAAAAACGAATCTGCATTTTTTTCAAGGTTTCTGTAGCTCGGCATATTTTTAATTTTGCATATGATTTCCCTTCCTTATTTTATTTTATTTTTATTCTTGTTATGTCAAAGATCTATCTATGCTTCCATGTACTCTCCTCAAACTGTGTTGATATAACAGAAATTTGAATGTGTAATTTAGATCGTCTTTAAACTTGCTCTTCTAATCGATGTTAGAATTTACTCTCACTACAAAATTATCTTTCCGTGTCTATCAAACATGTTTTGAGATGATAAACAGGTATAACTAACATGAGAAAATTATTATCTCTCGTCTATCAAACATATTTTAAGGTGGGTATAAATATCTATGATAAAGAGAATTGAACTAATAATTGAAGTTGATTTATTGGAGGGAGAAAAAGGTCTAACATCAAAATGTAAACAAAACTAAAATCAATGCAAGGGTGCGCAAAAATGCATTGAAGTTCTCTGTGTATTCTTCCTTAAATTCGTAGAAACAACTCAACACTTAAGGCACCGCTTCGCATAAGAGACTTCTAAGCTTCTGCAAAATAAAAAATAAAAAAATAATTAAATGGAAATGGATTTCACACATCTTTATATATCTATCTCGTTAGACATATAAATCAAATGTATATTCAAGGGCCAACAGAAAGAGATCTTTAGCTATGACTAGTTATTACCCTTTTTTACTAGCAACTTCAGTATAATGCCTAATTTTAGGAACCAACTCGATTATTAATACAAACTAGTCTTTGAGTCATCGGTTCAATTGTCAGGTTACCAGATCAATTGTTGAACTTTGGAGAATATATATATATATATATATATATATGCTCATAAATAAATATCAAAATAACTTAAATATATAATTTATACACATTTTACAATAACCAAATCTTGAAAAATATATCTTAAAGTGATTTTAACACACAAATATCATATATAGTAAATAAATAAATATAATCTTTTATAATTATATTAATGATTGTAAAAAAATAAAAGTAATTTATTTTTGAATATCTAATGGTTATTTATTTATTTTTAACTTTATATGATATTATAAAATTTGTTATTAACATTGTTCAACTTTTGTGATTTTAAATCATTTTAGATAATATAATGAAAAATTGAAACTAATTAAATAAATAAATCATAAAAATGGCTCATAATTAATTAATGGTTCAGTTTTAATTTGTTTGTATTTTTCAATTATTTGGCAATTCAGTTTCATGTCTCAAAAAAGTTGAAACATAAGGTAGTTCATTTATATATATGCACATGATATCATAGTATCATGGTTAGGATATGAATAACGTATTATAGTCTCCTTTAAATTCGAAGGAAAAAAATTTTTTTTTTCCCACCCCACACCTATAGAATTTTCAAATCTGTTTCCCTAAAAGGTTTTTAAAATAAATAATTTTTTCTCACATTAATACGATCAACTACATAAAATTTACTCATTAAAAAAACCAAAAAAAAAAAATCAATCATTAATATTACCTAAAGGACACGTTCAGTATAACTTGATTTCAAAAAATCAATCATTAATATTACCTAAAGGACACGTTCAGTATAACTTGATTTCATGGCCCTTCTGGTTGAAATGCAAAAGATAAACCAAATTGACACGTTAACATGTTCAGACTATATGGCACTATGCTGAAAGTACACTCTAATTTTTACCTTTCACTTGTGATTTTGTTTGACCAGAGAAGTCCAGCCTTAGATACAATTATTATTCATTAAGCTCTTGAATATTTTTACATAATTTTACTTCCATAGTTCTATTATAATGATACAAACATAATGACAATATACATCATACTTTCAAATATTTATTACCACAATTGAAATTTTGGACAAAATATAAGGACCATATATAGGGTTTGTTCGACAAAATTAACTGAGAAGTTAACTGAAAGTTTAAAAGCTAACTGAAAGCTTATAAGCTAACTTTTAACTTATAAGTTAACTTATTCAATTAAAAATGTTTGGTAAAAATAATTGTTAAAGGAGCTGAAAAATGTAAAAAATGATATAAAATGACATATATTTTATAATTTTACAATAATACAAATAAATATATTAATTTTTAAATTTTAAATTATTATATGTAATGTATTTATATACATTTTATTATATAATATTATATATATATATATGTATATAATTTTATATAATAAAAAATATTATATATATAAATTTAATTAAAGATAAAAATTAATTCAAAATAAAAAAATAAAAATAAGCACAACAAAGTAGTTCTTTTTCTCTCAATCTTCCTCCTCCTCCTCTTATCTCCATTTCTTCCTCTTCTACCTTTTTCTTCAAATGGAAGGAAGATTAAAAAAAAAAATTCCAAAAAAAATTTCAATAAGGAGCAGTGAAAAAACAACAAAAAACAATGATTATGGAAATAAATCCTTGACGGCCAACGATTGAAGGGTGAAGGGCGAAGGCTGGCGACGGACTACAAGGGGCAACAACGACACAACAGCCACCAGCACACGGAGGAAGATGACAGCTCAGTGACGGGACCACAAGCAAGAAGAAGATGAGGATATAATAAAATAAGAGACATAATGTTTATTTTAAAAAAATAACAAAGATAAAATAAGAACGGGACCACAAGCAAGAAGAAGATGAGGATATAATAAAATAAGAGACATAATGTTTATTTTAAAAAAATAACAAAAATAAAATAAGAACAAAAAATTAGAAATTATAAGTTATATGATACTAGCGTTTGAAAGTCTAAACCAACATCTTCTAAGCTAACCAAGCTAAATTCAAATATTATATCGAATCTTCACATTAAAGATCAAATAACAAATAACAACAAAGAAGATTGATATAAAAAAAAAATCACAACTAACTTAAAAACTCAAGGTAAATTATAGGGATAAACATATAAATCTTCCCAGATAATATAATTAAAAATAAGATTAAATTATAATTTTGATTTCTATAATTTTATCAAAATTTTAAATTGATCCATATACTTTTTATTTTTATGGAAAATGATCCTTATTATTTTTCTATCTATGTAAATTAATCTATACAGTTAGTATGATTAACTTTGTTGTTAAAATGTTCCT
Organism: Biancaea sappan; assembly: GCA_037074585.1. Taxonomy (NCBI): domain Eukaryota; kingdom Viridiplantae; phylum Streptophyta; class Magnoliopsida; order Fabales; family Fabaceae; genus Biancaea; species Biancaea sappan. The sequence continues at coordinate 38,204,568 of CM073491.1, read as the reverse complement.
ACATGATAGCATAATCAATCTTTAATTTTTGCACAACTCAACTATCATGTCAATAAAATTCTCATTTTATCCTTAATGACTAGTTATGGATTTTACACCAATTGTCAGGAAAATTGAGAATTTATAACAGCTGAGTTGTAAAAAATTAATGATTGAGCATGCTGATATGTTCACAAATATACTTATTAACTATCATGTAAAACTATTTTAACAATAAAATTAACTATACTAATAACAATAACTAATTTACATAGATATAAAAACTATAAAAATTATTTTACATGAAAATAAAGTATAATGATCAATTTATAATTTTTATAAAATTATAAGAATCAAATTTATAATTTAATCTAAATATAATAGGCCTCAAAACAAATGAAAAAGGGAAAAAAAGTATTGAAAAATTGGGAAAACTTACAATTTACAGTTAGTTTCTCTTTCTCCCTTCGCTAAATCTCCTTACCGTTTCTCCCCCTTCGCTGCTAAAATCGCGTTTCTGACTGCCCTTCCACCTGTGGCCCAGATTCTACAACCGATAAAGAGATATCGGTCATTGAGTTCTCTTTCGACGATCTCCGCGACGACCTCACCGACCCTTCGCCGTTTGAAGCCTTCGATTTCCTCCGACGGTGCTGTTTGGGCGCCGCCGTTTCTTCCGACAGTGACTCGCTTGACGGATCTGAGTGGCGGCTTCGTCTAGTGTGTCGGGACGATTCGCGAGTCGAAGAATCCGACGAGCTATCCACCAAAGGTCGACGAGATCTGGTAAGCTTTGCCCCGTCGGCGCTCCGAGACTCTTTCGAGGGTTTGGACTTTCGAACGTTGTTTTGGACCCCCTCAACCTTTGTACTATTTTCTGTAGAAAGAGAAGTGAAACATTTTTATTGGGTGAGAATAAAGGATTTAAAAAGTGTGTTTAAAGTGAAGCTAAATAGAGTAGTTTAAATTAAATCAAATTAAATTGATTAAAATAAAATAATATTTAAGTCAATTTTTAAAATATAATTTTTATTAGTTCAGTTACATTTTTGATATAGTAACTAAATTGAATTAAATTTACATAAAAATTATATTATATATTTATATATTTATATATGTAAAGTTAAACATAAATAAATATATCTTAATTTTAATTTTTTATTAATATAAATTATTTTACTTTGACACTTTTCCTTTTGTTCTCGCCACACAAAGAATCCAATTTTACATATATATAATTATACTTGGACCTTTGTTAAAAGGTGAAATATAATGTTGCAATGTCATGTTATTGGGTTAGGTAAAGATTAAAGAGTTGTTGTCTTTTTAATTTTGAAAGATTATTTTAATTAATTTATTGTCTTCTTTTTTTTTAAATTTTTATCTTAAATTTTATTGATATAAAAAGTTAAAAATAATAAATTATTATAAACAAAATATCTAAAATTAAACTAAACTGTCCAAAAATTAAAATAAAAAAATCCATAATTTTGAAAAATTAATGAATTTAATTTATTTAAAACTCAAAATTGAACAAAATTGAATCTTTAAACACCCATAAAATTTAGCTCTCTCGAGTCATGAGATAACAAAATAATAAATAGGCTAAGAGAGGTAGACAAACAGTATATTTTATCAAATTTAAAATTATTTGCTACACATTACTTACACTCCTCACCATTTAGGATTATTACCACCCTATAACTAAAACAAAGTATTTACAATTTACTTTAGTGATAAATTTCATTTTTTTTATACAAGATAATTTTCATTAGAATAATAAATCCCACAAAATGTGTGCAACTCAATCACTTTATGCTGATTTTTTTTCTGTTAATGTCATATTATCTTTATATACCAAAGAACTCGAATTTAAAAATAAGTATAAAGTACATTTTATTTTTAAGAAAAATAATTTTTAATCTCTTAAAAAAGTACGGCTATATTTGAGTGTGATTTGATTTTTTTTCCTCATAAAAATTTTTGTAAAATAATTTTCGGAACTGATTTTGAAATAAAAAAATAATCATTTGAATAATTTATTCTAAAACTTTAGAAACCAAACAAGTGCATTTGGAATGTTTAGTTTTTAAAAACAAGATTTAAAAATTATTTGATGCTTCATCAAAACAAATTATTTGATGCAAAATTTTTCTATGTAATTTTGTGATAAGTTCAATGTAAAGAAATAATTAATAACAATATTTCAAAACAGAACAAAAATAACTACAAGTGAAATATATTAATTATCATAGCTCAAGCTACATTTTAATAAATTGTGAGCTACATTAGTTTCTAAAAATATTTTTTATTTAGATTTTCAATCTTCATTTTCTAAAATATTATTTTTAAAAATACTGAAAACATCTTTTTGGTATTTTCAAATTTTAGCATATTTTAAGAAATATTTTTTAAAATTTTTTTAATAAATTAAATTAAATTACAATAAAAATAAAATTACAATATTTTTTAAAATTTTCAATAAAAATAAAAACAGAAAATACCAAAAGCAAACCTGCACAATTTGCATTTTAAAAATTAAGTCCTTTTTATTATAAAAATAAAATTAAGTCCATTAATGGTAAAGAGAAACGTTTAAAAATGCAATTTGCATTTTAAAAAGTAATAAAGACATTGTATGTAAGTTTAAGTAAATAAAAATTATCTGTAATAACTGCTAGAAAAAAATAGAAGACCTTGATGTGTCTCAGAAGAGTTTTCTGTTGCTGGTGGTCGAGAGGGTTCTGGTTCTGGTTCTGGAGCATCCGATGCACTTTTCATATTTTCCATCTGCCCAATTTTCCAAATCAAATTGAATATCATACTTCATCTTTTACATATAAAATTTAGTTACGCAATTATTAGAATTCTTACAATTCTCATAGTACATATAAATGACTACATTTAATAATTTCCATGACTTTTTTTTTTAATTTCCGTTAATTATATCTACTTTTAGAAAAGATATAGGTTAAATTATAATTTTAGTCCATATAATTTTTATCAAAATTATAAATTGATCTCTATATTTTATTTTTTTGTAAAATTATCCCTATAATTTTTTTCATCTATGTAAGCTAGTCTCTGTCGTCAGTATGTTAAAATAATTCTACATAACAGCTGATATATATATTTATGAATATTTTAGCATGTCTAATTGATTATTTTTGTCCAACTCAACTGCCATATTAACAAAATTCTTATTTTATTCTTAATTCTCAATTTCTTTGACCTAAGTAAAGTCATTATAAAACTTGCCCTTTATAAAATACTTTTATATTAAGAAGACTGCACTTTTTTTTTTAAATATAGTAATAGAGGCATTTAAGTTGATTTTAAGCTTTAAGATGAAACAGTTGTTTTTTTTTAATATGATAATAAAGACTACTAAATAATTGTAGTTTTGAACGAAACACATATACTGTTAATAGAAAATTCGTGAACTATATATAATATTTTAAGAGAAATAGGTAAGTTATAAATTAAAATTTTTGAAGAAAAGAAAAAGACCAAAACATCATTTTGGTCCCTCACAAATATCTTTTTTCTCAATATAGTCCCTCACAAATTTTCATTCTTAATTTAGTCCCTTATAGATTGATATGTTATCAATTCAGTCGATCATAGATTTTCATACCAATATGTTCCCTCACAAATTAATATGTTATTAATTTAGTCCCTCACATATTTACATTTTCAATTTAGTCCCTCATAGATTTATATGTTATCAATTTAGTCTCTTTATCAAAAGTTATAACCGTTAAAAGTTATGGCCAGCAAACAAGGACTAAATTGATAATATATAAATTTGTGAGGGATCAAACTGAGAACGAAAGTGAGTGAGGGATTAAATTGGTAATATATCAATTTATGAGGGATTAAATTGAGAATAAAAATTTTTGAGGGACTGAATTGGTAACATATCCACCTGTAAGGGACCGAATTGAGAATAAGAATCTATAAATGACCAAATTAAAAAAAGGACATCTGTCAAGGACTAAAATAAGATTTTTGTCAAAAGAAAAATGTTAGAGAAAGGAGAGAAATGAGAGAAAGTTACCCAGGCTGGGGTAGTTGCTGACGGACCATCCAACCCAATATGTGCCACATGCTTTACATCTGTTGGGAACCCAATTTGAATTTCATCTTCGTTTTTCTCATCTGTAATTTTGTTTCAACACTATCACTCATCATGTAATTTTTATAATTTCAAACTCTATGCAACAATATTTTGTTATCTGTACCTAAGTATATATTAGTTAAAATCGATATCTAAAAGTCATATAATTTATCACCTACGTGACAAGCTTATGGCTCTGTCATCTTTTCTAATATTTTTCTTTCACCATCTTTGACTTCTTCTTTTTTTTTTTAAAAATCACGTAGTTCGGAAATTTAAATTTTGATGGATATGTAACGTTTTCACTTTTTTATAACTCAATATTACATAATTGATTTTTTAATACATATGTCTAATTTTAGTATAAATTCTTAATAACAAAAATAAAAATAAAAAACTACATATAAATCTAGTTCTTTATTATTGATAATATCATGATTACAAATTGACAAAATTTAAACAAATAATTTCATTATGGAGTTGTTTACTAAAGGATTAAAATTGAAAATTTGTTAATCAAAATAATAAAAATCCCTATAGAGTGGGAGCATAGAAGGGTGTACTGAAATTATATCGTTGTTGCTTATCTGCAAAGACAAATAACATGCTTGTTTCTTTATAGACCGTTGGATTTAAGATTTAATAGCCTAAATTTTAGTATTTTTTTTAAAAGAAAAAAATATCACTTGAAATATGAATCATTAAATTTTAAATCTAATAGTCCACAGAAAGACTAGCATGCTATTTAGTTTTAGAGATAAGCAGTAGATTCAAAGTCAGAGTGTACTTACCAAAAATAGTGGATATGTTGTATATGTTTTTAAAGCCCTTAAAGATGCCTTTCACCTTAGTTGACATTCCAGATGAAGAAACTCTTTAATATTATAATTTAATTTGCACCAGAATTCTTCCACCTCAACGTGTTGCTGCTGCTGGTGCTTTCAGTCTCTAATGGAACCAAAAACGAAGAAATTCCTGAAAAGGAAGAGTGGAAGACTGTATGATTATACAAGAAATGACATTGAATATACCAAGGGGGCATTTTTTTTTTTTTTTTGCTTTTGATAAGATTAAGATGTATGAATGAATACATATTTAAACATTAAGATATTGTTTTTAAATATGAATATTGAATGATTAAGACTATTTCTTTTAACATCTGAATACATAGAAATTGTTTATTAGTAAAAAAATCATATTCAAATAAATTAGTAATTAAACATATATTATAAAAAAATGATGAAATCAAGATTAAAAAATAAAATTATATATTGAATGAAAAAATTAGAACTTAACAAATAAACATTAAATGTTAATCTAGTTATCAGAATATTTAACAAAATAGTTGTTTTGTTCAGATAGTAAAGTTTGAAAGGGTTATTATGGGAGGATAAAGTGTACATTAGAGAAAGTTTATAGCAGTAAAGTGCATTTTTGCCTCAAATATTAATACATCTGAATGGTATTAACTATTAAGACTTGTTACAAGATTTGATTCATTAAGATATATTCAGACTTATTATGTACTTAAAAAAATAAAAAACAAACATATTTAATAGTTTGAAATATGAATGAATCAGATTAAGAACTTTATTAAGTGAAAAAAAAAATGAAGCTTAAATTATATTAATCTCTCTTAAAAGTTTAGTTACTTTTATACCGAATCATCCATTTATTTCAAAAATGGTATCTATCTTTCTTACCATTTAATGTATATTGTAAAATCCTTTTCCTTAATTTTCTTTCTGGCAATAAATTTAATATTCCATACAGTCTTTCAAAAAATGAAATGATTTACCTGTATTTACTGTGTTATAAAAAATATGCATGATAGCATTTTTATATTAAGGATTGGATGCCTTTACTTTTATGTGAAGAGTATCGTAGTTCCATAAGATTCGCCCTTTCTTAAAAAGAATGAATAAATAAGAAAGTTTTCTACAATATATATCAAATGTTATGGGAGCATATTAATAGTTTTGAAATGAAATAAATATCCCGTATAATTCAAGCAAACATAAAACAAAATTAATGTAATTTCCTCTATCAGTAAGCATTTTAACTTATGTTCATTCTAGAAAAAAGAGTAAGAGTATATTATTGATTTAGCTTTTGAAAATTATAATATCTCAGTTTAGTTATTGAAAGATCATATATTTTAATTTAATTTCTGAAAAATTACATTTGTCTTTGTCTTTTTTGTTATTAAATAGCAAAAATTTACCAAGGATAAATCTCAATTATTTATTATTTTTGTTGCAAATGTCATTTTGACAAATAAAATGACTAACTTGAGATAAGCACAACATTCTAGAGATGAGATACTTGATCTATTAGTGATTAAATTGAAATTGTAATATTTTAAAAACGGAATAATTTACTCAAAGAGCAACAACTTTGTTTCCCTAGAAACGAATAAAGGAGACAAGGGATAGAATTAGACATAGAATTTTTGGTCCTAGATTGTAGATTCAAATCAGGGACGAAATTCAAACACAAATTTTCAAAGATGGAAATGTTTCGTCCCTAATAATTAACATTTAGGGACGAAATCAAATACGAAAAATTTCGTCCGTGATTGTAGATTCAAATCATGGACGGACATCAGATACGAAATTTTAGAGACGAAATTGTTTCGTTCCAGATTTTCGTCTTTGACTATAGTTTTAGATCAAAGATAGATTTTTGACACTTATAGTACGAAATTGGAGACAGAATAACTAAATTCCGTTTTTGATTATGATTTTTCTTGTAGACCCATCAAGACATGCTAGAAATATAAAAACAAAATCTTTCTTTCTTGTAAAATAGAAAAGAAGACTGTAATAATATATTTTCAATAGAAAAATCCTGTACCTTGACAAGATGAGCTCAGGAATTATCCAGAACAAGAGAAGAAAACCAAGTGGAAACTAAGATTTGAGTAATCCTCGGTTGGTTATTTTACTTTCTCTAAATTTCTCTTACTTACAGTCTCAATAACCAACCGAGAAGAGGGAGACTTGACTTGGGTATGTAATTTCTCAAATCGAAAATCAAAGCAAACAAGCAAAGTATTAGGTGAAAATACAAGTTCAAAGGCTATTTTTGGACTCGTTCATTTTCATTTTTCTTGTGAAAGCGCGGGAAAAACGGTTGAGAAAAAAGCATTATATTGTACGATAGTTGTGAATTTGGCTAATTCGATGAAAAAGAAAGAAAAATGCAACTCTCACAACTATCCTAGACCATTAGATTTGTAAAATAGGTTGGTGTTAATTAATGAGTACTTATCGATTCAAAGGTCTTCCTTCATACAAGGGCAAGTTTTTTAGGATTTGAAATGGGACTAAATGATCATTTGAGTTCCTATAAATGTGCGCTTTATTTACTTTTTTCTTAAAAATAGTTATGAGAATTTGACCTCAAAAAATTTTAGAACTTTACTAGTTAAAATGACATTAATTATAGTCTAGGCCAAAACAAAAGAAAAAAATTGACATAATTACTCTTAATTTAAGTTAATATAGTATTATTCGTGTTTTGAAACATATGGTTTATTGCATTATGTTGCAAAAAATATTTAAATTGCAACATATGTCTTTTACAAACTGAAGCGCAAGTGGGCAACCACATCTGACGAAAAGATAACATATCAATAAATTAAGGGAAATTAATCAAAGACATTAAAATTGTAGAAATCATGTGAGCGACCCTTAAAAAAAATTAATACAGATATGCTATTTGTCTCCAAAGACAAGTAGCATACATGTCTCTCTATAGACTATTAGACCTGAAATTCAATGATCTAAATTTTAGTTTTTTTTTAAAAAAAGAAAAAATAACTACTTGAAATATGATCCAACAATCCACATAGAGACAAATATGCTGCCTATCTCTAGACAAGCAACAGATCTGTTCTCACAAAAATTTACTTCATTTTCCATGGAGTTTATGTTGTGCATCTCATAAGTTACTTTAGGTATGCCTCGATAGGATTGTTTGCATTTTTTTAACCAATATTTTATTTTTGAATAAATAAACAAATAATCACTTATAGCTAATTAGGTTGAAAGAGCAGTTTTCCAACTTGGTGCATTCTAGGATGTTTTATTCACACTCCTAGGAAAAGGTTGGAGTGCAAGTTGTGAAGATGGTGCAGCAAGTTTTTTAATGAAATAAATTAGCATTATCTTCATATATACCAAATTGGAATTTTTGGTCATGTTCACGAATACTCTCTTCTAGTCATGCTCATGAAATAACTAGAAAGGGATGGATCTTCAAAATAGAACCAAATTTAGATTCTCTGATATACTGTTTGTAATTGTATATTTTGTTGGCAAAAAAATAAGAATAATTTCACATGATGTGTCTACAACATTAAGGAAGTTTATATATATTGAAAAGTACAATATGGTTAATGCTTGGTTAATGCTCTAGAGTTATTGGTTGTTGAACTAGTAGTTCTTTTATGGTAAAGTATAAATTAATTCATCTGAAGTTCATCAATATCATATTGATAAGTATGGTGCTCGAATGTGATTTTACCAAGTTTATGGTGCTTTTCTTGATAGCATAGCTTTGTTTTCTATTCGATTTTGCCATAATGCTTAGAATTAGTCTTCAAAATCTTAATCCGACTGTGCGTCATCTCTAATCATCACCCATGTTGAACGAGATGTTGTTGAGAAACTTGTGCGCTAACTTCAACTCTTTTGCAATCTAGTTGACTACTTGATATTCTTTATCAATTAACATGATTATAAGTTACTTGAATAACATGATTATAAGTTCTTTATTAATTTGCTTATAGATGCTAATGTTTTGCAATCTGAATTTCTGAAAAGACAAGCCCCCTAATCAATTTGGAACTGGCCAGTCATTGATTCGGGCTAGCCTCTTGGTCATCTGGTCACTAGTTCAATTGTCAGGTAATCGGGTCAATTGTTGAACCGGATAAATAAATTAAAAAATTAAAAATTATACATATATATATATATATATATACTTATATTTGTTTACAAATAAATTTTAAACTAAGTAAAATGAATAATTTATATGCAAATTTCACACTTTAAAGCCTTAAAGCCATAGTCATTAGTCATAAATAATTAAAATACAAATATCCATAAATCATTTTGTTGTCATAAAAATACAAATAATTTTTTTAAAATATTTGATTGTTATTTTTTAAATTAGATGATTATATAATTTTTTTTGTTTATACTTTTCATTTTATCTTGATTTAATTTTTTTATATCAAATAATTATATAAATATAATTGTTTTTATTTTCTAATCTCCTAATTATTAGTGATAATATACTTGTTTTTGTTAAATTAAATGTCTTTTCCATTTTAGTTTTTGCTATCTTGCCACATGCACCTTTTGGTTTTTGGGTTAGAATAATTTCAGCACCTTATAAATATAATATTTCACCCATATAAATTAAGAAAAAATTTATAGTAAGATGGTAAGACATACAAATTATAAGTGAGAGATAGAGTTTGATTCTTGGTAAGTGTATATTTTTCTAAACTTCCATACAAATTTGAATATTTTAAAAAAAAAAGAGATCCTTGGTCAAGTTGTCCCTAGGTCGCTTGCATATTAGTCTAAAAGCTTGACTCGGATTGGTTTCGGCCTTGGGTCATTGGGTCCCCGGTCGACTTGTCGGGTTGGGTCAAAAAACATTGCTCTTAGTATAGTTACGAGATCATGTGGGCTACACTCTTGAAAGCACAAGATATAGAATATGATAGTATTTGCCCTTAATGTGGTTAAAAGATTTATGAAATATACAAACAATGTTTAATCCAATCTTGAAGTTAGATTAATAATTTTATGATTAGAAAGCTTGCTTTTCTCGTTGATACTGTTCAAAATATATACAAGTATTGTAAGCTATAGCTACTCCTAAAAATCTTCTGACAATCTTCCTAATCAATAATGTTCCTAAAACAATATTGTTTCCTAATATAAATGGTCAACTAATAAAACTAATAAAAACACATATATCTCTTAATGATGCATGCCTTGATACCTCCCTTAAAGTTGGTGCATGAAGATTTTGAATGACCAACTTGCTAAGCAAGAGATTGAACTGTGAAGTTCCTAAAGCCTTTGTGAAGAGGTATGCGAGCTGAGCATGAGTAGGAACATAGGAGGATCGGATATTGCCTTTCAAGACTTCATTATGCACAAATGACAGTCTATCTCGATGTGTTTGGTCCATTCGTGAAAGACATGATTTCTGGCTATATGAAGTGCAACTTGACTATCATAGTAGAGCGCATTGGCTTGTGATGTCGTTTACCAAGACTATCTAGGATGCTCTTTAGCTGCTTTAGTTCACATGTGGTCGTAGCCATGGCATGGTATTTAGCTTCAGCTGAGGAGTGTGAAACCATGTGCTGTTTCTTAGTTTTCTAGGAGATGGGTAAGTGTCCTAAAAACACAAACCAACCTATAAGGAATTTTTGAGTTAAAGGGCAACTTGCCTAATCAAAATCACACCATCCACAAAGTTGGAGGTTAGAAGAATTGGATAGCAAAACTCCTTACATTGGATTCACTTTTAAGTATCTAACCACCCTGAGCGTAGCATCGCAATGCTCAATACATGGTTGCTACATAAATTGGACAAGGTGTGCACACTGTAGGACAATTCAGGCCGAGTAAAACACAAGTTGATCAAACATCTAGCTAGCCGGTGTTTGTTAGGAACATCTAGGAAAGGTCTTTCTCCCATGGCCAGACGATGATTTTGTTCAAGAGTCATTTTGGCAGGTTTAGTGCCCAACAATCTAGCTTCTGTAATGATGTTTAAAGTATATTTCCTTTGACAAAGAAATAGGGCTGATGTACTTTGAGCCACCTCAACCCCTCGAAAATATTTTAATCTTCCTAAGTCCTTTATATGAAAATAATTACTCAAATGCATTTTGAACTTTTGATGGCTATATGGTCATTGCCTGCTATTATTAAATCGTCCACGTAGACCAACACCACAATTTGAGTGTTTGTTTGTTGTAAGGAGAAAAGAGAGTAGTCAGAGTATGAGAGTGCAAACCCATAGTCCCTTAAGGCAGTAGACAATTACGCAGACCATCATCTAGGAGCTTGTTTTAGTCCATAAAGTGATTTCGAAGCTTGCATACCTATCCTGGCTCCTATGTGCCTTTTTGTTAGGAGGCAGTGTCATAACAGTCCATGTGCCATTATTTTCAAGAGCCACAAGCTCTTGTTGCATTGCATCTCGCTATCTCGCATCTTTTACGACCTCTGATAAAAGGCTTTCTTTCTGTAGTAATAGTGGCTAGAAACCTGCAATGATGTAAGGAAAACTATCATAGCTTACATAGTGTGCCATAGGATACTGTGTACCTGAAGATTGCATTGAAGTGAGGGAACTGAAGGAAGGGCTTAACTTTTGTATTGTGTTGGTCACATAGTCAAACAATCGAATTGAAGGTTGTCTAATCCTATGACCACGTCTAAACTGGTTGTTGTCATTAATGTTGTCATGTTGTTTAAGCTCCTCGATAGTAGTTGATAGTAATGGTTGGATCCCAAGAGGGGGTGAATTGGGTTTTATAAAAATTTCACAAAACTTTATTTGAAAGATAAAATGATTTTCTGAAATTGTGTTATGCTCATGATAGTAAATTTAATTCAGAGAATCGAAGTGCTATCAAGAAGAATAATTGTAAAGTGCAAGGAAATAAAGATCATGTATAATGGCAAATAAAAGAGTAAGGGAAGAGAAGATTAACACAGATAATTTATATTGGTTCGGCTAATCTTAAGCCTACATCCAGTCTCTAAGCAAACCACTTGAGTATTCCATTAACAAGCTTGTAAATGGTTGGTGCTTGCAAACCACAACAAGTTTAATCTGGATACTTGTTGAAACCACTACAAGTTTGTAAACAGTTGGTACTTGTCAACCACACAAGTTCAATCTAGGCACTTGTGAAATCACAATAGAGAATTTATGAATCTGGACTCCTTTCTACCCAATTGCAAGTTCAATCCCGATATTTACAAATGACAACTAAGAATTTATGACTCCAGGCTTCTCACTACCCAATATAGCTTAGAAAAGATAATGTTGATAACAATCAACAAGATACAAAACTCTCTTCAAATAGTAGATATTACAAATGAAGCTTTCTTAGAAGTAATTGATTGGCAAGATAATTTGGTAGAGTAATAGTAGGAAATATTAGCCTCTTCTTCTTAGTTTCAGACTAGATATAACTCATATTTATAGTCCAAGTCGAAATAGATCCTTTGGAGGTTTTTATAAAAGATATCAGTTGACTTTTTCAAAAACTATCCGTTATTCCTGATGTCAGCTTATTTCTGGTCCACTACTCAAACCATGTGAGTTGACTGATAGCTCTTAATGAGCCACCAGTCGACTGGTCAAGGCCATGTGGTTGACTGGTAACATTATGTTACCTGAAATTAAATTGTTCCATAACCTACTGGTTGACTAGGTCCCATACCTCAGTTGAATGGTAGTTCCTGGGATTAAAATTTAATTCCAGACAGAGAGCAATCGGTTAACTGCTAGAAGACCAACGATCAACTAATAGGTTTAGTGAGTCTATTCAAAAGATGAATCAGAAAGCAATTGGTCGACTGGTGCCCATACACCAGTTGATGGATAGATACTGGACCTAGAAAAACAATTCTAAGACTCAATAACCTTAAACCAACTTTTGTAAGAACATTTTCCCAATAGATAATAATTTTCAAAAATATTTTCAATCAGTTCAAAACTTTTCTTCTTATCATCAAATACTTTTACATGAAATCTACAATTCAAGACACTTAAATAGAAATTTACACTTTTTTTGCTCTTGTTCTTGATGCCTTGGCTTGATCTAAGTTTTCTCATATGCCTGAAAGATAAAACATTCAAGCACAGGAATATGTTCATTTTAATTTATTTGTTAATCATCAAAACATAATGTATAGTTATTTTCACAATAAATGAGGTTCAACAATCCCTCCCTTTTTGATGATGACAAACGAAATTAAAATAGGATATGCTTTTTATAAGTCTTTTGATTCAAGAGAGACAAAGCTCCCCCTGAATTTCATAGCAAGATTTTTCAATTTGAGCTTCAAGGAAATTCATATTTTGACATTATAATTGTAGATGTTGATATAAAATATTTGAGAAATAAATCTGAATTATAACCTTTTGAAAGAAAGGATATTCATATCCTTTTCAAATCAATTTTGCTTCAAAAGAAATTTGCATTAACATAGCAGCATAAAAGAAGCTTTTTAATCCTTTAAAATGAGGAAAGATAAAAACCTTTTTCTCATTTTTAGTAGAAAAACACACACACACACATATATCCATTCACGATGTATAAAACATTATAACTAGGATATATAACATAATGTAATAGAGGAAGCCATTATGAATTAATCGAGAGATATAAAGTCATTAAAATCATAATCCATAAACGATAATGTTAGTCCAACATAAAGATAATAAAATATAATCCAAAGCTATAAAAGTTAATGTCAGATAACATAAACATAATAAAAAATAGTAGGTTCTGGATGAAGATAAAAAGGGTCTTTGATATCGGGCATTTTTATATACTTTTTAGTCCCTATCTTAGTCCTATTGCTATTTTAATGTTGCCAACTCTCCTATTTTATTATATTTTGAATTTATTGGGTGTAAATTAATTATAGAATTAATATGATTCAAATTCATAATTTTATCCCAATTAATTCATGTGCTTAATTTTAGATCTAATTATTGGAGAGAAAAATGCTGACATGGACGTTTTGCTTACTTGGAGGCTACCTAGACATGCTGACTGGGCATTGAATGGTTGACTAGGGCTGACTGGATTTCTGGTCCCCACTGTTCTACACTTTACAGCAAAGGGGAATGTAATTTCTGTTTTGACAGCATGGACCTCTTGCAGCAATCAATAGCAGACAGAAACAACAAAGCAGTAGAGTAATTTATCTGCTGCTGTTGCCACTTTTCTGCTGTTGTCTTGCTGCCCACATCATGGAAGAAGCACCAAGGAGGCATCCAAGAGGCATCTAGGGTAGAATATTCTCTAAGGCATTGAAGGCATCCGTTTTTAAAAATTAGAGGACACTTTTATTTTCTGAACTCAACAATTTTTGTAACTCTCTCTTCCTCTCTGTTTTCCTTCTTTTGTTTTGCTGTCTTGCTCTCATGGAGGGCTAAATCTCCATTGTAATCAGTCACTAGGACCTTGGGATGTTTTAGCTTGAACTGAAAGTGCAAGATAAGTGTTTTATTCTTTATTATATCTCATTTCGTTTCTGTTCTACTTTTATGTTTATGTTGCTGTCAGATTTTGGTTTGAACCTTGAAAGAGCATAAATAGATTTATATATGAGATATAACCTTGATTGACTGATTAGAAAAGTGAGTGAAATGAAATGGCTAGTTAGATGATATTTAACTTGATTTGGTTGAAGCTTTCCTTTGAAATGCGTCTAGTTATAGTGAATGAAGATATTCTTAGCTATAGTTAGTAGCATTAAATTCTGGATGTTACTCTGGAATCATTTTTTTTTATAAAGAACCAAGTGGTGAAATGAGAACAAAATTGAATCAATGAGCTAAGTGATGATGGCTACACTCCCATAAATCCTAGTGGCTGGTTGCATGGTTTTCTGTTATTGTCAAACTTGTTCTGCTGATATTTTGCTGTTGTTGTTCATTGTTGCTGTTTTGTTGCCACTTCTGTTATTACTGTCAACAAACCCCCCCACATTTATGTACTTTTAATTAGTGTTTGGGTGTTCAGAATAACTAATTAGTAATTAGAAGTGAGACTCTTTAAGTAAATATGACTTGGAGACCACTATACCGCAAGATTACCACGAATTCAATTCTAGACGATTCAACATCGTAGTGGCATGAACCAGAATTTTGGCGCCATTGCCAGGGAGCCAATTCACTTCCAAGTTATCTAATTAGTTGTTTAAGTGTTTCTTTGTTTAATTTTAAGTTATTTAATATTGTTGAAACGGTTTACAAGTTTTGAGTTTTTATCGGTTACTATTTATAGGCAAAAAACTAACTACCTCCGATTGACCTCAAACTTGGTATACCACTAGTTTTCGACATTTTAAGCAAATTCCAACCACTTGATTATCCAAAGGATCATCTTGGGCGGCCATTTTGCCAAATTCCATCGTTTAGGCCTCTTTTTCTATTTTTTAATATTTTTTTGATTTTTCTAATTAATTGTGATTTTTAGTGTGATTTTTGTAGTTTGAATTTTTGAATTCTATTTTTTGTGTTTGTCTCTCCAATTTGTGAAGAAGTTTTCCATGAAAAATCAGATTTTTCTGAGATACTTCAATTTTTGGTGATTTTCATCAGTTGGAGTCTTTTGTAGTGATTTAGTTGTTTTTATTGTTTTTATTGTTTTCTTGTGAATTTTTGCCCTTCCTAGTATATGAGAAGGTCTGTTCACATGGACTTACCACCTTTTGATCTAGAAATTGATAGGACCTTCCATAGGCTAGTAAGAAGCAATATCATTAGAACTAGTATAGTTTCTGAAATTCTTGCTGAAATTATTGAGTTTGCTGTCAATAGTGTAGAAGTAGAATCAGATTTCGAATATGATATTGTGTTGGAGTCAACTGATTTTGAGTCAGTTGGGACAACTAGGATGGATAATCAAAATGCACAGGTGCCTCAAAATAGGCAAGAACATTCCATTAAAGAGTTGATTGCACCTGATGTGCATTATCAACCATTGTGCATAAATTATCCTGAGTTGGATGCTAATTTTGAACTAAAATATGGTCTAATCCATTTGTTGCCTAAGTTTCATGGTCTTGCAGGAGAAGATCCGTACAAGCACTTGAAGGAGTTCCACGTTGTCTGCTCTACTATGAGACCACATGGAGTTGGAGAAGAACAGATCAAATTGATAGCCTTTCCTTTCTCTTTGGATGGGGCAGCCAAGGATTGGCTTTACTACCTGTCCACTGCCTTAATTACAAGATGGGATGAACTAAAGAAGATGTTCTTAGAAAAATTCTTCCCAGCCTGAAGAACAGCAACAATCAGGAAAAACATCAGGGGGATTAGACAAGCAAGTGGTGAATCATTGCATGAGTACTGGGAGAGATTTAAGAAGCTGTGTTCAAAATGTCCCAACCATCAAATTACAGAGCAACTTCTAATCCAGTATTTATATGAGGGATTACTGCCTATGGACATATACATAGTTGATGCAGCTGCTGGTAGGGCATTGGTGGATAAGACTCCTGCTGCAGCAAATGAATTGTTGGCCAAGATGGCCCAAAATGCACAACAGTTTGGCACTAGACTGAATGATCCAGTAGTAGTTACTGTCAATGAAGTGACAACACCTCCCATGGAGCAACAAAGGATAGAAAATAAATTGGAAGAGTTAGCTTCAATGGTGAGGCAATTGGCATTAAATCAGAGAACACAACAACAAGCCCTTCCTCCTTCAGTCTATGGTATTTGTTCCCTGAATACCCACCATACTGATCAGTGCCCTCAACTGCAAGAGACCCCAATTGAGTCATGTGCTGGTATATTCCCTAGTAGACCCATGCAGCCACAACAACAGAGATATGACCCATATTCCTCCACCTACAATCTTGGGTGGCGTGATCATCCAGCTTTCAAGTATGGGAATACCTCCAACCCCCCTTACCAGTCACCCCATGCAAGATACAATCAACCTGAACTTAGCCATACATGTAATACCCATGAAAAATAAAATATAAATGTGTATTTGCAAACTATGGTTACTATGCTAGTATACGATACTGCTCACCTATATAATACTATTTACGTATATGACACTGTTTACTTATACAATTGAAATGTCAAGTACTAGATATGGTTTGATCATTAGAGAAAACTAGAAAGAAATTCGTAGGAGAAAATGACGTTTTATGTGTAAAAATACCTTCAGGGACTAAAGTGAAAGGACTGAATTGAAAAGAAACTTAAAGGTTTAAGGTAAAAGGATAGTTTTTCCTTTAAGTTTCCAATAGTAATAAAAAAAATTCAAAGCCGCCGTGTCTTTCCGCATTTTTCACAGTAAATTGCATTATTAGAAATGTCATTTTCATGAATCGTAAATTAAATATTTTATTAGTGCATAGTATCAAATAGTACCCTTGACTTTTCCTATAAATAGGCCCTTCCATTTCACTTCTAAACTCACACTTTCAACTTTCCTTCCATTTTACTTCTAAACTCACACCTTCAACTTCTCTTCTTCTCTCAAATTTCTCTTACTCCAATGCTAGGCCTCTGAGATTTTGGGCCTTTCCTTTTCAACTTAGAAGTTATTTTCTTAAGTATGCTCTGTGGTTGCGGCTTTGGCTGATCTTCCACATCAGAAAAACTGTCATTAGCTATCTATATGTTATTTTGATTTTCTGATTACCAAAATAGGATGTAAATTGTGAAGAATACATATCTAGGAAAGTTCTGGCTAAGGAAAGACTTGGTTTTTAAGTGTGTCCATTGCGACCTTCCACTCTTTCCTTAGAACTTACCTGGTGTACTCTTTTACAGATTGTATTCTCTATTCTGGTATAAACAGTCTCTGTATATATAAATCGTGACCATATATATGAATAGTGCCATATGTATGAACAATATCTGTATGTATAAACAGTATCTATATGTATGAATAGTATCCGTATATATGAATAGTAACCATACATATGAATAGTGTTCGTATGTATAAATAATGACCATATGTATGAATAGTGACTGTATGTATAAACAGTATTTGTACGAAAACAATCCTAACTTGTTTTCTCTAATCTTTCATGAAAATCTCTGTAGAAGAATACTGAAATTCATCTGTGTACTCTTGTCAGTAACGACTTAGAGAAGTGATACTCGTACGGAATCCAGGTGAGTGGAACGACCCCGTTTTAATAGAGTTTTAGCATTACTGGTGATAAAAAGTATGTCATAGGACACTCCCAAGATTCATAGGGGGAAATTGGATTCAGAATGACGAATCTAATGAGATAATTAATCCAGAAGTATGGATAAGACGAAGCAATTATCTTATGATGATGTGAAGTTTGAATCTTTTCAAAAATAGATTAATTGTTATCTTGATTTGTGGTTTATAAATCTATAATATAGTTATATACTATACCTGTTATATGGATGAATATTATATTATGCTTCTGATTATGATATGAAATACTGTACAATTGATTGTGATTGAGCGGGACAGTACCCCCTCTCACGGCAAGGTAGAAAACCCGGTTGAAAGGGTGTCTTGACCAATGAGTGTGGAGACAACGATTCCCTCAGTAGGGATACAGCCCGGATTGGTGATAAATTAGTGAGGCGCCCTAGTTAAGAGGATGAGGTTGTGCGTCATGGTGAAAATATACATAATTGGTGAGCTGGCCTATGTGCGCTCTCTGAGATATATTGCCATTGATGAGTACTAGTAACGTTTGTTGAATTGGATGAATTTTTATCTTCTTGTATGTAATTTCTAACTATGTTTATTGGTTGAGTATGAGCCTTCGGATATACTTGCATGACTGGTAATGTATTTGAATTTTATTAACGCGAGGCCAATTCACTCACGGAGTTTAAAAGCTCACACTTTCTGTACAATTTTTTTTGTTCAGATCAGGTTGCCAGCGAAGAATATCCGCTAGAGGAGTAGACACTTTGGATCTTCTCGTTGTCGGGTAGACCCCTCTATTGCTATAGATTATGCTGCTCTGTAATCGTCTAGGACATCTAGGTCAGGGGTTTGGCATTTGGCTTGTATGTCAGTATAATAATGTATTTTATATTGAGGATCTATTATTATGTGCAAATCATCTCTATGATTTTCAAATAAGAAAATATGATATGTTTTTTCGTATCTATTAAGTAATGATTATTTTGATAACATAGAGATAATAACTACATAATTTAACTCGTGGGTAGAATTTTTCAAAAGGCTTACAGTGATGAGAGATTCATCATTGTGTCGGTCATGTGCCCAGAAAATGGGTCGTGACAATACACCTCCTCCAGCACCCAAGAAACCTGAGCCTAGTCTTGAGGATCTAATAAAGCAACTGATTGCCAATACTCTTCAGTTCCAACAGAGAACAGAAACCAATATGCAGAATTTGGAGACTAAGATTGGTTAGTTAGCCACAACAGTCAATGAGCTGAAAAGTCAAGGTTCAGGGAGTTTGCTATCCCAACCAGTGATCAACCCAAGAGGCAATGTGAGTGCCATCATCTTAAGGAGTGGCAAGCAAGTAGACAGTCCAGCTTCCGAATCTGAACCAGAAAAATCAAATGTCCAGCAAAGTGTTCTTTCATCTTCAACCAGTGAGCAACATAAAAAGGATGAAGAAGTAGTTTAGAAAATTCCTCTTCCTTTCCCCAATAAGCAGACTCAATTAAGGAAAGCTTCTGAATCTGACATGGATAAAGAGATCATGGAGACCTT
Source organism: Biancaea sappan (assembly GCA_037074585.1). Classification (NCBI taxonomy): domain Eukaryota; kingdom Viridiplantae; phylum Streptophyta; class Magnoliopsida; order Fabales; family Fabaceae; genus Biancaea; species Biancaea sappan. The sequence continues at coordinate 38,184,970 of CM073491.1, read as the reverse complement.
CAGAAAAATAGAGGTTAATATCCCACTTTTAGAAGCCATTAAGCAAATCCCCAAATATGCCAAGTTCCTCAAAGAGTTGTGCACTCATAAGAGGCGTTTAAGGGGTAATGAGAGAGTCAATTTGGGGAGAAATGTGTCTGCACTCATCCAACCACCTGTGCCACCCAAGTGCAAAGACCCTGGAACTTTCACAATACCATGCACAATAGGCAACATGGAGTTCTCTAATGCTATGCTGGATTTGGGAGCCTCAATCAATGTTATGCCCAAATCAGTATACTCAAGCCTCAAGATTGGTGTTCTTTCACTAACTGGAGTGATTGTCCAACTTGCCAATAGGAGAATAGCACATCCAGCAGGAGTTCTAGAAGATGTCCTGGTAAGAGTCAAAGATCTCATTTTTCCTGCTGATTTTTATGTGCTTGATATGGAAAATGATAATACTCCTAGTCATGCACCATTAATACTTGGCAGACCTTTTTTGAAAACTGCAAAAACCATTATTAATGTGCAAGAAGGGACTTTGTCAATGGAGTTTGCTGGCAACAAAATTGATTTTAACATTTTAGATGCCATGAAACATCCTATGGAAAATCATTCCAATATGCATGTGGTTAACTTTTTGGATTACTTAGTTGATGAGGCATGTGATGATTTCCAAACTGAATTAATTTCTGATTTTCCTGAATTTTTTGATTTGGTAGATGCTTTTGAATGCAATTGTGCTGGTTCTGAATTCTGTCATGCTTGCACTGAAATTGAAAATTCTCTAATTGCTGACAATTTTGAATTGCATTCTAATTTGCATAATGGTTTGGATTCTGATGTGCATTCTGATTCTGTAATTTTCTCTAGCTTAGACTTAGATTTTGTTTCTGTTTTAGGTAGTTGTAGGTGTAGTGATTTAAACTGTAATGGTGTACATTCTTCATCTCTTTCCTCTTGTGCTGCTAACCCTTCCTCCTCTTTAGCCAAGGATTCTGTCTTTGAGCAATCTGAATTTGTAGGTGCCTCCTTGGATGTGACTCCACAAAAACTGATTCCATCATCCATCCAACCACCTGTATTGGAGTTGATGGCTTTACCAGACAAGCTCAAGTATGCCTTCTTGGGAGTAGGAGACAAACTTCTAGTCATTATGGCCAATAACTTAAATCCCAATCAAGAAGACAAATTGATCAATTTGCTAAAAAAGAATAAGAAGGTGATTGGGTGGACTCTAGCAGACATTCCTCGGATTAGTCCTTCAGTGTGTATACACCGAATTCTCCTTGAAGAAGAGACAAAACCAGTAAGGCAACCCCAAAGAAGACTCAACCCCATGATTCTTGATGTGGTCAAGAAGGAGGTAAGTAAGCTCCTCCAAGCTGGTATTATTTATCCTATCTCTGATAGTAAGTGGGTGAGTCCAGTACAAGTAGTGCCAAAGAAAACCGGGGTAACTGTAATAGAAAATGAAAATAATGAGCTAGTACCCACTAGAGTACAAAACAGTTGGCGTGTTTGCATTGATTATAGGAAGTTGAACCAAGTAGCTAGAAAAGATCATTTTCCTCTTCCTTTTATTGATCAAATGCTTGAGAGACTTGCTGGCAAGTCTCATTGCTGTTTTCTTGATGGTTTTTCTGGGTATTTTCAAATTCATATTGTACCTGAAGATCAGGAGAAGACTACCTTCACCTGTCCCTTCGGTACTTTTGCATATAGACGCATGCCTTTTGGTCTTTGTAATGCACCTGGCACTTTTCAAAGATGCATGTTAAGCATATTTTCTGATTTGTTAGAGGATTGCATGGAAGTGTTCATGGATGATTTTTCTGTTTATGAAGACTCATTTGATGCATGTTTGAAAAATTTGGAGAGGGTACTTGTGAGATGCATAGAGAAAAATTTGGTCTTGAATTATGAAAAATGTCATTTCATGGTAGAGCAAGGAATAGTCCTAGGCCACATAGTGTCATCACGTGGCATAGAAGTAGATAAAGCCAAAGTTAATGTTATCTCTTCTTTGCCTTACCCCGCTTCTGTGCGGGAAGTTCGCTCTTTTCTTGGCCATGCAGGATTTTATAGAAGATTCATCAAGGACTTCAGTAAGATCGCTCTACCCCTGTCTAAACTCCTCCAAAAAGAAACTGATTTCATTTTTAATGATGCTTGCAGGTCAGCTTTTGATGAGTTGAAGAAGCAACTTACCTCCATTCCTATCATCCAACCTCCACGGTGGGAGCTTCCCTTTGAGCTCATGTGTGATGCCTCAAATTTTGCTGTGGGAGCAGTACTTTCACAAAGAGTAGAGAGGAAGTTGCATGTCATAGCCTATGCATCCTGCACCCTTGATTCAGCTCAATCAAATTACACAACCACGAAGAAGGAGTTTTTAGCAATTGTTTTTGCTTTAGAAAAATTTAGATCATATTTACTTGCCTCCAAAGTAATTGTGTTTTCTGACCATGCAACATTGAAATATTTGTTGAAGAAACTGGATGCAAAGCCAAGATTGCTTAAATGGATGCTACTCCTCTAAGAATTTGATGTGGAAATCAAGGATAAGAGTGGAGCAGAGGATGTAGTAGCAGATCACTTGAGTAGGCTTTCTGATCTTCCATTGGAACATCTCCCTGTAAGAGTCAATTTTCTAGATGAATATTTTCTCCTTTTGCATGGTATTAGTGAGCCTTGGTATGCTGATTTAGTGAATTATCTTGTTGCATCTGAATTGCCTGCATACCAAAATAGACATCAATTGAATAAATTAAGAAGCGAGGCTAGGTATTATGTGTGGGATGACCCTTATTTGCGGAAAATTTGTAATGACCAAATTATTAGGAGATGTGTTCCAAATCATGAATTTGCATCAGTGCTGAATTTTTGTCATACTCTTGCATGTGGTGGACACTTTGGTCCCCAAAGAACAGCTAGAAAAGTGTTAGATTCTGGTTTATATTGGCCTACTTTGTTTAAGGATGCCTATGATTTTTGTAAAAATTGTTCTAGGTGTCAAAGAACTGGAAATGTGTCTAAAAGAAATGAAATACCTCAACAACCTCTTCTCTTTGTTTTTGATGTTTGGGGTATAGACTTTATGGGTCCTTTTCCTGTTTCTTTTGGCTTCATGTATATCTTAGTTGCTATGGATTATGTGTCAAAGTGGGTGGAAGCTAAAGCCACCCGAACTGATGATTCTATTGTTGTTGTAGATTTCCTTCGTTCACATATTTTCTGTAGATTCGGTGTCCCTAAGGCCATAATCAGTGATCAAGGATCACACTTTTGCAATAGAAACATGCAAGGGCTATTGAAGAAATATGGGGTGGTGCAAAAAACCTCTACACCTTACCACCCCCAAACCAATGGGCAAGCAGAAGTCTCCAACTGATAGATAAAGTAAATATTAGAGAAAACCGTGCAACCTAACAGAAAAGATTGGAGTAAGAGGCTTGACGATGCGCTTTGGGCCTATAGAACCACTTTCAAGACTTCCATCGACATGTCTCCATACCGCTTGGTATTTGGTAAAGCATGTCACTTGCCGGTGGAGATTGCACACAAGGCATATTGGGCCGTTAAACAATGCAATATGGACATGACCGTAGCCGGTAAAGAAAGAAAGTTGCAACTTCAAGAACTGGAAGAACTAAGGCTAGCGGCTTATGAGAATGCGCACATCTATAAAGAGAGGACAAAAGCTTTACATGATCAGAAAATTGAGAAAAAAGAATTCCAAGTAGGAGACAAAGTCCTTCTCTATAATTCTCACCTCAAGCTAATGCCCGATAAGCTTTGCTCTAGATGGATTGGCCCTTTTGTTATTACTAATGTCTTTCCTTTTGGTGCAGTAGAAATTCAAAATGAGGCCACCAACAAGCAGTTCATGGTAAATGGGCAAAGGTTGAAGAAGTTCTACGAGGGCTTCAAAGAAGAAACTGTAGAGGAAATCCAACTCTACAATGTTCCGGCACCATGATAAGGCCGTACTCTTTCCCTCCTTTTTAATTTATGTCCTCTTCATTTTATTTGATGTTTGGTAATAATGTGCATTGAGGACAATGCAATGTTTAAGTGTGGGGGGAGAGAATTTAATTGGAGCTGATTTTCAAAAAAAAAAATTTCCTGATGTCTCCTCTATTTTCTCTGTTTCTGTGCAGAACTTTTGAGCTGTCTTGCATGAATTTTCTGTACTGATTGGATACAAAATTTTGCTAGTTTCTTTACATGTTTTTAAAGCTTTATATGTCTTCTAGCTGTAGAATTTTATTTGGTGTCTTTCGCATTTGTTTTGGTGTAGTTTTGTGTCAGTAAAGCTGAGTCGTCAGAATTTATGCAGTGCAGAATTTTGCTGCTCTGTTCTGTCCGAATTTGATACTCTATTTTTGAAAAATTGATGAATTTTTGTGTGAAAGCATGAATGGTGAAATAGATTAAGTTGTGAATTGACTTAGCATGAAAAGAATTCAGTCTTCTTTTTCTCAGGAACTCAAGTAAAATGGAAATGATGTTGTTTTTAATGAATTTTTAGTAATAGTCTTTAAACCGTGAGAATTTGAGCCTTCACTGCAAAATAATATTCTTTCTTGCTGTGTGTATTCCCTATCATGATTTTTACTCCAGAATTTGTCTTGAATCTTTGTTAAGGCTACATTACATGTACATGCTTGGAAATGATTTAGGCATTTGTTTCTTGTAACCATTCTAGCCAAATAGCCATCCTATGTGTTGTTTCCATTGTGTGCCACTTTGTACCTTACTTCCACCTTTCTTTCTTGTGTTTTCTAGCTCTCTCCCACTTTAAAACAAATCATTTCTTTTCCCCAAACTTAAGATTTGAAGAGCTTTAGAAACCTCTTTCTTTTGAAAATAGATTGAATTTGGCATGTGCAAAAAGAAGGATTTGTGGGTTGTTTTGAATTTCAGTTTTGCTACTCAAAAAAAAAAATTGGCAACTCTTTATGAAAAAGTGAAGAGGAAGAAGGGAAGAGAAGGCGGAGGTGGTTTACAGTATGCACTTTATGTTCTCTCTAATCTTCTTCTTCTTAGCTCTTAATTTCTTTTCACTCTAGACTTCTTTATTTCTCTTCATTACTGATTCTTTCTTTAGAGTTCAGACGACATGGAAGAGAAAGATGAGAGAAAATAGAGGTGGAAGAGGAACTCTGATGTCTCAAATATCTCCTACTCTTCTTTTCTCTTCTACAAATGAACTGGTTGGGGGTTATAGCTGTAACCAAAATGAAGATGTGGTAAGAGAGAAAAAGAGTATAGCTGTGGTAATAGACAGTAGATGCAGATTGTCAAAAGCTTTTAAAATATGAATGTGTTACACGTTAAGTGTTTTGATATTGAAAGGGAAGAGAAAACTCTATTTAAGCCAAAAATATTAAGTTATATAACACTTTGATCCCTCAAATCCTTGCATTTTAGTCCTTCTTATTCTTCTTTCTTTCTTTTTTATTATTTAATTAAAATTTGACTTTATATTTGAATTATTATAAATGTTTATGACTTTATGAATATTTACATTTTAATTATTTATGACTAATGACCATATTTTAAGATTTTAAAGTACAAAAGTTACATATAAATCATTTATTTTACTTATTTTTAAATTTATTTGTAAACATATATAATATATATATAATTTTTAATTTTTTTAATTTATTTATCTGGTTCAGCAATTGACCTAGTGACTCGACAGTTGAACCAGTGACCCTAAGGCCAGCCCGCGTCAATAGTTGGGCCGCTCCAAAAACATTGTGCGTAGAGCAAGTCCTCATTCTTTGTAATTTTCCCCTCGTAGTTGTACTTGAGTGATCACGTTTCTTAGATTTTCACTTGAGTTCAGGTCGTATGGGGATGTATTCTTTTTAATAGCCTCCTGCTAATTTACAGCCATGGCTTTTGTCATGTACGCTTTGGATCATACCTTAATGGTACAATTCTGATACCATAATAATTTTGTGATTAGAAAGCTTTCTCTTCTCATTAATACCATTCAAAATATATACAAGTATTGTAAGCTGTTGTTACTTCTAAAAATCTATTTACAATCTTCTTAATCAATAATGTTCCTGAAACAATGTTTCCTAATATAAATGGCCAACTAATAAAAACACATAATGAGCATATTTATCTCTTAATGATGCATGCCTTAATATAGATTCCCTTATAACATAACCAAAATCATCTAATGGAACCATAACACAATAGGCAAAAAAAAAAAAAAAACACACACACACACACACTTTTATTGCTCAAGAAGACAAAACTAGGATACAATAAACTTAAGAATTGCATTGTTTGAGGTACAAGGAACAATTACACTCCTAGACCAATGAATAAAAAAACTAAAGATACTCAAGACTAACACAACCTTTTTTGCATTGCAACCTTAAAAAGACCCCAAAACCACTAGTTTGTTATAATTCCCATGCTTGTTAAAGCTGCTCTCTCAAGTTAGCACCTATAACTACCACACCTATCTTATTTCTCCTACTATAACTTAAACCACCAACTAACAAAGCCTTATTATTATTATTTCTTTTTCTTTAAAATTATAACTTACATCAATCCCATCATCATCTTAATGTTTTTAGGATCAAAACTAATTTAATGGCATTGAACTATCCATTGTATTCCATCCTCCAGTTCACAATTAGGTTATGTATTTAGTTTTTTACATTTCATAGAGCTAAATGAGTCAATATTCTTGATGACCCAATAAATCCTATTTTTGTTATGCCCCTGTTGGGTGATTATTTTTTAAATAAAATAAATAAGCTGCTTGGTTGATAGCTAATCATCCTCAGTAGCACAAAAAAATAATGTCAATTGCTTAAGTGTCAATATAAGTGATCTGGCTCAGACATTTGACAAAAGTCAGCTATTTGACAAAGACGAATTTGACAGAGGAGAGTAAGGATGGACGTCTTCGAAAACTTTTATGTTCGACGCTAAAAGTGAAGTTGTTAGAAGCACGCCATTTGATAGACAAATTCAGACGATCGATAGATAAGTTAAGTCTAAGGTTGTCAAAGAAGAGGGCATGTCAAGGTAACTTGGTTGTCGAACGTTGAAGGAAAGAGAAGATGTCAGATGGAAGCTGTTGAAAACCGTTACACCAATTCAAAATAGTTATGTCGAACATGTAAACTGTCATTTACGTGGTTTAGGATAATGGTTTACGTGGGTCAGGGTAATGGTCAATGTAATGTAAACTGTTATATACAAGGCAATTAATTAGATAGGCAGTTACTTTAGCCATTTGCCTATAAATGCCGAGTTAATTGTTGTAAAAGGGGTTGGAAACTTACAGTAGCTTGCTGGAACCCCAGAGTCTTTACTTGATCCAGGATGTGTGATGTATATTCCATTCTGAAGTGATCTATTAATCTATTAATAAGTCGTTTAATGGCAGTTCCATCTATCACTTTATTGTAAAAGACTAGATTGGCCCGTTCTGCCATAAGTACCTCCATATTACGCTTAGTGGGGTTTGGTTCGACAATGGGTTTGAGTCAATGATTGGAAAACTTCTTTTCTTCATCTTGATTCGTGTAGAAATTTAAGAACTATTAAAAATCCTAACATCTCAAATGAAAAAATTAAAGGATTAATATCAAAGTATGCTTTCCACCTTATATTTCTATCAGATTTAATTCAAAGTCATTTATTTTTCTAGTCATTTATTCGCTTTCATTTATCTTCCAGCAATTTAATTGCTTTCATTTAAATGATTTCATTTAATCGCTTTTATTTACATTATGTACTTTAATTTCTACTCTTGACATTTTTGTACTTTACATTTTGTCATTTACTTTCCATCGTCTACCATCTACAATTACCTTTTTCATGCATTTTACATTCTGCAACTTACTTTCTTGCAATTTTACCGTTTTCGTTTAACTTCTGTAAAAAAGTTTGTTTTCAGGCCTCACGATCTTTCATATAAAAATTTTCAAAGCATTAGTAATCAACATATTTGTTCTTTTAAATGAGATTACCACATAACTTTAAAAACACAACCATTCTCGACAGAATCAAGTATTTGTTGTCGGATTTGGCCTTTGACCAACGATCTCCATTAACAAATTGACACATAGGAAATTTGTTGTCAGATTCTAGTTAGACAAAAAATCATCATAAACAAATTGGCATGCCTGGTGGGATGAGTTCAGAGTAACTCGTTACATGCATGCATTTGAGAAGTGGTAAATTCATACCTTGTTCTTCTCACATTCACAATTCTAAAGTCATGAGTAATGCAAATAGTTCTAATTAAGTGATAAGTTCACTAATTGCTGCAACCACAATAAGTGTGCCAACAGTTACAACAACTGCTAATCCTATAGACGTTGTGCCAAACGTATCTTTTTCGGGAAACCTCGTATTGGAGAAAGTGTTTGGATCGACACCAGTGTCACTAAGTCCAGTAGGTAGTCAAACAACAATGTTTGCGCCACAATATGGATTACCTCAATGGTATGTTCCTTTTCTGATGACTCAACTTGGGATTAGAAGTTAGTTAGCCAATCTCACATGTCAGATGACTCAAAGCCAAGCAATAAGTTATGCATTGGCAAATATAGTAGGAACCGATACTCTCACTATGTTCTGATAGGAAAGATTGAATTTGGGACCTGTATTGCTAAATATGGTGAGAGATATGCCAAATACTGTCGCCACATCCACTGTAAGCTCATTGGCTAACATTCAACAATAAATGGATGAAAGTAATCAGGATATGGTGAGTATGTTGACACAATAAATGGGTGTCGTACTAAATCCCTTAAAGGAAAATACAAATAATGCATGTAATACATTGACATTACAAATGGGTAGACTAACTCAGGCCTTAGGTATTGTTGTGCCTGAAAATGTCTAACTAGAACAAGCAATTATGGCCTAAGATCAGAGCCAAAATCAACCAAATAACATAAAACAAGGGCAAGAACAACCTCAACCACAGTTGAGACATGGTCAAGTACAAATGTTGCTTCGAAATGAGCCACAGGTAAATAAAACCATAAGAAAGTTCTGAAAAAACCTCATGGGGAAGCAAGTCAAAAGAAACATGAACCAAGTAGTCAAACATGTCCTTAATAGATTTGGTTTCAATGTAGACTATACTAATCAACCTTATTTCACTTTGGCATTCCTTGATTGGGTTCAGCAGGCAGAATTTCCTAGAGGAATGTTTAAGGTTCCTTAATTGTCCAAGTTCATTAAGGAAACTGGTGAATCGCCCGTTGAACATATTGCACGGTATACCATTAAAATGGGAGATCTAGCAATAGATGAAGGACTTAAAATGAGATTCTTTCCTAGTTCCCTCATGAAAAATGCCTTTTTTTGGTTCTTGACACTGAGACTAAACTCTATTTATTTATGGGCACAAATAGAGGAAGCTTTCATGACCAATTCTTCAAAGAGGACCTAAAAGTTGGTCTGACAGATTTATACAACGAATCTGTTGAGGATTATCTGGCAAGATTCAAGCAAATGAGGATGTTTTACTTCAATTCTCGAAGCCAAAATTGTCAAAATGGCTATTGGGGACCTAGATTATTATATCAGGAAAAAGCTTGTCATTCAGTATCTAGTTGATCTTGCTCAATTGGTGGCCAAAGTTTGACAGATAGAACAGTTGAAAGCTGAGAAGATGCAAAAGCAAAAGAAATTCCTCAAAGAATAAAAGAATTTGACGAAGATGATGATGACGTAGATTATGATGTAAATCTTACCGAATTAAAGAATGGACCTCCTTATGTTTGTCAGGCTATAAAGCCTATAAGGGTCAAAGAAAAAATGAGTTATATCAATAGAAAAGTATACATGTTCAACATTACTAAAGATGAACAAATTTTTGACAACTTATTAAAAGAAAAATAGATAAAATTGTCAGATAATCATAGGCTTTTTAAAGCCTATTAAAATTAAAAACTGAAAATATTGTAAATTTCATAATGTATTTGGTTATGTGATTAACGAATGTATACATTTCAGGGACTTAATCCAAAAAGCTTTGTCTGAAGGAAGATTAAAGTTCACTAATAAAAAGATAAACATGAAGATTGACACCAACTTTTTTCAAACAAGTGTAGCTGAGATCAACAGCCAAATTCCCCTAAATATTGGCATGGTCGATATGAAAGGAAAAGGGAAGACGCATACTAAAATACAGATGAGTTGCATATGAATGATGACCCTATGGCAGATGATTTCAACATATATCAAAAGCCATAGGAAACTTATGAAGAGTTTATGTTCAAAAAGAGAAAACAAGTAACAATTAATCAACCAAAACTATCCCACACATACAAAACTCAGCCACAACAGATGGCTAGGCCAAATCTTAATGGTTGATGGGCTAGAAACCCAAAGGAGTCAGTTAGGAGTAGTAATCCAAGTTTTCGAGACCACATTCGATATGTTAGAACACAAGTACCACCTGCAAATATAAAGTTAGCTAGTGGGTTAAGAACTCTGCATTGGCAAACTAAGATTATAGCAAGAAAAGTAGATTCCAGAAGTATCAGCCTTTCTGGAATGAAGATTATCGACATGGCAAGGTAGTGCCATTTAGTCAAAGAAATCCTGAAACATTTGGTCGACCATTGTCGAAAAGCTAGAAACAGAGGTTACAGAGGTATAGACAAGCATAGAAAAGAACAGTCTTAGCATATGCACTACTAATCAAAGAAGAACCATCAGGGTCAAGAAAAAATGTTTGGTAGTCGAAACCGAACCAACAATCCAAAATACTGAAGCAATCCAATAAGAAACTTCTAATTCACAGGATGAGAATGCACAATTGTAGCCAAATCTTTTGAGTGCATGGCTAGAAGCAGAGATTGCAAAGTCACAGAAATCGATGCAATTAAAGCCTTTGAAATTAGAAATTGATAAGAGTATACATCTTTCCCTTCCTAAGAAAAACTGGCCTGTGGGACTGGTAGAAGCTGAGAAAGCCACTAAAGATAAAGGAAAACAAGTGGCCATGATAGAGGTGAAAGACTATAAAGATTGGTCTCATAAAGAGATCAAGATAATCTTGGAGGATCTCACAACCAACATGGAACAAAAGAAAGAAACTCTTGCCAAAGTTAAATAAGGGGGTAACTCGTCGAGTTCAAACTTAAATGTCATGCGACAGACATGGATTTGTCAGTCGACGAGGTCATTAAAGCCCTTAATGATCCCAAAGACCCTTTGGGTCTCAATGATGAAAAAGAGTTCGATCTAGACTTTGATATGTATAAAGATCTAGATGACACGATTATGGCTATGGGAACTACTTTGTCGGAAGCAAGATCCGATGATACTCTAGTGGATAAGGATTATTTTAAACTTGGGCCTTCCACGGATGAACTTAGGCTATTCATGGATGAAGAAGATTGGGACCCAATTGAAGGGAAATACAGAGATACTAAAGAAGACGTTGAAAGAAAAGAAGATGTAGATGATCATCTTATCAATATGAGTCTTAACCTCATTTATGTTATTCTAGCAAAATATGATGCCCATTATGAAATTTATGTGGGTGAGAATGAGGAAGATTTAGAAGACTTGTCAGAAGATTGGTTATTTATAGAAGATGACATAATTTTAAGTTTTGACAGTCTACACAATGACTGGGATAACGAACTCGACAATTTGGCTAAGTTTGAAAAACTAACTGACGTATAAAAGGAACACCTATGACTTTGCATATTAAGGTCTTATTGGAAGGAAAGCTTACTAACATGGTTTTGGTGGATGGTGGAGCTGACATTAATCTAATACCGAGAGCCACGTTCAAGAGGTTAGGAAAGAATAAGTCTAATTTAATTTAGACAGATATGGTTGTCATTAATTTTAGTGGCAAGTCTTCCCCATTTAATGACGTAGTGATGTTGAATATCTGTCTCGGATTAGTTGAAAGAGCAACCCTATTTGTAGTAATTCCCTCGAAATCTAGCTATAACATTTTGTTAGGAAGAGATTGGATCCATGTCGTCAGAGTAATCCCGTCGATTTTTGCATTAGAAGTTGATCCTTTGGAATAGTGAAGGACGAGTAGAGGTGGTTGAAGTAGATGATAGTCCTTGCTATTTATAGCAGCTTTATGTTGACTTCAGAATTTACGATTTGACCGTTAGACCAGTCGCAATAGAGGATGGATTACTCAGTAAGGAGGCTGTGGAAGTTTGCTTAATGGATCAATTTGGTGTCAAATTGATAGATAAGGTCAACGAGAATCGGCCAAGTGCCAGCCATGAGTCTTAAGACTCAAATAGACAAGTTGTCAGCCTACCTAGTCGATAAAGCAGTCAATACAACAGAAGGTATGTTGTCGAAATGCATTGTAGATGAAAGCCTTTTAGGATTTGAGAAAGGGCCTAATAAAAAGATGAACATCGAAGCAAATGATCCTTTGGAAGAGGTGAACCTGGGCACTGAAGAGAATAAGAGACTAATTTTTGTAAGTGCATTTTTGCCAAAGGAATTCAAGGAAGAGCTTGTCATGTTAATCATAGAATACAAAAACTGCTTCGCCTAGGATTACAATGAGATGCCTGGTTTAAGTAGAGACCTTGTCAAACACAGACTATAACTTAAGGAAGGATGCAGACCTGCCAAATTGACAAATAAGAGATTCACCCCTGAAGTGATATTAACAATCAAAGAGGAGGTCGAATGTCTACTTAAATCTAAGTTCAATAGAATTACTAGGCATGTTGAATGGCTCTCTAATGTAGTTCCAATTATTAAGAAAAAAATGCAAATTAAGGGTATGCATTCATTTTAGGAATCTAAAGTTGGCAACTCCTAAAGATAAATATCCTATGCCCATAGCGAACATGATAGTATATGTCGCGTCTGGGCATAAAATCTTAAGTTGTGTTGATGGTCATATAGATTATACTTAGATTTTTATTGAAACATCCCGCCTTTTTATTTCTTTTAAAAATAATACTTTTTTTCTAAATCGGTTTACTAACTAATTTTTGAATAAATTTCTTTCAAATAACTATGAATTTCACTATTCACGAATTTACTATTCATGTGAATAGTAACCTCACAAAAAAACTAACAAGATTCTCATTAATTATGTCTGAGCTTGAATATATACAAAAAATAATTTACATAATATTTGCTATTATCTTTACATCTTTGTATCATAAACTACCATAAAATATATTGCTACACTTCAATATCATCATTAATATCATCAAAGCCTCCCTTTTTTGCCCATGAAATGATCAATTTTCTAAAAGTGAGATATAAAATATCTTAGTAGCTAGTCGCTATGTTAAAAACATGTAAATACAAGAGGAGATCATTTCAGTTATAAAAGCATAATATAACATTGATTATAATTAAATCTCTCTTGTTTACTACTATAGAACAAGATTCATAATATAAACTCTGTAAAAACTGATTATGCACATAGATATCATAAATTATAAATAAACATACTTTTGTAAAAGACTAACTACCTTATCTAACTCTTACTAATATTCTTTGTTTTCAACTTCTTAAACTGCTTGCTTTGTTTCTCTCCTCTCTCAGTTGTGTTCTATGTTTCTTCTCTCTCTTTTCTATTCTCTTCCTCTCGTGCACAACACACACATATATATATATATATAGAATTGAAAGGAAAAACAATCACTCATATATATATATATATATATTTTTTAATATTTTTTTCACTACTCACACCTTCAATCAAACATCACTTTCTTTCTTTCTCTTTTTATTTTCATCTCTTTCACTCACTTTGTTTCCTTTTCTTCTTCTACTAACCGAACAAACACACCTACCATATATATATATATATATATATATATATTTTCTTTCTTTTCCTTTTCACCATCACCCCACTTACTCCATTTTATATCATTATCTTTCCTTTATCATTATCCTAACCCTCTCTCTTTACCGTCCATTTCTCTTATATGTGTCATATTTTGTTTGTTTTGGTTAAAAATAATAAAAAGACCTCATTTATTTTCATTCTATTCAATTAGGTCCCTATCCTAATGAATAAAATTCTATTCATCTTTCTCAAAAATTCTTTAATGACTATTTTCTTCTTACTTATTTACTCTTTTTTTTTTCGCTTTATTTTCTAAGGTAATTAAATTTGAGATATTACATTCATAGTCGAGAAGGACGTGTCAAAAATTGCTTTCATATGTCCACGAGCTATTGGGACATATAAGTGGGTTGTCATGTCTTTCGGTTTAAAGAATGTAGGAGCCAGCTATCAAAGAGCAATGAACACCATCTTCCACAATATCATAGGGAAGTTTATGGAGGTTTATATCGACGACGTCACTGTCAAGTCAGAAGATAAGCAAAACCATTTGGCTCATTTGAGGCAGGCTTTTGAAAGAATATGAAAGAACAACCTTAAAATGAATTCATAGAAATGTGTTTTTGGAGTATCGGTAGCCAAATTTCTAAGATTCTTAGTCCATAAAAAAGGCATTGAAGTGGACAAGAATAATACTAGGGCAGTTTTGGAAGCTATTGCACCGACAAATAAGAAGGAATTACAATCTTTCTTGGGAAAATGAACTTCTTAAGGAGATTTATATCTAACTTGTAGGGTAGGACCATCGTCTTTTCACCTTTGGTCAAGCTGAAAGCTGAGCAAGATTTTGTCTGGGAGCCCTGTCACCAAGAGGCTTTCGATCAAATCAAGCATTATCTGATGAATCCTTCGGTTATGATGTCACCAATTCCACGACAACCATTGAAGTTATATATTTCAGCTTTTGAAGAGACTATAGGATGTTTACTGGCTCAAGATGATGAAAATAGTGTTGAAAGAGCCATTTACTACCTTAGTCAAGTTTTAAACAATGCAGAGACAAGATATAGTGCAATTGAGAAACTATGTTTATCATTGTATTTTTCTTGTACCAAACTGAAATATTATATGATGCCTTGTAATGTATTTATCGTGTCTAAGATAGATATAATAAAATTTATGTTATCCAAATTTGTTCTTAATGGACGCATTGGCAAATAGACTATTGCACTGTCAGAATTTTCCTTACAATGTTCTAGCAAAAGCCGTCAAAGACCAAGCATTGGCTAACTTTTTATGCGACCATCATGGCCTAGGCATAGATAATCACATAAATTTTGTCGGATTGAGACCATGGCATCTTTATTTTGATGGATCAAGGCACAAAAAAGGAAGTGGCATCATGATTTTAATAATTTTCCCAAAGGGAACTCCAACCAAATTTATGTTTCAATTAAAGTACTCTTGTGCTGAATATGAAGTTTTAATTGTCAGGTTAGAGATACTTTGTCAAATGAAAGCACAAAGGGTGCATATACTTGAAGATTTCCAGTTAGTAGTCAAACAGCTTACTAAGGAATATAGATGTGTTAATCAAAATTTGATTAAGTATTATGCTTTGGTAAGTAAGTTAATGAAAAAGTTTGGCAAATTAATTGTCCAACACATTCCTAGGGAATCAAATGAAGAATCCAACGATTTGGCTCAGATAGCTTTTGGGTATAAAGTTTCTTAAAAAGTTCTATCGGATCTAATAGAAATCAAAGAGCTTTATATCCTTTAGAGGAAAGGGATGTGTTACAAAATGACTTTCATACAAAGAATGATTGGAGAAAAGTAATCATTGATTATTTAGAAAATCCAAGTTTTGACATAGAATGGAAACTTAAGTATAGAGCGTTAAATTTTGTAATGTTGGGTAGACAATTATATAGGAAGACTGTCCACGGACAGTTGGAAGAGTGCTTGAGTGAGTCTGAGGCATACATTTCCTTGTGACATTTGTGGAGCTCATTAAACAGGTGAAAAAATGAAATGGATCCTTTGACGATGAAGATTTTACTGGTCGACACTAGTCAAAGATTGTATAATATTTGCCAAGTCTTGTGAAGACTGTCAAAGACATGGTTATATACAAAACATTCTAGCTAGTGAATTATATTTGATCATTAAACCTTGGCCATTTAGAGGATGGGCTTTGGACTTACTTGGTCGAATACACCCTCATTCGTCGAAAGGGCATAAATATATTTTAGTTGGGGTTCACTATTTTGCCAAGTAGGTTGAAACAATCGTGTTAAAAGATGTCACCCAACAAGAGGTGATCAATTTTATTGAAAATCACGTTATATACAGGCTTGGGATACCTCAAACTCTGACAACTGATCATAGTACCATTTTTAATGGACGGAAAGTTGTCGAATGTGCTTATTCTAGGAAGATAAAATTAATTACGTCGACACCTTATTATGCGAAGGAAAATGGCCAAGTAGAGGCCATCAAAAAATTACTTATAAGCTTGATAAAAAAGCATGTTGGTCAACAGCCTAGAAATTGGCACAATACCCTTGATCAGGTTTTAAAGGCATACAGAAACTCACCAAGAGAATTGACAGGCACATCACTGTATAAATTAGTTTATGGTCATGATGCCATTTTCTTGAATTGCCAATTGAAAGTTATTAGGATTTAATGTTTCACAAATTAAACGAGTTGACTAATGAGAGATTAATTGCTTTGGAAAGTTTAATTCAAAAAAAAAAGAGCGAATTGCTAAATTTTATGACCATCAAGTTAAGTACAAGTCTTTTAATTTGGGCAATTTAGTATGGAAGGTCATTTTGCCTGTTGAGAAATATTGTCAAGAATATGGCAAATGGTCACCAAAATGGGAAGGACCATTTATAGTTACGCAAGTCTTTCTTGGTAATGCTTACGCACTCGATGAAGTTAACTCTGGACTAAAGGTAAGATCAATCAATGACAAGTACCTAAAGCTATACAGGCTGACAATGTACGAAGTAAAATTTAAATAAAGAATTATTATTGCTTTGAATTTTGTACAAATTATTGTTGAATGCTATGAACGAATAAATGAATAAATAATATAGTTTATTCGAATTTGTCGGATTAAAATGTCTGACAATACAAATCAAATAAATCTATTGGATGAGTCTAACTAAGATAACTACATTTGGTGTAGGTGTTCCCAGATAGAAGCCAATGTCTCTTTGTCTGCATAGGCTGACAAATATCTAGTCTCAAAAGACTTTATCTTTTCGGCAAAAGCTTGGACATTGACCACAATAGTTATAGCACTTTCTATTATTTTTTCCCGTTTTGCCACATGTTTAGTTAGAGTATGGTTGAGTTTGTCTTTTAACATTTCAACTGATGCCAATTCTTCTTTGGTTTTTCTGATTTTCTCTTCTAACAAGACGCGATATTCTTTAAACTGGCCAATATTGCTGGTAGCAATTAGGCAGCTTTCCTTCATTTTGGCAATCATTTCGACTTGTCGGTCTATTTTAGCCTTTAGATCCTTTAATTGACCAATGACAATTTCTTTTTCTAATATCTCCTTGGTATAATAAAGATGACTTGATTGATGTTTAGAGCGTTGTTGGACAAATCATTAATAAAATCCTTGAAGGTCGAGTAAAGACTTCGATAGGAGATGGGAAGCTGTGACTTGACCTGTTCAAGTTCATTCAAGATGACTTGAATTCTGCTTCTTAACGATTCATCAGAAGCAACAACCTCAAAGGAGTAATCCAAGAAAGTCTTATACTCTTTTATAAGTTCTTCAGGCTTTGGATCTGTTAAAGATTTTTCTGGAATCAGAGAAGAAACAGATAGAGTCGAACTACTTGATAGAAGATTAATCAATGCATCTATGTCTAGACCACTAACAATTGGATAGGTAGAAGGTCCCACTTGGTCCGTCGGGTGAATTGAACTAGAGACGAAAGACATAGGAGAGATGTCGACCATTAAAGCTTCTATGTCAAAACTGCCACATATCACAAGAGGTAGATTGCCCTGTGAGGGTAAGTCGACAATAGTATGGCTTTGTTCAGATTGTTACGAACTAGAATATGCTACCGCCTGGCCATGTTCTTCAGGTGATAGAGATTGTCGAAATGGAGAATGTACAGTTGTTGATTCCCCGATAAGAAAAGCTTCAGCAGCTTTAATGGTCAGCTCTCTTTGACAAGTTTCAGCTGGCAGCGATGTTTTCGAAGGATAAATCTAAAAAGAAGCTTGTATAGTCTCGATCTGAAGGATTCGGATAGATGCTTCTATGATAAGAGCCTCACCTTAAAGTGCTCTAATGGACTCTTCAACAATCGGGCTTAAGACCTCCTAACCTAGATCCTAAAATAGAATTTTTTTAGTCTTAAGACATAATGCATCATCCAATGTTAAAGCAAATTTTTGTTTAGGATCACACTATTTAGGCCTGCAAATCTGGTTCATCAAATATCACAGGTAAAGTTGAGTATTTAGGGGTAGGCTCTTTGTCCTGCCAAAAGAAACGAAATGAGTACATTTCATTTCGACAAATCATAACACTTGACAGATGAATATACCTGAGACTTGACGGCTGGATCAAGTACTACTAGGCTTTACGCGCTTTGGATTTCTTGGCAGCACGATTAGCGTTAGAAAAGACTATTTTTCTTTTCGCTGGAGCCTTTCTTTTCCATGCCTGGTAGTTGTTTTGGATATGTTAGGTTGAGGAGAAGCAGCAGCCAGATGGTTATTCGTTGAATAAAAAGATTGTGTACCTTGGGGAAACTCGCTCGTAATGGTCACAACATCGGATCGTTCATAAAGGAGTGCAAACCGACGAGCTAAAGTAACTTTGTCATTCTTTGTTCAAAAAAAAATCATGACAAACACATGTCTTTTGACAAATTTAAAGTTACTTGCTGTCATTTGTTCCTCAAAAAATGTGCCAGCCAAACCAAAACAAGCAAAAGGCAAAGGCACTAGGTCCAGAAAAGGAACTCTTTTAACTTTTATGGAGTTTCTACATCTAAAAATTCTAAATATTTGAACCCATGTCGAGCTATATGCTCTTGTTTTCATTTGGCTATGATTTCTTCCACGTTCTAAGCAATCTAATGGTCATAGTGAGGGTCTCACTTTGTCTTGTAATATTTTTCAAAGATGTGAATTTCCTCTAAATGCTCACCTTTGGTTTTCGTTGTCAGATTGCGTTCCTGAACATGAGAATTCGTAAGGACATCAAAATAAGTTTTAATACTTTAGTGGTAAGACCAGTTGTATTTCGACCACCAGTAGACAAAGCAACTTGATACTCCTTGTGACACTTTATATGGGATAAGCACAAGACTCTGTTGACACCTGTCATTTTCTCCTATCAGCTCCTGAACATCTTCTTCTTTGAAGATGTGGGCATTGACAAAATAATCCTCTAGTGCTAATAAATAAGGGGCACGAATGGATTGGCAGAAGCCCATCTGTCAAGTGACCGTGTTAGGCAGATGTACATAAAAAAATTACATCTTCTACGTCAGGAGCACCTCCAAAAATGATTTGTCGATAGAGAAAATTTGACCAAATCGAGACTCTTTCTTTGTCAAAAGTTATTGGACGAGTGAACCACCTAGGGCCTCTTTGATGACCAGCAAATGGAGCAAAGTATATTGCCATTGAGTCTAAGGCAATAGAGTGGAAAATCTTGAAGAAATGGAAACAATTCTTTTTTTCGTCCTTGTTTGTTTGAATTTATAGAACAAAGCCTCCTTTGTTTGTTTGATTTTTGATTTATATTAACGATTAACTTTTATTATTTATTTAGAAGATGTAAATGTAAAATAGATAATAGGTCCATATGAACTCGACATGTAGTTAGCTAACTCGTTGGGTAGAGGCTTGATGAACAGTCGCCTCTCTAAAATTGCATTCAACCACAGCTGTAGTGACTAGACGGGGCCTCTAACATTTTCTTTCTTTGTCTGAGCCCTGATGTTGTCAACCATTTGACTTATACTTTGGAAGAGATTAGAGAGGAGCCATTGGTTTAGGGCCAGTCGAGCACCTTCATAGATGAGGTTAGCCAGGGGCTAAAGAGATTTGGCTATAGTAACAGACTTCAAGCCAAACGCATAAGTTGACAGCCAGAGCAAGAGGAAGGCGACATGTTCCTCATCTAACACTTCGTTAGAATCCTTATGGTGAAGGTTAATGAAAGAAGAGAAAGAGGTGTGCTTGGAGGAATAGGCCTCTATGACTTGATGAGGTTGAAGGTACAAATGGATAATCCTCCTATATGGTCGAAGGCTCGTGATAGCCAATACATTGAAGACTGTCAGACCCATGATGCTGTACGAAAAATGAAAATTGTTGGTAGTCTTGCTCCAGAAAAAGATAGAAGCTCTCACCATAGCCGAGTCAACTTTGATGGGATGTCAAGAGAGTTAGATAAAATTGTAGATGCCCATCTTTTTCCAAAACTCACCCTTCTTTGCCTACACTCTGTCAAGCTAGGTTTGATATCCATTAACTCAGGAAGACAAAGTCTGGAATATCCTCTGAGCCTTCTTGACGTAATGGATAGGTATCATCGAGCCTAAGGCAAGAATAGCCAATCAGGAGTCTTGTAGGGAAATATCGGATAGAGGTTTATCGGGAGAGTCTCCGAGGACAGTACAGGTCCCAGAAAAGTAGATAGAGGAGTAGAAGAAGAATCGAAGACGGGGATGATTACCTTTGATTTTTGCCACATCTCCGAAGGATCCATAACTGGGTTACATATTGTATTCTTGCTCTTGGTAATGGCAGATTGCTTAACAGAAGAAGAAGCTTCGACGTGGAAAGAAGAGGCCATTGTTGAGTAGCTTGGGTTTGAAGTTTTTTTTTAAGAAATCTAAAAAATAGGACAATGTGAAAAGAATGCAGATAGCAAAGCAAGTGGCCTGACGACTAGGGTTTAAGGTTTTAAAGGCTTGAAGGATACGAAACGTTAAGAGGGTAGTGAAGGTTCATGTGCCAAAATAAGGCTATTACATTAGGGATAATCATGATACTGAGCCAAATTCCTAGAAAACTAGTGTCAATTACGAGGCCATTTAAAATTTAATTCTCTTCGTGGCTATCGAAAACAAAATTTTAGGGGCTACCTATTAAGTGACTATTTTTTAAACAAAATAAATAAACTGCTTGGCCAGTAGGTAATCATCTTCAGTAGCATAACAAAATAATATTGATTGCCTAAGTGTCAATATCAGTGATTTGGCTCAGACATTCAACAAAAGTTAGCTATTCGACAAAGATGAATTTGACAAAGGAGAGTAAGGATAAACGTCTCTGAAAACTTCTATGTACGATTGTCAAAGTGAAGTTGTCAGAAGCACGCCACTTGACAGACAAATTTAGATGATCGACGGACAAGTCAAGTCTAAGGTTGTCAAAGAAGAGGGCATGTCAAGGTAACTTGGTTGTTGAATGTTGAAGGCAAGATAAGATATCAGATAGAAGCCGTTGAAGACTGTTACACCAATTCAAAATAGTTATGTGAAACATGTAAACTGTCACTTACGTGGCTTAGGATAATGGTTTACATGGGTTAAGTTAATGGTCAATGCAATGCAAACCATTATATACGTGGCAATTAAATAGATAGGCATTTTCTTCAGTCATTTGCCTATAAATACTGAGTTAATTGTTGTGAAATGGGTTGGCAACTCCTGATTAAAAATCCTAACATCTTAAATGAGCAGATTAAAGGATCAACATCAAATTATGCTTTCCACCTTATATTTCTGTCAAATTTAATTCAAAGTCCTTTATTTTTCCAGTCCTTTATTCGCTTTCATTTATCTTCTAGCAATTTAATCTCTTTCATTTAAATGTTTTCGTTTAATCGCTTTCATTAACATTCTACACTTTAATTTTCTACTCTTTACATTTCTGCACTTTATATTCTGTCATTTACTTTCTGCCATTTTGCCTTCTACAGCTACCTTTTTCATACACTTTACATTTCACAAATTACCTTCCTGTCATTTTACTGTTTTTGTTTAACTTCTGCAAAAAGCTTGTTTTCAGGCCTCACGATCTTTCATACAAAATTTGTCAAAGCATTAGCACTCGACACATTTGTTCTTTTAAATGAGATTACCGCATAACTTTGAAAATAGAATCATTCTCAATAGAATCAAGTATTTGTTATTGGATTTGGCCTTCAACAAACGATCTCTGTTAACAAATTAACACATAGGAAATTTGTTGTTCGATTCTGGTTAGACCAAAAAATCACCGTAAACAGCCCCTAAAGAAGTGACTGGCACAAAGTATGATAAAGACATCTCTATAAGCCAAACCTCAACATACTAGGAATGCTACCCTTCCAAGTATGCATTATAGAGGAATCTTTTAGCTTAGAAGTCAACATCTTTTAAAATAAAACAACATGGCTTGCAAAAAAATAAAGAAAAGCTTGGAAAAAGATCTTGAGTCATAAAAACATTCTTCCATATCATCATATAAAACATAAGTTCATAAATAAGGAGGAGTTTCTCTCTATTTTCAAATCATCAGGCATGTATAAAATAAACACATATGTATGTGGCATTACAACAAATGTCATATACACAAACAATGCATTAGTGAGCCAAATCCCAACCAAGAATCTTGCCTACATAATGTAGAGCACATCTAAGAATAACCAAACTAGCCAAAGCATGCATCTACCCTCACAAACAATAAGATAGATGACTACTGTTGACTACCCTAAGTCGTCGATTAAGGACCTAAGTCCTTACTTCTATCTATAACATGAAAGATAAGAGGGTAAGTTTTCCATAACTTAGTAATAGATAACATTTCTATAACACAAAGGAAGTTTAGAATGAAACTAAAATGTTCTAAATATTTAGTGTAACATGAAAGGAAAGTTCTCATAAAATTATTTGTTAATAAAACCAAAATACAACGCTTATGAATCCTTCTTGAAGAGAGAAATTCTGAAAGCAAGTCTAAACATAGTACCTAGAATTATAGCTAAAAAAAACATGAGGGAAACTACAACCATTTGGAAATTTGTCTAACTAAATACATGCCACAACACATTCTTGTCATAGAAATAGCAACATTCATAACCATACTTGGACATTACAAATGTCCCAAGATGGTATCCTCATCTATGAATTTATTGTACATAGGTGCTCATAGTGCCATTCCTAAGCTTCTGTATATATCAGGCTCTCATCTAGGTGTTACACATTGCTACCCCCAAGTGATACACCTTCTCTTGCAATGTCACGCCCCATTTTGGGAACATGACCAACATGGAGATGGACTTCATCTACCACCAGCCTAACCTAGGCCATTAACACATGAAATAACTATAATATATATGTTCATTTTACAATTAACACAAGAATTCCTAGGTGTTCTATCTAATTACAGAGCGACTTAGACACCCAACAATTATATGTACCAGCATTCCAAGATAAAGGAACATAGACCTGAAGACTCCGCTACTCCTCATAAGGAGATTCGCCTTCTAACACAGAACCTGCAAGGGTACACAAAGGAAGGAATAAGTATGAAAATACTCAGTAAGGGAGAAACAACTAGAAATTTAAATGAACTTTGTACCACTTACAGGGATGGGACACAAAGAGGAACCCCATCCACCAACATAAGACCAAGGACTCACCTCACATAACCTGCAAGTGGAGTAAAGAGTCCTACCATATAGACACATGCATCACTTAAAACATGCCTCATGAGTAGATCACCAAACTTGTTTCAATCTGTTTTCAGAACAGACTATTAGTAGACACACACAAGTATATATATAATTAAGGCTAGAGTCCCTATAAAAAGAACACCCATAGATGAGCACACACATTTATGATTTTAATATTGTCCACCGTTCCAAGACATTTAATTTAATAATGATGATGTCTACCATTATAGGACATTTGATTTATGATATGTCGACATTGAATTTACGGTTTGTCCACCGTTCCAGGACAATTGAATTTATGATATGTCAACATTGAATTTATGGTTTGTGCATCGTTCTAGGACAATTGAATTAATAATATGTGAACATTGAATTTAAGGTTTGTCCACCATTATAGGACAATTGAATTTATGGTATGTTGACATTGAATTTATGGTTTGTCCACCGTTCCAAGACAATTGAATTTATAATATGTTGGCATTGAATATAAGGTTTGTCCACCATTCCAGGACAATTGAATTTATGATATGTCGACATTGAATTTAAGGTTTGTCCATCAGGTTTGTCCACCATTCTAGGACAATTGAATTTATGATATGTCGACATTGAATTTATGGTTTGTCCACCATTCCAGGCCAATTGAAAAGAGTGACCATCGAGGTCAATCCATAGTAATTAATACAATTCTTTCTTGGCAAAGTCCCAGGAATATAATCCCCTCTTGGCAAAGCCACAGGAATATAATTCTATATGAGTCCACTATAACCATCACATATGATCAATTATAATTAAATATTACCTCAGCACCAATAATATTCAACCAAAGAAAGCATTTATACATATGTACATTATGTAGGCATATCATAGTATAATAAGTCAATTAATGACTACCACCCCATAATATGATCTCCCACGCATAACTTACTATCATCAAAGGGTCACTTATTCAAGTAAGAATAAAATAGTAGAATTAATTGTTTAGAAGAGTAACTCATCGCAACACATCACGTAGCACTTACAACCATAAGATTCATCTAAAGTAAAATGTAAGACAAGCATAAGAAATTTTTGTCATTTACATATGTAACATTCATAGCATATTATATAAATTTATTCACATCCATGCTTGAACAATTCATAGCATATAATATAAATTTATTCACATCCATGCTTGAACAATTTATTCTTTTTCAAAAAAGAATAAAATTTTCCCTTTCGCACCTACTAAGGCTCCAACATTAAGAGGATATCAAGACACATAATTTACTTTTCCAAATGAAGAGAAAGGTGCTCCCATTAGGATCACTTTATTGTTTCACTAGACTTAATGTGACCATTTAAATCACCATTGAGTGAACCTATATAGGAGTTAAAAGTCGTGAGACTACTCCTTTATGTGTTAATTACCTCTTCTTACAAAGCTTAGAAGCCAAACCGCTCTAAACCAATTAAATTTCTACACATAATCACCCATGCTCAGTTTAAGACTAAAATTTGGACCCTATACTTGATGAATTTTCTGAGCAGCCATCACAAATCCAAAATTCATGAAATTTGGTAGGCATCATCTCAATATCTCTAGAATCTTAGATAAAAATTTCAAAACAAAATACTTTGATTTGCTTCTTCAAAATACTAAAGCACAGATGCTGCACAGACTGATTCTGCAGCTTCTATAGCCTCGGTCTTGCAAGAATTTGGCCCACAAAAAACAATTCCAAAAATTGTAAAATTTGGTAAATAGACCCATTTATGTGTTAGTACACTATGGTAAACATTTCAGCTCGAAACTCTATGATTTGTCCCCTCAAATGGTTACTTTAGTACCCATACATCAGGATTGCTTAATTCAGCTATAGGTTATGTTCTGTCATGCAATAGACCATCTTAAACATATCCAAATACAATGAAATTTTCCAGATCATGAGATTTATATCTTCAATACGTGCGATTAAAATTTCAGGTCAAAAAAAGACATTTAACTACCGAAACCAAACAAATTTCCAAAACTGTCCAAATTTTCCTCTGCACTACACAAGCATTGTTTCCATGCTCATTTGACCAAGCAAACTAATTTAAAGTAGCTTGAAACTTTCCAGATCAGTTTTCCACTATATAAAGAATATTTCCACCAAGTTTTATGATTTTTGGAGTTGGTTTGGTCACTCAAAAACACATGATACCAGAAGCATGACAAATCAGTCATGTTATGCCCTTTACAAACTTCAGCTGCTGTTCTAAGGGCTTTTGGAATAATTTAGACACATACTTGGGTATTATACCTCATTACATACCAAATTTCAAATCAATAAGATCTCATTTAGTGCCACAAATAGATCAAAAGTTCGGCAGCATCAGTGACAACAGTAACATTAAGCAATTCCAATTCCATTATTCATAACGTTGTACACTTTCTAAAATTTGGCTACAAAAATCAAATTGTGACTTACTCATTACCCTCCCTACCATTTTCAGCCACGTTCTTCCATTATCAAGGTTACACATTCCAAGTTCTTCTACTTCAATATACAAATAAACTTTCAAAATCTCACTTTCACATATTCCTCAAGCCAAAACATTTCAAACTAGAAATTTCATATGTAAATATATATATTTATATAGGTATATCCTCAAGCAGCTCCTCACAAAAACACAAATCGGTATATATTTCTAACCCCTCATATCCCAACCAGCACAAGCAACTCATAAGGATCATAAATAAAAAATTTGCATAGAAGATCATCAGATTAATTTCCTTTTACCTCTCAACTGCTCTATTTTCCCTTCTCTTTATTGTTCTCAAGTTTCTCCTCTCTAATTCGTGAGGGAGGATAGCTCCCAGCTCTAAGTTGCCTCCTTCTTTTCCCCTCAAAAGTCAAATTAGGAGAACTAGCTCACAAAAGAATGTAGATCCTAAATCGCTCTTACCTCTCACTGATCAGCTTCAATGGCGTCAATAACCTCCTTTGGATTGCCAAGAGGAAGGAGAAAGACCACCAGCCAGTGGTGGCACCACCAGGAACAAAAACAGAGCTGAAGTGGTGGTTGAAACTCACTCATGCTTACCGTGATCCTCCTCTTTCTCTCTCTCTTGGCTTTTCCCTTCTTCTTTCTCTTTCCTTTTGGCCAATGGGAGCTTGGCTTCTATGAGAAGGTAATCTTATCCAATGGATAATAATACTCCAAGTGTCCCCATCTCAAGTGCCCACTTCCTTTTTACTTAAATCTCATAAAAGCCATCACCCTTTTTTCTTTTAATTCACTTGGATCCTTGAGCTTTTCAATTAAAAAAATTTCCTAAATCACTCTCAAGGTCCACAATTATTTTATTTCCCCCTTGACATACCTTCCTAACAAATTTAAGAAATTCACATTGTCCAAAGTTTCCAAACAAATCCCAAAATTTGCTATCATTAATTTTAGTTAAATCCCTTATTGAGGATTTTTTTGAAAATTTCTCATAATAGGATTTAGAAATTTCAATATTTTTATGGTTCCACTAAATTTCAAAGTTACCCCAAAATCTCACATATAAGTATATAATAAGATTAATACATTTACCAAGTGAATTTAAAATTCACGGGTATTACATGCTAACTCTAACATGTCCATATTTGGGTGTTTCAATGTTCGTCCCCAAAGTGGCATAATCATCAACCTTAGCATTTTATGGGTTCTTCATACTTAACACCTAACTAAAGAGCATAACCTTACTACACATTTTAAATCATGGTCTTACACTAAGAAGACTTGGCTTGTCCCACAGGAGACAATTCATAAGTTAATGAAATAGGAAGATAATTATCTTGGAACATGAAATCATGGTTTACCAATCAAACATAATTATTCAATAATTTTAATTAAAATAAAATATGCCCATAGCAATGTCATCCACTCACTTAGTATTTGATGACAAAGATAAGCTACACATGTTACAACTTGATCCCCCTAAGGGATTATCCTCAAATGGCCTCTACAATATGATATACTATAAAACATAATTAGCACTTAAACTTGCATTAGACCTTATAAAGATAAGCTACACATGTTACAACTTGGATAAGCTACACATGTTACAACTTGATCCCCCTAAGGAATTATCCTCAAATGGCCTCTACAATATGATATACCATAAAACATAATTAGCACTTAAACTTGCATTAGACCTTATAATGCTTTTGTAACTCAATAATATTCACATCTTAGGTTTCAATCACATACCATACCCTTAACTAAAATCTTAAACCCAAGTTATAGGTTTTCTATGGCAACTTAAACAACCTGTATACACTTGGGGTGTTAAGGCCTACCATATGGAGCAAAGATTGCACAAAAAGGATGTGGGTAGCCTTGCTACAACTCCAAGCTTCACAAGATACTTTAAAGAACATTATTTCAAAGGGTTTATAAGGAAAACCATGGAAGGAAATGGAGAAACCCGAAAATAAAGGAAATAAGAGGAATAACTCTCTCACCTAATACCTAAAAGGCTTGAAACAAAATTCCATTAAGCAAATCAATTAACTTTCCCCTCCTCCAAGTAGCTAGGTGCACAAAGAAGAGAGAAGAGAAAATTTTCTTTGAGAGAAAAGATAGCCAAGCATGAAAGGAGGAAATAAAGAGAAATCTTAGGGTTTTGAAGAGTTTCCCCATGCTAAAGACCATTTTCCCCTTCCATTTCAAGTTCATAAAGCTTGCAGAGGTCTAAAATGAGGGGTAAACTTGTAATTTTCCTCCTTGAAATAATCCTTCGTCATAAGCCCTAATGCTAATGATTGATCAGGGCTACCAGTTAACCATCCCACTTCTAGAGCTGAGGCCTTTGCCTACCAAAGACTACTTGGTTGACTGACTAGGAGCTACTGGTCAACTAGCTCTTTGTGGCTAGAAAAAAGAGCCCCAACCCGCGACCACCCATGACAAGCAAAGCCTAGCTAGTCAATTAGCAGCTCAAACCTCATAAAACATAGGAATTAATGCATACAGACTTCATCTAGCATATCAATTCCTCATACTTAAAGACTCCAACCTCTTGGGGCATCACATTCTCCCTTTTAAAGAAATTTGTTCCCTAAATTTCAAGCTTCAAATATTGACCTTGCCCTCTAAAAAGATGTTAGTACTTGTTGTGCATGTCGTCCTCTAACTACCATGTTGCTTCCTCATTGGAGTGTTACGCCAAACCAACTTTACCAGTGGCACTTCCTTAAAATGAAATTTTCTGACTTGTATGTCTACAATTGCTACATGTACTTCTTCATAAGTTAGCCCTTCATCTAACTGAATCTCTTTGTCCTAAATAACATTTGATGGGTCTAGTAAATACTTCCTCAATATAGACACATAGAACACTAGCTATACATTTTCCATCTTGAGTGATAAGGCTAACCAACAAGCAACTTCACCCACTTTAGCCAAAATCTCGAAAGGACTAATGTATCGTGGACTCAGCTTTCCTTTCTTACCAAACTACATGAATCCTTTCATCGAAGATACTTTCAAGAGCACTAGATCTCCCATTGCAAATTCCAGATCTCTCGATAGCCTATTGTCCATATCAATGTTGTCAAGATCAAGATCTTATGCAAGATCATAAAGGGCACAGGAAAGATCGAATCATAGGATTGAATCGAGGATCGTAAGATTCTATAAAAAAATATTAAAAAGTACATTAAAAATAATATATATATATATATATAATAACATAAATTTTGTATTTAATACAAAACTATCAAAATCTAATTATATTTCAATAAAAAAAAGCTCAAGTGTCAATATTTCATAATCATACATAGATTATCAAAGTATCAAACATAAATCAACAGTCATTAAAATACATAAATCAAAAAAAAATCAATTCTCATTCTCATCACTATCTATATCATCATCATCATCATCATTATCAAAATCCCTTATTTCTATATCTTCATTAATTTCTAAATCATCCACTATTCCATGAGGTGTCGGCTCGTCCATTTCTTCAATGTCAATTATTTCATCTTCTCTTCCTCCATCCTCATCTTCACCTCTCGTTCATTATGTTTTGTGATCCACTCATCATCAGAAGAAACATCTTCTATACTAAAATCAGGATCATTTCTGGCTTTCCTTTCTTGCAATTTTTTATTACACATCTTAAACACCAAGTCATTCAACTTCTTTTGATGCAAACTATTTCTTTTCTTGGTATGAACCTAAATAAATCATAAATTAAGTATATTAAATTACAAACACATAAATGATAATAAAAAAAAGTTAAAACATTTCTTACCCTTTTAAATGCACTCCAATTATGTTCACACCCTGAAGAGCTATAAGTCTAACTTAGTACACAAATTGCAATTTTTGTAGCTCTGGACAATGATCTTCATAGGAATCTCACCATTAAGCTAGCAACTTCTTGTTAATCATAGCCTTTGCAGCTTGCAAACCAGATAAGCCTATTATTCTTTAAATTCTTCAAGTTGCAAATCAACTAAATCCCTCTCCTCATCTAATAACAACTTATCCATACATTCATAAAGTCTATGCTTTAGCATGTAATCTACCTTGAAATTAGGACTGTAATGGATTTGAAGGTTTAAGTAATATGCTACAGCATGTAAAGGTCTGTGTAGTTGAGCTTCCTATCTTTCATCAATAATCTTCCATACAGGTTTATAGCTAAAAAAATAATAATTATAATTAAACTTATGTTAGTTCTCACTTTAATATCAAATAACTTGAAAGTTTAAAAATTAAAACAAGTTAACAATAAAGTGTACCTCTTCTTAACATGTCTCAAGTTAGATTGTATTTTTTCTTTTTCTTGATCCATTCCAGTATAAATGTAACCCACGATTGGCTTTTCATCTAAATCTATGTGAAGCACTTTGATTAAATGATATGCAGCCTTTAGGCATATAGTGATATTTTTCCAAAACCTACTATCCAAAGCCATCTTCTCGACCCATTTTCCATATTGTGTAGTGGCATACTGCCTACCCTTCCATTGTCTAGAAGTAAACATAGACATAATAGCTCCCTTGTTGTCAAAAAGGAAACCCAAAGTGAGGTAAGAAGTGGCAAAATGAGTAATAGTAGGTCTAATCAAATCCTTCCCCTTGGTAAAGTACTTCAACATTACAATAAGAATAGTTCTTGAAAACATAAAAGTTGTGATCTTTTTGCCCTTTTTGATTGTTACTTGATGCAATTTAGTTTTCTTTTCAAAATCCTCTAACATCAAGTCAATGCAACGTGCCGCACAAGGGGTCCAAAAAGCCTCTTTCTCTTCTCTATTAATAATTCTTCTACTACTTTATAGTTTGCAGCAATATTAGTCACAACTTGAACAACGTTTTCTTCAGCAACCTACTCCACTATCTCATCTAACATATCAAATACCTTATCAGTAGTTTTAGAGATATCATACACATCTTTAGAGATATCAGACATATCTTTTTTAACAAATTTTTAGTTTCCTCCACTTCTTTCTTCAAGAATTTTTCCCTAATTTCATGATAAGATGCCTTGAATGCTAGCCCATGCCTTGCAACTAGGTCAAACATCTTTTGAAAACTAGAGTTCTTTGCAGCATTAAAAGGAATTGCACTTGTATACAAAAACTTTGTAATTTCCTGATATGCTTTTTCCCTCAAGTCTTTTTTTAAAATTTGATTAATGGTTGTTTGGGTACTTTTTCCACTTCTATACTTGGTCACAAAAGTAGACCTAATATCTCTTTTACCTAGCTTGTTTTCCTTCCCTTAATCCCTTGCACTAACTACTTCATCTCCTCCAATTTCCTCTTCCATATTATAGTCATCAATACTTTCTGTTCCTATTATTTGTTTCTTAGACATTGTATGTTGAGCATTTTTTACCAAAACTTTTAACATTAGCTTCCTTACATCATCAGGAGCAACATTACCTTTTGTATTTGCCAAATAATGTTTCAAATGATAAACCCCACCCATACAAACTTTATTACAATATTTACACCTCACTTTTCTAGACTCTACCTCAACTGGATAACTATATTGGCATCTTATATCAGTTCTTGCTCCTGAAGCATTTTTCCTTTTTTTTTTTGAAGTTTTACTAGCTCCCACTCCCGCACTCCCAAATGTACCAATAGATGAAGGTAATTGAGATTGATCCATTGACATTTGAAACTGATTTCTATCTATTACAATTAATAAAATTGAAAAGAATATATCAGAACTAGGACAACATATAAGAATTTCACAGTCTTACAGTCATATAATCACATTTCACAAGTTCACAAATCACAATTCCAATATTTCAGCCCATGGTCAGCACTTTAGTACAAACAATAAGTCCTGACCAAATTCTAAAGTAATATCATAATTCATAAATTCACAATTCCAATCAGATCAGTTCACAGTTCTAAATCAGTAAATCCTAAATTCCTAATAATATCTGTATATTATATCTCATATTACAATTTAGCATTTAACTAAACTAATAAACCCAACTCCAACAGACCAAGTCCAAAATTTAAAAAAAAAAATCAGACTTTTAAGTTTCAACAGCACCATCATCAATGGTCTTGTTGTCTTAGTGTGAAAAGTGAAAACCCACTCCATTTTTAGACCTCAGGAAGAACAATGGAACAAGAAAGCAAGGATTTACTGATTTAAGATGTTCAGATAGGAAGGAACTTACTGATTTATTCTCGGAAGAAACCACCACATGAAATTGAAGAAGCTGACCTATAATCAATGAGCTAATAACGAACAAAGTTGATCCATGCAGGTCATCGGAGATGAACAATGACAGAAGCCACGACCAACGATGGAGGTTTGGTCACGAGTCATGATGCCACAGCTGATTGGGAAGACTGATTCGAAAGACGGGAAAAGAGAAATCTAGCACCAAATCCAAGAAGAAATAAACATAGAAAGGAATTAGGGATTGAAACATTCAATCCAAACAAAATGACGTCGTCCCAGCAGCGAAAAAAAAAAACTCAAAATGGCATCATTTTGCTAGAGAATTTTTTTCCAAGAAAAAATGATGGGATCATGTAGGATCGTAAGAACCCATGATCATACATGCAAGATTAGGATCCTACATGATCCCAGTGCAAAATTAATCCTGAGTCAGATCAAGATCGATTTTGGTCCATGATCCAGCATTAGATCTTGACAACATTGGTCCACATAGGCCTTTTGCCTACTTTGTGCTGCTATAATCCTCTATTTAATCATTTAAATCTTCTCTAAGGCACCTTGCACTAGGTCTGATCCCAACAACTTGGTTTAAACAACCTCGAACCAACTAATTGGTGATCTATATTGCCTCCTAAAAAGAGTCATGAAAGAAGTTATTTGAATGCTTACTTTATAACTATTATTGTATGCAAACTCCACTAAGGGAAGAAACCTTTTCTAACTTCCACTAAAGTCTAAAACACATGCTCTCAACATATCCTCTAGAGTCTAGATGGTCTTCTCAAATTGACCATCTGTTTAAGGGTGAAAATTTGTACTAAGATCCAAGCATACACCCATAGCTTCCTAAAAGGATTTCTAAAACCATGAAGTAAACTTAGGACCTCTGTCCAAGATGATGGATAAGGGAACTCCATACAACTTCACAATCTTGTCAATATAAAGATGGGCATACTTCTCAATATTGTGTGTTATCTTAATTGGAAGGAAATGCACGAACTTAATCAAAGGCCCAAATAGAATCGTACCCCTTATAAGTACAAGGTAAAATAGATGTAATATCTGAGGTATTAAGTAGCTAGTAAGAGAGGGTAATTCGCACAAATATAAATTTTTTGTGAATGAATAAGCATTTAAGTGGAAAACTTGAGTAGCGAGAAAGGAATAAAGTGAAAAAAGGAAAATAATAAATAATTCGTTAGGAGTAGCATAAGTAAGGGCCTTTAAGGAGAGAAAGGTTGGAGAGGTGAAGTTTCAGAGTCAGTGCCATGAGAATGGTGGAAGTGGAGGCACGACCATGTATAGGACATTGAGAGGGATCAAAGTGAACAAAATATAAATTTTTGTATTTTTAACAAAATGTATTGTGAAATGGAAATTTGGTGTATAGGTGTTGTTTTTTACTAAAGTATGGTTTACTGATTGATTTAAAAGAATTTCCATAATTCTTTGAGGCTCTAATGGAACTTGCTTCATTGTAGGGACCAAATTGAAAGAAAGTGGGCCTCACCTCCCTTAAAACACAATACCTTGTAGCATTTCACACATTCTCATGCCTTTTTCATCTCTTACTATCCCTCTCATGCTTTCTCCCCCTCCCTTGGTTGTCTTTCATCCTCATGGTCAAATAAGGCTCTTGATGGTGGCTCCACCACTAACTCCGGTGAGTTTCCTTAACTGACAGCCTCTCCCCCATCGAATTTCCCTCCTCAAGGTAAGAACAAAGATTCTTTTCTCTTCTTCCTAGTTTCTTGCAAGAAAAACCCTGAGTTGGAAATTTTGGGAACTATGACATTGGAATGGATTTTAAGGGAAATTGTCTCTCCATGTTCTTAATTAAAGTAAGGACTTAAAAATACAAAGAACATGTGGCTAAAATCATGTTTGGAATGGGATGAGAAAGATTAGAAATAAGAGAAATTAAAGGTGCTAATGTAAAAGCTTTAGATTAGATTCTTGTTGTTGCTCACATTAGCTTTAGAAAATGTTTTTAAGTATTTTGGAACCTAAACCAAGTGGCCAAAGTAAGGAAAGTAAGTTAAGGTTTGATATGGGTGATTTTTGGGGCCTTTGGGGTAGGCTAAGAGGCTGCCATGGGTGCCTTAGGCATCCTGACCTGGTCTGGGTAGCCCATACTTTTCCTCTATTTTTATGTTGTTCAAGTCTTATCTTGCATCTTTTATTTCTCTTTTGTCTTTTAAGCTTGAGTAACAATTATAGGGACTTTTTACACTATCCTCACTTTACCTAAACCTCCATGATTCAAGGAAAAATTTTGGGAAGTAATCTTAATTAACACTAATAAGCATTAAAGGAGCAGTTCTTTGGCTTGCAAACTTTCCAATTTAGGCTTGAAGGTAAGGTAAGTAGTTAATTCTACTCTTCACAAAGATGAAATTGTTAATGCTTCATGATTGGTTGTTTAATATAATGTGGATTCCTTTTCTTGTTTTGATAACCCTTACCTATAAGGTTCCATGAAGTCAAAATAGCTCGAAACTAGTCAATATAGAAAGTAAGGATGTAAGCACTTGTTTTTGCACAAAAGATATAAGAGAGGATATTACCCCATATCACACTAAGATTTGGATGCTTCATGCTAAGGATACTTGAGGCATGAAGAGCTAATGTGAGGAATTCTAACTTGGAAAAAATCCTTCACAATGTGACAATAGTACTTCGCCAAGCCAAATAAACTACGAATTTCTATGAAGGTGGTTGGCTTTGGAAACTTACACATAACATCTACCTTGGTTGAGCCCACTTGGTACCCTCCTTCGATGCCATATGCCTTAGAAAGGACACTTCATTAAGCTAGAATTCACACTTTAAAAATTTGGCATACAACTTTCCTTCTCATAGCCTTTACAGAACAATCCTCAAGTGTTGCTCATGTTCCTCTAGGCTTATAGAATATACTAGAATATCATCGATGAACAATATCACAAACTTGTCTAAGACATGCTTCAACACTTTGTTCATCAATTCCATAAAAGTCACTAGTGCATTCGTCAATCTGAGCAGTATAACCAAGAACTCATAGTGGCTATATCAAGTTGAGAAGGTGGTCTAAGGAATATCACCCTTTTTGATCTTCAATTAATGGTATGCCAACCAGACGTCTTTCTTTGAAAAGTATTGAGCACCTGGTAGTTGATCAAATAGATAATCAATATGTGGCAATGGATAATTATTACGTATGGTAACCTTGTTCAATTGTCGGTAATCAATACATAATCTTAAGGGCCCATCTTTCTTCTTCACAAAGAGATTCAGAACATCACATATGGAAGTGCTTAGCCTAATAAATCCTTTATCTAACAAATCTTGGAGCTGATTTTTCAACTCTTATAACTCCATTAGTGTCATCCGATAAAGTGGTATGGATATAGATTGGTTTCTAGGAACCACATCAATATTGAACTCAATTGCTCTATTAACCGTAGGAACTATATCTATGGTTCTTGATGTTGTTTGGCCTACTTTGAGATAAATGTAGATGAACATGCAAACATAGATGCTAAAAAATTTTATGATATGTTGAAAGTTGTTGAAGAGCCACTGTTGGGTGTTCTGGCAAGTGCACCAGTCGCACAAGTAATATAGTGTAAAAATGAGTAAAGAGTTATCGTCTCCACAGGGACTAACGTGCTAAGTACTCCAAAAATTCAAACGCATTATTTAGGCAAACCAATTTTTGATTTTAGAAAGCTCTAATTGAAAGTAAAATCAAATCGCAATAGAATCGAATGGAAATAATTCAAATAAAAGGCCTAGAGTTACTAATTCCCTTCTTTCATTCTAGGAATTGCTAATTCTCCCTAACACTTGTGATTCAAATCAATTATACATATTAATCTTAGGTTTTCTAACGGCTTAAAGTAATTCTCCCGAACCTAAATTAAGCTACTCAACTCTACACAATCCCTTATGTGAGTTTAAGTCGAATTAATGTTAACCTAATTTGATTAAACGAGGTTAATTAATCCTATTAATTAACAAGTAAAACCCCTAAGTTCTATCACTCGCCCTAATCATTCAGTGTTCTACCAACATCTCCTTTTCCCGAGTTTGACGAAAGCAACAAACAAGACATAAAGTGGCCAATTTTATAACAAGTAGATTAAATATGAATGATAGGTGTGTATTAAATTAAAAAGAATCACAAGTTTCAAGAGAAATACAAATCCTAATCTGAAATTGGGTTCATAGTAACCCTAGAACAGAAAATCAGCCACTCATGGCTCTAAAATTTCAGAAAACAGTAAAAGAATGAGCAAACTCCATGAATCTGAGGTTGGGTTGACAGAATTTGGGCTTGATCGACTTCGGGAATGGATTCCTCCTCCTCCTCTAGCAAAAGTCAGCGCCTCCCCTCTATCTCCCACTCAGAATGCCCTAGAAAATATGTTCTGATGCATTTAAATCAGTGCAGGATCACGAATCACCGCTATAACGATGAATTCCCACCGCTATAGCGGTGGGAGGCAGAGAAGAAAGCTTAAAAATGTGTTTTTCCAGGTTCTACCGCTATAGCGGTGAAGATCCACCGCTATAGTGGTGGCTGGCAGAGAAGAAGGCTCCAAAATTCTTTTCTCAGCACTGCTATAGCATGTAGATTCTACCGCTATAGCTATGGGAGACAGCAATCACATCAGCATTTTCAGAATTTCAGCTCTAGCATTACATCTTCTAACATGAACTTTTTACCAACTCAACCTACACCAAAAATAGCAAATAAACCCATTAAATTGCATAAAAGAATCATGAAATCACTCCATTTATTAAAAGATCAAAGAAAACTAAAACTAATCTAAACTACTCAAAACATGAGTTAAGAAATACAAGACAACAAGAAAGAGATCAAAAGAGAGGATATTTAGCATCAAAATGGCACTAAATTAAGAACTCAACACTCCCCCAAACTTGAACCTTTGCTTGTCCTCAAGCAAAAACTTTCAATGAGAAAAATTTTGAGAAAAATATGTGTGACGATGAATATGTGCAACTAGGAGGAGTAAAGATCTGAAAATGTGAATTAAAACAAACCAAGCTTCATCAAACAATTACTCAAAAGATTTAACTCAAGAGTTTGCAATCTTAAGGATTCAATAAGAAGTGTTAACCAAACCACAAGAAAATTTGAAATCAAAGCTTCACCTCTTGGAACAGTTTATAAAACCAAATTCACAAAAATTCCAAAACTAAATTACTTCTTTGTTCTCAAAGGCATCGTTTTATTTCGATTCTCAAGGGCTTCACTGTTTTGTTCTCAAGAATATAGCTTCCTAACTTTCCTTATTTCCTTTGGAAATTTTTTTTTGCCAATTTTCTCATTTTATTTTAATTACAGGAACTTATCCCTTATTGAAACTTTCAGCTATCCCCTTATTGAATCCTTTTTTCACTAGCCTCTTATTGAACTTTTTTTTAAAAATATATAAATATGAAAATGATCTAAAAGCCATTCAAAGAGACAAAAACAAGACTCCTGTTATTTTGAAGTGATAGGGCTAACACTTACAAAATATGAAAACTTAAGATTAGCAAACTCAAGAGGTAACTCTTAAAAAGAATTTCATTTGACATGATTTGACTTGCCAAATAATTCCAAACTTTCAGATTTCAAAATTTTCAAAAATTTCCTCCTACTACACATGCATATGGACAACACAAAATTAACCAAAATTTTCTCAAAGAAGAAACCCATCAACAAACCTCTCCCCCAAACTTAAATTTGACAGTATCTTCACTGTCCCAGATCAGCACAATAGAGGAAAAGAAGAAACAACATAATAAAAAAAAATAAAACAAAACAAAATGCTATTATAAACATCCTAACTGCCATTCACCAAGATAATAAACATGACCATATTCAGCATTTATCAGTTCAACTCCAAATAAATAATAAATAGCAGTTAAAATATTACCAATAGCAGCATATCAAACCAAAAAATAAAAATAAAAAAGACTACGAAAGCAATAAACTTGGGTTACCTCCCAAGAGCGCTAAGTTTATAGTCTTCAGCCAGACTTTACCAGTTTTATCCAGGATCATAATAACCCATGGAAAAGTCTTGAAGTTGAATTGACATTGTTTCATCCTTATTATTGCTGGCTTCCTTTTCCATCGATGATTTTGCAATATTGAACACATTGAAAGTCTATATCTCCTTCTGAACTATCAGAGTTAATGTCCCATGAGCCATATTAATCACCGCTCCTGAAGTAGCCAAGAATGGCCTACCCAGAATGAGAGGGATTTCCTCATCTTCTGTCATGTCTAATACTACAAAATCTACAGGAAAGAAGAATTTTCCCACTTTGACTAGCATATCTTCTACTATCCTATATGAATGTCTCAAGGATCGGTCGACGAGCTGAAGAGTCATCATAGCTGGTTTCACCTGACCAATCCCGAGTTTCTTGAAAATTGATAGTGGCATAAGATTAATGCTAGCCCCAAGATCACATAAAGTCTTCTTGAATGTGACATCCCCAATAGTATAGGGGATGGAGAAACTCCCTGGATCCTTGAGTTTCAGAGGTAACTTCTTATGTATGATTGCACTGCACTCTTCATTCAATGTGACTTTTTCATTATTTCCCATCTTCTTCTTTTTCAGCAACATTTCCTTTATGAATTTTGCATACATTGGCATTTGTTCCATAGCTTCAGCAAAAAGTATGCTTATTTGTAATTTACTCAATACCTCTAAGAATCTGCTGAACTGCTTCTCATTGTGCTTTTTGGGCCTCTGAGCCTGAGGATACGGTAGTGGTGGAACAAAAATTTCAGCCCTTCTATCTTTTACCAAACTTCTATATTTACCTTTTTTCTCTGAAACATCAGCTTCCTCAGTTAGAGGTTCAGCAACCTCATCTTTTCCCTCTTCAACAATCACATCTTTAGGTGGATAATGTGATGTAAGAGTATCTGGAAGCTCCTTGCCACTCCTTAAGGTAATAGCATTACAATGCTCTTTCCCCTCCCTTCTTGGGTTATTTTCAGTGTCACTGGGGAGATTACCTTGTGGCCTATTTTTCAAAGTAAGTGCCATATGTCCCATTTGTGTCTCTAAATTTTTTATTGCCAAATTCTGAGTTTGGAACATTGACTCGCTCCTTTCCATAAACTTCATGAACATATCCTCCATTGAAGGTTTCTTTTCCACTTGAGGTAGTGGAGCTCTATTTTGAGGACGATAATTACTCTGATTATTACAACTAGGAGGGTGAGATGGCTTACCAAAGGATGCAGCTGAAGGGTTCAAGCAGTGATTATTGCTCCATGAGAAATTATGATGATTCCTAGAACTCGGATGATATGTGTTAGAGTACTGGTTGTTCTGGTCCTTTTGCAAATTACCCATGTAATTTAACTGTTCCACTAAAGGAAATTCCTCACAACTCCCATTGACATGAGCCCCTCCACAGAAATCACAATTTGCTCCTGGCATAATTATCACATTCACCTTCGCTGATTCATTCTGTCTTGAGCATAACAAGTCCACTTTCCTGGTTAATGCTTCATTTTGAGCTACCAAAGCATTTAGGGTGTCTAATTCCATGACTCCCCTTCTTGAAGCATTCTTGGATAGGCTAGATGCATTTTGGTTCGCCCCTATAGTCTCTATAATTTCTTGGGCTTGTCTGATCTGTTTAGCCATCAGAGCACCACTAGCTGCAGTGTCCAATTTATCTCGTGTCTCATAAGTTAGCCCACTGTAAAAGATAGTGAGTTGTTGCCACTCTTGGATTCCATGATTGGGATACTTGTTCAATAATCCTCTAAATTGCTCCCAAGCTTCAGACAAGCTCTCTCCTTCATGTTGATAAAATGCAATAATTTCATTCCTCAACTTAACTGACCTCGAAGGAGGGAAGAACTTGTCTAAGAATTTCCTTTGGAGTTAATCCCATGTAGTGATGCTCCCTTTTGGTTGAGAAGTCAACCAACTCTTAGCAGCGTTCCTCAATGAAAAAGTGAATAACTTGAGACGAAGAGCATCATCACTCACCCCATTCATCTGAACCATGTCACAGATATCTAAGAAGTTGGTGATGTGATTGTTTGGGTCTTCTATCGGGCTCCTCCTAAACTGGTTCTGCTGGACTAAATTCATCAAGACTGCCTTTATTTCAAAGTTGTTTACACCAAGTGGAGGTTTTACTATGCTGGACGCGTGTCCAGCCTCAGTAGGTGATGCATAATCCCACACAGCTCTATTGTCATCCTCCTGAGGCTCATTTCCAGCCCCATAACCAGCATTAACTCCAAAACCCCGATGGTTTTGGTTATCCTCAGCCATTTCTTCTTGTGTAGCTTGGCTCACTTGATTTCTCCTAGCTCTCGCTTCTCTTCTAGTTCTCCTTGCTAGTCTTTCAATCTCAGGCTCAAAAAGAAGATCAAAAGTATGAGTTTTACCTCGCATACACCATAGAAAACTCCAGTCAGAATTAACAAAAAGGAAATTACAAAAATAATGCTAAAAGCAAAAATGACTAACTACACAAAAACAAATAAAATAAAAAAAAACTAAAACAAAATAGAAAAATGCCTAAGCTAGCACCTTCAAATTTCTTAGAATATTAGCTAAAAATCGTTAGTCCCCGGCAACGGCACCAAAAACTTGTTGGGCGTTCTGGCAAGTGCACCAGTCGCATAAGTAATATAGCGTAAAAATGAGTAAAGAGTTATCGTCTCCACAGGGACTAACGTACTAAGTACTCCAAAAATTCAAACGCATTATTTAGGCAAACCAATTTTTGATTTTAGAAAGCTCTAATTGAAAGTAAAATCAAATCGCAATAGAATCGAATGGAAATAATTCAAATAAAAGGCCTAGAGTTACTAATCCCCCTCTTTCGTTCTAAGAATTGCTAATTCTCACTAACACTTGTGATTCAAATCAATTATACAAATTAATCTTAGGTTTTCTAACAGCTTAAAGTGATTCTCCTGAACCTAAATTAAGCTACTCAACTCTACACAATCCCTTATGTGATTTTAAGTCGAATTAATGTTAACCTAATTTGATTAAACGAGGTTAATTAATATTCCTATTAATTAACAAGTAAAACCCCTAAGTTCTATTACTCGCCCTAATCATTCAGTGTTCTACCAACATCTCCCTTTCCCAAGTTCGATGAAAGCAACAAACAAGACATAAAGTGGCCAATTTTATAACAAGTAGAATAAATATGAATGATAGGTGTGTATTAAATTAAAAAGAATCACAAGTTTCAAGAGAAATACAAATCCTAATATGAAATCGGGTTCATAGTAACCCTAGAACAGAAAATCAGCCACTCATGGCTCTAAAATTACAGAAAACAGTAAAAGAATGAGCAAACTCCATGAATCTGAGGTTGGGTTGACGGAATTCGGGCTTGATCGGCTTTGGGAATGGATTCCTCCTCCTCTTCTAGCAAACGTTGGTGCCTCCCCTCTGTCTCCCACTCAGAATGCCCTAGAAAATATGTTCTAATGCATTTAAATCAATGCAGGATCGCGAACCACCGCTATAGCGATGAATTCCCACCGCTATAGCGGTGAGAAGCAGAGAAGAAAGCTTAAAAATGTGTTTTTCCAGGTTCTACCACTATAGCGGTGAAGATCCACCGCTATAGTGGTGGCTGGCAGAGAATAAGGCTCTAAAATCCTTTTTTCAGTAATCCACTGCTATAGCGGTAGATTCTACCGCTATAGCTGTGGAAGACAGCAATCACATCAGCATTTTTAAAATTTCAGCTCTAGCATTCCATCTTCTAACATGAACTTTTTACCAACTCAACCTACACCAAAAATAGCAAAAGAATCATGAAATCACTCCATTTATTAAAAGATCAAAGAAAACTAAAACTAATCTAAACTATTCAAAACATGAGTTAAGAATTACAAGACAACAAGAAAGAGATCAAAAGAGAGGGTATTTAGCATCAAAATGGCACTAAATTGAGAACTCAACAGCCACTTTATGAAGGATGTAGTTCACACACTCCATTATCGACAATATTTAGATTGTTGAACATCGTGTTGGAGTTCAAACTTAGTGAGCCTTACTATAATCATATTTTAAAAATGGTGAAGGAATTTTTGCTTGCGAATCCCAAGTTACTCCTGACTTGTGTAAGACTAAACAGATGGTTGGAAGACTTTGGTTGGGATATGAGAAAATAGATAAATGCGAGAATGGTTGCATGTAGGCACCATAATTGTTCTAGGCCCATTTTACAATCTTTAGGAAAAATAGAGGTAAAAACAATAAATTTGGTAATTTTTTAGTATTTATAGAGGTCTCGAAGCCCAAAACTAAATGTTTTTAAAAAAGGGTCATTTTAAAAATTTCAAGATTTTGCAGTGGAATTCAAATTTTACAAATGTACATTCTAGAAATCCCTAAGCTTTTTTAAGGTTGAATTACAAAAAAAAAAAAGGGATCAATTTTGAAGAGCTCAAAAGTTTTGGAATTAATTGAAAAAAGAGACTAAGTTGAAATCTCCAAAAGTTGTGGGGTTAATTTCAAAAGGGGAGTCATCTTCAAAATCTCAAAATTTGTTGGCTTCAATTTTGAAATCCCAAAGCTTGTGGGCTTAATTTTGCAAAAGACTAAATTGAAATTCCCAAGAATTTATGGGTTATCTTGCAAAAAAGGATAAATTTGAAAATCTAAAAAACTCTAGGGTCATTTTGTGAAAATGGGTGAATTTGAATATCTCAAAAGTTTTGGGGGGTTAATCTTGAAAAAGGACTAAAGGGAAAATTCCAAGAATTTTGGTGTTATTTACAAAACTTAAGGACTTATTTAAAAATCCTAAAGCTTTTAGAGTTATTTTGGAAGCGGTATAATTTGAAAATCTTAAAGGTTTATTTTTGAAAAGGGCTAAATTGAAAATAACTAAATTTATTAGTTATTTTGAAAATGGGCTATTTCATTTGTAAAATCCCAAAAGCTTGGGGCTAATTTTGGAAAGGGCTTTAAATTTTAAAAAAATAAAAGTTTTGGGTTTGAACTTTGACCAATTTTGGAGAAAGGGGATCTTTTTTCATTTTTAAAAATTCTTTTTGAGGGTTGAAATTCAAATATCAAAATTCTAGGAGGAATTTCACTTCAATTTTTCAAAAGGGGACCATAAATAAATTAAACCTAAAAAGAAAAAAGAGAAATGGGTCTTCTCCTTCAACACATGCAACGCTTCCTTGTAGTGACAATATAAAAGCACTACCAAAAATGAGGTTCATGTTGCAGTAATTAGTGGCCTCTTTGTGGCGAGATGTCTCTTCCTTTGCGATTAATATTGAGGGTGTTTGGAAATAAAAAAATTCTGAGCTATTTTTTTTTAGGTTTTTAAAAATTCTGAGCGATGTTTTTCTTTTTTGGGACCACTTGCTAGCATGTGTCAAAATTTATATTTGCTCTTAGAAGAAAAGTTTCTAACCTTACTTATTTTTTATATAATAAAAGTGATAAAAAAAATTAACTTTTAAAGAATTTCATATTGTAGATAAATATTTTTTTTATTGTCTAAGAAATTGGTTGTACGTAAAATAATTGTTTGTGATAATTACTTCATTTGCTTCAATAACTACGATTTTGAAATGATGATGATCAATACTATGAAGCATCTAATAAATTGATATAATTAGTTTTTGTATCCATATTTTACTTTTTTTCTTATTCTTTTAAATTTAAAACATTTTTGCTCTGCTTCTTTTGAATTATAAAAGTTTGTGTAATTATGTCCATGTTAAATTTCATAACTTTATTGTGATTATATTAATAATAAGTCACTGGCATGTATCCTAATTTTTTTTAATCTTTTTCTAGAATAATTAAGGAAATAAATTTTATAAAAGAATTAACAAATTAATTGTTAAGCATATTAGAAAATTTTTAAAAAGTGAAGAGTAAATAATAAAAATAATAATCTAGTTTATTCAAAATAACTAGTTAAAAAAATATTACATACACACACACACACACACACACACACACACACACACACACACACACACACACACACACACACACACACACACACACATATATATATATAATAAATAGGATGAAAGATTGGGACTTTAACACAAATTAGATAGAGCTATTAAAATTAAATCCCTTTATAATCGTATTGTTAGAACATCGAGATATATTTGATTGTACATGATGATAGGGCTTATACACATAAATGATTACCTTCATGGGTTGAGATTAATAAAATAAGAAAAAGGAGTTTGAGAAATTTTTGCCACAGAAAGTGGATTATACACGTGTAAACATTTCTCTTTGCCTCCAGAAGCAACTTTAGCCTAATACTCTCCTCCTCGGCCAAACTTAGTTCCATTGCCTTCTCAGTGACCGGAAATGCTATTTGAACAGTGTTCACGGTGGGCAATGGAGGGAATGCAGTAGAGAGAAACGAAAACAGAGCAGGTAAGAGCTATTTGTTGAAACTCTTCTCTCGTTTCGTGCATGTGTGTGATTAAACAAAGAAAACGAAATCTCCATCTCACCGACTAAAATTCTGGGCTGAAATTTGTAATTTATGGTTGAGATTGTAGCTGGAAGAGATGAGAAACGAAGCAAGGAATGAAGGAAAACCGAGAGGAATAAGCCAAATGCAGAAAACAGAGTAAAAACGCATCGGATAAGTTGAATATGTTCTGATTTTTGTAATTAAAGTTCGATTCTTCGACATGCAAATAATGTGCTGAAATTTGGGTGTTATAATCTTGAGGATAAGCGGTT
Source organism: Biancaea sappan (assembly GCA_037074585.1). Classification (NCBI taxonomy): domain Eukaryota; kingdom Viridiplantae; phylum Streptophyta; class Magnoliopsida; order Fabales; family Fabaceae; genus Biancaea; species Biancaea sappan. Next base: position 38,140,018 of record CM073491.1, on the reverse strand, counting down.
TTTGATTAAAATTAGTAAGAATTCTGGTTAGAAATTGTGGGTTAATTGCCTTTCGGTTTGGACAATTAATGCTAGGATAAAATTCTGACTTGGAAGGATGAGTAGACTGATTTTTCTGCATAAAACTTTTCTGCAGAAACCGTGGGAAAATTGTAGTCGTTGGAAATAGATTCTTTTGCATAATTTCTTTTCTATAAGATGCACTTAAGGGACAAATGTTCTTGCTTTAATCTCGTAAGTGATAAATGCAAGGATTTTGGACTGTTTGTGATATTAATAAATGTTGGCCATGAAGTTTGAATAAAACAGAGTAATTGGGGTTGAGATCGGGACCATGGAAAAACAGTGGGTATTTGAGAATATCTCTTATGCGTAAATTCTTCTGCTATACTAGTTGGAAATAATGACAAAAATCTTGCATTAGAAAACATGAATGAGGTGCTGCATATGGTTGTTGTCCATGGCTGACTATTCTTGGTGATTTTTAGAGCTACCAATCATTCCCAGAAATTTAGGGAATTTTGGAAGAACCCAAATCTGTCCAAAAATCGGAGTTATGTTAACAAATTTAAGTATATTGATGTTAATACAAGTATGATACCTCCCAAAGTCGATTGCTTGTTTATAGAAAGACTTTCACCAAGATAGTTATGTAAATTCATGTGCTAGTTAGGACAAATTGAGCTGTTAAAGTGCTAGAAATGAGTTGCTATGTCCATGATATCTAAATTGTTGTTTTTATGTCTAAAATCCTAGGTTACTCGAGACCTTTGTAAAATGGTTGGTCCTAGAGTTAAGTTGATTTCGCAAAGTTTAGAAAGCTTAAGTCTTCTCTCAAGTGAATATTCTACTTATGTAAGGATAAGTCTTACAGAAATCGCTTGGCATGAAATATTTTCCTATTTCATGAAATATAACTTATCATGAAATTGTTTTCTAAATAGATTTTCAATTTCCTTTGCAAGCTATATTTTCTCACTTGAGATGAATATATAAGATATTTCAAAGATCTTTGATTGAAAGATTTGGATGAGATTGAGAATACGTTTGTATTTTGAATAAGTCTTGAAAATTTATGGTGATACGAAGAATTATTTGACATGAACCCTCTTGATTTAAATACTTATGTGCAATGGTTCATAATCGTTTTGAATAAATGGTTTCATTTGAGATTTTTTTGATATGATGCTTTACGAGTTATGATTTGTGATATCATGGAAGAATGAGTTATTTGAGTCTTTGACATATGGCTTTGAGACATGAGATACATGCATAAATATATATATATATATATATATATATGTTGAAAATTGTGGAATATGCGAGGAGAGGAACTCATTTTGGAACGATGATACTACAGCGACACTGTTGTCCTTGGTGTGCCTTGGTAATTAGACACCTTAGCTACCAGGGGATTAAGGAGCATGCTAGCCCTATGTTCAGAGCCACACACGGGAGGGAGGCTATGCGTTATGGAGGATACTAGATGTGAGGGTCACATCGGGTGACCAGTTGGTGGATATGGGTAATACGGTGTTGTGGTGGGGAGATATAGAGAGTACTTGATTCGAGGTTCCTCAGAAACATGTCTACTTGATATTATTTCTTGATTTCTTGATTTTATAAACTTGATTGCACTTGATGTTGTTTGTATTTTATTTCTAAAAGCATGAGTTTACATTGCTTTAATACAATATAAACCATTTCAGCTTCTTTTATAACTTTTGAGTTATTTTCTCTGTACTTATTCTATCATGAGTTTAGTACTCACTGGGCTTTTAAGTTCATCCTATCTCTATAATTTTTCCAAGGTAGTTAGTTGAGACAAAAGCATCTCCTGCTATGTATCTATAAAAGAGTACCAAAGAGCTGAGACTCGAATTGATTCTTGGGTGGATATTATGTTAGGTGTTTGATTCATGTATTTTGATTCTAGAGTTGCTCTGTAAGTCCATGGGCAGGATCCTGTAACATATGTATGGGTATGTGTATGTATGTGTGTTGGTAGAGATGAATGGTTGGTGATGCGTTGTTTCCTGACAAGTGTATCGGGTCGCACAAGTAGTAAAGAGAGAGTAACAGATATCGTTCTCAGGGATTGACTTTAACAATTACCAATTTTACTAGCTCAAATTATATTTGGACAATTGAAAAGGTTGAGCAATTGAGTCTAATTTTAACTAAAGTAAACTAAATTAAGACACGAAATAAGCTAGCACAACAAAGAACTATATGAGAACAAAGCGGGCATAGGGAATTATTTTATTTAACTTCTAATCCAATTAATTAATAGACAAACCAATCTTTGAGTCATTAGAGAATACTTCAATATACTTGCAAATTCCTCTTATTGTTGATTAAGTTCACAAAGATATTTGAACCCAATGTCTTGGTGAAACAAATCTTCCTCACTCAATTAATTAGCTAATGTCTTAGTCAAATTAATTAATTCGGAGTTTAAGCTTAAGAACTTATAAAAATCACGCGATTAAGGTTATCTATATCTAGACTAACCCGAATTACAGTAGAAATTACAAAGGCAAGTCTATATCAAGCTATGTCTAGCATTAATATAAACCCTAGGTTCATTGAAGATGGTAGCTAAGCATCTAAGAGTAATGAAAAGCGGTAAAGTATACTCAATAATCGAAATTGCAATTATATTAAAGCATTCAATAACAAAGCTTCATAGAAGTTAATTACATAAATCCCCTAACCCTAGAGACTTAGTTACACATGGTGAAAGAAGAGAAAAACATCACAAATACACTACTAAACATGATACAAGAGGAAGGAGAGAAAGAAATTAGCATCAAACTCAATGAAGAGGTCTCCCTTCTCCTCCGATTGTACCCTAGCAGATAGCCAAAAGATCCCAAAAAATGCTCCAAAAATCCCATTTATAGGCTGAGTCACGAACAGGTCAGGATCCCGGCATCTAGGCACCATGCAGAAAATAGCTGGAACAAGCATCTCTTGGCGCCTAGGCGCCCTAGGTGGTGCCTGAGGCGACACCTTCTAGCCTCGAGATAGAGAGTTAGCGGGCTAGTGCCTGAGGTGCCAGCCATAGAAGGTCAGGCAGAGAGTTCTGGTACTGGTGCCTGAGGCGCCAACCTTCGAATTTTGCACTTAGCTCCAGATTTCTTCAGCTCCCTAACCTGCATCATCCCAAAGCATATACCTACAAGAAAATACACAAAAATTACTCCAAAATGCAGGTAAAAAGGGGATAAAAAAAGGAAAGAACAACGAGAACTACAAGATATAAATAGAATGCAAAAACTAAGATAAAGAGTGCAAAAAGGAAAGCAAAATTGGAGCAAAGGAAAGAAAAAACCCAATAAAATCATAGGAAAATAATGAAAATAAAGGACTTATCAGCTGGGTAATTGTTGTACGAGGACTGGTATGCCTAATTATGTGATCCTTTAGTGTTTAGACGAACTCAAATTATGATTATGTAAAAGACAAGTATGCCTAATTGTGAATTACACTTGAGTACAACTATAATCAATTTATGGAGATGCTTTTATATATATGAATATCAGTCTACATTTCCTTTGATATCTTGAGTTAAATTATGATATAAACTATGTTTCGTTAATAGAGAAGTTTAAGATTTATGTCTCAGTTATTGACAATACAGGTGTTGGGTAGTTTCACTGAGAAAGGCTTATGGATAGAGGTGGACTCTATCCGTGCCACCTCTATCCATGCTGGTCATGCCCCAAGACGGGGTGTAACATGATATCTTTTCATGAATCCAGGTGTTTTAATATTGTTTAAATTTTAAATATTATTGCTTGATATAGTTTAGATGCTGTCGGGACAATTTTTATTTATTGAAAAGACCTTGTGAGATGTTTTCTGATAGATTTAGACTATTGGATTAAGCTTTTCATGTTGAAACGTGTGGTACTCTTCAAAAGGGGGATATGTATTATTTTTAATTGAAAAGTTTACTTTGAAATTAGACATTTGTTTTCAAGATTAGATTTATGGGAAGAATTCTTTTGTGAACAATAGTGTTACAGCAGTATTTGTAGCCCCTAGCATAGCTTGGATAGAATATCTTAGCTAGCAAAGGTTTGGTGATGCTAGTCCCATGGTCTAAGGCCACTTACGGGAGAGGTCAATTTTATTAATTAGGATATTTGGATGTGTGGGCCATGTCAGGTGGCTGGTTGGGTGATGTGGAGATTATGGGAGTTTGGAGGGGGTAGCGTGATCAGTTGAGTTATTTGTTTTTAGTTCTATTAGACGTTCTCCCTGTATCATTTAAGATGTTTAGATTTTGATTTACATTAGTCTACTTTTATTTTTAGCTCATTATTTATATTGGAAATCCTATATTGAATCCTTAAAGATTAAAAGAAATTATTATTTATGTCTTCTTGAAATTTTGGAACTAAATTTTTCGGTTAACCATCTTGGTATTATAATTTATCATTGTAGTAGCTATATTTACTCACTGAGTATCTTTGCACTCACTTCTTTTTTCTTTCCTTTCGAATAGCAAGGTCGAATTGGGATTTCGTAGAAATAGAGGAGTTAGTGGCTCAAAAGGTGACCCAATATTGTACCATTGGGCCTTAACTCTTTTTTTTTTTCTGTCTTGTATTTTTTATTTTTTATTTTTTTTGCCTCTAGATATGGCTTTATAACCTCATAGGCAGGATTCTTGGCCTAACAGGCTAGATGAGTGTAAATCTCTAAATATCTGTAGCTTGTTTGATGTTTGATTTTTTCTAGTCAAGAGCTGAGCTCTCTTTGTTACTTGATTATTTTTTCTGGTCGAAAGCTGAGCTCTCTTTGTTATTTGATTAAAATTAGGTCTGTTGTATAACTTTGGCGTGTTCCAATTTGATGGGAGACTCTGCCAAAAATTTTGCAGAAGTTCTTGATTAACTATTATTAACATTGTGATATTATATTATTCTCTAGGATACTCTTTTGTGGGAATTTATGCCAATGGTTCTTGGATAGGTGTGGTTGAGATTTTTGGAAAGGCTTACGAAGTCGGATATCCTTCACTTCTTCGTGCTGGTTGCACTCCTTTGATCGTGGTGTGACATGGCAATTCTTAGTTGTGGCAATAATATTCTTTTCAACTTTGAAAATTGAAAAATAACCTCTATATGTCTTTTTGGTTATACCACTTGAGACTCTTGTTTGTTTTGAAAGTGAGGAGTGTAAAAAAAATTCAAAGAAAATGATTTGTGAGAGAAGGAAGTGGATTTATGGTTAAAAATAATTTTTTTTTGTATGGAAAAGAATTTGAAAAATTGAGCTCATTCATGGGATGTCCATTGCAAATCTTCTTGTAATACCTATCATTTTCGTGTATGTAACTAGTGAGCTCACTTTCCATGTAATTGTATATGGTTATATGTATGAACTATATTTTAGAATAATAAAGGTGTTAATTGCTGGGTATTTGATGAACCTGAATGCACGTTGATAGCCATGTACATGGAAGCACAAATAGACTCTTGAAGAGTGACAAGAATGAAAGAAATATTGAAATTATATGCTTCTCCATAATTACGATGACAAGTTAGTGTTCGGAGTTTAGTGAGTAGAGGGGTGGTATGTGTGTGACAAGGTGACTTCACCGTGGTGTGTAATTAATGTGGAAGGATGAGTTTTATCCAAGTGTGACATATTTGCCCCTAGACCACAACATTACTTCATTTTTGAGGAGGGGTAAAATCGTCCATGAGCCTTTTTAGAATATAAGTCAAAACTTCCTTTCTCTTTGCCACTAGACACATACACACACACCCCTTGGTCTCTTGCTCATCCCTTCCACGCCCAAGCACTCACACATCCTAGCCCATTTGAGCTTCCATCTCCAGCGGCTGCTCATATCACCACTAGCACTTTAAGAAGAGGTTAGTTGGAATCAGGGACAGATCTAGGAATTTTGGTTAGTAGGGATAAGAAATAGTCTATAAATATTTTTACTAAAAAATATTATAAATATGCATAAGGGATGTGATATAAAATACACAAGATATAAACTTATTTAGGTGATGTCATGGTAGGATATAACTAATTTTTAAATTCAATTTAAAAAAAAGTTTTATTGGGTAGGGTACATGTAGGGGCAATATCTAAATTTTTGTGAGGGCAATTGCCCCCAAAGCCTTGAAGGTAGATCTGTCCTGGTTTGGAATCCTTTCCTTCTTTCTCATTCTTGCCCCTTTTGTGCCCTAGCATGAGAATGTTGAAATTTCGTTGAGGGGTAGAGTCTTGGTTCTATTGCTTCTCTTCTATGATCCTATGCCATTGAAACATTTTGGAATAGAACTTGGTTTCTTGAAACTTTTGCAATATGGGTGTTGTCAAGAGGGAAATTTGGAATGGTTTTGTGAAATTCTTGGAACCATTGAGTTATTTGATGTGTTGGAAATATTTATGGATGATAAAATTACAACTTTTGACTTGGCTAGATCAAAGAAGATAGGAGAGGGAACTAAGGGAAGGTTTTGGGATGTAGAATAGAGCACCCACTACCAAAGAGGAATGTGCAGGCCATGGCACCCCAGGCACCCTCTTGGCCAAGAGTCCCAAGGCACCACTTGACTCAAGAGTACAGGCCGTGGCACCTCAAGTTGCGAGGAAGGCTTAGGAAAGCCTTGTGGAAAGTTGTCCTACCTTGATTAAGTGCTAAACTCTTAATGGCATGCTCCATAGGTGCTTTGAGGGATCAATTGAAGTTTGTTTGTAGTCTCTAAAGTGCATAATTGTAATTCAGCTTCTAGATGAATAGCTAACCGACTCGATTAAGTTTGAAAATGAATCTTACAACCAAGGCATCTCATAGTATGCCAATAGGGGCTGGAAATAATGTACATGTCTATGATGGAATGTTAGGCATGATAGAGGACTTGTGTATACATGTTTAGGATTATACATACATATCATGTTAGTTAGTAAATTATGGGTATAGGTTCATGATTATGCATGTATATAACATGAAGTTATGCCCATAAATTCATATGCATATACCCATGATAAATCACATGAGATGACCATTGATATGTATCTATGATAAGTTGCGAGATGAGTATTAGCATGTGGTCATGGCAGAATGCATGAGATAAGTCTTGGTAATGTGTTGCTTATATCTAGTGCTATTTCACGAATGAACTTCCATGTGATTGTGCTTGATATAATGATTTAGTGAACCATGGTGGTGCATCCCATGAAAGAATATATCAAATTCGCTAAGGTAACTAAGCTCGGCTTAGAGAGGACCTGGGGATAACCATGGGAAATGCCCAGTTGATTCTCCTTTGATGTGAGGGTAGTACCATCAATATAATGCATGGGGAAGCCATTAAAAATGCCCATATAACTGGGGACGGCTATTAGAAATGCCCAACAAGGATTGTGAAATTTTTGCATGAATCATTCTTCATTTGATGCCTATAGCATGTTATGTGATGCCTTGTATTTTTATGTTGTTGTTTTGCATTGAGGAAGTTATTTGTTCTCACCCCTTCTTATGTTTACCATTTTTAGAGCTTGCGGTAGCTAAGAAGTTTCCGTTTAAGGAGTAGCAGAGCCTCTTCCTTGACCCAACATTTACTTGTGGTGGGTGTTTTGTACAGCCTTTTTGTCTTATGTTCTAGAGTCGCTCTGTAGTCTCTTAGGATGCTTTTGGTTGATATACTTTTGAATGAAATCTCAGGAAATTAATTAGATTCAGATAAATAGTTTTGGGTGCTTGTTTCTTAATATTCCCTCTTTGCATGATTGCTTGTTATGGAATAGTAGGAAACATGTACAAAATACTTTATGGATCCTTGAAAATCTTAAAGGCAATGAGGGCTTTTGTTTTGATATCGAATATCTTTGTTATGCATGTTACGTTTCATGATTATAAATTATTATAAGTTAAGATTACAGTTTTGATCACGTGCCTAAAGTGGGTCATGACACTTATTTTCTTTAAACAAAATATCATATGTATGAAATAAACATAATTTACTACCAAGCAAAATATTTAATAAAAAATAACAATATTGTCTTATCATATTACTTAACTGGCAATTTTATATATTGTGGAATTGCTATTAACTCACTATTACTTAAATAATTACCATTTTTTAAATATACCATTAATAGTCATTAATAGTTCTTCTCTTTAGTATATCCTTATGTTGGATTTCAATAAATTTATATTATGTATGTTAATCTAAGATTAAGGCATATTAACTAAAGTGATTGCTTGAAGTGTAGGAGTTTCCTAGTTCTATTATATTTGTCCTTGTGACTGGATATATACCCTCTTTGTTTTACTATATTGGACTTTTTTTATTCTAAACAAGACTTAATTATTTGAACTTTATTTCTAATAATAATGGTTTTTAGCAATATTCTTTCTTCTTTCTAGATTCATCATGAATATGTTTTGCTTTTGGTGATGAAACAAAACACAATAAAGAATATGTACACCTAAATTAGTGACGAAATCCATCACATTACAAAAATTACAAAACTCAACAAATTGTGACAGATTTGTCACAAACTTTAGTGACAAACACTCCGTCACAATATTTTAAAATTTTCAATGCCTTTTGTCGTGGACAATCCCTCATAAAAATTAATGATGGATAATAATCTGCCACAAAACAGTAAATATTTTATGACAATTTGTGTAGACGTTCATCACAAAATTTTGTGATGGACCATCCGTCACAGATATTGTTAGCCCCTAGCACTATATAGCGACGACAACCCATTATTTTCATTCTGTGATGAACTATTCGTCACTTGTTTTGTGACAGCTTTTCTATTACCAAAATTTGTAACAGATTGTTTTATATTTGTGATAGATATATCTTTTTGTCACTAAATTAATGACATGTTCATATCTGTCACTCAATTTTTGTGACATCCTTTTTAGTGACAGCCGTTGTGATGGATAGATATGTCACTAAATCAAGATTTAGTGAAAAAAAATCCTTGACTGCCAATGGATTTGTCCATCACTAATCCTATTTTGTCTAGTAGGCTATTAACAAAGATTTAACAACAGGGAGTAAATAAAAAATCTTTAAAATTGTAAGAATCTAATTAAAAAATTATAAACTATAGGGACAAAATTGAAAATTGATTAAAATTGTGAGGACTGAAAGAACAATTTAACCATTTTATAAATTTATAAGTTTCAAATTTTGAATAATAATTTTGGATAATTTTATTGCAATTTTTCTATGATTCCTCTTCACAGAAAATATTTTTTTTTGAACTTGAAATGCATACAAAATTATTATATTTTGTGCTATTTTTTTAATTAAAAGAATAGAAGTGGGAATAAAAACTCTAATATTATATTAAGAGTTATTTCAATTTAAAAAATCAAATGGCTAAGTGATGATAGTTCAATAATTTTATAATAATGATAATTTTATTTTTACACAAAAACTCTTTTAGTGACACAATTAATTACAACAATTCAATTCCTTCGACTTTAAACTCCATGGATTAGGATTAGAAGAAGATCTCGTCATCAAATTAACCACTATTTCACCTTCGTCTTCTCTTTCCATTTAGCCTGTGATGGCTACTGTCAGTCTCTTCCTTCATCCCCTTCGATTTCTACCTTCGTCAAGGACGAATTGCAGACAAGAGAAAGAGAGACGACAAAGAGAACCCGAGGTGAGGACTAAGGCACTGAGCTAAGGAATGAGGATGATGATGGATGAGAGAATGGGAGGAAGAGAGAGATTCATCCAACGCGTGAGATAGTGAGATTCAGCTCTCTCCGATAAATTTTATTAAAAAAAATTTATTTTAAAAAAATACGCGGATTGGCTTGTTTAGCTCGCTAGCCAGCACAAAAGTGTGCGGGCTGCCCATTTTTTAGCTTGTTTAAAAAACGGACTAGCCCACTCCGACTCTTTTAATGTGTAACCTGTGGCGGGCTTGTCTGTTTTGATAACTCTATATTACATGCTGCGGAATGTTAAATAAACTCATTTTTTTAAGCTTATTGTACTATTTTGAAATCAAGAAAATTAAATGAATTAAAAATGGTCCATATTGTTTAAACCAAAAAAAAATTTAAATAAATAAAAGTATACTCATTTATAATAATTAAAAAAAAAAAAGGAAAAAGCCGACATTGGCCACTTAATTACAAAACAAAAAGGTTAACCGTTGGTTCTTTAATTTGAACAGTATTAATGCATGCATCTGGTCCACAAAGAAAATATGCAGTACACAGTAACAACTTATTTTGGGTTTACAAAATTTGAAAAGATAGATAGATAGATTATATTCTAATTCTAAATTTAGGAGAGCTCAATTGAGTGGATATTTGTGTGCATTCTTGAGGATTTTGTTGGAGGCAGCATGGGGAAGATCAACACCACAAATGTCAGCAAGCCTGATAAGATAGAGCAGCACATCAGATAGCTCCTCTGCAAGATGCTCCTTCTCTGCTTCCTTCCAATTCGGCAATCCTCTCTCAACCTCTCCTTTCCATTGGAATATTTCTGATAACTCTCCCACTTCCCCAACCTGATCAATTTATATATTTTGAGATCACAAAATTGTATAACTCTTAGAAAATAATGTTAAGTGAGTAGGTCATTACAAGAAAAATAGAGATTAGAGACGGATCTTTGAATAAGGAAAAATCCATCGTTGATTGCTAAGAGACGGATTCAGAGATGAAAAAAGTTTCTTCTATAATCCTTTGTTGCAAAAACTCTAAGACAAAAATAAAATTTCATTTTAAATTAGAGACAGAATTTTTCGTCCTTAATTCCCTCTCAGATTAAGGATGGATTTGAGAAGAAATTTTTCGTCTTAAAGTAAGGATGGGTTTTCTGTCCCTAATTTCGTGTCGAATTCTTTGTACATGCCTAATAATTAGTGAATTGTTGAACCGGTCAAATTTGGCCATCCAAAAATTTTTTTCCCATATTAAATAATACTAAATTAGAAAGCACATTCATCCATTAGCTTTCTCAAGAAAAAAAGTATCCGCTAAAGCATTATATATAGGAAAAGGTGGAAGACTCATCTTCTGGTCTGACCGATATGTAGAACTTATTAATCTGAGACATAATTTATTTCGTCTCTAATTTCCATCTCTAGTTCTGTCTCAACTATTTAAAATAATTTTTCATCAAATTCCAAACAAATTGAGATGGATTTTGAGGTAACTTAAATAGGTCTCAAAGAGAAACAATATTTAGGAATGGAAATTGACACAAAAAATCCTGTTTCTACATAAAACCAAGGAAAAAAATAAAAAACAAACCTGAATAATATATTAGAGAAGGAATTAATTTCGTTTTAAATTCCGTCTCAAATTTTTAGTCTGATTTTTGAAATTCAATATTTCAGAAATAAAATATGAGATAGAATTTATTTCGTCTCTAATTTTGTTTTTCCTTGTAGTTAGTTGAGACGTGAGAAATTACTCTATTTAAAGAGATTATGCCTGTATATATGAAAATTGATGGACAATATGTTCTATGATACAACAAAGCCTCTTAGAACATTTTCTGAATATTCTGCTTACAACTTGTTAGTTAAATAATGTATCTAAGAAGAGAAGTTGAATTGGCACAATAAGAGAGAATATATATTTCTAAATAATTTCATATGTCTATTTTAAAAAAGAAGTGACAATTTAATTTTTATTAAAAATTAACCAACAATTTTGTTCGAATTTTAAAATGATATGACATTTAGATATATAATATACATTAATATTCGATATTAATATATCTGAAATTTAAATTAATTTAGTCTTATCATGTGCGTTTTTTTTTTGGTACGTACATGATGAATATCCTATAACTATATATTGCATATAGACGTTTACTAATAAAAAATGGCCTATATACTTAAACAAAAAAAATTGTTTATGGATAACGGCATAAAAATAAGGTTGTTAAACTCGAAAGTTTATTTAAATTCAGATAAAAGAGTATACTCGAAACGTAAACTCATAAAAGTTTACATATACCTTTCCCTCTAACATGCTACTATATATATATATATATATATATATATATTAACACAACAAAACTAAAGTAATAGTAAGAGTATACCAGGTTTCTAGCTTCTAAACAAATTTTAAGAATTATATCAATTAGGTATTAAAATGTTCCCACTTCTCAAAAATTAAATAATTGAAAACAATCACAGTATATACACAGACAAGAAAGTCTATATAACTAGACGTTAGAAGTCATCAATAATCGATTAGTATTTCAATCCTGTACATATAAAGTTAAATTTTTTAAAATAGAGTTCAATTGATAATTATGGATATTTAAATTAAACTTGAAAATTGCAACTCAACTGGTAGCACCCAAAAAGTCTATTGCTTCTGACATTTGGTAATTATTTTGGTCATATCTCATAAACGGTAAAGAAATTTTTAATGACACTTATTTCAGTTGAAACTAGACTCAAAGATCTTTACAAGATATAGCATTTGCTTAAAATGAAGTTCAAATGAGAAAGTTATGATTATTTAAAGTAAAATTAAAAACTGCATGAAGTTGCATGTTTCTGATCTTTGGTCACTCTTTTGATCATATTTTCTAAATCATACGGTATGTTATTTGCTTAAAACGGAGTCCAAATAAAAAAGTTATGAGTATTTAAATTAGACTGTCATTATTCAAACTTGGTTGACTCAATTTAACTCTACGATTTTGAACAATTTTGAGAGCAAGTTGACTTGATTTTGAAACTTGAGATCGTAAACTCATGAGTTTGAAGGTAACTTGCGATTTTGACAACCTTGCATAAAAGATTGTTTGTGCATTGACTAGATTTTGAATCCAAATTAGAACATATGAACTATGCAGAAACCACAAGAATATGCCTTGCAGTAATGGTTTATATCACAGGAATAGTGTTCTTTTTCCTTTCTTGCCTTTTCTTGAGCAGGAAGTTTTTCTAAAGAGAGATTTTAGGGAGTTTGTGCATGTATGTAAACAAAAACGAGTTGCTTTCAGAGAAATTCTTATTAGTCTATCACAAGTCCAACAACCATGTGTTTGTAGAAGTTTTTTCAGCTGGTTTCACTCTAGACATGCATGCAATTTTTCAAATTGACTTAATTTTTAAAAAGAATTAAGTTAATGCTATAAAAAAATTTCTTTACCTCAAAATAGAGTTTGGATTGTTTGCAATTTAGGCACCAACTATAGATTCCCATTCCATGATTGTGACCGTCCATTTGGACCGAACGACTACAACTAAAGGAAAAAATAAAAGCGCACTATCTACATTTTTTTTTTTTTGAATCGTGGCCATCTAATCAAAAAAGGACGACCACGAAATAGCAGAACAAGAGTCTGCAGTTGGCACCCAAACTATAAACGATCCAAACCCCTCAAAATACCCTGACATATTACCTTGATTAATAAAAAGAGTGCTTCTCCATAACAATTTGGATTTGATGCTTCTAATTAAGGAGTGTTTGGAGCAAAATTTGAGAATGCGTGCACTTTTGAAATTGCTCGAGGAGAAAGCTTAGACAGAATTTGAAGATGTTCCAGCAAGAAGAATTGAGAAACAAAAAATTACCCCGGTCGAGAACTTCAAAGTCTAACTTTTTTATAGGGAGGATCTGAAATAACTCTTCCATGTTTTAGAATTGTGAAATTATTTATATATGAATTTCAGAAACTTGACTTCTAATGCAAATCAGATCAAGAGAAAAGGAGACATAATTTTTCCTTTTAACTCATGAATCGAATTCAGATCGTACATTTATTCATTCGAAAAATTAAAGGATTCATGGGTTTAATTTGTATGACATATGAAACAGAAGAATGGAAAATTTATGACTAATTAATGCGGGATCAATCTTAGAATAGAAAAAATAAAATAAAAAATAATTACCATGGCAAGCAGAAGATTTCTGGGACTATGATACTTTTCCCAGTCTCTAGCCTTTGCAAATTCTTCAAGCTTTCTTGAAAGGTCCTTCAGACTAATGTCCTCAACTTTCCCTTCTGGTATTTGATCTTCTCTCCTTCTTTCTTCCTCCATGCTTAAGTTAGTTGTTTTAATGTGCATTGCCAGACAACGTGATTTATAGTGAATTTCACAGCTTAAAAGGAAAGAAATAATCAATAATAATTGGGCTTACAAAGCAAATGTGATTTATGCAAATGATAGTATCAAAAAGATTCCATGCAGTTACTCACCATGCAAAATGGCCAACTTCAATGTATGATATTGATGAGAATATTCCATTTCATTATGGTTCATAAACTAAATTGAAATTAGCGAAAAAGGTAAGGTGCGTGAGGCGATGCATTTGTAATATTGTTTGCTTAACTTACTGCCATTAGTTGAACCACCAACTAATTGGAATAATAAAGAAAGAACAAATTCCTTTCAAATTAGGGTAGTATCGTAAATACAGTATTCTTTGTGCTATCATTCCTTCTTCTTTGGGTTGTATTTTTTTTTTTTGGGGCGGGGGGGAGTGAAGCCTTGAGACTAAAATATATATATATATATATATAAGGAAGGACATTAGATCTATAAGGCAATAATAATAATAATAATAATAATAATAATAATAATAATAATAATAATAATAATAAAGCCGATGCTATGAGATGGTGAGCTGTTATCTATATCTTTTTTTTTTTAATTTTATACTCTCAAGGCTTATTATAAGACCTCTTTTTTTAACCCCCAAAATTAAAAAAAGAATGATAACAAAGAATACTACATCTATGATACTATATATCCTATCTTGGAAGGTGTTATTTTTTCTCCTTTAAAGTAAGTGATTTCTTAATAATGAAGGAAATAAACAATCACCTTCCAGGTTGAGAATGGCTCCTCAATATATTGGTGGCGAAAAATACAGAATAAAGTTGAAATCTTACTCGTCTGATTATTAAATAGACAACTATGATTAAATAGATGAAAATTAAAAAAAATATCTCCAATTTTATCTATTCAATCCTGATAGTTCATTAAATGATCGGATGACTGAGATTTCAACTTTACTCTATATTTTTTGCTATCAAATATAGAGGAGCCGTTCTCATAATATTTACTATTTTTTGTTATCATTCTTTTTTTTTTGCAGTTAAAAAAAAGGCCTTATAACCCTTGAGAGTAGAAAAGTTTTTTTGAAAAAAAAAGGACATAGATTTATTTTTATTATTAAACACCTAATAAACAACAACAACAACAAAAGCCGATAATACGTGATGCATGGTGAGCTATTTATCTAGAGCTCATCTGAGTAAGTGTGAGAATAATTTATTATTGATTTGGAGCTAATTAGGTTAGAATGAAGGTGATCTTTACGTCTTGATTAGATGGTTAGACACTTGGAGATGGCTTAAATGATATACGTTGGGTTGGAATATGAGTACTTTGTGTCAAAACTCAAAAGTTCAAACCTTTTCATGCACTAAAAAAAAAAGAAAAAGAGAAAAGAAATACTTGGATTGGATGGATGGTTTGGTCAGGTGATTCTTGAGTATAACTTTTTAAAACATTTAATAAAATTTCCAAATTGCAATGATTCCCATTTAAATGTTGGGTGCAAAATGCAAATCATACACATGGCGCATAATTGTAAAAATAACTTTATTTGACTTGAAATTTATGTAAAAATGTCAATGTAATTAGATTAACAATCAGAAGTTCAAATATTAATTAATTTTCCCACTCTTTTTGTGTATCTCTTACTCCAAGTATGGATGGTTTGCCTTCAAAGTTTAATTTGGATAATTAAGATGTGGCTTAGTTGACGTACATATACGTATTCGCATGAAGACCAAACCACCAACTGATTTCACATAGAAAGAAAAAAAGATAAATGAAATGATACATATAAATGCATTCGATCTCCTATTAAAATTAATTGGATATAGTTTAACTAATAATACCTTACATTTTATAGATAATGTTATAAAAAAAATACCACCATTAATAAATAAAAAAAGAGAGCTGTTCATGATTCATTAATTAATTAGTCCCCCTATGATGAATATTGAATCGTGACTAATATATAGATATTAATTTAATAATATAAATAGCATATTAAAAATGAAATTGGATTTCATGTCTGTTTTTGTCCATACTTTTTTTTTGCAACAGTTTTAACTGTTGCTATAACATTAAAAATAATGTTATCATAATTAAATGAAGAAATAAATTGAAATTAAAATAATAAATATTATTTCATTTATATATAAATAATTCTGTTGAATATAAAATAATAAAATATATTGATAATCTTTAAAATATAATAATTTAAAATATCTACTCTGAAAAAAATTAAGCATATTTGTTTGAAAAAAAATTATTGATTTCAATTAAGGGTATGTAAAAGGAGAACATACATTTTCATCATTTGGATCAGTTCTCATTTACATCTTTTCTTAATATAGTACAGTTGTGAATTTTTTTTTTGAGTAATCCACAAAAAGATTAAATTTATTTTAATTTAATCTTTGAAAGATTAAGTATGTTAATTATTTTAGTCTTTGTAATATTACATTTGTCTCAATTTTAATCTTTTATTTATCAAAATAAGTTTTTTAATGAAAATTTTGAGATTTGATAAGGAGTAAATTTTGTAATTTAGTAACTAAAAGAATTAGAGACAAATATAACTTTGTAAAAATTAAATTGAAATATTGGATTCTTTTAAAGATAAAACTAAGATAATAGAATCTTTCAAGAACTAAAACAATAACTTACTATTTTATTTTAACCCATCTCTCACTTACAGTCTATCTCACTGAACTAATACGCCAACCATATTTGGTTTCTCTTGCTCCCTAGCTCTCCCTACTTTGGTTCTTTTTATTTTTGCTCAAAGAGTCAAGAGTCTATGATCACCATGAGTTGTGATATGCTCCAATACTAGAGCGTCCAAGGCGTATCTTGATCGTCTATGGATAGCCGATCATGCAACCCAGAAGACACACGTCTTTTGAGCTGCACGATCAGTCATTTACGAACGACTAAGATGCGCCCTAGACGCTCTTCGAACAGGAGCAAATTGCTTTCCGATCCCCACCTCCCTCTCTCTCTCTCTCTCTCTCTCTCTCTCTCTCTCTCTCTCTCTCTCTCTCTCTCTCTCTCTCTCTCTCTCTCTCTCTCTCTCTCTCTCTCTCTCTCTCTCTCAAAATAAGAATAGAGATGAAATAGGAAACACATTATCATTTATTTGGTTTGATTAGGCATGGAAAGGAATTAAAAATATGTGTGGGAAAAAAAAGAAATTATAAGGAAATGGCCACAATACTTATAGATGAAAAAACTACACAAACATATATAATAACACTATTAAAAGAAATTAAGCAAAAGTAATTTTCATTTCTCTTTGTTTTATAAAATAAACAAAATAGCATGAGCACGCATGTACAATTGTTTGGTCTTAATAATATGATGAATACAAAATAATTTTTTAATATATTCCACTAACAAATTAAATATTGTTTTTCAAATTTAGTTAATAGTAAAATAGTTTCTTATGAGTAAGAAAATATCCACCATGAGAATATTGGTCATTTCCCATTTCTAATGTTTCCATAGATTACATATCTTCCTTCTAGAGAAAAGTTCCTGGCAACCCATATCAAAGTAAAGGTGACTTGACAACCCCCTTTTACTTACCTCAGTGTTCAATGAACTCGAGAATAAAAGGAACGAACATTGAGCATGTTTTACATATGCAAATAAATAATAATAATAATAATAATAAAACCGATGCTCATTCATGTGTGAGAATAATGTAATTGACCAACTCTTTGGAGTTAATTACGTTAGAATTAAGTGATCTCTGTTGATTAATTAGAAGATTAGTCATAGCTCAATTAATGACACGATTGGGATCCACTCTTGCAAGCCTCCTGGTCCTTCTTCGGCCGTTGGATGCTGCTAAAGTTTGTCCTGCGCTTTTGTTTTCTTTTTTCTTTTTTAAAAGTACACCATTAATCTTCGTCTACCAGATTTCGGTAAATGATAATTCCATCCAACGGCTGGAAATACTTTATTTTCTTGTATTACAATAAAATTACAAAAAATATATAAATTTAATTTATAAAAATATAAAATTACAGAAATGTACAAATTAATTTAGAAAAAATATAAAATTACAATAAAATTATAGTAAAAATAAAATTTAATTTATAAAAACATAAAATTACAATAAGTTACTGTAAATATAGAATTTGATTTAGAAAAATATAAAATTACAATAAAATTACTGTCAATATACAGAAGTTGGTAAAATACTTGACTTGCAGGTATAAGTTTTTGTTTCAAGTGTTTCTTAAGTTAATATGTCTGGGGATAATTTTACCAAGGATTATTTTCAGGCTTGATGAGATTGTGGTGTTTGATCCTCCGTTCACGTGATCAAACTAAGGAAGGTGGTGAAGATGCTGCTGAAGCAGTCAAGAAGATGAAGACTGAGGAGATTGACGATGATGAAAATGCTGAGATGGAAGATTACTAGGTGTTTGAATAAGACCAGAGTGACTTAGACTGTTCAAAGTTACGTTGGAAAAACTAGAGATTTGGGTATTTCAAAAGATTAGAATTAGTTCCATATTGATTAAAACAAAGAGGGGATGAGACCTTGTATATATATCATCATATTATAGTGAGATCATAAAGAACTCAAGACATAAGGGAGCTTGCATGCTCACATCATCGAGTCAGTGCATTGTAAATCAAGTGATTTGTCCCCTTGTGTACAAGAAAATATGAAGATTTTAATTAATTTTTTTTAACATCTAAAGCTGCCTATTTATTTATTTTGATCAGCTAGCCTGTTTAATCTTGAGAGAAGTTCACGAAATCACGAATTCATTACTTAACGACAGTGTTTTCTATAACATGACTCAGGCTACATTGGTTACTAAATATTAGTTACACTTGCATTTTCATTCTTTGTCCTTTTCTTTTGGAGGGGGTTGTAGCCGAATTACTCCATAGTTTGTAATATATGCTATTGACAAAGGTCTCAAAAGTTTTCTGCTTCTCGATCTTTCGTTATTGTTCTTTTAGGTTCAATTTAAATATGATTTTAATGTTCCCAATAGTTCACACATAATGTACTCGCTGTTAAAGCTGCTTATTCATGGATAGTGGAATATTATTAATAGAATTTGAAAATATTACAGAGCTCTATTGGTTACTGTTTTTTATTCTATTTGTACAGATGCTCCTATTAGAATCTATACCTTATACTTTCTTCTCATTTAAATTTTATTTTTACAATAATTTTATTGTAATTTTATAATTTTTAAATTAATTTGTACATTTACTGTAATTTTATATTTTTATAAATTAATTTTTTATATTTTTTGTAATTTTATTGTAATAAAAAAAAATAAAGAATTTCTGTTAGATTTATCAACCGTTGACTGAGACCTAACAGATAAAAATTAATGATATAATTAAAAAGAAAGGTCCACGAGGAAGGACTAGGAGGCTCCTTCGCCTTTAAGACAGAGAACCGAATCTCAATCCTTGGAAGAATGACTGAGGAAGGACCAAAAAGCTCCTGCACCGTGAAGTCGAACAGCGGATCCCAATCCCAAACATTGGATTGGAATATGAGTGTTACAGAAAGTTCAAACTTTTCAATGAAGTTAGAGATATTAAAAAAAAAAATAGCTTAGATATAAAAAAAATCCCACTTAAGTTTTTCCTTAAAAAGAAAAACTCTTGAAGGGATGGTTTGGTCAGCTAATGATTCTGAGGGACAATATTTTTAAAAAAACACTGTTAAAATAAATTAATTAAAAATATGGATAAATAAAAAATTCTGTTACTGATAAAATTTATTGATAATCTTTTAAAATATATTATCAAAAGTTCCAACATTTCAATGCAGTTAAAAATATAATAATAAATAGCAAAATATAAAAAAATCGCACTTAAGTTTTTCCTTGAAACAAAAAAAAAAACTCTTATAAAGATGATTTGGTGGTCGGCTGATGATTCTTTCTGGATAGTTTTCTTCAAAAAAAAAAAAGTTATAATAAACGCATTAATAAAATTTCGAACTTAAAATATTGTTATCATAATTAAATATAGCAATAAATAAAAATAAAAATAAAAAATATTATATTCAATGAAAATTTTATATATAAATAATTTGCTTACTTATAAAATATATTGATAATCTCTTAAAATATAGTAATATGTTTAAAATATCTGCACCAAAAAAAAAAAGAAATTAAGTATATTTATTTGAAATGAGAAAGTTAGAACAAATTTCAACTAAGGGTATGGAGGAAGAAAAGTACATTTTCATCTTTTTGAATTCTCATTTACATGAAGATGATTTTTTGACACAAATCTCATGGTTGTCTTATAAGGACAAGTATAGCACTTATCTCATTTAAACAGTTAAATTTCATATTTAATGATCTAAATTTTAATTATTTTTTAAAAAACTGTCATTTGATATCTAAGCCTTTAAATATAAAATTCAACGGTTAAATAAAACAAGCATTATAGAACAAACATGAGATTCGTTTCCATGTGAAAGCGTGCCTTTCTTTTTACGTAAACCATTCATAACCAAAACAAATAAAGAGCTATTGTGTGAACCAATTAATTAATAATTTAATACTATGCATTCTACAGGAAATCAAAAAGTTCATAAAAACTTTCAAAAGAGAGAAAAAGAAAGAAAAAAAGAAAAGTCAAAGATTGCAGATCAGCCTTTTAGAGAATGCTCCTAGCGAGCCATCAAAGTAGGTGAATATATATATATATGACAACCTCCCTTCCCTTGTGCTCTCCAATCACTACTAGAAAATCCTCAATTAGTAACGGCGGAATTTTTCCGTCGCAAATTTTGTCACAAATCCGTCGCAAATTCCGTCACTAATTTAAAATTACACATAAAGAATTTGTGACGGATTTTGCGACGGAAAATTTCCGTCACTGATTAAATTTCCGTCGCTAATTTTAGCGACGAAATTTTTCGTCATAAAATTCCGTCAGAAAGAATTTTTATTTTTTGCGACGGAAAATTCCGTCGCAAAATTTCGTTACAAATATTTTTTCCGTCGCTAAATTCCGTCGCAAAAAATTTGTAATTTTGTGATCAAAAATTCTGTCAGAAACATTTCTCCCATCTCATTCTTTTTTACATTTATCCCCAATTTTCAAATAAATTGAAAAAAATAAATATTAATAAAATAGATTTAGGAGAGTTTTTAAACTAAAAATTATACCTCCTAAAAATTAAGTTTCATTTTAAAATAAATTTTTATATTTTATTTTATTAATTTAATATTTATATAAAATTATCATCTCTAATTGAAGTTGTGCCACAATAATCCAGATTACAAATAATTAAAGTCAGACAAGATTAATTGTGAACTACGTAGTGGATAGTACTTTGTTAATAAGCTTTGCAATTATCGATATGAGAAATAACTAATTTACTTATTTTTTTGTATACATCTTATTTATTTAATTTTTGTTTTAAAAAATTAGTTAGCATAAAATATTTAATTTTCTATTTCCATTTTTTAATCAATTATTTAAATAATTAGTTAGCATAAAATAAAAAAATTTAAGAGGCAAAAAAACAGCAACAATTATTCTTTCCCGGTTCTTAATTAACTAAAAAGAAATGAATAAAAAAGTGCAATTTGTTGATTGTTATACGAATAAAATATGTAACTTGGGAACTTTATTACATTCAGTATCAATGGAAAGCATTAAAAAAAAGTTACACGGAAATAATTTTAAAATGATAATATTGATTCTGGAAAGCTTATGGTGTATTTTGGTTTGCAAAATTATATTCAGTTTTTTAATATTTTTTTAAATGTTCTATATTTTAACAATTTTGTTCATATTTATTTTAAAATTGAATACATTTAAATGACTATAAATTTTAATTAATTTTTAGTTTGAGCAATATTCATTTCTTTTTTATTTATAGAATTGATTACAAAAAAATAGAAAACTTTCAACATTAAATTTAAAATTTTGATAATTTAATTTTTATTTAAAGAATTAATAAAAATAGAAATTTAAAATAAAAAATAGTTAAATTTAATATTTGGTTTGTGTAAAACTTGTTTAAAAGCAATTTTGCAATTATAACTTGAAATAATTCTAACTTTTTAATTTCTTATTTACACGGATAGACACACACAGAAATTCTGACTTTTCTCTCTCTCTCAAACTCTCGCTCGGCCTTCTCTCGAACTCTCCCTCGGCCTTCACCACTTTTGATTTTCCTCCCTCCGTTGGCTTTCCTCTTCGATGAATCTTGTCATCGGCGGCCACCCTCCTCTCGGAGCATCTCCATTATGAGGTAAAGTGCAGAAATTCCCTCTTGTCTTCCATTTTTCCCATTTCGTGATGATTGGAACCCTAAGGAGAAAAGTGAATTAAATGATATGGTTGTTGTTCCTTTTTGTTGGTTTTGAATCTTTTCTGTCTAGCTCTGCGTTTAGTCGTTGATTGGCTAAACCTTATGTGATTTGTGACTGGGTATACGAATACATCATTTGATTATGCAGAATTCTGGTTTTTGCCTCTATTTTCGACAGCAAATTAGAAGTGCTAAATGATTCACTTTCAAGTGCTATTCCAAGGTTTTATAAGTTGAGTGAGAGTTTGTTGAATGTTAAATCAAGGGCTGGATTTTTTTTAGTTTAAAACAGAGTAAGGATAGAGAACTTGGGTCGAGGAATAATATGGGCAAAATGCTGATAACATTTGGGTTTTGTTCAATCTTCAGTTATATCCCGCTGTGATTTGGAAATATAAGAGTTAAGTCAACATTTTGAAACTAAAATCATAGATGTTGCGTAGATGTGAACTGGACAGCCTCATAGTGTTTGGAAAAGTATTTCTAAGCATAATGACAGCAAATAAAACATAACCTACCTCAGAAATTAGGATAATCTGACCAATTTTGTTTAAAGCTATGTTATACTGTCCAATTGGTCATATTTTGCTTTGAAACTTTTATGGAAGGATGTTATAACACTAAATTATAAGTTTACCAAGTTTCATAAGAATTAGAGTTGAAATAGTAGGTCAAAGGCTTGCAAAACCGAGACTTTGAGACTGCAGAAACAGTCTGGACAGCGGTTAAAAAACTGAGGTTTTGGAGGGGCAAATTGTATTATTTTTCTCTGAAATTTTTATCTAAGATTCTAGACATGCTAAGGATATTTTCTGCCAACATTCATAAATTTTAGAGTTGTAGTTATTGCCCAGAAAATTTAGAAAGTTTGGAATACAAAATTCAGTCCAAAACAGAATATGTGTAATCTTTTTGAAAGATTTAAATGGTTTTAAGTGGGGTTTGCCTCTAATTTAAGTAGGAAAAAAAAAAGAGATAAGAGCTATCCTCCTAACTTCTTAAACCTAAACAAATTCGCTCAATGATTCTTCAAGTGAATACATTTAAGTCTTTGAGAAACAACGGTTGAGTCAAAGTTAGTTTAAGCCTAGTTGAAGGAAAGTGCAGAATTTTCCTTGGTTTTGACCTCCCTTTTCATGTCTTTGGAGCTAGTAAGGTTTTGGATGAATGTTTGAGAGTTGTTTGCCTTTTTATCATCCTAAGAACTTGAGAAGTTGAGAAGTTAATACTAATTATGTTAAGGCAAGAATAAAAGGGGTCTTTTAATTAATGATTCTTCCATTTATGCCCAATGTTTAATGCGTCATCATGTGTACCCCGAGCATAAAATCTCCCCATGGATTAAGATGAAGGGTAATTTTATGGTTGGTCATTTTTCTTTTTCAAGGGCTTATTAAAATCTCCCCATGGCTAGAATAGTTGAGCTATAAATTGAAATAAATGAGGATGAGTTATGGGAAATATGGGATATGATTGTATTGTTTGTTGGGTTCCATTTGAAACTAATTTACTGCTGAAAATTTTGCACTAAGGGCCATAAGAGGAAAATATGACAGTTTTTGATGTTAATGGTTTTATGAGTCTTTGAATGACCAAGGTTCGTGAGTTATACATCAATTCTTTTGTTTGTTAAATTCTTATGTTTTTAAATACTAAGGTTTATGTTTTCAAAATACACAGCTTTTATCCGGTTGTTGAGACAGTACGAGATATTTCCTCAATCATACAGGGAAAATATGAGGCACCAGCATACAATCATAAGACTACTCCTCCAGAATTACGAGAATTATGGTTCCAAGAATGGAAGGTAAGTTTTGATTTTGACAAACAATTTTTTTCCTACTGGTAGTATCTAATCATAAGACTACACACTGGAGGTAGCATTCTTACCTCCGAGCACATGCGTCGACTGGTAGTATCTAATCTATTCTTATTTTATTTTAATCGTTACACACAATTATCTTTAAAATTAATATTCACTAAACTATGCAGGAGCGTCAAAGCGGTAGGAGGGAAGAACAAGAAGGGGCGCATATTTGGCATAGGGTCAGAGGCGTGTGAGATTGGTACTTCTAGTCCTTATTCTGTTCTGCCATCAGATCTACATCTTGACTTTGAGGAGGAGCTACAACGTCGGACGAAGTCTGTGATAGATGAACTTAGGGCTCAAAAGGAGGAAATTAACACTCAAAAGGAGAAGATCGATGCACAAGCGACCATCATCAATGATATGCGTTCAATGGTGGACCGCTTCATCAATTCTGTTGATAGGCCCTGGGATACTCCTATTGTTGATGATGATGATGAGACACAGCCCCCAGATCACCCCCTAGACTAGTTTATTTACTGAAAGTTATATTTTGTTATGACTTTACATTTCATGATATTGGATCATGAAAAAACAAGTAAACCTTTTTGTTATATGGAATTTTTGATGTAATTAAATGTTATAATTGTTGGCTAGTGCTTGTTGGTTATATTTCTGTCTATTCACAGGTTTTCAATTAATTTTAGAATTATCATGATTGGCAAAATATATTAAAAAAAAGGTCTAAAACTTAGCGACGGAATTAGCGACGGAATTTTTACAGAAATTTCTGTCGCTAATTAGCGACGGAATTAGTGACGGATTTTTTTGCGACGGAATTAGCGACGGAATGATTTCCGTCACAAATTCCCAAATTTTATTTGCGACGGAAATTAAAATTTGCGACGGAAAATTTCCGTCGCAAATTTTGTGACGGATATTGAATCTGTCGCAAATCATTTGCGACGAGCGTTTCTGCGACGGAATATTTTCCGTCGCAAAATCCGTCGCAAATGTATTTGCGACGGAATTCTACTAATTTAGCGACGGATTTGTCCGTCGCTAATCTCAATTTTTCTTGTAGTGAATGTTCAATGAACTAGAGAACAGAAGGGATGAACATTGAACATGTTTTGCATGTAAATTAAACTTTATTATAAAGTTTCTTTTATTCCTTTTTCCACCGGAAAAGCGGCAATACTTTGATCCATTCACCCTATCTCTCTTCCCTCATTCCTCTTCATCGGATTTTATTTTCTCAATGCAGAAGTTATAAAAAGGAAATATTTAACGCCCATAATAATGATCGGAAGGTTCCCAAAGTTTCCTAGGATTCATAAATTATTTTTATTCTGTGGTGTCGGTAAACATGCACACACACACGATATATATATATATATACACACACACTCACACACCAAGTGAATTATAATATAAGTAAAACGCATAACCTAACTTTTTAAAGAAAATAAACCACAAATAGACTAGGGGTTACAATTTTGATTACCCAAACACATTTATCGACCCAATCTAATTACTTTTTAACCATCGTTTAATCCACCCATATCAACTCAGGTCATATTTGGATTGGGTCAAATTTTAACCCATAAATTTTGGATTTATGTAAGTTGACCTATAGATACCCATTTAATCAATTTAACCCATGACCTTCATATTTTCACATCACAATTTCTATCACTACAAGAAAATCACGAATCAAAGACAAAAATATCTATTTCTAATTAATGAAAATTCAGTCTTTGAAGAATCAGAGAGCCTTGGCTGTTGCAAATAATTTGAGGTGGAAAACATTTCTGTCTTAAAGTTAGGAATGAAAATTTACATTTGAAAAAAAAAAGAAGAAACAATTATGCCTCTAATTAAAATAATATTTTCAAAGACGAAAATTGATTCTGTGACAATTCAAGGATGACTTTTCCATCCCTGAATCCATATCTAATTAGAGAAGCAATTTCCTTGCCTAAATTCGTCTCTCATTTAGGATGGAATAATACGCCCCGGATTCCATCTCAAATAAGAGACAAAATTTTTTATCCCTATTTCCAACTCAAATTAGGGATATAAATTCCATCCTAATTTTATCTCTAATTCTTTGACCAAATTTTTTTTTATATTCTATATAAAATTTATATTCCAACCTAACTGAAACTTGTGGAAGACAGAAGAATATAACCAATTTGAACCAGGAAGCAACAGAAACTACTTATGAAGGAAAAATTAATTATATTAAGCACAAATTGTTCAAATATATAAATTACAAGTTGTAATAACAAATTACAAGTGTAAATCTCATAAAAAATTCAAATAGAAGTTTATAAAAATAAGCTAATATACTTTGAGAGTTGGGCACATGCACTATCATCATCTTCATCACCTGCTAGCTCAAGTAGTAGTTGATTATGTGTATATCATGGACCATGGCCTCCTGACTTGCAATCATCACCATCAGAGGTTGAACCCACACTTTGATGCGGAAATCTAACTCTTGCACGAAGTCTGGATGTAGGTTTAATGAAGGTGGGATAGATGTCTGGCTACAACTAGCTCCAATGTCACGTGTCTCTGACCCTGTGCCAAATATGAAACCCTTCTTATTGTTCCCTCCCACTATTTACAGCCACAATGTGTATTGTTAGCCTCATCATCTCCTTCTGTAGAAACCTTATCTCAGTCTAGTATATTCCGCTTGTTAAATAGATACAACCACATAATTAAGAATAATCTATCAGATAATTAAGAAAAGTAATAAAAGATTTCACTCCAATCACATAGACTTCATCTAAGCATTGGTTGACGAATTATCCTGAGTCCCTCTTCTTATGTGTCTGCATGAACAAATCAAGCAAACGAAGTATTCTCCTAGATTCATGCTCCTACAATTTTTAGTGAACATTTTATATTGTGAAAGTTCAATGTTTAATCAATAAGAAGTAGACATATTAGAGATCTTGCCATCCTGTGCAAATGCTTAGAGGTAGAAATGTTGCCACCAATGTGCAGTGTCCCCCTAATCATAGAAGCTCAAATTTTCTATGTCTGCTTGCACTTCTTCTTGTAATAATCCTTCTGCCATTCCTGGATTAGCTGCTCCATAATACTCTTACTAATCTAGTTAGGACTGTGACGGTTCTGATACTCACTGCGAACCTTGCACATCATGTAGCATAAAACCTCTTATACTTCTTGTTCTAGTTTTTCCTTATCTAGATGTGTTGCTCGGGCAACCACTTGTTTTATCTTTGCATAAAGTCCATGGAAATTAATATTTTAAATTAGTGAATAAAATTTACTTAAGAATTAAAACTTATCGCTCATTTCTAGAACCACGATTCCCTTAAACAGTCTTAAGTACCCAATCTTACTTGGGTCCTTGAGAGGTCAATTGTTTGCATTTTCGTGCCTTTAAGGATCCACATACTCTTAACAATAACCTTTTTTTTAATTTGTTATTACATTGGTATGATATGTGACCCTTTTTATTGCAAGCATAGCGTAATACTCCTGGAGTTTATTATGTGTATGTGTATGCGCATATGTGTGACTTGTTTTTTTATGTGTACTATAATTTTTCTGGCATGTCATGTTTGCATTGGTATTCTTGGACACTATTGTATATCTAATGTTATTTACTTCACCTTATGATTTGGGGTTCATTGGAGTGAAGATGATATATGTGTTTGCATAGTGGAGAATATTTAACAAAACTTTCATTTAGGACTAAAATGAAAGGGAGATTATGTTTAGGAGATTTTTATGAGAACAAATGTTTTTGTCTAAGGACTTAATGTAATTAAAGTAATAATTGGAGAGGGCCTTAAGTGTAGTATGGGTTAGGTCCTTGTCAAAATATAACTATGCGCCTTGGTTATGATGAGTCTCTTAGTGGAGGGGTATTTTTGTCCGTTATGCCACATTTTATTTAAAAAAGAAAAATCCGATTTCACTTTCTTACCCCATGACACACTCACAAAAATCTCTTAAGTGTTCTCTTCTCATTTCCAAAACCCACACACGTATCCAACACCCTCAGCCTTAAACTTCTCTCCTTCACGGCTAGCATTTCTACTATGGGGCCAAGTGGTTTGTCTACTGCATTAGGAGAAAGAGGTGAGTGAAATTCTCTTCTCTTCTTCCTAGTTTTGCCCTTTCTAAACCCTAGGTGAGGAAGTGTCACTTTGGGGCTATGTGGTGGGTGAATACTTGGGTCTAATGTCATTATTTCTTGATTCCTAACTTTGGAAAGCTTGAAATTTGATTTGGGTGGATGGTTTGTAGTTCTTGAAGCCATGACTCATTTTTGGGAAAAATCTTTCCATGTATGCTTTAAATGGATTTTTGCCTCTTGAACTTTTGGGTGTTATGTTTAAAGACCTTTAATGAAGTTTTGAACCACCCAAAGACCTAAGAAAATCCTTTTGTTGAAGCTTTGCAAAGAAGGAATCAAAGGAGTGGCTTGAGAGATGTTTTTATGAAGTTCTTGGGATATTGCAAACTTGGGCGCCTAAGGTGCCATGGCTGGCAACCTGAGAGCATCCCTTGAGAATTCATGCTTCAAGTTTGGGCACCACAAAAACAAAATGCTATGTGGATTTGGCCACATAGAGCCATGGGCTGGAGATGCCTTAGCCCATGGGTGGTGCAGTAAGCCTGATTTCACACATGCCTAGCTTACGCAACCAAATATAATAATAAAAATGAAATCTTTACACTATTATATTCACAAAAAACCTAAGAGTCCTATTTACTATAGAATGACTCAACAACCCGCACATACCTAGAAAACCACCAACAACCTGAGGATGAGATGGGTCATGGACTCGGAGACTTCGCTACTCCTCTTACCAAAACTCACTTGCTACAACAGAATCTGCAAGAGTCATACATAAGGAGGGTGAGTGCATTTTCTTAGTGAGAAAATATCATAAAGAAACTTACCATATGCCTTAAACTGAGGAAGAAGATGTTTATAAGCACACTACATCCCAAATCTAACTCAAACCATATATTAGATTGAACCACAACCGAGGGTATACAAGGGTAAGACCAAGCTTACAATTAGCACAAACACACAAATACATAGACATAGACATAGACACACACACACATACACATACACACACACACACACACACGACACACATATACATATACATACATGAAGCATCTAATTCATTCCATAATCAATTTACTTATAGAAGAGAAGCCATCGAAATTAATTTTAAAAAAGAGACCACCGAGGTCAACTCAACAATGAGGCCATCGAGGCTAATACACAATAACAATGCCACCGAGGTCAATTCACAGTAATAGTTATTTAATAATTCCCTCACCTTTCCTTCGCATAGGTGGTATGAAATATTCATCACCTTCCCTTCCTAAGGCGGCATCCCGAGCGTGGCATTCTCGAGAAATATGATTGCTTAGCCACATTGCGAATCATTGTCGAACCATTCCACTAACAATCCAATAATGCATTGTTCTAGCGTTTAGGTCTTCTAGACCGATCTAGCCCCCATAGGCTTTTATTAGTATCTTGAGGCTCTTACTTCAATACATCAACCTTAGCAGTTGTGGTCACCCGTATTTACATTGATAACACAGGACTTCAATTGAAAGTCTCTACCATTTTCAATATTAATAAATTGTACATATGCAAGCACATGTTTTACAAAACACATAAAGATCAATTATGTAGCATGGGACCTCTCATAAATCATATACACAATCCACAAGGAAAAGTTACGAAGCATTAAGAACATCTCCTTTTAAGTAATTCATCCATAACATTCACAAACTGAGGTAAGTATATCTACCCATGCACTTCATAACATATCTTCAAGTTATTGTACCTCATACAGTAGGAATAGAATATACTGTGTAAGTGAGAAAGAACTATTCATCCATATTATATTTAATGACAATGAAAAGGTATGACACCTCATCTACTCAAACTTAAAAAATAATTAACGTCATTCCCACAATCATTCTAGGACTATTCCATATTGCACCACTTACAGCAATTGTGGTCATCCAAGGTGTTTCTAGTTCACTTTTCCCTTTTTCACAATTGTACCCAAATTGTGTTTAATCAAGGAAGTAGGTGTATATATATATATCACACTTGTCTATCAAAAGAGTCACTCTTGCAATTAGGAATAATAATTAATTATAATTATTTAAAGACAAGGGTGGTTCGTCATATTCATTACACCTGCTCACAACCGTAAGGTTCCTTCAAGAGTTTTCCACCTTTAGATGTCTCACAATCGAAAACACTAACAACTCATGGAATATAAATTCAATACGTAAGAAAAATAATGAGGTCCTCCTACCTCAAGGAAGAGGAACATGGCTGCCATCCATAAATATAATTATTAGCATATCTACTCTAGATAATTTAAGATTGCATCCCATACATTCGCCAATATGATTCTTATCACCATATGAGTTTTAAAAAAAAGGGAGATAATCTATCCCCTAGACTCTTTGAATTATTTCCTTTCTATAATACTAGAAGTATGTAAGTTTATTAACAAACAATTCCTTTGCAAGATGCAATTTATATAGAATAAAAGTATTTCAAGGGACAAACCAAGTCTTAATAAACACATAATCAAATTTACACAACCAAAAAGAAGGTAGGAGATGTCCCTCACCTTTACTCCAAGCTAGCCATTCAATTACAAAATATGTGAATGACACATCAAAGAATTCACCCCAATTTTTCTTATAAGCTTCCATAATCTCCTTCCTCCCTCAAGTTTCTTGTGATAGTGTCAAACACTACAAAAAAGTTGACTTTCGATGGCGACAAAAGTTATCACAAAAAGTCAAAAAGTCATCACAAAAAGTTTTCAGTGGCAACATGTCTTCTCTAAAAGTATAATTTGCTTCACCAAAAATAAATTGATGGCAAATTTAGGGAAGAAAAGTTTTCATTGAAGATACTTTCAATGATGACTTGTGTTGCCACAGAAAATACTTTCAGTGGCGACGTTTCAGTTGTCACTAAAGGGGTTTTTGGTGGTGAAAAAAGTTGCCATTGAAGATACTATCAGTGGCAAATTTTAGTCGGCACTAAAAGTTGCCTTCAGTGGCAATAAAAAAGTTGCCACTAAAACCCAACTTTTAGTGACAACAAAAGTTGCGACTAAAAGTATAAATTTTTCAAAAAAATATAAAATTTAAATTCTTCATTTATAATTACAAATATTATTTAATAAGTAATTAAAGTTGTAATATAAACTATCTCACCACTTAAATCCTAAATTCAACAATACAATATGTTTTTCAAATAACAAATATTTTGCAATTTACATATATACATATGGGAATCTCAACACTGCACTTTGCCACTAACAAGATATTGAGATATTGTTGGTTTCATTTGCAACCTAAAGAAGATCTCACTTCACTCTACACATGGAAAATAAAACAATTTAATAATTCTAATAAACTAGGATTTTTGCAAGCACTCAAAGCATCATCACACTCCTCAAGTTCCTCCTCTATGCAATCGATACCAGCTAGTAGCTTTAGACTCACATTCCAATGATTTTCTTTTTACAGAACATATTTACTCTAAAGTCCTTGGAATGCACACTCTGAAGTCCAAGAAGTCAAAAAAGTAAAAGAAATTAAGGCTAATGCACACTCTGAAGTCCAAGAAGTCAAAAAAGTAAAAGAGATTAGGGCTAACATACTAAATAACATATTTATGAAGTAGGAAAAAGTACAAAGCACTTATCAATGCAGAATGTACATGTTGAATACCTGAGTCAATAACATAAACATGGTGCCCATGTATTCATGCACAAACATAAGTAGGGACATGAGGCTATTCCAAATTTCCATGTGCACAAGTAGAACCAGATTATTTGTTGGAATTTGGAATCTATCCAATAATTTGAAGATAACTTATGTATGGATATTGCTCAAGGAGAATTTCATATATAAAACTAAAGTTATTAGGTAAAGTTCTAGGTTATTAACATATCAAACACGACTTGCTCATAGGAAAGGCCTTTGGTAGTAAGGCATAAGGCCATCATACTTTGTGTGTAAAATTTAATGTAGAAAAGTCTGATGGGCTTATGCCTAGAATAGATAAATAGATAACAATATATTAATGTAGAAAAGCATAGAATAGAAGTCTCTGGAAATTACGAGGCAAATGAAGTTTATATATAGATGTGTGTAGCACTTTGTGAAGCAATGGAATGAGAAAAGCAGTCATTCACCTACTCCACTTGCCTTTGCTTCACTTTATGCCCATTCTCTAAACTTCACTCACTCTCTCTCTCTCCCTTCCCTTCATCATTATTTCATATCATCAATCACTTTGACATTCATAATTATTTTCATATCATAGTCAATTACGATATTGCCTCTATCCACATTAAATTTAATTTATTTTAAAACCTACATTAAGTCTCACAAGGCCGGTCAATTAACACCCTATGAGCCTAAAGGACTCGTGATCCCACATAGCAAACTTTAAAAATAAAAGTAAAAATCTTAAAGTAGAATTCCAAAAATTTATTTTAAAATATCAAAGTACAGTTTTCCTTGAGTTATAAAATACAAAACACATCATCATTTTTGAAGATATTCCTAAAAGAGGTTCCTTTATTTATTTATTTATTTTCTTTATTAAAGATAGAAAATGGGCCATTGGAATGAATTATTTCAAAAATTACTGCAAAATTTAGAATTCCAAAAAATCATACTCTTATCAATTCACAACATTATTTAGGCTGTCCTTTTAACACAAACCATCAGTATCCAATTATCATCTAAATGATCTAAGTACTCTTCCTGCAAACTAAGCTTACCCATGGGGGCTTTTTCTTAATTCAAGAACTCATATGGGCTTTCATATTAAACCAATGATCATCACACAATAGGGTAAACAAGCAAAAAATCTAATCATAACCATTAAGATCATCCATTCAAAAAATTTCATCAACAAAGATACTTTATTAATACAATTGATTCAAAATTCCCTTCAACATAAATATTGTTTTAAAAAAATCTGGAAATAGGCAAAATAAACTCCTTCACCCTGAAATCCCATTTCACATAAAGGTATTCCAAATCAAAAAGTTTCAGTTCGAAAACCCATGAAAATGAACAATACCATGACACAGATTAGAAAATAGGACTCACAGATTTGACAGTACCCGCGCCCCTCTCCTTCCATTGTTTTTCTTCCTTATCGAATCGATAAAGCTTAGATTTCCTTCAATCAGCCCAAAAACCTTCAATTTCATTGAGAGAATCAATAAAACCAAAACAAAAAGATAAAAATTTAATAGACAAATGCATACAGATCAAGAATAGCATCTTCGTCCTCTTCGCCGGTTGAGACGGAAACTTCCTCAAACTTGACGGTCGAAGCAACTTGAGCTCTGGTATATATCCTCGTCGTCATTGCCCGTTGCCTAAGGGTTACTCATACATCCCTTGCTGCCTTTGGTTCCCTCTCCTCATGTGCGTGTGCTTCCTCTACGGTTGTCATAGAAGAGATTTCTGGAGAACAATCAAAGAACGAAAGTAATGGTCAGAAGGTGGGGGCGATTACGGTAACTCGACGGTGGAGTTCTTCCCTCGACTCTCACTTTGCTGGTCATGTTGTCTCTCTCCCTCCATCTCAGTGTCCCTTCTCACCACACAATGGAGGCTTCCTCTGAAAAGATTAAGAGAAGAGCGGGAGACTGAAAATATATGAAGGGAGATTGAAATTTTTTCATGTCCAGACTCCTTTATATTTAATAGTAACAATCATATACTACAAACGTATAAGTAGCCCAAAGGTAGATGAGCGTTGTCATATAGAAGAAGTTGAACGTTCGAGCTCTAGCATGAATCATTTTCTTTTTTAAAATAAAAATGTCCACAAACTTTCAATTGTCACTACCGAAAGTAAATAAATATTTTTATTTAATAATGTCAAAATAATTTATTTAACTTTTTAATATTTTATAAAATTAATTTACACTTTTTTTAAGATTATAATTTCATTAGATTTATTTTCTTTATTTAACTTTGTAATCAAGAATTCTTATACAATTGATCTAATTTCTCATTAAATCCTTTAAAATTTTGCTTTTCAAAATAATCCTTGGTCCATACATAAGAAAAAACATTAAAATTTAACTCCCAAAAATAAAATTTCACTTGTCAAAATATATCTCAATTGTAGGCTTTTATAATATATCTCTTTTCCAAGTACAAAATTTTCAAAAGCTCAACTTTAAATTCAAGTCTTGGATATACTATTTTATTTATTTATTTTAAAAAATGTACACTGATTTTTAGTGGTGACTCATAGTTGCCACTGAATGTATACTTTCCTTGGTGACTCAATAATTGCCACCGAAAGTAAATAACCATTTTTATTTAATAATTTAGATTAAAATTTATTTAACTTTTTCTAAAATTGTTAATATTTTATAAAATTAATTTTAACCTTTACAAGGCTATAATTTTATTAGATTTATTTCCTTTATTTAACTTTGTAATATCTCAAGAGTTATTATACAATTATCTAATTTCTCACTAAATCATTTAAAATTTTGCTTTTCAAAATAGTCCTTAGTCCACACATAGGAAAAAACAAAAATTTATCTCCCAAAAATAAAAATTCACTTGTCAAAATCTTTCTCAATTGTAGGCTTTTATAATATCTCTCTTTTTCAAGTACAAAATTTTCAAAAGCATAACTTTAAATTCGAGTCTTGAATATATTGTTTTATTAATTTATTTTGAAAAAAAATGTACATTAACTTTCTGTGACGACTATGAATTGCTACTGAAAGTATACTTTCTGTGGTGACTCAATAGTCGCCATCGAAAGTCTACTTTTAGTGACGACAATTGTTGCCACCGAAAGTACATAGTCATTTTTATTTAATAATTTAAATATTAAAATTTATTTAACTTTTACTTAACTTCTTAATATTTTATAAAATTAATTTTCACCTTTTTAAGGCTATAATTTCATTAGATTTATTTCCTTTATTTAATTTTGTAGTATCTCAGGAGCTCTTATACAATTTATCTAATTTCTCACTAAATCCTTTAAAGTTTGGCTTTTCAAAATAGTTCTTATTCCACATATAGGGAAAAAAAAAATTAAAACTTAACTCCCAAAAATAAATTTCACTTGTCAAAATCTTTCTCAATTGTAGGCTTTTATAATATCTCTCTTTTCCTTGTATTTTCAAAAGCTTAACTTTAAATTCGAGTCTTGAATATACTATTTTATTTTTCAAAAGCTTATTTTTTTTAATGACTACTATCAGTCAGCACTGAAAGTATACTTTCAAGAAAGTAAATAGTTATTTTTCTTTAATAATTTAAAGATTAAAATTTATTTAACTTTCCGTGGCGACTATTGTTGCCACTGAAAGTTAGACCTTCAATGGTGACAAGAAAAGTGGGACTTTCAGTGGTGACTTTTAGTGTTGCCACTGAAAGTGGACAAATTTTTTATCAAATTAATTTTCACATTCTTTTGGTTATAATTTCATTAGATTTATTTCTTTTATTTAAACCTAATTTCTCACTAAATCCTTAAAAATTTAATTTTTCCCTAAGTGGAATCTTACTTTCAATGGCAACAGTTGAGGTCGTCACTGAAAGTGAGACTTTCAATGACAAATTTAAAATGTCGCCACCGAAAGTTTCATTTTCAGTGGTGACCTCCAATGTCGCCACTGAAAGTGAACATTCAGTGACAAATTTTTTAGTCGCCATCGAAAAGTCACCACAGAAAATCCTTTTTTGTAGTGGAAGAAGGGGCTTGGATGCTAGACAGAGGAGAGGGTGCATGAATGGAGAGAAAGAATAAAGATGAAAGGTGTATGTGTTTTTAAGTTATAGCATGTAGGGCTTACTCACTTTTCTTTCCTTTTGGTCCCTTTGGTGATCACTTCAATTAGGAACTTGCAAGGAAATTGGAAAAGCTTGATCGTGCTTAGGGCTCCCAACTACACTTCCACAAAAAAAAAAATACACATCATGACATCCCATTTTCACTAAAATACCAAAATCTCACATTTGTTCACTTCAGTCCCTTTCATTGCCTCATAATCCACTCTAGCCTCCAACCCATCATCCTTAAGGTATCGGCCTCTTAATTTCATTCCAATAAGGCCTATTCTCCCTCAGGGGTCCCTATTCAGTCCTTTCTCATGAATACTCTGTAATTCCTTTTCCTTTCACTTTAATCCTTTAGCATTCTCCCTTTACTCACTACTCTTGTTTTTCCTTAATCAAGGGTAAATCTTAGTCCTTATTAAATTTTAAAAATCCCTTGTTCCTCTAGTTGGAACTCCTTAACTTGCGAAAATTTTCTTTTACCCAAATTTGTGCACTTTAAACCACATAGTAATACTTAGGGTATTACAGGTGCTCAAGTCGCCCTACACTAGAGAGGCCCTATATGACTTGTTGCTAAATTCATGGCTTTATATGATTTCATAGGTGGTTGAAAATCCTTTGGGTGCTTGTTTGGAGTTATTCTTCTGCGTATTTGTTGGCTGAGACTCAGGTGAGTAGCTAATCTACCTAAATGTTCAACATTCAATTAAATATTGAAATCGTGCATCCTTGGAAATGGAGTATCATGGGGAAAAAATGGAGATTTAAGTATAAACTCAATTCGTTCTTATAGAACAACAAAAAGTTTGACTGGAGAACATGTCTAGTTTATGGAGCAAGAATAGTATGATATGTATGTTAAATGCTTGGGTTAGCTCCTCGGGTATTTTATGGAGTTTATTTTGCTTGGTGTGTTTGCTCATGGAAATTATTTATGCCTTTGAACATGGAGATTACATTTGCCTTCGGACATGGAGATTATATTTGCCTTCGGGCCAGAAGACGTGGATGCTTTTGAGCTCTACAGATTTTATTACTTTGTTGTTTGGTTAATTGCTCATTGGGATTTTATATCTCACTTTGTTGTTTCCATGTTTCAGAGCCCGCATATGTTGAAGAACATTCACTCGAGGAGTAGTGGAAGTTTAAGTATCCCAACCCTCCCCTGATCCTTGGGTTAATGTATTTTTTGTTGAACCCATCATTTGTTAACTCTTCTAGTTGCTTTGTAGTTCGATGGTACAATTATGAGGGGAGTGTTTTAGGCGTATAATTGTTTTGTATATGAAATCCTTAACACTTGTTCTTTTGTATATGTTTCTTTATATTCTTAGCTTTGTGTATATTGGATTGGAACTGACAGAAACAAAAGAGATAGTCATGCTGTGAGGTTGTAAATTTTCAATTTGCAATGAAACTCTTTATTCTAATGATGCATTATTTATGTGTGGGATTGAACATGGTGGGGATTATCTACTTTTATTTATGTTATGGTTGTTATACGTGAAGTTGGAGTCTGGAGTTAGGCTTACGACCATGGAAATTACTCAAGTACCTTGCCGTTATGTGCCCCAGGGTTGGGTCGTGACACATAGCATATTTTTGAACTACTTGAGGATTCAGTTTTGAAAATCGTTTTTGCTTTCATCTCCTTTCTTATATAACCCAAACCAGCTTTGATAAGCATCTTCTTTTGACTACCAAACATAAGAACTAAGTTCTTTTGCCCTTCAATGAATCTACTTAGATCTTACGTTAGACAATCTACTTTGGCCTTTAAGGCCCTGTTTTCGAAAATCAGAGAGGGAAAATGTTGCTCTTCCTTCATTTCTTTCATCTTTGACTCAAGATAGTTCTTTTCTCTGATTATATTTTCAAAATAACTTGACATGAACTCGTCGAAGATTATGGTATTTTTACAAAACATTTTTGGAATCCTCAGCTAATTCATCATATGCATGAGACAACTAATGGGAGAATTGTTTACCTCATATATATCTTCCTCGAAGTCACTTCTTGCCATAAGACACAATTTTGCCATATTAGGGCCCTCGGAGTTTGAATCGCTTTCAAGGAGGTCATCGTTACTCCATGAAGCATGGACCACTATTGACTTTAGATCATTTATGCCTTTTGCTAACTGTGGACATTCTACACGTACGTGTTCAGATTTTTTGTACTCGAAACTTGTAACTGGTTCACAGTTATATTTTGAAGATGCCTTATTCTTGTTGCTTTGATATCTTTGTAAAATTTAAACATCTTCTTCGAGAGTAGTGCCATGTCTCTATCATCCATGTTTTCCTCTTAGAAGAATGACTCTTCTTTTGAGTTGGCTTTTAGGGCAACTTCCTTCTCCTTTTTCTGATTCAACTTTTTTGTTTCCCTTCGGAAATAGGTTTTCTCATAAGTAATCAATTTCCCACGTAGCTCGTTTGTGGTCATCATTGCCATTTTCCCTGACTCTTCAAAGGCGATGACTTTTATCTTCAAAGGTCCTATTAGATTTTTTAAGACCTTGTGTATGATCTTCTCATGGTCGTAAACAACACCCATGATATTAAGCTCATTTGTTATCTTTATGAGTCTCTCAATAATTTCCTCGATTGTCTCATTGTCCTTCATTTTGAAATTATCAAATTCTTCTTTCAAGTTGTCTATTCTCATTTTCTTGACCTCATTTATACCTTTGTGAGTGATCTAGAGCTTTTCCCAAATTTCCTTGGTAGTTTGACATCTCAATAGCTTTTTGAATTCTTCTGCATTCCTAGCACACAATAAAAAGTTAGTTACTTTAAAGTTTACCTCAACTTGATGTCGTTCCTCTTCTATTAAATCAGTCAGTGCTTTGGGACCTCAATCCCATCCACCTTCTTTTTGAGGGTATAAGGACCATGTTTGATCGCCAACCATACTTCCAGGTTTTGAGACTTTAGGAAGATTTCTATACGACTTTTCCAGTATGTGTAATTTGTCCCATCCAAGAAGGGAGATATGTTCGCACTTTGTCCTTAAGTACCTGGTACCTGCATCATCTTGTGGATCTTTTACTCTTGGATGTGAATCCTATAAAAATAGCTGGAGATCCACTATGATGTAAGATGTTAGATCCTTTGTGTACCAAAAAGGGGGTGAATTGGGTATTTGATTATATTTTAAGAATTAAACCAAATTTTCATTAAATATTAGGTACCTTTTAATCTGAATTAGGGTCCCGTTATAAGTTAATTTACTTGTTCAGGTAATATGCTACTTACTATATAAATAAAGATATAGAGCAGTAAAGAGAGATAGATAACACATAAGAGATATAGTGGTTCGGATATATCCCAAGGATAATCCTATGCCTACTCTTCCAAACACACTTTTATGAGAGTTTTATTAGGGGGAAAGAGATAACCAAGACAATAAGCAACTAAGTTAAGGCTTAGCATCTCGCTTTTATGCTAATCACTTAGCAACATCGAACTCTAGCTTAACAGGGCCATGATTTTACACTGATTTACCCAATACGTCGTCACACATATGTAGTAAACTTTACACCAAGAAACCTCTCCTCCTGAGAGGCTCAGCTCGCAACTTTTACTCCTAACACAAATAGGAACTGCACTAGGTCCTTAGCAACACGTCCACTCACTAGACAACAACAAGGATTACAAGTAGATGAATGTTCACTCAGAATTTTTTAACAGAGAGCACTTCTCACTAAGAGGATATGACACAGTATAAAAACTCTCTCAGAAATACAGAGAGAAAAATATGCGCACATATCTTGAGAATGGCGAAGAGTATATAATATATAGTAACATTCCAACAAATTTGTTATTATTGGCATTAATACGTGGAATTAATACGTAAATTAATTATTGTATAATTTTTTTAATTATTGTATATTCATTAGTATATAGTAACATTCCAACAAATCTTTTTAATTTGATTATGGAATTGATACGTTAATCAATGCTATCCTAATTTTGCCATGTAGTTTGAAATGAAATTAAAATATGGAATATGACTATATAATATATTCTAATGAATATTAGAATATCATTCCACATTTTGGTTCCATTTCAATGTCACAAACCAAAAATTGGGCATGTAACTGGCGTAGACGATGCCTAGCTCGCATCACCGCAAGCCTAACTGTTTCTTAGAACCCTTCATTGACTTAGCTATCTTTTCCTTCATAGTCTTGCATTCATAAATATTTAAATAAAAGTAAGCTTTTACACTTAGCATTTCATAATCTCAAATCATAATTTATGAACTTTTTGTGCTAGTCCTACTATATACTTCACATAAATACATAATATAGTGTGGCCTACCTAATTACAGAGCTTTTCTAAGATTACCTAACTTGACATAACTCTAAAGTACCCTACCTTACTCTGAACAATAAGGAGGCGTCCTCGGCACGTATGTCATCCAATTATGGAGTTTTCTATACTTGAAACTGTGAAGGGGTAAGTCTAACAACTTGACTCACCAAAAATAGGCCCACCACAACAGATACACTTGACTATGCATGCTAAAAGAAGAATACGTAATAATAAGTGCATGAACATATGGACATTCACAGATAACCATGCATCATCATTATTAATGTGTCAAGTTTCATGATACTCCTAAAACTTCAACTAGAGTTAGAGGGATTGACTTCTAAACTTAACAAAACACCAACACAGTTGTCTTAAATTCATTTTAGTTCACATTGTTACAACCCGCTTCCTGGGCACGTGATTCGCATAGTAACAACGCTTCCCAATTATTGTAAGCCTAACTATTCCCAAAATACCCTACTATTCTTATCGTATTTATGTAACATTTTAAAACAAATTAAGTATGTAATTACCAATTTAAATCTAAGAAATTTAAACAAAACTAAATAAACAGAATTTAAATTAATCAAACGCTACCCAGAAACTATCCTAAGCATCCTACATAACTACAGAGTGATCTATTGACGTTAAAACAAAAAGACAGGGCCCACTTGGCAATGAAAAGGTCCACATCTAGCACCGTTACTTCTTAGTTGTGTGTTCTTTGATGACGGCTGGATCGGTAAAAAAAAAAAAGAATCATGAAGAGTGTGAGTTATGGAAACTTAGTGAATAAATCGATCATATCTTAATAGGTCAACTAATTATTCAAGTATGCTCGAAGGCCATATAATCAACAAAAAAATCATAGAAAATACATACCGGTATACAACATATGCATCCAATTCAATCCAACTGAACTAGTACTTGAAAATGTCAATAAATCCTTTGGAGCGCACACAGGCTGGCTCACCAATTTCATTCCCGCCATGATACACAACCTTATCTTCTCGGTTTGGGAGCCTCATGGGTCTCTTACCTAACCTGGGCTATACCTCCTATTAAGGGAGTCGTTTTCTCCATACTCACCGACTAAGGCATCTTCTAACCCTAGCTTCTCGCCTTGCCATGAGAGGGGGTGTCATCCCTCTCACTCAATCACAAACAATGTCTTAGGTACGTATTAACATCAATCAATAATATAGCATAATTCATTTAATCTCACCATATTGTTCACATAGATTGCATTGTCAGAATCAAATGATCAAATCAACCACTGAATTTATGCATACATTAGTTGTCCCCTTTTAATAAATGCACATACAATTTAACCCGATTTCATAACAACTAACACACCTTATGATTTTGGGATTGACCTACGTCATATCTTTATAATTAACAATGCTAAGACCCGATTAAAACGAGGTTGGTTTACTCGTTCGGATTCTAGCACTATGGTTACCAAGCTTTGCATGTTGTCTGGAAAGGAAGAAGGAGTGAGCAAGATTTTGAGATGAAATTCTAATAATTTCAACAAAAGGGTTGCGAAAAGAAATCAAAATCATGAAATAAAAAAACTTCTCGTTTTTGCTTCTAACCTTTGATCATTGTTTTGATTATACCTCCCAAATGGTAAGGGTTTTCAAAAAAAATTGATTTCATTTGAAACTAGACTCAAAGATCTTTCCAGTGATATATAATCCGTTTAAAATGGAGTTTGATTGAGAGAGTTATTACAATTTAATTGTCATAAAAATAAAAGTGTATATCAGATTTTTTAGTTCTTACCTTTGTTTTTTGAAATTTTCTGCGATCAGGAAAGATCACCGGAGATGTATTTCATGAGACCTATGTGAGGAGGTGTGGGTGAATGAGGAATGTGGAGGCCTTGGGGTCTATTTATAGATGGGATTTAGGCTTGACTAGCTTAGGTAGAATTTAAATTCAACTAGGATATCTTCTAGATTCATAATTATCCTAACTTTATTTATTATTATTATTATTATTATTATTATTATTATTATTATTATTATTATTATTATTATTTTCCCTTGTTTCTAGATTTAGGGTTCCTATTACTTTAATTAATTTAATTAGTTTCTAGAATCCTTGTTGTAGATCACGCCTAGTTAGATTGCTTTAGGTTAGATATTATCTAAACGTTGTTTCTATTATTTAATCCTAATCCTATTAGATCTTGTTATTTTATTTTAATTTAATCACTATTATCTCATTTAATTTATTCTTCTAAAAGCTATATTAAATCTTATCTTCTTAGATTGCTTTATATAATATTTAATCCTTGATTATTTATATTGTGCCTAAGATATAATCCTATCTTTATCCTATTTAAAATCTTTGAGAACCCCTAGGTTAATTTTGATTCTAGTTTTTGCAAGTGGGCTCACACCTACTTGTTTGTGTTGGGCACAACCTATTAGCTAGTCAGCCCAATTATATCCTATCTAGTTTATTGGTCTACCTCTTAATATTTATTTGAGCTTTTTAATTAATACTTAACCTATCCCTACTTGGGTCTTTAGTTACACTGACCTTACTTGGATAATGACTCATTATTGGGTTTGGTCTAGATTAATTAATTAACTACATTAGCCTTATGTTAACTATTGAGCCCTTAAATCATTAATTCTTCTATTGGGCTTGTAATCTTTCAATGATTCTACCTATCCTATTTAATATTTATTTTATTAAATTCTTAGGAATTTCTTTCCATCATTTTGACTATTTTTATTTCTCTTTAGATCTTACATTATTAATTCTCCTAGGGTTTCACATTTATTTCATTGTAATATTTCTAATTCCACGCCACAATTTGAAGTAATTGCAGTTTAACCCCTAAGACAATAACTAACACACATTTATCATAGGCATAAACTCAACATTTAAATGATAGAGGTGGTAAAATTCCTATAGATATCCATCTGTTTGCAAAAAAAAGTTTCACACGTGTTCAAGCTCTCATTTTCCTACTACGTCGTAATACCTATGGTATTACACACACAATCAATATTCTCATCACAATGTGTGGCAACATAATAGCATAACATACATATCTACTCTTGCCATCAGACTCCATAGGTCTCTATGGATGACGTCTCGCCGAACCTCACGAATGGGAAGTGCACTCCATGAAACCTTGTAGATCTCTACGGACCATGTCCCATTAAACCTCATGGGGTTTCGAAGGCTAACTAGTATTGGGTTTCATAGGCCTCTATGGATCTTATCTCGCCGAACCTCATGAGCAAGAGTAATTACTCTACCAAGCCCCGTAAGTCTCTATAGACCATGCTCCATCGAGCCTTATTAAAATCCCAAGCATTACTTGTAATAGAGGTTTACCTCCATGACTCAACACTAAAATAATCTCATCCATAGCAATCATTCATAACTCATAATATATTCAAATGTAAGAATTCAATTACAATAGATTAACATTAAAGTCATATTCATATACATATCATACATGTTTAGTCGATCGGGTCGTTGTGGGATACTGCCGTTGTCGGCTTCAATAACCCATCATGCTTTCTTGAAGAACTTTGGGTCACTAGGGAAATTTGGCCCACCAAGCCCTTTCGCTAAAGGTAATGTTGTAGACCAAAGGCCTACTAAATCCCTCTTGCTACCGGGATCGCTGTGAGTTTTACTCAACCTAGCCCTTAATCATGGCCATGTCATTGCGGGAGAGTTAGCTGCATCAAGAGTTCTTAAGCAACACATTCATGTGCAAACTTCAATCAAACATTCATACATGTAATGCAACATCAACGTTTATACTTAATCATAATTTGTGGGAGTTATGCATGTCATGTCTGAAGGTGCTATACTTATAAATGATTTCAAGCTCAATTCATATCCACCCTGCACTCACAATCTCATCATGCATAATACTTCTCACACTTGAATAAACTTTCTTATGCGTATATATATATATATATATATGACAATTCCTCTAGGCATGCTCATATACATATTCAAGGCAATTATTTATTCCTCATTCATAGGGTTGGTTTTAAAGTTGATTTACTTGCTTATTTTTTTGGCTACTTGTATGCATTTCAAGTGATTCATTGTGTCATTTACGCAAGCTTAGGCACATATAAACACATGGGTACATGTACTCAAACAAAGCCACAATTTCAAATAAATTTGCTTCACTCGTCTCTTTGGTGAACAAATGCACTACATCAGTGTATATGTATATATATATATATATACAAATATATCATTTACATATGGTTTAGTGTTCTTAACTCACAAGTATACAAAAATCTCTTTTCATCCATTTAGAATATATCGATTTTCAACTTACAAAATGTGTTCTATACACTCTAGGAGATAAAATCCTAGAAAATAAAATCATACAAGGTAAGGTTAGATCCTTCACCTAGATTAAAGCATCTCTGGCTCCCATAAATTGCCTTGGCCAAGCTTCAAAACATCCCAAGACCTACGGTACACCACAACATCATTTTAGCACTTAAAAACTTATGAAAATTAACTTGTCCAAGCTGTGGCACCTAGGCGCCATGGCCTCCTAAA
This sequence comes from Biancaea sappan, assembly GCA_037074585.1. NCBI lineage: Eukaryota > Viridiplantae > Streptophyta > Magnoliopsida > Fabales > Fabaceae > Biancaea > Biancaea sappan. The sequence goes on along the minus strand of CM073491.1, from coordinate 38,095,026 downwards.
GTGCAAACCAAGCTTCAGGCTTAGGCGCATGAGGTGCCCAAGCCTGAAGCTCTCAACCAAGAGCTTCATGTGGTGGTAGTTGGGGCACTGCACCTGGCACCTTGGGTGCTAGAACCTTAAGCTATAAACACAAAGAATGGCTCGATTTTACCACTTTTTCATCCAAATCTTGATCTTTTCTCTTGATTTCTTTCATGGGTTTTCATTATTGATATTTAAGGATCATTTTGACACCAAAAACCCCCAATTAATATCAAGGATACAACTTCAATCATCAATTTTTCCTTCATGAACCTAACTTCTTCCTAACCATTCATATTCCTCTGATTCCACCTTCAATCTAGTTTAATCCCTCAATTCTTGTTGTTAATTTCATTATCAGTCATCAATGATCGATTTAAATCATTACCCAAGCTCTACAACTCTCAAACAAACCTAAATCCTACTTGACTCTATACAAATCCAAAAATGGGTAGGAATTGAGGAGGTTGAAGAGTTTTACCTTAATTTCTTGCTTTTCCAGCAGTGACTGGTCGCCAAAGATCTGAACCCTCTCAGGAGAATGATTGAAAAATGCTTGGGTGAAGGCTTAGTGGTGGAGGATTGGGACATGGTGGAGAAAAGAGAGTGTTAGGGCTTGAGTGAGGCAGAGCATATGAGAGTGAGAGGGAGAATGTGAAGGAAATGAGTATGGGTCTATCTATGTATATATACTTGTGGAGGAGAAATTAATACTTTTCTGCCTAGTCAACCTGTGGCAACATCACTAATGGCAACCCTGTAATTTCACCAACTTGGCATTACACCAATTCTAGCATTAACTTTCTCATTTAACTAAAAGATATCATATAATTATCTTTATTACATTCTAGTCCCTTCACAGACTCATAAATCATCTAGCTCTCTCTCTCTCTGCCATGTGTACCCCCTCATCCCTCGGCCATATATTGCAATGACACACTCATCCACCTCTAGCCTTGCATAACCTTCTCAAATAAAACAAAAAAATTTCCCCCTACAATAGGATACTTAGCCAAAAATTCTAACCCTACTAATATTCGAAAGCTGCAGTTATTACACAAGCTATATGATAATTAATTTTTTCTTTTAAAAAACATTAAAAAGATATTTCATGAAATATGGAAACAAAAAATTTCATTAACAAATAGTAATATTCCATATCCAAAAATCACCTATGACTATAGTATAATGAATATTAGGATAGAAACTCACAATGTCAAGAAACTCAAAATGGAGGTTGAGATCTTTCATGTTCTTATTTTTCATTATGTATTTAACCTATGACACAACTATAACACCTGCGGTTTTCAAGTATTAGTATAGTTAGATTTTAGCAAATAATTGTAATGTGGGGGGAATTTTTTCGTCACTTGGTAAAAGAATGTGAGGTTAAGAAAAGGCAAGGTGTATAGTATAATAAGTGATGGAGAATTGGGAGTTTACATGTGGCACAAGGAGTTAGATGATTACTAAGTCCAAGGAAGGACTAAAATATAATAAAAAAATTATGTGGTATGTAGAATATAAGAAATACCCAAGTTGGAGCAATTACGGATTTGCCGTTACTAATATTGACCAGAGGTTGACTAGAGGGCAAAATAGTAATTTTACCATATGAGATAAATATAGGGGGCCATACCCCTTCCACCCTCATTTTCTCTCCCTCACTCTCACACACCTCAGTCCTCCTTCTCGTTTCTCTCCTTCTTCCTCAATTCTTTTCACTCAAGTTCAAGACTCAAACTTCCAGCAACCATTCTCGGGTGCAGGGTAGGTCGCCAGCTACCAACCACCACTGAAAAACCAAAGACTTGAGGTAGGTATTCCACTTTCCTAATTTCTTTCCTATTTTAGGATTTATGAGATTTTGGGTGAGAAATGAGTTGGGTTGTGGAAGTTGGAGCTTGGGTAGTGTTTGAGAATCATCCTTGAAGCTTGATAATAAAATTAGAAGCAAGAATTGATAAGATAAACAAGACTAAAGATAAGATTTAAGGGATGAAACATAAAAGAGTAAACATCTTGGAATCTTGAAATTATTTGGGAGTTTTGATGTCAAAACATCTCTAAACATGAACAATGAAATCCCATGAAAAAAATCATGAAAATTGGTTGAAATTTGGGTGATTTTGAGCCAAAACCAAGGCTTCCTTGTGTGTGTGCAATGCATGGCGCCCTAGGCGCCACACAAATAGAGAAATGGCATGGGAAGAGTGGCTAACGCTAGCTGTGGAACCTCAGGTGCCACCACCTGAAGCTACCATTTGGGGAAAGCGGGCCTAGGTCATCCCAGGCACCCAAGGTTGGCATATAGGATCTCCATGGCTGGGTTGTGGCTCCCAAGGTGCCACAATCGAGGCAAGTGTATTTCTCTAGGACTTTGGTGTTGAAATGATGTTTCGTAGGATTTGAGTTGGTGTCACAGCCCTAAAACAAAGCATGTGACCAACATGGTAACCTGGGACAAGCCATCCCTAGATCGTAAGCCTTCATCACATTTACTTCAATTTACCTTAATTTCTAACATAGATATAATAACTATTGTAAATAAACATGCTAATTCTAGGACCTGGGTGACCTATGTAGCTACAGAGCATACTAAACTTACTTATCAAAGAACTAGGAACTCACCAAAGAGTGGGATCACGATGAATGCATCATCCCATAAAAAGTTACTCCTCTGCTAGGCTGCATTTGAAAGGTGAAAACTAAAAAGTGAGCTGAAGTAACTCAATAAACAGATAATCCTATCAAAAAAGTATATGCATGAGCTTATTCACCCATGTGTGCTTATCAGCTCATATTAGAAAAATTTACATAGAAGCACATAACACTAGGCTCATACATAAATGTGCTAAGCCTCGTAATCACTTGGCTCTATTTAGAACCTCATAGACTTAGGACGTGATCCTCTAGGTCATAGGTAATGTATCCTTCTCAGCATTGCATAGGACGTGTACGTACCTTATTTCACTTGGACCGAGATACTGGAGCAACATAGTCCTCTGCAAACTTTTATAAATGCAAAAGAATATCCTTGCATACACATAGGCTAAGGCATATGATTTCTCTATATAACACATGCACTAATGTACATTTAACTTGTGGCATTAATTAGAATCACTTCCCATAATCAAGAATACATACATCTTGTATAACATGTGAAAGCATATATACATATTCCATTGGGTCACTCAAGAAGCTCACTTGACCGAGGCTCTCGCATCCATCGGGTCTCTAGGGAGGGTTGACCCATCAAGCCCCTTTACTATAGGGGTTGCTACAAGCCACTGGTTCACCAAGCCCTTTCATTATTGGGTCTCTATGAGTCTTACTCAACCTAGGCCATCGCTATTCATCAGGTCTCTAGGGAAGGTTGACCCATCAAGCCCTTTCACTATAGGGGTTGCTATGAGCCCATGGCCCACCAAGCCCTTTCGCTACTAGGGTCGCTGTGAGTCTTACTCAACCTACGCCCTCATCATCCATTGGGTACTGGGGAATTTTGACCCACCAAGCCCTTTTGCTACTAGGGTTACTATAAACCAATGGCCCACCAAGCTCTTTCACTAATGGGGTCACTGTGAGTCCTACTCAACCTAGTCCTTCATATCATACACAAGTACAATCATTCACAACACATTCATACTCAGTCATACACGCAGACAAACGTAATACAAATAGATTTTATGTAACTCATGTCTATCATGTAATTCATGGTGACTTATCACTCATGGACAACAAGATAATTTTGGGCATTTATCTTTACATGGACACAGGCCAACATGACTTGAAGTAAGTTATTGGTTCATACAAGACTAAGACTTATCATTCTGCCAAATACTCAAATGCATCTCTTACAATTGGCTTTTTCTTAATTTAGCTCCTAAGTCTCATAGGTTATGAGGTTCGCATAAACATTAAGTATTAAACTTGAGTAGTGTTAACCACTCACTTAATTTTGTTACTATTATATAATTGCTTTCTAATTTAATGTTATGAAACACTTCTTCAATTCTTGGTTATGCTTACTTTCATCTACCTTGTAATTTTCTAAGGGCAGTCATCCTTTATAGATTATGTGTTCTTTAATTCCTGTGGAGTAACATTGATCTTCCTAACTTGGCTAAACTATGTTTTTCATGAAGTTTCTTACTCGCATTTTGAAATATATGTAAGTGTACATGCTTTGTACTGCCACTAATTATCTTAAAGGAAACAACCAAGATAGGGTAGGAATTCCCCATCTAATTCGACTTATATGGGACGTGACACAAAGCTTATCATCAAGACAAAATTAATTATATATGATTAGGTACGCATCATGAATAAAATGTGTTTTGAAGCTCTTGATAGAACTATAAGGTATTTGATGAGATTTTCTAATAATTAGAGTTCTATTGAACCTTTTAGTGGAAATGTCATTGTGTCTAATGGAGACTTTAGAGAAATATTGTCAGTCATACCAATAGCAAGTAAACAAGAGATCATGTTCTCCACAATTAATTCATCTTACATTTGGAATCATTGCAAAGTTATGCATTTGACTCAGAACATGCAACTTTAGACATTTCAATCAATAGTTGATACTGAACAAGTCAAGTCATTTTCTGACTGGATTATTAGTGTTGGTGAAGGAAATATGGAATATAAAAATATTGGTGCTCAACTATTGAAATTCCTGATGAATTACGAAATTGGAGTTGTTGATGATCATGTATCTTCGATTGTAAAAAGCAAATATCCTGATCTCATGAACAATTTAAAAAGTTTGAGTTACTTCAAAGAAAGAGAAATTTTTGCCTAAGGCCAAAAGTGTTGACACCATAAATGAATACATGATATCTTTATTTCCAAGAGAAGAATAAGAATGTTTAAGTTCTAATAGTGTCTGTAAAGCCGATGTAAATACTAATACAATGGACAATCTCTATACACAAGAATTTTTGAATGCATCAAATTGTTTGGTGTTTAAAATCATAAAGATTAATGCTCTAATAATGTTATTTAGAAATATTGAGAAATCAATGGGTTTTTGTAATGATAGTAGATTAATTATGTCTCGATTTGGTAAACATGTCATCGAAGAAACAATTATCTCTAAAAAAATATTGGAGAAAAAGTCATGATTCCGATGATGACAATTACTCCATCAAATTCAATATTATCTTTTCAACTTAAAAGACACTAGTTTCCAATAACATTGTGCTTTGAAATGACAGTCAATAAAAGTCAAGGTTAATTAGTTTTAGCAGTTGGTTTGTAAATAGCAAGCCTAGTTTTTACACCATCAAAGATGGTTTACAAATTTTGATATACAAATTTAGATTCTTGACAAAAATGGTAATCCTACCATATCAACATCAAATGTCATATATAAGGAAGTTTTTAGTAACTTGTGTTGAAGTAAGTAAATATTTAAATTTAAACATGTGTTATATCTATATGTTAATAATATTTATGTGCACCGCTAACTAGTTTTAAAACCTAAATCAATAATTTACTTTAACTTATACTATTTGTCTTTAATTTAAAAAGCCCTTTATCTAACTTTCACTTCCCTAGTCATTTTTGGACGACAAGTCCGGTGTTAACTTCACGTAATAACTATATAAATATTTTGGTGGTGTTTAAATTTAATAATAAGGAGTAGATGGAGAAGGAGGTTGAGATCTAGACGTTGGAGATACTGAAATTTAATGGCGGCATCCAACTGAAAGAACCATGCCAGAACTACTTTCTTGGTTGTTGAGTAATATGACAAAATAAACCTCCTACCCCTTTAATGCTAATTACTTATTCAATGATTAGTCTTTGTGAGTTAGGAGTCACAATTTATTTGGAGGGCAGAGCGGTGGAGAGGAACTTAATTTCACATTTAATTTCTCAGTCCGTTTCGGAAATGAGCTGTTATGATCTAATTTCTATCAGCGAAAATTTTGAGTAATTTATTAAAATATAAAAATATATTATTTGTAGTACCAAATATTTGTTATGTGTGGATAAATGTATTTTTGAAGTTGTATAGAATTAAATATTGTTGGTTTAAGAATTAGGATTTGAATCTTATTATAATAATTTTTTTTGGATTATTAATAAATTTATTGGATTTTAATTAATTTAATTTGAATTAAATCAGATAATAAAAATATAATGTTTTTATTAAGATTTAAATTTAAAGTCTTATTTAAAAAAAAGTCAAATTACTTGAAGAATTGGCGTTGATGTGTGTTGATGGACTCTGCATTTTCTGTTTGTCTTTTTGTAGATTGTTAAATTTGAGATTCAATAGTTTAAAATTTAAGTGGTAATATATATTTTTTCTTTGAAAAGATGATACTAAAATTTATACCGTTTGAATCACAAATTCAATGAACCACATTACTTATATTTAAAAATAAGCAACAAATCTAATCTGGCGTTGATGTGCGTAGTGCTTTGGTAATTTTAACTTATACCGTTACACGGTTTACCGTACACTCACATTAAATAAAATTATCAGATTCCTTTGGTCAAAATTTAAAAAAAAAAAAAAAACAACTAACCGTTGCGCAGATTTTCTGGTCAACGATGGGGGAAAACGTAAGCCATAAAATTAGCACCGTTAATAATTTTTTTAAAACTAAAAATTCAACTTAGATATTCTTTTGCTAAAGATCATGATTTTAATTTGTTGATCAGTATAATATATTTCATGATAATCTCGAATATTCAAAACAGGGATGCTCATCAGGAAATAAGAAAAAATTAAAATACTCACCCAGAAAAAGGGAAAAACAGGCTTCATAAAATTCTGAGCTGTTAGTTAATATTCGTTTCTGTCATGGTCCCTATCTTCTCTATTCAAAAAGTAGAGGCCGAACGTTACTTCACATTCAAAATGTCCTCCTACCAATAATCAAAGCCAATTAATTTTCGCAATTGAAAAGCATTAACAAGTAGAGATTTTCAAGACAGAAGACTCGAACACTTCTTGACCCGAAGCCTCTGTTGAATCTAACGTATCACTTATTCTTAATTCTTCTAATAGTCAACTCTCACAAATGCTAGAGTCTTGATCAAACATTCGAGGGAAGAAAAAGACATGGGACTGAGAGATCTTCATCTCAAGCTCAAGGTACGCAGGTCTCTCTCTCTCTCTTTTTTATTCTTTTTTATGAGACACAGATTAATTAATTAATGGGTGATGAATGAGGCTTTGTCCCTTGACAATTCTGAATCATTATATCATATTGATAGGCATTCAGGTTAAAGCGATTACTGTTAAGAAATGGAAGCAAGAAAAGGAGGAATCGTAGTGGTGGGTCCACAAAAAAGCCATCATGGATGATGCCAGTGTCACATGGGTGTCACGCGATCGAGCATCGCATAATCAAAGGTGGCTCTGATGGCGAATCGGACTGTGACTCAATTGTGGTACAGAGAGAACAAATGGAAAGCACAGAGCTATGGTATTTTGGAATATTTGACGCCCTAATTGGTGATGGGGTCATCGACTATATGCAATCCCATTTCTTCGATAAGCAGCTTAAAGAGGTAACATCTCTACCCTACTTGTTTCTCCCTTTAAAAGGATTTATTTTGCTCAATCAAAATGGGTCAGTCTGGGTACAAACGTATATATCACAGATTGAATTGGATGGTTAAATGTTTGTTATGAATCCTGTATCACAGTAGTTTTCATTCTGAGTCCACAGATTGATTGAATAACAGAACATCAATAGCTTCAATCTGATACAGATTGATTGAATTCTGTATCAGATTTTTTGTTTGGCTTTAAAAGTCAATTATAGTATTTAATTTTTACAATTAACAATTCATATTTTAAAATTAAAAAATAAAAATAATATATTAAATTTTACTGTTAATTGTAAAAATTAACGGTTCAAATAAGCTGAACACTGTACTTAACTTTCAAAGTTAAACAGATGATTTATTTCTTCCAATCACACCTATGGTCACCGAATAATGTGAATGTATTTTTCATTGTTATGCCGTTAGAACGCTATTAATAGGTACTTTTAGCAAATTAGTTCTGATTCATTGAACATAGGTAGTAGACTAAAACTAAATACAAAAGGAGGGAGAGTCCCAGAGTGAGTTTTTCTTACGTTACACTTCTTACTTATTTATTTTCTCTTGATACACCGCGTGTAAAGTGGGTTTCAATATCTTTGCGGTGTGGTTGGTTTGATTTGTATCCAATCATGATCTCGTCAAAGCATAAAGGTTTAGGGTTTAGAGTTGATTTCAGGGTGAATAAATCGTATCAAAATTTTTTATATTGTAGTTAAGTCATCATCTATATCTGTTGAAATGAGTCCAGCCCATTGGGTTGACTGGCCCACCCACGTATATGAGATTACCTGGGACAAAGATTTAGTAATATTCTTAAAAGAAAAAATTATATGCAATTATTTATGTCTTTGTTATTAAATTTTTTAATTAAAATATGATAAATATATAATTCTTTAATTAAAATACAATAAGTATATAACATTTAAAAATAATTATATATTTTTTATAATACTACAGAATAAGATTGGTGCTTTGAAACAACTTGTTATACATGTTTTATTTTTAAAGAAAATTTCAATAATAAAGATATAACAAACTGCGTATAAATTTAATTCATAATCCTATCACAACCAGGCCTTTTACCTGTAATATAAGTTAAAACTTTTGGCTCAAGTCCCTTGTTTTTTACTGTTATATTTTTATGAAAAATATAAGAAATTTTATTAATTATTTTCGGATACAATTACAGTTTTTATTTAAGCTAGGACGAGCTCGGCAAAAATATTTTAAAGAAAATTTCGGCCTGTTTTTAAATCATTTTAATATATATTTAAATAAATTATACATTATGCATTAATAAAATATAAAAATATATATTATATCCTAATGTTATAAATGTATATGACAAATTATAAATAATAAAATATAATATATATAATATGAATATAATATCTTATAAGTTTAATATATAATTTTTTAAAAAAATTATTTATATAACTAAATCAGATTAGGCTAGACAGATTTTTTTTACTCGTGATAAATTCTATTCAATAGATTATATTGAAGTTAAACCTTTAACTTGGCTTATCAAATTCCTCAATACTGAGATAGGTTAGGAACTCTTCTCGTATTTCTGCATTTCATTCTCTATTCGGCCCGCCTCAAACAAAATGAGAAAATGTTTGGCTATTTTTTAGAAGTATACAACAACAATAATAAAGCTTTATCCCACTAGGTGGGGTCAGCTACATGGATTGTACGACGCCATTGAGCTCTATCAATGACCAACTCTTTAGGTTTTTCATTTATCAGAAGATCCCGATCAATAATTTCTCTAAGTTTGCTTTTTGGTCTTTCTCAACCTTTTTTCACAAGGCTCCAAACCATCTACTCAACTCTCCTAACTGACGATTCCAACGGTCTTCTTTGAACATGCCCAAACCATCTTAAACGGTTTTCAACCATTTTTTTCTCAATAGGTGTCACTCCAACTCTACATCGTATATGATCATTACGGATTATATCTCTTCTTGTATGACTATACATCTAACGCAACATCCTCATCTGCGCTACTCCAATTTTATGTTCTTATTGTCCTTTCATCACCCACCATTCACTCTCATATAAAATTGCTGGTTTTATAGCAGTATGATAAAACTTTCCTTTGAGCTTATCAGGTACTTTCCGATCACAAACAACGCCTAATACCATTCTCCACTTCAACCACCCAGCTTGTATCTGATGTTTCACATTTCCAATAATTCGCCGTCATCTTGTATAACTGATCCCAGATACCTAAACTTTGACACTTGTGATATGACTTGATCACCAATTTTAACCTCTAACTCGTTTCTAGCTTGTCATTTGTTAAACTTACAATGCATATATTTGGTCTTACTCCTGCTCAGACGAAAATCCTTCAATTCCAAAGTAGCTCTCCATAACTCAAGTTTAAAATTAATCTCTTCCCTTGACTCTGCTATGAGAAAAACATCATCTGCAAAAAGCATGCATTTAGGAATTTCTTCTTGGATGTGTTTCGTTAGAACATCTAAAACCAAGTCAAACAAATAAGAGCTCAAAGATGATCCCTGAAATAGGCCAATCTTAATAGGGAAGTCTCTAGTCTCCCTCTAGACGTTCTTACACTAGTTGTAGCCCCCTCATACATATCTTTTATAGCTCTAATATACGTAACCCGTACACCTTTTTGTTCCAAGGCTTTTCCCAGCACTTCTCTTGGTACTCGATCATAAGCTTTTTCCAAATAAATAAATGTTATATGCAAATCTTTTCGTTTACGTCGATACCTTTCCATCAACCCTCTTAGAAGATAAATAGCTTCCATAGTAGACCGTCCTAGCATGAATCTAAATTGATTTTCATAAATACTCATCTCCATTCTTAACCTACGTTCAATCACTCTTTCCCATAATTTTAGAGTGTGACTCATAAGTTTAATCCCTCGGTAGTTTGCGCAGTCTTAGATGTCTCCTTTATTTTTGTAAATAGGCACTAAAATGATTCTTCTCCATTCCTCAGGCATTTTCTTGGACCTTAAAATCTCATTAAAGAGCTTAGTTAGCCAGATAGTACCCTTTTCCCCTAAACACTTCCAAATTTCAATAGGAATACTATCAGGACCAATGGCTTTACCATTATCCATTTTTCTAAGATCTTCCTTGATCTCATCAACCTTAATAATGCATAATATGCCAAATTTTGTTCTCTCTCCAAGGTTGTTAAATCTTCCATATCACAAGTTAACCCTACTCCATCATTAAAGAGCTTGTGAAAGTAATCCTGCCATCTGTTTTTAATATCTATATCTGTAACCAGAACTTTTCCTTCTTCATCCTTAACACATCTTACTTGATCCAAATCTCTAGATTTCCTCTCTCTAGTCTTTGCAATCTTGTAAATCTTCTGTTCCCTTTTTTTTGTTTCTAGGTCCTTGTAAAACTCTTCAAACGCTTTAGATCGTGCTTCACTTACTGCTTTTTTAGTCTCTTTATTAGCCTTCCAATACCTTTCCCAATTTTTCAAGTTATTGCACAGATGGATAGCTTTAAAGCATTCTCTTTTAAATTTGATCTTCTCTTGAATGGTCTCATTCCACCACCAAGATTCCTTATCTCTTTGTCCAAAATCTTTTGATTCTTCTAAAAGTGCTTTAACTACCTTTCTAACCCTCTTGGCCATCTCTTCCCACATGATGTTAGCATTTTCTCGTAACTCCCAAGACCCTTCTTCCAACAATCTTCTCTTGAAAGTCTGTTGATTCTCCCCCTTTAGCTGCCACCACTTGATCCTAGGGTTCATCACCTGATGATGCTTTTGTTTCTGACCCTTAATAATCATGTCAAGGACCAAACTCCTATGTTGAGTTGCCACGGGTTCCCCAGGAATAACTTTACAATTTTGACAGATTTTTCTATCTGAATTCCTTACCAAAAAGAAGTCAATCTGTAACCTTGAAGCTCCAATCTTGTATGTGATTAAATGCTCCTCTCACTTCTTGAAGCAGGTGTTGACAACCTTAAAATTATAAGCCATTAAGAAATTAAGTATAGACTGTCATTCCTCATTAAGCTCCCCAAAACCAAAGCCACCATGAACCCTCTTATACTGTCTTGCTTCTTTCCCAACGTGGCCATATGAAAATCTTCTCTTCTAAAGGTATACTTTTAACCAATCCCTCCAAATCTTCCCAAAATTTTTCCTTCAGATATGCATCTGTCCCTACTGCGATGCATAGCACTTATGATATGAATAGTATCTCTTACAATAATCATTCTTAAGCATAGAATCCTATTCCCAATCCTTTTTACCTCTACCATACTCGGCGTCCATTCCTTGTCAACCATAATACCTACACCATTCTTTGTCCTTACTTTTCCCGTGTACCAGAACTCGAAGCCTGAATAGTCAAACTTCTTAACCTTTTCTCCAACCCATTTAGTCTCTTGGAGGCACAAGATGTTAATTTTCCTCCTCTTCATAGTGTCCACAACCTCCATGGATTTTCCTGTCATGGTTCCAATATTCCACGTATCAATCCTGATTTTGTTCTTCTGGACTAGCTTCTTTACCCTCAACCTTCCAGGAACATGCTCTTGTGACACTACATTTGATCGACGATGCAGTGACTCTAGCTCATTTGACACTGTACTCGAGCTATACAGTGCATTGCTTTCGGGCAATGACCAAGTATTAATGGACCCTTGCTCATTTAACACTACATCCGGGTGCCGATGCAGCGACCCTAGCTCACTTGTCACTGTACTCGAGCCATACAGTGCGTTGCTTCTGGGCAACGTCCTAGCATTAACATAATATTGTTATTGATCCATGTTCATGAAAGATTTGACAAAGTTTTATGTTAGTTGTCGAGGGCCTAACACAACCCTTCTCCTTTACTCGGGCTTGGGACCGGCTATAAAACATAGGCGAAGTTCTATTTTTTAGAAGTATGGTTCAGTTTTTTTTAAAAAAACTTTTTATAACATAATAATCATATTACTTAATTTCTATTTTTAACTATGTTGAGAAGAAAACTCATGGGTTGTCATAACCTGAACTTCAGAATGGGCTGAGTCAAACTAGGATTTTTAAAATATGAAAATAATTTGATTTGTCCCATGTCTGATGTATGTAGTTATATACATACTTCTTAATTTGTGAAAAATTGATAGGAATAATTTTAAAAAATTATCAAATATTTTAAAGAATTTTAATATAAGCCAAAAATAAAAATGTTTCTAGAAGTGTAGCAAAATTTTTTAAATAGACTTATGATAAACCTTATTAATTTGGAAGTTCTTAATTGTTAAGTCATAATTTCACAAGTGATTAAGTATAGGTTTGGTTCAATGTTTGTGTTTTTAAATGTACATTGGTTGCCATTTTTCAAACGTGGTTTGCCAAGTCTTTGGGATGTTTGGCTTTTGTCTTTTTTTGCCATTGTCACTGCACGTTCGACTCAATCACGTTCAAGCCAACACTTCCCCTAATTAGTTCTGCCGATCATGAAACATGATTAGGTGCTGTATATATTTCAAATTCTACGAAGGCCATTCACTTCAGTGAGACGGAGCTACCTATTGCCAAGAAGAAGAGAGAGAGCTACCTGTTACAACAAGGTGAAGGATTAGAGGAGGTGTTTATCACCAGCAAGAACCCAAGCAAGGGATCGTGGTTAGTGACAAGGGGCATACAACAGCATAGTACTCTCAAGTTTCTCCTCTCAAGCATGCTCTGTTCTTGTGGCCAATGAGTAGGGGAGACAAAGAGAAAAAGAGGAAAAGAAGAAGGATACTCCGATGGGTTAGCCATGGTGGTGCTTGATGACAGTGCTCCCCACCGCTCTATCTCCCTCTTGCTCGTTGTAACACCTCAAAATTTCACAAAACTATCTCCAGCATAAAAGATTTTTAAGATAAGGTACCTTAGGGAATAATTTTGGCAATTTTCTAACCTTAAATTTCAAAGATCTCAAGTCCATAATTAAAAGCAACTAGGAACCATCGATATCATCGCAGGTCTTACATCACTGTCATTTCCACATATATACACATCACTAGAGATTAATTCTTAATTATTTTACAATAATGATAAAATCTAGGCTACAGCTACTAACTCCCCGCTGCAACCCTGCTATTCCCACTTTGATTTGCACATGGAAATGGTTAATACAGTGCAAAATCGTGAGACATAGAAATCTCAGTAGCTAGTAGTTAATATTTGAAAACAAAAACTATTCCCATTCATAAAAGCAAGTTCATTACAATTCATCTCATAAATCAACTCAAGTGTTGTTTCATAAATTAGTTCATAAATCCATTCATAATTCAGTTCAACTCATCTATGCCACTGTCATGCAGAAATCATCACCTGGTCTTAGAGTCTTTTTCACCTCAAGTGGTGCCAAGGGTTAATACTTGGTCTTAGTACCCCAAGAGTCTATTTCACCTCAAGTGGCGCCAAGAATCATCACTCATCTCAATGCTTACCATCAGAGTTTAATTATACCTTGTGGTCAAAGGTCAGCAAGACTGATACTAGCATCGTCATGCATAGCTGCTTCCACCCTAACCATGGCGAGTCTTATACTGGCGTGTACCGTTGTACCCCAAATACTTGGCGTACACTGCCTTAGCACATGAGTATCATAATAATACATATACATACATAACAATGCATAGAGTCGAATATTACATAATTCATCAATAAATCATTTTTAGTATAAAACAATTTCAAAATATATGAACAACGCTTTTATGAAATGTAACTGGCTACCTGAATTTACCGTCTCATATCGATTCTGCTCAAAATTACTCCAAGGTGCTGATAAATAAATTAGCTATTTAAAATCCTAATATGGAATACTTAAAATACTATTCCATTTTTAAATGCAATTTCTATGCACTAAATACTAATTACGTATTGTTCACAATCTTATTTCTAATCCCAAATTTAAATAAATATAATTAGCTAAAAATATCCTAATTTATTCTCCCAATTTCCAACTTATTTCCTTTTTCTTCAACAACTTTGAATTAATTCACTTTAGTCCTTAATGCAAACTTTAACCATATAAATAACCTTCAAAATTTGGTAAATTCCATCAAATTTTAATTAAAATCCCATATATACTAAATCTGGACATTTTCAGAAATTTTACTCTTTCTTTCCAACTTTTTATTTCATTCACTTAGGTCCTCAATAATTATTTTTCCCTTATCTTTTTCATGATCTAAGACCATACTTAGTTTCATCTAAGTCCATAGGTCCCAAATATATCTTGTTGCAAAATTATAGCTATTACAAACTTTTAATTTTATTCACTTTAGTCCGTGTCATGCATGCATACATCTAAACTCCATGTTTTTCCATTTTTTCTTGCTGTATGGCTCTCCCAAACTCATATAGGGACTCTCTAAGACATGTTTAATCATTTCTTAAACACATGCGAGCCTAAAAAAAGGATTTAAAGCTTACCCAAGATTTCCAAGCTTACTTTTCTCCTTTGTTTTTCTGCACTATCATGCCACTTCCTTGCTGCTGTAAAGGGTGTCCAAATACCCAAGAATGTCACCTTGTGTTGTCCCTTTAACTGCACCTAATAGCCTCAAAGAAGCCTATGGTTTTGGATTAGAAAGATTGGAGAAGAACTCACGTTTTATCTCTCGGTTTGCACTGTTTTGTGCAGTAAAACATAAGTTGAATTTTGCTGCTACTGTTGTGCTTTCCTCTCACGGTTTCTGCACAGACTCACAGCTTTCTCTTGTTCTCTCTCGAGTTCTCTCTTAGTGCAGCCAAGAATGAAGCTAAAGGCTATATAAAACATGGATGTGCTTCACATAGCTGTACAGTAGAGATATAGATCAGATTGCTTAATTTTCTTTTTTCTCATTTTACACCTTAAACTACACTTCTCGGTTTCTACAGTAGAACAGGAGGTGTCTTCACGGTTTGATGCAGGTTGTCTCTCATTCTTGGGTTCCCACACATGGCAGCAAGGGAATGAAGAGATGAGCCCCTTTTTGGAAGTCCATGGCTGCCTAGCTTGAAGACAAATCACCCAACTTCTCATGGGTTCAAGTGTAGCAATGTGTTTTCTGCTCTTGGTCGAGAGCTATGTAGTCATGGAGTCCATTACTTTTCAGCCTTCTCTGTTTCTTGTCCTTAACATGGAGAGCATGGTCTGTTGTTTCCATGATGGAGTGTGGAGCCGAGAGCATCAAAATGTTGCACAATATAGAGCTTTGGTGGTGCCACATAGATGGGAGAAAGCTAAGGTGGATGGTGATGTGTGGTCTTCTCCTGTAGGTGCAAGGCTATGGTGATAAGAGGAATGAAGCCACAAGTGCAGGCCTTGTTACGTAGCTTAATAATGAAATGCCATCTCAAATGGCTTAGCTAATATTCTTGATAGGCCCTTCATACTTTTATGTCCTTGTAATTTAGTCCTTGGTCATATAGGAAAATTTTCAATTGGATACCAATATTTATTTCTAACATTTTCTCTAGTTTTTCTCCAACCTCTAATTATGGAAAAGTCACTTTATTTTTACTTACAAATTTTCTCCTTTAAAAAATATTCTTTTCATAATAGTCCTTCAAACACTGATTTACCTATATTTAATAAATATAAGAATTTGGGATGTTACACTCGTCGCCATGCTTTGCTTCTTCCTCACCTCACTGTTGTGCTCTCTTTCTCTTTTCACCTGGATGGTTCCCTTCTTTGCTATGTTTGTATTTTCCAAATTAACACTCAACAGTACAATAGTGCCACACTCACTGTTCTAGAAAAATATGTCTAACAAGTAAAATGTTCACCCAACTTGCAAGTTGGACGGTATCCAATATTTTTTATTTTTTATTTTTGTGTAATTAATGTAGAAATGTGCGATTCTTCCCCATAAGCTCAAATCAAACCACACCAATTTATGCAATTCCATGGCAAATTGGGAGTAATTCTAATTCCTGTTTCCCCCTATGTTTCTGTTCCAATGCATGTTAGTCTCATATGAGTAGAAAATGCAAAGAAACACTGAAGAGAGCATACCTTAGTGCAAGAGCCAAGATGAGAGAGGAGCAGAAATCAGAGGAGAGCTGTAGCAGAATGGGTTCAGTATCTGTGATGGTCATAAATGGAGAGAAACTTGTGATAGCTAACATTGGAGATCACAGAGCCGTTGTATGCAGAGATGGGATTGCTTTTCAGAAAACTGCAAGACACCAGCAGTCACCCAAAAGACATTGGACTCGCAGACTCTTTTCAGGTATCAACACACTTCTTTCACTTTTCACCTTTCAATTGTTGTGAAAATTGTTATAAAAAGCTTTTGTATTTCAAAAGAGTAAAATTAGTCCCACATCAACTAAAATAAGGAGGAGATGATGCCTTATATATAAATATGTTATAGTGAATTCATAAAGAGTTGAAAGAAGACGTGGGTTGGTATGCTCACAATTTCAAACTAGTGTAGTGCAAATCAATGATTTTCCCTCGCAAGTTGTCAACCACGCTTAATTTTACTTTTTTTGAAAATAATTTTAATTTAATTATTGTTTTGCCTATCAAGAATTAATGAATTGTTTCAACTTTAACTATTACAAATATTTTTTTGACTGTTTCAAATTTATATTGTTTTAATCCCTTAATTTCTGTAACAACTCATTTAGTTTTGTCTCTTTCAGTTATCTATATAATATGTATATATATTTATATTTGGTACAAGCTTGAATTATATCACAGTACGCTTCTAGCTATTCTATGGTTCAACCAAAAGCAACTGAACATGAGTTTCTTACTTGCACATCTGCTAATGGATGTTATGTTAAACATATGCACAAATTACGCATACTAGCATGTGAATCAGGCGCAGCTACAAGGCATTCTAGAAGCTCAGAGCTTGTGGTGGCAGCTGAAAGGATAAATTCTGATACTGAGTTTTTGATCTTAGCGAGCAATGGCGTATGGGAGGTACTCATTACATCCTCAAAAAATTATATTTTTTTTAATTTGATTATTAAAAAATTAAGTATCTCAATTTAATATTTTCCTTAATTTGATTTATTTTGTTCCTAAATCATCAAATATATAGTTGTTGAATCTTAAACTTGTCATTGTCAAAAATTATTTTAATAGACTATAAAATAAAATCAAGATAGATATAATCTCACAAAAATTAAATTGAGACATTCTATCTTTCATAGTTGTTAGATATGAATGTAAGCTATGCACGTAAATAATGTGTAATTTAATATTAGACTTGACGTAACACTTTGAACAAATTATGTGACAGGTATTCAAAATTGAATCAATTTTTTTAGGTAAAAGAGTATTTTATATTCCTAAGGTTGACATCGAGTTTTATTTATACTCCAAAAGTTTTTTTTGAGCCCACTTATGTCTCTTATGTTTCAAAATTTTCATATATACTATTTTTTTATAACATCATCAGTTAATTTAATGGAATGCTGACCGAGCTGCTAATTGGGCTACCATGTGGACTGTCAAAAAAAATTTTTTTTAGGCTGCCACGTGGACTGCCCAAAGTTTTTTTATTTTTTATTAATTTTTTTAAAATTTATTTTGACAAAAAAAATTTTAAATTTTTTTAAAAAGTTTCAATTTATTCACTTTAGTCCTTGGTTAAAATTTTAAGAATCTATTTTTTCTTTGTCAAAATCATCTTCTTCGTCATCTATGTCCCTAGTTTAAGTATCTATTTTTTCTTTGTCAAAATCATCCCTATAATTTTTTAGTTTGTTCACTTTAGTATCTATTATTCACTTTCATGCTTTTCTCTCACAGTTTTGTCCTCCAAATTAGTCCATAATATTACTTTAAGTCATAGTATAATTAAATCTATCATTTCTACCCAAGAACAATATAAGAAATGAATTAAAATTCAAGGTTTCAAAGATTATATACATCTCCCTCTCATAAAAGGAAAAATTTGAAATTGAAATTTTAATTCATTTATTGCATTGTTCTTGGGTAGAAATGATAGATTTAATTATATTATGACTAAAAATAAAATTATGGACTGATTTGGAGGATCAAATTGTGAGAGAAAAGCATGAAAGTGAAGAATAGGGACTAAAATTAACAAACTAAAAAGTTTATAGCGGATGATTTTGACAAAGAAAAAAATAGATGCTTAAATTGGGCACCTAGAGAAGTATAAGACAAGTTTATATAAAAAATTAGACAAGAGAAAAATTTTGACCAAGGACTAAAGTGAATAAGCTAAAACTTTTTAAAAAAAATTAAAAACAATTTAATAAAAAATTAAAAAAATTAATTAAAATTTTTTTTGGGCAGTCGGTGTGGCAGCCCAAAAAATTTGTTTTTAACAATCCATGTGACAGATGCTTTTTGGCACGTGACAGCACAGTTAATATTCCGTTAAGTTGACTGATGGTGTTATAAAAAAAAGTATATATTACAAAATTTGAAACATAAGAGACATAAGTGGGCCAAAAAAACCTTTGAGGCATAAATGAAATTCGATATCAACCTTAGGGATATAAAATACCATTTTGCCTTCTTTTTAAAAATAAGAGAATAACATTGTTTTATTGAAACAAAGACAGCAAATTAAATTTTTTATAATACTAAAGAGTCAAATTGCGTTCCCACTGGCCACTGTGTTGTCCGTCTCTGTGGCCATTGGCCACTTCCTTGTAGTTCGTCATCCGTCTCCATCGATTCATCTGTCTCCCATCCATATTTGTCGTCTGCTTTATGTTTTAAGGATCAACTTTTAATTTGCTAAAAACAAAGAAAGAATCCCAAGATAGTGAATCTTTTTATGCTTGCAGGTTATGAAGAACCAAGAGGCAGTAAATCTCGTGAGGCACATGGAGGATCCACAAGAAGCAGCTGAGTGTTTGGCAAAGGAAGCTTTAATTAGGATGAGCAAAAGCAACATCTCGTGCATTATAATTCGGTTTGACTAATGCCTCAAATACAAATTTTAGAGATCAGAGTGCCCTAAACTTGTTTAATGCAATGCTTTGCAGCTAGAATTTTGTTACCAAAGAATTTTATATCATCAACTTCTCCAAAAATTGGTAAAAGCAATGCCAAGCATTGTACGCCACCTTGGGGGTAATTACCCTTTGTAAGGCGAATGGGGGAGACTGTCTAGTCATTTTTTCATGAGATTAATATATATATTTTTTTCATTTCGAGTTCAAGCAATGTTTCTTTACTTCCTTGTAGTAATTGACTTCAATGTCTAGAAGCTGCAGAACTCTTTCATAATTTGATACTTTCAAACTTAATTTGAATGGGCAATTCAATAAATTTAAGTGATTTTGTTACATAGTAAAGTTATTGTCATTTATCTTTTACGGTGCACAAAAGAAAATTTGTGCAGTTTTTTGTTTTCTTTGTTTTTCTTTTTCCAATTGAATGTTAACTTTAATAAAAATAAAAGAAATCAAGATTCAAGAGCTATGATTTAAAAAAAAATTGTGTTAATATTATAATGGTTAAGTGTATGAATAATATAGTTCACTAAGTATATCTGTAGCGATCAATGTCAGGATCGCAACGCTCAGTGTATAGCTAGTGTGAAGAAGAATAACCAGCAACGCTCAGAAACCGTTGCTACAAGTTGCAACCGTTGCTATAAATATTAATTATGACATTTTTTTAACAAAACTTATAGCAACGGTTTAAAAACCGTTGTTGAAACTTCTTTACAAGTGTTGGCCATGGTTTTAACTGTGGCCAACAAGAAAAGTACTTGCTTTTCTAATATAGAAAAGCAAGGACTCCGGACTCCAACGCTCACCATTCGGTGTTGCATGCTTAGCGTCAAGCTTGGAAACAAAAAGAATGTTACACAGTGTTTAGCACCAAGGTCGTAATACTTGGCATTGGTGAAGGAAAAATTCTCTGATGAACAGAGCAGATAAAATGTGGCAAAAAGCATCTCTGTTTCTATTACTATTGATATATATATATATATATATATATACAGTTCTACAATAAGCCTTACAACAAATTCCTTTAACTTACAATATATGTATAAATTCTACTCCCACCCTCAAGTTGAGACTTGGTAGTAATCTAACAAACCTAACTTGGACCTCATATCATGGAAGGTAGAACCACCTAGGGTCTTCATAAATGAATTTGCCAGTTGGTCAGCAGATGAAATATGTTGTAGACAAATGAACCCTTCAATATCTAGGTGTTTGGTCCTTTCATGAATTATGGGGTTTTCTACTATGTGAATGAATGGTTGCTTCATTATGACAATAACAAGAGATGGGGTTTAGGTAAATGCAACTGAAAATCTCACATGATATACAACATCTAGTAAAGCTCACATATTGTTGATGCCATTGCATGATACTCCACTTCCACTATTGATCTGGATACAATGGGCTGCTTTTTTGGTTTTCCATTAAATAAGGTCTCGTTCTAAGAAAACATAGTAGCCAGTCAAGCACCTCCGAGTGTCAACACTAGACCCCCAGTCTGCATCACAATATGCCTCAATTGGAATGCATTGGTAGATGGGAAAAATAGACCCAATGAAGGACACCCCTTTAGATACTTGAGCACATGTATGACTCCCTCCCAGTGATTGACTCATGGTGACTGCACATATTGATTGAGTTGTTGAGTAGCATAAGAAATATCGAGTCAAGTAAATCCTAAGTATAGTAATCCCTATCACACACCTATACTTTTCTGGTTCTGCCATAATATCTCCTTCAGTATTACAAAATTGTGTTCCCTTGGGTAGCGAAGTTGGAGCAGACTTATAACCCATTAAACCAACATCCTGAAGCAAATCCAATACATATTTCCTCTGGTTGACATATATTCCTTCTTCTGATTTTATAATCTCTAACACCAGAAAGTATTTTGCATAGTTTAAGTCTTTGATAGTGAATTTAAGATGAAGAAACTCTTTTACCTTTACAACTTCAAATTCTAGGCTCCCTATCAATAATGGAAAATCTACATACACCAGCAATGGTACAAATACATCAGAAATAGAGTAAATAAACAAGCAATGATCATGAAGGGATTGTTTAAAACCATAATCCTTCAGTTGTGTGGTGAGCTCAGTGTTCCATTTCCTTAAGGCCTGTTTTAATCCATATAGGGACCTTTTCAACTTGTAAACTTTCCTAATTTTGATTTATTGTAGCCCTCTGGTGCCCACATATAAATTTCCTCATCCAAATATCCATTTAAATAGGCATTGTTGATGCTCAACTGATGAAGTGCCTAAGAATGAGCTCGCTATTGCCATGAAAATTCTTACAGTCAGCACTTTTTGCCACCAATGGAAAACTATTATGATAATCCATGCCTTCTATGTCATGCCCCAATTTGGGAACATAACCGACATGGAGCCTAACCTCAACCAATATCACGTGAAATAAATATAATATATATAAGTTCATTTTCACAACCAATGCAAGATTTTCTAGGTGTTCTATCTAACTATAGAGCGACTCAGACACCTAACTATTAGACGTACCGGCATTCCAAAATAGAGGAATACAGACTCGGAGACTTCGTTACTCCTCATATGAAGACTCGCCTTCTAACACAGAACCTGTAAGGGTACACAAAGGAAGGGATGAGTATGAAAACATTCAGTAAGGGAAAAACAATCAAAAATTAAAATATGACCTGTGTACCACTCACAGGGATGGGGCACAAAGAGGGACCCCATCCACCAATATAAGACCAAGGACTCACCTCACATAACTTGCAAGTCAAGTAAAAAGTACCACCGTACAAAAACAAGCATCCCTTAAAACATGCATCATAAGTGGATTACTGGTTCACGCCACTACGATGCCAAATTGCCCAAAATTGAAATCATGGCAATTTTGCAGCATAATGGTCCCCAGGTTGTTTTCACTCTTGGGGCCTCACTTCTAACCACTAACTAATTGTTCTAAACACATAAACACTAATTAAAAGCTAA